>JARZZO010000003.1:53522665-55965165 GCA_030544215.1 Zantedeschia hybrid cultivar
ATATGTATAACGAATAAGGTATTGTATACAATTTGTTTGTGATCAAACGTACATAATAGATTGAGGATTTGATTATCTGACTGATACTATCTTATAGAAATTAATAGTCTTTTTCATTTAATAACATAATTATACGGTCACGGATGTATTTTTGATCCGTACCTAATCCGACCCGTCCTTACTTGAAGACGGCCGAGAGGAACGCAACATTTCGGCGCACAAGTTTTTGTCGACGTATCATTTTTACGCCCTCTGGGAGATTCCAGAACCCCCAAAATTACGAAAACCCCCCTCCTCCGCCTACCCTCCCTTCCACGAGTTCTTTTTTTCTGGATGAGATCGCCAACCACCACACGAGCCCCAGGGAGTGGAGAGAGAGAGAGAGAGAGGTTTTAGATAGAGAAAGAGAGGGGAGGCGGTGCTGCCATTGGCGGCGTTGGCTGGAGTTTAGAGAGAGAGAGACGGAGAGATATTACTATGGCGGCTATCTCGTGGTGCCTCTCCTCGGCAGCGCCGCCGCTGGCGCACCCGCCTCCGTCGGCGAAGGCCCTTGCCTACGAGGGGCACCGGAGCAGCGGCAGCAGAATCGGCGCCGGCGGCGGGCGCAGGGTTGTCTCGCTGCGTCGCGCATCGCGGAGGGCGAGGAGCGGCGTGGTGTGCATGGCGCCCGAGGAGGAGAGGAAGACCCGCCGCTCGCCTCTCGACTTCCCCGTCGTATGTCGTCTTCTTCTCCCTTCCTCTCCCTCTATCTATCTCTCTAGCATCCGTTCCCTTTGTTGTCTATTCTGCTCGCTCTCTTTTGAGGTTCTTTCACTGTTCACAATTGCTTGCCTGTGCGCGTGTTTCTCTATTTCGGCTGTGTGTTCTCTTTACGAGTTCTGTTCTAGTGGGTCATTTTTTTCTTGAAAAAAGTTCCTTTTTTTTTTAATTTCTTGGAAAAGAAATATTTTTTTCCTTGCGCTAGCTTTAGAGCCTTGGAGGCAGTGGCCATGTATGCCTATAGATCTTATAGGAGCTGGTACCACATAGTGGGATTTTTCCTAATCTTGTTTAGTGACTCATGGGTCCATAGAATTTCGAATGGATCAAGGTCGGCTTTACGTTTGGGGAAATGGAGGAGAGGGAACTTGAGATTGGTTGGTATGGAGATGGGGAAGATCAAAGTGTTCTAATGGAAGAATGCTTGATTTCTTTGTAAAATAAGATGTAGGGTTTAGACGCGGAAGATGACTTTCTTTTTCTATTATTTATTCTTTCAGCTGCAAAATAAAGTGGATTTTATGCAGAGAGATTTTCCTTCTCTTTCCAAAATGATATTGTAAATTTCATATATAAAAGACTTACTTTGTATTTCAAGCATTTCAGCACATGGCTTAGAAAATTGGTACTGGTTTGGAACTAGACCCGTAGTTGTTATGGCAATGAAAAAGAGCAAGGCGGCAACACAGTACCTTGTAGCTTAGATGACAAGGATAGTTCCAGAGGTGAAGCTTAGCTTAGAATTATATTTTCGTAAATTGTTAAGTTATACAACAATTATTCATTATCATGTTGCTTAGCTTGTTGAGTGGTTATTGTTTACTTCAAGTATAAATTGATCTTTATTGGAGAGCAGAAAGATTAAGGAGTAGGACTGAAATGTTGTAGTTGTCTTCAAGTGAGTCTTAGCTTGCAAGAAACCTTTCTAATTTGTCTCCTCGTGATGTCAACGTATGAGAACTATAGATTCGTACTCTAGATTATTAGGTCATGCCCTTGTTTCATTTTTGATATGAGTGCCATTTTGAAACCTCCCATTTGGATACTAGTGTCGTTATAAAAGCCTTTTTTTGCCTAGTTAGCATGTGAGAAAAAATGGGAATAAAGTGCCCAAGGAGGAAAAGTTGATTGTTTGTTAAAAGATAAAAGGGAGAATATAAACAAGAGCAATAACAGAAGAACATAGGAAGCTTCTTTTTCCCCTCTTCACCCCCCTTTTATCTACAGAAACTGAACTAACAGAGTCTAGGACTTGGAGGTCGAGTGAACAAATGGGCTGACTTTTCAAAAATTTTAGATCTTCTTAATGGACCGTGTTATCTTGAGGTGGATGCTATGATTCTGGCCATGGGATCGTTGATGCTAGTTTATTTACAGAATCCAGTTTTTTCTGATTTTTCCTAAGATGCTCAGGCATCTTGAAAGGTTTATCTCTAGAATTATTGACCCATGGGTATGACAAAATTCTGAAAATAGAGCATATTATCGATTTATGATCTCTAGCGAAGGGATGGAGATATGTTTATCAAGCCTTGAGTCTTGACCTTACAATTGCATCTCTGTTACACTGTGGTTTACATGATAATTTAATCATTATGTGCATGATAGGGTGAGTTTTTTTTTTGAGGGGGGGGGGGTTGGATGTACCACAAAATGTGGTGGGTGTACTTTGCTAAAACAATAAACAAATTTAAGAAGTTGTTTTCTTAACAGCATTAGAAAAAATGAAAAGTTTATTGTGAAAGAAAACATTGATGGTAGAGATAACCTTCTGGTCTAATAGCAATGATTTCTTACATCTAGACATTATCATCTAGCAGCATAGCTTTAATCCTCCTCAAGAACTGGTTTGTTTATATTTTCCCCACCTGCAGTCACTTGGGATTTTATCAGTGAAGCGAGCTTTCCCTTGTCATCTAAAAGAGAAAAGGTGATCTAATTTATTTAAATCAGACTGGATTTTTTGGTGGTTGATTTTCCATGCCACTCTTTGGCTGCTTTGGAATGAAAGAAGGGTAGGATCTTCAAGCCGGAGACCAAGGTCCCTGAGAGGCGTGTCTTTTGCTTTTGAGATGGTGTGGTAGTGGGCAAAAGTTACTACTTGGATGAAGGTGTCTACTCTCGTTTGGCCCTTTTGTTTTGTAGTGGTTGATCTAAGTAACTCCATTTTGGTATGGGTCTATCTCCTTTTTATAGAGGGATTTTTGTGAACTCACTCTCTTATACCTGTACATACCTTTTTTTCAATTACTCATGCTGTCATAGTATCTACTTTTTTTTTTGGGGTGTGGGGGGAGGGGTGTGGGGGAGACTCAGGGTAAGTACATCACCTAATCTATTTTGAGCTTAGATTTCAAAGTAAACACTGACAGAAAAATCTCCAAACAAAATAAAGGAATTAAGATGGGAACGTAATTCAATAAAGTGTAGAAAGAATATGTTGGCTTCTAATGATTATAATGAAAATGAAAGCTCCTTAATAAGGACACTGTTACAATACTAGATTGAGCAAATGAAGATGAAATTTCCCTTTTCCCCTTACATGGCCAGATAGAACAATAAAATTAGAAAGTGAGAGTTCCTACAAGATAAATAGAATGGGAAAAATTAAATACTGTTATGAAACTTGTTGATATTCTAATGAAGAATTAAACCAAATAATGGAAATAAAAGGCAACTTTTGAAAAACAGAACCTAACATTAATCACCAAAAAAACAAAAAATAATCAGACCCAAAGTCAGTGACTGAACATTAGGTAATTGAAATTGTTCAAAGGAGATTCCAGAGAAGATGGTAATATGATTGTAAGAAAATAACTAAATAAATGTTTTCTAAAAATTATGCAAAATAGATAACATTCATAAGTCAATGGGATACTACTTAGACATGAGAGTAAGGAAACAGAATTATAAAGGATTGTTTTGCAGTATGAATGGGAGATATGTTAGCAGAGAATTATGGTATGCCAACTGATTTTGGCTCAGTTTGTATTTGGCATTTTGGGGTTGGGGGAGTTGTGAGAAAGAGCCTTGGATCAATCTTGGGTGGATGGGTTTATTTGTCTTTGACTTTGGTGAGTTATTCTTATGTGGATAGAACATGGATGGATGGAGTGATTACCAACTCTAAACATATGTATAAGGGCTGCATGCAACGATGAATGGATCAGGATTGGTCTTCAGGTTGTTTGGATAGAACTGATGAGGTCAGCTAATCCTAATCTTATCCAGATGGAAAACAGTTGGCACAGGTTGGTCCAAAATTCCAAATTGTAGGCCACTTCCATAATAGAAAATTTTCAAAAAATATGAAAAATTGACATTATTTTTGAAGATGAAAATAAGATTTTAAAATACTGAATAATCATGTGTTTTCAGAGCCGAATTCAGATTGGATCTTGATATTTTCGGATCTGATCAGATCCGATCTGAATCCAACCTGTTGACACCCGTACATTTACACATGTAATTTCCTTTTCATTTAATAACTGTGGTACCATCCAAATTCAAAAAAAAGGAAAAAAAAGAAAAGAAAAGAGTGAGGCTGATTTCCAAATTTCTCTTTTCTATCCAAAGAATTTTGTATTTATCAACAAATACTAGGAATTGTAGATGCCCATCATTGGCTAATTTAAAGTTATGCTGCCAACGTTGGAGCTAATAAGAGAGGACAGTGTTGGCATCAGATAGATCTATAATGCTGAAAGAAATCTGTGACATTCTGTATATATTGTAAAAATTTCTTGAGGCTATTTGGTTTCATTTTCTGCTAGTTGAAGATTCATGATTGCTTAGTTGTATGAGTCTGGGAGAGTAATCTCACAATTCTTAAAAGGATTCTGTGTATAGCTGCCCAAAATAGCAACTTTTAAATGGTAATGGGCATATTTATCTCATACAAGCTTATTGGTGGTTAAACTTTGTTTATGATGTTTATCTAGTTCCAAGTCTCTTCCAATTTGAAGGCTGCAGGTATTGAATTTGATGAACTTCTTGCTTTAAGTTTTTGCATTAGCATGGAGATTGTATTTGATCCTGTTCTCCCTATGTCTGAGGCTCTGTTCGGATCATTATGTCCGGTCGTGTATAGAAGTAAGCATAATGATTAAATGGTTGCCTTTTGATTTTCCATTTGAGTGCATGGATGGCAGTATTGGCCGATGCCGATACGTATCGGAATCGGCAATGACCGGTACCAATATAGGGTACCCCAATACCTGCCCACCCAAATAAATTAAAAAAAAAAAAAAACTTGTTTCGGCCGATACCAATATCGATACCGATGCCGATACATATCGGTACCCACCGGTACGGGTACGATACCAAGATTGCCATCCTTATTTGAGTGGAGACGGTGTTTGACTATAGTTCCTTTCTACATTAATTCTGTGTGCACTTTGCTTATCTTTATCCTTCTGCAGGGTCATTACATGAGCTAATTTAAGAGTTGCCAGTTTCTAAACTGCAAATTTATATTTTTAGATTAAGAAAGAAAAGGAAAACTGCAATAATCAGGTTAAAAGCATAAGAGAACAAGCTGATGCTTTATTGGGATGTTAACATTAGAGTATCGAACTCTCAGATAGTCTTATTTTGGAACAAACCCCCCTGATCTATATTCTAACTATTAATCTATAGTCCCAGGACATTGGGTTATTTGATAACAACCTGGAAAATTTGAAAGGAAAAACAATGAATATTTCCAGGAATTCCCTGCAAAAAGGGTTTGCTTCAAGTAATTTGAAGATTACAGTGAGTTTTCACTTCATGGACAGAATGTAGGGAATTTTCCAAAGTTGACTGGCTTAAAGGGACTAAGGCTGTGTTTGGCTCAGCTTCTTTAGAAAAGGCAGAAATTAGGTGTCGGAAGCCATTTGTGTAGTGTTTTGGTTTAGTTTTTTTTTTTGACTTCCAACAAAAAGCTACCAATTGGAGCTTCCTAGAGTGGAGAAAATGTTGGGAAAGGTTTGACTTTCGTGACTATCTAAAATTAGTTATAACTACTTTCACTCAGCATTTTCTATGTTGAAACAGGAAACTAAAAGTGGTTTCCTACCAAAAGTTTTGCCAATCGCACTCTAAATTTTAAAAAAGCCTCTTGGTTAATGTAGAAACTTGATGGGGCAGAATCCGATTCGGCCCATTAACAGCCCAACAGCAAGCGGCCCACAAGCGGCCCTCTGCCCGGCAATAGCAGCCCAGCAACAGCGGCTCGGCAAGCGGCCCTTGGCCCAGCAGGCGGCCTTCAGCCCGCCAGTGGCATTCGACCCACAGGCGGCCCTCGGCCCTTGGCCCAGTAGCCATATCCGGCCCACTCCGGTGGGTTGTTAGGCGCTAGGCGGTTTATCAGTAACATAAAACATAGTCCTATATCGGCTGCAACAACCAGGTAATCTCTATCCTCCGATTATAAATAGAAGGCTATTTATTACAAAAGGTATGTCGAATGACCAAAGACTATAGTCCGAAGCATTTAAGCTTCTTCTTCTTTCCTTTCTGAATCGAATCTTCTTTATAAGCTAACTTAGTTGTCAGAGGGGGTTCTCTTGGGCCGAAGTCCGGGACGCTCACTGACTGGGTTTTCTTCTTCTTGCAGGGGCCTCGGTTTGAATTTTCGCCGACCTCTTCGCCCGAGTCGGCCTCGGCCACCAGTCTCGGTTTTCTTCCTCCAAAGGTCTCGGCCTCGCTCTTTGCCGGCCGGGTCCCCTTCGGCCAGCGGAGCCTCGGCTTCGCCCCTGGCAAGTCTTCGTCCGGGTACCTCTTGGCCTCGAAGCTCCGGTCCCGTACTCCGCCCCGGTCTCGTTCCGGATCCCTATCGCCCCCTTTTCCGATCTGATTACTATCTCGGATTCTAGTATCAGAATCCGACTGTGATAGCTTCGGCTATATCACGTGGCGCCGTCTGTGGGAAACCAACAAGAGGTCATGTCTCATCGTCCGGTAACCAGATGATCCGGCCAAGACGAGGCAGATACGTGGGCGACTCCAGCGCAGACACTCCACTCCGAAGGTACTCCGTCCGTCCTTCCGCAAGGTTCTGTCCTTCCAGTTATACCGGAGTCCTTCGCTCCCAGAGACGACCGGTTGGAAGAACTTCAGCAGCAAGTGGCCACATTGGCTGCTACTATCACCTCCTTGGCGCCTTTGCGAGATATGGTGTCTGCTATCGCCCAGCATATGGGATTGTTGAATCAGCCCCCGCAACAGGTACCTCCTCCTCAGTTCTGTCCAGCTCAAGCTGCGAGGGTGCAGCCAACACCCTCGCGGGCATTCCACGACGAAGCGGTTTTGGCACGCAGCGAGCCGTGTGGGCCGCAAGGCCGGGTTCCTCGCGCCAGTCATATCATAACGGAACCGGACTATGATTCATCGGCGTACTCCGGGCCCTCCTTATAGCTCGCCACGGCCGTGCGGGCGACGTCGTCGGCTTCCTTGGTCTTAGCCTCCAAGTCCGCCTTCAGGGCCGATACCTCCTCGGCGTGGCGGCAGCGCTCTTCGTCCCCCTCTTTGCCCTTGTCCTGGATCTCGGCCTTTAAGGACGCGATCTCGGCCCGGGCCCGGTCCAGCTCCTTCTCGGCCTTCTTCTTGGCCTCCGAGGTGGTGAAGATCACCTCCTTCTGACCATCCAGTTCGGACCGCAACCGCGAGTTGGCTCGATTAGGGCATCGATGTTGGTCTCGAAGTCTCGATGCACTGAGGCCACCTTGTCCGAAGCCAGCTGGTTCGAGGCCAGGTCGACGTTCTGAAGCTTTTGCTAGATAAGGGTCTGGCGGCGGGCGAGAACCCCGCACATGACCGCGTCCTGCAGCTGAAAGAAAGGAGAACGTGAGATGAAGCAACTAACCAAGACAGTGAGAAGTAAGGACGAGAAGGAGGCTCTCACCTGGATGGCGTGCCGGACGCATTGTAGGGACAGGCCTTCCGAAGAAAGTTCCCTGATCTCGTCCCCGGCCATTGAGAGGGTCAAGTCCCGAGCCAGGCGCAGGTACGTCCGGGAGTCATCTAGACTGTCGTCTGTGAAGACCTCCGTGTCCGGGCGCCATGGCTCGTGCCCGTACTCTCTGGACATAAAGGTTCTGGCCGCCCCGAAGGGGTACGACATCACCGTCTCCGTGGCGGCGCCGGTAGCCGAAGGGGAGTCATCCCTCTGCGGCTGGGGAGGTGACGAAAGCGGAGCGTCCCTTCCTGAAATCGGCCTCTTGGTCGCCGGGGCAGATTCCCTCTCATCGAGGTAGTCCGGCCGAGTGCTCGGGGCCGAAACTCCTCCGGCCGCCCTCCCTTCCGCAGGCCGCTGCTGGGACGGTCGAGACGGTGCGGACTGCCGGGAGATTCGGCTCATGAGGCCCCGGAGACCAGACATTTCTGAAAGCAGAAAAGAAGAGTTGGCAAAAGTTCAACAGTAACTTTTGACCCAAAGCCGACTTACCCCCGGCTATAGCTTCGGCGCCCTCTTCGGACGGACGGGTTTCGACCGGAGCCCTGGTCGCGGTAGTTCTCGCCTCGGTCTCTCCTGGAGCATCTTCAAGAGGAAGGTAGGGAAAGGCCTGGGCAGGAGAGTGTGACGGGTCCGACCAGGCTCCCATCTCTATGAGCCTGTCCTCGTCCTCGAGAAGGTCCACGATGTTGTATGGAGTGTCATCCTCGAAGAGGTGGGCGTCTGCAAGCTGTTCAAAGCTGAGGGTTGGGCAGTCGGAAATGCCCTCGGCCAAGGGCCCCCATTCGGTAGGAAATGGCCAAACACCCTTGTCCCCTTCCGGCAAAGAAATGAAAAAGAAGTCCTCCTTCTAATGATGAATGGACGAGGGCTTCCCGGAGAAGATCCCTCGGCCGAAGCGGGAGACGAAGCAGAACCAAGAGGACCTCCCCTGAGGTTTGATCTTGAAGAGATAGCGGAAGATATTTACAGAGGGGTTGAAGTCAAGAATGGAGTTAAGGGCCAAATAGGCATAGACTGTCCGCCAGGAATTCGGGAAGAATTGGGACGGGGCCAGTCCGTAAAAGCTCAAAAAGTTTACAACAAAAGGATGAAGGGGAAGGCGAAAACCCGCTCGAAAGCTGTGCTCGTAAATCGAAAAACAGCTCGGCCGAATGGTGTTGGCTCTTGTACGCCTCCCGGGCCGGATGGGAATCATCAAGAGGGAATCAGATAGTAGTTAGATATGCTCTTAATTCCCTCGACATCAAGAGCACTAGCTACGTCCGAGACCGTCTCGGCCTGACGACGGCCTATAATGGTAGGCTCGGCCGCAGTCGGGACAGGTTCTGCCTCATTCGCCATAACAGAAAGAAAAGAGTTCGAGGAAAAAAGGGATGACAGAGAAGACTGGGGAGTGGGTCTGGACGAGGAGCACGACGAGCTGCTTTCGGCCGAAAAGTTGCTCTCGGTCGAAGAACTACTGAACATGAATCGAAAAAAAGAGAAGGCTGGAGCTGAGGCTTACCCTCAGACTAAGGACTCCCCGGCGATGGACAAGACGTCCCCGGACGACCTTGATGGAACACTCGCGGCCGGAGAAGAAAAGACGCTCGCGGAGCTGCTCGCGGGAATGCTCTGGCGCGGAGAGAAAGAGAGAGAATGCGAAGGAACAGTGATAAGGCAAAGGAGGCTGGTATTTATAAGAGGGCCTGAGGGGGTCGGGTGGCGAACCGACGGCCGAGATCCTCCCACCCCTCGGCTCTGCCTCGCTCGGATGTTCGACGCGTGTCCCGTCCTTCGCCATGATGACGAGCGGGCGGCCAGATTGAGAAGAGGCGATCAACGGCCGGATGCGGCCTAACCCTTCGGCTACTCGTCTAGATATTCGCCACGTGTCCCGATCCTCGTGCCGGGGGGCGGAGAGGCGGTGATCCAGGTCAAGTCTCGGGCAGAGAGCCGAAGCGACTGCGATCCAAATGATCGCCGTTAACGGCTGAGATCTTTTTGTGCTTTCGACAGTCCGGCCGGATGTTAAACACGTGTCCTGTGTTTGTTGTGAGCGACTGTGAAGGCGGGAGATTCAAGGTCTTTCCCGCCCTTGCTTGGCGTTCCAAAGTGTTCTGGAAGCCTTGCCCTTTCACAACTGGAGACGAAGGTATTCGTCACCAAGTCTCGGCCTGAGACGAAGGTGTCTACGACAGGGTCTCGGCCTGAGACGAGGCTGTTTGTCACCAACCCTCAGCCGACCTGAGGCGAAGCCTTGTCTCCCGGTTTTCGAAACATGAGTGATAACAGTTTCGGACAAGGTTCATATCAGATGTTATTTTTCCGTAAGGGTTTCGAACTTTACTCTTGGCGTTTCATAAAATTGAGAACGGCAAGAGTAGGGGGCCATGTGATGGGGCATAATCTGATTCGGCCCATTAACAACCCAACAACAAGCGGCCCTCGGCCTACAAGTGGCCTTCAGCCCAATTGCCTTCGGCCCAATAGCGGCCCGGCAATAGCGGCCCAGCAACAACGGCCCACAAGCGGCCCTCGGCCCGGCAGGCGGCCTTCAACCCGCTAGCGGCATTCGGCCCACAGGCGGCCCTCGACCCTCGGCCCAGTAGCCATATCCGGCCCACTCCGGTGGATTGTTAGGCGCTATGGCGGTTTATCAGTAACCTAAAACATAGTCCTATATCAGCTGCAACAACCAGGTAACTTCTATCCTCCGATTATAAATAGAAGGCTATTTATTACAAAAGGTATGTCGAATGACCAAGGACTATAGTCCAAAGTATTTAAGCTTCTTCTTCTTTCCCTTCTGAATCGAATCTTCTTCAGAAGCTAACTTAGCCGTCGGAGGGGGTTCTCTTGGGCCGAAGTCCGGGACGCTCACTGACTGGGTTTTCTTCTTCTTGCAGGGGCCTCAATTTGAATCTTCGCCGACCTCTTCGCCTGGGTCGGCCTCGGCCACCGGTCTCGGTTTTCTTCCTCCAAAGGTCTCGGCCTCGCTCTTTGCCGGCCGGGTCCCTTTCGGCCAGCGGAGCCTCGGCTTCGCCCCCGGCAAGTCTTCGTCCGGGTATCTCTCGGCCTTGGAGCTCCGGTCTCGTACTCCGCCCCGGTCTCGTTCCGGATCCCTGTCGCCCCCTTTTCCGATCTGATTACTATCTCGGATTCTAGTCTCGGAATCCGACCGTGATAGCTTCGGCTACATCAAAACTTATTGTGTAGCGACAGTTTTTCCCAGAATTCAACAGAGTCACTTTTATATCCTTTATGCTTTAAACTGCAACATAAGGGGTATACTATGTAGAATATTCATTTATTTGTTCTGACACTAATGACTTCTTAGGTCAGCAAGCTTAGGCATGGTTGTATAATCTTCGTAGGAGCGATGAGACCAAGATGTGGTAGAGAGAGCGATGAGAGGGAGAGCGACTCCAGGGCAAAGTGACGGGGCTTTCCGCCAGGAGTTTGCCTGCACTGCTACTGGCCGGGACATTGGGCTGCATGGTGCAACGCTGCTGTGGTGTGCAGGATGTGCCGGAGGAGAGGCCCTTTGGCTCGTGATTGCGCCCTGAGCAGAGTAGGGTCGTCGGAGATTGAGAAGGTCCTGCAGGAGACTAATCAACCTCAGGTGCGGGGGCCGGTGAGGGAGGTCACAGTGTCATTATTGGATGGCGATGCCGATAGGGAGAGGTGGGCGGCTTTATCTACACAGCTGGTGATTGAGGGCGTTGGGGCTGAGGTGCAGACCAAGGACGTTTTGTATACGGCTTGGGGTTGTTAAGGGGATTGGACTGTCTGGCGCCTCAGAGGCAGGGGTTTCCTCATTAAATGCCCAAGCTGGGATCTGGTAGCGGAAATCATTAGAGTAGGCTTTGTCGCCATTTACGAGAGGGACCACACAGTGAACAGATGGGATCTCGCAGTTGGTTCCAAGGTGTTGAAGGCGCCGAAGGTGTCGTGGCTTGTCTGTGAAGGTATACCCTTACGCTTGTGGCCGAAGGAGGTTGTCTTGGAGCTGGGTACTTGTGGTGAGGGTGAAGGAAAGAGCGCTTAAAGATACTCATGGGATCAAGGCTCGGTGGCGGTGGAGGGGGGGAACTTCTTGGTGAAGGTTCGCCTGCAGCATTGGGGGTTTCTGTTTGAGGTTGTTGTTAGGGAGGAGACAGTTGATAGAGAGGGCTAGGCCCTTGAGATCTCCTGGGCAGATAGGGTGAAGCAGGGAAGGATGCAGGCAGTGGGCTGACAGGGTTCTCAAACCCTAGAGGAGGATGGAGATGACGGGTCAAGGACCGAACTGGTCACTGGTGGCGGACCGGGTGTTGAGCCGGTCAGGGCGGGGGAGGGTGCTCTGAATTTTAAATTTCGAAATTGGAATTCTGCTCTCATTGGTATGGGGTCGGACCTGGAGGCTGGCGGGTCGCACCCGGAATTTGAAGGTCCCGACACGGCTCGAGTTCGGATCCTAGGTCTCCAACGGGCACTTTATATGGGTTCGCAGGGACTTCGGCTAGGGTTTTATCTGAGGCTTTTCCGGCAATGTCTTCAGCGGAGCAGAGGGTGGAGGGTGGTGAGGCGTTTGCTGATGGCACTACTCCGGTGGCCCCGGCGAAGGGAGAGGCTGCTCCAGGGGCGTCCGTTCCAGGTATGTCTACTCTCCTCTTGCCCTCAGCTGAGGAACCAGTGGGGGAGTGGGCTGCTGATCTTGGTGCCCTCTTTGGCGAGGAGGTTCCACGGCATGATCTAGGTTGTTGGCAGAAGGAGGAAGAGGATCATCCAGTGTTCTCGAAGTCAGATGTTTGCTCGATTGCTACACGGTGGGGATTTCCGTGGATGGACTGCCGGATTCGTGCATTCATCGGGTGCTTGACCGGGTCAATGGCAGTCTCTGTAGCGGGGGCAAAGGGTCCCAGGATGCATTGTGTTCCAAAGGGGTTGCTAGGACCATCTTGAAGGCTCGAGAGGCTGGCTCACCAAGGGCCTTTGATTGGAACGTTGGGGTTTGGTGATGTAGTCCAGGGTCTTAGGGAGGGTGTTTCCTTTCTGTTTTGCTCTATTGTATGGGCTTTGGCCTTGAGGGTGTTAGCTTTTGGGTGCCGATTTCAGTGTGTTGGGTGTTGGTTACAGTTGAGAGTTGTAACCCTATAGCGCTGGGGAGAGAGGGTCTGGCTTCTGGAACCCCTCAAGTGTACTTACCTTTTCCATTTTATATATACATGGTACTATCCACTTTCAGAAAAAAAACTATGTAGAATATTCATTCACAACAACTCTGAAGTGGACTCTTTATTTGTCTTCAAAGAGCAATCACAGGTTGTTTGCATCTTGTGGCTTGGTTGATTTGTCCCAGCACTTGCCTCAGCAAGCAGAAATCACTGGTGCAAAACCAGCCTGGGGTGCTGAACTGGTAAAGTGTGGGTTGTGTTTACTTCATTGTCCTCGTGGTATGCATAGTGCCGGCTGGTTATAGTTGACATCCCCACAGAAAAGAGAGAGTAACATTTGTATCTTGATCAATATGAAGTCACAAAATCTCTTTATTATGCTGATTAAGACTTGAGAACAATTCAAGGTAAAACATCTTGTAATATGTTGGCATGGGGAGGATGAGATGGTTGCACCTCCTACAGGATGTGGTTTATTTTATTCTTTTTGCACATGCGTTGTACACCATTCCATCTAATAGTCGGCTGGGTTATACTTTTGAATGGGAATTAGGATGTAGGTAATATTAGCTCGATTCAACTATTCTAATGTATTGTATGATGATATCTTTGGCAAGATGTGAGGCTAGCTTTTTTCCTTGACACGTTGAAAAAGTAATTGGCTATCTTTTTAAAAAATTATGCTGCTGCTCTGAATTAAATTAAAAATTTATGAAGTCCCATTATTGAGGTAGAAAAGTTGAGTTCATGGATAGCAGTATCGGTCGAGACCGATACATATCGGCTCGATCTGGTACCAGGGGGATCCCATACCAGTCTTTATAGTTATAAAAAATAATAAAATATATATATTTAAATTTTTTATTGGTATACGGCTGATACTAATACCGATACGTATCGGTACCCACCCGTACTGGTACCGATACTGAGATCTCCATCCTTGGTTGAGTTTGCTTTGCTGCATCTTTAGATTTATGTATTTCTCATCTTCCAATAATTCACTACCATCTGATACTTTTAAGGGTGAAAACATGTTTAACACTATGCACCTTTCTGTGCGATCTTTGAAAGATATCCAGTTTTCTCGATAACTATATGTCCAATTCCCTTTAAAAAAGATATATCATGGTTTCTTGTTCTTTTTTAGATACATTTTATAACTCAACTCAACCAAGCCTTAATCCCAAATTAATTGGGGTCGGCTATATGGATTCTCTGTTTCCACTCTAAACGATTTTGGACTATCTCTTCTGAAAGGTTTAAAGCATCTAAATCATATTGTACAACCCTTTTCCAAGTTAATCTAGGTCTACCCCTTCCTTTATTCCCTTCCTCTATCCTAATATGCCACACTTTTCTAATTGGAACCTTCCTAGGTCTACGCCCAACATTTTACATGAGATATTATTTTTTCATGTTTGTTTCATACATGTGAAACCTGTAGAATATATATAAAGTAGTTAAATTTTGACCATTTCTCATTTATGGTTAGTTAATTATCAAAGTCCATGTGCTGACAAACTTTATGGTGATATTTTCCATCACTTTTTTCAAAGGCTCTATATGTCATTGTACCAACCAAAAAATGCTCTACATGTTATTAGTGCATTTTGATTTCTTGTTTCCTTCAAGATGAATTTTGCATGAAAAAAGTACTTATCTTTTTCTTTTGTGCCTTGTCATGTTTGCTTGATATATGTCTAACTTGGAGTAGCACAATGATTTGTCATTTATGCTTCATCAGAAAAGTTGAGCTACATTATGGTATTCTTTTCACATGGCTCCAAGATTCCTGATTGATTTTCGTTGCATCCATTTTTAGGTCGCTAGTTTGTGTGTTTGTTATATGTTCCTCAAGCTCTATATAAAAGATTATGCAGTATTCAGTCAACTAAGTTAAAATTTATTAGAACAACACTGTGTAATATCTGGTATTCGGTCACTCACAACTCAACTCAACTCAATTAAGCCTTAATCTTAAATTAATTAGGGTCGACTATATGGATTCTTTGTATCCACTACAAATGGTTTTGGGCTACCTCTTTCTGAAAGGTTTAAAGCCTCCAAATTATATTGTACTACCCTCCTCCAAGTTAATTTAGGTCTATCTGTTCCTCTCTTTCCTTAATCCTAATATGCTCCAATTTTCTAACTAGAGCCTCCCTAAGTTTATGCCTAACATGTTTAAATCATCTTAATCTCTTTCTCTCAATTTGTCCGCAATTGATACCACTCCCACCTTTTCTCTAATATCATTATGAATTTTATGTAGCCTAATATGCATGTACAACATTCTCATCTCGGCAACACTCATCTTGAAGACATGTTGCCCTTTTATCGCCCAACACTCGCTACCATACAATATTGTAGGTCTTATCGTCGTACGGTATAATTTTTTTTTCAACTTTGTTAGGATCTTGCGGTCGCATAAGACTCTCGTAGTAAGTCTCTACTTTACCCATCTTATTTTAATTCTATGGCTAACATCATCCTCGCACCATCCATGTTCTTGAAGGACCGAACCAGAATATTTGAAATGGGTGCTTTGGGTTATTGCCGTCCTATCCCGGTTAACTTCCTTCTTTTTGCCCCTTCGACCTTTATTAAATTTACAATACATGTATTCTATCTTAGTTCAACTTAACCTGAAATCCTTAGATTCTAAGGTGCTTCTTCAAAACTCTAGCTTTTTATTATCTCTCTCTCACGTCTAATTTATCAACATAATATCATCCGCAAATATCATACACTACAGAATGTCTTTTTATATATCTTTTGTTAAATCATCCATAACTAATGTGAAAAGGTAAGAGTTTACTGCTGATTCTTGATGCAATCCAACTGAAATAGGGAATCTTTTGTTTCCCCTCCAACCGTGCGGATACTAGTAGTTGGTCCGTCATATATGTCTTTTGACATTTGTATGTATCTAGTTGATACCCTCTTGCACTCTAACACCCACCACAAGTTATCTTTTGGAACTCTATTATAGGCCTTCTCTAAATCGATGAATACCATGTACAAATCTTTTTTCATATCTTTATATTTTTTCATCAAGTTCCTAATGAGGAAGATAGTTTTCATCGTTGATCGACCTAGCATAAAGCTAAATTGGTTGGCCGAGATAGTTGTATTACAACGTAAATGATGTTCTACAACTCTCTCCCATAGTTTCATAGTATGACTGATGAGTTTAATTTTCCTATAGTTTAAGTAACTCTGGATGTCTCTTTTGTTTTTAAAAAGAGACATAAGAGTGCTCTTCTTTTGTTCATCTGGCATTTTTTTTGAGATTAAGATCTTGTTAAACAGTTAGGTTAACCATTCCACTCCTACATATTCCAAACATTTTCACACTTAAATAGGAATTTATCTGAGCTGCAAGTTTTACTTACTTTTTTCCTCTTCAATGTTTCCTTGACTTCTAAAAATCTAATCCTCCTAGTATAGTTCACATTATACTTTATTATACATTCTATGTCCACTATATTTCTACTATGACTATCATTAAAATGATTGTCAAAGTAGCTTCTCCATATTTCTCTGATGTCCTTATCTTTCACCAAAACTTTTCCTTCTCTATCCTTGGATGCACCTAACTTTACCTACTATATAAACATAATACAATTTGGAAATGAGGTACTGCATGCATAGGAACTGGTTACTCTAATAAGATGGTACATCAATGTTTTGTATCTGATCTCTATGACAAAGTGGGGAAATGGCATTTGTCTCGAAATGATCTAGTTGAGAAATTAATAGTCACTATTGTACATCCTATATTTGCTGGGAGAAGATGTCTAAGAGCTGGGGATGATTAAATCTGTGGATGGTGCTGGTGTTTGATTTTCTTTGTGGTTCAACCTAGGGTAAACACTCCAATGACAGTTGTTTCCCCCCTTCCTTGGACTTGGATTCAAACATGTAAAGTGACAGAAGTTATGACAACCCTCACACGAGAGTCAAAAATCAGGCTTGAAGGGACGGTGATTCAGTCCTCGTTACTTTTCCTGGTGACCTATATATTTTTAGCTTTCTCAGCCATATGCTTTCTACATGGGATTATATGTTGCTATTTTAATACATTTCTGTTGAACTGAACCATCGTCCTATGAACTGGGTTAGTGGGTCGAGAGGTCCAGGCCAAGTATAGGTTTGAAGTAACTCATGAATGGCCAATATGGGGCTAAATTGCCTTTGCCAAAGACCACCCATCCCCCAGCCGATCTGGGTAGAGTTGTATGTCAGGAGTCTCAAATGCCGACATAGAAAGGCATGTAATGAGTGATGACGTCGATGAGAGCATTCTGCTCGAATGTGTTGGTGCCCCCTTTGTTTTGAACAGGTGAAGGAAGAGATGGAGGCTCTTGTCCAATCTATTTATCCAAGGGAGGAAGCGCAAGACAAGCAGACCCACAAGAAGGGGTCTTCTTGGGCTCCCTTGGTGAATTGGTGAAATAACTTAGTAAATTTATGCTCTTTTTTCACCGAAAAGGATGATTTAATTTTGACACTTGAGGAGAGAGAGTCTGTTTAAATTGCTCTCAGAGTTGGAAGACATTGGCTGTTTGGCTGTCCACTTTCATATGTGATAAATTCAGAGCTTGCATTTCTCTTTGAAGGTCTTTTTTACCATCTTGCTGCTTCTCAAAGTCCTTCCTTTTGACTCTGACACTTGGTTTTGAGTTGGATGTTCTAATACCATATTATTTAACTGGACCACCAACTGGACTAACTGGAAACTGAAGTGAGTAGAAGCTCAGAACTAACATAGGTAGAGAATGGCTTGTAAATACATGTTATGGTACTGAACAGCTTTAGCTGGCAGTTTTTGCGTTTGATGTGCCCTCCCAGCCCTTTTCTCTTCCTGCTTAGAGTAAGAACTTTCCCTGAAAATCTAGAGAGAACCGGTGAAACATCGACTTACGTCATCAGACTTACCTATTATTCTCTAACTAATCTATGAAAAGTTGGCATCTGAATGTCATACTATATCCCACAACACTGCTTTGGAGCACAGGATGCAGCACATTTTGAATCCTAAGCTTTGTCTTGAAAAAGGCTTAACCCATCGAAATCAACATGGCAAGGACTGTAGAGGTTTCATATTATATTGTTCTTTAGAATGTCCTTTTGTCCTCCTGGTAATTTATATTATTACAGATGTTGGTCCCAACCTTTTTAAGGAGAAAATTGATGGTTTAAAGTGTTTTTTTTTCCTTTTTGGGCCATATATTGTCATTTTGTTTTCATGGAAATAAATGGAAGCCTTTTAAACTTTTACTTTTCCTTGTCAATGCACTTGCAAGGGTTCAGCAGATTTGCTATGGTAATTGTGTCTTTATGTGTTGTAGGAGTGGGAACGGCCCAGACCTGGCAGAAGACCCGATATATTCCCTAAATTCAGCCCGATGAAAACACCGTTGCCTCCTCCCCTTCCAGCAGATCCCCCCGAGGAAGATGAAGAAGAAGAAGAGGAAAAAAAGGAAGAGGATCCTGATCCTGAAAATGAGGAGGAGGAAGAAGAAGCAGGAAACTAAAACGACCCTTAGGATGCAGCAGAGAGAATGAGGGAAAAACAGTCACTGAAATATTTCTTTTGATTGCCCTTTTGAACATGAGGAGGCACATTTGATGTTGATTGGGTTTTTGTCTACAATCACGATGGCTCTGGATCGCTGGTAACATTTTGAGGTTTTGTTAGGTAGATGGAAGGCAGGAACGGAGATTTCTTGGGGCTTCCACCTAAGGGCTTTGAGGGAAGATCTTTGTAATGGCTAATATTTTGTTGTTTTCTTCTCCTCTTTGGTTTATGGTTCTTGTATTCACACCGGTCTCATATCTAATGTTTGAAAGTTGTGGACAAACTGACATGTTCTGTTTCAAGCATGTCCTCTGGTTTGCAGTTCAGAACACTCTGATCATTTTGTAGAAGTTGAGCAGAACAGTTGATGGTGCTTCACCACAAGGCCAAGGAGTGGAATTAAAACTCAGTGCTCAAACTGTTTGTGATAATTTTTTTGATGTCACTGCGAGCTTTGAGTTTTTCCAAAGATGGCACGCAGATGGTGCCACCATGTAGTTTTATGAAAGTCTTGCTGTGGAGCTGAGTGGAAGATACGTAGGTTTGCGCTCTTATTAGTCCTCTTCGGGATTTTAAGATTTGAAATTGACTATGTTGGAGGGTTTAAAAATTCTAAGAAATATTAGAATCATTCAGAATTAGGTTTATGATTTTACATGATGTAAATATTGAACGAATTTATTCATCAGTTTAGACCGTGTCAAACGAGTTTGTCTCATGCTCGGCTCGCTCTGTGAAAAATTCATTTGAACTTGGTCCGTTTTGTTTAGTAAATATGTCAAGTTCGAGTATCAACTGAGTTAGGCTCGAGTTACAAGTTTCCGATCTGCCAATTCGTTTACATGCTTAGATAACAGACTTTCATGTGCCTACGAGTAATATTCTACGGTGGATTCATATGATGGGTAATGTTATATGCTAAAATGGCATAGATTATTTGGACCAATGCCTTAACTCGTACGGGATAGTACTAGAAAAAGACCCATCGCACGGGAGTGTGGGCACGCCACGATCCAAACAAATTGTTTTTTGATCTTTTTTTTTTAAAAAAATCTGATCGAAGATGTGACAGAACAATCACGGAGCTGAAGCAGTCCTACACTTTGATAATTGTTTTCAAAAATTAAAAAAATTACATCCAAGGTCACAGACGCGTGGTGTGTCATAAGACATTGTCATCTGATCAAAGTGATTGGATTACTCCTAGATTGGATGACAGCAACTCTTTTCTGTGGATAAAATTGTACATCTTGCTTAGTAATGGATAAGGCTCACTTAGGGAAGGGTGGCAACTTAATTGCCTTGGCGTTTGGCATATTGAACTAAACTTTTCCCTTTTTTTTTTACCCACCTGAGGCGAGTGTACTTAATTGGCTCAGATGTAAAAGGTAAAAGTAACGGCAGTGGGTAAATTTTTGAATAAGCCCTCAACTTGAACTTCTTCCTATAACATGGTAAGAAAATTGGGGCAACTTTCCCGTCATGCTAGTATTGCTCTTGAACTAATCCTGTGCAAAGGAGCTCGATAGTCTTGAATAAGTGATCTGGTTCTCCAGCTTGCCGAACTTTGATTGTTGATCCCGAGTACAATCTTCTTTGCATCACCCTCCACTATCATATACTCTTCAAAATCTGCTGCCAATTAGATTTCAATAGGAAAAGCTGTTGCTTCTACAGTTTCTGGATGGGGATTGGCAAGCAGCGATGTATTACATATTAGGGGTTGGTGGTATCTGGGTCCTAGCTAGTGACTTCCTTTGTAGCTGCATCAACATTTGATTTTGAGAGCCGTTGGAGAGGGAGGACATGTGTTAGGAAGATGGGTGTCAAGATGAAGGGAGCTGTGTTCCATTCTTTGAAATCCAACTTAGTTTTCTAACAATAATTTGAAGTGGAATAGCTCTTCTACGGAAGACCATGCATATTGCATCTAGCTCCTCACAGTTGCCACATAATTGATAAACAAACACCCAATCAAGTGAAGTCATTCTTTTCTTGGGTGAAAGGTGGCTTGGTCCATTCAACCAATTCACATTCTAGAAGACTTTGATCTTGATTCGAGTGGAAATTTAGAACTGAGATTTCTATGCTGCTCATGCAGAGTTACGTTGGAAGAGCAGGTGATTGATGGTCTTCTCATCTTCATGGCAGATTGGGCAAGCATCGATTTGGGGGATCCTTTTGGCGAGGAGTCCATTGAAGTGAATGGCATTTCTCAAACTCCTCTAGGCGAGATGAATCATATTTTAGTGATGTATGAATTTCAGAGAACTTGCTAAACCAGGTTAGGAGTGGATGATGAAGATGGACTGCTCATCCTGTCCTTTGACTACCCTACCCTATAGGCTGATTTTGGATTGATGATGCCATCCTCTGTGTGGGTCCAGATGAGATGAGCTTGGGCAAGGGAAGTATTAGATGGGATGTGGACAGGCATAATCTCCTTAATTTTCATCAAACTCCTCTTCCACATGGCATTCAGTCGTCGATTGAGTCAACATGCTTTGGAGATGTACACTTTAAGGTCGAACATGCTTGACTTGCCACCCTTCATCTGAGGGAACAAATGAGATCTTTAACTAGAACAATGCAATCTATGATGGATCTGTCAAGGACAAAGTCATTTTGGTTTGGAGAGATAAGCCTATGGAGCATGGGCTTTATTCTTTGTGCCAGGATTCTTAGAAATGACATCACACAAACTGATGGGCCTGAAGTTATATTGGGAATTGAGGGGGTTGCATTTTAGGATTAGTGAAATGAAAGTGTGATTTAAACCGTGGGACATGTGTGAGTTGGAGAAGTGTATGACTAACTAAGTGTTTTCTTTTTTCACCACTAGCCAATAGTTTTGAAAGAACCAAGGATGTAGGCCGTTAAGGACTAGGTGCCGTCTAAGAGGCTCATATTGGTAAGGCTGACTCCATTCAATAGGAGAAGGGAATGCATATATAAGAAAATTTTATAATCATCAATTTTCCTAAAATGGAGACTGTAGAGTGGGGTCCATGCTAGTTGCGTTTACAGACTAGTACAAGGTTTCAAGAAAATGGCTGAATTGAAATTGAATACTTCTCCAATCCCCAATCTAAACACAATTGAGAAGTTGAATCCATGAGACTTTATTTAGTTTCCTTCTATTCAGGATACATAAATGAAAGAATCTCAAGTTCCTAACTCCCCCTATCAGCCAATGGCTTTTTTGCTTTGATTCTCTAATATTCTTCTTCCTATTTCACAAACTTTCATATTGATGTTCCAAAACTACTTCCCTCTCCAGATTTCCGGAGTGAGGGGCAGGTTTCTTAGATCCTATTTGGTATCGGGATAAGATGAGATAGGAATAAGCTTAAGTCATCTCTGGATAAGTTATCCCTATCCTTATTCTTGGGTGTGTTTGGTAATATAGAGGATAAGAAACAATCATAACTTTTTCCTCGTTTGGTACGAACAAGGATGATAATGGAGATAAGGTCCATAAAAAGATTAATATGTCCTTATTTATTTAAAGGGGTATGCACTAATCTTGGTTTGGCGGAGAAAGGAGATTTAGAAACATTTTCAAATGCACCAACACTACATAGACTTAATTCTTTTTGAAAACCAAATAAATTAAATTGTTCTATGCACCAACATGTTCTACCTAATATTGATAAAATATGTGTCAACAGTAATTGTTCTACCTAATATTGATAAAATATTGGTATTAAATGTTAATATGGGTTCACAACAATTGTTTTAAGTGTTAAAAATATGTTAACATAAATTACTCTTAATTATACACAACCTATTTTCCATATGTTGGCATTTAGTATTAACAATGAAGTATTATGTAACATTAATTACATAAGTCATAAAAGTAGTAGAAGGGAAAAGGCAGCCATGGCATTAGGCATGGAAAAAGTTGTCAAAATGGGGTTAAGAAAATGTTGGAATGACTTGTCCCCATGCTTTACCCTAAAATTGGAGATGTCTCCAAAAGTCTTAACCCCTCTTATCTCTATACTGAAATGACCTACCAAATGCAGAACATGGATAAAATGGGTTTATCCCATCCCTATCCAGATACCAAACCTAACCTTAAGGTTTCAAGCCCCTTCCTAATAACCTTAGTTACGGGATTTGTAAATTTATATTTTTCTAGTTTTTGATGCCATTCTGTAGTGCTAAGATCTTTTTCTTGTAATTAATACCATTAGGAGGCCAAACTTCTAATTTGCCTGGACTACTTCAAAACCTGGGACATAGTCCACAGAGTTTCCAATCTGAAGGAGACCTTTTGTGGCTTTCCTGACATCTTCTTGTATAGAAGATTGTGGTCATTTCTCATCTTAGGAAGATGGTGGATTGTTGCCCAAAGGAATACCAATCTCCAGTCCACAGTGGTGAAAGTTCTATCAAGTCTTTTATATATGTGAAATCTTGCTACCTTGTTACTTGACTAGGTGTAAACTGGTACATTGTAATCTAAGTCAATAAGGCCTGTATCAGCCATATCAGCCTATGTCAAGTATGAAATTTTGAAATGCTAGCACTGGACATATATTCATAGGGTTGCAACCTTTCTTGTTAGCTAGATTGTATATTGCGTTCGTATCTTGTGCCAAAAGAGTGGGTCTAAGATTATTCTATTAACTTAGAGAGTTGTTGCCGTAGGAGTTTTCTTAGTTTCAAATTTATGAGGGCATAAACAAAAAGTAACTATACATGATCTGTTCAGTGGATGGAGTGTCACTTCAACTGCAATCCAATTGTTAGTTGTTTGAATGATGTCTAGATGGAGACGTTGTGCTAGGGAGGTGGCTTAGTGGAACCTAGCTTAAGTCTCTAGTTGAGTCTAGCTGATTGTTTAGGGCTGGACTTTGACTTTGGAACTAGTTTTAAGGATAGTAGCTTGAGGATGAGATTCACCTAATGAGAGGGTGATATTTGAATTATATAAAAGGGAATGTTTGAACTTTAGCAACATCCATAGTAACTAGCTGTTTGATCCTTTTTGAAGTGGGATGATGAGAAGATGTGTTAGGGTCATTTTTCCTTCTTTTCCTCTCTGAGGTGTTTCTACAAGGTGGATGGGATTTGGGATGGGATTCATTTGGGTAGAGTTTTGGTTTAGGTTATGTTGGGGGAATGGGAGGAACGAAGAGCTATGAGATTTGTTTCTTTGTATTTTATGATATGGGCTGGTTTCTTACACTTGGGTAGCATTCATTTTAAGTGAGTGTCAGCAAGGCATGGAATGATGGTAGGGTTAACAACTAGGCTAAAATGGAGAGACTAGGTTGTTTTAGGAAATGCAGGTATCATCTATTTGACTTCATTGGCTGACCCATACACAATAGTAGCTCTGGGTATGGGCCGTTCTGGGATGGGTTGTTAATTAGCTAGGGAGTTTTGGTTAGGTGCTGTTCAGCAATTCCAAAATTTAGGCCCCTCTTACAGGAAGGTCATCCAGGCCAATTGCCTTTTGTGGGTTCACAATGAATAAGGTTGACTCAAGTTCAATAGGAGAAGGGATTGTAGATATAACAAAGTTTTCGTGGTCACCAATTTTATTGAAATGGAGATTTAGATTGGGGTCCATGGGAGATGGGTTTGTGGACTAGCACAAAACACCATAAGTAGCCAGCAACATCTGTACATAGGTATTTCAAAATACCTTTTCTTAAGATAAATCTGCACTAAGAATTATGCTATTTAAATTTACATTTAAATTTTAAAAAATATGAATTCTTAAGGTGTTTGACGAAGTTAACATAATTGTTAAGGAAGCTTGTTTCATATGGGCACCTACCCCACTCTATATCTACACCATCTCCAATAGATTACCACAACCATGTCATCTCCCTTTGAATCATCTTGTTGGCAAATGAACATGACCACACCATGGAATGACTAGATAGAGGAAGCAGTGCAATTGGAGAAGGGGAGTGGAATATGTTGATGGGACCCACCTCTTTTGGGACTCAGAAGAGAAGAAGGGAAGACCGGGATGCGGGAGAGAGGAAGGGAAGGTAAGGCTGCAAGTGGACATAGGTGACATGGCTCTCTTAGAAAAGAAAAAAGACAGATTGAGTTGCCTTTTTTTAGTCAAATTTGTGAACACTTGATCTCATACCTTAAAATAGGAGAAAGGACATCAAATAGGCTTTACTCCTCATCTTCTTTCCAAAAAGTAATGTTAGAAACTATAAGAAAAACACATAGTCAAACACACCATAAAACTATTGTAGAATATATGATAGTACAAAAGGACTTCGTTGGTGCAAATTGATGAAATCCATTAGGGTCAATAGTATCTTTGGCTATACATGTGCCCTTTGGCATATAAATCCAAACACATGGTTCATTTAAGTGCTTAGGTTGGAAGTATATGATACACATGTTTCCTATCCAATTCATTTTTTTTTTTTCATTGTATGGCCTAGAGGCTAAAGAGGAGAGATCCCATGTGGCTAACTCGAGTCAAACCTTGCTAGGACCATCTTGGCACTCATCTTCTCATAACATTTTCCTTTTTACCCCCTTTAATGCCAATGATGCTCCTTAGTCGTGAACTCCCCATTTATTGGAAATCCTCTGTTGTCTTCGAAGCTCAATTTTGATGATAACAAAACTATATTTTAGTGTTGACCATGTTTTCTAACTGATTGACAACTGTAGATTCAATACGAGAAGCATGTGTAAAGGAATAAAACTCGGAAGGAAGGATTAAGGCCACTGAACAAAACGGCCGACCAACATAGGGGAATTGGTTGACCGAACTGGAACTCAAAAGGACCCAAAGTAGTTCTGTGAGAGACCAAAACAAGGGAATTGGTCAACCATCTTGTAAGACCAGGACGGACTAAACAGTTCTGTAAGTCTAGTCGACTAAAATAGGGGAATTGGTCGATTGTTTTGCAGGCCCAAGATGGACTAAAGAGTTCTGTAAGTCCGGTCGACCGTTTTACTCGATACGGTAGATCGAAAGTTAGTAATCTACTTTTTACCTAACTTCTACTTTTTAAAAAAGTGGTCAAACTCTAACGTATCATTGGAGTTTGTGCCTGTATATACTAACCTCTTATAGGTTTTTGAAAATGAAAAAGTGAACCTGTCAAGTGAGAGCATCCTCCCTCTAAGTATCTAACCTTCTTCTTCCCCAAGCACCAACCTAGCTACCTATATTGAGAAGAAGGTCAAACAAGAAGAAGAGAGAGCAAGAAGCTCATCCCCTAGCTCTACAACAACAATCTTACTGAGGGATAGGGTTTCAAGGATCTACAACGACATCTCTCCATTTCTCTCTCTCTCTCTCTCTTTCTTATTTTTGCTTAAATAGATTGTATCTTGTGTGAAGGTTGAGAGTGATAGTTTGTGTTTGAAGCCTTGTTGGGTGTTCTTGAAACACCCTTGTGTGTACTTTGAGCTAGCCCTTGTGTTAGCATTTGTATTTTGTGTGTGGCCTACAAAGTGTAGGCAAAGTGTATGTAGGTCTTCATTGACCGAACCACCATAAATCCTTGTTTACTTGTGTGATTGGCTCATTTTCTCTCCAACCTCTTTCTTTTCACATTTGTTTTATCAATTTCAAAAAGATATAAAAAAGATTTTAACTTCTTGTTAGTATTTTTAGTCTTTAAAATTTAAAAAATCCAATTCAACTCCCTCTTTATCAGGACAACAAATGGTATTAGAGCCTTGGTCTCACTTTCTAGGGTATAACAACCTTTGAGAGATCTCATATATGGCAAACCACGGTAACCTCAACCTAGTACCCGAAGGGCACTCTATTCACCCTTCTTTGATGGGACCAACTACCTATATTGGAAGAATCGAATGATCATATTCCTTTGATCCCAACAATATGAGATATGGAGAGTGATGGAAAGAGGTCCCTACATGTTACCTAAGGATGGGGATACTTGGGATGAAGAGAAAATTAGACAATCTACTATAAATTATAATGCTATGAATATCATGCAATGTGCAATCCATCCTGATGTGTAAGCTCGTGTTTCTATGTGTAGTAGTGACAAAGAAATATGGGACAAGCTTACACTCATCTATGAGGGGACAAGCCAAGTTAAGAAAACAAACGTGAACATTCTTGTGCATGAATACAAATTGTTCAAGATAAAGCTAGACGAGTCAATCTTAGAGATGTTCGGACGACTCACCGGAATCACCAACGGCATTAAGGCATTGGATGATGAATACTTTAACTCTGAAATCACTAGAAAAGTTTTACGGTCACTTCCTTCTTCTTGGAGTCTAAAGGTTACGGTGATTGAGGAAGCCAAGGATCTTTCTACCTTAACATTTGATGAGCTTATTGGGTAAAACTTCAAGAAAAATGAGGAGGAAGCCAAGAAGAAGTCAATTGTACTCAAAGTTGCTCAAGATTCCAGTGAGGACGAATTGAGTGATGAAGATAGTGATGAGATGGCAATGATCACTCAGCAAGTTAGAAGATTTTTTTTGAAAGAAGAAGTTTCCAAGTTACTAAAAGAAGTCAACTAAGAGGACACTACCTAAGGGGGAGTTGAGTAAGTTAGATGAGATCATTTGCTATGAATGCAAGAAACCCAAGCATATGCGGGGAGAATGCATGGAACTTCACAAGAAGATCAAAAAAGGGAAAGAAAAATCAAGAAAGAAGAAAACCATGATAGCTACTTAGAGTGATGAAGAGGAGGATTCATATAAAGAATTGGAGGATGTTATAGTCAACCTTTGCTTAATAGCTCAAGAAGACAAGGAACGGAAAGTAACTCTTGAAACTCTATCATTTACATTTGATCAACTTCAATTAGCATTTGAAAGCATGTATGAGAAGTAGAAGAAACTCAAAATAGAAAATAAGTAACTCAAGAAAGATCTTGAATTTATATTAGAAAAGGATGATTCACTAGAAATTGAAGGATGTGTAGAAGAGAATGTTTCTCTAAAAAAGGAAACACCTTGCATAGGAGAATTCATATGTTTGGGAAAGAGATCTCCATTATGAAAAATAAAATCTGTGACCTTAAGTTTGAAATTGAGGACTTGAAAGGGTCTCTTTTAAAATTTGTCAATGGGAGAGACAATCTCAATGCAATCCTTGGAGCGAATGTGGGTGTGTTTCGCAAGGAAGGTATTAGATATATTCCTCAACTAAAGAAAAAGAATGAGAGGAATTCCTTCGTCAAGACTTCAAATTCTAGTATAGCATTTGCTACTTGTAACTTTGTAAGAAACGGGGTCCCCATGTGGCAAGTTGTTAGTTTAGAGGAAATATTACTAAAACCAAAACCATGTGGGTAACCCGTGATACTATTAGGAGGAATGCTAACACTCATGGACTCAAGTGGATTTGGGTACTAATCACACGAAAGTAAGTTTGAGTTGTTTTGTAGGAGTGTCTTGAAGCAATGAAGGACAAATGGTACCTTGATAGTGGATGTTCAATATACATGACAGGCAATAAAAAGCACTTACACCAAGTTTGAACTAAAAGATGGTGGGGCCATTACATTTGGAGATAATGGTAAAGGACAAGTAATTGACATTGGAGATATTGGTAAGGATTCTAATAAGAGCATTGAACATGTTCATTTAGTCAAAGGTTTAAAGCATAATCTTTTAAATATTAGTCAATTATGTGATAAAATTTATAGAGTTGCATTTGATTCTAATAATTGCTTGATCTTGATAAAGACGCTTATGAAATCTAATTTGTTGGTTATCGTGATAACAATGTGTATGTGATTACCTTGAGTGAAGTTGAATGTAAGGATCTATATTCAATTGCTAATAATGTGGATAATACATGATTATGGCATTGTAGACTCGGGCACGCTAATTTTGGAGTTTTCTCTAAATTGTTTAGACGTAACTTTGTAGTTAGCTTGCCTAAAGGTTCTTATGAGAGTAATAAAATTTGTGATGCTTGTGCAATGGGTAAGCATACTAGGTCTTAATGGTAATCTAAGAACATTGTATCAACAAATAGGCCTTTGCAACTACTCTCTCTAGATTTGTTTGAACCCACTTGAATGGTAAGTTTAGGCAGTAAGAAATTTGAATTTATGATAGTTGATAACTATTCTAGATTTACATGGGTTTTATATCTTGCACATGAAAGTGATGCTTTAACGGAATTTGTTAAGTTTTGCAAGAAGGTACAAAATGACAAAGGATACGCCATTACATCAATTCAGAACGATCATAATAAGAAATTTGAGAATATGCAATTTGATGAGTTTTGTAGTGAAAATAGTTTTGAGCATAGTTTTTCTTCTCTAAGAACACCACAACAAAATGGAGTTGTGGACAGAAAAAATTGTACTCTTTTTGATAGGCCTAGAACTATATTATGTGAAAATATTTTACCTAGATATTTTTAGGTGGAAGCTATCAACACCGCTTGTTATATCACTAACAGTGCAATGATAAGAACTATCTTGCATAAAATCTCTTATGAGCTTTATAAGGGAAAGAAGCCTGTGATATCTCACTTCAAGCCATTTAGATGCAAATGTTGCAACTTGAATAATGGTAAGGACAACTTGGGTAAGTTCTATTCTAAGAGTGATGAAAGAATATTTCTTAGTTATACTAATAATTCTAGAGCATATCATGTATTCAACAAGATGACTCTTGTAATAGAAGAGTCCGTTCATGTTATCTTTGATGAGCTATCTCATGTGTCTAGTAAGAGAAATGCCGATGATGATAAAGAGATCGTAAAATTACTCGAAAAGAAGGTGGATGTTGCCAGCATTGGTGCATTGGAGCAACTAAATGATCCACCTCAAAGATCCAATGAGGATGAAAAAGAAGAATCACCTATTGAGACTTTACAAAGTACATCCCATGAACCAAAAGGACTTTCAAGAGTGTGAAAAATCATGAAAAGCCACCCGAAAGAAAACATCATAAGGGATCTATCTTCTGGGATGCAAATGAGAGCATCACAACGACAAGTGCATGAATGTGATTATTTAGCTTTCATCTCATAATTTGAGCCTAAGAACATTGACAATGCTTTGCAAGATGAATCTTGGATCTTGGCTATGCACGAGGAGCTTAATCAACTTGAAAGAAATAAAGATTGATCTTTAGTTCCTCGTTTGGATAACCATTCTGTTATTATCACTAAATAGATTTTTAGAAATAAATTGAGTGAACTGGGGATGGTAACTTAGAACAAGGCTGGACTTATAGTCCAAGGGTATAGCCAAGAGGAAGGCATCAATTTTGATGATTCTTATGCCCCGGTTGCAAGATTAGAAGTAATTAGAATTTTGCTTACTTATATTTGTTCAAAATGGATAAAATTATTTAAAATGGATGTCAAAAGTATATTTCTTAATGATTTTATAAAAGAGGAAGTTTATGTCGAACAACCCCTTGGGTTTGAAGATCCTAAACTTTCAGATCATGTTTTCAAATTGCATGAAGCATTATATAGTTTAAAGTAAGCACCTAGACCATGGTATGACCACTTAACTTCATTTCTTATTGAGCATGATTTTTCGAGAGGATTAGTAGATACAACTCTATTTATTAGAAAGTGCAATAAGGATTTACTTTTAGTTCAAATCTATGTGGATGACATAGTATTCGGAGCTACTAATTAAGATCTTTGCCAAGAATTCTCTGAGCTTATGCATGGTGAATTTAAGATGAGTCTCATGAGAGAACTCAATTTCTTCTTTGGATTCCAAATTAAACAATTAGAAGATGGCATGTTCATAAACCAATCAAAGTATATAAAAGAACTATTGAAGAAATTTGGAATGAACAAAATCAAACCACTTACAACTCCAATGGAAACATCAACAAAGATCGATGTAGATGGAAAAGACAAGGATGTTGATCAAAAGTTTTATAGAGGTATGATCAGGTCACTTCTATATCTTACGGCAAGTCGACAGGATATTCAATTTAGTCTTTGTATGTGTTCGTTTTCAATCCAAACCAAAAGAATCTCATTTGATTGCCATGAAATGTACTTTTAGATATCTTGTACATACAATTGATCTTGATTTATGGTACTCACTCGAAAATTCATTTAATTTGGTGAGTTATTCATATGCTGATTATGTCGGATGCAAAATCGATAGAAAAAATACAAGTAGAACTTGTCAAATCCTTGGAGGATGCCTCATTTCTTGATCCTCAAGGAAATAAAATTCCGTGGCATTGTCAATTGTTGAAACGAAATACGTTGCCGCCGATAGTTGTTGTGCACAACTGCTTTGGATAAAACACTAAATTAATGATTATGGGTTTGATCTTAGTAAGATTCCAATCTATTGTGATAATACTAGCACTATAAACATGACTAAGAACCCGTTCGACACTCACGCACTAAGTATATTGAAGTTCACCACCATATCATTAGAGACTATGTGGCTAAGGGTAATATTGAATTAATGTTTGTTGACACCACACATCAACTGACTGACATCTTCACCAAGCCACTTAGTGAAGATCATTTTTCGACAATTAGACATGAACTTGGTATATATAAACTCGGTTAATTGAGTTCAAATTGTTTAGTTAAGATAGTAAATTTTTGATGTTTGATTTAGTAGCTATTTTGATATTGATAAAGCATATGTAAATGGAAATTGTCCAACCATGAATAGCTAAAGCTAGAAGAGACAATGAAACTCTCCGATCGAAATCAAGATAAATAAAAAAATTAGTGGACTATTCTGTCACAAAATGGTCAACCGTTTTCATCAAAATAGTTGACCGATTCCTAAACCGAAAGCCTAGTCCTTTTGTCACAGAACGGTCAACTATTTTTCATCGAGATGGTTGACTGATTCCATAACCGAAATGATAATTTTGGCTGGTTCACAAGGGTCTCCACTTAGAAAGGTTGTTTTTCACCCCCATTCAAAACCAAGATAAATAAAAAAATTAGTGGACTATTCTGTCATAAAACGATCAACCGTTTTCATCGAAACAGTCGACCGATTCCTGAACCGAAAGCCTAGTCTTTTTCTCACAGAACGGTCAACCATTTTTCATCGAGATGGTTGATTGATTCCAGAACCGAAATGATAATTTTGGCTGGTTCACAAGGGTCTCCACTTAAAAAGGTTGTTTTTCACCCCCATTCAAAACCATGATAAATAAAAAAATTAGTGGACTATTCTCTCACAAAACGATCAACCGTTTTCATCGAAACAGTCGACCAATTCCTGAACCGAAAGCCTAGTCTTTTTGTCACAGAATGGTCAACCATTTTTCATCGAGATGGTCGATCGATTCCATAACCGAAATGATAATTTCAGCTGGTTTACAAGGGTCTCGACTTAAAAAGGTTGTTTTACACCCCTATTCGAACCCCACCTTCTCTCTTAACCCTCTTTCACCACTTTTAACCCCCATTCACCCTTTCTCTTCCCTTTTACCATTCACCCCAATCCTAAAACCCTTCTTCTTCCCAAAACCCCCTTCTTTTACCTCTCCACCATGTGAAGGAAGGATGTAAAGGCACATAGGGTGCTGAGGAGTGGCCCAAGTAAGGGATCTTGGGAGATAAGGAGCACGAACTGTGAAGATCTAGTTGTTCCTATAAGAGAAGAAACTAGGGAGAGAAGGAGCAAGAACCATGGAGATCCGGTTGCTCCTACAAGAGAAGAAACTAGGGAGAGAAGAAACAAGAATCGTGAAGATCTGGTCACTCCTCTCGCTTCTCAAGATCCTCTAGAGTTCTTTCTAAGCGAAGAGTATGAGGAGATATTCAACAAGAGGTTTGTAAATCGTAATATCATTCCCTCCGATCATGTTGATTTTGGGGATTTAGGAGAGCTTGTTCTAAATATGGTGTCGGTTTTCACTGTACAAGGATGGATGGGATTTATGACCGTCCAATTTAGTTGTTATCCTTGGTTGTTATGCACATTTTATTCGAATATGTATTATGAAAGAAATCAACTATGCATATTTATGAAAGAGGTGAAAATACTTTTGGATGAAGGGTCTCTGTGTGAGTTTTGGGCTTACTTTAGGGTTCAAAGATTGTCCCTCCTTTATTTAGAAGGGTTGATATGCTGGAAGTGGTGTGCACGGACCAAACCAAATGGAAGAGGAAATTAAATACCAATGATTTCCTCCCATTTCATAGACTATTTCATCACATGCTCACCATGATCATTGTTCCTAAAGTAGGAAGTAGGGATGAGGTCACATATGAGCACTTAGTGATATTATATCACTTGATTGAAGGAATCCCTATTCCTTTGGCACCAGTCATCTTAGATTTAATGCTTAAGGTCAATCGAAACATGAGGAGCCTTCCATATGCATCCATTGTCATACGAATAATGATGCATTACGAAGTGGATTTACGTAAAGAGCAAACTGAAGACATACATCCTTTAAATGTGTATCATGGTCATTGATTGACGAAACTAGGAATGGAGGTGATAGATGGAGTACTTTACCGAGCGCTGAGAGGAGGAAGGCAAGATGATGACTATGAAATGGATATAGAAGAAGAAGATAATGAGGAAAAAGAACCTCAAGCTGAGGGGGAGCCTTAAGGATAGGGGGAGCCATCACAACAAGGAGGTCATGACCAAGATGTAAGGACATAGGATGATCTCTATGATCGCCTTGATCACATTGAGTACCGACTAGATCCAGTTGAGTTACGAATGGACTATCTCATCGAAAGGATGGATCAACTTCTACTTTCAAATGAAAGCATCAACCAAAAGCTGGATCCTATGTGAAACTTCTTTCAAGACCGCTTCCCAAACCCTTGAAGATCTTATCTCAATCCTTGACTTATCTTGATCTATTTAGTTTTGTCTCTTCTTTGAAGTTTTGACTTAAATGATGGACAAACACAGTGTTAATCTCGTTTCTAAGTATCTTTAAGTATTATCTTATGGCTTATGTAGTTATGAAATGTATTTTGTATAAGTCTTATTTAGACTATTCGGTTACATAGAGTTAACCATATTGCGAGTATTGTGTGATTGATTGACCCCTTTTGTGATGACAAAAAAGGGGAGAATGGCATAGATCAATGGAGTGAATGGTTTGAATGATCTATCGATGGAATGAATAGTCTAAATGATCTATCTGGTTTAAGTTCATATACTTTTTTATTAATGAATGGCCAAGTCAAATGTGTTTTAATGAGATTTTGTTATCATCAAAAGGGAGGAGATTGTTGTCTTCGTAGTTTGATTTTGATGATAACAAAATCATATTTTAGTTTTGACCATATTTTCTAAGTGATTGACAGGTATAGACTCAATACGAGAAGCATATGTGAAATGAATAAAGCTCAGAAGGGAGGATTAAGGCCACTGAATCAAATGGTCGATCGATACAGGGAAATCAGTCGACCGAACTAGAACCCAAAAGGACCGAAAATAGTTATGTGACTCCAGTCGACCGAATAGGGGAATTAGTCGACCGTTTTGTAATCCTAGGACGGACTAAATAGTTTTGTGAGTTCGACCGACCGAAAGAGGAGAATCGGTCGACCGTTCTGCTGGCGCAGGACAGACTAAAGAGTTCTATAAGTCCAGTCGACCATTTTGGTTGAAACGGTTGACTAGAAGTCAGTAATATGCTTTTTACCTAACCTCTACTTTTTCAAAAAGTGGTCAAATTCGGATGTTTTTGTGTCTAACATATCTCTTGGCGTTTGTGCCTATATATACTAACCTCTTTTAGGTTTTTGAAGACGAAAAAGTGAACCTATCAAGTGAGAGCATCCTCCCTCCAAGCATCTAACTTTCTTCTTCCCCAAACACCAACCTAGCTACCCATCTTGAGAAGAAGGTCAAGCAAGAAGAAGAGAGAGCAAGAAGCTCATTCCCTATCTCTACAACAACAATCTTGCTGAGGGATAGGGTTGCAAGGATCTACAACGACATCTCTCCATTTCTCTCTCTCTCTCTCTCTTTCTTATTTTTGCTTAAATAGATTGTATCTTGTGTGAAGGTTGAGAGTGATAGTTTGTGTTTGAAGCCTTGTACTAGCATTTGTATAAATCTTGCTCCCGGATAGGGCTGCAAAGATCTATAACCACATCTCTCCATTTCTCTCTCTCTCTTTCTTGTTTTGCTTAAATAGATTGTATCGTGTGTGAAGGTTTAGAGTGATAGTGTGTGTTTGAAGCCTTGTTGGATGTTCTTTGAAACACCCTTGTGTGTACTTTGGGCTAGCCCTTGTACTAGTATTTGTATTTTGTGATGTAAGTCTTCATTGACCAAACCACTATAAATCTTTGTTCACTTGTGTGATTGACTCATTTGCTCTCCAACTCCCTTCTTTGCATATTTTTTTTATCGATTTCAAAAAGATATAAGAAAGATTTCAACTTCTTGTTAGTTCTAGTGTTTTTAGTCTTTAAAATTTGAAAAACCCAATTCACCACCCTCTTGGGTTTAGCCATATATTGGGACAACATCCTCCAAGTGCCATTTCTTGCCAAATCCTAGGCTATCTGCTGATCAGCTGCATCAATGAAATTAATAGATAACTGCTGCAAACAAAATTATTTTGAAGTGACACTATTCTAATGAAACACAACCACTTTCTCATGGCCTTATTTTACCTTTGAGCTGGTTGACATCTCATTATGCATATAGCTGTTTACTTCTTGTAATCATATTATAAATATCTGGATGCTCAGGGTAATTGCTCCTATAACATATATGTATGTTCCATGTGATCGCCATTCTATTATTGTAATCCTACTTGACCCTATAACTGTCAATTATGCGCTCAATGTGGGTCTGTGATCTTAAGTTGATTATGCCATATTCTCCTGAGTAGAATGGTATATCAGAGGGGGAAAAGAAAAACAAGATTTTGATGGACATGGTAACTATCATGTTGTATGGTTTAAGATCATCTAAGAGTACATTTACTCTTTATATGTTATGACGTGAACTATGTTACTCATAAGCCTAAAGCTAAATTCTCTTATGAAATGTGATTTTAAAAATAACAAAATGAAAAATGTTTAGAGTAGGACTATTTTGCAAAAAAGCTTTACTACTAGAAAACAAGAAAAGTAAAGTTGGTCATGGATTAGCAGATCGAATTTTCATTCAAACATTTAGTGTGGCATAAGATTTCTAACCATGCACACAGCGCATAGAGAGAGAGACAGAGAGATTGAAATACTAACAATTTCTTATGCTTGGATTGATGTGAAATTAGAACCCATCATTTCTTTTTCCATAAAAAAATAGAAATATCCATGATTTTACTGGCATAGAATTTGATTAGAGATCATCTGGCAAAGAATAAGATGTAACAACAGGCAAATTCCCAACCTTGGTTTATTCCATTGTATATAAATACAGTATGCCAATTTACAGGTGACCTAGTCTTGTGAAATACATAGCTTCTTCCTTCAATAAAAGTATAAAAGCACAGATGCAAACATCTTTTACTCTTCCCCAGCATTCATTAGATCAAAGAATTAATATTTTCCCCTATTGCTTCAAACTAGGTATAGTAGTGGTGTGATGCTTTGAGATCACAACATCCACCAATTCTTCTCCTTACCAAGGTCCTTCTCCATGGCGGCTGAGGATCACAAACAGAAATAATGGATTGGGATCAGACAATCTTAAACCACTGGCAAGTCCACCACAAGATCATGTCCCGGGTAGCAGTCTTGACTGCCAATAGACTGGTTTGCCACGTCCACGTTGACCAAACAAGCTGTCCTTCCCTGAAGGGAAAGAAGACAGAGGTAGCTCATTAGTGTTATGAAACTGATGAAAAAAATAAATATTAATGCCCCAAATTCCAGAGACCATGTGACAGTTGATCTGATGAAACCAAACCATATGCAATTAAAGATTATATGATATACATATATATATATATATCCCTTGGTTTTCTTTTTGATTCTTCATTTATTAGTGTAGGTGTGCATAAGGTGGAATATCTTATCAATATTGTTTCATGTACTTTGAAATATGTAAGGCATCAAACAGTAATGTTATATACTGTCTGACTAGCAGTGCATAATGCCATGCTTCTTACAAGGTTTGCCTTCTCATCGGTGTACATAGGCCTCGTTGATCAAAACCATGTATCGATCTTTTCCTAGAGTCGATTGTGAGTGAAGTGACGGATCGTCATGATCTTGAGTAGGCTGAACTCTGTCGATACTTGAGACCAAACTAAAATTCTCTACTCACACGGAGTTTAATGTTAATTATTTTTACAGAAAAAATCTCTTCCTCTTTTTATCGAAATTGTGATGGTGGCTCGACTTTGAGTAAGCATATATGACCCACCGAAAATTATGATTAATCCAACGAAAAAAAATCCAGAAGCACTTCAATGTATAGGAGCAAATCCTTGGACAAAGAAATATGGCTTGCCAATGTTTGTTTTTTGTCCACAATATTCTCATTTTTAGAGGTACTCATTTATTAGTAGAAGGTTACTACTCTAGGGATTGTGGAAGGAAGATGGTCCATCAAAGAGTCATATTAAAATATCTCGACATTTCCATGTTTAGAAAAATAATTTTTGTTCTTTTGACATGAAATGTGCCTGCCTTGATAATTCATCAATCATATGCAATACATGTGTAAGTTGAAAAAAATGTTTCCAAGGGCCAAAAAGAAGTCCCAGAGAAATTCAGTTTCTTAAGCAAATGGATGACCTTGAGAGGGAGATCTGTGCAAGACAATGGAATGAATGACAAAAAATGATAGGATTTTTATTTTTCAATCTCTACAATCTTTCGATATTCTATATTAGTCCTTGTAATCTTTACAGTTGTTTCGAACCTTCTGCAAGCCTTTTAAAATGTCTCTTTGGTTACAATGGTCAAAAAAAGAGAATGTTCATAGGAAATTCCTTTCATATAGCATATTTCTATCATAATATGTTAGGAATATTCTGCAAATATTCTTTTTTTTTTTTTTTTTTTGGCCTATTGCTAACCTGAGAGGTTTTTTAAGGAGGGTTTAAAAATTATAGGGATTTAAAATAAATATGAAGATTGTATAGCATAATATGAAATATTAAAACATTCTAGGGATTGAACGGTAAAACATCTAAAATGATCATATTTCACATGTAGGAAAGCATCATGGATGCTAAGCATTGGAAACAAGCACTACACGTTTCAATAATTTGGGGAAATAGCATACACATGCAAGGAGATAGAATTATAGGCAGTGTAATATACATGCATATGGATATTCTTGATATATAGGCGCACAAGGCATGAGGAAACCTTTTTCTGATATCGAAGCCCCTGATCTCTATCACATAGAACTAATCCTTGTGAACCAAAAGCTAAATTTTTAAAAGGGCCTGTTGGACATAATTTTTAATTTGAAGTCGTTTTTGACTTTCTCTTATAACATTAAAATTAATGGATGTAAGCAGTTATAACTAATTTTACAAATATATATATATATATTTTTCAATTTAGAAAGGTCTAAGTTGAAACTTTTGACTTGGAAGTAAAAAAACAAACTAAAATGTTATGCGAGTGGCATCCGACGCATAACTTTTTTCCCACAAAATAACTAGATAAAAGTCTAAAATGCTTCCAATTGAAGTTATGCCAAACACGCTCAATGTACATTTAAACCTGCACGCATATTAGTAGATACCACTAAGATTTTAAGAAGGAATGGGTGAGAGAAACAAAGTTGGGAGCATTATGGGCTTGTTAAATAAAGGATAACTATGCATCTCTCTCTATCTATATATCTATCATTTCTTTAGTTTCAAAAGTGACAAATGACATTTTAAAACATTGAAATTGGAAGACCCTTTCTTTTTTCTTCGTCCATCTGTAGGTCATTTAAGCCGATCGAGTTACTCTCAAGAAATCTTGCTACAGTATAATTGTTCGCTCTAAGATACCATTTAGAAATATTAAAACTTAATTAGATTGTGAAAATCTAATTTTTTGGCAGATCTTAAGATTAAGGATCTTTAGATCCTTAATCTTATCCTTATTCACCTCCTTCCTTATCTTTATCCTTACAAATTATTAAACATAAGCATATAATATTAAACATAAGCATATAATTTGGATAGGCTGAGTTAGATTAGATTGCATTGGCCATCTTATCCTTATTCACCTCCTTCCTTATCTTTATCCTTACAAATTATTAAACATAAGCATATAATATTAAAACATAAGCATACAATTTGGATAGGCTGAGTTAGATTAGATTGCACTGGCCAAATATATAGATAATTTATTAGGAGTGTAATATTTTTTATATGAATTAATGCAAAAGTCATTGGGTCAACTTGGGCTAACCTAAATGTAGTCCAGCGTAAACCAAATTTGATTAAGAGAATACATGTCGTACCGCAGGCAGTGGAACATAGGGTGCGACCCGAAAAATGAATTTTATTTTTAAATTTTTTTAACCCCATCATGTCCTGCGGATCTACATGTTTATATAACTTGATCCCAGATCTAACAATTCAAAGAATTCTAAAAAAATAAAAAATCAACCTTCAAGTTATTGGGCTTGGCCCATTAAAGGTATATTTTTTGCTTTTCAGATTTTTTATTTTTTAAAATTTTTTAAGTTGTCTGATCAGAAATCGATTGTACATATACATATGACATGGTGGACCCGATCTTAAAATAAATTAAAAAAAAAATTCTCTAATTCTTTTTATACTGCACTCTATGTAGTGTAGCAAGTATTATACTTTGATATGTCAATCCAAATTTAATACAACTTCTTTTAAATAATTTGAGTCAACTCAATTTGATATAATTTGGATGAACGGGATTGGATTGTGGGCTGACCCCCTCAATTATCACTCCTTAACCTTTGGTTTTTGTCTCTGAGATGAAAGGGAGGGATAGCCTTTGGGATTCTCAAAGGAGGAAGATGATGCCGAAGGTGAAGCTAAAGAAGTACAAGGTGAATGAGATCCTGGGCCATGATCGATGCAGCAACTACAAGTTGTGGCAGCAAGAACATTGGGCAAGAAGATTGACTGGACAGAAGCTTGCAAACTTGAAGATCTTCTTTGACGAGTCCAAGCTCATTAATCTCTATTCTTTTGACCTTGAGATTTCTGGACGAAGGGAGGTTCCTCAGCAGAGGGAGTTTGGGACTTTGGAGAAGGTAGAGATTTCTTGCTCCTTACACGCTTAGACTTTGTAATGGTGAGGGACACACGTGCGTGTAACACGTCCGGAGCACATCTAACATAGATGCATTCTATTCAAAATCTTTCTCATCCTTATATTCAAAAAATAAAAGTCATCAAAAACCTATGGATTGTTCCCACTTCTTGGGGTTTAAATTGCATCCTCTGATTATGAAACTCAGTGGTAACTGATCAGGTGAGGGCTAAAAAAGTTTAAAAAATAATTAAAAAATAAAATTATTCAAATTAACCCTAGGATTTTCGGTCCCTTGAGATTTTGGTTTCAATCACCAATTAAGAGGTTTAAACCCTAGAAGATGGGATGCATCTAACTTAAATGTGCTAGGGGGCACATTATAGCCATCCCCTATATATATGCACACATTATAGTACAAGTGGAATTGTATAAATTTAACATTTTGTAATATTTTCTTGTCATGTTAGATGTAGGTTAAGGTTTGACTCCAGTGTAGTTGAGTTAAATCACTATTGTTTATGTTGCAAAAGTATAGAAGTTCAAGTCCAAAGAGTCCAAAGGTATTATAATGGCTTTATTAAAGTCGGGAGTATAAAGACTACTTTTTAGGGTTTAAACCCAAAGAAGAAAAGAGTACCACCACCTCTTGCCTTTCTTTCAACTATGTACCAAAATGCATCTATGTTTGTGGCAATATCAATCTCCTAGAATGTGAGGAAATTTTCAACCTCAGCTTTCTTTTTGATTCTTGGGATGATTTTTATGGTGTATGAAATGTGACAATGAAACAAGAAAAGATAATTCAAAAGTAATTGAAAGCAACAAGAAGAGATAAGGTAAGAGGACTAAATCAAAGAGTTAGACCATAGACAAAAGGAGGATTTGTGAAAACAAATAGACAATTTTTAAATATCATTTTATGAAACATGTGATAACATGATTGATCACATCACCATACTTTCAGCTATTGTGAAAATCTAGTTAAAATAAATATGTGTCTATGTTACACAATGACACATCCCTAAGTAGATAATGTGAGTTTTAAGTTTCCAAGAGTATGGCAAGAAGAAAGCCAATTAAAATAGACAATGAACACAAAGGAAGAGAAAAATGGGCACTAAAACACAGAAGTAGGAACTATCATGATGAATACCCTCTCCCATGTCCTTCCTTCAAGTGTGTGAGGGAATGACTCCGTGGTTCATGGCAAAATCATGTACCCAAGATCTGAGGGAAGTTTTAGCCACATGACTATTAGATGATCGTTCTTTATTGTGTAAGAAATATTACGTTGAAAGAAAGAAATTAGACGAAAATGGTAGATGGATGCAACAAGAAGAGCTAACGTAAGGAGGGGAGATCAAAGAGTTAGAAGCTAGAACATGATAACAATGTGCAGAACAAAGTGGACAAGGAAATTCTCCATTTGATTGGAACATCAATTTTCATACTATTGTATTTAGATCATGGAATATTGACATTGAAATTGACATAGGAGTACCTTGAAAATTTGTGGGCAATAGGTTATGGCCGGAGAAAGGAACGGTGGAGCCTATAGACTCTAAAAATGTGAATTATAATATTTTGATATCTGAACATTAAAATTGATACAATATAATAAACATGGACATCAAAACTACTATTAATATAGAAATTCCATGCATTAGTTAAGGGCAAGCTAAAGTTAGAAGCAACGACATGTGATTAGATCTTATTGTCTATAACATATAGATTGTAGAGGAAAATGTGCATTTGCACACATCATGATCTAACACATGTAACTTATCTACAATGTTGACAAAAACTAAGTGTTCTTAAGTGTCATAATCCATATAAAAAATATCACATTTCATATGAAAGAAACTATATTTTTTATGATATATTAAGATGAATTTAATATGAAAGAAAGTATATGTCTGCGATAGATTAAAATGATTTTAATCATTACTAAGTAACCTTATTCAGTTAATTTAGAGTCGACTAGATCAATGCAAGATACAAAGGTAGACATCACTATTCAGTGCCTATTTTACTTGACAACCTTCGAAATTAATGCGGGTGTCTACCAAAAATCTTGTGATTCATGTTAGCGTATAGAAATTAATGTTTAACTGAAGCTGATCATGCATTAAGAGGACACTCTCTAACATTCCCTTAATTTGGAATTTCATTTTTTTTGAGGAATAATATCATTTTAAGCAACCTTAGGTAACTTGATGTTGTTAGCTTTAGTGTACATAATAAAATCTATCCTGATGTTGAAAATTTATTTGATCATTTAAAATTAGAAGCATTTATCGAATCCATGAATGCTATTTAGTTGCTATTTGCTTTGATGTAAAACATTGTAAAATATCCCATTTTTGTGAGATAAAATATACAACATTTCATAAGATTTTATGGTATTTTATGCCAAACTTGTGACCTCTTAAGGTTAGTTCACCTATGTTATTCAATGTGACATTATCATTTGAGGCAATAAAATACCTAATAACAAAAGAAATAAGAATCTCTACTAACAACAAATACCATCACTGAATGAGGGATTATAAAAGGCATCGAGTTAATCCCTTATGCCACTTAGAGTACTATAGAGGAAGAGTTTCTTCTCATTAATGAGATGGATCCCCTTTGCCTATTCACATCACTTGGCAAGGATGCAAAGATTATACGAAGAAGCACCCTTAAAAGAATAAAAGCAATGTAACCAACTCATGATTTGGGAAACAAGAGATCCTATAAGGGAAAAAAAGTGAAACCTTGGTAAAAGATTATGAAAGAGATGTTAATTTTTGTATATAAAATCAATTTTGATATATAATATTCATTGTGGAAACATATGAAATACATTTTAAAAAATATGATATCTTAGAAAATTATGTAACAAAATCATGACCATATGTATCCATGAAGATTTGAATATGAAAAATTATAATTTATTTATAAAAACATGTTTAAATGAAAAATGATCAAATCATGATCTTTGCATGAATCATACATTATTTTACACCAAGAAAAAGTAGCATCTTCCATGCATGAAAATTTTCATAGTCGAATATCATCGCATGATTCCTTGACAATATTTTCCCTCCCCAAATAAGGCACTTTACCTCCCTTAGCAAGGAACTCAAATACAAAATAAATACATTTTTTAAAGTCTAGAAATACGTGGCTCAATTCTCCTCTTGTAGATCATGAGAAAAAATTGAACCAACTTAACGTATGTATAAAAGCTGGCAATGATATGGCAAGGGATTACACCATCAGAGAGTTTGTATGCTACCAGCATGATTAACAAGACAGATTTAGGATATTTTTGGCTAGAGTTTACGTAGAGTTTTTTTTTTTTTATCATAAACAAATTAAGTGGCCATAGTTGTAACTAAATATCTACAAAAGTCAAATTCTTCTTAAGAACTCCACCTTTTTTTTCTCAATCTAGGAAATTCTAATGTAGAACTTTTAGTATGAAATCAAACAAACAATTTTTTTACAAAACACTATGTAGATGGCTTCCAACACTAGGGTGCATTTGATGCAACTTCCAATTGGATGTACATTGGACATCCACTTGGGTTGTGTTTGGCATACCTTTCAATTGAAAGCACTTTAACATTTCCACTTAAATATTTTGAGAGGACAAGTTAAGTGTCTGAAGCACTTTAAATAGCATTTTGGTTGTTTTTTGTCTTCCAACTAAAAGCTTTAAACTAGAGCATTGTAGATTAGAGAGAAAGGAGATTGTTAGGGAAGATTTGACTTTTATAATTGCCAAAAAATTAGTTATAACCACTTTTGCTCAATATTTTTTATGTTGAAAGAGGAAAAAGTTCCTTCCAATTAAAAATTTCACTACACACACCCTTTTGAAATAACTAGGTGGAGGTCCAAATGTTCTTCCAAATAGAAGTTGTGGCAAACATGGTTTCAGGGCATGTTTGGCAATGCTTTTAGTTGGAACCCATTTTTGACTTCCTCTTTCAATATAAAAAATATTGGACATAGTGCTTATAACTAAACTTTATATGGTTATAGAGTCAATCCTTCCTTAACAGAACCAATTTTTCTTCAATTTACAAGCTCTAGTTTAGAGCTTTTGCTTGGAAGCCAAATACTAACCAGAATTATAAGTGGGCTGACTTCCTCTCAACGTAGCTAGGCAAAAGTCTAAAAGTGCATCCGGTTGAATGGTCTTCCACATCTAATTATTGCATGGTCTTCCATTCCTATATCTTGGAAGCCCAAGACCATGTATACATCAACGTTCATTACTCTACTTGACAAGTGATTCATCTAGAAAGTACTACTTGATCTTTCTCACCTTCCACAAAACAACTGGTGTGTGGTCAAATCATAAGAAATTTAGACTAGATGTGTGTCTCAACTCTCGATGGACATTATAAAGACTAACAAGCTTGTGCTTAGGTCTAACAGACCTAGTCCTATACTTTTCATATTAATTTTTGGAAATTGCATATTTAGTAAGTATGTGAGCCTTGGGAGGTTTAGGCTCATACAAAAACCACACATAGATGAAAAAAATTAACTAGGACTCTATCATTGTGTTTTCAAGAAAACCTTGCGCTAGGACTTTTTAATATTTTTGTATCACAAGTCAGATAAGAGTACTCATAGAAGGTTATGTTGTACCACAAGGAAAAAATTCCTAAAGTCACCAAAATAATCTACAATCAATGCAACCTTTTAGTTTCATGATATAAAAGGATTGACTTCTTTTCAACTAAAAATATGGCCTTTTATGCCTAGAAGCTATCCATTCATAATCATGACTTTATCTTGATGAAGAAACCAATGTACCAATGCCAAATAAAAACTATGAATGGGTAACCTAACCTGTGAAGAAGAGAAAACAAAGAGAAATGGATAATGAAGGAGCTAACCACTAAAGAATTTGTCTTCAATATCTTTGGTGTTAAATATATTATATATATATATATATATATATATATATATATATATATATATATATATATATAATTACTAATAGTAGTCAAATATTTTTCACCATTTAAAGAATATTGTAAAACAAGCTTATTAAAAGAATTCTGTAGAATAATCCTAACTTCCATGCTTAATTTTAAAACATTGTTAAGACAAGAACTTGTCTTGATTACATATTCGTAGTAATATCTCACAAATTTTGTTCAATTATTTAACCAAAATAAAATAAATAAATAGCTTGCTTTACATGTTAAAGTTTTGGGTTTTTTAATTTTTCGGTCCCTATAATCATTTAATATTTCTTATTAGTCCTTGCAATCTTTATATTCCTTATTAGTCCTTACAGTTATTAAAATGTCTCTTAAAGGTCCCTTTGTGCTATTTAGAAACCCCATTGGAGGGGCTTTTCAAGGAGGAATCAAAGATTGGGGTGGGGGGGGGGGGGGGGGGAGGTTCAGGAAATACGAAGTTTGGGAAATCATAACCCAATTTAGTTGATTGACATTTTTTTTATATAGTTATGCATGATGTCAAAAGGCTTCGATGAAGGAGGCCATTAAACTCCCCAATTCACTTATTAATCACCCCCGAGAAAGATGAATGACATTATATATATCATTTGTCCTCCTCTTATTTTTAAACAAAGCTATTGAGGTCAATGAACCACTAAAAAGGGAAAGTAAAGGTCACTTGGACTGCCTTTTCATGAACTATTAAGGCTTTCCAATTTTCTCTGTTTATAGTTTTGCATATAATATACATATGTATACATATACTATTTGAGAAAATTGAGAAAACAAACATACCTGAAAAGGGACATTAATAGATAAAAGGTGAAGTTTTGCTCCAACTTCAATGACTATCTTCAGAGGAACAAAACCCATTGAAATGTCATCATGTTGTTCAAATGGACTTTCAAGTACTTGCGTTCCATTGAGTTTAACTGTAGCTTCAAGATATGATATGCTTCGTGCATTCACAAAGCTAGCATTTGTTGTTGTAGATCTAAGCCATGTCCCATTATACCCAATTAGTATTGATAATAAGTTATAGTTGTGGGAGATAAAGTCTTGACTTTGAATCTTAACTTCAAGGTCCATAGAAGTATCAAGTAAGACAATGGTGTCTTTGCTCCTAGAGATATTGATATGATTTAATTGGACATGAACAACATTTAGCTTAGGTTGTGAATGCCAAAGAATTAAGCCCACTACCACAATAAAAAGGAGGGCTATCAGAAGGATGAGATTCATACAATAGCACTTGCAAGAAATGCATTTTCGAAGACGATGATCACTAGGACAAAGGGGAATAATAAGATAAGGTTGCTCATAATCTATGATTGGTATGCGGATGTAGTAATAGGGTGGTTTAGAGGGTTGTGATTCTTTAGGTAGAAATGGATTTGCTACTTCTGCTTCTAGTTTGGCCATGGCTTAGTCTAGACCTCTTTCCTTAAATGATTTAAGAGGGCCTTGCCTTCTTCTTCCTTTATATAGGATTTTCCATGTTATGTAGATAATGTTCTCATTGTTTCTAATACTTGAGATGAAAAGAATGTTTGTTTGTGATTGATGATGTCATTTTGAACTTTAGCATACCATTTGTTCCATGATTCATACAAAAAACATTTAGGCTTTTCAATATTATATAAGTATTGACCATTTTAATGGAAATAAGGGTAACAACCGTATATAAAATATACCATAACTATTTTATGCACATTGATGTCAAAGAGTGTGTGTGTGTGCGTACAAGCAACCTATGTGGTATTATAATGCAAGGCCCTATTAGGGAAATGATGTTTAGCATAAAAGCAAGGAAAATCTCCAACATGTTGAGAAAGATCACTGTCTATGATTCTTAACAATTTAATTATTCTAAAAATTCTAGGATGGTTAGCTCTCTAAACTATTAATATAAATTCATTGATAGGTAGCTTCTTAGAACTTTCCCTTGAGAGGGAAACTAGAGATGTGTCGAGAGATTATTGTAAGATATGATATGGTGGGCCATACAAAGGTAATAATAATAGTTTTTATACAATGTAGAAAAAATTCTCATCATTCTTCTATGTTGCTTGAGAGTTAAAAATGAAAGTTGATCCGATAAGTATATTCTTATCAAACTCTATGGAGGTCACCATCATGAAATAGATGATGGTTTATTTTCAAGATTATAAAATTATAAGATTCATCTTAATTAAGATGGAAATCATAGCAACATATGTTTAGGTCATACCATTCTATGCATAATGAAATAATTTAGATGACTGGTCAATTTGCACTAGTAGAGTGATATGAATTAAGTAAGCCTTCCTTTCAATATGCAAGGCTTTTTCTATCAAAACTCAATTGTCATAAATTTTTCATATAATGAGCGATAATTTTGATTGGATACAAAACTTAATTTTGCTTAGTTTGGACTAAAAGAAATCTAATATTTAATACATAGAACCATTTGTAGAAGTTTTCCAATGCTAGTGACATTATTATAGTAATTTTTACTAACATTTTAAGTTGGCATGAACAATCCAAATTTTAATAATGTAGGAAACTTAATTATGATGATTTAGTGGATGATACAAAAAATTCCTATTTAAAACTAGGACCCTTATATTTGGGCTCACGTCAAAGCATAACTATGTTCAAGTTATTCTTTTTGATTTGACATATTTTATCATAATCTTCCAAATTAGGTATAATGTTAATTAATGTGGTTTATGTGTTAAAAAAAATTGACCATATCTACTTACTTTATCGAAAGGAAAACAATTGCTTCTATTTGACTCCATTAAATGATTTCTTAAGCACATACACTTTCATGATAGATAATACTCACTAATCTTAATTAAGGCCTACCGTTTACAAGCTCGAAGTCTACCTTAATTAAGCATTTTTTTTCACACTGTTTCAAATTTACATGCTTAAGTACATACTAAAGTTATCATTTCTACAAGGCATTTGTACTAATAAATGGATAACCTTGGAGCAATTTCTTATCACATTTATTATGCTAAGAAAAAGATAGCTTATTAGCTAAAATGAGAGAAACAAGAAATAAAAGACAACCACCAATACAACCATGAGAAACAATAACAAAGATATATGAAATTATTCCTTGAACATGTGAAGTGATTTCTTCATGTTTTACACTTTCATGCCTTATTTTATGTATGCCATGGAGTTTCTAAAAAAGTGTTATCTCCTTCTACTCCTACCTTCTCTTTGTTGTGCCAAAGTTCTTACTCTATAAAGTCATAATCTTTTGAAGGTATAACAACTCTCCTTTAAAACTTCTTACACATCTAGTAGATTGTCAACAATAGTTACAATTAATCTATTGGAAGACCATTAAGTGGTCATATATCTCATAATGTCCTTTAGCATATTTTTTTTCACTATAAAAGAGGTAAATTTAAAGACAAGAAGACTGACATCATTAAAAGATAGTTGAGTGAACATATATCTTATGGTGTCATTTAGCATATCCATTTTCACCAAAAAAAGAGGTAAAATTGAATTAAATATATGAGGACTAACATCATGAATTATTAGTTAGATTTTCCTTAAGATGAAAGTGATCACTCTATGTGAGTCTTTCATTGTGAAAGCTGACGCATAATAGGATGTTTGGATACACTTTTTTCTTTTGAACAATTTCCCTCTTAAAAATAGTTCATTAATTTTTTATCTTAATGTTTAAAAATGACTCATTTCACACGTTGTCCTATTTGGAAAAATTCTACTGATTTTTAAAAGATGTTCATAATTATATGGAATAGGCCCCACATCATTACAAAGGCAAGAAAAAAAGAAGAAGAGGAAGAAAGGAGGAGAGGAGTTAAAGAAGGTTTACTTGGAAGGTAAGAAAAAAGGAAAGAGGAGGAAAAAAATTAGGAAAGGTGTTAAAGAAGGGACTCTCTAGAAGGAAAGGATATGTGTTGTTTGAGTGTTTTTGAAAATAAAACAAGCCAAAACTTTTTTTTTTTTTTTTTTCTGAAGAAAATTTACAAACGAATGATTTCTTTCTTAAAAAAAATAAGAGTTCTATCAAACACATTTTATACCTCATTTTCTCCCTCAAAATAAAATTTGAGATAGAAAACATTCAAACAATCATAACCAAACACCCTATAATACTACAAAATTAGATTCAAAGCTAATAGTTGAACTCGTTATTACGGATGCTGACCCTCATGGCACTATCTTGCTTGGTGGTAGCTATTTGAAATAGGTGTTCATCAAGTTAATCATTTTATATCTATCTATATTCTATTTTGGATTATTTAATAATAAATGCCATCTTTATTCATTATGTCTTGTGTGAATTATCCTCTTATAATGAAGTCCTAGGATATATGCAATGAAGCTTGAATCATGACGACGTCGTGATAATAAGATCAATCTTCTTTAACATAATATTTTGAACTATTCCTAATCATTGGATATTTGACAAGGACATTAAATATCTAGTAAGTCTAGTATATGTTATGGCTGCTCGTGTGATGAAGGTGACTGGTCTAATATCATAGTCTCTCGTATGGAGACACTAAGGTAAATGTGTAGGTGCTCATTAGCGAATGAGTTCACTGAATTAATCCGATATAGAATCTCTGGATGGTCATTATACCTGGTTGTCAACTAGAAAATTTTGTGTCACAATAAAGTGGTTGGTCCTTAGACTTGAGACACCAAGGACATCATGTTGGTAGATTGATGTTCCTTGATTCTTGACATAAAAGTAAACCATAAGATCTTAGGCAGTTAAATATTTACATTTAGTGGGACCTCTTCAGAGGTAACTATGTGGTCAACAAGGAATCATTCACTCTATAGAATAAAACCCGAGAATCTTTGGTCAGGGTTCGCATACATCAGAAAAAGAGTTTTCTGATGATATTCTTTGAAGGGTATTAAGTTTGTGCGAGTGAAATGAATTAATGTTTGACAGTCATACCATATCATAAGTTCTCTTAAGCGCATTGCGTAAGTGAAAGACTAGAGTCATGTCGTAACTGATGATGGAAAGATACTTGAGTTGCCTATCTCCTATGCCTTCTCGGATCATGACATGTTGCATCAAAAGTCCAATTTATTTATTCATATGATGATTAAATCAATGAATTAGTTTTATATATGATATTAAATAAGTAATTAGTTTTAAGTTAATAACTTGACTTAATTAAGCCAATAATGGTTACTGGGCTTGAAGCTAGACTGACATTTAGGCTTGCAGGGTGAACAACATAAAGTTTCTAGTTGATTAAATATAAGTGGAAATTAAATTAATTACGAGCATTTTTTTAAACTATTATTTTTAATATAAATATGAGATGGAGAGATATCTTGGCCTAAACTCTAGGCATTGTCTAGACTTAGTTGTGTTAGTTGTGAATGTTTGTCTTATAGTTACTTGTGTGGAGACACCAAGGTAAACCAATAGGTGCTCAGTGAAGAATGAGTTAATTGAATTAATCCATGATTGAATCACTAGATGGAAACGTAACTAACTGTCAACTAGTGGATTTGTTGTCACAATAGCATGGTTGGTCTTTTGACTTGAGATGCCAAAGACATCTTGCTAATGAACTTCTGGGTTTTGACCTTTAACTAAAGTTTTCTAACTAAAGGGTCTATTAAGGGGTCGGATCTGATGGATTATCTTCGAAGGTAATTGTATAGTTAATAAGGAATCATTCACTCTTGGTATTTAGAAGAGAATTTTCTATAGAGTGATGGCCATAAGTCCCCAGCCAGGGCAGCATAACATATCAAAAAATGAGTTTTTTGATGATACTTAGTGGCATCTTATTTGCATGAGCATCAAATTAGGGTTTGATAGTTGACCGTGCCCTAGGTTCACTTGAGAGCATTAGATTGAACAGATTATAACCTAGTGGTAACTGATGATGGAAAGGTTCCCTAAGCAGGTTGCTTACTTCTGAGATCATGAGTGTTGCTTAGCACCCACCATGGTTGGAAGTCCAATCGATATTATCATGCGATAAATCAATAGAGTATTTATTTAATATTTGATATTAAATAAATTACTTAAGTAAGAAAAGTGTTACTAATCTCAATGGGCTCTAAATTGGATTGGCATCTGGGCCTAGAGGGTCATATGCAAAGATTCTCGGTCGATGGATATTAAAGTAGAAATTTTTATTAACTCAAGCATTTTATGAAAAACCATGAAGTTAATATAAATTAACATTGAGGGAAACCATGGGCCAAGCTCTAGGGTTTCCCTTAGTTTGGTCGCCCCCTCTCTCTCCTCTCTCTAGCTAGTCCCCTCCAAAGGGCTCTCTCTCTCTCTCTTCTCTCTCTAGCCGGTCCCCTCCAAAGGGCTCTCTCTCTCTCTCTCCATCTTCCTCTCCGCCAGGTGAGTCCATCTGGATGCCATAGGTGCCTGCAAAGAGAAGGAGAACAAGGGATCATGCAAATCCTACTGGAGAGTCGAGAATGATCCGACAACTAGAGAATAATGTGGATACCGCTAGAGGCTAAGCACCTGCATGGCTAGTGGCATTGATTCACTGGAACCAATCAACAAACACTGATTCCACTATTTTATTTCTGATTATTTGCTTTTGTATCTCCCTGTATGATCCTTATAGGCCACCCCCTCCTCTCTCTCTCCTCTCTATTTTGGCTGGCCCTATCCTCGGGTGCCCCCATCTTTGCTTCGTTTATTGCTTCTTGCCACATGTTTTGAGCTCCTGCAAAGAAAAGAAGAGCCGAGGATCACGAGGATCCTACTAGAGATTCGAGAACGATTTATCAACCAAGAGACCATGTGGATGCCACTCGAGGCTAGGTATTTACGGGTTAGTGGCTTCTAGCCTTTGGAACTTAGCATTTGTTGCAGATTCAAGTCTGTGTAAGCTGAAGATTCTATCCTCTATAGTTTATGCTTAGAAAAATGGATCGATCAACCTTACTGAGAATCGTTCTTCTACAGTAATTTTACTCCAAAATTGTTGTTCTTCATCCCCAGTCTCGATCCTTGCAACAACAAATTAAAGTCTTTTGAACATTGGCATCCCTCTTTTCACACCATATGTGAAGGGAATGCAACTACTGATGCACTTGCTAATGAAGCCCTTGATATTGCAATTAATTTGAGATTCTTTACAAACGTAGATCTACAAAAGAAAGTGAAGGGTCACTTTAGGAAGGATAAGGTAGGGTTTTCCAATATTAGATTTCAATGTTTTCTCACCTTGCTTTTCCAAGAAGCTGATTGTAAAGATCCCTCAATTGTTTTTTTAACTTTTAGAGGACAAACGAATAGTCTAAGGAGCATGTTGCTCTTTAGGCCAATTTATTTAAGAAAGAAAAGAGTTAAAAGAAAATACCATAATGGAAAGCTTTATTAGAAACATTGAAATCATCGTTTGTTTCGTCGTTACGTTGTACAATTGCCCATAATTATGCCACAAGAAAAGAAGGCATTACCTATGGTTAAAAAAAGTCCATAGACTGTAGGTAATGTTCATCTATGTTGCAACATAAGAAATCTTTACACACGGATAGAACTGTGGGTGATGTTTTTTGCTTGATTTGTGGATAATCGTAGGTATAAGTTACCTAACTTTCTTTTATTTCACTTCTTCATAATCGTAGGTACATCCGTTCACTTTACCCTTTTAAAAACTTTAGAAAATTATTTTATTTTTTAAAACATATTTCTATATTGTGATTGACATAAGTGTAACCTGCAATCTGTGCCAGATGATTTTCCATTCATTGTAGTCCCTTATAACCTATGGCAATACCTACAATTGTTGTGACATACACATTGTATGACCCATTTATATTATACTTTCACCGAAGTACAACAAAGCTAAGAACTAACTAACAATTCATACATTTCATTATATTGAAAATTAAGATGATACATAAAAATATCTACTCATAAACTAAATTTAGAATATATACATTCAAAATGTCACACTTCAAGGTAGATGTTCATAGTACAATCAATCATATGATACATTTAAATGAATATCAATGAAGGCTTCGTGCCAATTTGAAAAAATAAGTGAATAAAAACAAATGACTTGATGGGTGACAGACTCACATGCTTAGTCTTTTCACTACTCTCGTTTGTTTTCATGTACTGTAGTTACCCACACAGGTCCCCCCATGCGTGATACGTCTCAAGGAAGATTAAGATTCTTAAACAAATCCTACATAGAAAGTCCAATAAGAATGAGATTATAAAGCATTGACAAAATAAGTAAAGCTTTATTATATATTTGGGTTTGCAGGTCATCTTAGATCTAATCTACTATGCAAAACTAAATAGAAAGATGAATGGCACGTATCCACTTGTTACCATAAGCAAACTAAAAGTACCAATGGTCCATGGTCTAAATAGAGATGAATGGCACGTATCCACTTGTTACCATAGGAAAGAGGTCTAAACTTGTTAACATTAAGTCATTTTATTACTCCTAGAAATGGTCATAAGACTCAGTTAGTTTTACAAAAATAGAAGCAATAGGAGTTAATGTGTTAAAGGAGATTATCAATTAAGATGCAGAGGTCTTTGAGTGCAAGTCTATCAGATTTCATACAAAATATTTAGGCCTTAACTTATCATTTATACAAATAATATCTCAACATTGGGGTTGCGCTATTGAAATTTTTTACAAGAAGCTGGAGGGTTTAGAAAGGCAAGTTATTGATGGCAGGGGGAGATGGTTTCATCTCAATTGGTCTTGTTTAACCTGGCTACCTACTACTACTAATCATTTTGTCCCATTCCAGAGATGGAGGAAAGGATAATTGATGAGTCCATTAGAATTTCCCTTTTTGAGAAAGGAGCAAATACTGATAACAAAAGATATTTGTTGTTTATCAATTGGGGAGTTTGTGAATAAGTAATTTGTTCCTTGAGTCTCCCCCAAAGTTTTGGTAAACTGTCCTGAACTTGACAAACTATCCCCTTGAAACTAAACCTCAGGAGACAGTTTATTGATGAAGAAGCTAGAGAGTTGGCAAGGTTGCTACACACATTAAATGAGATTTGGTTTACTCAAAAAGCAGAAAATCTAGCATGAAACAACAGAAAGTGGCAATAGAGCTTGAAGAATCTTCCCATTAGATACAACAATTAGAAAAACATATGAAATATGTTACATAGTTTTCTAATGTAAAATAGCTATTTTGATATGAAGCAAGTGTCTCATATGGCAGGATAAGATATTAAAACATTAGCAATCATTCCAACTGGTGGCTATGTGTTTCTTCTAAACAAGGGTTGGATTCAACGACACTATTTTCCAATGCCTAGAAGATAGTCTAGCAGAGCATATCATCTCCGAGTGCAACGTTTCCTTTTAATCTGTAAAGTATGGTACTATTCGGTGAAGAATTGACATTTTCTAGATCTATTGTACATATCCAACCAAAAAAGTACAAATAAAACACATGTGTCTTGGACCAAACATCATATTTATAAGAAAACAAGGATTTGGTGCATAATGAAATGAGGGAATGTACATCTTCAACACATGGTGCATTGAGAAGTTGGTTTTTGAAGCTGCATAGAATTTATAGCAATGTAGACAAACAAATGATATTTTTGCACAATATATAGTAAAGTGCTTCATATTTTTAACAAGAACTGAATGTACAACATTCTTTAAGATAAGGGTACGGCAATGTGGCCAAAGGGGCCATTCGGTTTAGTAAGACATTTGATTTTAGGGAACCTTGATGTCTAAACAATGATCCTTGATGCCTATGTTCCTGATGCAAGGTCTCTCATAGTACATGTGAGCTATTAGTTGCACAAGGTTTTCTTAAAGCAAATCTTAAACCAATCTTGATTTACTCTCCAATGAATTATCTTCACATGAAGGATTGAGATTTTCCTTTGTGCCCATGATCCACTATCTTTAATACACTCCCATATATTTCAATGGACAAGAGAGAGGGCCGCTTATGTGGCTTTAAGGCTATGGAGTTTGAGGTTAGCTTCAAATTCAAAGCACAGTGCAATGTTGTCTTCTTTTTAACAACTATGGCTTCTTTCCAGTTCACTCAAGAAAACAAAGAATTGTCCCCATGATGTGATCAGGTTTCCTGTGATACGGTGCAGTCCATTATTCACTCAAGAAGACAAGCAGTTGTCCCCAAATATAATGTGATCAACTTCCCTATGGTACACACTAACCCATCTATTTGTCATTCAACCTTGATCTTGGATTTTCTACATTGACCAAAGAGAAAAGGGGTTTCCATCGGAAGAGGATACATTCTTAATCTTAGTAGATTTAGGTTCCCTCTTAACTTGCTACTTTTTCGGCAAGTCCTATCCCAAACAAACATGGAAAATTTCTAGTGGAAGCAACAAGTCTTCATGGCATATCTTTCCAAGAAGAACACACTACCTACGACTGTTTTGTTGGTAAAAAGGCATGTCTCTAAAACATCCCATGGTTTGTCCAACTATACTAAATGTGCAATAAAATGTTGTAGAAGAGGAGGCAAGTTTTTGCAGAATCATGCTTCTCTTAATGGAAATCAGTGTCCATCTGTAACAAAAACCTGTTCATACATAATCAAATCAGGTTTATGAAAGAATATGACAAACTTTCACCATGCTAATTTGCTAAATGTTACTGCATGACTATGGATGTTACACACGAGAAAATGGAAGAACATGTTCATTCACTTTTTTAATACCAAATGGAATCTCAGATGCTAGTTTCTTTCAGAAAAAGGGGACCACCCTAAAGTAAAGAAGTCAGCTATCATCGTCAATCACATGCTATTGCGCAATGCAGAGGATATAAAACATGGATGGCATGATAGGTTCATATTGATACTTATTGGCGAAAAAGATATTTGTTATTGACTGGTACCAAGTCAAAATGGGCCGGCACTGGACCGATATACCCATTACCGATACCGATAGCAGTACCCACTGGTATCGAGCAGATGGTATAAAACACAATGGTTTTATACCATTGTGTTTCATTTTCCTGAAGCGAGCAATAGCATCATCTTTTCTCTAGCTTTTACGATAACTCTTAATTAAGCTGACTGTTGATCACTATGGCTTTTTCAAAATATCCTGAACTATTCCTAATCATTGGATATTTAACAAGGATATTAAATATCCAGTAAGAGTAGTACATGTTATAGCTGGTCATGTGAGGATGACGACTGGTCACATAGCCACTTGAATGGAGACACTAAGGTAAACATGTAGGTGCTCATTGATTAATGAGTTCATTGAACTAATCTGGTATAGAATCCTTAGATGGTCAATACACCTAGTTGTCAACTAGGAAATTTCGTATTACAGTAGAATGGTTGGTCCTTACATTTAAGACACCAAGGACATCTTGTTGGTGAACTACTGTGCCTTGATTCTTGACGTAGAGATAAACCATAGGATCTTAGATAATTAAATATTTATATTTAGTGGGAACATCTTCGAAGCTGATTTTGTGGTCAACAAGAAATTGTTTACACCCGGTATAAACTAGAGAGAGAATACCCTATGGAATAAAACCCGCGAATCCCTAGCTAGTGTTAGAGTACATCAGAAAAGGAGTTTTATGATGATATTATTTAAAGGGTATTAAGTTGATCTGAGTGATTTGAATTAAGGTTTAACAGTCATACCTTATCCTAACAGTCATACCATATCCTAAGTTCGCTTAAGGGCATTATGTGAGTGAAGGACTAAAGCCGTGTTACATAGGCCCCATCGCTTAAGTTTCTGATGGGGCCTTTCGCTTAAGGGCATTATGTGGGGCTTAAGGATAAGGTATTCCTGTGACGCCCCCGCCGACCTGGTTCGGGCATGCTGGCCTACAACAAACCGATGGGGCAGTGCCACAATAGGAACAACACAAACATCCACTTACATATTTTTCAGATGAACAATCACGCAACAAACCATGAATAAAATGAAATAATCATCATTGCCACAAGATAATTCCACTATTAATAACTGCTGAAAACAAATACAATGTCTCATGTCCAGGATCACTAAATATCCATGAATTAAATTACATCTGTTAAATTGAAAAGAAACTAGCCTATACATTTCTTTCCAAAAAACAGAAAATAAAATCTACTTCTAAATAGTCAAAGCCTCAAACTCAAGCTTCTCGCTCCTCGTCGGTCTTATCCTCCTAAGCAAGGTCTACCTCACTTGAAAAATAGTTAATCATACAAGGGTGAGCCCACATAGAACTTAGGAAGCTCAAAATACAACATTCACAGGTTTTCATATGTATATATATAAAGAAAATGACATGATAATTAAACATCTATACATGCCACAATGATATCATATGTACTAATGCTCAAGTCCTAATCATATTCTTTACAACAACTAAGTCATACTAAGTGCATCTACTCTTACTTATCGGTATGGTTTCATGAATTAAACATGCATAACATAGAATCATTAGCATATTAGCATGATTCTTAAACATGTGTATAATTCACAATATATCATCATCATCATATTTGTTAAACATGCATCATGTTATCACTTAAACAGAGGACATGTATCCAACTATATCATAAGGAGTTCTTAGTTCTTCTTATTCTTCTTCTTCACCTATTGGTAAAGCAAAGCCCACTAGATCTTTAGTTGCGCAGTCAGGGGTTCGACATATCCCACGTAGGGTCGGTGTACCCGCAAGCAAGTATGCTTCCAGGATTTTAACCCGTTGCCTCGAGCCCTTTCACATCTTATTCTTAGTTTTCCCCTACAAGGACATTATTATAGGTTAGACAATTATACTCCCAAGGTGGCATTACCTATAGCATTTTGTTATGACCTAGACATTGAACTCATTTCATTTCATTTATAGATTTTGATTTATTAAACTCATTTAGTTAATATTTAGTTAATTAGGCCTAATTAGAGCCCATTAAGATTTAATTAAGCTCACTTATATTATTTAATTAATTAATAAGAATTAATCTAATCAATAAATAATTAGTGATATAATAATGGGTTAGAATGGGTAAGTCACTGATGAAGTCAAACTAGACCCATTAAGTCTATTAGTGTCACAATTAGGAAACTAGTTGATTTTCAACATTTAGTCAAATTTTCGGGACTGTAAACTGTGAGAACGTACTATTTTGCGAATGCAATAACTTTGCGCACAAACGTTAAAAAATGACATGGAATATATAGTTGGAAAGAGGATATAAAATACTACAACTTTAACAAAAGGATTAAAAGTTAATTTTGACGTCTAATGTATTGAATCTGAGGGGGTTAAGGGAGAAAACCTATTTTGGGCGAAAATCTGAGTTCCTAGTTTGAATCAGAATGCTTTAGCTTGTTGGTTAAGTAAGTTATGATTTGAGTTCAACTTGACAACTTTGAAAGCTTAATTTGGGTAGTATTAGGAAGTCAAAAAAGTATATATGGGGTCTTGGGGGCGTGCATAAGGCCTCTTACACGCAGCCTAAAGTTAAGAGCTAAGAACACAGTGTTCTTCATGAGAAAGAGAAGTGTTTTGATTTAATTCTCTTTAGAAATTAATTCTAATAGATGGATTGTTGTTCTTTAAGGTTTAGAGGTTGTGGAAGAAGCCCTATTTCACAATAAAACCGAGGTTGGAGTTCTAGAAGGTGATTGAAATGCATTAGAGGGAGGTGTTCTTCGTATTCTAAAGGTAGGTGATGATAACTCATTAAATAATATTTTGTATTAATATAAAAATTTTGTTTTGATTTTAAAAAGTGGTCAAACAAAATTTCTTAAACAATATTCTATGCATCTATGATATCAATTATCAACTTGTTTTATCAATTGTTGATCAAATTCACAAAATATGTAAGTTCAGAAAATCTTTATTAAAACGCGTTGCAGCGACCATATGTGATTTAAAAACGCATTCCAAACGCATCCACTGTCCCCGATGTGATTCTTACTTAAACATTAAGGGGACATAAGACTATAGTTACGATTATGAGCACCTTTAACTACGGTTATTATGGCCTTTTGCTATAGTTTTCAGAACCTGTGATCAATTTTCAGCATGAACTTAAATTGACCATAACTCTTTTGTTTCTTGGCAGATTGGCTTGAAATTTTAAAAAAAACTTTTATTTTAACATGTTATAGATTTAGTAAACTTTCATAATTTTTGGATTTTATGTTTTTATTATTTTACTTTTTATTCGATTGGTCAAATTTAACTTGTGACATTTGATATTTTAAATCATTCATTTGATGTCTGAATTATATGAAACTTTGTCCATATGATTTAATTGACCTCTTGGACATTTTAACTAATTTTGATCAATTTATGAAGCTTTTTTCTATTTTCGATCTTATTTGTTAATTTTTCAACTATAGGAATTAGTTTTAATGGCCAAAAAATACATGTATTATTCCGAAAATTTTGAGAATATTCCTGTGGCATATACTTCTATACAGAAGTCAGTTAGCATTAGTTTTGTTTATATTTTCTATATATATGACCATGTTGACTCTTTAAATGGCTATTTTGCGTATAAAAGTATGTAGTTTAATTCTTATATGTATGTATAACTTTGATAATTCAAATTTTAGATCTATGCTCATATTTTGTCATCATTTGATCTTTGTTAATATGATTGTGCTATAATTATTTAATTTTACTTGGCATTGCCATCTGAAGAAAATATTTGACCCGATTCTATTATAAGTATCTATATTGGATATGATATTATATTTGGAATCCGAGGACAAACAAGTGGAATCTTGATTTCTAGCCAGCTAAACCAGGGGACAGTAATACGTAACGCCTTAGTAGTTTGGAGTTGGGTGTGACTTAGACTTTCCGGTTCTGCACAATAACTAAGACCTCTGTATTATTTAGCTAGATGCTTTGGTATTTGTTTCGTTTGACTCCTTATGTTGTAGTTTGGGTGCATATCCGTTATGATGTGATCTAATATATTTGATTATCACATAAATCTAAAATCTTTGCTCCATATGTTCATTTAAATTCAGTTTTCTCATTCGAATCATTTGATCATCTTGATTAGCTATTTTGCTAGAATCTTATGAATCTATCTTAACCCTATGATCCGTGATATGAATCTAATTTGATAAGTTACTATGCCATGATATTTGTTATTTTATATGAGATGTGCTCAGTGAAGAATGATATGTAACGCCCTAACAATTTGACAAATTTGATATGTTCTATTTGATATGTAATACGTTCTAATCATGACTAGTATAATTTTATATAAATTTGATCATACTATATATGATATATACATATATATAGTCGATCTGCTCATAATTATTAGAAAGCACATTTGATTTGACAAATTAATATCTGACCATGCTTTGCATCATATTCTTATTTGAGATATATATATAATTGTGAATCATGATTAATTAGTTATTGATGCGGCAGAATCCGATTCGGCCCATAGAAGCAGGCCCAAACCCCACTGAGCCCAACAGCGGCAGTGCCAGGCCCTCCGGGAGCCTTCGGCCCGTCAGCGGCCCAGTAGCCTTCGGCCCATAAGCGGCACCCTCGCTCCCGGCCCAACAGGCTTCAGCCCGTCAGTGGCCCACCAGCCTACGGCCCGGGAGCAGCGCGGCAGCCCAGGGACCGGCAGGTTTCGGCCCATCAGCGGCCCAACCCCCTTCGGCCCGGTAGCCGAGTCCGACCCACTCCGGTGGCGGATCAGACGCTATGGCGGTTTGTCAGTAAGCCTCCTTTAGTCCTATATCGGCTGCCACCGTTAACCATCCGCTACCCTCCGCTATAAGTATCCTGCTATTTGTAGCCAAGGAGGTGGTGGGAAAAACGGATGCCTCCCCAAGCTTCCGAAACCCCTTAAAGGACTACTGTCCAAATAGTGTTATAGCTATTTCTTCTTGCTTCCTGAATCGAATCTTCTTCAGAAGCTAACTTGACCGTCGGAGGGGGTTCCCCAGGGCCGACGCCCGGGACTCCTGCTGACTAGTTCTTCTTCTTCTTTCCCTCCTGCAGGGGCTCGGTTCGAATCATCGCCGACCTCCCCGAGTCGGTCTCGGCCGCCGACCTCGGACTCCTCTCCCTGGTCTCGACGCCGAACGCCGGCTGCCCCACGCCAGGAGACTCGGTCTCGCGCTGAAGTAGCCTTCGGACTCGCTGTCCGAGGGCAATCCCGTCGGCTGTCCTGCGACAGGAGACTCGGCCTCGGGCTGAAGGTGGCTCCGAGCCCTCTGGTCGGATAGCGAGCCGTCCCCCCGTCCGATCTCGGACTTTCCGGCTTCTGCTCCGACGCTCGTCGACCACTCGGCCGAGAGAAGCTCCTGCTCGCGCCGCGCCTTCGTCCGCCGAAGGAGCAGCGGCTCACTATCCAAGAGCAGCTCCGGCGGCAGATCGCGCCTCCCGCGGGCGGATCCATTTCATCCCGAGAAGACCCCGTCTTCGCCCCGTCGCGGACCCCCGTCGGGTCCCCCTGTCACCGTTCGATCCGGACCAGCTCCGGATCCTCTTTTTTCCGGGTCCCCGTTTGCGGGATCCGGTCGTGATAGATCCAGTCTACATCACGTGGCGCCGTCTGTGGGAAACCAACAAAACAAGTCATGTCTCAGCGACCTGTGACCCGACGATCTGGGCAGAGCGAAGCAGAAGCGCGGGAGGCCTCGGCACAGATGCCACCTTCCGAAGGCGCGCCATCTGCCCCGCCGAACCCGCCTCTGCCGACCATCCCGGAGTCCTTCGGCTCGGAAGACCGAGTGGGGGTACTCCAGCAGCAAGTGGCCACGCTGGCCGCTGCCGTCACGTCCCTAGCGCCTCTTCAGGAGATGGTGTCCGCCATCGCCCAGCGCATGGGACTGACGGGGAAGCCTCCCCAGCAGGCGCCGCTCCCCCCACTCTACTCAGTACAAGACGCCCGGTTCCGACCGGTGCCTGCGCCAGTCTCTCTCTACGAAGCTGCGGCGACGCGCAGCGAGCCCTCGGCATTGCCTGCCCGAGCTCCCCGCGTCGATCGCCCGACGGAGCAGGATTATGCTTCGTCGGAGTACCATCCGGCCCGCACCAGAGGGCCTTCCGTCGCCACCTCGGCCGCCCCGGACCTGGACCAGCGGCTGACGGCGATGCGCAAGGAGATGCAGCAGATGGTGTCCCGGCCTCACGGGGCGCCCCTCGCCAGCAGCATCCTGGAGCAGACCCCGTTCACGGCGGAGCTCCTGGCCACTGAGGTGCCCCCCGACTTCAAACTGCCGAAGGGCCCTCTCTATGATGGGATGACAGATCCGGTCTGTCATTTCCAGAGGTTCAACGCCTACCTCCGGGTCCGGGGGATCTCCGAGGCAGTCCGCTGCCGTCTCTTCCCCCTCACCCTCGAAAAAATCGCCCTCACCTGGTTCGAGACGCTGGCCCCCAACTCCATCCACTCCTTAGCACAGTTGGGCCAGTTGTTCATCGACCAGTTCTATGATGCCACCCGGCAGAGCAAGACCTCCGCCAGTCTGCTGGCTATTCGGCAAGGTCCTGCCGAGACTCTCCAGGATTACTTCACCAGGTTCCGGACCGAGGCCGCCCAGATCCCGAACCTCGACAGCTCAATCGCGGTTTCGGCCGTGATCAGCGGGTGCCGGGACGAGGGGCTCCTCGGTTCCATTGGGAAGCGCCATCCCCCGACCTTCCAGGACCTCGTGGCCCGGGCCCATAAGTACATCAACCGGGAGGCCCTGATGCTGTCCAGAGGAAGAGGCGCCGCCGAGGCCATCTCGGCACTTGCTCCCCAGGTGGTCCGACCTCGGCCGGAGGACCAGGAGTCCTCGCGAAAGCGCTATCGCAGGGAGGACTGGGACAGGGAGAGGCGACGGGACCCGCAGTCGCGGTACCTGCCCTTACCTGCTCCCCCTTCCCGAATGCTCATGGAGGTGAAAGGCATGCTCCGGCGACCTGATCGCATCAAGACCGATCCCCGCCGAAGGGATCCCGGCAGGTATTGTGAATACCACCGGGAGATCGGCCACACGACGGACGAGTGCCGGTAGCTCCGGGAAGAGATCGACCGCATCATCCGGGAGGGAAGACTGCTGCAATACCGCCGGGAGCAGCCGCCTCAACAGAACCGGGACGTCCCTGCAGCGCCCAGACAACAGCAACCCCCAGCAATAGAAGCCGCTCCTCCGCCGAAAGCCACCTCGGCCCCGGTAGAATCATCCCATCAAAGACCCAGTTCTGGGTCTATCATGATGATATCCGGAGGACCGGGGGAAGGGTCCAGGCCGCGGCAGCGCAGCACAGTGGCAGCCGTCGAAGGCGATCCGAAGAAGCCTCGCCTGGAAAACATCACCTTCGGCGCCGAGGACCTGACTGATGTTCAGGTCCCTCATGACGACGCTCTCGTCGTCAATGCTGTAATCAACAACTATGATGTACATAGGATCTTTGTGGATAATGGAAGTGCCCCAATTATCTTGTTTTACGACTGTTTTGAAAAGTTGGGATTGGGTGAGGCTAATATGAGACCTCACCGGGGCCCCCTCTACGGTTTCAACGGCTCGCCTTGCCGAGTAGAGGGCATTGTCCGGCTCCCTGTAACCTTAGGCTCCGCCCCCCGGCAATTGACCGTCGAGACAGACTTCGCCGTTGTGAAGATCGAGTCAGCCTACAACGCCATATTCGGCCGAAGGCTCATCGGCGGAATCGGGGCCGTACCTTCATCCTTCCATCAGAAACTGAAATTCTATACCAATTGTGGGATAGGCGAAGCCAAGGGAAGCCAAGAAGCCGCTCGGCAATGCTACATGATTTCGGTCAAAGGGAAGAACGCAGCCGAAACCCTGGTGATCGAATCATCGGCCGAAGCGTCTCCGGGTGAAGCACTTCTCGCCATCCCTGTTCCAGGAGGCGAAGGGCGAGTCCTAAGGATAGGCTCCGGCCTGGAGAAAGGTGAAGCAGAAAAGCTTATCGAGTTCTTGAAGAAGAACCTCGACGTCTTCGCCTGGTCTCCAGCAGACATGCCCGGGGTTGACCCGGAGGTGGCAGAGCACCGACTCCATACCGATCCCAACCAGTCCCCGGTGAAGCAGAAGCGGCGCACCTTCAACCAGGAAAGGAGAGCCGCCATCCAAGCTGAAGTACAAAAGGGGCTAGACGCCGGACATCTCCGAGAGGTGCATCACCCAGACTGGATCGCCAATGTGGTCATGGTGCCAAAGAAAGATGGCAAATGGCGCATGTGCGTGGACTTCACCAACCTCAACAAGGCCTGTCCGATGGACAGCTTTCCACTGCCTCGGATAGACCAGGTGGTGGACGCCACTTCTGGCCACGAGCTCTTAAGCTTCCTCGACGCCTATTCGGGCGACCACCAGATCCGGATGCATCCGGACGACGAGAGCAAGACCAGCTTCACCACCGATTTGGGTCTGTACTGCTATACCCGAATGCCCTTCGGTCTGAAGAACGCCGGCGCGACATATCAGCGACTGGTCAACAAGGTATTCGCTACGCAGCTCGGCCGAAACATGGAGGTCTATATAGACGACATGTTGGTCAAGAGCCCTATCGCTGCGGAGCATTTGGCCGATCTGGCCGAGACTTTCTCCGCCCTCAGGCGGTACAAGATGAAGCTGAACCCGGCCAAATGCGCCTTCGGGGTAGCCTCCGGAAAATTCCTTGGCTATATGGTCACTCACCGAGGGGTGGAGGCTAACCCCGAGAAGGTTTCGGCCATCATGAAGATGCGCCCCCCGGCTAACCTCCGAGAGGTACAGAAACTGAACGGGAGGATCGCAGCCCTCAGCCGCTTCATGTCAAGGGCGGCCGACTACTGTTTTCCCTTCTTCAAGCTGCTGAAGAAGGCCAACAACTTTGACTGGACAGAAGAGTGCCAAACGGCCTTCAACCAGCTGAAGGCCTACCTCTCCAAAGTCCCTATCCTGTCAAAACCAATTGCCGGGGAGCCCCTGAGCTTATACCTCACAGTCTCCGAGACGGCCCTCAGCTCCGTCCTCGTCAGAGAACAAGAAGGCATTCAGAAGCCCGTTTACTACACCAGCCGAGCCCTTCAGGGAGCGGAACTCCGGTACCCAGCCCTGGAAAAGTTGGCTCTGGCCCTCGTCACGTCTGCAAGGAGGCTTCGGCCGTACTTCCTGGCCCATTCTATGAAAGTCCTCACCAACCAGCCCTTGAGGCAGATTCTTTCCCGGCCGGAGGTGTCCGGCAGGCTGGCGAAGTGGGCAATTGAGCTAGGGGAGTTCGACATCTCCTACGCCCCTCGGGTAGCGATAAAAGCCCAAGCATTGGCGGACTTCATCGCTGAACTTACCCCCGGCGCTTCCGCCACACCGCAGCCGGAGCCCGAGGTGGTCAGAGCCGACACTACTTCGACACCTTCGCCGCCGGATGAGTGGCGACTCTTTGTGGACGGCTTCGCGTGCTCTACGGGCAGCGGCGCCGGATGGATCCTGGCGTCACCCGAAGGAATCATCACGGAGTACGCCCTGCGTTTCTCCTTTCCAGCGACTAACAACGCCGCCGAGTACGAATCCCTCATCTCCGGTCTCCGGGCCGCGAAGAAGCTCGGCGCCCGGAACCTGAAAGCCTTCAGCGATTCCCAGTTGATCGCCGGCCACATCTCCGGGGAGTATGAGGCTCGGGACGCAGTGATGGCGTCTTATCTCCAGGTAACTCGCAAGGTCCTCGCTCAATTCGATTCTTGTGAAATCGTGAGGATCCCGAGATCCGAGAATACCCGGGCCGATGCTCTTTCCCGACTGGCGTCAACCCAAGACGGGGGCGGAGGCCGGATGATCCTCGTCGAGGAGCTCGCCGAACCCAGCCTCGGCGAGACCGAAGCAATGCAAATTGCTGAAGCAGAGGCCGAGACGTGGATGACTCCCCTCGTCGCTTTCCTTCTCCAAGGAGAAGTCCCACCAGATCCAAGGGAAGCGAAGCGCATTCGGCAACGCTCATCCCACTTTCTCCTTTTGGACGGGGTGTTGTACAAGAAATCATTCGGCCGACCACTGCTACGGTGCCTCGGCCCTGCAGAAGCCGACTATGCCATAAGAGAGGTCCACGAAGGGGTATGCGGAGCGCATGCGGGAGGAAGAGCCCTGGCTCACAAGCTCCTGAGACAAGGCTACTGGTGGCCGACGCTCCGAAAGGACGCTCTAGCCCTCGTACGGCGCTGCGACCAGTGCCAGAGGTTTAGTTCCCTCATCCATCAAGCGGCCACCCTTCTAACCCCATTATCTGATCCCTGGCCTTTCGCCCAATGGGGAATCGACATCCTGGGACCTTTTCCCGTCGCCACCGGACAAAGAAAATTCCTCATCGTGGCGGTCGATTACTTCACCAAATGGGTCGAAGCCGAACCTCTCGCTACAATAACCGACAACCATGCTTGGAACTTCGTATGGAAGTCCATCATTTGCCGGTTCGGTATCCCTCGGGCCATCATCTCTGACAACGGAAAACAGTTCGATAGCCGACGGTTCGGTGACAACTGCGCCAGCTTCGGCATACTCCACAAGTTTACTTCGGTAGCGCATCCTCAAGCGAACGGCCAAGCCGAAGTCACTAACCGAAGCCTCTTACAGGGATTGAAAACCCGACTCGGCGAAGCTAAGGGCCGATGGGTGGAAGAGCTGCCGAGTGTCCTATGGGCCTATCGGACGACAAGCCGAACCCCCACTGGCGAAACTCCCTTCCGCATGGCCTACGGGATAGAGGCCGTTATTCCCATAGAGATCGGCCTCCCTTCTCCCAGAGTCATTGCCTATAGTACGGAAGTCAACGAAGAAGGTCTGAAAGACCGCTTAGACCTCATTGAGGAGGTCCGAGATAGAGCTCGTATCCGGCTGGCGGCTTATCAGCAGCGAATGGCCAAGTATCACAACACTCGAGTAAAGCCTCGGAGCTTCGAAGCGGGGAATCTCGTGCTGAGGAATGCCCATGCTTCCAAGCCAGCCGAAGCCTCGGGGAAGCTTGCCCCCAACTGGGAGGGGCCCTACCGGATCAGGGAGGTAATCAGACGAGGAGCTTACCGGCTGGAAACCCTTTTGGGCCAACCCCTTCCTCGCACATGGAATGTGGAGCGCCTTCGGCGTTATTATATGTAAGTAAACTCTCCCCAGGCTTTTAGCCGGAGGCTATAAATAAGAGAACTCATTTTCTTTCAGAAAAACTTGTTATGGTTTTCTATAAGTCCGTGTAAACCGTATCGGGAGTGGCTTCGGCCATGCAAACCGTACCGGGAGCGGCGTGGTTCTCTTGAAGTCCGTGAGTCCTTCGATCCGACGAACGGCTTCGGCCATGTAATCCGGATCAGGACACGGCATGGTTTTCTATAAGTCCGTGTAAACCGTATCGGGAGTGGCTTCGGCCATGCAAACCGTACCGGGAGCGGCGTGGTTCTCTTGAAGTCCGTGAGTCCTTCGATCCGACGAATGGCTTCGGCCATGTAATCCGGATCAGGACACGGCATGGTTTTCTATAAGTCCGTGTAAACCGTATCGGGAGTGGCTTCGGCCATGCAAACCGTACCGGGAGTGGCGTGGTTCTCTTGAAGTCCGTGAGTCCTTCGATCCGACGAACGGCTTCGGTCATGTAATCCGGATCAGGACACGGCATGGTTTTCTATAAGTCCGTGTAAACCGTATCGGGAGTGGCTTCGGCCATGCAAACCGTACCGGGAGCGGCGTGGTTCTCTTGAAGTCCGTGAGTCCTTCGATCCGACGAATGGCTTCGGCCATGTAATCCGGATCAGGACACGGCATGGTTTTCTATAAGTCCGTGTAAACCGTATCGGGAGTGGCTTCGGCCATGCAAACCGTACCGGGAGCGGCGTGGTTCTCTTGAAGTCCGTGAGTCCTTCGATCCGACGAACGGCTTCGGCCATGTAATCCGGATCAGGACACGGCATGGTTTTCTATAAGTCCGTGTAAACCGTATCGGGAGTGGCTTCGGCCATGCAAACCGTACCGGGAGCGGCGTGGTTCTCTTGAAGTCCGTGAGTCCTTCGATCCGACGAATGGCTTCGGCCATGTAATCCGGATCAGGACACGGCATGGTTTTCTATAAGTCCGTATAAACCGTATCGGGAGTGGCTTCGGCCATGCAAACCGTACCGGGAGCGGCGTGGTTCTCTTGAAGTTCGTGAGTCCTTCGATCCGACGAATGGCTTCGGCCATGTAATCCGGATCAGGACACGGCATGGTTTTCTATAAGTCCGTGTAAACCGTATCGGGAGTGGCTTCGGCCATGCAAACCGTACCGGGAGCGGCATAATTCTCTTGAAGCCCGTAAGCCCTTTTTGATCCGGCGAATGGCTTCGGCCATGTAATCCGGATCAGGGCGCGGCATATTATTCTCCAGGCGATATTCTGCCAACGGCTTATCCAAACCTACAACGGATCTCGGCTTCGCGGAATATGGCAAATGACTAAAGGGTCTCGGATTTCAGAAAGACCAGATCTACTCAAGTCAAACAGGAGGCAGCAAGGTAAAGCCAAAAACCTTCCTTCTATTTCATAAAGCAAAAGGAGGTACAAAACTCAGCCGTACGCCTGGCCGAGAGCTTACAAAAGTAAAGCAAAAAGGAAACCGAGGGGAACCCTCGTATCAGTCCTCGGCAACCCCCACCTCCTCCACCTCGACGACGTTTCGGCCAGGAGAAGGAGAGGGAGAGTCGACGATCTGCACCGCTTCAGAAGCGGCGCCTTCAACAAGGGCATCTTCGGCAGCATCCTCCTCGGCATCGGCCTCCTCGGCATCGGCCTCCTCGGCACCGGCCTCCTCGGCATCAGCTGGAGGCGGGGCCCTCTCCGCCGTGAGCTCCTCCCACCAGGATAAGAGCTCCCGGGCTTCCGCACCCTTCGGCATGGCAACCCCGGTCAGATCGACGCTCGGGCAGGCCCTCTGGGCGACTGCTAGTCCGAGGTCGAAAACCGTGGAAGAAGCCTGCAGCTGGGCTAGGAGGATCTCCTGGGCGTGGTCGCTCCCGGCCTTGTAGTTGGCCACGGCCGACTCCGCTGCCTTTTCCAGTTCCCGCTTCAAGGCCGACACCTCCTCGGTGAGGCTACGCTTCTCCGAAGCTCGCCGGGCCTCCCTGTCCTGGGTCTGGGCCTTGAAGGTCCGGAATTCGGACTCGACCGCCGCAAGATCGCTCTCGGCCTTCTCCTTGGCCTCGGCGGCGGCACGGGCCTCTGCTGCCCTCTCCTCCAGCTGCGACCGCGCTCGGGTGCTCGCGGTCACGAGCTCCTCAACTAAGGGCTCGATGCGAGGAGCCGCCGAAGTGCCTTCCCCCGAACCAACCGGATCCCCCTCGGCTTCCAGAAGCTTACGCCGGAGCAGCTCCTGACGATGCATCAGGACACGGCTCGTCATCGAAGCCTACGGATCGAGGGCAGATGAGGGTCAGTAAAATCAGAAGAAATAGCGAAAGATGAGCTGAGACACTTTCGGGTTGCTCACCTGAACCATCAGACGGGCACTCATCTCCGTCAGATCGGTGATGGAGTGGGCCTTCAGCTCCTCGAAGATTGAAGGGAGAGTGAGGCTGTTGAGCAGACGAAGGCACGTCTGCGGGTCCTCCATGCTCTCCCCCGATGCGGGGTGCCGCCGCTCAAGCTGCGCCCGCGGTTCAGCATCTCCTTCGCCGGTTCCTGCCGACACGGCCGGAGGGGAGTCACCCCTCGGCCTCTCGGGAGACGCCAACCTCACAGCCCTTCGGGCCCCGACGCTCTTCCTGACCAGCTGAGCCTCCACCTCTTCTTCGGCCTCCTCTACCCGGGGGCACTTCGACGCTCGGCCGCCTCCCCGAGAGGCATACTTAGTCTTCTGCTCCCTCTCAAGAGCAGCGGCGACTGCACGACCCTCGGCGGAGGCCGCAGTCCCGAGGCCCCCGCCTCTTGTCCTCGGACCCCCGGTACCTCGAACAGGCCTGCCCACCGCCTGCGGGGCCGGCGCCCGGCGTGAAGCGCGCTGATCCGATAACTGATCGAGGAGGTCATCGAGCTGGGCCATTGCTGCAGAGCGAGAAGAAAGCGTCAGAAGCAGAAATGAAATCAAGTAAAAGATTCAGAGCCGACTTACCCTCGGCCGAAACTTCGTCAGCCTCCAAAGCCGGAAGAGCTTCGGCCGGAGGAGCGGCAGTCCTTCCCCCGCGGCCCCGCGGAGTCCCCCCGGGAGGAAGGTACGGAAAGACCCGCTCCGGATCACGCTTGGGGTCCGGCCAAACCCCGGCACCTATCAACCGCTCCGCGTCGGTAAGAAGCACCGAGACGTCGTATGGGGCCTTCACCTGGACGTGGCGCACAATGGTGCTTTGAACGGGGGAGAGAACAGGAGGTCCCGAGAGTCCTTCGGCCAGCGGCACCCATTCGGTGGGGAAGGGCCACACACCCTTCTCCTTCTCCGGCAGAGAGATGAAGATAAACTTCCTCTTCCAGCCATGGATAGACGAAGGCTTCCCAGAGAAGATCCTTCGGCCAACCCGGGGGACAAAGCAGTACCATTCCGACTTCCCCTGCGTCTGGATCTTGAAGAGATAGCGGAAGACATTGATGGAGGGGCGGATTTTTATGTGAGCGAAGACGCTCAGAAATCCATACACAGTGCGCCAAGAATTGGGGAAGAGCTGAGACGGGGCCAGCCCGTAGAAGCTAAGAAGATTGACAACGAAGGTGGGGAGAGGGAGACGAAAGCCCGCCTCAAAGCTATCAACGTAAATAGAGAAAGACCCCGGGCGAATGGTATTTGCCCTAATGGCGGAATCGGGCCGATGGGGGGTCGTCCAAGAGGGAAGCTGAAAGTAAGAAACTAAGTTCTTCACCTCTACGTCCGAAAGGACGCAGCTTGCCCCCGAAGCAATATCCGGGAGGCGGCGTTCCGAGGTGGAAGCCTCGCCCGAGTCCCGAACCTCCTGGAGAGCCTCAACCTCGGGAGCCTCGGCCTCGGAAGCCTCGGCCTCGGGAGCCTCGGTCCCGGAAGCCTCGGTCCCGGAAGTCTCGGCTCCAGAAACCTCAGCCCCCGAAGTTTCGGATCCTTCGGACCCGGAGTTTTCGGACTCCCCGGACATCGCGGAAGCAAGGGATCCCGAGGCAAGAGGATCCGACAGAGAAGACTTAGGAGAATTGGGGGGAGTGTACTCCTCGTCTGAAGGAGTAATCTCACTGGAAGAGCTCCGGACCATAGAGCCGCGGAGAGAAGGAAGAAGACTAAGGCTTACTCGCAGTAAGAGGGAGAGGATCTCTCCTGGACCAAGCGTTGCCGCAAGCCTCCAGGCTCCACCAAGCGATGCACTCTGAAAGACGAACAACCTCCCACAGTAGCCGACGAAGCTCGGACGAAGCCTTCGCGAAGCTGGCCTTTCGCGGGAGGAGGAAGAAGAGCTTAGACAGTTGCAAGAGGAACGTAAGCACGGCAGCAAGAAGAGGAACAGTGCCCCGCGGAGGGCCTGTATTTATAGAGCCCGTTCGAAACGCCTCCCGCCGAAGCCTGCGGCCGAGATCGTCCCGCTCGTCCCTTCGCTCCTCCCGGATGACCGCCACGTGTGCCGCTCTTCGGCAATGATGACGGACCGGCTCCGGGACTTGAAGCAGAGCAATCAGCGGCTGACAGCACTCCGACCCTTCGGCTAACCACTCGGATGCCCGCCACGCGTCCCGATCCGCAGGCGACAAAGGGAGCGGCGGCAATCCGAGCGGAGCCTCGGGCAGAGAGCCGGGGCGATCCGCGACCCGCGGGCGGTCGGGATCCGTTTGTGTTTTCTCCAGAACGGCTGGATGCGCGACGCGTGTCCCGTGTTTCCTCGCGAGGCGACGCGCCGTCCCGTCCATTTAATGAGGCCTGACACGGGTCAGAGGTACCGACCCTTCGGCTTCTCAGCCCTAAGCCTTCGCCGACCCTCTGAGCAAGGACGAAGCGACCGCACGGCCCTCGGCCGACCGAGGGCCTCCTCTTCCAGAAGAAGGGGAACACGACTCCCAGTGAGACACCTGCTGTGATTTTCTTTCTTTTCTGACAGTTTTAGGCTATACTCTTGCCATCTCAGAACTGAGGAAGACAAGAGTGGGGGGCTATGTGATGCGGCAGAATCCGATTCGGCCCATAGAAGCAGGCCCAAACCCCACTGAGCCCAACAACGGCAGTGCCAGGCCCTCCGGGAGCCTTCGGCCCGTCAGCGGCCCAGTAGCCTTCGGCCCATAAGCGGCACCCTCGCTCCCGGCCCAACAGGCTTCAGCCCGTCAGCGGCCCACCAGCCTACGGCCCGGGAGCAGCGCGGCAGCCCAGGGACTGGCAGGTTTCGGCCCATCAGCGGCCCAACCCCCTTCGGCCCGGTAGCCGAGTCCGACCCACTCCGGTGGCGGATCAGACGCTATGGCGGTTTGTCAGTAAGCCTCCTTTAGTCCTATATCGGCTGCCACCGTTAACCATCCGCTACCCTCCGCTATAAGTATCCTGCTATTTGTAGCCAAGGAGGTGGTGGGAAAAACGGATGCCTCCCCAAACTTCCGAAACCCCTTAAAGGACTACTGTCCAAATAGTGTTATAGCTATTTCTTCTTGCTTCCTGAATCGAATCTTCTTCAGAAGCTAACTTGACCGTCGGAGGGGGTTCCCCAGGGCCGACGCCCGGGACTCCTGCTGACTGGTTCTTCTTCTTCTTTCCCTCCTGCAGGGGCTCGGTTCGAATCATCGCCGACCTCCCCGAGTCGGTCTCGGCCGCCGACCTCGGACTCCTCTCCCTGGTCTCGACGCCGAACGCCGGCTGCCCCACGCCAGGAGACTCGGTCTCGCGCTGAAGTAGCCTTCGGACTCGCTGTCCGAGGGCAATCCCGTCGGCTGTCCTGCGACAGGAGACTCGGCCTCGCGCTGAAGGTGGCTCCGAGCCCTCTGGTCGGATAGCGAGCCGTCCCCCCGTTCGATCTCGGACTTTCCGGCTTCTGCTCCGACGCTCGTCGACCACTCGGCCGAGAGAAGCTCCTGCTCGCGCCGCGCCTTCGTCCGCCGAAGGAGCAGCGGCTCACTATCCAAGAGCAGCTCCGGCGGCAGATCGCGCCCCCCGCGGGCGGATCCATTTCATCCCGAGAAGACCCCGTCTTCGCCCCGTCGCGGACCCCCGTCGGGTCCCCCTGTCACCGTTCGATCCGGACCAGCTCCGGATCCTCTTTTTTCCGGGTCCCCGTTTGCGGGATCCGGTCGTGATAGATCCAGTCTACATCAGTTATCATCACTTTTTCAACTATTATATTATTTAGCATTTAGTGGATTTCATTTCCTACTGAGTATTTGTACTTATAAATCCTATTAACGTTTTCAGAGTCTACTGAGGAGGAGTTAAATTCTTGTTTTGGTAGGAATCTTTGAATTAAAAGACTTTCACTGTTATCTAGGTAGATTTCCTTATTTGTTTAGTACATTGATGTAGTAGAGATAGAGAAAGATATGTACTTTTCCATTTTTTAGTGAGTGGAGTGTTTTTATTTCCTATAGACATTTGGTATACTTTGAGGTCCTAGTTATACACTTGTGGAATTATGGCATTGGCAAATGAAATTTTATTGGATTGTTTTGATGGTAAATGATACGTTTGTTGCTTTGGTTATGTAAGGAATGAGGTTTCGGGTACAGTTATCGGGTTGGTTTAGGAGCCGGACCCCTTGGTTTGGGCCCTGGTGGGTCAGGGGCGCACCTTCTAAACGACTTCTGAGGTGCACGACGCCTTTTAGAATGGCGTCGGGATGTACGAACGCCATTTAGGTAGCTTGCTGTTATGTCGCATGGACAGGCGTTGGGGTACGTGTATACTGCCCCGGTCATGTCGTCTGAACGGCGTCTTGAATGGACGATGCGATTCAGACATTCTGTCAGAGTACGCCCCCGTCCTGTCCCCTGAATGGCGTCTGTCGAGGACGACGCTATTTCATCTATTTCGGTTTGACACCCCGAACCTTCCCTCCTTTCTGTCATTATCTCCTTCTCACTCTCTCTCTTCCCTCTCGCTGATCCCCTTCGTTTCCCCCTTTCCTTTCTCCTTCCCCTTCTTCCTCTTCCACCACTCCAACACCTCTCACCACTACCACCATCACTTCCTCCGCGGTACTTCATTCTCCGGGCGGCAGCCGACGTCCCGGCAGAGTGACAGCGTACACGGCGGTACCGACAACGGTTTGCGGTGCGGCGGTTCGGCGACACGGAGCTAGGAGGAGTTCAAGTGACCGGTAGGAGGACGATCCTTATACGTGATTTGGTTGTGTTATCCATGTTTTCCCGCTTGAAGCATGCGACGTGTGTGGAGATTTTGGTAGAATGAGCATGTTTAAGGGGCTTTTTAATGAAAATGGTTATTTTTATGAAATGGGAATTAGTGTGTTTCAAGTGGTAAATTGGATTCTCCCTTTCATCTCCTATTTTTGGATATTTTTGGGGTAATTTTGGGGGAGAGGAAACCCCATTTTGAGGCTCGGGAGAAGTTGCAGGAAACTAGATTTTGGCTTTAAATGGCGTCGGGCTAGGGCGACGCCATTTGAAATGGTGACGGGCTACGGCGACGCCATTTAGGCCAGATTTGTCCTGGGAGCAGTTTCTGTGGGAATGAGTTCAATTTTGAATAGGTCGGGGTAGGGCGACGCCATTTGAAATGGTGACTAGATAGGACGACGCCATTTAAGCTAGAACCCTATTAATCCGTGAAATTAACATGTGTTTACATTGTTAGATAGTTTGATTAAATGCATGCTTGAAATCGTACATCGAGGTCGATGATTTCTGTATGATCGGAATCGCATTGTGTGTGTGTGTGTGTGTGTTTATGCGATTGTGGAGCTAGAATGATTGTGGTTTGCGTTTGACACCTTGTGTCGGTGTGGGAGGGACGCGGTGTCTATGTGGCATTGTTGCCGTACCAGTGTGGGAGGGGTACATGTTAGTGTTTTACTTGTGGCTGGGGGAAGCAAAACTACCTAGAGCTCTAGACAGGCCGGAGTAGCCAGCGTGCTATCCGAGGGGTTGCTGTTTGGTCCCAGCGGGTCAGTGTTTTCCTAGTTTGTCGTGGCAGTTTCCAACGTATTTCTTACTGTGGAGCCGGGTTTGGTGCTACTGGAGTTTACCCTTTCGCCATTGGGTCTGATGTAACCTGAGATATCGAGGTTACGAGTGGTACCCTTCGCCCTTTGGCCTGATGTGACCCGGGAGGTTAGGGTTACGGGTAGTCCCTATAGCTTTGGCTTGAGGGGGTTTCGTCGGTCCCCAGGGCCCTCGTGAAGCGCCTAGGCCTGGCATTGAGGGAAGTCTGGTCGATAGGACAGTGGTCTAGACTGCTTGTGTACACACGTGACTAGGTGGTGGTGGTTCACTAGTCCCAGTTAGTCATAGTTTGACTCACTGCCTCACCCTACGGTGTCCGGAGCATCGTAGGGGTGGACAGGCGTGGTATTGGTGGTGTTGTGAGGCGCCATTTGTACGCGTTTGGCAGTGTGGTTTGTGTGTTTAGCCGGATCTTTCGTTACGAACTGCAGCGTTGAGTTGGGTTGCTTGAATTGCTTAGAACTGTGCCCATTGCATTGCAAATGCATATGTTTCATATCGGAATTTGGGAATCTGTGGGAGCCGTGTTTACTGCTTTACTTAAATTGCCTACAGCTTGTATTATTGTACTTGTGAGTGCGTGTGTGGGAGGCGGGGATCGGGTGATCCCTACTGAGCCCAATTTTGGTGTGGCTCACTCCCTACGGTTTCAGTGTGGACTTCTCGGCGAGTGTTGGCGTGTGGTGTTCTCCTTGGTGTGCGGGCCAGCAGCTGTCTCGTTTCCAGGATATGCCCCGATGTTGTTGTACTTTTCTTCTGCCTGTACTTATTTAATTCTTTGGACCTTGTAATTATTGTTGGACTGTGTACGTACATTATTATTTTACTTCATGCGCACTTGTACTTTCTTTGAGGTCCGTAAGATCATTATATTTATCCTTGTTTAACGCTTACTTCTCCAGACGTGTCGTTTGAGATCCGAGTGTGAACCCGTAGATAATGATCAGATACCCATTTAGTAATCGGGTCTCCGATTATAGGGTAGCGGGTCGTTACAGATTATTTCTCTCTCATCATTCATATCCGATCCATATGCTATTTGGATCCGTAGTTTGCGTAACTTGAATCCGAAGTAAGTCTAGATGATTGAACCGGATGAGGGGCGCATTTAAACGTCTTAATCATGCATGCAATAAATCTGTGACAATGTCGTCAACAATAGTACATAATTTAAACACAAAATCGTATTGTACAGCATGTTTTAGTGCGCATATGTTCCAACCAACCTGAGATGCGTCATGATTAGATGACGCAAATTGCAAATCGCGTCACCTTCCTATGACACCTTTCAAGATGTCCAGCTGATCCTCTTACAGGAAACATTAGTAGATTACAATTTATATTGGTTATTCATGGAATCTAAACACAATTTTATTTTTTTAATAGGAGGAAAATAAGCAAATCATGGTGATAAATTCATGAATACATAACATGACAAAGTTCTTAAAAAAAAAGGGGGTTAACAAGAAGGCATGATAGCTCTATGATTTACAAATTAACACTGTGGTGCAGAACAACAATATATGTTAGTTATCATCATAGTCGAACAAGGGGAACAAGGGTTTGGAACATGACGAATAATAAGGTAAAACGTGTCACCACTAGGTGACGCGAGTTAAAATCACATCTATGGTCCCTGACGCCAATCAGCATGAAATTTGATTCTAAAAAATTATTTGAAAAATAGCAGACTTGGCTAAGTCATGTCACAAGTAGGTGACACGTATTAGTTCGCAGAACCAGGTTCTGCATGGATTCTTAGGATTTCTACCAGAAATTCACAGGGACTAAAGAAGGGGGATCATGAACGGGGATTCATGCACATAGGAAACATCATCAACTTCATCTTTCATACTTACTAGTGTAGTATTTGAAAAAATAGTTTAAAAATATGATTTTGTATACCTAAAAATAGCTATGAATTCGGATTCGTCATCACTTGCCTCAATAACCCTGAGGAAGTGCTCGAAGAAGCTTACGTAGGGAAGGTGAGAAGCACCACCTCGCGCGCAAATGCTCACTGCTCATGCCGCCTTGCGTCGGCCACTAAGAACACCTTGAACCACGTAAAGAACACCCCTCTCGTGAGGTCACTCTAGGGTTTTAGATGCACTAAAGGGTCTCAATGCTTACACGGGGTCCTTAGCAGCTAGGTTGAGTTCCATGTGGAGTTAAACACTTCCCAGAAGGAAAGAACGGAGGTCAATTTAGACTGGTCTCAATTCTGAATTGCATCAGCTCGATCTGACGCCTTTTAGGCTCCCTCTAAATCTTGTCACTAACAAGTGACGCGTCTCACCGCTATCAGCCAGAACTTAATTAAGTTAATCCAAACCCCTAAATTGTTAGTCTTAGGTGGCCTACAAGCCAATCTGACTTTGTAATCTCGTTCATTTATTAATATAATGGCATAATATTCATTGTGTGTAAATCGTATTAATTATCGTCTCATAATGAAGTCCGTGAATATGTGCTATAGTGATCAGATTATGATGAGATCATACTAATGAAACTAATCACTTAAACACACATATTCTTAATCGTTCCTAGTCGAAGGATATCCGAGAAGGACATCGGATATCCAGTTAGACTAGTACATATTACTCCTGCTCATATGATGAGGGTGATTGATCTCATAACTCACTTGTGTGGAGACACTAAGGCGAATCTGTAGGTGCTCATTGGAGAATGAGTTCATTGAACTGATCCGATTGAATCGCTGGATGGTACTGTACCTCACTGTCAACCAGCTTGATTCTATTGTCGCAGTTGCGTGGATGGTCTTCGGACCTGAGACACCAAAGACACCTTGACGGTGGACTTCTGTGCTTTGACCTTGGTTTATGAATCTCTAGCCACGGGATTCTAAACAGCCAAGGATTGGATACAACGGAATACCGTCAAAGGGTATTGTGTGTCAATAGGGAATCATTCGCTCTCGGTATTAGAGAAAGAATGCTCTAGGAAGGATGTGCGGAAGCTCTTGGCTAGGGCGGACGATAATATCGGGAAAGGAGTTTTCCGATATTCATCAGCAGCATCCGATCCAACTGAGTCGACCGGTTAGGGTTTGACAGCACGCCATACCCTGAGTTGACTCGAGAGCATTGTATGAATGAATGACTATATCTACGCGGTAACTGTCGGCGGAAAGGTTCCAAGAGTGGGTTACTTAACCCCGATACCTTCTGGGTTCACGCGGTGTTGCTTGGCACCCAACGTGATCGGAGGCCCGATCGAATTCGATGTGCGACATTAATTCAATTGATTAATTAATTAATAAAGGGTTATTAATTGATTAATAAAGCCAGTGAGGAGTCACTGGGCTTATTGGGCTACTAATTGGAGTGGTAATTGGGCCTAGAGGGTCACACACAAATGATTCTCAAGGCGATGGATAAATAAGTGGGTTTTATGCAAACCAGCGGTTTATATGAAAAATCGCGCGGTTAATATAAAATATAGCGAACGGGCTGAGCAGGACAAGCTGCTGCTAACCCTAGCCGCCCCCTCCTCTGTTTCTCTCTCTCTCTAGCGTCCTAGACAGATCCGGATCTGCTCTGCCGCTTCTCCGACTCCTGTTCGACGGGAAATTGTCCGCGTGTTGCGGCGATCGTTGTGGCGACCGGTGGAAGTTTCGTGGGCTGCGAAGAACGAGGAATGCGAGGATATCCGTCTCGAGGAGGATCGCGTGGACTCCACTAGAGGTCGGGCGCTTGCGCGGCTTGCGATGTCGCACCGACGGAACCGAACGGTTGCGGATTCGAATCCGCACACGGTAAGACTTCAATAATCCGATTATCGTATTTTTAGAATTTTCGGAACAGGAATCGGATCTTCGTTTTATTTTTTATTTCCGCTGGGCGGGAGATCCAGAGAAACCCGAGAACCCAACAGTGGTATCAGAGCCAGGTTCCACTGTTTCTCGTCCCGTTTTGGTCTCCGAAATTAATATTTCATGACTTATTCCAAGCACTAGTTCGATTTTGTTGCTGGATCTATGTTCATGTGATGAACACTGATTATAAGAATAATTAGATTATTTTTCTTGCAATTTTTGAATTTTTTTTTTGGAGTTCTTTGTGTTCTTCATGAGATGATGAACCAAGGCTTTTCGGCGACTTCGTACTCGCTTCCCAAGCGTTGGAATGGCGGGCATGGATTCCGGAACCCTAGGGGATAGTCCCCACTTTCCACCGGGCATATTCGCCAATGTCGGAGTGGCCATGGAGTGCTACAAAATCGAGCCGTAATTCGGGTTTTGAAACCTTGCAAAATTATATTTTGGGAGTTTAACAGGGGCTCGATCGGCTATTGTTTGGCCACCGCTGGCGGCTCTCCCGGCGCCGGGCACATCGTCGGTGCCGGGGGGCCGGCCGGCGCTGACCTGCAACACCCCGAAGCCGCCGGCTGCAAATTGTTGTCGTTTAGGGTTTTCCGGTGGAAGGGGACGGGCGGTTCGAGGGCGAGCCGGTCCAAGGCGGATCGATCTGAGGTCTAGTCCAGCAGGCTGGGTCTGTGGCAGGACCGGCCGGGCCAGGGGCGCCCTGAGCCAGGGGCCCGAGCCTTGGCTCGGGCCCTGGCCGAGCCCAGGCTCGACAATGGCTCGAGCTAGTTGGCTCTATTGGGCTCACCTTCCCTAATTTTTGAATTTTGAACCCCAAAATTAGCCCAATTAAAATATTATTGGATATTAATTTAAATTCAAAAACTGTTTTTTAAATATTTATATTATTATTCAGTTTTAATTTAAATGGGCTTATTATTGATTTTTTAATCAATTTTGATTAACATTTAGTTGTTAAATGATTAATGTTAATTGTTAGTTTAATGGTTAAACTAATAATTAATCTTAATAAAACTAATTCAATGGTTAAATTAGTAATTAATAATTATTAGTCTAGCAGTTAGATTATTAATTATTATTTCAACTAATTGTTAATTTATTTGTAAGTTAGTTATTAATTTAAGTGTTAAATTAATAATTAACTTTAATGACTGATTTAAATGTTAAATCTGTAGTCCTTCTTTAATTATTGTTGTTATTAATTTAATAGTTAAATTAATAATAACTTTTATTATCTAATCTAAGAGTTAGATTAATTAATTATTAATCAGTTAATGTTAATTATTAGTTTAAGAGTTAAATTAATAATTAACATTAATTGACTAATCTAAATGTTAGGTTAGTAGTTAATAATTAATTATGGTTGATTATTAATTTAAGTGTTAGATTATTAATTAACTTTGTTGGACTAATCTAAGAGTTAGATTAGTCATTAATAGTCTAATTGTTAGATTATTAATGGGGTTTAATCTAAGTGTTAGATTATTAGAATTGTTCTAATTTGCATGGAATAATCTAGAATTATTAATTTGAAGTGTGTGCACATGTGATATGTGTTTTGATGCTTTTAAATTAGATTTGATTGCATGTTAAATTGACTGAAAGAGTTTTCGAAATTTAAATACCAATTTTGATTGGATCCCAGTTTTTTGAAAGCCAAAATTATATATTTTGAAAACTCTTTTACTTTAGCCATGTTATGCGCTGAATCATGTGTGAGATGTTTAAAACACACCGTGGTCATGGATATGCCCTTATTTAATTATTCATGAGATGAATAATGTGTTTGTATGGATCGTGGATGAATGATAGATGTTTATTAAATTGTTAATAAATAGAGATCTGCGTATCTCTCCCTCTCTCATACTCTGATGTATTTCTACCTCCCTCTCTCTTGTACTCGCTGTAAGGCTCTCTTCTAATTACATGTAATTCTAGAATTTATTGTAATATGATCGAGGCAACTGAGGAAGGAGCGAGGACTATCCACAGATGCAACCAAGAAGGCGATATGATGGAGATCTCTTGCCTATGTGTTTACAGGTTTATCTAATGTAAATGTTATGTTAGATTGTGTGTGCATTTGACTTTTGGCTCTAGTCAAACCCACTGTGCTATCCATGACCACACTAGACATGTATGTGATGCATTGTTTTCTTTTGATTATGAATCAAAGCAGGTATAGTATTTAGTAAATATATATGATATATTTATATACTATCACCCAGGAGAGACCAAGATAAAAGTTATCTAAATACCCTAATCTAAACTCTAAGCCGTAACGCGAGTAGTTAAGAACTTACCGCGTGATCCACCATCGTTATAATCATAAGATTCGAATCACTTTAGGCAGGTTTGTTGTGCTATCCACAAGGCCTGTTTAATTGGGAGGAGAAACTGTGGCTATGGCATTAGATGCCTATATGATTGGAGTGGAGGAACCATGTAGCTTTGTTGTGCTATCCACAAGGGCTGCATGCAAATCTATGCTCGTCGCGTAACGATGGTTAGTTTAGACTAGAATTAGTGGTTTGTTGTGCTATCCACAAGGCCATTAAATCTCTGGGGACTGAGACTATGATCAGATATTGCAAGGAGTTGCAAGTCCCATGAGTTGGGTGCTCTTTGATTGTATTACAGTTTGTTGTGCTATCCACAAGGCTGTATTGCAAGTCATTGAGATTCTGATCCCCACTAGGAGACTGTCGGCGTCTCCCGTTCTATATAAATGAGGGTTATATAGTCCGTCGAAAATTAGTAGGAGTTAAAACTTGAACAAAAGACCATGTCTTGTTTTAATTTTAATAATTGAATATATGCTAAATAGATTTTACTTATCTCCTATAGGGAATTATGTCGTCAAATAACCCACTCCGCAGCATACTTGATGCCCTTTTGACTTACCTGATCTACTCAGATTGGCTCAGACACTTGAAGAATGTCTTTAGATCTGAGCAGATTGCCTACACCCTTGATGCTGATCATCTTGCTGAATCGGCATTAGATGCCTCTGAGACAGAGATGATCACATACAATAAAAGATCGAAGGACAAAGGCAAAAGAGTAGTAAAGGGTGACTGCTTCTACTGTAAGCAGTATGGCTACTGGAAGAGGAACTGCAAGGAGTTCCTTAACGATAAAGCTCATGGAAAGGTGAAGCTATATGAAGCTTCAGATATCTATATGATAGATATCAACTTACCAGTTAGAGATTCCACATCTTGGGTATTGGATATCGGATGTGCTTCTCATATCTGTCATGATGCGCAGATGCTGACAAGTAAGCGCAAGCTGAGATAAGGCGAGGTGGAATTGAGGCTAGGAAACAGCGCAAAAGTTGCGGCGATTGCAGTTGGAACAGCAAATCTCAGGCTTTCATCATGAGACGCCTTACTATTAGAAGATTGTAATTATGTTACTATTAGAAGATTGTTATTATGTTCCTAGCATAATAAAGAATATCATATCAATATCTTGTTTGGACAAGATAGGATATTGGTTGACTATTGAAAATATAAGTTGTTCGATTTATTATGGTAATAAATCAATAGCTTCGGCATCTTTAGTCAACGGTCTATATCTGTTAGATGTTTCTTATTACAATCTTCACATTGATAGTACTCTTAAGAAGAGCAAGAATTATGTGAACCAAGCCTACATGTGGCATTGTAGACTTGGACACTTTGGTGAAAGCAAGTTGCAAAGGTTGCATAAGTATGGTTATTTAACAGCATTCGTTTATGAATCGTTTGCGACATGTGAATCCTGCTTTATGGGAAAGATGGGAAAATCTCTATTTACTGGACATGGAGAATGTGCCAAGGACATTTTGGACCTAATACATTCGGATGTATGTGGTCCTATGTCCACCCAAGCCAAAGGTGGCTTCTCATACTTCATTACGTTCACCGACGACTTCTCAAGATTCGGCTATGTGTACTTAATGAAGTACAAGTCGGAAGCATTTGAGAAGTTCAAGGAATTTAAGAATGAAGTAAAGAAGCAATTAGGAAAGAGTATTAAAACTCTTCGATCAGATCGAGGAGGAGAATACTTGAGTACTAATTTCACACAATTCTTAAAGGATAATGGTATCCTTTCTCAGCTAACCCCTCCATATACACTATAGATGAATGGTGTATCAGAAAGGAGGAATCGCACCTTGTTGGACATGGTGCGATCCATGATGAGCTTTTCGGGATTACCAGTGTCCCTCTGGGGGTATGCTCTAGAGTTAGCAGCATACCTATTGAACAGAGTACCCAGCAAGTCTGTGGCCTCTACTCCATATGAGATATGGAAAGGCAGAAAACCAGAATTTAAACATGTTTAAGTCTGGGGTTTTCCTGCTCATGTAAAGAGACATGATCCAGACAAGCTGGAATCACGAACTGATAAATGCAGGTTTGTGGGATATCCAAAAGAAACCTTTGGATACTATTTTTACCATCCTGGTGAACAAAATGTGTTTGTCGCCAGGAAAGCTGTCTTCCTAGAAGAGGAATACCTTCTCCAGGAGGACAGTGGGAGTAAAATAGTACTGGAAGAGGTTCCAGATCCCCAAACAGCTGCATTATCATCAGATGAGATATCAGTTCCTGAATCTCTTCATGTACACATAGATGAGCCTCGTAGATCTGGTAGAGTACTTAGACTGCCCGAACGATATGTGGGACATATCGCTGAGGATGAGTCTAAGGTAGAATATAATGAGGATGATGATCCTAAAACCTACCAGGGGGCTATAGAAGGCCCAGAAGCCGGGAAATGGCGAGAAGCTATGAACTCAGAAATCCAGTCCATGTATATCAACCAAGTTTGGAACTTGGAGGACTTGCCCGAGGGTATTGTACCCATCGGTGCAAGTGGATCTTTAAGAGAAAGATCGGTGCTGATGGACGGATCGACACTTATAAGGCAAGGTTTGTGGCACAGGGATATCGTCAAAGGCAAGGAATTGACTATGACGAGACTTTCTCACCAGTTGCCATGATAAAGTCGATCAGAGTTCTACTCGTCATTGCTGCACATTTTGATTATGAAATCTGGCAGATGGATGTGAAGACTGCCTTCCTCAATGGTAACCTTGAGGAAGAGGTGTATATGATACAACCAGAAGGTTTCACGTCCAAAGAATCTCCAGATAAAGTGTCCAAGCTTCAGAGGTCCATTTATGGACTGAAGCAAGCTTCCCGGAGCTGGAACATAAGATTTGACGAGGCTGTCAAGTCTTATAACTTCATTAAGAATGAAGATGAGCCTTATGTGTACAAGAAGATCAGTGGGAGCGCTGTCACCTTGTTAATTCTTTACATAGACAACATACTACTTATTGGGAATGATGTAGCTATGATGTCATCGGTAAAGATCTGGTTGTCGAAAAACTTCTCCATGAAGGATTTGGGAGAAGCATCCTACGTATTGGGAATACGGATCTATAGAGATAGATCAAAGAGGATGTTTGGAATGACTCAATCCTTGTATATAGATATCATAGTCAAAAGGTTTCGCATGAAAAATTCCAAGAGAGGTCTCATACTGATGAGACATGGAATTAATCTCTCAAAGGAGCAGTCTCCTAAGACTCTTAATGAGAGGGCATTCATGGATAGAATACCCTATGCCTCTGCCATAGGATCTATTATGTATGCCATGCTATGTACACGGCCTGATGTTGCATTTGCTATAAATGTTATGAGCATATTTCAGGCTGATCCAGGCGAAGAGCACTGGAAGGTTGTGAAATGTATCCTTAAGTACTTGAGAAGAACTAAGGATATGTTTCTGGTATATGGAGGAGGTGACTTGAAACTGCGAGGCTTTTATGACTCGAGTTTTCAGTCAGATCCAGATGATAACAAGTCTACATCTAGATTCGTGTTTACTTTGAATGGAGGGACAGTGTGCTGGAAGAGTTTCAAGCAAGCAACTACTGCAGATTCAACGATAGAAGCTGAGTACATCGCTGCAGCTGAAGCCGCCAAGGAAGCAGTGTGGTTGAAGAAATTCATCACCTACCTCGGTGTAGTTCTCAACATCTCTGAACCTGTTCCGCTGTTGTGCGACAACAATGGAGCGATTGTGCAAGCGAAAGAGCCGCGGTCTCATCAGAAATCGAAGCATATTCTGAGGCGCTTTCATCTTATCAGAGAGATCATATCCAGAGGAGATGTAGTGGTGGAAAGAGTTCCATCAGTCGACAATGTAGCAGATCCACTGACAAAGCCGTTGGCTCAAATTGTGTTTGAGCGTCACCTAGAGTCTATAGGCTTACTGTATAAAAGTGATTGGCTTTAGTCCAAGTGGGAGATTGTTAGTCTTAGGTGGCTTACAAGCCAATCTGACTTTGTAATCTCGTTCATTTATTAATATAATGGCATAAAATTCATTGTGTGTGAATCGTATTAATTATCGTCTCATAATGAAGTCCGTGAATATGTGCTGTAGTGATCAGATTATGATGAGATCATACTAATGAGACTGATCACTTAAACACACATATTCTTAATCGTTCCTAGTCGGAGGATGTCCGAGAAGGACATCGGATATCCGATTAGACTAGTACAGATTACTCCTACTCATATGATGAGGGTGATTGATCTCATAAATCACTTGTGTGGATACAGTAAGGCGAATCTGTAGGTGCTCATTGGAGAATGAGTTCACTGAACTGATCCGACTGAATCGCTGGATGGTACTGTACCTCACTGTCAACTAGCTTGATTCTATTGTCACAGTTGCGTAGATGGTCCTCGGACCTGAGACACCAAAGACACCTTGACGGTGGACTTCTGTGCTTTGACCTTGGTTTATGAATCTCTAGCCACGAGATTCTAAACAGCCAAGGATTGGGTACAGTGGAATACCGTCGAAGGGACTTGTGTGTCAATAAGGAATCATTCGCTCTCGATATTAGAGAGAGAATGCTCTAGGAAGCATATGCGGAAGTCCCTGGCCACGGCGGACAATGATATCGGGAAAGGAGTTTTCCGATATTCATCTGCGGCATCCGATTCAAGTGAGTCGACCGGTTAGGGTTTGACAGCACGCCATACCCTGAGTTGACTCGAGAGCATTGTACGAATGAAGGACTATATCCACGTGGTAACTGTCGGCGGAAAGGTTCCAAGAGTGGGTTACTTAACCCCGATGCCTTCTAGGTTCACGCGGTGTTGCTTGGCACCCAACGTGATCGGAGGCCCGATCGAATTCGATGTGCGACATCAATTCGATTGATTAATTAATTAATAAAGGGTTATTATTTGATTAATAAAGCCAGTGAGGAGTCACTGGGCTTATTGGGCTATTAACCGGACTGGTAATTGGGCCTAGAGGGTCACACGCAAATGATTCTCAAGACGATGGATAAATAAGTGGGTTTTATGCAAACTGGGGGTTTTTATGAAAAACCGTGTGGTTAGTATAAAATATAGCGAATGGGCTGAGCAGGCCAAGCTGCTGCTAACCCTAGCCGCCCCCTCCTCTGTTTCTCTCTCTCTCTGGTGTCCCAGACAGATCCGGATATGCTCCGCCGCTTCTCCGACTCCCGTTCGACGGGAAATCGTCCGCACGTTAGGGCAAAAGTTGCGGCGTTCGGCGGAGGTTTCGTGGGCTGCGAAGAACGAGGAACGTGTGGACTCCGCTAGAGGCCGGGCGCTTGCGCGGCTTGCGGTGTCGCACCGATGGAACCGAACGGTTGCGGATTCGAATCCGTACACGGTAAGACTTCGATAATCCAATTATCGTATTTTTAGAATTTTCGAAACGGGAATCGGATCTCTGTTTTATTTTTTATTTCCGTTGCGCGGGAGATCCGGAGAAACCCGAGAACCCAACATAAATGGGCCTACCTAGGGTACTTATGGGCTGAAACTACGCTGCTAATGGGCTAGGCATAACACCCTCTCCCCCTTAAAAAAAATTTGTGCTTGAATTTCAAACAAAACAATACAAACAACACAAAATGATAAGCAAAACAACCATTCAACGTTCCTAAACTACTTACCAAGCAAGTGGTGAAACTTCCGTCACATCTCTGACTCCAACTCACACGTAGGCTCTTCTTCAATGTAGTTCCTCCACACAACCTTGACTAATGGAATATGGTTGTTTCTTAGCTCCTTCATCTTGGTATCTAGAATCTAAATCAGCTGCTCTTGATAGCTCAAGTTCGGCTAAATCTCTAATAGAACATGGTCAGTAACATGAGATGGATCTGCTACATACTTTCTCAACGTAGATACATGGAACACATCATGCATACCATCCAATGAAGGAGGCAATGCCAATATGTAAGCGACCATTCCAACCCTCTGCAAAACCTCAAAGGTTCGACGAATCTCAAGTTAACTTGCCATGCTGTCCAAACCTAACAACTTTCTTTAAAGGAGATATCTTCAAGAACACTTGATCTCCAACTTCAAAAGCAAGGTCCTTCCTTCTCCAATCTACATAACTCTTCTGTCTACTCTGAGTTGCCAACAATCTCTATCGAATCAACATAATCTTTTTGGAACCAGCGTGCACTATATTTGGGCTGACTAGTTGTCTCTCACCAGACTCCTCCTAGTATATGGGTGATTTGCACGGTCTACCATACAAAGCCTAAAATGGAGCCATTCCAATGTTAACATGATAACTATTGTCATATGCAAACTCCACCAATGGTAAATTCCTGTCCCAATCTACATTCTAATCTAGACTACAGGCTCTCAACATATCCTCCAATGTCTGAATGGTCCTCTTTGATTGGCCATCTGTCTAGGGATGAAAAGTTGTACTAAACATCCACTGCATCCCCAATGCATCGTGCAAACCCTTCCAAACATGGGACATGAATCTGGAATCCCGATTTGATATGATAGACCTCAGAACACCATGCAACGTCACAATTCTATTCATGTACAATTTGGTTGAATTCTCCATAGATTGCATCACCTTTTGATGCTTTGCCTTCACCTACTGATGAATCAAACATCTAGAAACAAACTCTGCAATGTCTCTCTTCATACCAGGCCACCAGAAAGTTCTCTTCACATCTTGAATAATCTTGGTGCTATTTTGATGGACTGTGAACTTAGACCAATGCACCTCAGTCATAATTTCCTTCTTCAAGTCTCGATCATCAAGCACATAAATTCTACTTTGAAAACAGACCACTCCATGCTTATCTCCACTTAAACTAGGCTTATCTACAAGGCCCTGCAATTGTTGATCATCACTCTGGGCTGCCATAGCTCGTACCACAATGGCTGACCTGATAGACAACCGAGACAATGAGGTAGTAACCTCATCTATCATCATACAATCTTGCAACATAATCAGCCTCTTCTTGCTCAAAGCATTTGCCACCACATTCGCCTCGCCTGGATGATATCTCAGCTCAAAGTCATAATCCTTCAGGAACTCGATCCACCTATCCTATCTTAGATTCAACTCCTTATGAGAGAAGATGTATCTCAGACTTTGATGATCGGTAAACACCTAGAACTCCACTCCATACAGATAATGCTGCCAGGTCTTCAATGCATGCACAACCGCTGTATGCTCCAAATCATGCATCGGAGACACACAATAACTCATAAAAACTTAATTTTTTAGAGGTTTTTGGATCTTTCTTCAAACAAAAGGTTTCAAAATGAACTAAAAACATTCTTATATGTTAAGCTTTGAAAACATCCGAACATTTGGATTTATGTATTAATACATTGGTTAATCATAACCTACTTCATACGTAATGAACTGAAATTCCAGTATCTCCTAGAATCCTCGAACTCCACCACGAACACAAGATCTTCTATCCTTCTCCCATGTCCTTTAAGCCTCCTAGAGGGACAAGCCTTAGAACATTAGCCTCCAAGCTTAGAACCTCTCTTCCTTCTCTATGAACCAAACAAGAACCCAAAAAGTAACCTTTCTCAAACTTGTGTGTCAGCTAGGTTTGTTGCATGAAATCAAGCCCTCTATAAATACTATGTACTCTGAATTTTAATCGTAATCGATCTCCACTTCCCCTTTGGTTAAGAGTTTTTGTAGATCAACCTTATCATTCCAAGAACAACAAGAATCCTTGCCTAATTCAAATTCTATTCTTGCGGTCCCCCCTTCCATAACTAAAGATTGGATTTTCCGACCTAGTAATTGATTGATTCAGCAAAAGTGGTCTTCCATAAAGTTTTATATCTTTGAATGCTTTTTCCAACAATATCAACAATACATTGTTCTTAGTTATATATCAAAAGTTATTACAGTCTTACTAATCTATTATCTAGTGTAAGTTAATGGGCTAACTAACCCTATTTAATTGGACTAATAGGCTTCATTAAATAATATAAATGAACCCTATTAACTTTATTTAATTATCCTTTGTTTATAAAAATACTGGATATTGCATCCTTACCCCCTTAAAGAATTTTTTCCTCAAAATTAACAGTGTATAGTAAAGTACAATCACTTACCAAACAGCTCTAGGTGTCTCTTAGTCATGTCTTCTTCCGTCTTTTAGGTTGCCTCTTCCATTGAATAATGCTTCCAAAGAACTTTGACCATAGGACTCATTTTAGTCCATAGCACTTTCTCCTTACGGTCCGATACGCGAACATGCTTCTCTTGATATGACAAATCTAGTTGAACTTCTAGCGGCACATAGTTAAGTACATGAGATGGATCAGCAACATGCTTTCTCAATATGGAAATATGAAACACTGGATGAACACCAGATAAATTCGATGGCACATAAAGGTTGTAAATAATCTGTCCAACTCGCTTGAAGATCTCAAATCGACCAATATATCTCGAACTCAACTTCCCATTTGTGCTAAATCTCATCACTCCCTTGGTTGGAGATACTTTCAAGAAAACATGATCTTCAACTTCAAACACCAAGTTCCTTCTTCTGTTATCAACATAACTCTTCTGTTGAGTCTAAGCTATCACAAGCCTCTTGTTGATGATATCAACCGTGTCTGAACAATCCTGTGCCAGCGATGGACTAATCAGCTATCTCTCACCAACTTCTTCCTTGTGCAATGGTGATTAACATAGCCTGTAAGGATCGTGACCTTCGGATCCGGTTTTCGGGGTCGGACCTTGTAGTTCTAACCTTAGTGAGGGCGGAGGTTCTGTGTTGATTCGCGTCAGGACATCGAGACGCGTTTTAAACGGCGTCCACCGTCACAGACGCATTTCAAGTTCTACCACGTGGGTGCCACGTGGGCTGGCTTCGGGCCGCGAGGGTAAGGCCCTGTCTTGTCGCCTGAACGGCGTCCACGTGTGTCGACGCCTTTCAGACTGTGACTCTGGGTTTGTCAGAGTACGGCCCTGACATGTCGTCTGAACGGCGTCTGCTTTGAACGACGCGTTTCAGAGTCTTGTCAGAGCAGCCGTCACATCAACTGATAGGCGTCCGTGGATGTCGACGCGTTTTAGCCAGTCTCTGGTTAACCCCGCGAGCCCTCCTTCTTTCCCTCATTTTTCTCCTCTCTTCCTCTCTTTCCCTTTCGACGAACTCGGCGGCGATCCCTCCTCCTCCCTCTTTTCCTCCCACCGTTTCATCTCTCCCTCCACTCCATCCTCTACCTAGCTCCTACCACTACCACCTCCACTTCCACTGCGGCATTCTACTCTCCGGACGGCGGCCGACGTCACGGTGGAGCAAGGACGACCACGGCGGTACCGGCGGCGGCGTGGGGCGAGTCGGGTGGACGGCTTGAAGCTCGGAGGCGTTCGAGTATCCGGTAGGGTGACGGTTCCCATGAGCATCGTGTTTAAGCCATGTTTTCCCCCGTTTAAGCTTGTTATGGATCTTTGGTTTCGGGGGGTAGAATGAGCATGTTTAGGTGTTCTTTTGTTGATATGGGGGTTTTGCTATGAATGTGATTTCCTATGAATTGTGTTGCCCCTCTTTCTCCTCCGTTTTTGGGTGATTTTGGGGTTATTTGGGTTGAAAAGGGAGCCCTCGGGCTCATGGCAACTATGGTTCCTGGGGTTAAAAGACGTCGTGTATGGACGACGCCTTTTTGAAGGGCGTCGGACCATCGCGACGCCTTTTAGACAGGAATCGCCTGACTGAGGGGTTGCCAGTTCGGGATTCTGGGGTTAAAAGACGTCATGGGACGGCGACGCGTTTTTGAATGGCGTCGGGAGGCCATGACGCCTTTTAAGGCAGAAATTCCCTGGGTGGTTTCTTTGGAAATTCTGGATTTCTGTGCTGAATGGCGTCTGAGGATGTCGACGCCTTTTAAAAGGCGACCACTGGTGTCGACGCCTTTTAGGGTCTGATTCTGAAGACTGTTTTACATGAACCTGTACATGGAGCTTGAATGGCGTCGACCTTGGGAGATGCGATTCAAGACAGAACCTCACTAATTCATGCCAGTAAAATGTGTTCATACTGTTAGACGGATGATTAGTGCATGTTTTAGTGTACCCGGTAGAGATAGATTCTTCATGACCGGACGATGTTACATGTATGTTATGCGATCGCGGATTTTTCACGTGACCGGATCGTACTTGTTGGGTTTTGTGTTACTGTGGACCTGGAGTGACATTGTAGCGCTTTATCACCCTGTGCTGGTGGGGGCGTGAGCACAGCGCCGGTGGGGGCGTGGGCGGGGTGATGCCTAGTGAGAGAGGGTCACCTGGTGAACCCCGGGGTCAGCTAGTACCGTTGTCGGAGTGGTACATTCGGAGAGTCACTCATGCTGAGGGAAAGAGTAACCACCTGAGCCGGTTGGGCCGGAGTAGCTAGTGTGCTATCCGAGGGGTTACTGTTTGGTATCAGCGGGTCGAGGTTTTTCCACCGTTGTTGTGTGGTTAGCGAGATCTATCGAGACGACAGTTGTGGGTTTCCTAGCCGGCTGGTTTAATATATGCATGTTTATTATATTACGATTGCATGTGATTTCACGTTAAGAATTAGGAATTGTACCTCTTGTGCTTATCACTTTACCGTTAGCTATACCTTGCACTTGTGGGTGTGTGCGTGGGCAGTGGGGATCGAAGGATCCCTACTGAGTCTTGTCTTTGAGACTCACCCCCCCTGTGGTTTTCAGGTGAGGACTCTCAGCAGACCTAGCGAGGAGAGTGCGGCCGTGAGTTGAGCACCGTCAGCAGTTGTTCCGGGGTATGCCCCGACGTAGTTGTTATTTTATTTCTGGCCTGTACGTTTAATTATTTCCTTTCTGTTGGAGTATGTAATTATTTGTTGTATCGAGTCGCATTGTAATAATTTTTAATTCCTGCACTTTTATTTCAGTTCAATGCGATGTGAATGTTTAGCTTAGTTTATTATTTATCTCTCATACTTGATTAGATCCTGGTTTGGTTCCAAATTAATGATTCGGTACCCATTTAGTAATCGGATCCCCGATTATAGGGTGGCGGGTCGTTACATAGCCTACCGTATAGAGCCTAATATGGTGCCATACCAATGCTATCATGATAACTATTATTATAGGCAAACTCAATCAACTTCAGATGATTGTCCCAATGTTACAAGCTCTCAGTGTATCCTCAAGTACCTGAATCATCCTTTCCAATTGCCTATTAGTCTATAGATGGAAAGTTGAACTAAACTTTAACTGTGTACTCAAAGCTTCCTAAAGACTCTTCAAAAATCTCATTGTAAATCGAGCATCTCGATCATAAATAATACATACTGGAACTTCGTCAAGTCTCACAATCTCCACAATGTACTTCTGAGTCAACTCCTCCATTGAAGTCTTTATCAATTACTAGAAAATGAGCAAACTTAGTCAATCTATCAACAATCACCCAGATAAAATCATGCTTCTTTCTAGTCAAGGGCAATCTGATGGATATAGGTATCCTCTAAGCCAATCATAAGGCACTTATTTTAATCTAGTTCACTAATAAATAACATTAAATTCATTATGTAGATTGGCATATTTGTAATTGCGCATAATGAAGTCCATGAATGTGTGCAATAGTTATTAGATTATGATGAGATCATAATAATGAGACTGATGACTTATAAACACATATTCTTAATTGTTCCTAGTCGGAGGATGTTTGAGAAGGACATCAAACATACAGTAAGACTAGTACAGGTTATTCCAGCTCATATGATGAGGGTGACTGATCTCGTTAGTTACTTGTGTGGAGACACAATGGTAAACCTGTAGGTGCTCATTGGGGAATGAGTTCACTGAACTGATCCGACATGAATCGCTGAATAGTAATTTACCTTATTGTCAACCGGCTTGATTCATCGTCACAGTGGCATGGTTGATCCTTGGACTTGAGACACCAAAGACACCTTGTCGGTGGACTTATGGACTTTGACCTTGACCTACGAATCCCTATCCACGGGATCTCTAATAGTCAAGGATCAGATCTAGCAGAAGACCTTCGAAGGTGATTGTGTGTTCAATAAAGGATCGTCCGCTCTCAAGTAACTGGAGAGATAATGCTCTAGAACAGATCTGCAGGAGTCTCTGGCCAGAGCAGAAACAATATCAGAAAAGGTGTTTTCGGATATTGTACAGCGGAGTCTGATTCAAGTAAGTTGACTATCTAGGGTTTGATAGTTGACCATACCCTAGGTTAACTCGAGAGCATTGTGCGAACGAAGGATTATAGCCACGCGGTAACTGTGGACGGATAGGTTCTATGAATGGGTTGTTAAACCCCATTACCTTCCGGGATCATGCGGTGTTGCTTGGCATCCAACTTGATCGGAAGTCCGGTCGAATTTACATGAGATGTTAACTCGATTAGGTAATTAATTAAATATTAGATACTAATTAATTACAATAAGTCAATAACTAGTTGTTGGACTTAACGGGCTAAGAATTGGACTGGTTAATGGGCCTAGAGGGTTACACACAAATAGATTCTCAGTCGGTGGTGTTTTAGTGGGGATTTATATTAAGTCGGGGACTTTTATGAAAAGTTGCGCCAACTTAATATATACGCACTGTTGAGAAACCCTGGGCCAAGCTCTAGGATTTTCCCATGCTGGTCGTCCCCCCTTTCTCTCTCCTCCTCCTCTGGGCGCCCCTCTCGAGGCACCGGGATTGTCTCCGTCTCCCCCGCGTACAATTCCCGAAAGTCGGGAATTCCCATCCACAGGTTTTCGAACATCGTTGCGGCGACGGATCTTTAGTGAGCGAGCTGATATAGACGAGGAAGTGAGGACGAACTACCGCAAAGGATCGCGTGGATACCGCTGGAGGCCGGACACTTGTGCGGCTCGCGGCATCGTCTCGACGGTTCCGAGACGGAAGTGGATTTGAATCCGCACACAGTAATCAGATTACATCCCGATTTTCGATTTGCGCTTTTCGTTCCGAATTGGATCAATGGGCATCAGGTGGAAATTTTTTTGATTGTTTCCATTGCGTTTGTCGCGTCCCGCCCGGATCCCAACACAATCTTGTAACAATGTCCATGGTTATGTGCTCCTACTTCCATTTGGGAATGTCCATAGCTTGCATAAGTCCTCCTAGTCTTTGATGCTCAATCTTCACATGTTGGCAAGTGAGACATTTTGAAACAAACTCTGGAGTGTCTTTCTTCATACCAGACCACCAAAGATTCCTCTTCATGTCCTTGTACATCTTGGTACTCCTTGAGTGAAGAGAGAACTTAGATATGTGAGCCTCGCCCATTACTTCCCTTCGAAACTCATGATCCTTTGGAATGCATAATCTACCTTGAAACTTGATAACTCCCTCATCATCCTATGAAAAATCCACTTTGCCAAGCATCTTCTGCATCTTAGGATCTTGCTTACGAGCTTCTATGACTCTCTCTAGAACAACATGACTCACAACCAACTGAGCTAAGAAAAATGCTCACTCTTGACTTATGGTGCACAATCAATAGCATCCTTAAGCATATCCTAATCTTTGTTTAAAAGTAAGGTCGTAAGCTTCCTACTCAAAGCATTAGCAACAACATTAGCTTTTCAAGGATGATAATTTAGTACAAACTTATAATCCTTTAAAATTCAATCTATTTTCTCTATCTCAGATTAAGCTCTTTCTAAGAGAAAATATACTTTAAGCTCTGATGGTCAATGAGAATCTCAAACTATACTCCATACAAGTAATGCCTTCAAGTCCTCAACTTATGAACAATAGAAGCTAACTCCAAATAATGGTTGGATAGTTCTTTTTATGATCTTTCAATTGACGCGAAGCATAAATAGCCACTTTTCCATTCTGCATCAATACACAGCCCAAACCCTTTCTAGAAATATTAGTGCAAACAATAAAACCATCTAGTACATTGTAAAGTCAAAATTGGGACTGTGGTGAGTCTTCTCTTAAACTCTTAAAAACATTTCTTACACTCTTCAAACCATATAAATTTAACACCCTAGCTTCATCATCAATGTAGTAATAGCTGAGAAATCCTCAATAAGGCGCCTATAGTAGTCTACTAAACCTAGAAAACTCTTGATCTCTGAAGGATTTTTAGGGGTCTCCCATGAAAATACAACCTCAACCTTAGTCAGGTCTATAGATATACCACCATTTGAAATCAGATGGCCAAGGAATGAAACTTACTCCAACCAAAATTCACACTTGCTAAATTTGACATACAGTTGATTATGCCTTAACAGCTCTAAAATAATCCTCAAATGCTCCTTGTGTGCCTCAACACTTAGAAGATAAATTAGTACATGATCAATAAATACTACTACAAACTGGTCCAAATAAGGTTAGAATACATTATTCATCAAATCCATACAAGCAGCATGGGCATTTATCAGTTTGTAAGGCATAACTACAAACTTATAATGTCCATACCTAGTCCAAAAAGTAGTCTTAGGTATGTCCCTCATCTTTGATCCACAACTAATAGTATGCTGATCAAAGATCAATCTTGGAAAAGATTTTGGCCGACTATAATTGATCAAATAGATCATCAATCTAGGGTAAGGATATATGTTCTTAATACATACGAAGAGCACTGGGGCTCCCCATGATGGCACACTAGGAAGAACTAAGCCTTTATCAAGTAACTCTTATAATTACTTCTTCAATTCTACCAACTCTCCTGGGGCCACACAGTATGGAGCCCTAGAAATATGATTTGTCTTTGGTATAAGGTCAATGACAAAATCGATCTTCCATGACAGAGGCAAATAGGACATAGGGAAAACATCAGGAAACTCCTGAATGACATCAATGTCAACCATGGTCTTCTCGCTAGAATCATTAGATGGAATAACAACTATACTAGTCAAATAGCCATGGCAGCCCATCCTTAGCATTCCCTCGACCTTAACTATGGAAACCATGATACGACCTAATCGATGCCTTGAGCAACAATAAACAAACTACTTCTCACCAGGTTCTCGAAAAATCAACCTCTTGTGAAGATAGTCTAGTAGGGCATAATATCTATCTAACCAATCCATACCCATAATAACATCAAGTCTATTATGTCTTTCACAAAAAACTCAATGAATCTATATCTAACCCCAAGATTTACTATAACTGGAGATATAATGTACATAGTGCAAATTTCCTCTCCTAAAATTGTGATAACTACCAATGGACGTGTTGAAACTATCGGTCTACTCTTAATTGTTTCAGGAAAATTAGTAGATATAAATGAATGAGTAGCTCCAGGATTGAACAACACTTTAGCACAAATATCATCAATAAGAATGGTACCTTCCACGATAGTAAGGATCTCCTCAACATCTTCCTTGGTCAAAGAATAAATGCATTAGGTCTTGCCTTTCTTCTATTCTTGTGCCACCATAGTTTTCGCCTTTGGGCAGTCTTTCACAATGTGTCCTGTGTTACCGCATGCAAAACACTTGCCGGATGTTTTCCAACACTCTGTCCCACCATGTCGCCACCCACATTGAGTGCAAGTAGATGCTTTAGTAGTCTTTGGTGCCGGACCTTTCACCTATGATGACCGAAACTTTTTCTTATTCTTGCGCACAAAATTACTAGGTGCACTTCTCTTATTATAACCCTTGTATTCTTCCATGAACTCTTCATGCTCACTCTCTATATTAAAAGTAGTCCTTAAAGTAGCAACAAATGTCATGGGGTCTTGAGAAAGAACATAGCGCTTAATGGTCCCCTTCAGACTCTTGACGAACTTCTTCAGCTTTCTCTTCTCGTCATCCAGATATGTGGTGTGTATTTTCCCAATTCAGAAATCTTTGCTTCATAGTCCCTAAACCCCATATCTCGACATATTCAACTTTTAGCAAAATTCATAGATGGTACAAATAAAAGCACAGCATACACATATGAGAATTGAGAGCATGAGAATCTATAAAGCAATCAACTTAAATGCCATCTCGCATATTTCAAATAATAAGCCAAACAAAGTCTACTAAGAGTATGATGACAAATCACTGTCTATGAAAAATATAAACTATCTCTCAACTCACCTAATATCTCTCAAATTATATCATAGACTCCATTCTTCCTACTACATCAATCTATTAAACCAAAATATCCAATTACTAGAAACCAATTTTCCAACTAGCAAAGACTCTAAATGATCTACTCCTTATAATCAGAGTCAAAGGCCACTAAAGATGTCTACAAAGTTTCATGAAGATCTGGATCCATTTGATTGAAATTTTAACTCCAATAGCATGGTCAACTTAAGTTACTTTAAGTTACATGCAATAGATCTGAATTAAATGTCAATTTAAACATAAAATAATTTTTAAAAATACCAAATTTTATAGATAAGTTCAAAACATACTGATGAAGGTTCATTCAAAATTTTAGGTCAATCAAATGTCAAATAAAGAAAACAGACTCCTAGAAGTATGTTCTGAAAATCTAAAAGAAGCCAGATGAGAGGCATTAGAAGGACAAGGGGCTAGCAGTCTGGTGCTCTAGATGGATACCCATTGGATGGCTAGGGGCTAGAAGCCCTGGATGTCAATTGCTGATGGCCACTGTAATGGGCGTCAGGCCACTGGATGTATAGTAACCCATATAAACTTGGGTTTTTAGAGGTTGTTGGGTCTTTCTCCAAACAAAAGGGTTTCAAAATGAACTAAAAATATTCTTACATATGTTAAAGCTTTGAAAACATTGGGTTTTTTTGTACTAATACAAACTAAACCATGTGTTGGGTAATCATATCGTACCTCACACACAATGAACCGAAATTCAAATACCTCCTAGAATCCTCGAACTCCACTATGAACACAAGATCTTCTAGCCTTATCCCACGTCCTTCAGACCTCCTAGAGGGACAACGGGTCTTAGAACGTTAACCTCCAAGCTTAGAGCCTCTTTTCCTTCTTTAAGAACCAAAGAAGAACTTAAGAACTCACCTTTCTCAAACTTGTGTGGTAGTTAGGGTTAGTGTACGGTAGCAAGCTCTCTATAAATACTATCTACTCCAAATTCTAACCTTATTCGACCTCCACATTAATTCTTCGGTCAGAGTTTTCATAGATTAACCTTCCCTTTGATGAACAACAAGAATTCTTGTCCAACTCAAATTCTATTCGTGCAGTCCCACCTTCCATTATTGAAGATTGATTCTTTCGACATAGTAAACAATTGATTCAGCAAAAGTGGTCTTATATAAAGTTGGTACCAGCCGTGCATTTTATTAGTTCTATATCAAAAGATATTGCAGTTTTACTAACCCGCTGTCTAATGTACGCAAACCCAAAAATTTGACTAAGTTTATGGGCTAACTAATCCTACTTAATTGCACAAATGAGCTTCACTAAATAATCTAAATGGACCCTATTAACTTGATTATGATTATCCTTTGTTTATGAAAATACTGGATTTACATTATAACCTTCCAGTAATTGATGACAGAATGGTTCTATGAGTTGGTTGCTTAACCTCAATGCCTTCCGAGATCATGTCATGAGTGTTGCTTGGCACCCACTATGAATGGAAGTCTGATCGATATTATCATGTGATGATAAATCGACAGAGTATTTGTTTAATATTTGATATTATGAATTACTTAAGTCATTAAAATATTATTATACTTAATGGGCTCAAAATTGGACTAGCATCTAAGCTTAGAGTGTTATACGCAAAAGAGTCTCAGTTGGTAAAAAATAAAATGAGAATTTATATTAACTCAGGTATTTTTATGAAAAATCACAAAATTAATATAAATTAACACCAGAGGAAAACACTGGGCCAAACTCCAGGTTTTCCCCCTATCTAGTTGTGCCCCTCTCTCTCTCTCCTCTCTTTGGCTGGCCCCTTTTGAAGGAGGTGCCCCTCTCTCCCTTCCGCTCCATCTTCCACTCCGTTGGAAGATTCCATATGCATACAAAGGCACCTACAAAGAGAAGGAGAACAAGCTATTAGGCGGATCCTACTGGAGAGTCAAGGATGATCCTTCAATTGGAGAATTACTAGATACTGCTGAAGGTCAGGCACCTACAAAGCTAGTGGCATTGCTTCACCAGAACTGATCGATAAACACATAGTTGATTCTACACAAGGTGAGAAAGGAACTATCCAACTCCAATTTATTTTATGAAATAGGTTAGATATCTTGATGGGGATTTTACTTCCACTATGTTATTTCTGATTACTTCTTTTAATATCTATCTCCTTGTGCGATCCTTATAGGCCGCCCCTCCTCTCCCTCCTCTCTGTTTTGGTTAGCCCCGTCATGGGGTGCCCCCTTCTCCGCTTCACGTGTTTCGAGCACCTGCAAAGCAAAGGAGAGCCAAGGATCAGGAGGATCCCACTGGAGATTTAACGATAATCTATCAACCAAAGGGACTGCATGGATATCGTTGGAGGCCCGGTATCTGCGCGGTTAGTGGCTTCTCGCTTTTAGAACTTAGCATCAGTTACAAATTCAAATATGTGTAAGGTGAAGATTTGATCCTATATAGTTTATTCTTGGAAAAACAAATCGATCAACCTCACTGAGCATCGTTCTTGCAGGAAAGTGCCAATGCTTAGGGATTGGATAAAATCCATAGTAGAAGCTTGTATCCAATGGGTAAGCCCTCTAGAAGCTTGGTATATAGCGAGTTTTGGTCTGCGATTATACCATACACACTAGCTATATGCTAAAAGAAAAGTTTTAGTGGTGTATTAAAAGCCTAATAAATTAAGTTGGAGTGGAAGTGGAAGTCGAGATGAATGGAGATGGGAAAGAAAGAAGAAGTCGAGATGAATGGTGTGGCAGTGTTCGCTAAGTTTGGTATGCAGTGTTGTGAAACTATTCTATTTTGTACCGATGAATTTTTAAAGTCATGGACTATAATAAATTAGTTTTCAAAATCTTCTTTTGAAAACGAAATGCATTTATGGTTAATATACATGCCACTAGATCTATTATTCCATGTTTATACCAAGCATATTTATTCAACTCTAATTTAACCTATATGGTTGATCTGCTGATTATCAAGGATAATGTGTACTTATCAAAGCATGCTTTATGTGTCAGATTATAGATAAAGTTAAGACCAACTCCCAATGAAGGTGTTACATATGGTTCTTTTCATTTGGTTGGCCACTGCTTGCGCATCATGACTTATAAAAATGTTCTTACAGTTAACTTTCTTTAAGAATATAACAAATATTTCTTCTACAATAGTCAAAGCTAATGTGTGGATAAAATACCTCTATTAAAAGTGTTCTTTTGATTGGAACATTGTGTCGAAAAAGAGAAAATGAGATAAAGAGATAAATGAAAAGAAGCAACTAGAGAAAGAGAGTTGAAGAAAGAATAACAATATTTTAGACTTTTCAACTTTGCTAACGGTTAACCTGCAAGATTAGATAAAAGATGTTGAGAATGCTCATTGATGGTAAGTACAGTAATATTTTTGTTCAGTATTGTGACACAATAAAATTATTTATAACAATTTAAAAATAAGAGAGTCATATTTACAATAAAAACTTCAAGAGAGATATCTCTGCAAAAATCCCTATATATCAGTGGTGCATATATTAAGATGACCTTTCAGGCGATTCTACAATTATTGATTAGGCGACCAAGCGTCGCTTATTCATGACATGAGTAAGAGCTTACTAATTTACAAGTGACGGAGTTTTGAAGAATACATAGCTCTGTAAAAGTATATAATATTATACAAAAGTAACTTTCTCTCTCCCACAACATTATTTCTAGATCAAATAGTAGTCTACCAACCGCTTTACACTGGTGCAGCCGTCATAGGAGCCTTTTTCTAATGAATCAAGTTCTAGTCAGTGCACTGTTGGACCGGACTCTAGCAGTATAAAGGAGGGAGAGAGTGAGAGAGTCCAGTCCAGCAGTGCGTTAACCGGAACTGACCACTCTTTTTTAATTGTCATACACATCAGTACTTCTCCAAATCCCAAGCTTCTCCTCCATGACTTGCTGCAGATAGCAAATAGAAAGTATTTAAGTGGATTAGTGGTTACAAGGCAACTTGAGTTTGGACGGTAGAAAACCCACATAACATGGTAGTATATGGACTCACTTCGGGGTAGCAGTCTTGGCTGGCGATGGTCTCGCTTGCAACGTCCACATTGACCGTGCAGGATGTCATTGCCTGCAGGCAAGGCAACACTCGTTAGGGATGTAACATGCATGGATCAAGGAATTAAACGATGAGACAAACTATGGAGAGGGTGCGTATCACCTCAGTGCAGAGTGGGTAAGAGAAAATCTTAATTTGCAGTCTTCAATTCTCAGACATCTCAAATGTTGGATGGATTCAGGATAAAGGAGACAGTTAATTTCCTTCCTCTCTCTTCTCACCACATGTGTGAACAGCCGAGTCGATGTCGGCTGTCTAATTTTTAAGGTCAAATGTCAATATAGACTTTTTCTAAATTATCAAATTTGGCAGCCACTTATTTGGCATCCGTGTAGCCTACTCTACTAGGTAGAAAGTATAAGAGAGAAATGGATGGGAAGCGCTAGAGAGGGAAATTGGCTGCCTCTTTTGGTCTGCTCTCGACTCGTTCAACGGAGAAGTGCCCCTAGACATTGAAGCCTGCTCAAGTTTCCTCCCAACACCCGCACTGAGGTGACCTGCACCGTGTGAGCCACTAGTTCAAAAAACCAAATTCATCGAGGGGTTTTTTGTTGGACCGACTATATAATAGTCTTACATCTAATTTCAATTGTGACCAATACTTATGATCCTGGACCTTTCAAATTCAACACCTGAGTTTTGTGATTGTAAGATGGCATCAGAGTAGGGATCTGGTCCAACTTTATTTTCCTAAATTTATCATCTAATTTGTGCCATCTCATCTTATTTAATTTTTATGGCCCATTTTAATGGTGTCTAAATAAATCTATAAAAAGGGGTATTTTAATCTTTAATCTTTCTAGTCTACTTAATTTTGAAAAAAATTCCTGTAATGTCTAAAACTCCATGCTATCACTTTCATTTCAAAAGCATCCCCAAAAGTTCCTTTGGAATATTTAGGGAAATCTTTCTGGAGAAGAGCCTATTCAAAATAAGAGTAAGATTGTAAAGACTTTTTTTTTTTGCAAAATGTGGAAGTTAGAAGCAGGTTTTCGTAAATTAAGCAGATTAGGAAACTAAAAAATAAAAAAACTCAAAAAGAAAAGGAAAAAGTTGGTTGTTTCCACATAGTCTCGAGCTAAACTAGCAAGGCTATCCTTCAAGTTCTAAGTCCCTGGACGATCATCACTACTCCGGACCTCTCAAGTCCATCAAATGACGGTTGGATTTGTACACACGTCAATCAATATTCCTAATTCTAATACGGCGGGGCACATCGATGAGAAAAGAGAGCTCCAAAGGGGCTTGGGCTTATGCTTATGGTTAAAGAATAGATTTATCATAAATTAACTTGGGTTTACCTTAAACTCAAGGCAGCCATATAAACGTGTTTTCAATAGACCTATAACTAGGAGTTGGTTCACACCAGTATCTCTCTCAGAATTACCATAAATTGACTTAAAACTTTATACAAAACAATCAAACATAAATTTATAATGGATAAATTTATGATAAACTTCGGGATATTGGGAGAGAATATTAGTAATGTTAATTTCTTAATAAATACATTGCAAGATCTTGCTAATTATGGCGCCACAAGCAGCTTTGCCCCCTTCTTTTACATTGTAGGTATATATCTCTACTTACGGCGTAGTCTAGCAGCTTTGCCCCCTTCTGTTAATTTTCATTGAATAGAAAAAATAAAATAAAATCAAAAAAATAAAATAAAATAAAGTATGAAGTGGAAGTGAACAAATAAAATGAACGACAACTGAAGAGCTGTTAAAGAATTTATATAGGATGTCAAGTCTTGAATATGTGGCTTTGATTTTATATAATTAATATTGGTAGTCAATTATTCCACAAATTTTAAAGAATTTTACTGAGGCCAATTTACCTTTAAAGCCTAGTTATGAACATTGGTAAAAGAAAGTTGTCTTTGCATATATTTCCTTAGAGCAAATTCAACTATTGAGTAATGAAAATTTAAGCACATAAAGTCAATAGCATAACTAGCATGACCATTGAAATTTCACTAGTCAAGCTTATGTATTTGAGAAATAGTCAAACTAAAATAAACAAGATGAATGATTTTGTCTATTGTAGAAGATTAACAATCAACCATCATGAAATGAATTTGTTTGCTTTTTTTCATACAAGTATGTATGCAATGTACATCACATCATAATCTTGGGGATGAGAGAGGGACATCACGCTTCTTATTAACTTATTGATCACCTCAACAAACAAGAAGACATTATACATATCATTTGATTCCATTCCTTTGATTTTAAAATTAAACCATGATGACCAATAAACCACCGAAAACAATGAAATGGGGGAAGGGAACTACGATTGCCTTTTATTGGCTACTAAGATTTTCTACATTTTCTTCTTATTTCATAGTTTTACAACATAAGCATGCATATATGTGCTATTTTTTATTTGTTTGCATAGTATGACCATCTTTCAAGAGAATTGGAAAAGGAAAGCATACCTGAATAGGGACATTAATGGAGAAGAAGTGAAATCTTGCTCCAACTTCAATGACTATCTCAAGAGGAACGAACTGATTTGTCACATCAACTTCTTCTAGAGAACTCTCAAGAGCTTCGGTTCCATTAAGTTTAATTGTAGTTTCAACATATGATATGCTCCGTGCAGTTACAAAGGTTTCATTTATTGTTGTATGTCCAAGCCACTTCCCTTGATATCCAACCAATATTGATATTAAGTTGTAGTTATGGGAAATGTAATCTTGATTTTGAATCTTAGCTTTAATGTCCATTAAGGTATCAAAGAAGAAAATGGTGTCGTTGTCCTTGGAAATGTTGGCACGATCTAATTGGATATGGATAACTTGGAGTTGAGGATGTGAAGGCCAAACGAGCCAAACAAATAAAGCTGCTATAACAAGGAAAAGGAGGGTTATACGAATGAGTTGCCTATTACAACAACATAGACAACAAATACAAATGCGAAGATGCTGATGGTTAGGAGGAACGGGGATTATAATATAAGGTTGTTGATCATAATCTTCAATTGGTACATGAATATTGTAATAAGAGGGTTGATATTCTTTAGGTAGAAATGTATCTCCTACTTGTACTTCTACTTTGGCCATAACCTACTTTAGGCTTTGGTCCTTAGTTCTCAAGTGATTTAAGAGGGTCTAACATACTTTATATAAGATCTCCATTTCATGTCAATGAAGTTCTCATTATTTCAGTATATAAACAGAAAATGATGTTAGATAATGATTGATAATGTCATCTCTCCTACCTTTTGTTACACAATTCTTATGAGGAATATTTAGGCCTTTAACTTGTATCAGAAAATGATGTTAGTTAATGATTGATAATGCCACTTCTCATGCCATTTGTTCTATGAATCATACGAGGAATAATTAGGCCTTTCAGTTGTATGAGATGATTTGGTGATTTTGATGAGAATAATGATAGAATTGTATATAGAATGCACATGCTTTGTATTTATTATAACATTGTATCATTTAATGCGAATGTTGTTTAGCATAAAAACTAAAAGGACAACTCTAACATGTTGAGATTGGTCATTGTCCATAATGATTAACTTTTATAAATGCCATTATATATGCATTATAAGTAGCTTCTAGGAACTTTCCTATTAGAAGGAAACTAGATATTCGCTATGAGATTACATATGATACTATACATGGTGGGTTATGCAACCTTTTATTTGAAATATGAATGAACTAATATATAAACTAGATGTCAAATTCTCCTCATTTTCCTTTATAACATTGCAATAAAAATTGTAGATACATAAATATATTATTCTGAAATTCTATAGAGGTCACAATTATGCAAAAATGATGATTTGTATTTTAATGTATGAAACTATGATATCTACCTTTCCTTAAATAGAAGCCATAAAAACATGCACTAACTCATACCGTTTTATCCACAATAATATAATTTGCATGGAAGGTTAATTTATATTGATCAAGTGATATGATGTGAATCTTTCTTTTTACCATACAAGCTATGTTCATTCATAACACAATTTTCAATAGTTTTGTTACATGTAACAATTGTAATGTTGACAAACAACTTGAACTAGTTTGGTTGTAATTGAAAAAAATCTAATATTTATTACATTGATGTATATTTTTAGAAGTTTTCAACTTTGCTAACTATATGATAGTTTTATGAGTAAGCTTTTGAACTAACATGAATATTGAAACAATCAAGTCAACACTTAATTATAATTATGTGGTGAATGAAACCACAAAAACTCCTATTTAAAAGTGGGATCTATTTGTCTTGATATTAAAGCATAGTTGCACATAGGTTAATAACGCAAATTTGATGTATTCATACCATGAACATACAATTTTTGGTAGTTAATAGACTTGATTAACAAGCCTTGAGTGAGACTATTTACCAAATTAGTGTAAGCCATAAAACTAACTTGAATATACAAACTCAATTTGCTATGGTTGAAGTTGGAAACAAAAATGGACTATCTTTATTTGAAAATAAATCAAATTCAGTAATTCGATTTGATTTGGTTTTGAAGGCATAGAAACCAAATTAAAGCAAATTACAACAACATAATGCTTAGAGTAGTTAAAAAAATTCTTATAGAAACTATAAATTTGAAAACATTTCATTTTAATCAAAGAACGAATAATAAATAGTTTTCTACTTTAGTAGACTTTAATGTTTAATAACGAATAATAAATAGTTTTCTGCTTTAGTAAACTTTTAATGTTTATAATTCTATATTGAGTTAAAAATTGTGACAATGTTAATTAACTTGTCAAGAAAGGATTAGGCATTTTTGGCCCATTAAAAGCTCAAATTAAACTACAAAACAAAGTAAAGTAAAATATTTTGACTTGATTTGGTTGGTTCGAAAAAATTCAATTTGATTTGATTTAGTCTCAAATTATTATGTTGTTTCGTTTAATTTTATGAGAGTATACAACAAAATAGCTTCAAATAGAAAACATCTATAGTCGTAAGGGTTTGAAAAGAGTAACCATGTTTGGAGCATTATTTCTTCTATTCGATGTATCATAAGTGACTTTTTATAAACAAAAAATACTTTAACTACTTAGTATGTCATCAACTACTAAAAATAAATATAAAAGTAATGGTTGGTCCTACGTATGAAAACATAGGGGGCCCCAAGAATAATACATTTTGGCCTTGATTATGGAGGCCTGCAAATTTGCATATGTTTTTTTTTTTTTTGCATATGTTTTTTCTTATTATGGAGGCCTTGATTATGGAGGCCTGCAAATTGGCCTTCGTACAAAAAAAAAATTGCATATGTTTTGCTCACCACTATGAACACTAATTACACTTTATAAATTTAAACTCCTAAGTGAAATTCAAAATGATTAGAGATAGAAATGAAGAAATGCGATCACACTAAACATGTTAGAAATTTTATAGTACTTTGTTCAAACCATAGGTCCATAAACATTCACCAATGTATGGCGAGAATTCCTCTCAACCAAAAGATTCTAGCCTAGATGTTGGTTGATCCAATGTCCAACTCACCAACTCTATTAGGCATAAGGCCACTAGTTCGGCCTACTGCTAGACGCCAAACTGTTACTTTGCACACCCTGATAGACACCAAGCCATCGTCTCAGCTTTGCATTAATAGGCATCAACCCATCCCTTTGTGATGTGATATAACTATAATACCAACCCTTAACCTTGGTTATATAAACTACCGATTGATTTTTTACTTAGTTCACAAATAAAATAACATCAAACTAGGGAATCAAGTCCATTGCTTCCACCTATGGTAAGAATGGATAAATTAAGCTTTGAGCAATAGTGAGAAAATACAATCCCAGTCCCTTCTACTTTGATTTGATTTAGTCTCAAATTATTATGATGTTTCATTTAATTTTATGAGAGTATACAACAAAGCAGATAAGTCAAATAGAAAACATCTATAGTCGTAAGGGTTTGAAAAGATTAACCATATTTGGAGCATTATTTCTTCTATTTGATTGTTTATAAGTGACTTTTTATAAGCAAAAAATATTTTAGTTATCTAGTAAGTCATCAACTACTAAAAATAAATATAAAAGTAATGGTTGGTCCTATGTATGAAAACATAGAGGGCACCGAGAATAATAAATTTTGGCCTTGATTATAGAGGCCTGCAGATTTGTATGTGTTTTGCTCACCACTATGAACACTAATTACACTTTACAAATTTAAACTCCTAAGTGAAATTCAAAATGATTGGAGATAGAAATGAAGAAATGCGGTCACACCAAACATGTTAGTGATTTTATAGTGCTTTGTTCAAACCATAGGTCCATAAACATTCACCAATGTATGGCGAGAATTCTTCTCAACCAAAAACATTATTCTAGCCCAGATGTTGGTTGATCCAATGTCCAACTCACCAACTCTATTAGGGATAAAGCCACTAGTTCAGCCCACTGCTAGACGCCAAATTGTTACTTTGCACACCTTGATAGACACCAAGCCATCATCTCAGCTTTGCATTAATAGGCATCAATCCGCTCCCTTGATGATGTGGTATAACTGTAATACCAATCTTTAACCTAGGTTATACAAACTACCGATTGATTTTTTACTTAGTTCACAAATAAAATAACATCAAACTAGGGAATCAAATCCATTGCTTCCACCTATGGTAAGAAAGGATAAATTAAGCTTTGAGCAATAGTGAGAAAATACAATCCCAGTCCCTTCTTGTAGATATATTGTCAATGATAAGCAGGGAAGTGAAGAGCTTTTAAGTGCACATTGAGCATGTTTTGAACTTTGTTTCACATTGAATGCATATTCTTTTGTACCTTTTTCATTGCTACAATATTTAGAGCATTTGGATCAGGCAGATGGTATGATGACCCAAGATCTATGGTACAAGAGCAAATATCATAACACACATCCCAACCCTCCAACCCATAGTACAAAACCTAGAAGTAGGGATGAAAATGGAAAAGGATAACCTGAAATATCCATCCTTATTCATAGCTTATAGGACATATGAGGATATAAATTTAAGGAAAGGGATAAGGATATTATCCTTATCCTTTTTACTTAGGATAAGGAAAAGGGAACAAATGTTTTCATATCCTGTAATCCAATAATCCCCCCTTTTATATTTTATATTACAATATTATAATATAACATACTTATGAAGACATATTTTATATTTCATATTATATTATTACAATAATATAACATATTTTTTAAAACATAAATTCTTTAGAAAATTTTGACAAATGTGGAAGTTATGGCATGGCACCTTAATATATACTTATATATGGTATAGTGCTTACCTTCCAGAGTTTCTTTTACATGTAGTTAGTAAACTTAATTTACTTTCTTCATAAGTATGACTTGATTATGCTACATGTTCATTCACATGATAAATTTGAAGTTAGAAGTAATTGTATCAATGCTTATTTTATGATAATCGTATTTCATGTATATAATGAAAAATTTATAATTCAACTTTTTGTGTAAAAATGTGTAGAATTACATGTAGTCCAATAATTTAACCTTTATGTATCCGTTTCCGTTAACTTTTAAGGGTAAGGATAAGGATAAGATTAAGGTTATACTTTTTATTTTAAGGATAAGGATAAGAATATAGCTATTATGCTCATCATTAAATAACCTTTTTCATCCCTACTTGGAAGGGTGGCTAACCCATTAGAGGAATATATCTAGACCTGCAATGGATAGCATAGTATAACAATAAAATGCATTAAGTTAAACATATTCCAGTTCATCAACATATCAAATTAAAATAAATGTATAGAAGAAAGGAAAGGAAGTACTTAGTTGACGAGGAGCACAACTCGAGTTACGACACCATTAGCCCATTACAAACTCTCATTGGCTCCTATGCTAATGCCTTATCGTAGCAGCCCTTGTAAGATTTGGAGTGAGCCTCGCCAATATTGGGCTTAGCATGGACTCCAGGCCCTTCGCTCCTTAACCCACACGTAAGGCAACTATAATAAAGGAAATGTCCAGTGCAAGCCTAGTAGGAATATGTTGTTAGAATTGGGTGGCCTCAAAGTCAATCATTGTACATTCTAGTTCAGATTATTAATAAAGGCAATCATTTCTTCATTTAATAGTTCTCGCAATTAACTATCGTAATGAAGGTCCATAGACAAATGTATGGGATATTGAATCATGATGAGATCATGATAGTGAGATCAATATCCTCAGTCAATTGTCTTAAATAGTTCTCGATCATAGGATATTTGAGATGGACATTAAATATCCGATAAGATCGACACAAGTTATGTCTGCTCATATGATGAGGGTGAATGATCTCACATTCACTCGTGTGGTGACACTAAGACAAACAAGTGGGTGCTCATTAGAGAATGAGTTCACTGAACATACCCAAATAAGAATTCATGGATGGTAATTATACCTATTAGTCAACCAGGGAATTCAATCATTGCAGTAGCACAGTTGGTCCTTTGACCTGAGTCACCAATGATACCTTGTTTGTGGACCATTGTATCTTGATTCTCTGACTCGTGGACTTTAACCATTAAGTCCACCATAATCGGTCTTTCAGATACAGTGGAAAGCTTGCGAAGGTAATTGAGTGAACAACAAGGGATCACTCACTCTTGGTATAAGACTGGAGAGAGAATGTCCCATGGATGTGTACACAGAAATCCCTGGCCAGGGTCAAATGAAAGAGATGTCTTTCTAGATATTAACTGTGTACTAGAATCCATCTGGATAATGCGATAGAGGGTTTGACTATAAAACCATACCCTTGCGTTATCGGGACATTGCATGAGTGAAGGATTATATCTGTGCGGTATCGGCAGACGGAAAGGTTCAATTGAAGGGAACAATATCCCTTATATCTTCTGGGATCATGAGGTAGTGTTTGGTGTTGTTCATGATCAGAAGGCCAAGTGATTTGATCATCAGATGATAATTCACTTGTTTATTAAATTAATCATTTAACATATGATGTTTAAATGTTAATTAATAAATATTAAACTCAAGAAACAGTTCTAAGTTTAATGGGCCTGCAACCGGACTGATATATGGGCCTAGAGGGTCACACACATAAGAGTTCTCGTCAGACGGTGAGAGATGTTAAATTTCATGCTTATCTGGGTTTTTGTGAAAAGTTGCAGGATAAACATGAAGATTTAATGGAGAATTATCCAAGGCCAAACTCTTGGATAATCATGAGGATTAATTGTTGTGCTTATCCTTATTTCTATATAAGGAGGGCCAAGGAGGAGTGGTAAAAAGTTAGTTGGACGAATTTTACTCCCCAGATTCTCTCTCTCCTCTCTCTCTCTCCTTCTCGGAGTGGATCTGTCTCTCTCCGTGCATGGTGGATCTGAGATCTGGTCGGAGCACTCAAGTCGAGGAGGAAATCGCGTCTGCTGCGGGAACTCGTGTGGATACCTCTAGAGATCGTGCGCGTGCGCGATTAACGAGTCGGCATCATCCACGGGAGATTCGAAACCCCGCAAAGGTGAAGAACTGTTCTTCCCGCTTAGATTTTAATGTCCGTTTTACGACCCCAACAACCGATACAATGGAATCATTTTTTATTTCCGCTGCGTTCTTGGTGATTCCTTACAGTGGTATCAGAGCCAGGTTCGCTGGTTCGGTTGTAAAACGGCACCGTTATGCGTGTTTTTCTCGTTATGCGTGAAGAACCCGTATTGTACGTGTTCTTGTGTTTAATCCGATTAAAAAAGACAGATTAGTGTTCATATGATGATCACGATCAATTTGATTATTTTTCTGTATTTTTCGGATTTTTATTTGGGTTTTTCGGAATTCTTCATGTGATGATGAACCGGGGTACTTCGACGGCTTCGTACGTGCATCCCAAGTGTTGGGATGGCGGCCCGGATGTCTGGATCATTAGGTGATAGTCACCATTAGACACATTTGCCAGCGCCGGAGTGGCCTTGGAGAGCTGCAAATTTGAAGCCCTAATACGGATTTTACCTTGAAAAATCAGATTTAAGGGATACTTTCAAGGACTCGGGTTGCTGCTTCGAGGGCCCCACCGGCGGCCATGCCGGCGCCGGACACGCCGCCGGCGCCGGGGGCATCGCCGGCCGGTGCCAATCGTCGCAGGGGGCCGGCCGGCGGCGGCGCCGGATCCTCCCAGCCGCAGATTCTGCAAGAAAAGGCAAGGGTTAGGGTTGCAGGAATCTGCCGAGCCGGCCGGTCCCGAGCCGGTTCGGACCGGTTCGGACCGGACATGGCTTGGGCCTGGACCTGGCTGGGCCAGGTCCGGTGCCTGGCTCGACCAAGGTTCGACCCTGGCCGAGCCAGGGCTCGGGTCTGGCTGAGCCAGACCCCCTGGCCGAGCCAGGGCTCAACCCTGGCCGAGCCAGGGCCCTGGGTCCGGGCCATTGGGCCCTAATGGGCTGGGCCCATTTTCTGGTTTTTTAAAAATTGTTTTTAATGCCTGTTTAACCCCCTTTAAACCCATTATTAGCCCATTTAACCCCGTTTTAAAATTGTTTTAAAACATAAAAATTATAGAAATAATTAATAATTGTTATTAATTATTTTTATGATTATTAACAGCTTATTAAATTGTTTAATAACTGTTATTTACTTAAGGGGCTTTGTAATTAATAGGGTGATAGTTAATTATTTAAAATTGTTTTAGATAATTAATTTTCCTGTTAAATTAATTAGTTTAAAAATATTTTAAACTAATTTTATGCATAACTTGATTATATTTCTCTGTTCAAAGTGTTTGAATTAGTATTTAGATTAACTGAATAGTTTAGTTAGTTTATTTGTCAATAATATTGTGAATATTATTGATTATGCTGAAATAAATGTTATTTCGAAAACTAATTGGTATTATAATTTTATACTTATAAAATTTAATACCAAACAGCAATTATGTGATGATTGTGATGCATGTGATGTGTTTTATGGTGGGATGATCGTGGACTTAGTATTTTCATGTGATGAATGATGTGAATGGATGCGATGCTTATTTCATTTGGGATTTTAAATAGGACCTGCGTGTCCTCCTCTCTCTTAATCCAAGTGTACTTTCTACCTTCCTATAAGATTGTACTCCCCTTGATAAGATCAAGGTTTCTAATTGTTTAAATGTATATTTGTGGACCTGCGAGTCCTGAATTTTGTATTTAAATGTATCGGATTAAGTTTAGAGGACGGGATCTTCTGAAGACACATCTGGAGGGAGGACTCGCATCAAATGGAACCAGTGTTGCTGTTTTCACATTAGGATCCTATTATGGATCATCGTTTGGCTCCGATGATTCCATAGTAGCTTTAGCAGTCCATGATCATCCCCATTTAATTTTTCTGCATATATGTGATATTTGTGGACTATGCTATCATATATATATTTCTATTTAGTATATTGATACTTCAAATTGAAATACTATTGATAGCACGATTTTTACAAATCAAAATAAAAACCCTCTTTAAAAAAAAAAACTTAAGTTGAAAACGTGAGATATTCAGAATAATCCACGTAACCCACCATCATTATAGATCTTAGGATAATTCTTATCTCAAACGGATTTGTTGTGCTACCACAAGGTCTGTTTGATTTAGAAATTAAACTAGGTCTACGACATGCGATGTCATTAAGATGAATGGACAAATAGTGTAGTTTTGTTGTGCTACCACAAGGATTGCACTATGAATTCATGTCATCTAAGTAATGATGGATAAACTTAACTGAATCAAATTGATTTGTTGTGCTACCACAAGGTCATTCTGATTCAGGGGTTAAATCGATCGGATATTGAAAACGTTGCAACTGTCAAGAGTTAACTGCCTAAGGGACTTGATGTGATTTGTTGTGCTACCACAAGGTCACATGCATGTTACCCGAAGGATTCTGATCCCCACTAGGAGATCACCGGAATCTCCCGTTCTGTATCTTAGAGGGTCATACAGATCGCCGAAAAATAGTAGGAGCATAAATCTAGATTAAAAGTCCTAAATCTGATTTTAAGAACTATCTGCTCATTTTATATATTTTCATGTAGGTCGCTATGTCGTCACCTAACCCCCTCCGTTGCATACTTGATGCAAACAAACTCACGGGACCAAATTACATTGACTGGTTACGCAACCTGAAGATTGTCCTCAGGTGTGAAAAGCTAGCATATGTCCTGGATCAACCAGATCCAGTGCTACCCGGTGATAATGCTAACGAAGATGAATTAATGATGTATGAAAATTGGAAGGAGGACTCTGTCAAGGTCCAGTGTTATATGCTCGGTTCAATGAATAATGAACTGCAACGACAACATGATAACATGGAACCTAAGACCATTCTGAATCACCTACAAGAGTTGTTTGGTGAACAATCCAGAACAGAAAGATATGAGATATCTAAGAAATTGTTCAGGACCAGAATGAGCGAGGGCACATCTGTGCAAACTCATGTGCTCAAGATGATAGAGTGGATTGAGAGGCTTGCTGTGCTCGGCTTTGTTATGAACAATGACCTGAGCATTGACTTAATCCTACAGTCCCTTCCAGATTTATTTTCACAATTCATTATCAACTTCAATATGAACAAAATTGAAGTTTTCACTAGCTGAGCTGCTCAACATGTTGAAGACAGCAGAAGGCACTATCCAGAAAGATAAGCCAAATGTAATGCTTGTTGGTAAGACCAACAAGAAAAGGAAAGTTGGACAGACCTTTAAGAAAGGTAAGCCTAAGAAGCAAGTGAAAAGTAAACCGGCGGCACAAAAGGACAAAGCTAAAGTCAATGATAAAGGTCAGTGTTTCCACTGCCATAAAGAAGGTCATTGGAAGAGAAACTGTAAGATTTATCTTGCAGAAAAAGCAAAGGAGAAGCTTGGTGAAGCTTCAGGTATTCTCATGATCGATCTTAACTTGTCTTATAGAGAATCAACATCCTGGGTATTAGATACTGGTTGTGTTTCTCATATCTGCAATAACTTGCAGGTGTTAACAAGTAAAAGAAGATTGAACGGCGGAGACGTGGATCTGAGGCTCGGGAATGGAGCAAAAGTGCGTTAGCTGTGGGGACAGTAAGACTTCAGATGCCGTCAGGAGACTCTTTGGAACTGATAGATTGTTATTATGTTCCAACCATTATTAGGAATATCATATCTATTTCATGTTTAGATAGACAAGGATATTCTATGAAGCTAGAGAATAAAGGTTGTTCAATTTATCAAGGAGACAAACTGTTTGCTTCCGGATATTTATTGAATGGATTATATTTACTTGATATTTCATGTGATGTTTGTCTGGTAAATAATTCTCTTGAACGCTTAGATAAGGATGTGAATAAATCGTATCTATGGCATTGTAGGCTAGGTCATATAAATGAGAACAGGATCATAAGGTTGCAAAAGAATGGATATCTTGATCCATTTGATTATGAATCATTTGCAACCTGTGAAGCTTGTCTCATGGGAAAGATGACCAAAGCTCCATTCTCAGGACATGGAGAAAGAGCTAAGGACTTATTGGAACTAATACATAGTGATGTATGTGGTCCAATGTCCACTCATGCTATGGGTGGTTACTCATACTTTGTTTCATTTACAGATGATTTCTCAAGATATGGCTACATATATTTAATGAAATATAATTCAGAAGTCTTTGAGAAATTTAAAGAGTTTAAAACGAAGTTGAGAACCAGACTGGAAAGAGTATTAAAACTCTTCGATCAGATCGAGGGGGTGAATACTTAAGTACATAATTCATAGAATATCTTAAGGATAATGGTATTTTGTCTCAGTGGACTCCTCCCTATACACCTCAGTTAAATAGTGTATCGGAAAGGAGAAATCGTACTCTATTAGATATGGTACGATCCATGATGAGTAATGCTAACCTTCCAACCTCTCTATGGGGATATGCACTATTGACTGCTGCATATCTGTTGAACAAAGTTCCCAGTAAGTCAGTACCTTCCACTCCATATGAGATATGGAAAGGAAAGAAACCAGACTTTAAGCATGTTAGAGTCTGGGGTTGTCCTGCGCATGTCAAAAGACATGATCCAGACAAACTGGATTCCAGGACAGAGAAATGTAGATTTGTGGGATATCCAAAAGAGAGTTTTGGATATTACTTCTATTAGCCCAGCGATCAAAGGGTGTTTGTCGCAAAAAGAGCTGTCTTCTTAGAGAAAGAATATCTTTCAAAAGAAGACAGTGGGAGCAAGATAGAACTGGAAGAAATTCTAGACTCACAAATCAACACTGGTTCATCTACTGAACCATTGACTCAAGAACTTGTTCAAGATAATACACAAAAGGTTCGCAGATCAGGTAGAGTGCCTAAGCAGCCTGAAAGATATGTTGGACATATCGATGAAGGCAAACCAAAAGTGCACTTAAATGAGGATGATGATCCTCAAACCTACCTTGAAGCCATAAATAGTCATGAATCAGAAAAATGGCAAGAGGCAATGGATTCTGAAATTCAGTCCATGTATGCCAACCAAGTTTAGAACTTGGTTGATCTGCCAGAAGGTATGGTACCTATTGGCAGTAAATGGATCTTTAAAAGAAAGATCGGGGCAGATGGACAAATTGACACATACAAGGCAAGGCTTGTAGCAAAAGGATATCGTCAAAGGCAAGGTGTTGACTATGACAAAACATTTTCTCCAGTTGCCATGATTAAGTCAATCAGAATACTTCTTGCTATCGCCGCAGTTTATGATTATGAAATATGGCAAATGGATGTGAAAACAGCATTCATTAACGGGAACCTTCAAGAAGAGGTGTATATGATACAACCTGAAGGATTCACTTCCAAAGAGCATTCAAGCAAGGTATGCAAGCTGCAAAGATCCATCTATGGATTAAAGCAGGCATCCCGAACTTGGAACTTAAGATTTGATGAAGCAATGAAATCTTATGACTTCATTAAGAATAAAGATGAACCTTGTGTATACAAAAAGGCTAGTGGGAGCGCAGTTACCTTTTTGGTACTTTACGTTGATGACATTCTACTCATTGAGAATGATGTAAGAATGTTATCATCGGTAAAGGCTTGGTTATCCAAAAACTTCTCCATGAAAGATTTGGGAGAAGCATCCTATATTCTGGGAATAAGGATCTATAGAGATAGGTCCAAAAGGATGCTTGGCTTGTCCCAATCTATGTACATAGATACCATAGTCAAAAGGTTTGACATGAAAAATTCCAAGAAAGGCCTCGTTCCTATGAGGCATGGAATTTATCTCTCGAAAGAAATGTCTCCCAAGACACCTGAAGAGAGAGCATACATGGATAGAGTTCCTTATGCCTCGGCAATAGGATCTATCATGTATACAATGCTATGTACTAGGCTTGATGTGGCACATCCATTAAGTGTCACTAGTAGATATCAGGCTGATCCAGGTGAGGAACACTGGAAGGCGGTGAAATGTATCCTTAGATACTTGAGAAGGACTAAGGATCTATTTCTCGTTTATGGAGGAAACGACTTGGAACTTCGAGGATTTACTGACTCGAGTTTCCAGTCGGATATGGATGACAGCAAATCCATGTCTGGATTTGTGTTCACGTTAAATGGAGGTGCAGTAAGTTGGAAGAGTTCCAAACAGGAAACTACTGCAGTTTCGACGACCGAAGCAGAATACATTGCTGCAGCTGAAGCGGCCAAGGAGGCGGTTTGGATGAAGAAGTTCAACTCGGCGCTTGGAGTCGTTCCAAGCATTTCAGATCTTGTTCCATTATTGTGTGACAACAATGGAGCAATAGCTCAAGCGAAGGAGCCCAGATCACATCAGAAGTCAAAGCACATTCTGAGACGATTTCATCTGATTCGTGAGATCATCGCCCGAGGAGATATAGTAGTTGAGAAAGTCTCATCTGAAGATAATGTAGCAGATCCCTTGACTAAGCCATTGTCTCAAAACAATTTAGAACGTCACCTTAAGTCTATGGGACTTAGACATATGGGTGATTGGCTATAGTCCAAGTGGGAGAATGTTAGAATTGGGTGGCCTCAAAGTCAATCATTGTACATTCTAGTTCAGATTATTAATAAAGGCAATCATTTCTTCATTTAATAGTTCTCGCAATTTACTATCGTAATGAAGGTCCATAGACAAATGTATGGGATATTGAATCATGATGAGATCATGATAGTGAGATCAATATCCTCAGTCAATTGTCTTAAATAGTTCTCGATCATAGGATATTTGAGATGGACATTAAATATCCGATAAGATCGACACAAGTTATGTCTGCTCATATGATGAGGGTGAATGATCTCACATTCACTCGTGTGGTGACACTAAGACAAACAAGTGGGTGCTCATTAGAGAATGAGTTCACTGAACATACCCAAATAAGAATTCCTGGATGGTAATTATACCTATTAGTCAACCAGGGAATTCAATCATTGCAGTAGCACAGTTGGTCCTTTGACCTGAGTCACCAATGATACCTTGTTTGTGGACCATTGTATCTTGATTCTCTGACTCGTGGACTTTAACCATTAAGTCCACCATAATCGGTCTTTCAGATACAGTGGAAAGCTTGCGAAGGTAATTGAGTGAACAACAAGGGATCACTCACTCTTGGTATAAGACTGGAGAAAGAATGTCCCATGGATGTGTACACAGAAATCCCTGGCCAGGGTCAAATGAAAGAGATGTCTTTCTAGATATTAACTGTGTACTAGAATCCATCTGGATAATGCGATAGAGGGTTTGACTATAAAACCATACCCTTGCGTTATCGGGACATTGCATGAGTGAAGGATTATATCTGTGCGGTATCGGCAGACGGAAAGGTTCAATTGAAGGGAACAATATCCCTTATATCTTCTGGGATCATGAGGTAGTGTTTGGTGTTGTTCATGATCAGAAGGCCAAGTGATTTGATCATCAGATGATAATTCACTTGTTTATTAAATTAATCATTTAACATATGATGTTTAAATGTTAATTAATAAATATTAAACTCAAGAAACAGTTCTAAGTTTAATGGGCCTACAACCGGACTGATATATGGGCCTAGAGGGTCACACACATAAGAGTTCTCGTCAGACGGTGAGAGATGTTAAATTTCATGCTTATCTGGGTTTTTGTGAAAAGTTGCAGGATAAACATGAAGATTTAATGGAGAATTATCCAAGGCCAAACTCTTGGATAATCATGAGGATTAATTGTTGTGCTTATCCTTATTTCTATATAAGGAGGGCCAAGGGGGAGTGGTAAAAAGTTAGTTGGACGAATTTTACTCCCCAGATTCTCTCTCTCCTCTCTCTCTCTCCTTCTCGGAGTGGATCTGTCTCTCTCCGCGCATGGTGGATCTGAGATCTGGTCGGAGCACTCAAGTCGAGGAGGAAATCGCGTCTGCTGCGGGAACTCGTGTAGATACCTCTAGAGATCGTGCGCGTGCGCGATTAACGAGTCGGCATCATCCACGGGAGATTCGAAACCCCGCAAAGGTGAAGAACTGTTCTTCCCGCTTAGATTTTAATGTCCGTTTTACGACCCCAGCAACCGATACAATGGAATCATTTTTTATTTCCGCTGCGTTCTTGGTGATTCCTTACATATGTGATGTGTGAATTAAGTATAACAAGTAAGGTTGTGGTTGGGAACTCCAAAGAAGTCCATTCAAACAACTTCTCCTCCCTAATGAATTGCTTCCATAAAAGAGGACTTATTTGGTAACTTGCTTATTTTAACTTCTCGTCCCTAGGGAAGGAGAAAATATGCTCCATATGAAAGCAAAACTTTTTTCCTTCTAGGAGAAGAGGTTTTCTCCTCCACATAGAAGGATAAAAAATTATGAAAAGGACATGTTTGCCCTTGTAACAACCTTTCTCACCTATGACTCCAAAGGAACAGGTTGCTTTTAACTTAACAAGAGCTTTTATTCCTTAGGGGAGCACTGGGCTGCATCGTGGTCAGCAATAGCATCACATTTTCTTCATTTCCTCTTTGTTATAGAGCTACAAGTCATTATGGCCAGCAGGTCCATCTACGCTAATGATGTCTGTCTAGCCACCCTAATTCAAGAATTTGACTATGAGGTAATATGGCTTTCAGCTGCTCTCTTCTACTTTGAGGGACAAGTTGTGATTTGTTGCCCAAACTATGAATAACCCAGAGGGGGGGGGGGGTGAATGGGTTATCAAAAATAAATAACTAACTGGCAGTAATGAAATCTAATCGCAACAGGAAAGTAAATTGCATAAGGAGGAAGAAACAAGGAGTAACCGCATAGTAACACAATGATTTATACTGGTTTAATCTATCTAAGACTTACATCCAGTCCCCAAGCAACCTCTTAGGAGTTTTACTAGCACTTAGGCTATATATGGTACCAACCTCGTATACGATTTACCATACAACCACCAAACATAGTTAGTCTTCTCATCTATCTATAAAAGAGGAAAACAACTACCTACAACACGTAGTTCTTCCCTTTCAAACCAAGAAGAGGAACCACATGTAAACTTGTAAAAGAAGTTACATAGATTGCCTCTAAATAGGTAGATGTATACAATAAACATAAGCACAAGAAGAGAAGAAGAAAAGAGAAAGTATGAAGTTGGTCATGATCTTATGTCGATGAAGATGGCCTGAGAGCTTTGATGGAGCATAGCAGAATGAAGCAAGCTCTTTTAGGCTTTTCTCACAGACTCTCTCTTGGAAGAAGAAGACTTGCTGGAGTGTAGAAAGAAGAGCATTTGAAATTTGAATTTTCTTCAATTGCGTAGTTAATCTTCTCTTCTACTGGATTCCGCTATTTATAGATCATTTTGAATCCAATGGATGAAGTAGAACGATCCATTCGTTATCTCTAATAGTCTTTTCATGGGGTCTAACGTTAACTTTATTTAGTCTAACATTAACCAAACTTCAGTCTTACTTAGAGAGAGTCAAGTAGACTTGGGTCGCTCTCAACTCGAAGCTTCTATATATTGTTCTCTTGTCTCCAACCTGAGGGTAGGTGAATGGTTGCATATCTATAAAAGTAGATCAGACAGATACAGACAGTATCTGTAGGGTAGCGCTAGGAAGATAAACAATGCCTTATTCAGTTTCTCTTTATATTTATTTGAAGAAAGGATCCCTCAAATTGATTACACAAGTGTACTGATAATCGATTCTATATATAAACATTGATTACTAACTAAAAGACACAATTAATCACTACATAAAGATACAATAAAGCATCATAGATAATCAATTTTCTAGTGAGCATAATTGATTCAAGATAAGACACATAATCGAAGTATAATCTATTCATAAATATGTTGCTAATTGATCAGGATAATCATAATTAGAATTAACACTATAATCGATCAGAAACGTGTACATAATCAATTTCATAATATACAGTTAATCGAATTCAAAGTAAATTACAGAATCAATTAGGCATATACAGATATTTGATTAAGCATTATAAGAGTAACCAAAGTCAAAGTAGAGTAACAAATCGATTTATGCAAAACAAATAATCAAATAGAAGGTCAATAATAAATTGATTTGCAGAAGTACAGATAATTGATTAAGACAATGATCAGTAAATCAATTAAAGAATACAAAGTTAATTGATTTGGCTTAAAACGGCTAATCAAAGCTTAGACATATCGAGTAATCAATTTGAATCAAGCGAGTAATCGATTACACAATTAATCAGTTGGACATAAAGTGGTTAATACAATAACTTAAAGAGTTAGTAATCGATTAGGTTTAAAATAGTTAATTGATTAATGCTCAGCAGTAAAACGATAACTTAAGTTAACAGAGAGACTTAATTGATTTTCATGAGTCTGGTAATCGATGTACCTTTAGGGAAGGTCAAAAGCACTGAGTGATAAATCCCTACATAACATGTGGATAGGAGAGATAAGACATATCACAAGCCATTTAAAATAGATGCTATTATCATCTCAAATTTCAATAAGCCCACAAAATCAATTGGCATCTATTCCCATACATGACCTATTTTGTACCTAACTTTATATATTCAAATGTATGTATTCATATAACACGTAATCAGAGCAATTTTACATATAGTATAAGTAAAGAGATCACACAAAGCAAAGTTATAATGTCATATCATGGCATATTGAAGCATATTTTTAATATGTTCAAATCTTGTAGCATGATGTTTTATGGTTAAATTATGGTTCATGATCGAAGATCTTACACAACTAACGAAGTTAGGATCTTCTCACATAGAATACATAAAACTCATAAAAGGGCATAAACTTTTCATAAACTTGCATGCACATGAAAAAATGGCTAAACTGCATAATCAAGCATATTATGATAGGTAAGAATAGGTTATGAACACGGAATTTGAAGCATTTAAGCTATGGAAAAAATCAAGATTTGTTTTGCTTAAACAGACACATCCAAACTAAAACATAAGTCTATGAAAGTTTGAACACTATAATTCCTAGGCAGTGAAACTTATAATATTAATTATTACACAAAACTATGGATATTTTCATTTTACTATAAACACCAAATAGAAGTGTAGCTCTAGGATTTCATACCATTGTCCTTTGCACGTATATGACCTTACTCAATAGAATGGTCACTTGAGATCAATTCTTATAATCCTCTTATTATGGCAATGTTCATAAGTATGGATTTCATAGATAGATTTCAAATATATTTGTGGATATGTTTACAGTGGTCAAATGAAGTCAAATTGCTAAAATAGATTTAATAGTATTATACTAACATAGAGTCGTAAAAAACATCATTTTAACGTGCAAAAAGATCCAGATGTACAAATAATGTGGAATTAGTTCCAGTAGGCCAAACATATGCATCTTGCGGTATGGAATAAATTTTTGAATCTTTGGATCAATATTCATAATTTTTTAACATTTATCTCAAATAAAATAGGTTAACATTTAAATAATTATGTAAATAATATTAAAATAGATTTAAAAATTAAGACTAATTTGAAACATGTTCCAAAGATCAAATATGATGTTCCATATGACTTTTATACATAATAGAGTATAAATATGGCTAATCAAATAGCAAGAAGACTAATCATAGGGTTTTAACGATAGTTGACTCAACAAAAGTCCAAAAAATGGTTTTAATGTTTGTTTGATTCAAAAGATTTTAAAAATTGTATGATGATCAAATCAAGTGAAATTGGGCATGTTAGGCATGTCAAAACTCAAAAATTGGATTACATGACTTAAAAATCAATATTCATAATTTTTATAGATTTCTTAATAAGAAAATAACATCTCTTCTACTTAAATAACAAATAATGATAATAGGAATTCCTAGCATGAGACTTGCATATATAGTATGATTGTAAGTTCTTAAAGTAGCTTTAAAAAGATAAATAAAACAAACAAATAACTTGAATTAATAAAATAATCACGACTAGGATAATTACTTGCTATTTTGAGTAAATGTTGTTTTTTGTCTCTCTCTAAGCCAAATCTGCAACTCCAAACCTAATGGACATCCACAACTCTTATTTATAGTGTATTTCTTATATTCTAATCCCTGTTTGGATTGCTAAATCTTTAAAAGTAGTGGTCGGTCACAAATTTGCACTTTCATTACATGAGTAGGTTTCCAACTTTGGAGTAGAAATTGCCCATATTTCTACCATATTTAGTTCCCGTCCAAAGAGTACTACATTCGGCTAGGTAAACAATATAATTAAGAAAGAACTCTCCATTAAAGTTGTATATTTGTGACTTAACTTTTCAATGGGACTTGTTTTACTTAATTTTGAGTTCCCTCTTGTTTTACTTAATTTTTAGTTTCCTACATGAAGTTATACTAAAATACTAGAGTTGTATCTTGTCAATCTATATGCAGAAATCTATTTAGAGTAAGAATCAAGTTGATAAGTTTTGACTATTTATAAATGAATTGAAAGTCTAATCATACTCAATTTTATTGAGTTCTAATCTTAACCCAACTTCAAAACTCTTGCACATGCTTTCCAAGTCATGGTTTCCTTTTTACACTTTCCCTTTCAAACCTAATTCTAATCCTAGGCTCATATGGACTAGTTTCCTACTTTCCTAAAGTACCTACCTATGATTTTACTTTTTTTACCTTATAAAAGTTTTGAATTAGAAACAATGGCCTTATCAAATGTTTTACATTTTTGTGTCCTCTTTATAATGCATCTAGCTTCCATTAATCTGAGTTTCGTATAAAGAGTCATGCATAAAAGACGAAAACAATATCTCGCGAGCCTATAAACAATGACTTGGTTACTATTGATCTCAATTGTTGATTTATTTTAAGGTTAAGTTAATTTTCTAAATATATTTAATTTTGTTACATACTAATACTAATTAAATAGAGAAACTTTACATAATTTGTTTTTTCTCTCATAAATTATTCAAATTTAGAAACTCTCTGTTGGAAAGTCTACCAAATAAACTTGTGGTCATAATCAACTCAAAAACTCCTATTAAACCTCAAAATTAGTTGAATCCTCTTCATAATAATTTTAATTAACTAAATTATCTTTCAAATGAACTTAGTTTCACCAAATTTCAACTATTTGACAAAAAAATTGATAAAAATAAGATGATTGGTTATAGGAGGACTAAGAATGTTGTTGAAGTTAATAAGTGGGTTGTCTTCTAACATAATAATGAGATAGATGGACTTTTATGGATTTATGTATAATGTTCCAAAGGGACAGGGTATAACACTCTTACACTTAAGAGTTTCTTTCTCTCCACAGTAAACAACTAATAAATAAAACCCCCATCTTATTTGTAGTGAATTGCACAATTCCGAGCTCTAATCCAACTTCAAAACTTCTCAATATTTCGAAATTGTGACTTTGATAAGAGAGAGCTTTCTCTCCCTTTTCTAATTCAAATCGTAGTCTGATTAGAACAAGTTTCCTGCATTCCAGAACTACCTTCTTAAAACTTTGTAAATTTGACCTCTAAAATATTTGGATTATAAAAATAATATTCTACAAAGCTTTGAAATTTTGAGTCCACCTTCCAACGGATGTAGTCTTGAGCAAATTCAAGTTTTCTATACAGATTTTTGTGAAAAGTATTGAATCTATGTTAAGCATATCCAAGAATGGCATAAGCAACTTAATGGGCTATTTCTATTGGCTTAATGGGCCTAATACCTCATATAAGTTATTCAAATAATGTGCAGAGTGTAGGGTGTAACACAAATAAACATAAACGTCATTTCATCATAATAGTTAAAATACTAATTACAATGCTAATACACCAAAGTCTTCAAATACAATAAACAAAGCAAATAAGAAATTCCTTCACACTCCAAAATGAGAAATTTCATTATTCTGTCAATGAAGTCTTACTACATCGTATTAATAAATTGAAAATCAAATAGCATGTGTACTTTCAAGTTTATTTCCAAAGTAGAGCCCATCTCTAAACTCCTTAATTACCCAGCTATCTTAGAATTGTTATTGGGTTTTATGCATCCAATAAACTTAGTAGGCATTAAATCCCCACTATGAGCTATCGTACAATAGATTTTGCATATTTCATAACATACAAATATATGATAACATGATTGAATCCATGCTACACATAGCTAAGTAAAAGATTATACAAAATAAAGTCATACGTGTCAACTCTTATACAACAAAGTATGTTCTTGACTAAATATCTCAATCTGGTATGCTATGATCATACATCTAATTATTGTATCTTACACCAAAATCCAATATTACATAGGTATAATTCACCATCAAACACATAACCTCCAACATATGAAGAGATCTACATAACATGCATCTGATTTCATATGGATAGCAACAAATTAACATGTTCAGATTTCATATCATGTAGATAAATAGCATGTTCAGATTACATATTATGCTTCATGGTGGTTATTCTGTAGGAGGGGCATTCAAGTTAGATAAAACTAGATGCCCCTTTATTAGGCTCTGCTCTCTTTGTTGCCTTGAAGGCTTTTGGCTTCTAACTTAATTAATGAGTTCAGACTAATCAAGTTATCTCATGTTGTTTTATAGCCAGATTATTGTCATAACTAATTAGATCATTTTTTAATGTGAGGTCATTCTGACACGTCTTCTCAAACCAATTTAGACTCTGTCACATGAACAATGACACGTAGGATTATTCTATCACGTTTCTCAAACCATAATAAATTTATTCAAACATACAATTCAGAACCTTTAGACATTGAGAAGAGAGGGCACTATTTATTTTGACATATTTTGATTAATCTCTTTTTTAATATGAAGAGTTTTTTTTGGTACATCTCCTCGTGCAAATTAATTTGAGTGCTATGACATGCATGCCAATAGACATAGGGTGTACAGCCTCGGATCAAGAATTTAAGACATTGGCTAGAGAGGAATTTCTCGTTTAAACATGTTTTATCTTTGTCCCTTATTCAATATGGAATTATTCCAATATATCTTCTCACATGTAGACTGACTTAAATTCTATCATTTGTATAATGATACACACTAGGTATATGACCTGATTGAAGATATTGGGTCATCCAACTCAAGACCTAAACTGGGGTGGTGGAAATATGTCTAGTTTAAAAATATTTTATCTTTGTCCTATTCGACATGGGACTATTCTAAAATTGATACAACTTCTTTTTGCAATGGATGTATTTACTGTGAGCTCCCTAATCAAGCAATCAAACAGCTAGCTGCTAATTAATTTGGCAAAAAGATAGTAGAAAATGTAATATAATAGCTATTTATAAAATAAAGTGTGAACAATTAGCAAGAAGGCTAATGTACTAATATTTGTAGACACTAATTTTGGACTCCCCTTTTGGTCATGAACCCCATCCATCATTAGCCCATCATCACCCAAATCCCTCATCTTAGCCATCTCAGCCCACTAATAACTAGGCCCATTAACAAATCTCGACTTTAGTCACCTTTTCGTGGAAGGCCAACCGGTCTGCCTTCCACCACCCTTCGAAGGTCAACCGGTCCGCCTTCCACCACCCTTCGAAGGCCAACCTGTCCACCTTCCACCGTCCTTCGAAGGCCAACCGGCCCGCCTTCCACCACTTTTCGAAGGCCAACCTGTCCGCCTTCCACCACCCTTCGAAGGCCACCCCTTGCCTTCCACCATCCTTCGAAGGCCACCCCTCGCCTTCCACCACCCTTCGAAGGCCAACCGGGTTGCCTTCCACCTCTTCGTGGAAGGCCAGCTACCTAGCCTTCCACGGGATTGGAAGGCAAGTTGGCTGGCCGCCCACTCCCCTAACTCCCACCTTGACCTCGTCTTCCCACGATCTCCTCCACTCGTCATCCTCGTCCCCACTACTCCGATCACTCCCCACTCCGGCGACTGCTGCGTGCACCACCTCCGACCCTTGACCACTTCCCATTGGCTCTATGATAATTTACGGGGATTTAGACCCCTATTTTCCCTTCACCTATTTAAACCCCCCGTGTCCCCTCGAGAAAGGAGGTTCGGGGGAGGTTGGCAAGTGGGTTGGCTTTGAGGAGTTGAGCGGGCAAGGAGTCAGAGAGCTTCAGGAGGAACTTCAAGCGAGAGAAAGCCTTGGCAATCGAGAAGCCGGAGGAATCCTTCGCACTCTAAATGGGCTTGTCCTCTTAACCCTCTCTTTACTTTTCTCCTTTCCACTTCATTGCATTCCCACTCTCCATCCATTCCGTAACATTTCCTTCTCTCACTCTTTTTCCTCCTTCAACACATCACTTCACTTTTCACACATGAGGACCCCCATTTGCATGCATGCATGTTAGGATAACCTAGCAACCCTTACTCTCCAGAGATTTTAAACAAAAAACGGGAGGTGGGTGGCCATAACATATGGTCACCTTCCCTCCCCAAACACCCATCCGGTGCGTCTCCCTCCAATTCTAGTTAATTTTTACATTTTCATGGATAGATTCTACATATCACAGTTCTAATCGGGTTATTTTCTTCTTTTGTCTTGTCTTTTCCTTTCAGGGACCCTTACCGCATTTCTGCGTGCAGACTGCCGAGCTCTCCTCCTCTGGCCAGCCGGAGGAAGAGAAGGGGAAATCTCTGTCTCCCGCTCCCTCAGAACGCGATCACTCTCACCATCCTGCGGAGCACAGGGACCGTAAGGTAATGCTCCTAGCGATCACACACCTTAATTTCTAACCATTCCAGATCGCCACAGTGCTAAGACGAACGGAGAAGCCCTGGCCCGAAGCCCGCAGCAGCGGCGAGGGACGTTCCGGGCGCCTACAGCCCTCTGGCGATCACGGTGGGACCTCTATAGCCCGCTGCACGCATCGCGATCAAAGGTAAGAAGGTAAGGCCCTGATATATCTTATTTTGATCCAGACGGCCTATCGCTAGGCCGTCAAAGCCGTCAAACGGCCAAACAGTGGGTCGTCCAACATCTTGGACGGCCGCTTACCTGGCCGTCTACTCCTCCGGACGGCCAGTACCATGGCCGTCCTCTCCATTGGACGGCCAGCATACAGGCCGTCCACTTTATTGGACGGCGGGCCCCAAGCCGTCCTCCTATACTTGACGGCCAACCTCTTGGCCGTCCTCTGCCTTTAACGGCAAAGTCCCTGGCCGTCCTCTGTTCATGTATGTTGTTGCTACCTGCTTTGTTGATTTGTTATATGTTCTGGCCTGTTGGTTGTGAAATTTCTGGGTTTTTTGGGGTATTCACCGCGGGGATTTTAAGGAAGAGCCGACATCACATCTCTAGTCACCTCTCCCATAGTATTTGACTCTCCACCTGAGGACTCCCACTCGGGTGTGACTAGTCTTATTCTGTTGGGAACCTCCGTGAGTCTCCGCGAGCCAGGGATTCCCACTTGGCCGCCGAGCATGTTGTACCTGAAACCACCCCATAGGAACCCCGGGTTTGTGTGAAGGATTAATTAAGCCTTTCCATTCACAATCATCCACCCAGAGGTGTCACTGAGGGAGTTATTTCAAAATTCAAGACACCTAACTAAACCTTGGTGGAACAAGTTTTGAAAAAGTCCAGGGTCGTTAAGCGTTTGAACTTGATTTGTTAGAAATCAACTCTCATAATACACTGTTAACCTTTCAAGTGAAATATAAAATCATTTAGGGTCTGTGTTTCATGATGAACCGAATGTATGTTAACGCTATGTATGATGACATAGATGAGCTTGGTAACAATGTTATACATAACCCTCTGTTCGAAATTGAAGAAGATCCACAACAAACCTTCATAGGAATGCTCCAAGCATCTAGAGAAGGACTTCCGAGGAAAGATTTTGATGAATATTCTACCTCGTAGGGAGAAGATGAGCCAGTAATTTCAAGTAGAACATTCCAAAATTCTGGAGAAGATCTGGAACTTATTGTTGTGTTATCACGCTATACTCCGGATCAACTCATCTAGTTGGTTTCCCGTGGCGAAATTCAGGATGCCACTCCTCGGAAAACTCAATTCCAAGGATCTTCTAGCCGACCCCAATCAAATCAAGCAATGCCCACTCACACAATCCCATCTAATCTCATCAACCAGGTCACACCTCCCAAGCAGGAGGAGTTCATCTATAAGAATGAGGTTGAGACTTGTGTGCGGCAACTCATGGCCAAAAATCTCAGCCTTAGGCAACCTCATTCTCTTTTGAGCTACTGTAAGCTCCTTTCGGCCTACTTTCCACCAAGATTCAAAGTACCTAAGTACAGGAAGTACGATGGTACTACTGACCCGCACCATCACTTATCTGGGTTTCTCATGGATTCCCACCAGTGGCTCTTCGATAGAGTCCTTGTCCACCTTTTTCAGAGGTCTCTCGAAGGAGAGGCTTTGAGATGGTTTTCTTCTCTACCAGCCACTGACCTACTCAACTTTGATATGGTCTCTGAAAGATTTATTACCCACTTCAACCACATGGTAGCCTTGCCCCCTACCTTGTTTGATCTTGTAATGGAAAAAATGAAGTCTGATGAAGACTTCACTCAGTTTGCTAATAGGTGGAGAGCTATGGCTTCTAGAGCAGAGGTTGTCATCCCTGAAGCACAAGCAGTCACTATGCTCGTTAACAACGCTACCCCTCAGCTCCGAGCTATCCTCATGCTTAGCGAACTTCAAACATTCGCTCAGCTGTATAACCGAGCTAGGGTAGTTCAGTCTCAAATCCGAGACTCCACTCTGCCTTCATTCTTTGAGAACAAAAACAGGAACAAGAAAGCCACACCAACTCCTACCACGGAAGGAGTCACCATCAATGAACAGGTCAGTATGCTAGCACAGCCAACCAGGGTTCCCAATTCCCATCCTAAGTCTGACACTCAGCCCAATCAGAAGCAATATTCAGTTGTTCCTCCCCCGACTAATTACAGTCGTCCTATGGCTAAGCGAGCATCATATCCGCCTCTGCCAGAATCATTGGCAGACATTTTTTATGCCTTGCTAGCTTGTAACACCATTCAACTCCCACCTCAAAGAGAAGGTGTTCCGCGTAATACAGACACGTCCAGGTATTTCCCCTACCATAGGATCACAGGACACACGATCTACAATTGCTTCACCTTCAGGGATTGGGTGTACGACTTGAATGATGAAGGTCAAATAAACTGGGAGGACATGAGAAAAGCTATTGATGCTTTGAAGGCTAAGAAGGAACTGGGAATTGTGAAAGACTCGTTACCTTCTCATCAAGTGGTTCAAGATTCCTCCAGTTCTCAAGGAAAGGTCAACACTTTGATCAAAGAATTGGAGCCCGTTATAGTTTGCAGAGAACAATACTGGGAGTATGAAGGGTCTGGGATAAAACATCAAGATCCCACATGGTCGCGTGAGACTAAAGGAGTTACTCCATAAGTCTCCACGCTTTCCCTTAACGAGCCTTTGGTCCTAATCCGACCCAAAGAGCAATCGGCAACCCTCAAGCCGGTCACTCTCATTCAGATCCCTCCGATCACAGCCGAGGGGCCCACCCTATCCATCTTCTATCCAACCAGGAACCCGGGATCGATAACTGGCTTCAATCCCATAAGGTCACCAATGGAAGCGGATCCAATCTCGGTGGGGGTAACGCTCAGGATCCGCATCATTCCTCCGAGCCAACCCTTGGACTCCCAGGGTACCTCAATCCCTACCGCGGGGAATGCCCAGTCTGAGTACGACATCCTCCAGCATTTAGAGAAGACCCCTGCTAAGATCTATATCCTTGAGCTTATCCGAAAATCTCCCACACACAGGGAAACGCTGTTTAATTTCCTACAACAAATCACGGTCAATAAGGATCTTCCTAGTGGAGGAGTCACTAATGCCATCCTCTCAGTCACTCAGACCCCCATGATCTCCTTCCCGGAAAAGGATCTAGCTCCCCCTGAGTGCCGATCCCTTCCTCCGTGCCTAACCGCCATTCTCAATAGTCATTCAGTAGACTACATTTTACTGGATACCGGAGCCTCTATCAATGTCTGTCCCCTTAAGACCCTCAAAAGGATAGGGATAGACCCAGAGAAGGTTGAGTCCACCTCTATGATGGTCTCAGCTTATGATAATTCCCAGAGACCAGCAGATGGAAAGATCTTCCTGCAACTGGAAATCGGCCCGGTATCCATGATTTCGGAATTCTACATCCTGGATGTTAAGCCAATCTACAATGCCATTATAGGGAGACTGCGGATGGACCAAACCTTAGGAGTCCCATCCACCAACCACCAGTGCTATAAGTTCCCATATAACGGGAAGATTGTGAAGGTCAAAAGCACTCCCTATATCGAGTCATTGGACTCAGTGACAGCAGAACAGATTCCGTCCATGATAACTTCCAGAAAAGGCAAAGAGCCCGTTCTTTCATCAGTGAATTCTCATCTTAGACCTAGTCCTGGTATAGGTTGGCAGCTCATGAGTAAGATGGGGTACAGCTCAGGCTCCGGGTTAGGGAGAGAAGAACAAGGCATTCGTGACCCCATCTTAGAGAACCCTATCATTGGAGGATGTGTCCTGGGTTACAAGTCTACTGAACCACCAAAAGGAACAAAGGAATGGTCCCTCATGAATCACTTTGTGAGAAAGAAGCAGGAATTGCCCAGGATAGAAGAAGGAGTGCAAGAAGATAATGAGGGTAGTGAAGAAGATTTTGGCATATCATCCTTGTTTCACGAATCAAACAACCCACCGATAGGGCTCCTCTTGGCCAGGAATGAACCAGCTCCTGCTACGTTCATTCCTTTCTTGTTCCACCCACCTTCCGTCTCGATGCTCTCAGCTCCAGTCGACGCCACTTCTTCTGAATGTTTCATGTTAGAGGCGTTCGGTCACGAGAAAAAAAAGTCCAATTCCCATCCTGAAGGGGGGGAAGTCACTTTCGAGGAGCTTACGTAGTGGGGCAACCCCGCCATCGTTGAATCTTTGTCCCAAGGGTCTACCCTTGTCCCATCCAAGACAAAACTGACCCATTCTCCAGGTCATGTACATAGTAGTTTAAGAATTAGGATAGCCTCCTCCCTGTCTAGAGATTGTAGGGCTAAGCAAGTTCCTTTGTTCTTAGTTCAGGAATTAGCGAATAGGTGTAAAGTTTTGAACAAGTTGGATAAGTTTCTTCAGATAGGGGTCATCTCTGAACTATTGGAGTTAGTGAAAGACGAATCTTACAGTGATGGTCTGGGAGTATTTGAGCTTAGCGACGGGGAAGAGGAGGATGATTTGGCCGAACCACTTGTCAATGGGACGAGACAATTTGATGAACCTTCATCAGCCATCGACGAACCCACTAAAGAATTCAACCTTGTAACAGAGGAGGATCCGAAGATAGTGCTAATTAGCGCCCGTTTGAGTCCAGAAGAAGAAGGGTCCATGATCGTTCCAAATTGTGCGTCGTTAAACACTCATAAGAACGTTCAATCTAAATTTATTCGGCTCATTTAAATTCAATTTTGAAAATTAATAATGGTGAGTCCGAGTCGATCCACAGGGAGTTAAATTTTTTACTTTGAAAACTTTGAAATTTAGTTATCTAAAAATAGGTGAAAATTTAAGTGAACTAATTACTTATTTAAACTAGAACACAATTAACTAATGTTACCTAAAAATATAATTACGTAAATTAAACAAATCTCCTTTTTTTTTTCAGAAATTAAACACAATTTCAACTGGAGAATAAGCACAACTAAGAAATTATAACAACACACAAAAAAAAAACTATTGTTTAATTGTGTAAACTAATAACTCACCCTAATTAAATAAACTAATAACTAAGAAAACATCATTAAACATCAAATAACCAACGACTAATCCTAATTAAATAAACTAATATTGTATTAGTGGGGGACAGAAAGAACAAATCAGAAGTAGCTGTGGGATCTTTGTGGGGGCTGGTGCAGTGGACCGCTGAGAGGAGGCTTCTGGGAAGAGGCTTGCATGCGTTGAGGGGCTGCGATGCTTGGACGGCTGGCAGCTTCAGGTGCACTGCGTGGAGGAGCTTGCTGTGAAGCTTTGCCGCGTGGGGGATTGCTTCAAGTGCTGGAACCGCTGGGATGCAGCTGGGCATGCATGGCTACGTGCGGAAGCTGGTGCAGTGCGTGGTGCTTTAGGAACAGCGCATGGGCTTCACCGCAGCGCGTGGAGGAGGTGCTGGCAAGCTAGGCGGTTGGACGTGAACAAGGTGCGTGGAGCTGCTGCTGGTCTTCAGCGGACGTTGCTGCACGTGGATACTTGCCGGCATGCATGCATGTGCTGGGCAACACGTGGATCTGCTGCTGGTATTCAGCGCATGGGCTTCACTGCAGCACGTGGACGATGCTTTGCTGGGCAGCGTGTGGAGAAGCTTGCATGCATGCGCGGAGGTGGTCAGATTGCAGGTAAGCAGGAGCTCGGACGGTGCCGGGTGGTGCGTAGAGCTTGGACGGTTTGCGCAGGGAAGACGGCGCCGGGTGTTGCCGCTGCACGTGGAGGGGACTGGCTTCAGCCGGCTGCCGGTGCAGTGGAGAGGAGGCGTGAACGGTGCGGCTGCCGGCGTGCTGGAGGGACGTGGAGGCTAGAGAGGAACCAAGAGAGAGGTGTGTGGGAGAGGGAGAATAAGGGAGAGAAAGAACAGACCGAGAGAGAGAGATGTGTGGAGGGAGAGAGAACAAAGAGGCTGCGGGAGATTCCAGAAAGAGAAGGAGGGTTTCCGGCTGCTGGAAAGAAAAACGGAGAGAGAGCAAAGGAGAGAGGTGTGCCTGCCGGAGAGGGAGGGAATAAGGGAGAGAAAGAGGAAACTGGAGAAGGAGGAGGACTCGGAATTAGAGGTTGGGAAGCTAAGAGAGAGAGAGAGAATCGGGTTAGAGAGGTTGCTGAGAAGAGGTTGCGAGAGAGAGAGAGTGGGACGGCCGGGAGGAAGAGAGAGATATATAGAGGGGAAGAGAGAGTCGTGGGTGAAGGAGAGAGGTAGAAAAGGAAACAGAGAGGAGAGAATTGGATATGGGAAGGAAGATTTTTTTAAAAAAAAAAGGAAAGTGGACTTTAAGAAGGCGGTTGGTCCTTTTCGGGTTCTTCTTGGCCATGGAATTAGGGCAACATTAGGGCCTCAAATGACATTTTTACCCTTGCTTTAATCTTTTGGACAAAATGACGTCGAATTTATCGCAATTCGAACACTAGACCTCCCCCAAATTTCCGGAAACTCCACCAACTGCACTACATCATCGGCATGTCCTGTTCACATAAAATAAATATAAATTAACACATTATCATAAAAATATCATTATATTTATTTATTTCGTCTCGATTTTGTCGAAAACCGCAAATGCGCTATACTCCATTAATCACATGAAATGACGATGTTTTTAAGTCAGAATTTGACGAAATTGGTACCGTTGGACTTGGTACGCAATTATCTATCATTTCATGCTATTTTACAGATAAAAACATGAGTATGATGCGTATGATTGCATTTAAATGATCAATTTAACACTTTATCAGTCCATAATAGCCGTGCTCCAAGAACATCGTGATGGGTTCGCTTGGTCATATGAGGATATGCCCGGATTAAACACAGAATTGGTGGAACATCGGCTAATCCTCAAGCCTGATGCTAAACCCGTGAAACAAAAGTTGAGACGGCTACAACCGGAATTAGCACTTAAAGTAAAAGAAGAGGTTGACAAACTACACAAGGCCAAGTTCATCCGGGAAGTACTCTATCCTAAGTGGGTGGCTAATATCGTTCCCGTGGCAAAAAAGGACGGAAAGGTTAGGGTTTGCATAGACTTTCGCAACCTCAATCAAGCCTGTCCAAAGGATGATTTTCCACTACCTCATATAGACTTGCTGGTCGATAACATGGCTGGATTTGAAATGTTGTCCTTCATGGATGGTTTTTCGGGATATAATCAGATCCGACTAGCTGAGGAAGACCAAGAGAAAACATCTTTCATAACCCCATGGGGAACTTATTGCTACATGGTCATGCCATTTGGGCTTAAGAATGTTGGAGCCACCTACCAGAGGGCTATGATGGCAATCTTTCATGACATGATTCACATCGACATGGAGGTTTATGTGGATGATATCTTAGTGAAATCTAAAACCAGGAAGGGACATGCTCAAATTCTTAGGGCTGTAATGCAGAGGTCAAGAGAGCACCAACTGAAAATGAACCCAAAAAAGTGCGTATTTGGTATTTCTTCTGGTAAATTGTTAGGGTTCATAGTGAGCAGAAGGGGGATTGAGGTTGATCCAGACAAAGTGAATGCGATAGTGGAAATGCCCCCTCCTAAAAATGTCAGGGATATAAAGGGTCTCATCGGCCGTCTGCAATTCATCAGACAGTTCATATCTCAACATTCTGTGAGATGTAAACCATTTTATGATTTATTGAAAGGAGGGGCAAAGTTTATCTGGAGTGATAAGTGTCAAAAGGCCTTCGACGAATTGAAGAGCTATCTCCTCAATCCACCAGTCCTTATGGCTCCTATCCTGGGGCGGCCTCTATTGCTATATGTCTCCACCACTGAAGAATCGGTTGGAGCAGTATTGGCCCAACTTGACGACGAGAAGAAAGAAAGAACAGTGTACTATCTCTCCAAGCTCTTCAACGATGCCAAAAAGCGATACACTGCCATGGAAAGGACATGTGCAGCCGTCGTTTGGGTAGTGCAGAAATTGAAGCACTACTTCCTCGCCCACGAGGTCAAACTCCTAGCAAGAAGGGACCCGATCAAATATTTGCTAGAGCGGCCAGTTGTAACAGATAGGCTGGTGCGATGGCAGACCTTCTTGAACCAATTTGACATCACCTATGTAAATCAGAAGGCTGTAAAGGGGCAAACAATTCCCGAACACCTAGCTCATCATCCACTGCCTACATTTTCGCCCGCCGACGAGGAATTCCCGGATGAGGAGTTGGGTCTAATAGTGGATGATACTCCATCCTGGGTCCTTTACTTCGACGGGGCGCTTAATTCTCAAGGTAGTGGGATAGGAGTGGTCCTCGTATCTCCGGAAGGGGTAAGTATTCCGCACGCTTGCCAACTCTCCTTCTCAGTGACCAACAATGTCGCTGAATATGAGGCTCTCCTAGCTGGCTTAAAATTGGTGCTGGTTCTCAAAGTCCTGGAATTGAGGATAATTGGAGACTCTCAATTGATCCTCCGCCAAACCGTGGGCAAGTACCAAACTCGGGATTCAAAATTGAAGCCATATCAGGAGTTAGTGAAGTCGCTAACCAGGCATTTCAGAAGGATTACCTACGTACATGTGCCTAGGTCTCAGAATATCCTAGCAGATGCCCTGGCCTCCCTATCTTCAGCACTAGAGATTCCCGTCACCAAAAGTTCAGCCACCATCACTCTACACAAGCAAGACTCGCCCTCCTTCCGAGACCCCTGGTTCCAACAATTCCTCCGCTCATCTGAACATGTCTCTGCTATCACGGAAGAACTCACCCCCGATTGGGATGATGGGAATCCGTGGTATTTTGATATCATGAACTACCTTCGTGATGGGTCATTCCCATCTTATGCCACATCTTCTTACCGTAAGGCTATCCGCCGTGCATCTCAACGATACCTTATCTTAGGCGGACGTCTTTTCAGAAGATCCTTTAGCGGGGTGCTCCTTCGGAGTCTAGATGATACCGAAATTCACCATGTCATGGAAGCAGCTCATGCCAGCGATTGTGGCGGTCATATCTATGGTCGTGCCTTAACTCAAAATCTCCTCATGTCCTATTATTGGCCTTCAATGGAGGCTGATTGTTCCATATTTGTTCAAAGGTGCTTGAAATGCCAGTTACATGCTAACAAGGTTCATGCACCTTCATCATCTCTCAAATCCGTCATTTCCTCATGGCCCTTCGCCATGTGGGCATTCGACGTTATAGGACCTCTGCCACTGAATATTTCACTAAATGGGCTGAAGCGGACACATTTGCGGAAATCAAAGCATCCACGGTGGTGAAGTTCATCAAGCGCAACATTCTCGCCAGGTTCGGGACACCGCGCGATCTCATCACCGACAATGGACCACAATTCATCTCCCAAGAGCTCTAGGACATGTGCAGTAAGTATGGCATTAATTTGCACCATTCTTCGCCTTACTATCCACAAGGAAATGGTCAGGCCGAAGCCACCAATAAGACTCTCATTCGAATCATCAAAAGAACTTGCAGATCTCACAATTATTCAAACTTGTCGGATCGCCTAGTAGAAGCTCTTTGGGCGTATCGTACTTCTGTCCGAACCCCCACCGGACAAACACCTTATGCACTGACATTCGGAGCAGATGCGGTACTTCCATATGAGATTATCCTTCCTTCTCTAAGAGTGCAGTTGGATAATGGAATCAGCGATGCCGAACGTCGTAAGACCATGTTAACCCAACTAGAACTATTAGACGAAAAAAGGATAATGGCGGCAAACCATGCTCAAGTTTACAGAAATAGGATCGCAAGATTCTATGCAAAGAAGGTTCTCGAAAGAAAGTTTGAAATTGGGGAAATGGTACTCAAGAGAAAAATGGTCAAAATTCTTGGTCCCAGGAGCAAATTGCAAGAAAATTGAGAAGGTCCATTTGTAATCAAGGAGGCATACTCAGGTAATGCATACCGCTTAATCAATGAAAAAGGAGAGGAGTTACCCCACCCATGGAATGGGGTGTATCTGAAGAAGTTTTACCCATAAAAACGCACAAAAAAAAAATTTCAAAATTTTCAAAAAATCCAAAAAAATGAAATATCCCAAAAAGCCACAAAAATATTTGTAAATATGCACATACTTCAATGAAAATGACAAAAAAAAAAAATAGAAAACACACAAAATCCAACTGTCTGGTGACTGCCATATAACTCCCTGTCTAGGTCTAGTTGCATGAAAGATTGGGTTAACATTGAGGTTTGGCTAAGACTTTGGTCCACCAGAACCTTGGATGTATCTACCTTACTTTCATACGGATCCCTATGATCATCATGAGATGCACACATCTACACGTTTTTTAAAGAGAGATTCTTCTTAAAATAAGTTCAAAGTCTTTAGTACACTATCAACTGCAACTTTTGCTCTTCGTCTCTCGATTGATCAGGACAGTCGACGCCCTTAAACGGTCGAGCTCGGCAAACTGCGGTTCCTCAACAACCCGATAGATGTAACCCCTCAAAAGGGCCCAAAAATGAAATGCAAAGGACCAGAGCACGTGAAGAGGGCAGTGTCCCCGCAGGCGGAATATCAAATAACCCCAAAAAAACGTCAAGAGTGGAAAAGAAATACAAAAAAAGAAAAGGGGTTCAAGCAATCATACAAAAAAGCCTGGTCGTGACCGTGCCTGGCCATGAAATCTACCAAAGGCCTGAAAAGTCAAAACAGGGGCATCTAGGAGGTCCAAAAGGGGTATGTTTTGTCATAGCTCGCCCTTTTAACGGTTTTGTCGATCCTCTTGTGAGCTTTGTCTCCAAAATTCTTCACTTTTTCCCCCTCAAGGTTTTAGCACGAGATAGCTATCTAAAGACCGAACATCATTTTAAATGGTTCGTTTTTTCAAAAATCGTCACATGCTCACATGATCACAGGAGTCCAAAATGGGTGAAGAGTAATGTCAGTGTTTCTGGTGAACTAATTCCCTAGCCATAATCTCAATGAGCACTCTCGAAGACTTCGGGCTTAGGTCAATGCATGCGCGTCACCAATAGGTGCGACGGCGTCTGATTCCGGGTCAGTGTCGCACGGTTGACCATTAGGGTTTCAAGGTGTTCCATCTTATACCTTCCAGATTGTGAGGAAAGAGACCCGGGTCGGGCAAATCACTTACCTCGAAAACTTTTTGGGCAAACTTGGTGGTCGGAAGCAGCTGGGAGCCTAAGCATGGCATGACGGTATTGTCATCAGTATGAGTCTTAGCCGGTCAAGGTTAGTTTGAGGAGTCTAGAGGCCCAAATCAATCTAGATGTGTGCTTAGGATACCTGGGAAGTTGAGTGTGCATTTCCCTCCCTTCATCCAATCAGGCTAAGTTTGGGCAGTCACCAGGTGGTCGGCATCAAAAACATGTTTTCATCTACCACATACCCCACTTCTTAATATCCGCTAGTATTTTACATATTTTGTTATCACATCGATTTTAATGCTCTTTCTTTTGTCTGATTAGTAGGACACGGCCCCTTGACCCTATACGAAGGCTAGGGAAAAGGTAGTTGCTCTTTTGGGCAAGGGGCCGAAAACAGATACTACTAACTATTTCCCCTAATGTTGTGCATGCAGGAATAACAGGTATGAACAAAAAGCAAAACAAGAAGTGCCCGGATGCAAATAGTGAAATATGCAAGCATAACATAATATCACGACACAGGGGCATACCCCTGCGTCGGCTCTCAATCCCTCTTCCTTCCTTACGCTTCATCATCTCTCCTATCTCGAGAAGAGTGCCTCATCTGACTCTCAGCGTCATCCTCCCGAGCACGGCGATGACCTGATGCCGGTCGCATAGACCCCGATGAGCCAGCAGGTCGCAATGCTCTCCACGCGTCCTCAGCGAGAAGGGAGTCAAGGTCTCTAAAGACAGAGCTCCCAGCAGGTGCCTGGCCAGCCGACGGGGCAGGAATAGGGGGACGAGCTCCTGGACTCTGTGTGCTGGATCTCGTGGCTCGTTCTCGCCCCTTCTTCATCACTCGGTCCCATAGAGTCCGGTACTTGAAATCAAGCTACCTCACCTCTGTCTACGACCTCGTCAGCTCCTCCCGTAAGCCGGCTATCTTACCCTCCTAGTACACGTCGGGGTGGGATCCTTCTCTCGCCCTGGCCCGAGCAGTCCGCTCCTCTAAGACCTGATCTATCAACTGTTGATTGAGGCTCTCCAATTCTTGCGCCCTGGCTAAGGCGGTCTCCACCTCCTGACGCTGCAAAGGAACTTAGAGTTAAGCAAGCTCAATCAGTATAACACAGGAGCGGAGCAAGTCTCACCTGCTGTGCCAAATCCGCCTCTCGGGCCTCCGCACGACGGAGGGCATCCTGCAACCTCGCCTCCCAATTAGCAGGGGAAGCTAGCCCCTGAGTTGATGAGCCCGCACCAGGATTTCCTCGCAGCCCGTGACGGGCCATCGTCTCTCTCTGCATCACAAGGGTTTCACAAAATAAGAGGACAATCTCACACCCGAAATCAGAAACCAGACTTCTCACCAATTCTCCAATCTGGTGAAGCAGGTCACTCGTCTGCAGAACCAGAATCTCATTCTGATTCTTTAAGATCTACACAGCTTCAGTTTCAGGCATTTGTTGCAAGCATACCACCAAGATTAGTCAGTGAAAAAAGATTGGGTGAAATGGATTGAAGGGTTAGAGTGACGCACCCTCCGCGCATCCAGGAACATACGATCCGCGTACCATCGGGCATAATCCCCTAAGTATCTGTAACTGTCTCGCAGGAATTTATCCTCCTGCAGGGCATCCCCGGTGCGGTACCATACTTCAATCTCAGCCCGCCTCACCACTCGCCAATCCTGACCAATTGCAGAAGATTGGCGACGACCGCGGTTCATATCAGGATAGGTCAGAAAGGCGAGTAAAGGTTGATGCCATCCCCACATACGGTAAGCCATCTGAACAAAGAGGCCATCACAGATGTTCACACACAGTAAGGGCACCTCCTGCCGGAACTGGGAGAGACTCTGAGACGCCCATGGATGATCGGCCAGGTCCTCCTCTGCATATGGCATCCACACCACCTGAATGAAGTGAAGGGTCAGACGTAATCATCGATCGTAATGCACACATATCTCAAATCACTCACCATATGAGGAGGAAATGTGTCGAGCTGGGCACGGATGTCCTCCATGCGGTACATCACGGGACGATAATCCCGGATCATTTCCCACCGCGCCATAAGTGGAGTCCATCCCTCACGATCCGCAGAGATGGCCCCTTGGCCGATAGGGAAGCGGGTATAACCCCAGATCTACAAGGCACAACACAGTCAATGTCAACCAACATAAGTGAGGAAGGACGGAGATCAACAACCAAGAAGGATTACCTGAAGAAAAGGCGTGAATCCACCCAAATTGCCAAATCCCTGGCGATAGCTCACCAGATGGGAAAAGAGGTGACACAACATCGCAGCTCCCCATGCCATCTTCTTCGCCGCTTGGAGGTCCTCTAACAGCGGCAGATACTTCAAGTTGACCTTGTCGGAGGCTGTAGCAAATAGCAGCCTTCCGAAGAAGAACAAGAGGAAGAGACGTAAGTTCTCGTCGTATGAGCGGCCATCCAAGTCCAACAGCACCTCCACTCTCTCGGCAAAAGCCTCAAGAGTCTCGCTCGGCATCCGCCGTACCCGACTCAATCCCACAGACTGGGCGAAATGTCTGAGGGGTATGTGAGATAGTGCTCCTTGAACCCGATAATACCCCTCACCCAGAAGTCGATCTGACAGTTGCCTGTAATCCCTGAGCTCAGGACCCACTATCGGATCACCAATGACCGGCAAGCCTGTCAAGAAGGAGACGTCCTCCAACGTGGGCAGCATGTGTCCCCAAGACATGATGAAGGCTCTGCATCTGTCATCCCAGCGCTCTCGCAGAGCCACTAAGAAGGGCGCATCAACCATGAATGGTCGGATCCGAAACAACGGCCCGAACCCAAACGCGTCCACCTGGAAAAGGAGCCGATCGGGCAATGCATGGTACCAGGCCCAGACCAACTCCCAAGAAACTCAGCCTCGGACTCTCTGTGGACCCTGTAAATCCCAACAAGATTAGAAGTTAGGGGCATGATCATACAAAAGGATTTTGAGTGAGCGAGGCAGCTGGCCCCCACCCTGACGGACGGCGGGCCTGCTCGCCGTCCGTACGGGTGGACGGCGGGCCCCTCCGCCGTCCGTGTGGACGGGCGGTGGGGCCCTCCGCTGTCCGTGTGGGCGGACGGCAAGGCCCTGCACCGCCCGTGCAGACGGGCGGCGGGCCATCCGCCGTCCGCACGGATGGACGGCAGGGCCACCCGCCGTCCGCCGGCACGGGCGGCGAGTCCGCCAGCCGTCCTCGCTGATGGGCGGCGGGGCTGTCCGCCGTCCGTACGGACGGACGGCATGGTTTCCTGCCGTCCGCCACACCGGTCACCACGGTTCAAAAGAAGGAAAAAGAGCGAAGAAACTCACCTTCTTCTTCTTTGGGGGCACCTCCTCGTTGCCGCCGCCCTCCTCATCACCTTCTCCTTCTTCTTCTTCCTCCTCTTCATCAACTTCATCTTCTTCCTCTTCATCATCCTCCTCCGCCCCCCTCTCTTCTTCTTCTTCTTCCTCTTCGGCACGAAGCATGTCCTCGCCGCCGCCACCGTTAACACCCACCCCGCCGCCGCCGCCGCCGCCGCTGGAGCCCGCTCCATCGCCGCCGCCGGCCACTGCCGCCTCATCACCACCACCGATCCTCCTCCTCCTCAGAGAGCGGGGAAGCCAAACTCGCGCCATAGAAGAGTGGGGGAGAAATCAGAATCGGAAAAGAAGAGGAAGAAAGGGTAGGGAGAGAACTAGAAGGCCCTGGGGCTTCTTAAAGCCATCCGACGAGTTGGACGGCCAAACGAATGGCCGTCCGACGGGTCGGGCGGCCACGCATGTGGTCGGACGGCCACACGTCTGGTCGGACGGCCACACGTCTGGCCATCCGCCAACGTGGACAGCCATACGCGTGGCTGCCCGACAGGGGAGACGGCCATCTATGTGGCCGTCCACTGTCACGGACGACTACCCGCGTGGCCGTCTGCAGCGGACCTTTGTCCATGTCGAGGGAATTTTTCAGGAAAGCAAAATTTGTATTATTCAATAGAACTTCAATGAATACATTATTCCAGTGCTCTACGGCCCATGAAAAAGGGACATTGCCCTTTCTCCCCTGTCTACTATGGGGAGGTAACCTCACCCCAAGTTCAGGAGATCACTTTGCTTAATATCAACAAATTGATGGTTATTCCTGGAAATCGAGTAGAAGCCATATCGGATTGGCATTCTACCATTAGAATAGCCATATCTTCCATATCGGCTTCGACTCGAAACTAACCATTTGCTTCTCATCCTCCCGCAGTTTAAATACTTAAATGATGTGACCATTGGATATATGAACTTTGCTAATGTGTGTTTTTGCAGCTGTAGGAAATCTGAAGCAAGTAGGATTGAAGATACAGGAGGCTAATAACTTAGGGCGTATAGACTCTGAGTTCCTCTTTAAATAAAACAATGAGGAGTATATATTCCTCAAGTTATTCGATTGGCCAATAAATCCCTCCTGTTTGCATTAGGAATTTGTTTTCTAATTTTTAAAACCAGCATGCATTGCATAAGCATTATCCACCATTCCCGCCCTAGGGGCAAAGACCATAATTTATCACTCTCATTAACCCATTGTTGATCTGTGAGTCTGGCAATTGTTCGTCTGTTAGCCCTTTGAATTGCAAGACTTTATCCTTTTCAATTCGTATGCTTGAGATTCTCTCACTTGACGATCACATGATGCGCCAGGCCACCGTGCGCCCGTTGTGTCGAGACCATTTCAAGTCACACTCCTGCATCTTTCATGCTTGAGATCCCCTTGGGCCAGATCGTTGCATCCTGGTGCGCCAAGGCCTCACGGTTCCAGCACCCGAGGGTCCCACAGATTATGATTCTCCAGTTTGAACGTTGTTCCCCTTCTTAACCACTCTTGCAACTTGAATAGCCAACTCTCATGCATTTGCCACACTTTCATACCATCTTTGGATATAGCTCATCCCTTCTCTAGGCTGTCCAAAATCAGTTTCGATTTTCGGAACACCTATTTATCATTATGTTCCACTCCACTGCAAAACAGGTGTCCCGGAGAGGCATTTGTAGACACCGATTTTGGACCCCCCTTTTGGTCATGAACCACATCCATCATTAGCCCATCATCACCCAAACCCCTCATCTTAGCCATCTCAACCCACTAATAACTAGGCCCATTAACAAATCTCGACTTTAGTCACCTTTTCGTGGAAGGCCAACCGGTTCGCCTTCCACCACCCTTCGAAGGCCAACATGTCCGCCTTCCACCGTCCTTCGAAGGCCAACCGGCCCGCCTTCCACTACTCTTCGAAGGCCAACCTGTCCGCCTTCCACCACCCTTCGAAGGCCACCCCTTGCCTTCCACTATCCTTCGAAGGCCACCCCTCGCCTTCCACCACCCTTCGAAGGCCAACCGAGCCGCCTTCCACTTCTTCGTGGAAGGCCAGCTACCTAGCCTTCCACGGGATTGGAAGGCAAGTTGGCTGGCCGCCCACTCCCCTAACTCCCACCTTGACCTCGTCTTCCCACGATCTCCTCCACTCGCCATCCTCGTCCCCACTACTCCGACCACTCCCCACTCCGGCGACTGCCGCGCGCACCACCTCCGACCATTGACCACTTTCCATTGGCTCTATGATAATTTACGGGGATTTAGACCCCTATTTTCTCCCATTTTTCCTTCACCTATTTAAACCCCCCGTGTCCCCTCGAGAAAGGAGGTTCGGGGGAGGTTGGCAAGTGGGTTGGCTTTGAGGAGTTGAGCGGGCAAGGAGTCAGAGAGCTTCAAGAAGAACTTCAAGCGAGAGAAAGCCTTGGTAATCGAGAAGCCGGAGGAATCCTTCGCACTCCAAATGGGCTTGTCCTATTAACCCTATCTTTACTTTTCTCCTTTCCACTTCATTGCATTCTGTAAGGACTGAGGCTTTCGGATTCGGTTTTCGGGGTCGGACCCTGTAGTTCAGGCTCCAGTGGGGCAGAGACTTTGTGATGTTTCGCGTCGAGCGGGCTCGACGCGGTTTAAACGGCGTCCACCATTGCGGACTCGTTTTAGGTTCTGCCACGTGGGTGCCACGTGGGCTGGCTTTGGGCCGCGAGAGTACGGCCCTGTCGTGTCCTCTGAACGGCGTCCGTATGGGACGACGCCTTTCAGACTGCGACTATGGGATTGTCAGAGTACGGCCCTGACATGTCGCCTGAACGGCGTCTGCATAGGCCGACGCGTTTCAGAGTTTTGTCAGAGCGGCCGTCACGTCACCTGATAGACGTCCGTGGATGTCGACGCGTTTTAGCCACTCTCTGGTTAACCCCGCGAGCCCTCCTTCTTTCCCTCACTTTTCTTCCTTCTTTCTTTCTCTCATTCCCTTCCGGCGAACTCGGCGGCGATTTCTTCGCCTCCCTCTTTTCCTCCAACCATTCCATCTCTCCCTCCACTCCATCCTCTATCTAGCTCCTACCACTACCACCTCCACTTATACTGCGGCGTTTTACTCTCCGAACGGCGGCCGACGTCACGGTGGAGTAAGGACGACCACGGCGGTACCGGCGGCGGCGTGGGGCGAGACGGGTGGACGGCTTGAAGCTAGGAGGCGTTCAAGTATCCGGTAGGGTGACGGTTCCCATAGCATTGTGTTTAAACCATGTTTTCCCCATTTGAGCATGTTATGGATCTTTGGTTTTGGGGGGTAGAACAAGCATGTTTAGGTGTTCTTCTTGATGATATGGGGGATTTCCATGAATGTGGTTTCCTGTTGATTGAATTGCCCTCTTTCCCCTCCGTTTTTGGGTAATTTTGGGGCTGTTGGGGTTGAAAAGGGAGCCCTTGGGCTCATGACAGACTGGTTCCTGGGATTGAAAGACGTCGTGCATGGACGACGCCTTTTTGAAGGGCGTCGGGCCATCGCGACGCCTTTTAGACAGGAACCGCCTTACTGAAAGTCTGCCAGTTCGGGGATTCTGGGACTAAAAGACGTCATGGGCGGGCGACGCGATTTGAATAGCATCGGGTAACCATGACGCCTTTTAAGGCAGAAATCCCCTGATTTATGTTTTCTGGAATTCCTGGATTTCCGTGCTAAATGGCGTCTGAGGATGTCGACGCCTTTCAAAAGGCGACTACTGGTGTCGACGCCTTTTAGGCCTGATTCTGAAGACAGTGTTTTACTTAAACCAGTACATGGAGCTTGAATGGCGTCGGCCTTGGGCGACGCGATTCAAGACAGAACAACACTAATTCATGCCAGTAAAATGTGTTCATACTGCTAGATAATTGGTTAGTGCATGCTTTAGTGTACTCGGTAGAAATGGATTATTCATGACCGGATGGCACTGCGTGTGTGTCATACGATCGCGGGCTTTTCACGTGACCGGATCGTACTGTGCCGGGTTTTGGTGTTTTGTGTTACTGTGGACCTGGAGTGACAGTGTAGCGCTTTATCACCCTGTGCTGGTGTGGGCGTAGCACAGCGCCGATGGGGGCGTGGGCGGGGTGACGCCTAGTGAGAGAGGGTCACCTGGTGAACCCCGGGGTCAGCTAGTACCGGTGTCGGAGTGGTACATTCGGAGAGTCACTCATGCTGAGGGAAGGAGTAACCACCTGAGCCAGTTGGGCCGGAGTAGCTAGAGTGCTATCCGAGGGGTTACTGCTTGGTCTCAACGGGTCGAGGTTTTTCCCACCGTTGTTTGTGCGGTTGGTATGTCCTATCGAGACGGAAGTTATTGGTTCCCTAATCGTCTGGTTTAGGAATATGCATGTTTAATTACAGTTCGATTGCATGTGATTTCACGTTGAGACTTAGGAATTGCACTTACTACTGTGCTTGTTACCTTACCGTTGGCTGTACTTTATACTTGTGGGTGTGTGCGTGGCTAGTGGGGATCGAAGGATCCCTACTGAGTCTTGTCTTGAGACTCACCCCTGCGGTTTTCAGGTGAGGCCTCCCATCAGACCTAGAGCGGAGTGTGCGGCCGTGTGTTGAGCGCCTTCAGCGGGTATTCCGGGGTATGCCCCGATGTAGTTGTTATTTATTTCTGGCATGTATGTTTAATTATTTCCCTTCTGTTGGAGTATGTAATTATTTGCTGTATCGAGTCGCATTGTAATAATTTTAATTCCTGCACTTTCATTTCAATTCAATGCGATGTGAATGTTTAGCTTAGTTTATTATTTATTTCCCAGACTTACTTAGATCCTGGTTTGGTTCCAAATTAATGATTCGGTACCCATTTAGTAATCGGATCCCCGATTATAGGGTGGCGGGTCGTTACAGTTTGTATCAAAGCATACGGTCTGGCAAATAAATAAATAACTAGGTTAAATGTCGTGAGTCCGGCAAATAAATACATTATCCCGTACAGGCACTGCGGTAGTATAGGTTTTAGGACTCTAATTAGAACTTTTCGATTTTGTGACTGTAGGCGAGTAGATTGCTCCTAGGAAGAGGATGTCGGTTCTCCGAGAGCGGGGAGATGTCCCTAGTGGATCCGAGGCTGGGAGGCCGAGCGTAGAGCAGTTTATGGAGGCTATGATGGACAATATGGCTAGATACCAGACTCGAGACCCTAGTGAGAGTTCCAGTGCTCGGGGAGGGTCCACAGCTACACTTGAGAGGTTCCTGAAGTTGAGGCCACCTCACTTCACCGGTCGTCCCGACCCTGATGAGGCCGTTCACTGGCTTAGGGAGATAGAGAAGACTTTCGATACCATGGATTGTGCAGCAGCGGAGAGGACTCCGTTGGCTACCTTCATGCTGAAGGATAGCGCCTATGATTGGTGAACCACCTTGAAGAGTTTGTCATATGAGGACAGGAGTCTTAGGGAAATTTCATAGGAGACTTTTGTTAAGGAGTTCAATGCACAGTATTTCCCTAGGCATGTCCAGAGGGCCAAGGAGAGGGAGTTTATGGATCTGACGCAGGGGAGTATGACAGTACTCGAGTATCAGGCGAAGTTTGTTTCACTCGGAAGGTTTGTGTCTTTCATATCTTGGGACGAGGAGCGTCGTACTGAGAGGTTTGTGGACGGACTGAGGCTCAGTCTGAGGAACTTCGTGGCGTCCCACTGTTGTATAGATTTGGCATCAACGGTTAGGTGTGCAGCGGAGGTGGAGGCTCAGCAGAACCAGTCAGCCCGGGAGAGAGAACTAACTGCTCAGGGACCAGTTCGTGGCAGGGGTAAGGCAGCGGCAGCGGGCTCTTCGTCCGGATCGGGATCGTCGTCACTCGGCTCCCGATTCAGGAGATTCTTCCGAGGCGGTGGCAGCTGTAACGACCCGCCATCCTATGACCGGAGACCCGGTCACTAAATGGATGTCGGCCCATTAACCGCGGGTCCGCACCCGAATCTCACACAACACGTCTGGAGGAGTAAGTGCTAAACAAGGCTAAATATATCAATCACACGGACTACAAGGGAAACAGGTGCGCAGGAAGGAAAATAACAATGTCCGTATACAGTCCAACAATAATTACATGTCCAACAATTAAATAAGTACAGGCAGAATGAAGTACAACAACATCGGGGCATACCCCGGAACTAAGACAGCTGCTGGTCCGCACACCAGGAAAACACCACGCTACCGCTCCGCCTCGAGGTCCACACCTGAAACCGCAGGGAGTGAGCCACACCAGAAATGGGCTCAGTAGGGATCATCCGATCCCCTGCCTCCCACTCACACACCCACAAGTGTAACAACAGGAATATATGAAGCAATTAAGTAAAGCAGTAAACATAGCACCCAGATCCGATATGCAACGCACGATAAGCAGAGTAACAAGAACACCTCTAAGTAACCCGAAGAACCCAACACAGAGTCACGACTCACAGTCAAAGTCCACGAAACGACTGAACCACACTGTCGACCGAAGTCAGACGTCGCCTCCCAACACTACCACCACTGCTCACGCCTGTCCACCCCTACAGCGTTCCGGGGCACTGTAGGGTGAGGCAGTGAGCTAAACTAGGACTAGCTGGACTCAGTGTACCGCCACTGCCAGCTACGTGTGCACACAAGCAGTCTAGACTACTGTCCTACCACCGGATCGCCTCCACGCTAGGCCTCAGCGCTTCAGGAGGGCCCTGGGGACCGGCGAACCCCCATCAAGCCGAAGCTACAGGAACTACCCACAAACCCAACTCTCCCGGGCTGCGTCAGGCCAAGGGCTATAGGTACCACTCGTAACCTTGATCAAAGGTCACATCAGGCCCAATGGCTAAAGGGTAAACCAACTCCCACCAGTAACACCACCAGCTCCACAGCAAGAAACACGCCAGAAGCTGTCACGACAACCAAAGGAAACCCCGACCCGCTGAGACCAAACAGCAACCCCCCCCGGATAGCACACCAGCTACTCCGGCCCGTCGGCTCAAGGGGGTTCAGCTTCCCTCAGCCAAAGGTAAAACACAACGAGCACCCCTCCTCACAGACACCATGGCCCTTCTCCCATCAGCCCATGGTGACAAACGGAAACCACAGTCATTCCGAATCCATATTCGTACAGGCACACACACACACACACACATTTAACATGCTGTAATTCCACTCACACATAAGTCCTCAGTCCCAGTGTACAACATAAAACATGCCTCAGAACCTTCAACAGTGGAATACATGTTAAAACCAGCAATATAACACTTCTGTCTTGAATCGCGTCGACCGAGGTCGACGCCATTCAAGTCCCTCAGACAGGTTCAGTTAAACGTCAGATTATTCCCTGAAACGCGTCTTCACAGGGAGACGCCCTTTGAAACGCGTCCGCAACCATCGACGCCATTCACATTAAAAACCCAGAATTTCAACACCCAAGCGGGGCGATTTCCTGCCTAAATGGCGTCATGGTGGCCCGACGTCCTTCTAAAAGGCGTCGTCCACCCATGACGTCATTTAGCGCCAGGAACTCTATTTAATAAGGCCTCGAACAGGGGGATTTCTGCCCCTAAAAGGCGTCGTACGGCCCAGACGCCTTTTGAAAGGCGTCGACCAGGAACGACGCCGTTTAGCTCCAGAAACCAGGTTCCCTGGTTCGAACCGAGGGTTTCTCCCTTGAACCCCAAGCACCCCGAAAACCCCAAAATCAAAGGGGGAAGGAAAGAAGCTCAACCACACAATCATGCTTACGAAAACACGACCACAAACACCGTCATTCCCACATGGGATCCCCCCTAAGCAAGCTCAATCTATCCCCCAGACACCACGTCACGCCGAGAATCACACGAACATCACATGCAAGGTTCGTCCCCCTACCGGTTCTTGAACTCTGCCAAGCTCCGTGCCGCCGTCCCGCCGCACCGCACACCGCCGCCGGTACCCTCGAGGACGCCGCCACTCCGCCGGGACGTCGGCCGCCGTCTGGAGAAGGGAACGCCGCGAAGGAAGTGGTGGAGGTAGAGGTGAGAGGTAAGGTGGTGTTGGAGTGGTTGGAAGAGGAAGAAGAGGAAGGGAGGGGAAGAAGATCGTCGGAGAGGGCAGAGGGGGTGAGGAGAGAGAGTGTGAAGGTGAGAATGAGAGAAAGAAGGGGAGGCTCGCGGGGTCAACCAGAATCCCGCTAAAACGCGTCGATCGAGGCAGACGCCATTCAGTCTGACAGGACAGCCGTACTGACACCGCACTGAAACGCGTCGCCCACCGCGGACGCCATTCAGACGACAAGACAGGCCGTACTGACAACGCTCTGGTGCCGTACCCTGACACCGCAGGTGTCGCAGTCTGAAACGCGTCGACCGAGCTGGACGCCGTTCAGACAAATCTGACAGGGGCCGTACTCTCGCGGCCCGAAACCCGCCCACGTGGCGCACAACCAACAGACCCTAAATGGCGTCCACACAGCCTGACGCCTTTTGAAAGGCGTCGAGCAGTGCTGACGCCATTCAGTCAGCAATCTCAAGACCCCCCACAGGGTCCAAACCAAGGGATCCAACCCAAATCCGACCCGAATACAGAACCCGAAACCTCAGTCCTTACAGCAGCATTAGTGGCAGCAGCGGTAGCAACAGGCCCAGGCAGGGTCAACAGAGCCAGTCAGTGTCCAGTGCGCAGCAGGAGCCAGCTCAGAGGCTTCCGGCAGTTTGCCAGCACTGTGGTGGTGCCCATGGCGGGACTCAGTGTCCTACTCTTCCGAGGAGGTGTTTTACTTGCAGCCAGCAGGGCCATTTGGCGAGGCAGTGCCCGCAGGGGCATGGTCAGGGACAGGGTTCAGGTGATCAGAAGAAGCAGAGGACCCAGGGGAGAGTGCTAGCTATCACCAGGAGGGAGGCTCGCGCGTCCAACTTGGTGGAAGGTACACTTTCTGTCCTTGGGAACTCTACACATGTGTTGATCGATTCGGGTGCTTCGCATTCTTTTATTTCTGAGCAGTTCATAGATATTCTTTCTGCACCCGTTGATGAGTTATCTGATGGATTGATGATAGAGGTTCCTTCTGGAGACTTCATGTTATCTTATAATTGTTTGAGGGATGTTCCTTTGACCATTGAGGGTCATGAGCTACCTGCCCAGTTGGTTGTACTTGCCATTCGTGACTTCGATATCATCCTGGGCATAGATTGGTTGGAAGCCTTTTATGCTGAGGTGGACTGCCACAGGAAAAGGGTGTGTTTCTCGATTCCGGGCATCCCGACCTTCTATTTCCAAGGTATTAGGTCCTCTTCTCGAGGTATTCTCATTTCTGCCTTTAAGGCTCGAAGGTTGCTTGCTGGTGGTTGTGAGGCCTTCCTTGCCTCTGTTGTTGTTTCTGATGTCCGTGAGAGTTCCAGTCCTTGGGAGGTGCCTGTAGTGTGTGACTTCGTAGATGTGTTTCCTGAGGAGCTGCCTGGCCTTCCTCCTCAGCAAGAGGTCGAGTTTACTATCGAGCTTGCACCGGGTACGGCGCCTTTGTCTAAGGCCCCGTATCGGATGGCCCCGGTCGAACTCGCTGAGCTGAAAACGCAGTTGCAGGAGTTGCTGGATAAGGGTTTCATTCGTCCCAGTACATCTCCGTGGGGTGCTCCAGTTCTGTTTGTCCGGAAGAAGGATGGTTCTCTGAGGTTGTGCATTGATTATAGGCAGCTGAACCAGGTTACGATAAAGAATAAGTACCCACTTCCAAGGATTGATGATTTGATGGATCAGCTGCAGTCCGCGAGGGTGTTTTCCAAGATTGACCTGAGATCTGGATATTATCAGATGAGGATCCGGGATGTTGATGTTAGTAAGACAGATTTTAGGACTCGGTATGGACATTATGAGTTTTTGGTCATGCCCTTCGGCTTGACCAATGCTCCGGCAGCCTTTATGGATCTGATGAACCGAGTCTTCAGGACCTACCTGGACCAGTTTGTGGTTGTATTTGTTGATGATATTCTGATCTATTCTTCTTCTGAGGAAGAGCACGCCGCTCATCTTCGGGCAGTGTTGCAGGTCCTGAGGGAGCACCAACTTTATGCCAAGTTTAGCAAGTGTGAGTTTTGGCTAGACGAGATGCACTTCCTTGGGCATGTTATTTCTGGCCAAGGTATCGCAGTGGATCCAGCCAAGATCGAGGCGGTGATGGATTGGAGCAGGCCGACTTCAGTGACTGAGATCAGGAGCTTTCTGGGGCTTGCCGGTTATTACAGGCGGTTTGTTCAGGGGTTTTCTTCGATAGCGGCCCCCTTGTCGAGGTTGACTCGAAAGGGAGTTCGTTTTGTGTGGACCGAGGAATGTGAGCAGAGTTTCATCGAGCTAAAAACTCACCTCACGTCAGCCCCAGTGCTGGTGCTTCCATCTGGGTCAGGTGGATTTGTGGTTTACTCAGATGTGTCCCGTCAAGGTTTAGGCGCAGTCCTTATGCAGCATGGCAGGGTAGTTGCTTATGCTTCTCGGCAGCTGAAGAAGCATGAGGAGAACTATCCTACCCATGATTTGGAACCTGCAGCTGTGGTGTTTGCACTTAAGATCTGGAGGCATTACTTATACGGAGAGAAATTTCAGGTTTTTACCGATCACAAGAGCTTGAAATATGTGTTCACTCAGAGAGACCTGAATTTGAGGCAGCGAAGATGGATGGAGTTCATTAAGGATTATGACTTTGACCTTTCTTATCACCCGGGCAAGGCGAATGTGGTGGCAGACGCTTTGAGTCGGAAGACGGTCATGTCATACCTTATGATTCAAGAATGGAAATTGTTCGAACAGGTGGTGGAATCTTCCTTTAGGGTTCCACGTAAAGATGACATAGCCGTATTGGCCAGCTTGACTGTGAGACCAGCTGTGTATCATGTTGTGATTGAGGCTCAGAGGGCAGATGCTGAGTTACCACAGATTCTCCAGAGGTCAAAGGTGGAATTATGGGATGACGGTACTGTCAGGTTCAGAGGCAGACTTTATGTCCCGACTGAGGAGGACGTGCGCAGGTGTGTACTTGATGAGGCGCACCGTTCGAGATATGCAGTGCATCCTGGGACAACAAAGATGTATCATTGTTTGAGGAGACACTTCTGGTGGCCCGGTATGAAGAAAGATGTGGCTGATTATGTGGCTAGATGTATGACTTGTCAGCAGGTTAAAGCCGAGCATCAGAGACCTGGAGGGTTGCTGCAGCCCTTGCCGATTCCAGAGTGGAAATGGGAGCACGTGACTATGGACTTTGTGATGGGATTGCCTACATCTCCTAGCAGGAGAGACGCTATCTGGGTCATCGTCGATCGGCTGACCAAGTCGGCACACTTCCTAGCCATTAGGAAGGACTGGTCAGTCGGCAAGCTGGCAAAATTGTTTGTAGATCGGATCATCTCTCTGCACGGGGTACCTTTGTCCATTGTATCAGATCGAGATCCGAGGTTAACTTCCAGGTTCTGGAAGAGCTTTCAGAATGCATTGGGCACTCAGTTGGCTTTCAGCTCGGCCTACCATCCCGAAACTGACGGGCAGTCGGAGAGGACCATTCAGACCTTGGAGGATATGCTCAGGGCATGTTGCCTAGACTGGGGAGGTTCTTGGGAGCAGCATTTGTCCACAGTGGAATTTGCCTACAACAACAGTTACCATTCCAGTATCGGCATGGCGCCTTACGAAGCTTTGTATGGACGGCCGTGTCGATCTCCAGTGTGTTGGTCCGAGATCAGTGAGAGACAGATGGCAGGACCTGAGTTAGTACAGCAGTGTGCTGAGATTGCCAGGGCGGTTCGGCAAAGGTTGACCGCAGCTCAGAGTAGGCAGAAAAGTTATGCTGACATCCGACGGAGACCACTTGAATTTGAAGTTGGGGACCACGTGTTTCTCCGAGTCTCACCCTCCAAAGGTGTGATGAGATTCGGGAAGCGAGGCAAGCTGAGTCTGCGATATATTGGGCATTTTCCCATTCTTGCTCGAATTGGGGAAACCGCGTATCAGCTGGCCTTGCCGCCCAGTCTTGCAGGGGTGCACGATGTGTTCCATGTTTCTTTGCTGAGAAAGTATGTTCAGGATCCGTCCCATGTTTTGGATTTTTCAGAGTTGGAGGTCGCTGAGGACCTGTCCTTTCCAGAGTATCATGTTCGTATTGAGGATCGCAGAGAACAGGTCTTGCGGAACAAGATTGTACCCTTGGTCAAAGTGATTTAGCAGTACCGCTCCGGAGGTGAGGCAACCTGGGAGTGAGAGGACGAGATGCGGGAGCAGTTCCCTTACCTCTTTTCGTAAGTCTTCTTGTGAACTTATATCCCTGTTTTGACCTTATTAATTCTAGCAGTCAATTTCGGGGGAAAAATTCTTTTAAGGGGGGAAGAATGTAAGGACTGAGGCTTCCGGATTCGGTTTTCGTGGTCGGACCCTGTAGTTCAGGCTCCAGTGGGGCAGAGACTCTGTGATGTTTCGCGTCGAGCGGGCTCGACGCGGTTTAAACGGCGTCCACCGTTGCGGACTCGTTTTAGGTTCTGCCACGTGGGTGCCACGTGGGCTGGCTTTGGGCCACGAGAGTACGGCCCTGTCGTGTCGTCTTTCAGACTGCGACTCTGGGATTGTCAGAGTACGGCCCTGACATGTCGCCTGAACGGCGTCTGCATATGCCGACGCGTTTCAGAGTTTTGTCAGAGCGGCCGTTACGTCACCTGATAGACGTCCGTGGATGTCGACGCGTTTTAGCCACTCTCTGGTTAACCCCGCGAGCCTTCCTTCTTTCCCTCACTTTTCTTCCTTCTTTCTTTCTCTCATTCCCTTCCGGCGAACTCGGCGGCGATTTCTTCGCCTCCCTCTTTTCCTCCCACCATTCCATCTCTCCCTCCACTCCATCCTCTATCTACCTCCTACCACTACCACCTCCACTTCCACTGCGGCGTTTTACTCTCCGAACGGCGGCCGACGTCACGGTGGAGTAAGGACGACCACGGCGGTACCGGCGGCGGCGTGGGGCGAGACGGGTGGACGGCTTGAAGCTAGGAGGGGTTCGAGTATCCGGTAGGGTGACGGTTCCCATAGCATTGTGTTTAAACCATGTTTTCCTCGTTTGAGCATGTTATGGATCTTTGGTTTTAGAGGGTAGAACAAGCATGTTTAGGTGTTCTTCTTGATGATATGGGGGATTTCCATGAATGTGGTTTCCTGTTGATTGAATTGCCCTCTTTCCCCTCCGTTTTTGGGTAATTTTAGGGTTGTTGGGGTTGAAAAGGGAGCCCTCGGGCTCATGACAGACTGGTTCCTGGAGTTGAAAGACGTCGTGCATGGACGACGCCTTTTTGAAGGGCGTCGGGCCATCGCGACGCCTTTTAGACAGGAACCGCCTTACTGAAAGTCTGCCAGTTCGGGGATTCTGGGACTAAAAGACGTCATGGGCGGGCGATGCGATTTGAATAGCGTCGGGTAACCATGACGCCTTTTAAGGCAGAAATCCCCTGATTTATGTTTTCTGGAATTCCTGGATTTCCGTGCTAAATGGCGTCTGAGGATGTCGACGCCTTTCAAAAGGCGACTACTGGTGTCGACGCCTTTTAGGCCTGATTCTGAAGACAGTGTTTTACTTAAACCAGTACATGGAGCTTGAATGGCGTCGGCCTTGGGCGACGCAATTCAAGACAGAACAACACTAATTCATGCCAGTAAAATGTGTTCATACTGCTAGATAATTGGTTAGTGCATGCTTTAGTGTACTCGGTAGAAATGGATTCTTCATGACCGGATGGCACTGCGTATGTGTCGTACGATCGCGGGCTTTTCACGTGACCGGATCGTACTGTGCCAGGTTTTGGTGTTTTGTGTTACTGTGGACCTGGAGTGACAGTGTAGCGCTTTATCACCCTGTGCTGGTGTGGGCGTAGCACAGCGCCGATGGGGGCGTGGGCGGGGTGACGCCTAGTGAGAGAGGGTCACCTGGTGAACCCCGGGGTCAGCTAGTACCGATGTCGGAGTGGTACATTCGGAGAGTCACTCATGCTGAGGGAAGGAGTAACCACCTGAGCCAGTTGGGCCGGAGTAGCTAGAGTGCTATCCGAGGGGTTACTGCTTGGTCTCAGCGGGTCGAGGTTTTTCCCACCGTTGTTTGTGCGGTTGGTATGTCCTATCGAGACGGCAGTTATTGGTTCCCTAATCGTCTGGTTTAGGAATATGCATGTTTAATTACAGTTCGATTGCATGTGATTTCACGTTGAGACTTAGGAATTGCACTTACTACTGTGCTTGTTACCTTACCGTTGGCTATACTTTATACTTGTGGGTGTGTGCGTGGGTAGTGGGGATCGAAGGATCCCTACTGAGTCTTGTCTTGAGACTCACCCCTGCGGTTTTCAGGTGAGGCCTCCCATCAGACCTAGAGCGGAGTGTGCGGCCGTGTGTTGAGCGCCTTCAACGGGTATTCCGGGGTATGCCCCGATGTAGTTGTTATTTATTTCTGGCCTGTATGTTTAATTATTTCCCTTCTGTTGGAGTATGTAATTATTTGTTGTATCGAGTCGCATTGTAATAATTTTAATTCCTGCACTTTCATTTCAATTCAATGCGATGTGAATGTTTAGCTTAGTTTATTATTTATTTCCCAGACTTACTTAGATCCTGGTTTGGTTCCAAATTAATGATTCGGTACCCATTTAGTAATCGGATCCCCGATTATAGGGTGGCGGGTCGTTACACTCGCCATCCTCGTCCCCACTACTCCGATCACTCCCCACTCCGGCGACTGCCGCGCGCACCACCTCCGACCATTGACCACTTTCCATTGGCTCTATGATAATTTACGGGGATTTAGACCCCTATTTTCTCCCATTTTACCTTCACCTATTTAAACCCCCCGTGTCCCCTCGAGAAAGGAGGTTCGGGGGAGGTTGGCAAGTGGGTTGGCTTTGAGGAGTTGAGCGGGCAAGGAGTCAGAGAGCTTCAAGAAGAACTTCAAGCAAGAGAAAGCCTTGGTAATCGAGAAGCCGGAGGAATCCTTCGCACTCCAAATGGGCTTGTCCTCTTAACCCTCTCTTTACTTTTCTCCTTTCCACTTCATTGCATTCCCACTCTCCATCCATTCCGTAACATTTCCTTCGCTCACTCTTTTTCCTTTTTCAACACATCACTTCAGTTTTTACACACGAGCACCCCCATCTGCATGCATGCATGTTAGGATAACCTAGCAACCCTTACTCCCCAGAGGTTTTAAACAAAAAACGGGAGGTGGGTGGCCATAACATATGGTCACCTTCCCTCCCCAAACACCCATCTGGTGCGTCTCCCTCCAATTCTAGTTAATTTTTATATTTTCATAGATAGATTCTACATATCACAGTTCTAATCGGGTTATTTTCTTCTTTTGTCTTGTCTTTTCCTTTCAGGGACCCTTGCCGCATTTCTGCGTGCAGACTGCCGAGCTCTCCTCCTCTGGCCAGCCGGAGGAAGAGAAGGGGAAACCGCCGTCTCCCGCTCCCTCAGAACGCGATCACTCTCACCATCCTGCGGAGCACAGGGACCGTAAGGTAATGCTCCTGGCGATCACACACCTTAATTTCTAACCCTTCCAGATCGCCGCAGTGCTAAGACGAACGGAGAAGCCCTCGCCCGAAGCTCGCAGCAGCGGCGGAGGACGTTCCGGGCGCCTACAATATTCTCCCAAAAAATTAAAATACCCTCAATTTCAAACAAAATTCCTACATAAATAAGATCGGGAAAATCATATATATAACCTTCTTAAAAACAAAATTAAACTTTTGTCTATTTTCTTTCTGCATTATTTTTTTAATAATCCTATTGCACACATACTGTTGTAGAAATGTCTCTGTCATTGCCATTTATTAGCATTCTGTTAAATATCTTTTACCTAAATCTGGTTCCTCTTTAACCCATGTTAAAAGTGTCTAAAATATCTTTATTCTTTCCTCAATTCTCTTTCTTTTCTTTCCATCTATTTTCCTTTGTCTCTTTGACACAATGTGCCAATTAATCATAATAGTATTTTTTGTAGCAATATTTTTATTCTAACAAAAAGAATATTCTTTGTCAAGCTCTAATTAGCCTCACTTTGTTTGTAGAATAAGCCCTGAATAGGATGTTTTATTCTCTTAAAACCTTTTAACCCACTTTGGTGGAGGGGAGTGCTTAACCCAGGGTGCTATGGGTTATACCAGGAGTTAAGCGGAATAACATGGATATTTTGAACTCTTTATTCCACTCTTTATTCTCTTCTTTATTCTACTTATTCCTATCAAATCACTTGGAATAACGCAGTGCAAGTCTACTTATTCTGGGTGGAATACCAATAATTAACAAATCAAAATACCTCTTATTCTGGGTTAAGAAATCCACAAAACCTTGTTCTGATTTAAGTTATTATACAAACAAAGTGAGCCATAATAAAGAATCACTCAACTCCGACATAAGTAACGGGAAAAGAAGAAAAAGGAAAACATGGGGGAGGGCAAGTAAAAACGAATTGCGTCCTCTCCAAGAGGCCCACCCGCGTGCAGGTGGCATCCAGAAATTGGTGATCCCCGGGCTTCCTCATGTGTACATGCGTGTTCCTCTCCCACCACCGTGGCATAGATGGGTAGGTTTGAACAGCAGCTCAGGAATAGCAGTTGGAGCAGCAAAAGGGGCTGCTAACCCATTAACCAGCTGCCCTCTCTCACTAGCGTGCCGCCATTGCATCTCCTCTCTCTGCCATGACCTCCACTTCACACGTCTTCGGCCGTCCTGCACATCATGGTTCTCTCTCTCTCTCTCTCTCTCTCTCTCTGTTGTGTGTGTTATACAATGTGGAGATGTTTGGAAATTTCATCGTTGCATGCTTGAGCATTATGTTGAAACACTGTGCAAGCATGCAGTTTTCATCTTTCAAGGTATCTAATTTCTTTCTGTCCCTGCCACTGATGCTCTCTGCAGTCTCTGTCGCCGTTCTTTGCCCGGTCACTGGTGAGGCTGATCGCATCGCTGGCGGCGCAGCCGGCGACTGCCGTCGCTACCATCCTCTACTACAGCGGCCTCCTACCAAGAAGTAACAGCTTGGAGCGGCTGGTGCACAACGGCCTTCTTTACCGGGACAACCATCTTTTCCACTTTGTCATCAACCTGCTGAGGTGCCTCTTTTAGTCGGCGGGGGACGAGAGAGAGAGTGAGAGAGAGAGATGACCTCCTTTGAAACTTACCATCACATGCAATTAATTTGATGCAGCTTCACATTTGCTAGCTTCAGCACAGAATGGTTGAGATTTAAGAGGGATTTTTGTTGTTACGCTTTTGCATGTTTGTGTCTTATTTAATCGTAATATCATTGCGTTAGACGACGTACCACAAGGTAGGTGAAGAGAAGAGATCTCCTCAGTACACCGGTTGGACAAAAATCCAACAGTACAACATAGGAGAGAAGGTCAAACATTACAAAAAAATTCCTTCCATTATCTAAAGCTTTTCAAATACCTGGGCACTCTTCTCGGTTGGTGAACTTTGGAACCAACGAGAATCCCAACCCACCACGTGTAGTTCTGGTTCTAGCCAGTTGGTGGCTACTCCTGCTCCTCCACATGTGGAGTTTATGGCTCTATTTGCAATTCCGTGCCATGCAGGGAGAATTAATAGATTTGAATAAAATAATTATAATTAATATAAGTAAACCTATTTTTTGTTCTTTGTGAAGAAATGAATAAAATAATTACAAAAGAATATATGTTTAGAAATACTAACAATCTTTCTATGAATATTAGGATGGTTGTTTGGTAAATATTAAAAGTTTAGAACTATTGTATCTAATAGAAATATAGATTGAGAGAGAAAATTAAAAAATATACTGAAAGTTATTATTATTATCACATGAAATTATCTCAATAAATATTATGCTGAAACATGGATTGAGAGAAAAATGAGAGAGAGAGATTGGTCTAATTAACAACAAAATTAGTTATTATCTTGTTAGACTATCTCAATAATGATAATAAATATTATTATCTTAATAGACTATCCAAATATTAACAACAATAAGAATAATAATATGAGTGAGAAAAGTGAGTTAACAGCAACAAACACAAAAATAACAATAATAATATAAGTGAGAAAAGTGAGACAGAGATTGGTCTCGTTAATAATAATAATAAAAACAACAATTAGTAATATTTTTAAAAATAATAATAATATTATCAAAATTAGTTATTATTACCTCATGGCACTACCTCAAAAATAATAATAATAATATAATATCAAAATTAATTATTATTATCGTAAGAGATTGCAACAATAACAACAACAATAATAATAATATAATAGGAGAAAAGCAGGAGAGAAATATTAATAGAAGAGAAAAAATGTGAAATAAGAGAAAGAGAGATAATAATAATAATAAAGTAAATATAATAATAATAACAAAGTACTTTTAAAGAATAATAATAATGTCAAAATTAGTTATTATTATCTGAAGAGATTATAGTAGCAACGCAACAATAACAACAACAACAATAATAATAATAATAAATAGAAGATACAAATATTAATAGGGAGAGAGAAAAATGTGAAAGAAGAGAAAGAGAGTTAATAATAATAATAATATCAAAATTAGTTATTATTATCCCATGAGACTACCATTTTGATATTGATTTATTATTATTACTATTTTTATTATCAAAATTAGTTATTATTATCCTATGAGACTATCTAATAATAATAATGTTAAAATTAGTTATTATTATCCTAAGAGATTGCAACAACAACAACAATAATAAAATAGGAGACAGAAAAAATAAGAGATGGAAGTACTAATAGGGAGGGAGAAAAATGTGAAAGAGGATAATAATAATAATAATAATTTTAAAAATAATAATAATATCAACTTAGTTATTATTATCCCATGAGACAACCATTTTAATAGTACATTTAATAATAATAATAATATCAAAATCAGGTATTAGTATCTTATGAGACCATCATTTTGATATTAATTTTTTAATATAATAATAATATCAAAATTAGTTATTATTATCCCATTAGATAATCTCAACAACAATAACAATAACAACAACAACAACTAATAATATCAAAATTAGTTATTATTATCCCATTAGATAACCTCAACAATAATAACAATAACAACAACAACAACTAATAATATCAAAATTAGTTATTATTATCCCATTAGATAATCTCAACAACAATAACAATAACAACAACAACAACTAATAATATCAAAATTAGTTATTATTATCGTAGAGATTAGGGGTGTGCACGGTTCGGTTTGGTTAGATTTTGGAGAAAATTTCTTCAACCCGAATTAAACTGAACTCACATTTGAAACCGAACCGAACCGAACCGAAAAATTTCGGTTCGGTTCGGTTCAAACCGAAATTTCATATTTTATTGATATTAAATGTATATATATGTATTTAACATGAAAATTATATTTTAAAAATATTTATTTATACATAAATATGTATATGATATTAAAATATTAAAACATTTATATGCATAATATTAATATAAATACCTATTTACTTTAAAAAATCGATTTATTCGGTTTTTCGGTTCGGTTCGATTTTTCAGTTTGAACCGTATTATGCACACCCCTATAGCCTAATATACATCCTTTTGCCTGTGTGCAGGTGAGTGCATGGTTCTATTCCCTCCCTATGCAAGGGAATGTTGAGTAACTTATGTTTTTCTCATGTTTTGATGATAACACACTATAAAAATGTTAGGACTTTATTTCTAAAAAAGTGAGAGAAATCTCCTTATTTCATTAGTTAAGATGTTGACGAATTCTAATATAAGTTGTGTACGCTCTGTGACTTAGTCGTTTTTAGGATTCATTCATTCTTATCATTAAAGAGATAATTGGAACTTAGATTAAGCTTCAGGACTTCAAATAACATAAAAAGAATTTAGCACTAGTTGAAATATAATTCTATGAGTTAATCAAAATAGTTTTCTACTATAATCATTCGATTTTATCTAAGAGTTGTATCGATTATGTGACTAAGTATTATTTCGATTAATGTTGACTTAATCACTTTGATTATAGAACTAAAAGTTCCTTATCGATTAGCTTTATAAGTTTCTTATCGCTTAATGTTGTAAGTTTCCTATCGATTAACGTCGTAAGCTTTCTATCGATTAACATTACTTAGTTCCATTCGATTACCGTTAAGTTTTTCACCTCAAGTTAAGCTCAAGTTTGACTTTGATTAACGTTTACGTGACTACTTCGATTATCTTTTTAATGTTAATCGAAACTCAACTTAGAATTATAGTTTGTGCTTTAATCGAAATAGCATTTTAAGTTTCATTTCGATTAGCATTCTGAGATATCTTCCCATTACTGATATAACGCTAATCGAAGGTTTACTTTCGGACTTCACTTCGAGTAATGCTATAAGTTTCACTTTGATTAACATTTTCAGTGCTACTTTGATTAATGATGAATTATATTTTGTGTGAACTTAAGTAGTGATTCAATTACTAATTATAGGTCTCCCTGCGATTACTGAACAAACTAAGACTTCGATTAGTGTTTTTAGACATCACTTCGATTAGTGATTCAATCAAGTATCTCATATCGATTAAGACTTCACTTAATGTTTTTAGACATCACTTCGATTATCTGATTCTTGTACTTTAACTTAACTCATTCTTCTAATCTAAGTAAACGCTACATGTGTATCAATTAACGGTCTATATTGTGTGTTAGATCAACACATACCTATTGATTATGATTTGTGGCTAGATTACTTAAACTCTTGACTTAAATTAAAAGATTGTCATTCTGATTAACCTGTTATTTTGGCTAAATATTACTTAACTAAATTTAACTTAAATTAGTCGATACTCTCAAAATATATTTTATGTGTACGTTTTACCTGAGATCTCTGCCATATCTTTATCTGAAAGATTTGTTAGACTTTCTATGCACCTTGTACTATCGTAGACTTCTACTATCAACTGACGTCATGGCAGGAAAAGCAAACTTGTCTTTTAGTGTTTGTGCATTCTACAGGACTAATCAGACAGCACAAGATTTGTATCCAAGGAAGCTTCCATGCATTAAACAAGTTACCTCGAGTCAACCAACATAGAAGTCTAGCCAATCCTTTCTCCAGCTTCTCTTTAGGAAATTTGAAAGTTAGACATAGGCAAGAAGATGCGACCATCAAGCACCAACCAGTCTAACAGTTTGATTTTGAAGAAGTAGTATATATAGAAGACCTTCACTTGAGAGATGTATATTAGTTCAGATAAAAACATAGATACACAAACAAGAGCGTCCAAGTCTTCACAAGTGCAAAATAAGACTTGAAGATCAAAACCTATGTAGCATTATGTTCATTTATTATCTTGATTTATATTGTGTTCTTTATGAACACTTGCCTAATTTATAGGCATTCTCTGTAATTTCATATTCACTGCTTTGTTCATCTTCCTAGTTGTGGAAGAGAGGACCTGTTGGAAGCAGGTTGCTCCTCTTCATATTGAAGAAAGGGCCTACAGTTATAGGAGGTTAAGTTGTTTGTAACCTGCAAGGGGTCGGTACCTTGCTGTTAGTGGAACTATTAAGTGATTTCTTGAGGACTGGATGTAGGTCTAGATAGACTAAACCAGTATAAGTCTCATGTGCATTTATTGTGTGATTGTTTCTTTGTTTCCATCTCCTTCTATCCATTTATTAGCTTCCGCATTCAATTTCAGTTCAAATAACTTTTTAATAACCCATTCACCCCCCCTTGGTTAGTCTAGCCAAGGGCAATAGGGAAGTCTTTTCCACGAAACCATTTGTGCACTTTTCTCCTGGTAGTACGTAAAAATCTTGCCAAAGCAGGTTAAAAGAGCTTTTCTCCTCCTATGTGGGGTATCTCTGCCCTCGATGGAATTGAACCCTATTCTTCGGAGTAGGGGAATATGTGCCCAACCACTGGACTAGTGGCCATAAAGAAAAGATGGGACATTTATTCGAGGAAGGCCTCATCAGGAGCAAAAAACATTCTCTTAAAATGTTTAATGTGGTCAACTAGAAAGTAGCTTTTCAAATAAATGTCCCTTAACAAATTGGATTTTACAAAAAAAACTTCTTTTACTAAAATTTTGTGAAATATATAAAATTTCAATAGCCTTCTAATAAAAATTTAAAGCTTTTTGTAAAATACACATTGTTGCTATTTCAATTTATGGCCCTTTGTCGAGATAGGACTTTGCCCTTTTATAGGAAAAGAGCCTCCATGAAAAGGGGGAAAGATCCACCCTTATAAGCACATGGCCACTATCTCAAACAATGGATATGGAACTAAACATGGACGCAACATAGCCCCCAAGTTCCCTCCCAACCCTTTAAAATGGATGCATGTTGTAGGATGAGGTTCCTAAAAATAGTGTCATCTTGTTGCAACTTTTTTTTGTGGCTCTCTAACAAGGTATTATTCGTAGAATACAAGTAAAAAGTTTTGTCCTTTTATAGAAAAAAGGGCCTTCAATAGGGAGAGAGGGAGGGACGAACCTACATTATAAATACAGGCTACCAATGTGGACAACCACTATGAATTAAATATTAGCTACAATAAAGAAGATTCTAAAAACAGTTAGCCTATGTATAAGTGAAGACATCTTCTAGACTTTAATATTATAATATATTCTTATGTCTACTATTCTAAGAGGAATTAGAGCCCTTATTTAAGTGGCTTCACTCACAGTATATATCATTAATATCATTTTCACGAGGTAGCCTAGCTTTTTGTGCCTGTTTATTATCTATTACTTTAAAATGTTAACTAAAATCTCATGCATCACACCCTTACAAGCATACCTATATAGTGAAATCCTTCAATGTATTCCAAAGCATAAAATAACTTATTTACACATTGAATAACTTTCATAAGATTTCCATTAATTCATGTTCACATGTTCAACTGCCAACATAGGTTTCTAATGTTGGGCTTAGGCCTATCCTTCTACCAGTGAATTGATCAACTAGATAGTCAATTTATTGATTAAAGACTTGTGCACTTTTTGATCACTCTAGCGCTCTTTATTATTATTAGCTAACAAACTAACAAATTGACTTCTCAAGTAAAGTTTCCAATTAGCTAATTCATGGACCACTTGTAGTGTAACTTCACATTTGGAAGTACCTTTGAGCTTCTAGAAGCTTTAGTCTTGTTCTTTTGAGGGAATGACATTGGGCTTTGTAGGCCATTTATGTTATCTTATGATTGTATTTTAGCTTCCAATCAAAATCTTCAAATTGGAATCTCCTAGGTTAAAGTAAAAGTTGGGGAGGTTTTAGTTGTGTAAACTATTCAAAATTAATTATAAATACTCCCATTGAACATTTTTCATATTAAGACTGGAATCCTCAAACTAAAAACTTTGTTAAACTATATTGTGCTAAATCAATTGGTCTTGGATCATATTAGCTAATATAATCATTTTTTGGCCGAACTAGTCCATCCCAATCTAGCCCCTATTGATCCCAAGCCAGATCAGGTTGGATTGTTTGGGATTGTTTGATCCATCCTTAAATTGGACCATGGATCAACTGATTTGGCAAATCCAATTAGTCATTAGAGACCAACTCTAGCATGTGTTCATGGGTCTACAACTTGTTATTGGGGTTAAAGGATGACTTGAGAGCTATAAATAACCTCCATTTAGCTGTTGTTGTGCCCATCAAGTCCTTCTCGCTCCACTTTCCCTCTCCCTAAGCAATATCTTTCTCTCTCTAACTCTCTCTTTCACTTTCACTTTTTTCTTTTTCTCATTTGCTCCTAAGCTCAGCTTTGGAGGATAGTTCTCTACAATGGTCAACTCAACCCCAAAGAAGACATTCTAACAACTTTAGTATGCCACAAGAACCTAATAGATGTAATTATCATCATGGAATTGTGCCCATATTAAGGCATTGATGCGCACGCGATGCGCGCCGTTAAACACTCGCGGCAACCAACTTCAAATAACTGAGACTCACAATTAATTTGAAAATAGTTAAGTAGTGAGAACCGAGTCAATCAATGTATCTAAACTTAAATCTAAAACGAATTATCTAATGAAATTTGGCAATGCATGCAAAGAAGTAAGATTATTATAGTTAGAACGGAGGAGGTGAGGAGTGAAAAAACAAGCTTAAGCAACAACTTTGCTGTTAAAGGAATACATCAACATCTAAAGATAATACAGGATTACAAAATGATGAAATTTACCCACTAAACATACTAATTAAACTATTAAAATAACCTACTCTAAATTACTATCTATTAAACAGAACAGGGGAGAGAGAGACAGCAGGTGCGGCAAGCTGAGGCTTTGAGAGGGCGCCGGCACAGTAGATCGAAGAGAGCATGGCTCTGCAGGTGCTAGGCACATGGGCGCTGTGAACCAGGACACAGGACGGCGGTGCAAGGGGGCGCACGGACGCGTGGAGGTGAGCTAGGCACAGGCAGGACCGGGAGCTGGCACGTGGCATGGTGTATAGGCGCTGTAGCAGACCGTCCAGAGGGAGCAGGTGAGGCGGCCACGTGGAGGCAGTGCGCGGGTAGGAAAACATGGCTCTGCGATGCGTGTCCCAGGCGCGCCCGAGCGTGTTTTCACGCGGGCACGGGTGACGATGCCTGTTCCGCGCGTAAGCCGCTCGGCTGACACGTGTTTGGGCACTCGGTGGTGGAGCGACAGAAGCTCGCCGCGTGGCGGCCGAGCAAAAGAGAGAGGAGAGAGATAGAGGGAGAGGAGAGAAACGAAAAGAAAGAGAGAGAGGAAGAGAGAAAAAGACAGAGAAAGGAAGAGGGCATAGACAGAGAGAGGGAGAGAACAGAGAGAAAGAAAGCAGAGAAAATAGCGAGAGAGCTCGGTGGGGAGAGAGAGAGAACCGAGTGGGAGAGAGGAAGAAAGAGAAGGTTCGGTAAAGAGGAGAGAGAGAAAATAAAGGGTGAGAGAAAGAAGAGGAGAGAGGGGGGTCGGCTGGAAGAAAGAGGAGAGTTTAAAAAGGAGGGAGGAGAGATAGAAAAGGAAAGAGGGCAAACTCTTGTGACTTCTTTGGAGAGAAAGTTAGGACACCTTTCTCAAAAGTCTATAATAGAGTCCAACTTTAACAGCAGAATTCATTATCTTCATGCACAAGAATAATGCATCACCTAATAGAACGAATTTTAAAATCATCGAAAACCTCCTCCTATTTATTTGTATTGCAATTTATTTATTATTATATGATAATTATATCATAATTTTTTAACTTTCATATCTTATTTTTTGAACTTTTATATATGGAATAGGCTCTAAATATATAAAAAGAAAAAGACCACAAATGATATCTCTTATGTCAATGATTCCAACCTATGTAATATGTAGTAGTACATAGTGTATAGTTGAATAGTCATTGGATAGTTGAATAGTCGTTTATTAACATTAAAAATCTATTAACACTAATTAACATTAAACTACTTAATTAACAAACCTTGTTATTATTAATTAACAAACCTCCAACCAACTAAGCCACAATCTTGTTATGTCATGTTCACACAAAAATATCAAATTGAGTCTCTACAGTGAACAAAATAATAATTATGCCCAATAAAATTATCTAAATATCTCTGGTTTTACCGTAAAATCATAAATGCACTACACTCAGTTTTTTACATGAAATGATGATGTTTTTAACTCAGAATTCAACAAAATTAGCATCGTTGGAAAGAGCACAAAATTATCTATCATTCCATGCAGTTCTGCACATAAAATCATGAGTGTAATATATAATTTTAATCAATTAATTCCCAAGAATGTATAATTATCAGACATTCGATTATCTTCATTGCAAAGTGTAAACTAAATGGTTTCGCATATCTCTATAATAATTTGTTATACCCTTGTATTTTCTATGTTTGTCATTAATTAAATATAAAAGTATCATAAAAGAATAAATTTTTATGTTAACCCACGACATTGATGAATTGTTTGTGTCAAATGATGATCACATTGGATGCAATAATTCTTCACCTTGGTGTACTACACATGCATCAATTCATACTCATTTGTGATACCTCCATATCTAAGGAAGAATAAACATACGAGTGAAAAGAATATAAATTTTCATATAACTATAAAGTTTGGATAATGAAAATTCTCATGCATTTCTACAAGTATCAATGTAGGCCGAATATCTTCTGGATCCCCAAGCATGCATTTTTTTTTAATGCATGACAAAAAGGTTTGGGCTCTAATCGGCTAGAGATCAGTGTTATATCAAATGGGTTTGGCTGATCCAACACACTAACACACTCATAATCTAGCTAGAGCTGTACAAATGGCCTAGCTTACATGTAGGTCATAATATCCACATCTAGATAATTTGTACAGGGACTGACATTTCAATTCATCTGCACAGATTGATGGATCCACAGTTAATGTTGAATAATACAACATTTCACATGTATTGAAGATTATGTTTGTGTAACAAAGTGTCAAAATAAATATGCCAATAATGTCTATGTAGATGTCGTTAATAATTAGGTGTAAATTGTGACTCAAAATCAAGTTCGTCATGTTTATCGCAGTCGAAGGCATATAGCAATGCCAAACTTACAACACATGGTGCTCCTCGACTCTATTAGAGAAAATGTATAACAGTATTAGCTTGTCTGGTATAATTAAGGGGATGTAGTTAGTAAACGTGTTAGTATTAGATGGTCTCAAAGCCAATCCGATACTGTGTACATATTCAGATTATTAATAAATGGCAATAATTCATTGTGTGTAATTAATTCGATCTGTGTTTATCGTATCACGATGAAGTCTATGAACATGTGCAATAGTCTTTGGATTATGATGAGATCATAATTACGGGACCGAAGACTTATAAACACATGTTCTTAATTGTTCCTAGTCATAGGATGTTTGAGATAGGACATCGAACATCCGGATAGACTAGTATAGGTTACTTCAGCTCATATGATGAGGGTGACTGATCCCATAAGTCACTTGTGTGGAGACACTATGCTGAACCTATAGGTGCTCATTGGTGAATGAGTTCACTGAACTGATCCAACTATGAATCGCTGGATGGTAATCACCTCACTGTTAACCAGCTCGATTCAATTGTCACGGTTGCGTGGATGATCCTTGGACCTGAGACTCCAAGGATACCTTGTTGGTAGGTTTCTGAGCTTTGACCTTGACGAACGAATCCCTAACCATGGGATATCAATAAGTCAAGTGATCGGGTTCAGGAAATTGCCCTCGAAGGTAATTGTGTGTTCAATACGGGATCATCCGCTCTCGGTTGTTTGAGAGAGAATGTTCCGGGAATGATGCGCTTAAAGTCCCTGGCCAGGGCGGACTCTGTAATCGATAAGGAGTTATCGGATTCAGATTAGCAGCATCTGATTCAAGTGAATCGACCAAATAGGGTTTAACAGTAAACCATGCCCTAGGTCGATTCGGGAACATTGTACGGATGAAGGATTATATCCGCGCGCTAACCGATGACAGAAAGGTTCCAATAGAGGGTTGCGATAACCCCAGTTCCATCCAGGATCACGCGATGTTGCTTGGCATCCAACGTGATCGGCAGTCCGTCCGAATTTATTGTGGGACATTATATTCGGCTGATTAATTGAATATAAGGATATTAATTAATTCAATGGGTCAGTAAAGGGTTACTGGACTTAATGGGCTATTAACTGGACTGGTAATTGGGCCTAGAGGGTCACACGCAAATGGTTTTCAAGTCGATGGATAATCCGACAGGATTTCGGATAAGTCTGGGTTTTTGTGAAAAACCGCAAACTGACTTTTTATAAAAGAACGGATTCTACGTCCGGGGCCAGCAACCCTGACCTAGCCGTCATTCGTTCTTCCCACTTTCTCTCTCCTCTGGGCGTGCCGTTCCCAACTGCTCCACTTCCCGTTCGACGGGGAATCTGGATCCGCATGTCGCTGCGGATCACGCGCAGTCAGACGGGATCTTCGAGCGCCGCAGCGAGCGAGGAAGCGAGGACGATCCATCGCGAGGAGAACCGCGTGGATACCGCTAGAGGTCGGGCATCTGCGCGACTTGCGGCATCGCTCCGAAGGAACCGGAAAACGGACGCGGATTCGATTCCGCGCAAGGTAAATAGATCTACATCGGTTTTAGTTTTAACGACCGGAACGGGACAGATCCGATCCCGAACTTCTTTATTCCGCTGCGTTTTAGGATCGGATCCCGACACAGCGATCCCAACAAAACGAAGTATCTAATCTTATTGATAAGCAATGTAGAGGGAAAGAGCAAAAGCTATACACCGATAAGATATGTACTAAAGGTGAAAGGAACATGAAGGAGGAGAATGTCACTTGGCCCAAAATACCTACTTGGTCATCCCAGTAACCCACACCAGAACCACTCAGCATCATCCTGTTGAAGCCCAAAACTTGTAGATGTGGATCTACATCATTCGACGTGGGCCTTGGACAAGGACCCAGTGCATGAGAGCCCTAGAGTGGGTAAAATAATCCAATGCCAAAAGTAGGCGACTATTGTGACATCAAGACTAAATCTATCCCCTAGCGGAACAATCGAACCAACTCGATCAAGACTAAGAGCCCTATCCTGATCAAGACTAAGAGCCCTACCCTGGTCCGACAATGTGGGAAGGGAAGGGAGTGTATTGGTCAAAAAGAACTCTCTTCACTTGACCCAAGTTTTTGCAAATACGTAGGCCCTCCTCTTTGTACTGTTAGATTTTGTCCAACAGTACACTAAGAGGAACTCTATTCTTCTCAGAGAACTAAACAAATGTTTTCATTGGCCTTTTCCAAAAAAAATTCCCATGCAGAGCTTCTTTACATGGTACCAAATACATCTTGAGTGCGTGTAAAATACATTTGAATGAAAATAATTCTCTAAGAAAATAAATTTTCAAGGAACAAGAAGACATAATTTATCCTTCGGTGCTTATGAAAATTTTTCAACTACTTTGGAAAAGGACATTTGGTTTCATCCCATAGATGTCAAAATTGGGAAAAGGGAAAGTACACAAATCAAGTTTTCAATCAACTAGAAACTATCAGATAACCAAATAAGTCATTGTGCTACATTTTTTGAAAAAATTCTTTTCATGAAATTTATTTTACATGAAATCAAACGGACCCCAAAAGGCATAGAACATAAGCGATTCACTGAGACCATTAGATCGTCCTCCACATTTGTAAACATACCCTCGACCATAAATCGGTTACCCCTAACCCTCCATGAAATTGGATCAACAAAGGTATGCAACATAAATGATTCACACCCTATGGCAGAATGTTCAGACCATTAGATCATACTCTTACATGATTGAACAATTAAAAACTAGAAATAAGTAAATTGTTTCTTATCATTTACTAACAAGATTTTTTATTACTAATTATAAGTATCTTAATTCATCACCACATAACTTTTTTTTCAAGAGAGGTATCAATGTAAACATATATCCAAAAGTTAAACTTTGTACATTTACTACATTAACATGACTTCTGGTTGCTGCAATGTCTTCTATGCTAGTTAGTACTGCATCAAGCATTGCTGAATTCACATTGTAAGGGGACACTTATCGGTCCCAAGCGTGTAGCCTAATAGACATTTCTCCACCTGTGTGCAGGCGAGTGCATGGTTCGATTCCCTCAATGTCCAAGGGAAGTCTTTTCCACGAAATCATTTGTGCACTATTCTCTGGAGAGTGCATAGAAATCTTATCGGAGCAATTTAAAAGAGCCTTTCTCCTCCTATGCGGGGTATCTCCACCCTCGATGGAATTGAACTCTACTCTTCGGAGTAGGGGAATATATGCCTAACCACCGGACTAGTGGCCAAAAAGAAAAGAGGGACATTTATCCAAAGAAGGCCTCATATAGGAGCAAAAAACATTCTCTTAAAATGTCTAATGTGGTCAACTAGAGAGTAGCTTTTCAAATAAATGTCCCTTATAAAGTTAAATTTTACAAAAAAACTCCTTTCCTAAAATTTTATAAAATATATAAAATTTCATTAGCCTTCTAATAAAAATTTAAAGCTTTTTGAAAAATACACATTATTGCTATTTCAATTTATGGCCCTTTGTCGAGATAGGATTTTGCCCTTTTATAGGAAAAGAGCCTTCATGAAAAGGGGAAAGGATCCACCCTTATAAGCACATGGTCACTATCTCAAACAATGGATATGGAACTAAACGTGGACACAATATAGTTCTCGAGTTCCCTCCCAACCCTTTAAGATGGATGCATGTTGTAGGATGAGGTTCCTAAAAATAGTGTCATCTTGTTGAAACTTTTTTTTGTGGCTCTCTAACAAGGTATTATTCGTAGAATACAAGTAAAAAGTTTTGTCCTTTTATATAAAAAAGGGCCTTCAATAGGGAGAGAGGGAGGGACGGACCTACATTATAAATACAGGCTACCAATGTGGACAGCCACTATGAATTAAATATTAGCTATAATAAAGAAGATTCTAAAAACAGTTAGCCTATGTATAAGTGAAGACATCTTCTAGACTTTAATATTATAATATATTCTTATGTCTACTATTCTAAGAGGAATTAGAGCCCTTATTTAAGTGGCTTCGCTCATAGTATATATTATTAATCTCATTTTCATGAGGTAGCCTAGCTTTTTGTGCCAGTTTCTTTATCTATTACTTTAAAATGTTAACTAAAATCTCATGCATCTCACCCTCACAAGCATACCTATATAGTGAAATCCTTCAATGTATTCCAAAGCATAAAATAACTTATTTACACATTGAATAACTTTCATAAGATTTCCACTAATTCATGTTCAACTGCCAACATAGGTTTCTAATGTTGGGCTTAGCCCTTTCTACCAACTGGGGAAGGAGGACCAACGCCCGTTGTGGTAGGAAAAGCGCCCATCATTTTGAACGTCTCGGGCATAGTGGAACCCATCGGACAACCCCTCAAAATTCGAACGTTGCACGCCACCTAGCCCCCTCCGCTCATTATGATGGTCAAAGTGACAATACAAATCACCTTGGCATGGTGGCACTGCCGATCGGCCACCAAACTCGTACTCCTTGCTACACTAGTGCACCAAGCAGTGAGGGACAAGTAAAGGAAGAGAATGTTACTTAGCGCAAAATAGCTAGTAGGCCAGCCCAATAACCCACACTAGAACCAGTCAACATCATCTTGTTGAAGCACAAAACCTGCAGATGCAGGTCTACATTGTTCGACCTGGGCCTTGGACTAGGACCCGGCACAAGAGGGCCCTAGAATGGCTCCGAAAGAGTCCAATACCAGAAGTAGGTGACTATTGTGACATCAAGACTAAATATGTCGCCTAGCGGAACACTGTGACCAACTCAATCAAGACCAAGGACCCTACCCTGGTCAGGACTCAACCTGGACATGGAAACATTTCTCCTCTCGACTCAGCCCGATCGCGGCTCAGAGTAAATCAAGATTAATTTAGAAACTTGTCCGGTTGGGGGTCCTACCTTCCAGGCCAACCCCTTCCAATTCCAAACAAATCAGCACAAATCTGAGAATCCACCTTGGACCTGACTTTCGCAGAACATTCCCTTCCGACTTGGGATTTACTAAGAAAATAATTCTCTAAGAAAATAAATTTGCAAGGAACATGAAAACAGAATTTATTTTTTGGTGCTTATGAAAACATTTCAACTGCTTTGGAAAAGGACATTTGGTCTCATCCCATAGATGTCAAAATCAGGAAAAGGGGAAGTCAACAAATCAAGTTTTTCATTGACTTGAAACTTTCAGATAACCAAATAAGTTATTATGCTATATTTTTTGAAAAAAAAAATCACGACATTTATTTTACATAAAATCAAACGGACCCCAAAAGGCATGGAACATAAGTGATTCATTTATACCATTAGATAGTCCTCAACATTTGTAAACGTACCCTCGACCATAAATCGGTTACCCCTATCCCTCTATGAACTTGGAGCAACAAAAATATGCAAGCTAAATGATTCACAACATATGGCAGAATGTTCAGACCATTAGATCATACTCTTACATGATTGAACAATTAAAAACTAGAAATAAGTAAGTTGTTTCTTATCATTTGCTAACAAGATTTTTATTACTAATTAAAAGTATCTTAATTCATTACCACATAACTTTTTCTCAAGAGAGGTACCAATGCAAACATATATCCAAAAGTTAAACTTTGTACATTTACTACATTGACATGACTTATGGTTGCTGCAATGTCTTCTATGGTAGTTAGGACCGCATCAAGCATTGTCCAATTCACATTCTAAGGGGGCGCTTAGCGGTCCCAAGCGTGTAGCCTAATAGACATCCCTCCACCTATGTACAAGCGAGTGCATGGTTCAATTCCCTCCATGTGCAGGGGAAGTCTTTTCCACGAAACCGTTTGTGCACTTTTCTCCTGAAAGTGCATGGAAATCTTGTCAGAGCAATTTAAAAGAGCTTTTCTCCTCCTATGTGGGGTATCTCCACCCTCGATGGAATTGAACCCTACTCTTCGGAGTAGGAGAATATGTACTCAACCACTGGACTAGTGACCAAAAAGAAAAGAGGGGACATTTATCCAAAGAAGGCCTTATACAGGAGCAAAAAACATTCTCTTAAAATGTCCAATGTGGTCAACTAGAGAGTAGCTTTTCAAATAAATGTCCCCTAACAAGTTAAATTTTACAAAAAAAACTCCTTTTCCGAAAATTTTATGAAATATATAAAATTTCATTAGCCTTCTAATAAAAATTTAAAGCTTTTTGTAAACTACACATTGTTGCTAATTTCAATTTATGGCCCTTTGTCGAGATAGGATTTTGCCCTTTTATAGGAAATGAGCCTTCATGAAAAGGGGAAAAGATCCACCCTTATAAGAACATGGCCACTATCTCAAACAATGGATATGAAACTAAACATGGACACAATATAGTCTATGAGTTCCCTCCCAACCCTTTAACATGGATGCATTTTGTAGGATGAGGTTCCTAAAAACAATGTCATCTTGTTGCAACTTTTTTTTGTGGCTCTCTAACAAGGTATTATCCCTAGAATATAGGTAAAAGTTTTGTCCTTTTATAGAAAAAAGGGCTTTCAATCGGGAGAGAGGGACGAACCTACCTTATAAACATAGGCCACCAATGTGGACAGCCACTATGAATTAAATATTAGCTACAATAAAGAAGATTCTAAAAATGGTTAGCGTATGTATAAGTGAAGACATCTTCTAGACTTTAATATTATAATATATTCTTATGTCTACTATTCTAAGAGGAAGTAGAGCCCTTATTTAAGTGGCTTCGCTCATAGTATATATTATTAATCTCATTTTCACGAGGTAGCCTGTGCCAGTTTCGTTATCATTCCAAAGCATAAAATAACTTATTTACACATTGAATAACTTTCATAGGATTTCCACTGATTCATGTTCAATTGCCAACATAGGTTTCTAATGTTGGGCTTAGCCCTTTCTACCAACCGGGGAAGGAGGATCGACGTCCCCTATGGCGGGAAAAGCGCCCTTCATTTTGAACGTCTCAGGCATAGTGGAAGCCATTGGACAACCCCTCAAAATTCGAATGTTACACGCCACCTGGCCCCTTCCGATTCCAAACATATCAACACGAATCCGAGAATCTGCCCTGGACCTAACTTTCCCAGAACATTCCCTTCCGACTTGGGATTCAGCCTGAGGATCCCCTCGAATCCAACTTTCCTAATCAGGACTGGTCTCTTGCAAGGTTCTAAATTCTTATATAAGGACTCAGCCTAACAGGCCAAGGTACGCTTTCCAGAGTCCAAGTTATCCTTGTCTTGCACTACCAGCTTTCTCACTTAAGCATCGGAGGGGAATTCCTCAGTTCACCACCGGGGGCCCTTAACTGTGTTCTCTTTTGCAAGGACTGCCGATTCTCAGCCCTCCGATCTTAGGCGGGTGGCCCTAATTGTAGTGGACAAGATTTTGACCCATCAGAAGACACATCTAAATACCTTTGGATACTTTGGTGTATTGGAATATATGAACATGGAAACCACTCAAACAACCAAACAATTATCTTTAGGGATTGCCTTGTGCTTCCGGACTATATCGATTCACATGGAGGTGAACAAAACCATCTATGTCAAAATTATTGCAAGAAAGCTTCAGCTTCTCTTTGTTCATTTCTTAAGAAAGGTGTTGTTTTTTCCTTAAATGTCACAAAATGCTAAGGAATACAAAGAGAATTCTGAGGGGAACAAATGCTGGAATCCATAATCCAGTGAATGAGGAGTTGGATGCTATCAAACTAGCTAATTGGCTTCCAATTCATTCGAGGAAGTTTAAGATCTCAAGGACCTGTCAGGATGCATGACTGGCCTAAGGAAGTCGAGGAGTTTAACGCTAATGAAACTAGTCTTAGTTTCTTGACAGCGTATTACTATTTCTTCTTATTCCGTTGTAAACCAAAAAAAAAATCAGTTTGTTATGCTTTATCTATGGCTTTTTGGACCACCTAGAATCTTAGATGTTAAGAAAAGGTTACTATAGTGTAGGGTAACCCATGAAAAACTGAATTAGATGATAAAGAGCATATTATAATGTTTAATGATTGAAGAGAAACAGTACATGGAACATGAACATGCTTTGATCAGGAAATTGGCACCTGCATCAGAACTTCAACATTTGTAAGGAGACACTGGTGAATTGGGAAGTTGTACCCACTTGGACGGGTAGCACAGATCATATCATGAGGACAGGTAATGGCAGTAGTTTTAGGGAAAAGATATAAATCTAGTAAAACATAATAGTGCCTGTGAAAAATCCAATGGCTGCTAAAGGTGGTTCTGGGCTTTTCAGAGAACCAAAACGTGTGGCTTAGGAAATAATCAGACTAAGACATTTGAAAGAAAAAAAAGCATAAGGAGAAAGAGAAGGCTTAAAAGGTTTTGGTTCCAGAGTAGTGCCTTGCAACTTCCTAGTAACCCCATCATCCGCAGCAATTCCCCACACACCCATGGCACATTCCTAGTTAACATTTGCACTTTCAACATTCCCAATGCAAACCCTCTCATGATTTCCTCACCACGCCAAGTCCCCTTTGTAACATCAGAACTTCTAAAACAATGAAAGGCAAGATGAGCTACTGAGCTTCTACACTTTGCCCTTGCTTGAACATGGATATTCTCTGGCATTATTAGGCTGCTTTTTTTCTAGAATTAGCAACCTTGTGTGCTACGCAGATTGCTCCCCATTACCTTAATTTGGTGGCAAAAAAAGATACTATACTTGATAACTGCGAAAGAGGCTGATTCCTGTGTTTCCTATACGCCAACTCCTTGATGATATATATCCAAATACACCATGAGCCATTGCATCACAGTCGTGCATATCATATAAACATCTGCATATGAATGCTGGAGCTGCTGAAAGGATCATTAAGTACACGACACATTTAAGTTTTGCTTAGAAAAGTATGTTGTGTTTTTCAAAGTCACAACCAAACCGCCCATTAGGTTTATAAAAAATTCGGTATGAGGACTGGACGAACATTAGAAAGCTGAAGCTCTGATCATACATGGACATCAATTAAATGCCTCACTAAATTATACCTAACCACTTCTCATGCTCAACATGGTTGCCATCCCAAACACAGCTTAGTTACGATGAGGCGTCAAAACTAACCCCCAAGAAAGCTAGACACTAACTCCATTCCACAGGGCTCCATCGGTAATGCCAAATGCCTGCCCAGAGATGTTGGATAACCATACCTGGCCTAGCATTTATTCATGGATTTGATCACAAAGGAGCAAGATACGACAATTGAGTCAGTTACCAAGCCAACTTTATTCTATAACATGCATACAAATTAATTTACAAAGTGATCTAGTCTTGTGGAATCTGTAGCTTCTTTCAAGCAATAGTATAAAATACAGAAGCACTTTTCACATTCAAACAGCATTCTGGACTCAAAAATATTATGCCTATTGCTTTACACAGGTGATCCCAGAGGAGGACATTTTTGCAGTCACACTATTCATCAGTTCTCCCTGCGATGGCCTGCCTTCATGATCACTGAAATAACAAACAGAAATTGCTTGGATTTAGTGAATACAAGGCATATTAGACCAAAAAATCCACAATAACATCATACCAACTCACCTCAGGGTAGCAGTCCTGACTGGCAATGGTCTGTGTTGCAAGATCCACATCCACTGAACAGGATATCCTCCCCTGGAGACAAAGAAGATAGGAATAGCTCATTAGACATACAGTGAAGATCAAAGAAATCATGACAGTTCTGAAAATCCCACCACATCCAAGAACGTATATAAGGGTCTCTAAAGCCCAATCTAGTTACCACTACTCTAATTAAGTCCTACAGCTCCCAGTGCTGCATGGGACAAACTATGTTTATCTTACTAACCGTTTCTTATTCTAAGGAAATATGACATTATGGAGCAATGCAATATTACCCAACCTATAGTTTTTTCACTACAATTGCTCGTCTGGAAGAGTGTCATGTACTTCTTACAAACTCCCATCCCTAAACCGCTAGGAGGAGTTTAACATCTTACAGACTTTGACCTGCTCAGTTAAAACCATATTATCATAGAACTGGCAAACAACCGACAATTTTTTTCCTCAACTGCAGTGGCTCCACAATCAACATTGAAACTTCAAATACCAACAATGAAATCATTTATATGAGATAACATGTCACTTAGGTTTCAAATTATGACATTAAATGAACCAAGATGCCATAATCAGTAAATTATGGCGGCAGTTGGAGAGAATCATAAGTATGAACAGTCATAAGAGGTGGTTTATAGTAAAGGCTCTTAGCTCCCACTCGTCAATAGTATGGCATGAAGAATGCCTATTGACAAATGGTGTGGCTACTTTCAACAAGGCAATGCTAGCTAAATGGTTGTGGAGAAGGGGAGAGCATCCGGATGCACTTTGGGCTGTGATTGTGAAGGATCTTTATTTTCAAGGTGAGAACAAATGGAATTTTTATCCTTCAACCAACTACAATATGTCTTCAATCTGGAAGAATATTGTTAGATGTGCTGAATTCATGGATATTTCGAGCACTATTCAGGTGGGAAATGGTAGGGATACAGAGTTTTGGAGAGATAAATGGTGTTCCAATGTGGTCCTTTCTAAGCTTTTCAGCAATATCTTCAATATAACCCTTCACCAAGAAGCTACAGTAGAGGATGTGTTATGCAATATAGATGCAGGGCAGATCAGTTTGCCTTTGAGAAGGAATCCCACGGATGAGGAAGCAGAAGAACTAGTAATGCTAATTAACACCATCAGTGAAGTCAGAATTTTTGGTGAGGTGCAAGACAAAAGAAATTGGAGATGGACCAACAATGGACAGTTCTCGGTCAATTCCATGGCTCAAATGTTGAATGATGGTGGAACTAGGGTGTGGTGGAAAGAGTTAGTATGGTCTAATCATCTTCCTAATAAGATCAAAATTTTCCTGTGGAAGCTTGCTTGGTGCAGAATTCTTACGGGAAGGAGGGCCAAGAAACTACACATCTCTGGGAGCTTCTCGTGTGTTTATTATGCTCTTTTTGAGGAGGATCAAAAGCATTTATTCTGTGGCTGTGGTATTATTATCATACAGTGGAAGATTATGTGTAGATTATTTGGAATCAATTGGGTAGAGCAATCTTCTGTGTTGGATCTCCTACATTGGTGGAGCATTAATTGTCCATACAAAGATCTTAAACAATTGTGGTTCTTGATTTGCCCGGCCCTTTTGTGGGCCATCTGGTGTGAAAGAAACAGAAGGAAATTCAATGATCAATGTAGAAGCTCAAATGAACTGCTGAGGAGTACATTTAGATGGGTGGAAGAATGGGGATGGGCTGCTGGCATCCTCAAGGAGGGGAGTTCTGATTTTTTTGAAAAGGCCAGGAATTGGAAGGAAATGATCTCCTGATAGGCAGCTCTTAGTGTGTTTTTGTTTTATTGGCTTGATAAAACATCATTGTAAATTTCAGCATTTCATAGGTAGATGGGGTTCAGGACGGGGATTGTCCGATCCTGAAGGTGATGGCCCTTGGGCTATTCATTCTCTTTGTAATCCTCCTTTTTATTCTATGAAATTGTGACTTAATGTCACCTTCAAAAAAAAAAAAAGAATGCCTATTGACAAGGCAATGCAAGAACCAGAATGAAGAAGAAAATGGGTTCAAGAAGCTAGAGCATATAAGCAGGAATTGTTACAATGAACGCCATTCCGCCTGTCCTTTCTTAAAGTGCATGACGGAATGGTCTCCATGACTTATGGCACATTTGGGGTCCCCAAATCTGATGAATTTTCAGCCTAATCTTTTTTTTTATTACCAGATATTTCTTTATCATATGAATGATAACACCGAAAGAAGAAAAAAAAGGTAAATGAAGACAAAAAGAACTAAGGTAAGTGGAATGAAGCAAAGAGTTAGACAATAGAACATAATGAGGATATGTGAAGACAAAAAGAACTAAGGTAAGGGGAATGAAACAAAGATTTAGACCATAGTAGTCAATCCCGTCCCGTCCCAGTGAGAAAACGGAACGGGTCAGTTTCATGTTTGTCCCAGCAGCTGTCACGCTGTCTCGGCCCCTTCCCGGCCTGTCCTGGTCTACTCCAGCTCGTCCCGGCCTATCCCAACCAGAATTGCATTTTAACCTGATATTTTCCTAACCGCTTAAGCTCCTTGTAAACTTATTTTGGAGGGGTTCATTTGATGAGTATACTCCTTTATAAACCCATAAAACCATCATAAATGCTTTTATTGTATTAATTTTCTCAATTTCCATGTTTATATGTTTATTTTTTTATATTATTTATTATACTCATATGTTTTATATTTGTTGGAATACGTATTGAAAACATTCCGAGATGGGATACTGGAATTGTCTGAGACACCGGGACATCCCATCCCAATAGGAATATGGGACAGGGACTAGGACAGGATTGACAACTATGATTTGGACAATATAACATAGTGAGGATGTGAGAACTAAGTGGACAGATAATAGACATTTTAGCTAAGGGCAAGCCGAAGTTCAGAAGAAGCATGCATGTTTGATATCATTTTTCTAAAACACATGTACTGAAGTAAACAGGGAAATGAGCAATCAAACATTAATACATGATCTGAGACGTGCAATACATCTACTACTATTCTAAACACCAAGACTTTCAGAGTTTCATAGGAAATGAAATATGTGCCCATGTCATGACTCATGAGATAACACCTCAACACTGGGTCCACAGTTACGGTTGATAGATTTAAATCATCGATAGTATGGCATGGTACAAGTCAATTGAAAGGGACCATGCAACAACGCAAATGAAAATAAGACAGGCTCAGAAGCTAAAACATAGAAAGTTGGAACTACTATGATGAACAACCCCCTCCCTCCTTTTATTTCAAGTGTATAATGGAATGATCATGAGGGTTTGGCAAAATCAAGATCTCAACATCTAAGAATCCTTTTAGCCAAATACTTCCATTTTGATTATTAGGTGAAAGAAATTAAAACAATGGAAGAAAGAAAAGAGAAGGGTAAATCAATGCAACTAGAAGAACTAAGGCAAGAGGAACATATCAAAGAATTAGACCAGAAAAAATGATGAGGTTAGAATAAGAAAGTGGATAGAGATCAATAGTTCAACAGCATGAATATTAGAATTTCATTCTGAAGCATGTGAACTGAAGATGCACAACCAGAAATATGCCCATGAGATGATACATGTTATATATCTACAATGGCCATAAAATCAAGCCTTGCAAAGTGAAACATGAATCTACATCACAAAATGACACATTGATGACAACGAGGTTATATTTCTAAGTGATATAATAAGATGTCAATTATCATCATTACAAGCGCTAATCTGATTAATTTGGTGTCAGCTAGACCCAATGAAGGATCCAAAGGTTTTCAAAAGTTTTCTGATAGGCTGTTTTACCTAATATCAATCATCTATAAAGTGGTGCAAGTACCTGCTCAAAATAACTCCAGGGAAGGAAAGGGCCTATCAAAAGTTTCATGAGACAAGTTAGCGGGTAGAAAATCATATTATTGGTTGCAATCTGAGCTTATACAGCCAGGAAGATATACTCAGATGTACCCCTAGATTTTGAAGAGTAAGCGTAACAATAGTTTTGGACAAGATGACATCAGTGGCTTCGGAATACATAGTGAATACTTCCTAATACTGATAATGTATAAGGTGGCAGTCAAAAGGTGTGCTCATCAAGTCTACATGGTGAAATCACCTTCAAATTTAAAAATAGTTAATAATCAAATGAAGTAAAAAAATCCATAGAGTGCAACTTTCATCATGTGATTCATACAACATCTAACACCTTATTTGCTCCCTAACCAGATATCCAATTGATCCCTTATGCCACTATCACTGCTCAATGCCACGTAGTGCTGTCAAAATGGATTTGGACCTATACTAGACCTATTTCGACCCTGTATTTTTTGGGTGAGTATGACCATCTCCCACGTTAGATAAAAACGTGATAAAATTTCCATGAGTTTGGCCCTCAAATTGGCCATTATATAAACCAGTGTGTAGGTTTAGATGAACTAATTTTCAGGCCTACTACTGGTTTAATGTTAATTCAATACAAAGTGGACCCAAAAGCCAAACCTCCAGCAACATTGAACAGCTTTTATCAGGTTTTAGCCTGGTGGTTTCTGATCTGGGTCTACCCAAACCAGTCCCACTTACAGCCCTAATTGCAAGGCCTAGTCTAACCATACCTTAACCACTCATTTTATCTATTTTCTTTCAGGGTGCATGTGTCTTATCATGGATCAGAAGTATGAGCCTTGTTCTTCTCTAGTAAAAATGGTAGCCCGCTGGCCATAAGGCTCCTACCACTGCCAGATCTGGAAAGGCTCAATTGTATGAAGCCTTCTTGAAAGAGATTGTATCCAGGTCTGAACCCGGGACCTCCAGTTCACAATAGAGCAACCTTACCATCACATTAACCTTCCCCTCCCTCATGCTTATCTAGTGGAGGCGAAAAACTGAATCATCTCAATAGGCATGTATAAGTCAATTCCATCACTTAGTATCATGATATTTCATCAGAGGCATGTCTATATCAAAAATATATCTTACCAGATTTGCTATAGATATGCATGCTCTAAAGGGACACCTAAGGGAAGACCAGAATTCTTAGCAATAAAATCTTAAATAAGCAAAAGATGACATGGAACCTGAAAAAGGTTACCCACATGGCAATCAACGAGATGAACATCACAATACAAAATTCATTGGTGCATTCATCGTTCCATTTTTTTTTTCCTGGGATTACAAACTAAGGAGCCACCTAAATTTATTTTGCTGTTTTGTAGAAGCAGAATCTTCTATTTCCATTCTCTTTATCTCCCACAATTTCCTGAGAAAAAAATTAGCTTCCCATTTTAAGTTATTTAAAAGCCATTGTTAAATCCATTTTGCAAAGACGTTATTATAGGGATTATACCCTACATTAGTCAAATGCCACCATTTTACCACTATTATGAATCAAACAAGAAGAGATTCCAACTAGGTGAGAAAATGACTAAAAGGAAATTCGAAAGACTGTGTTTTAAGAGAGACAACGCAGAACTGATGATCTTGGAAGTTCAAGCTACAAAATAAGGGAATAAACTTAGAAATTGGGTATGCATCTCCAGACAATGACAACAGGATAACTGCTAAGATTGATAAACACATATGGTCCTAATTAAATTAGAAAAGTACAAAATAAATGAATATCTCATAAATTTTAACCAACTATCACAGTTCAAAGGATAGATTGAACCAGTACAAATTTTTACAACACCCTTTGGTTTATGAACAAATAAGAGACTTTTTCCTCTGTACAGAAACTTGTAAGAAATATATGACGAAAGAAAATTGTTGGCCTCTTCAAAACACCAAACCCTCATTGAGTTTATTCAAGACAAAGTTATCCCAGCGCCAGTCACTAACATGACTGTTTTTAAAAAACTTGAAACAGTTCGGATCACCAAGAATGTGAACCCTGCTAAAGCTCTAGTAATTTCACCCTCTTCTATAAAGCATATGAAAAAGACGTACATCTCCGTTGATAGACTCAGTAGGATCAACAGCCCCTGCTCAAGGAGAATGCAACTTGTTGAGTATTTAGCATGACTAACCTATGGTATCATAGGTGCTTGAGGCGACTGCCTAGACAACGAGGCAAAGTGACGCGGTTGTAAGTCAGCTTGCGTTGAACCTTATTCAAGGATGGCAGTACCGATATTCGGGGGGGTATCGATCTGATATGTACCGATATTAGTACTGGGTGTATTGGCCTGGTACCGGTCCATTTTGGTCCAACACCAGCCAATAATTTTTTTTTTTTAACTTTTTTAAATACAAATGTCTGGTGTCATACTACCACCATTATCGTATCAGTACCCACCGATACCGATACCAATACCGATATGTATCGATCAATACTACCATGCATGACCTTATTGCCTAAGTGATCGCTAGAATCGCCTAAAGCACCTAAAAAGTTAGCCTCATACCACCTTTCATGCCTAACCTGCCTCAAACTATATCAGGTCCACGTGGGTTCAAGGAATTCCAGGTCAGATCGAGTCCCCGAATCAGGACCCGCCAATCCTGATCCAAATCGGGATCAGATCGGCTAGTATCGGCCGGGATCGGCCGGAATCGGTTGGGATTGACCGGAATTGGCCGAATCGGGACCTGTCGATCCCGATCCGAATCGGCCGATCCGGATCGGGATCGGCTGATTCTGCATTCCATGTATGGGTCTGGCCCATTACACGTTAATGACTAAAAAATAAAAATAGACTCCAACATGCAAACCAACAGATTCGGCACCTTAAACTTAACCTTTCTATTTTAACCCCTTAGCAGCCTTATATGACTTCGAAGCCCTCATGCGAATCCATTGATTCCTACAAAGCTCTGACAACCTCACTGGCAACCTCCCTCGGCTCTGCAATGTTCGTGCAATCCAGTGACCTCCCTCGTCTACGGCATCCTCGTGTTCAGGCTCATCGATGATGAGGATGATTATCACATGTGCTCAACAAGGACAACCACTTTGGCCACACCCAACTCCGATGAGGATGACTCCAGCAAGGAGGTATACCCTCATCAATCATGACGATGATTATCACATGTGCTCAACAAGGACAACCACTATGACTGCACCCATCTCCGATGAGGATGACTCCGACAAGCAGGTACACCCTCCCTCTCTCTCTCTCTCTCTCTCTCAAGAGGTAGACCAATGGTACTGGTCTCCCTTGCCCTCTTTCTTAGTCTCTCTCTCATAGTCTCACTATCTTTGAGTCTGCAAGGAGGTACACTGTGAGGCATCTGTCCTACATAGTCTAAGGAAAGAGGTGAGTGAGGAGAATAGGGGTTTGCCTTATTCTCAAATGCCTAGGCAAGTGCCTAGGTATTTGAGGCTACATGCTTTCTCCCATAAATCATCATGAAGGAAGGAAATGGCAGACTAGCAATAGGAGGATAATAAAGAAAACATCCACAATAAGAGTTTGTAAGGATTTGAGAAATACTGGTCATGTCCAATATGTAAAATTCAAGTTGCATACAGTACTTATATAAGTAATAGATAGTTTTACGAAGCATCAAAAATAAGAAAAATCTGACAGTACGTAAGAGAAAAAAGGCATTAGACATTGCTAAAAAGGTATAAGCCATTTTGGGAATAATTAAGAATTTAAAAAATAGTACGAAACTTAATACCATATGACCGAAAAAAGATACAAGCATTTGACATAAACAACATAGGAGAGTGCATATATAAGTGAGGAGAACATGAGGCAAGGTTTGGCATTGCTGGCTCGCCTCACCCTACTTCATCGCCTAGGTGAGCAACACGATCACCTTTGATAACATAGCATCTATCCACCCTCTCTCCCTCACGATCTCTGCCAGTTTGCGAGGAGGTAGACTAGTGGCCTCGCCTCTCTCTCTCTCTCTCTCTCTCTCTCTCTCTCTCTCTCTCTCCACCCCTTCTTTTTTCATGCTGCAGATGAATGCAAATAGAGAGAGACCAAGACTCTTGTTGCAGGTGGCTAAGGTACTCACCATAATAGTCAATCTCCTCCCGTCCCAGCTTGTCCAGACATGGATATCCCATCCTAATAACAAAATAGGACTGGAAGTCTCTTATTTATCCCAATAATTGTCCAGGACTATCCAGTCTATCTTGGCCTATCCCAACTAGAATTTTGTATTTGATCCCAATCACTTAAACTTCTTGTAAACCTATTTTGGTGGGGTTCATTTGATGTATACTCCTTTATAAACTCATAAATCCATCCTAAATGCTTTTATTGCATTAATTTTATTATTTCCATTAATTTTATGTTATTTTCATGTTTATATGTTTATTTCCATATTACTTAGGAGTTGTTTGTTTTAATGTAAAACTTTGTAAATCACCAGTTTCAAATCACCAATTTTAAAACAAGTAAAATTTTCTTGATTCAACATCAAGGAATATTTGTTTGGTTGTTTGTGAAACAAAACAAGAGGGATGCTTCAATCTTCTTGGTTTGGTTTACAGTGTGTCTTTGTTGTAAACCAAAACAAGGGAATTGGCCTATCAAGTGGGCATACAAGGTCCAGACATTATTTTACTTTACATTATTTTACATCATTCCAAACAACTAAACACTGTAAAATGAAACAATTGTTTTAAATTACACCGTTTTACATTAAAACAAACAACCTCTTATTGTATACATATGTTTCGCATATGTTGGAATCAAGGCAAGTAGGGTCATGAATCGAACATGGATCAGTCCAGTCCTGGATTGACAATTCTAATGTCCTGGACAATTTTAGTGTGCCATCCCAGACAATCATATTCCAACACATGGAAAAAAAATTCTAGGACGAGACTCCAGAATTGTTTAGGATACTTGGACATCCCATCTCAGTAGAAAAATGGGATAGGAACTGGGATGGGATTGACAACTATGGTTCTCACCCTCTCTTTTTAAAAAAATTCTTGAGTAATATGTTTGTTTGCCATTTCAATTTGGTAGATTTTTCACTTTCTTGGTTACATTCAAGTGGATGGATACACCACTGGGATGGTCTTTTGCATGTGGTTTGACACATTTAGTAACATACTTACCTATATGAATTTTTTATCTTTTTTTAATATAAAGCATCACCTCAAATGACTAGGCAATTGCCTAGGTGTTTGAGGCTAAGGCAACTCCTCAATTACCTCAGTCACCCCATGCCTCTTACTACATAGTGACTAATGTAAGTTCATTTATGCATATGATGACAAGAAAAGTATGAACACCATTCAAAGATCATAAATTCATTGTCATAAATTATAGACTGCTCTAAATATTCAGTTATCACGTCCTGAACATGTGCATGTGTGTGTGTGCGCGCGCGTGTGTGTGTGTGAGAGAGAGAGAGAGGCTCTTTACTCTGCATACACACACACATAGAGGAAGGGAGACTATGGCCTTCTTTACTCTAAACACACACACACCCCCCCAAAAAAAAAGAAAAAAAAAGAAAAAAAGCAACAAAACATACACAGACGGAGTGAGACGGAAACCTTCTTTACTCTACCCACACTGTTTTTACCTAGCTTCCCTCACATGCTAAACCCCCTTAATTGGGAAAGGTGGGTGAAGACATAGTCAAAGCTTAGACGCCACCCACGTGGCAGAAAAAAACACTGCTTCTAATCCAGTAAAGCAGATTTATGATCGAATCCCCTCGACCTCTCGGTGCAATCAAACACCCCTACCCCGACTAACGTATTTAGCAAACCCAGAGCTATTTACGCCATGCTAGCAACAAATCAACTTTCCTTCTACATTCCATGTGAACATGGTAAAGAGAAAACCAATACAAAAAAAAAAAAGGTGATTAGCCATAGAAACCCCAAAGTTGTGCTATCCCCACACTTAATAACTAATTTTAAAGATCCCAGCCAACACACGGACAAGCCTATGACCAGGATAATAAATCAAATCAAACTAGAAGAGCAAACTGAGCGATGTGGAAAACAAGCATATGGCTCTTGCTGGGAGGGAACTGGCGAAAAAGGAAGCTAATTTAGCCGGATACCTGGAGGGGGATATCGACGGCGAAGAGGTGGACCTGCCCGTCCACCTCCGTGACGGTGTCGAAGGAGATCCTCCCCCTCGCCACGTCCTCGATCAGGAAGAAGGCGTCCTGCAGCACCCGGATCCCGTCCAGCCGTAGCCTGGCGTCCACGTAGGACACCCCCCTCGCCCTCACCCGCCCCCCGCCGGCCATCATCGTCCCCAGCCGCCGCCCACGGTAGCCGATCCCCACACGGATCTGCTCGTAATTCAAGGAGAAGAAGTCCGGGTTCCGCACCCGCACCTTGAGGTCCATGTCCACGTCGAGGGTGGGCGCGCCGCGGTGGTCGGTGGAGACGTGGACGCCGCGGAGGGCGACGCGGGCCAGGCGGATGTCGGGGTCGGAGGGCCAGAGGAAGAAGGCGGCGGCGGCGAGGAGGACGGCGCCGGAGAGGAGGGCGAGGAGGGAGGAAGAGGAGAGCAAGGAGGAGCAGCAGGCATCGCGGCGGCGGCGGGGGCGGCGGGAGAGAATCGGGATGAGGAGGTATGGCTGGAGGGGGGGTTCCTGGTGGTAGCCGGCGACGGGGACGCCGTAGGAGGGAGGCGGGCGGGGGAAAAGGAGGGGAACCTGCGCGGCGGCGGCGGCGTCGTCTGCCGCTGCGGGCTTCGCCATGGCTCTGCTCCGCCCTGCTCTTGGCGTGACCGGCAAAAAGAACAGCGACCGAGGAGGAAAGTTCCGCGTTCGCTTTTCTTCCGAAAGTGATTCCCTGCGCTGTGGCGCAGTACGCCGCGTACAAAGGAGGTCTTGGTTCGAGTAGGAGGTTTGTTTTGTTCATGTGATCCAACTTTTTTTTTTAATTAATTTTTTTTTTTGGTGCCAAAGAACTTAACACAGTGAACTACTACTTGGGTCTAGGAAAAATGTGAGAGACTCTGAGTTTCCAACTCTCTGCAAATTTTTTTCCTCAAAATTGACAAATCTCGGATTCACATCTTTCGAAGATTAAATGTGATAAACTCTCCCAATATTTAAATTTGAGACTTCTCAATTATGACTACGAGGCGAGGTTCTTACCTTACGTGATCCAACTTGATGATTTCTTTGATCGTCAAATATAAAAGAAAAGGTGGTGCTCCCAAGAAAAAATGCTCTCCCTTCTCACAATATCTGTTCAAATAATATCTTTGCCTAATAACCAGTCATACATTTTGATGATCACATTGAACATTCAATTTGACTCATTTGGTTGAATTAGATTAGGGTGGAGTCTGCCCATAGTTATTGACATGAATGAGCTCGACTCAGTCTAACCTTAGCTCAAGGTTAATTTGCTTCAAAGCTTTTTTAACTTTAATCTTTAGGACAAGCTAAATGGTCTATTATTAGATCCGAATTTAATTGGTCGGATCTTCCGATTGGTTTACGAACTACAACATTCCCTTTATTGGTTGGCGTCTTGCGCCAGGGCGTAGACATCCTTCTTCTTCAGCACCGCTGGCCTCCTACGATTCGCTGATATATTTTGGTCCGTCTGATTCATCAACACTAAGCACGCAACATTTAATGTGGGACCCACGCCAAGCCCAATGGCGTTCGTCGTTGCGACGTACCTACGTGATTTAATATCCGGATTACTTGATTTCATCACTTTTTAAAATTTAGAATGGAAGTATCTTGATAAGATATTTTAAATTTTTTGTGGCTTCTCAATATTTTCTTTTCTTTTTTATTTCTGATGTCCTCCCATCCTCCGGCGCAGTGCGCCGACATGGACGCGCGGCCATTGTTGTCCCTTTCCCAACATGATATTTCCATCTCTTGGCGGGGATTGGTTCCAACAATCGAGATCCCAAGCGTCCACCTCTACTCATCTACAGCCGTCGAACATAAGATAAGTGACCTGATCCTTCCAATGTGGGACCCACTTCTTCGTAATGGACTCTTACGGAGACGGAGGGAATCCTCTCAATCTCCAACGCGTGGACGGCGCGAGTTGGACTCGGGCACATCCGAAGTGGGTCCAACTCGGGTCCACATCTCCTAATCACGTCACGTGCACGCTGGGGTCTGAGTTCTTCTTTGATTGGAGAATAAAGTATTTTGGTTTGATAGTTTTGTGAAACGGAATAAATAGATTAAGTAATTTTTAGGTCTAAGAATAATTTATTATTATTTATTCTGATATAAGTAAATCTAACGCGATATAAATCATTCTATCCGTCAAATTAGAATTAACTTTATTTTAATAATAAGAGGTCTCATTCTTTTACTATTCTCCAATCAAATTAGCCCTTAATTCTTACAATCGGATGATCGAGGGAACCCCAACCCCAGGTGGTCTTTTCATCAGTACGGCGTGTAGATGGTGAGCCCTTCCCTACGATTCCTTTGAAGCTACATGCACATCATCAACGATGTTAAGTAGGCCCAACCACGCCTGTCGGCCAAGGGTTCAACTGTGGCAAGGATTTTTATACTAACAGTGTTGCCATTTAATGTTCAACAGTCTCAAGACCCACCTCTCCCTTTAGCACTCTTCACTCTTTCGTCTCTTCTGGCTGGCGGCATTCACTGCACACCTTGAAGAGAACTCAAGGCCGTTTTGCTTACTTTGTACATATGTCGCCAACTTTTGTTCTGTGTAAGTAGTTTTGAGTCACAGTAAAAGAGGCAGATCTGCCTATTCTCTTCATTCTAGTATAAGTTAAGAAGTATTTTAAAACTAAAATAAAGTTTATTTTGGCATAAACAATCTCAGAATAGCTCATTCCGAATAAGTCATTATGTTATTAAAGTGATAAAAAATAACTTTTATGATTACATCATAGATATATATATGCAACTTTTGTGTCATATCTTATGTAGGTAGCTTTCTGTCCCTTTGTTGTAAAGCATTCATCTTTATTTACCTCATGGGCAAGGCCTTGCCTTTAGCTATAGGAAGAACAGAAAAAATTGAGAAATTGGTCTACATTTGGCGGTTTCTTCTCACAAAGGAGTTCTTAGGACAAAGTCTCGCTTACTTTAGTGTGTACAAGGAATCCACCTGGGAATTTATCTAACAGATTTCTGGAATCTTATGCCCAAACAGTTAAAGTTGAAGGTAGGTGAGAAATAGAAAAGGAAATGACACTTATTACTTCTATTTCCTATAAAATTTATCAAAGATGGAAAAGAAAAATAAGTATTTCTACTTTTACATCTATTTCTTTTTCAAAATCGGAAATAAAAATAGATACATAAGTAGAAGAAAGTTTTCACTATTGTCATCCCTGTAATAAGACACTATTATGAATTACTTTTACTATCTACTTCCGATAAACTTTTTTATAATAATTTGAAATTCTAAACCCAAAAGACCCTAATTAATTATATAAACTCTTCAATCCCTGAAATTTAAACTTTAATACCTTACTTTTGTCATGTGTGAGATACTTTAATCCTCACCATTAGATATGAGATGCCCATCCAAGGGTGCCAAACTTACCTCTGCTATATGCTTAAAATAGCATATATAAAAGAAATGATATTTCAGAAACAAAAATGAGTTAGTGGATGCAGAAACATGTATTTCTATTTCTGACTTCATTAATTATCAAAAAACAAGTGTGAATTTGGAGTATGAATATCATTACCTTGGATGACTGAACGTTAAAAGTACTGGCTAGAGTTAGGAGTGTCAAATGGGCCGGGCTCGGGTCGGTATAAGCCCATGCCTAAGCCCAAAAGAAAAGTGAGGCCCAAGTTTGACCTAAGCTTGTTTCTGTATGCCTAAACCCAAGTCGAGTTCAAGTCAAAAATAATTTGGGTTTTGAACTCAGACTTCGAGCTTAAATGTGAGAAGGGTCAGTTCTCTTATTTAAAATATATATACTTTCAAGTCAACAAGAATTGGTGTGTATATGTAAGCCTTATCATTCATTAAAATGTGAGACCTTCTAGATCATCATATTAAATAACACACGTTAATAGAATTATCAAAATAATCATTTATATTTTGATATTTTATGTTTAACTTAAAATAAAATATTTGGAGAATACATTTTTTATAAAATCAAACTTAACGTAGCACTTAGATCAAATATGGATTAACTCATATGAAAATATTATAATGATTTATGGTACATATGATAATGTTAAACGTACATAGAGACGTGAATTCTATGAATTAATTTTCATATGTCTAAGATTCTTAATAAGTACAAGTAAAAAAGCACTCTCTTGAATTTAAGGTAATTGGAACATAATTTTAGTGTTTATACTTGACAAAGGTTAATGTATGATATATATATGTGTAACTAAATGACCATTTCAATATAAATATGTATACATTATATTAATTTATATTTAATATTTATCGAACTTTTTGGGATTTTGAACTCGGACTTGACAAAACCTAAACTAAGAGTCGAACTTAAAATTAAAGCTCAAGCCCAGCCTAAAAATGAAATGGATTCAATTTTAATACTTAAACTCATTTAATCGAGGTGGGATCGAAACAAACTTTTCGGCTTTGGATATCCATTGACAACCCTAGTCACAGCAACATAACTGCCTTTTAGAATAGAAAATAATGTTAAAAATAACATGACTTGTCCTACACTAACTTCACTGTTCCATTTCTAAGTTAGGGAGCAAGTTTACATGTGTCTTTTGGCCGCACCCAACTTTAAGTCCTAGTTTGAAATGCCAGCCCCGGCATTCATTTACAATTCAAGTCACCATACCAATAGTGAAAATCCTAATAGAACCCATTTAGGATCAGACTATCCAATAATGATGAACTACTAGAGAAATCCGATGAGACTAGAACAAAATGTTCAAAACGAAGTAGCTAATTTGAGTGCACAAACATAGATTTTTTCTGTTGAGAATTGATAAGGTTAGGGTGCATTTGGTTCCACTTAAAATATCATTGAATTGAAAAAGTTTTTTAAAAAATAAATTTACAAAAAATAAAATAAAATTTGATATTTGATATTTTTGAAGACATTTTCTATTACTTTTAAAAAGGACATTTGGCCTCTTCTCATGGATCTTAAAAAAAAGGAAAGTCAATAAATTAAGTTTGTAGTGGACTAGAATTTTCCAGATTACCAAATAATTCATTATATTACATTTTTCCAGAAAAAACCTTTCATCAAACCAAAAATGGTCTCCTAGCTCAGCAAGTGAAAGGAAACTATATGCCTGGATGGGAGATGTTAGTGCCAAATAGTGAGCTGCCAAGTTACATCTTCCCATTCCCTAGGCTCCTACCTAACCCGCTTCAAAGTTTCTCTTCTCTGGTCTTCTCTCCAAAGAGGGGACGCTCATCTTTGAAGGAAACCCCCTCCTCCAGAGGATCTTTATCCCTTACGAGAGGTTTTTGTCAGGTAAATCCTAGTGCTTTCCTATATTTTGTTCTCTATTTTCGTAACAGAGCTTTCATTCTTCTTTGGTTTCGATTTGTTCGTCTTCTACTTCATCTCCATCTGGTTTTGTATCAAGGACTCCTTAAGCTCTACCATATTTATATATTTCGGGTCTTTTGTCTCTGTTTAGAATTCAACGGCCACTCTTTCTCTATGATATATTTTCTCCTTTGTTAGGTCGTGTTCACTAACTAGTTGCTTGTCACGACTTTTGTCATATCTTGTGGAAGTCGTGGTAGTTTATTTTTCTTGTTCAGAGCAATTCATATGAGTTATTTGCCGGCTCGTTGGGATCTTGGTTTCCTGCGGATGTACTCTATACCTCAAGCTCTGGGCACGTTCTTTGAGGCCCGTTATAAGTTCAAGTTGATGGACTTTAAATGCAACTTCTTGTGGTTCAAGGGATTAGCCCGTCACTTTGCAAGGCAAGAGGACCCTCCATCGACATCTTCTCTAGCAAGATCACTCTAGGACTCTTAGTAATTTTCGATCTCCACAATTTCAGTTCGTCTCCTAATCTTATGGGAGTCAACATAGTTGGTGTAATGTTCTGCAGAGGCTTGTACATTTCCTTTAGTGGGAGGTACCGTTGTGTTGTGATGTTGGGTATGGGGATATGGTGATGTGTAAAGAACGTCCACTATTTTATATACGAATGTTTGAAGAAATAAAATAGTTACTTATTGCCCCAAAAAAAAAAGAATAGGTAAGCTGCCCCTCCACCCCCATTACGGTGTCCAAAGGGACACTGGCCACATCATTCACCAAGAGCATTGCATCCTGCAACACTAAAATGCCATTTAACTATAGATACAAATGGGTTGGATTCTATGTAAATCTAAGGTAGATCTATGATCATATCTGTTATATCGATTTAAATGTGTTATCTACTCACTGACCTATACTTATCAACAAAGATGCCAATGGCACGGAGGTCAAGCCATGCAAGGGGGATGTTAATGTCAAAGGGACAAAAGAGGATACCAACAACATCAAGGAGGAGAGCAAAGAGGGGGAGGTGAGCAGTGGCAAAGGTGGGCTGCTCCACCCATGTACACGTCAAGAGAACGTCGTTGGTGAAGGGGGCTGGGGCAGGAGGGAAACTCGCACTCCAACAAGTGGCAGCGGCGTTGCTTCATACTTTGCCATGGACTCTATTTAGGGCTTGTGGCATGATCTAAGTCACTGAGTCATAACTTTTTTTTAATTAATTGCCCCATCAAAGATCATACAGTACACATGACTATTTTAGGTTTCCTCATACTCTTGAAGTTTTATCTTTTTCTTAAAAAACGCCCCTCAGGCAGCCATCTGATCAAATCAATCTCAGGGCACCCTCAGTACAGTAGGTTGGACTCCATACAAAGTTGAGCTGACTTGAATTGAAATTGTGCTGATCCAAAGTCCACGAAGTGGGCCTGTGACTTCCAACTACTATGCTTATGAACATTTTTCTAAATGTTGTTGTCTCCCAAATGCGATGAATAGTGCCTTATAAAGAGGAAGAGAGAGTCGTTGGAGTGAATGGATATATATATATATATATAGAGAGAGAGAGAGAGAGAGGAATGTTGTGGTGCAATGCACTATAGCAACGCATGCAACCAAGTTGTACACATCATTTTCGACCTCTTTCTCCTATTAAAAAGTAAAATAAAAATTATCATAAATTTTTAAATACTTAATAACCTTCCTTAGGGTTGTTTCCATCCTTGGAATTTTATTTTTACCGTCTAATCGTGGTTCAATCTTAAAATTCAATCTTAGCCATCCATAGGGTACATTCAAATTGATTTCTAAAAATCATAAAAAATAGTCAAAAAATAGAAAATTAGTCAGATTGCCCTTAAGGTTGTTCTCATCTCCTAAGGTTATAGTATCCATCACCAACTAACTCACACAAGATTAGACGACTACAATCAATTCAAATACGATCCAAAGGTGAAAGTTAAGCTACAAGAGGTGAAAACTACTTTAAGGGGGTAACTGAGTTTAAAATTTTATGGTGATTTTTATTTTTTTCTAATATGAGAGTGGAGCCAACATGTACTGTGCAACCAGGTTGCACAGATGGCCTTGATTGCACCATAGCATTCCTCTCTCTCTCTCTCTCTCTCTCTCTCATATATATATATAGCTGATCATGTGCTAAGATCTTTATGTTAAGATTTGATTCAATTATATGTGCACATGGCCTTCCATCTGAATCCATATTAAATTTGAAAGTTTTGATCTAAGAAACATTTGTATGCTTAAAAGAGCCTTACATGTTCTAGGCCTAATCAAGGTTGGACTCATCAATGCCTATACAATGGAATGTGTAATACACAAAAATATACCATAAAATGCTAATTTTAAATAAATTATTAAATGTTAGGATGTGTTATATTTTAATCTTATATATATTCTTGTTCTGGAGTAAGTGTTTTTAACGTAACTATTAATTTAAACCCCCTCAAAATTGTAGACAACTTAAAAAGCACTCTAGAAAATTTGGAAGAAGTCTCCGAATATTTTGGAAAATAACTTCTGCAAGAGTCGTCTTTATGGAATAAAAGTGAGATTATGGAGAATTTTTGTTCTAAATAGACAGATTCTAAGAAGGTTTTCCAAACTTGACTAGCTGAAAATCCCTATAAAATGACCTTGTGAGGGCAAAATCTTCCTAGAATTCTTGATTCTATTGACACCTCTAGATCCAGAAATATGTACACATCTACGCATATATGATCAAGACTCCACTAGAGATTATTCAAATAAGGTCATTAATCATCAAGTTGACTAGTTTCTATTATGTACGCATCAAAACCCAAAGCAAAATAGGCAAAGTTGATAGCGGGCTGGGGAATGGTAGGTTGGAATGACAAGCCCACTTTCTCTAAGATAAGAGGGATCCCTAATAGAGTTTTTCAACTCTAAAAGTACACTATTCCATAGAGGCAGTAGGGGTAGACCTCCTTCGATAAGGTCTCGATTGCTTCGCTTCTTATTGCTTGGCTCCAAACGAAGCCCTCCTAAGAGTACGGTCAAGCCTTGGACTATAGGTTATGGCTAGCGCTATAACCCTTGCACCCATAGGTGGCTCTATGGAGTACTTTTTTATTTTTGAAACGTGGCTCAGTTGGCCAAGGACCTAAACTTTCTACCCTTGGACCCAGGATCAAATCCCAAGTCCCCTCCAGCCCCAGTCCCCCCTCCAATTTAAACATGCCCGAAAGAGGCAAAATACCCACGGGAGGGGGGCACGCGAGTCGAACTCGGACGCCCTCACGCAGTGCGACCACCCCCTGTGCAAGCGCAGGGGGGTGACACCATTACGCCACTGGTGTACGGACGCTCTATGGAATACTAACCTTTCTTCCTTGAAAAAACTCTCAATACTAATATTATCAAGAGGTGAACCAGAGAAAACAGGCCCATGATAGGAGAGGAGGAACTGTAGAGCACTTTATGCTGACCTCATGTACATGGACCCAATTTTGTTTTAATATGTAAACATTTTTTGTCCCTTTCTTCCGTAGGTGTATCCTCTTTCTTTCATATATAAGCGGGTTCTCAAGATTCAAGCCATAAAGTGAATACTCCAATTTCACAATAGGATCCCTATTCATGCCATCAATGTTAATTTTGAGAGTAGCGAGTAGGAACCAATAAACTTCTATAAGTGCACGATCACTTAATCCTATTTCGTAAAAATAAAAAGGCCTTAATTGCCTAAAAAAATTGAGAACTTGGGCAATTGCGTCGATATGCACCTGAACTAGATTTGTGTTTTTTTTTTTTTTTTGGCATGCCAACTGGGCCAATAACCAGCTAGTATGCTTTGATTGATACACCTTGACCTCCTTGCTTGGAAAAGTCAGGGGTTTGAGGATTGTTAGGTACATCCCCTTCATGATGTCATACGACCCATGTGTTTACTTGTTAGTAATGCTTTTTAATTCAAAAACATCATCTAAATAGTGTGGAACAATCATATTTATGTTGGATTATCCTTTTCTAGGAGGAAATATTAAAGGTACTTGAATTTGAACTCTAGGTATGGTGATTTGTAAATGTTCTACCAAACGAGCCACCTAATAAAGAAACCTCCAACAACTTTCTTTTTATTTTGTCCTTTTGATAGAATGCTCTTAACCCAATGGTTGAAACTAGAAAGCCCAATACCCAACGGGGGTGATATTAGAGTTTGAGGCATTGAATGCTAGCTCATTTGGTATCCTACGTCCTCCTTGAGAAAAAGAATGTGGATTTGATATCCTTTGAGTACAAAAGTATCTCTTTACATGATACACGTAGTTCATCAAATTCCTTCACTTTGAAGATGTCAAGGGGAAAATCTGGGCTCATACAAAGAATATAACTAATAAGATCAAAATTTGATTATGACACTAAAACTAAAAGTTTCAAATGTTCATATCATGTGCGAAATGTTGAACCATTTCTTAATGTCCCTACACTTTAGGCAAGCCTCGAATCTAGAGATGCGAGTAGTCTCCAAGATTAAGATGGGCATTTACTGTTTGATATTGATTCACCACGAGGTACACTTGTAAACTATATACATACATTTCCTATCATATGTCTTATAGACAACTAATATAATCTAAATCAATACATCTGTACTTCATGTTAGAAAATTTTGGACTAAACTATGGCCTTTAATCGATTGATGTGTAGGATATTTATGCATTCATAGTTTTTGACTTAAAGAGGAATAACCAAGCTATCCAACTAATATTGAGGTCAATCAATGACAAAGAAGATGTAAAATAACCTATAGATGAAGAAGATAAATAGGAAAATGAAAAACAAAAAAGGAACTACTGAAGAATGCCTTGGATATATGTTTGATGTTGTATCTAGATGTAATTATTAACAATAGACAAACACTATTCACTATTTTAAGTAACCTAGGTAAAAGGCAATTTACCTTGGAAGCTTAAGTTTCAAATGTGAATAAAAGTGATAAAATAGCTTCTTTTACAAGCGAAAATGTATAGGCAATCTTGACACTAGCTAACTAATTGGTGTTTTTCAGATAATTATGTATGAAATGTTAGTGGGCTCTACAATGCCAAGAATGAAAGAGACATCAACTTCCCCTATTCACTTACGAACCACCTCCAACCAAACATGAAACATAGCATGCTTGCCTCTTGACATCTCTTTGATTTTTCAACTAAAATATGAAGACCAAAAAATAACTCAAAAAAGGAAAAGGCAAACATTACTTAGATTGCCTTTTCAGGAACTACCAAGATTTTCTACATTTTCCTACATTTAGGAAAAGGCAAACATTACTTAGCTTGCCTTTTTAGGAACTACCAAGATTTTCTACATTTTCCTCCATCTTTAAGCCTACGTATAATGTAAAATATTCATATATATGCCATTTCTTGATATGTTTCATAAGAAAACGATCTTTAGAGAGATTGAAAATAGAAAACATACCTGGATAGGGATGCTAATAGAGAAGAAGTGAAATTTTGCTCCAACTTTTGCAACTATCTCAAGTGGAATGCGCCCTTTTGTAATGTCATCATGTTGTTCAAGTGAAGTCCTAAGATCTTGGTTTCCATTAAGCTTAATTGTAGCTTCGAGATATGATATGCTCCTTGCATTCACAAAAGTTGCATTTTTTGTTGTAGATCCAAGCCACTTTCCTTGATAACCAACAAAAATTGATATTATGTTATAGCTGTGGGGGATGAAGTCTTGATTCCTAATTGTAACTTTAAGGTCCATAGAGGTATCAAGGAAGACGATGGTATCTTTGCTCTTAGAAATATTCATATGGTTTAATTGGACATGAATAACGTTGATCTCAGGTGCTGAAGGCCAAAGAACTAGCCCCACAGCGATGAGGAAAAGGAGGACTACAAGGATGATGAGGTTGGCATGATAAAATATGCAACAAATAGTGATGTGAGAATGAGGGGGACGAGGACGAAGGGGGACAGCAAGATAAGGTTGCTGCACGTAATCTTTGATTGGTTCATGAATATTGTAATAGGGTTCTTGAGAGGGTTGGGTTTCTTTAGGCAAAAATGGATCTACTACTTCTGATTCTACTTTGGCCATGACTTAATTCTAAACCTTAATCTTCAAACAATCTAGAGTCTAGCCTACCCATCCCTTTATATAGCATCTCCATCTACACTTGGAAAGAAAAGAGTGTTAGTTTATCATTGCTCATGTCATTTCAAAATAATAGCCGTTTGTCCCATGATTCATATGGGATATATTTAGCACAACTAAATGTATAAGATGATTTGGTCACTCTAATGTGAATAATGTTACAATTGTGTACAAAAACTTTATATAGTTACACGCAACGATATTGAGGTCTAGATATACACAAGTGAAAGCAACCTTTTTGTACTGTCACAATGCATGATCATCTTATCAAAATGTCATTTAGCATGAAAATTAAGGGAAACCTCTAAATTATTGAGAAAATTCATTCTCTTTGATTCTTTGTCATTTATTAAAACCTCTAACTTATTGAGAAAGATCGGTGTCTTTGATTCTCCGCGATCTAATAATATTATTATTCCTATTATGTTTAGCTTTCTAGAGTACCATCATATGTGCACTAATAAGCAGCTTCTAGGAACATTCCTATGAGAGGGACATGATAGAAGTATTGTGAGATTTACACATGGTAGACCATATAACCTTGTAAGGTTAAAACAAATTAACTAATATACAAATTAGGCAATAACTAAACTCACAAATACATTATCATAAAATTACAAAATTCTTTATTTTTCAAGATATAAACCACAAGCACAATGAAGTAAGTAATATCATTTTGTCCACATGTATATATGATTTACATGACAAGTCAATTTATGTTGATAAAGTGACATAAGATAACCTCTTCCTTTTGAAAATGCAAGGTGTTTTCAATTTGATCACAAATGATCATTTTTATTATGCAATAACTATTAAACATGTATTGACATGGATAAAGGATACAATATTGTTAGGTTTAGAGTCTAATATTTATTGTTATATGCATTATTTGTAGAACCTTTCAGGATTAATAAAATATGACAGTTTTTTAGGAAACATTTTAAGTTAACATATACTATTCAAATAATTTTATAGCAAAACTCTTCACTATGATGGTTTAGTGGATGATACTACAAAATTCATATATTAGACTCGGGCTCAGTATCTAAGCTAATATTAAAGGATAGCTATGTGTAAGCTATTTATTTGATGTACTTTGTAGCATGATCTTACCACAACCAACTTCTTCTATATGTTTAAAAGAGTTGATAACTCTACTTTTCTCATTTTAGAAAAATGAAACATTATTGTTTTTATTGAGTAGCTTCACAAGTATGTTCTTGAGGAAAATGCTTCTACTCACTAGGGCCTCAAATCACCAAAAACGTATAGTATAGTAGATATATACTCCCTGAAAGGTTATATTTTCTTTTTCATCAAAGAATATTTTATTAATCAAGTTCTATCTTTCACAAACCAAATATTTACTTTTGTTAGTAGCTTTTATTTTCTATGTTGAATTCAAATGCACAAGTACATATCGAAACTATCCATTCAACAAAGTATTTATGTCAATCTATAGGTATCGCAAGGTACTTTTCAGTCACATATTACACCAAGAAAAGGATGTCATAAAATTTTCAAATTAAAATATTAGACTAATTAAATAGAGATTTGAAAGGCAAGGAATAAAGGACAATCAAATGACCTCCAAAAATATCATGAGAAGCAATGAAGGTCTATGAAATTATTCCTTGAACATGCCAAGTGGTTTCCACACGTTTTCCATTTTATGACATATATACACGATGGGAGTTTTGATTAACTTAAATAAAAAAAGGAAACTATGATTAAAAAGCTCACCTTTGAAATAGAATCTCATAAGCCCCATAATTAAGAAGGAAAAGATTGAAAGGTGGGCAATGAGGGTGAACATTCAATACAATAAATATGGAAAATGTGAATGCACCTAAATACCATCCTAGAAGTGACATGTATTCTTATCGGACAATCCTAGTACCAAGATCACTGGCTACATCGGACCTTATAATTGTTAAATTATGCAATAAAATAGTGACATTACGCAATCCTAGTAGTAAGATCATTGGCAGCACTAAACCTTCTGACTATTAAATTATGGAATAAAACATTGATCCTCATTTGGAATAAATGAAGAACACTTTGGAAATGAATAAAATCTTAGGTTCTCTCAAATGTTAGGCAAGCATTATTCTTTTCTCCTTAAAAATGAGTTATCTTGAGAGGAAATATCTCTTATGGATTTCGAGATATCTAAATATTTAAATGTAACAAAAATTAAATTTCAAAGGGTTAATGAAATATAAGATAATATCACTAGATTGACACCAATACTGCCATCTTCTCTTGAACCCTTGTGACCTGAAGGACAAGTCTGTTTGCTATCCTTTAGGTTAGTCTCAAACTAACAAAACTAGCAACCACTAGCTTAGTAGTTTTACATCCAATGTCTCAAATGGACAAGCCTATCCCAAGTATTTTCACCCCTTGGAACTAGTGGTCATGTATTAGGAAAACCTTACTTTTCATGTGCTTTTATTGATGTTCAACATTTATGAACCTTTAATGATCACTCAAGAATTTTGTGTCACTTTCTAAATGGTAAAACATAATTATTCAAAAAAATCTCTTATATATAACACAAATGACCACTTGTTTAGGGTGTTTGCACTTATATCAATGAATAAAATCAAAAGTAATTAATAATCAAATAATGGTCACATTAATAAACCTCTAGAGTACATCATATTTGAAATAATGATCACATCAAGAATCCAAGTCACCTTTCTATGTGGTAGAATATAACTATTCTAAGAAAACTTCTTACAAACAACATAGATGACCACTTGTTAAAATTGTTTTAACTTATATTCAAAGAATAGAGTCATAAATAATAACTATTCCTTAATAATCTTTGATGTTGAAGCTTATATGAAGGATTTTCATATAAGAATTCTTGAAGTTTTCAATTTAATATCCATATGCTATTCATATCCTCAATGTCTAGATTAAGAAATAAATTTATTTTTGTTCCTGGTTACTCTATATGCTCTATATTTTATTGTTTTAGATCTAATGTTGTATCATAACATCCTAAACATTGATAAAAAAAATAGTCATTTTTGTCAACTTCAAATTCTCTACTTATGAAAAGCTTCAAATTTTCAAACCTTGAAATCTAACGAATTATTCTCAGATTGTCGCCTTACAACTTTCTTCTTTCTTGATCCTAGCTTCCCTCAATTTGATCTACATGAGTTTTGTTCACATCTGGTAGTATGATAAAAACTTTATTTTTAGGCATCATGAACTAAGTTCTATTTTAATGCATATCCCTATAGGTAAAAAACAATTTAAACATTAGATTGGTAAAATGCATGTCCATGTTCTATTAACGTATATTTTTAGACACCACAATTTTGACATCCCTTTAGTCCATTAATTTTATGCTAACATATTGTCCTACCTTGGCATAACATAGAATAAAAAAATGCCTGTAAAGACCTAGATCAATTAGAATTTTGGTTATCTTGATTTTGATCATAACAAAACCTCGCTTTTAACTATGTGAATATCAGGTCACAAAAATATAATGAATGTGCTAAGGTAAGTCCATGAATGAAGATGGTTGAGGCATCAAGATACAACTAGAGATTCATAGGTAACATGAAGCCAAAGATATGAACTTTAGCTTATATGCTAGTTAATCTTCATGATCCTGAAGAAATGGGAATGTGGTGATGACTACTTAGTCGACCACTAATATTAATTGGCATTGGAAGACCTTATCTAGATGTCTTTGAATGATCTGGTTGGCCTTATGAAGTTGGATCCTGAGTCAAAACATCCATTGATATTGTGTTGAGTGGGGTCACTAACTCATCTAATAGAGTTTTTAAAATAAATGGATAATTAATTATCTGACAAAATAAATAAATGATCATACAATTTATAACCAGATTGGATGAACACCCATCTAATGGACTTGAATGAAAATGGATGAGTCACTATCTAGTGATTTTTGACATAATTGGACCATCACTTATTCATTGGGAAAAGCATGTTATCTCTCATCCATGAATCAATAAGTGACTTATCTATTTTACAGGACCTTATAATTGGTATAAGTCCAATGGATAACTATGTCATCCACTTTTCTACTATATGGTAGTGGAAAATTAACTCAACCACCAAATTAACATTTCACTATCTTTGTGTACCCAAAGCTAAGCATATATTATTTGGATCCCCACTCTTATCTATTATGAAGTACTTCTTATAACTATTCCTATAATTATTCCTTTTCACTAGATGACCACAGCTTGTGTCTTTTTAGAATCAAATTTGAACAATTAAGCTCACTTAATATCTCCATCAGGTACCTCTTTTTAAAGAAGACAATAAACATAATATTCTACAAGGGTGTAATACCTCGGCCCTCCAATCTATGTTGTCTAGCTCAATTTACTAGTTTGACTATGTTTTCGCTTATCGATAGACCGACCTAATTTTATTAAACTTGATTTATCTTCTTTGATTAACTTTTGTAATGATTAACGTGTAAATTCTGTGTAATTAGTTGGGTTTTGTGAGGCTTAGTTTGGCCTTTGGGTCATATTTTGTCATTTAGTGGTTTGGTCCAATTGGAGGGATTTATGGTTGAATTATGATAAGATTATAAGGTTGGATTTTGATCTGATTTTGTAGTCTCTTTGGAGGCTCATTGGGATGTTTGGTGTGTTTGAGATGGCCCATTGGGGGGTGAAGTTGTGTGAGGGTTGGTTAGAAATGGGGGCTTTTATGCAATTTGCATGGTTTACAAACTATGAGAGGGGAGCTTGACCCTACTCCCTTTTCTTCCCTTTCAACTCTTTCTTGCATCCCTTGGTTTGTGGAGGAACCCCATGTCTTGCCTGTGGGCCTTGGAGGTCCATAAGGCAACCTTGAAGGATACCATGATGGTTGGAGCTCTTCCTTGAAGCTCTAAAAGGAGATAGAGTAGTGCATTGGTGAAGGAAAGACTCTTGGAGCTTGGAGTCCAAGGATCAACACCGAACTTCTCTTCATTCTCTTCTCCAGGGTGTGGGTCTAGTGGTCAAGGCAATTATGATTGGAGGAGCTAAAAAAGAGAGTGTGTTTTGATTTCCTGATGTGCATGATGGATTTTGGTACTTAGATGGACATGCATGATCTTGATTTGTGAGATTTAAATTCCTAATGATTTGGATTGAGTTCTTACATGATCCATATACTTAGAAGTACACAATCCGAGAATGAAGTTTTAGCTTAAATGATTTGCTTAATGTGATTGATAGGGGTTCATCAAACGGCTTGCATGTTATGGAATTCATTTATTGTCGTGTCTAGTTTCTTCGATTCAAATTTTATGAGCATGGGTGAAGGATTGAGTGAGTTTGACTCTCACCTTCATAAGTGTAGAGTTAGCTCTAAAGTTTGGATAGTCAGCGAGCTTTTTGGCTCATATGACTTTTGTAAAAAAATGATAGTTCGTAACTATCCACATTATAGTTAATTAATTGATCAACACTATGCATGTTTGTAAAATTTAATTATTGTGCATATTGGTTTAGTAGCAATTAATTTTTCTTTGATTGACAATTTATAAATATGCAAATCATGACTTGATTAATTCGCATGGCCATATTAGCTATCATATTAATGGTCATATTGTAAGTTAAAATCAAATATTTTCACATGATCATTTGTATGTGAACATTCTATTATTGATAGTATGAATTTGATAGATTTGACTTGCTCAAATATCATGGAGTATTGCTATTTTATTTTGCTGAAAATGATTGTTAATTAGTTCTACTTATAGCTTAATAATTGATAATTCATATTATTTCCATGATATAAAATATTATGCAATATTTTTCATAATTGATCAATAATGAGAGATTTAAATTTTTTCTTTCATTATAAAATTTACTCGACATCGTTCTAATAAAGTTAAGTTGCCTAAAAATTATCGAGAGATTATTATAGTATCCTAGATCTATATTTCGATCTCAATTATTAAAATAACTTAACATTTATTAGTCTGTATTTTTTGAGGCAAATTGGGATGCATAAACAATGTCAACATAGCTCTCTATGTTTATTTTATGTAATGATTTAACATGGCCACCAAGAATATCATTGCCGACTTGACCAAGGGTGATAAATTAAATGGCTCGAATTATGATATATGGCACCACAAGATGCAATACCTATTAAACGAGCAGGAGTTACTAGAACACCTTACTACCATCGTGTCACTGCCCGAAGAAGGCAATACAACTCAACATCATCTGGACCAAGTGGCCTATCGATATTAGTTCAATAAAGATCATAGTGCATGCTTTACTATGCTAAGCAACATGTAGGATGCTCTTATTAGGAAGTTTGAGAAATGTCAGGCTGTGAAAGGGAACAATTGAAGTTCTACTTTGGTGGAATGTCAACTATGCGGTTAAGGGGTCTAGTACTCAAGTTTGAGAACTACCACAAGGATTCGTGCCAAACCATGATTGGGCATCTTAGAGTGATGTTAGCCATTATTAGAGATTGAAGGTGGCAAGCCATGACCTCAGAGATGAGTAGTAAGTTCTAACAGTGATCCGATCATTGCTTGACTTTTGGGTCCACATGAAACAAATTCTTACTCACAACGAGAATATTAAGAACTTTTCTGATATTTCTCACCATGTGGAATTGGAAGTTGTGCACGAAGAAGTTGTGTGCACGTCTGCCTTAGTCGTAAAGGGAGACATCAAGGTAGGAAGATCCTAGAGAAGTTCTTCAAGTGGAAAGATCATGATGCTGCGTCCAGCTCTAAGTCCAAGCAGAGTCGACACCAAAGCACCATCATAGGGGGGAGCATAGTGGAAAGAGAGACAAGTCCACGGTGAAGTGCTACAATTTTGATCATCTGGGACATTTCACTCCCAAATGTGCTAAGCCGAAAAAGGTATCCCTGAACCTGAGCTCTCTCTATGTACATGTTTGTTCTCATGTCTTAGTAGCTCGAACTTATCCCAAGTGGATTGTGCATTTAGGAGTAACCAAGCACTTGACCAGGGATCGAGAAGGGTATCAAGATTATAGTCAAGTTCCAAGGGTGACGTAAATAACTATATGGCAACAACACCAGTGAGGAAGTCTTTGGAGTTGGCATGTACTAGCTCAGAGCAAGAACTGGATGTGATGGTGACATTATACGATGTATTGGATGTGTCGGGAATTCAACATAATCTCTTATCGACTTCATCTATGTTATCTTTAGTATTTGCTCTCATACTTGCAGACAATGGCATTGACATTTATTTGAATGACACTCTCTATGGACATGCATTGTTAAGTAATAGTTTCTTTAAATTAGATGTTGATATGAATGATTCTACTTCTTATGTATCTTATGTGTCTAATGATAAATATTTTAATTCTAAGACATGGCATGCTCGCCTAGATCACATAGGACAAGATAGAATGACCAAATTAGTTCGAGAAGGCCTTTTTGGCTTACTCGCTATGGTCACTCTACCTGTATGTGAATCATGTTTGACTGAAAAAGCGTGCCAAAAGCCTTTCTTAAAGGCTAAGAGGGCCACTAACCCATTACAGCTTATTCATTCTAACATCTGCAAACCTATGAGTGTGAAGGCCTATCATAGGACACTATATTTCTTTACCTTCATAGATAATTATTCGTGATATGATTATGTTTACCTGATCGCTCACCATTATGAGGCATTAGATTGTTTCAAATGCTTCTTAGCCGAGGTTGAAAATCTAATAGGCAAGAGTGTAAAAACTCTTAGCATAGACCGAGGATGTGAAATTTATCTAATGAGTTCGAAATTCTATGTGAAGAAAAAGGAATTCCAAGACAATTTACTATTCTGCACACTCCACAATAAAATGTGTTGCAAAGAGAAGGAACTGGATATTGTTAGACATGTGGCGCCTGCGAACCTCCCAATATCATTTTGGGGGGACTCTTTGTTGACTTCTGACTACATACTTAACTATGTGCCTTCACAGTCAGTTCCTTCTACCCCTTATGAGTTGTGGCGTGGTGAAAAACCCAACTTAAATAACCTACACCCATGGGAGTCAATAGGATATGTCCATGAAACTTCCCGTAAGTATGGGAAATTGGGCTCTAAAGCTAGAAATCTTAGCTTCATAAGATATCTTGATAACTGACAGGAATATGTCATGTACTGAGAACACCCATATAGAGGAATGACAAAGAAAGAAGTCTAAGATGTTATATTCTTATAGAAAGAACACCCTAGCCTTGGTGACGTTGAAAAAAGTTTTGATCTCCATGAAGTGGATAAGACAAGTAATTTTTTACCATCATCCAACGAAGGGAGAAAATTAGTTCCTAACCATGTGATCGCTAGAGATAGTAGAGGTGATCAAACTAGTGGGAGTGCATCCCTTCCTTTACCCAGTGGGAGTGCCTCCTTGAGTTGGAAGATGCCGACACCCAAGTACGTCAAAGCAAGTGCAGGCACACTCCTCGTCGTCGATTTAAGATTGAAGAGTAGATTTTAATTCGTTACATACGGATGATGAAGAGCCTAAAAATACTAGAGAGGCATATTCATCATTGTTTAGGAAATAATGGGAAGCTGTCATGCAAGATGAAATGGACTCTGTGGCAAAGAATATGGTCTAGGAGTTAATTGACCTTCCACTTGGGTACAAGTATTTTTATAAGGACTAAGGCTTAGGGTTCAGTTATCGGATCGGTTTCGGTGTCGGACCCTTTGGTTTGGACCCTTGCGGGTCTGGTGCATGGTCTCATTATCGCGTCGAGCTTACAAGACGCGATTTTGAATGGCGTCGGTCTAAGGGGACGCCATTTAGAAGCCTTGCAGGTGTGCCGCATGAGCAGGCGTTTGGGCGCGTGTGTATGGCCCTGTTCGTGTCGCTTAAATGGCATCTTACATGGACGACGCGATTCAAAGATCTGCCAATGTATGACCCTGTCGTGTCGCCTGAATGGCGTCGTCTGGGAACGACACGATTTAGCGTATTTTCAGTTGACGTCCCGAGCCCTCCCTCCTTTCTCTCATTCTCTCCTTTCCTCTCTCTCTCTCTTCCCTCTCTCTGAATCTCTCCGACTCCCTCCTTCCCTTCCTCTTCCTCTTCTTCCTCTTCGACCACTCCCATACCCTCCCACCTCTCACCACTACTACCACCATGTCCTCTGTGGCACCTTGCTCTCCGGACGACGGCCGACGTCTCAGTGGAGTGACGACGTCCACGGTGGTACTGGCGGCGACTTGCAGTGTAGCTGATTGGCGGTAAGGAGCTAGGAGGAGTTCAAGTAACCGGTAGGGTGACGATCCTCGCATGTAATTCATTTGATTTGAACCATGTTTTCCCGCTTTGGAGCATGTTATGGAGGTGTGAGGATTTTGGGTAGGATGAGCATGCTTAGGAGGCTTTTTGATGAAAATGCTCTATTTTGGTGTTTTGGGGCAATTTGGGGGAGGAAATCCCACGTTGAGACTCGGTGAGGCCAGAGGGAAATCCTGTTTCGGACGCTAAATGGCGTCGGGCCAGGACAACGCGATTTGCAAATCGTGTCGGCCATGGGCGACGCAATTTAGGCTCAGGTGCCTGAGGGCAGTTCAGTTTTCAAGCGTTAAGTAGCGTCGCGACCAGGTGACACCATTTAAATGGTGTCAACCATAGGCGACGCGATTTAGGCCCAGGTCCCTCATCTCCCGAGGCCAGTTTCTATGAGAACCAATTTTCGGGCTTTGAATGACGTCGGTCATGGGCGACGCGATTCAAGCCAGAGCCCCTTAATTTCCTGCATTTAGCATGTATGACTGTTATGAAAATGTTAAATAGATTCTTGTATATTGTTAAACAATCCTGTCAAATGCATGCTTGAAATCATACATCGGGGGTGGGGATTTCCATGTAACCAGATCACATTGTGTTGTGTTTATGTGATCGTGGACCTAGAGTGACAATTGTTAGCGCTTGACACCTTGTGTCGGTGTTGGATTGACGCAGTGTTGGTGTGGGAGTGACAAGGTGACGCCTAGTAAGCGAGGGTCACTTGGTGTACCCCGGGGTAATAGCTAGTACCGGTGTGGAAGTGGTACACTTCGGAGTGTCACTAGTGGCTAGTAAGAGGCAGAACCACCTAGAACTAGACAGGTTGGAGTAGCCAACGTGATATCCGAGGGGTTGTTGTTCCGTCCCAACGGGTCAATGTTCTCCCGATTGGTTTGGTAGTTTCTTGTATGTTCCTTTTCGATAGACGTGTGATTTAATTACTACTTTACTTACACTTTTGTTGCCTATATCCTTGTGTTGTTGCGACTGTGGGTGTATGTGTGGGAGGTGGGGATCGAAGGATCCTTACTGAGTCCTTTCTGATGTGACTCACCTCTTGCGGTTTTTAGGTGAGGGTTCTCGAGAGCCGTAGAGGTTGTGGGGTTTCGCCTCGGGTTGCGCGCCAGCAGGCACTATTCCGGAGTATGCCCCAATGTAGTTGTTCTTTCCTTTTTCAGGCCTGTACGCTTAATTATTTCTTTTCAGTTGGATTATATAATTATTTGCTGAGTCGAGTCGAATTGTAATAATTTTTAATTCTTGCACCTTCTTTACAATTCGATGCTATGTGGATTGTTTAGCTTAGTTTATCATTTATTTTTCAGACTTGAGATCCTGGTTTGGTTTCTAATTTTAATGATTCGGTATCCATTTAGTAATCGGATCCCCGATTATAGAGTGACGGGTCGTTACAATTTCTGCCCTCTCAAGTGGTTTCTCACTCACCTTCAAACTTCTAGTAGAGAATCTCCAACTAGAAGTAAAAAAAATAAAAAGATGGCTAGATGGTCAAGTTGAAGCTCTCCAGTGGAGTTGCTAACTGTAGCAACCCGAATGTTTGGATCACTAAAAAATGGGTTTTGAGAGTCGCCGCCCGAATAAGAGGTTCAAGAATCTAAAAGACTCGGAAGAACATGATAACAAATTTGACTCCAAGGCTAGGTCTTAACAAAGGTTATGGATTTGTGCTTCGATTAAATCTGTGGAAGGGGCTAGGCATCCACAAACCTCCAAGATTAGTCTCTACTAATTCAACCAACTTTATAACAAAATGAACCTTACCAACTAGTGATAAGATCCCTTTTGTAAAGACACCAACTTACTAACAAAATGAACCTTATCACCTTATAATAAGATCTCCTTTATAGGAGGAGCACCAACTTACTAACAAAGTGAACCTTACCAACTAGTGATAAGATTCATTTGTGAAGTGATTAAAAAAAAAAGATAATCAAAAGAGAAAATAAAAGAAAGGAAGAAGATTATGTCGCTAATTTTCACCGACTATCTTATACTTTAATAACATTTGGATGGGTTAGAACTTGGACTCTATGACTTGGGCTAGGGTCTCTCTTCCTCTTGGATTTATAAAGTTTGCAAAAAGAGGTCTCCTTACTCTCTCCTTAGTTTGGAGAAATGAGTGGGATGGGGTGCTCTATTTATATGTGGATGAATGACATAGTAATCTTGATGATGTAGCAACACAAGCTTGAATCAAGGAAGATCAATGGATGAGAATGGTTGATGTAATTTGGATGAGACATATCATTAGTTCTTAAAAAGAGTAAAATATAAATTCAAAAGAAAGGACATGTAGGTATGTTGAACTTTTGACTTGGATGGAAGAGGATGTGATATTTCTTTGGTTCTTTAAAAGAAGTGAAGGAAAAGTCCAAAGAGAAGGACATGTAGGTTTGTTTAACTTTTCACTTGGAAGGAAGATGATGTGATATTTCATTAGTTCTTTAAAAGAAGTGAAGAAAAAGTCTAACATATCATATATTTCATTTTGTCATGACTTGATGGAGTTGTAGATGGGCCATCGGGCTACTATTAAGCCATGGGGGCATTAGGCTATTGGGCTACGGTTGGGCCATAAAACCTTTGGGCTATTGGGCTACAATTGAGCCATGAGGCCATTGGGCTATAGTGGATGGAATAGTTTACTTGGATATGTTGGACTTTTTGCATTTGGGCTATTCGAATGGGCTTGTAAGTTTTGAATATGTCTATATAGATTTTCAACATTGAACTCTTTCTAAATGGACGTCTATTGGGTCTTCAATCTGTGTCCATCCAAAATAGGGTGTCTACAACCCAAAATGAGGGTATAGATTTTGATGAGACATTCCCCTGGTAGTGAGATTCATGTCTGTTCGCCTGATCCTCACTATCATCGTGCATTTTGATTTAGAACTCTTCCAAATGAATGTTAAAATAGTATTTCTCAATAGTAAACTAGACAAGAAAATTTATATATCCCAACCAGAGGGTTTTGAGGTAAAGAAATAAGAACACAAAGTTTGCCGCCTAAACGTTCCATTTATAGCCTCAAATAGTCATCTAGACAGTGGTATCTAAGATTTCATAGAGAAATCGATTTTGAGAGGATTAAGGCCACTCTGTATATGTTAAACTAATGAGAGAAAAGATTCTAATCTTATCCTTATATGTCGGCGACATCTTTACTAACTGAGAATAATATGGAGGCTATCAATGCCATTAGGCAATTGCTGTTTTCTATCTTTGACACAAAAGACATGAGTGAAGCAAATTGTGTACTCAGACTGAAGATAATGAGAGATCACTCTAGAAGATTTCTGAGTCTATCTCAAGAAACCTATATCAATAAGATCTTAAAGTCATACTGGATGGATCACTCCAAACCCATCAATGCTCAAGTCAATAAGAATTGTGTTTTGAGTGAGAGCCATGCCCACAGACTAAAGAAGAGAAGAGTAAAATGAGTAAAATGTTAAATACAAAAATTATAAGGAGTCTGATGTATGCTATGTTGTCTAGTTGACCTGACATTAGCTATGTCGTAGGCCTAGTTAGCCGTTATTAGAGTAACCCTAGTCCTGCTTACTAGCAGGCAGTCAAGAGAATATTTCGATATTTATGTGGAATGGCGAACCTTGCCTTATAATATGAGGGAGGTGATTTAAGGCTGAGAGGTTAGAGTCATGTTGATCGAGCCAGCGACAAAGATGAGAGGAAGTCCACGTTAGGGTACATGCTCATACTATGTGACGTGACCATTCCTTGGTATAGTAAGAAAGAGATGCGTATCTCTTTATCTACTATGGAATCGGTGTTGGATATAGGTGTCCCCAAAGCCAATCATTAAGCACCTATGGACATTCCAGTTCACTAATAAATGACAATTAATTCATCATGAAGATCGGCAGATAACTAACTAATGCATAATGAAGTCCTTGGAATTATGACAAAAATATTAAATCATAATGAGATTGTGATAATGAGACTAATATTCCTAACCATAATTCCTAAATTGTTCTCAGCTATAAGATATCAGAGATAGGACATATTATATCCAGATAGACTTGCATGTGTTGTGCATATTCATTCGATGAGCATAACTAGTCTAATAGTCACATGTATGGGGACACTAGGGCAAGCACACAGGTGCTCATTAGAGAATGAGTTTACTAAACTGATCCGACATGAATCGTTGGATGGTAATTTACCTAACTGTCAACCAACTTGATTCATCATCATAGTAGTGTGGTTGGTCCTTGGACATGAGACACCAAAGACACCTTGTCGATGGACTTATAGACTTTGACATTGGCTCATGGATCTCTAACTATGGGATCTTAATTAGTCAAGTGATCAAATTCAGTGGAATACCTTTGAAGGTGATTGAGTGTTCAAAATGAGATCATTCACTCTCAGTAACTAGAGAGAAAATGCTCTGGGAATGGCGAACCTTGCCTTATAATATGAGGGAGGTGATTTAAGGCTGAGAGGTTAGAGTCATGTTGATCGAGCCAGCGACAAAGATGAGAGGAAGTCCACGTTAGGGTACATGCTCATACTATGTGACGTGACCATTCCTTGGTATAGTAAGAAAGAGATGCGTATCTTTTTATCCACTATGGAATCGGTGTTGGATATAGGTGTCCCCAAAGCCAATCATTAAGCACCTATGGACATTCCAGTTCACTAATAAATGACAATTAATTCATCATGAAGATCGGCAGATAACTAACTAATGCATAATGAAGTCCTTGGAATTATGACAAAAATATTAAATCATAATGAGATTGTGATAATGAGACTAATATTCCTAACCATAATTCCTAAATTGTTCTCAGCTATAAGATACCAGAGATAGGACATATTATATCCAGATAGACTTGCATGTGTTGTGCATATTCATTCGATGAGCATAACTAGTCTAATAGTCACATGTATGGGGACACACATGTATGGGGACACTAGGGCAAGCACACAGGTGCTCATTAGAGAATGAGTTTACTAAACTGATCCGACATGAATCGTTGGATGGTAATTTACCTAACTGTCAACCAACTTGATTCATCATCATAGTAGTGTGGTTGGTCCTTGGACATGAAACACCAAAGACACCTTGTCGATGGACTTATAGACTTTGACATTGGCTCATAGATCTCTAACTATGGGATCCTAATAAGTCAAGTGATCAAATTCAGTGGAATACCTTTGAAGGTGATTGAGTGTTCAAAATGAGATCATTCACTCTCAGTAACTAGAGAGAAAATGCTCTAGGAATGATGTACGTAGGAGTCTTTGGCCAAAGCGGATATAACATCAAAAAAGGGATTTTCTGATATTGTACAACGACATCCAATCCAAGTGATTTGACCATCTAGGGATTGGAAGTTGATTATGTCCTAAGTTGACTCAAGAGCATTGTATGAATGAAGGATAATAGCTATGCGGTAACTGTTGACGAATAGATTCCATGAGCTGCTTGTTGAACCTCATTACCTTCCGAGATCATGCGATGTTGCTTAGTACCTAACTTGATCAAAAGCCCGATCGATTAATATGTGCCATATTAATATGGTAGACTAATTAATTAATATAAGATATTATATTAATTAATTGAAGCCAGTAAAGTGTTATTGGGCTTATTGGACCAAAAATCAGACTGGTACTTAAGCCTAGAGGATCATATGCATAAAGATTCTCAACTAATGGTGTTTAAGTGGGTTTTATATTAATTTTGGATACTTTTGTGAAAAGTCGTACTGATTTAACAGAATTAAACACTAACTGGAAACCCCGGGCCAAGCTCCAGGGTTCCCCCAAGACTGGCCACCCCTGTCTCTCTCTTAAGGTCGTGTGCCCCAAACAGGATGCCCCTTGTTGCTCCACTCTGCTACTTTCGCTTCTCGATTGTCGAGAGCTCTGTCCGCCTACCATGAGCACCGCCACGGAGACGAGATCATGGCGAACATGCTATAACGGACGATAGAGCGAGGGAGAACTGTCAAGCGAGGATCACATGGATACCGCAGGAGGCCGGGTGCTTGCATGGTTAGTGCCATCGTCTTGACTGAACCGTTCGGTCTGGATTCAAATCTGCGCACGGTGATGTTAGATCACCCTGATTTTTTTTTATTTGTGTGAAATGGATCGGGAATAGGCGGGATCGATTTTATTCACCGTCGTCCTGTCCCGATCCTTCGTCATCCCGTCCTAATCCTTACAGTGATATCAATGCTAGGTTCTGCTTTGATCTGTTTTGGCGTTTTGAAATTAATTTCTAGATAAAATCCATGCTAAATATTATGTCTTTCTTATACAAACCAATTCATGGTGATGAATCGATCTTAAATCCCAAAATGTTTTCGTAGAAAATCGTATTGAGAAAATAAATTTTATTGAATTTTTTTTTGGGTTTCCTACTAATGAGAAGGTTAGGGTGGGGCGTCGGAGCACCATTGGTGGGACCGATGGTGCTGGATGCACCAGCCGGCCACCACGGTCTCGGCCAGGGGCGATGGGGTGCCCGGTGGCGTCGGCGCCCCCCTTTTCCTCCTCTTGTGTCCATCTACAATAGCAGAGGCATGGGACGGGTAGGGGGAAGGGGGGGTGGGGGGAACCCGATAGACTCCAGAGGTGCTGGGAGGGGGGAGCCCGGCAGTGCTTAGGACGGCCTAGGCCAAGCCAGAGGAGGAAGCAATGTTTTAAAATGGCCCCAATAATAAAACCATTTAACATGGTCTGGATCAGGATGGCCCAGGCCATGCCCGAACCAGGCCAACCATTTGTGGCTGGTCTGGCTTGGGTCCAGCACCTAGACTGGGCCTGGTAGGCCTAGATCGATCCAACCAGCACCCCCCCACCCAACTACAATGGCCGATATAATAAAAAAAGAATGGGTATCTTTTAATTTTTAAAATTATTTTAAAATTAAAAATAAATGGTTTTATTATTGGGGCCATTTTAAAACATTGCTTATTTTCTTAACAAGGAGTTGTTAAGAAATTATTTTGTCGCAAGGACTTCTTAAACAAAGGTTGTTAAGAAATAAAATGACCTTAAGGTCCTTCTAACAAGAGTTGTTAAGATAATATTTATCATTAAATAATTTCTTAACAAAAATTGTTAAGATATTATTTAAAAAGGAATCACTTAAAAAGAGTTTTTTAAGGGATTATTTTTACTTGTTAATTTCTTAACAAGCGTTGTCAAGAAATTAATTTATTTTTAAATATTTCTTAACAAAAGTTGTTAAGATATCATTTTACTTTGAGGACCTCTTAACAAGAGTTGTTAAAGGAGTAGCAATTAATAGAAGTGTTAGATTAATTTATTTAAATTTGAAGAAATTATTGAACAAGAGTTGTTAAGATAATAATTGTTATTCTAAGTGTTAGATTAATTTATTTAAAAATGTTCTAAATTTTACATGGAATCCTTCTAGAAATTGATTTCAATTTTGTATGTGTATGTGATGTGTTGTTTATTGCTTTCAAAATAGATTTAAAAGTATGCTTAGAAAATAAGATTTTCAAAAATTCAAATTATCCCAATTTTGATTGAAACTCAGATTTTATGAAAACAAAAATATCTATTTTCATAATTTTAGCCTTCATGTGATGTGTTATATCATGTGTGAATGATTAAAACTTGTGGTGGTCATGGACATGCACTTAGTTTATTGTATCATGTAATGATGTGATTATGGATCTATTTATGGAATGGTTTGGTATTAATTAAGTGTTAATTATTGAGACTTGCGTGCCTCCCTCTCTCTCACTCCAATGTATTTCTACCTCCCTGCATTGTTGTACTCCACTATAAGGCCTTCTTTTACCATTATGTAAATTTGATAGTTTGTGTTAATTTATCATATGTAATTGATCGTGATGGCCGAGGAAGGGCGAGGATGACCCACAAACGCGATCAGGAAGGCCTTAGCAAATGAGATCACCCGAGTCTATGTATTTGTAATTTATGATTAATTGTTATATTACATGTGGTAATTAACCTTTTGACTCCAATAATTGTCGTGTTGTTTATGACCACATAATTGACATGTATGTTGATGCATATACTCTATTTTGATTATGAATCAAATTATATTACTTAGGTATAGATATATTCAATATATTTATTTACTATCACCTAGGTTAAGACCAAGATAAAAGTTAAATAAATCTCTCGTTATTTAAAGTTTAAGCCGTAGCACGAGTCGTTGAGAATGCACCACTTGGCCCTCCATCACTATAGTTTTAAGACTAGACTCCGATTCAAGCAGGTTCATTGTGCTCATTTCTAAGACTTGTAATATCTGATAATATGGCGTAATGATACCTATAAACGAGGTAGAGTCATGGCGTAGCCTTGTTGTGCTCATCCTAAGGACTACACCTTAATCTATGTCATTGTGTAGTAATGGTAACGTTTAGACCAGAAATTAATGGTTTGTAGTGCCCATTTCCTAGACCACTAATGTTTTGAGGGCCGAGATACGATCAGATATTGCAAGGAGTTGCAAGTGCTAAAAGTTTGTTGCTCTTTGATCATTGTATGGTTTGTTGTGACCATTTTCGAGGCTACATTATGAGTCATTAAGATTATGTTCCCCACTAGCAAACTATCGGCGTCTCCTATTCTTTATATATGAGGGTTATACAATCTGCCAAAAAAATAGTGAGAGTTAATTCAAGATAAAAGACCATATCTAATTTAATAAGAACTATCTGCTGAATCACTTAAGTTTCTCTGAATGTCTAAAATGTCGTCAAGTAATTCGATACATGACATATTGGATGCCAATATCCTGTCACACTCCACATATTCAGACTGGCTATAGGATTTTGAAGAATGTTTTCAAATCCAAGCGATGGCCTATGTCCTTCATAAGCAATCCCCATGTGAGCTTGCTGTCAATGTCAATAAGGATAATTCATGTGACCTCCTACTTGGTGAGACCAATATGAAGAGAAGGTTAGGAGGTACCTTTGAGAAAGACAAGTGAAGAGGCTTTAAAGAGTTGAACCAGTTGCCAAGAAGGATAAAGGCAAGCCAGGTAAACGGGAGGAGTGCTTCCATTACCACCAACAAAGGACACTGAAAGAGGAACTGCGAGTCTTATCTTGTAGGAAAAGGCAAACGAAAAGAATAAGAAGCTTAGACAAGTTTCACTCAATTAAAGAATTCACATCTCCGGTATGAGATACTAGATGTGCTTTTCATATTTGCACTGATGCACAGAACATGACAAGTAAAAGGAAATTACGAGATGAACAGGTTGACTTGAGACTTATAGACAATGCAAAAGTTGCATTTATTACTGTGGAGACAATGAACCTTAAGACGTTCTCAAAAGACTTAAAATGGAACTTGATAATTGTTAATTTGTTCCCTTTATCATCAAGAACATAATCTCATAATCTTACTAAGATAGGGTTGATTATCCATTGACTAAGGAGGAACAAATGTTGTTCCATTTATTTAAAAAATAAAATAATTTATTTTGTAAAGCCAATCAATGGTTCATAAATTATTGATATGATATGTCATGTGATGAATGTTCGCAAGACTCCTGAAGTGAACAAAGGCACAATGTGAATCCACATTAAAGTTATATAGATGAGAGCAGCGTTCAAAGGTTATATCTGATCATATACAAGAACTAAATCCTATTTCATAGGATAGGTTGATCAATTCTCTATTTATTGAACATAGAGAAATAGCCAAGGACATATTAGAACTTATGCATGCTGATGTATATAGTCCCATGTCCACTTAGACCAGAGATAGTTACTCCTACTTTATCTTCCATACTGATGACTTCCCTAAAGATTTCACTCTGTGTACTTGCTAAAGTATAATAAAAAACATTTGAGAAGATTAATAGATTCGACTATAAAGCAGAGCAACATAATGGAAAGAGAATTAAAACTCTTCAATTTGACCGAGGAGATGAGTACTTGAGTACAATATTCACACAAATCCTTAAGGATAATTGTATCATCTCTCCGTTGATCCCTCTTTACACACCACAATTGTATGGTGTATTTAAAAGGAAGAATCGCACCTTATTGGATATAATGCGATCTATGACATGTTTGCCTAAATTTCTTTTTTCTTGTGGGATTAGCTTTGGCATTAGATATCTATCCTTTAGATAAGGTTCCAATTAGTTCAGTGTGCACCATTCCATATGAGATATGGAAAGCAAAGAGACTTAACTTTAAGTATGCTAAAGTCAGAGAATGTCCAGCCCATGTGATGAGGCACAATCCAAGGAAGTTGAAATCAAGGACAGAGGAGTGTATAATTTGTGAAATATCTAAAATAGTATTTGGGTGTTATTTCTATCAATCTAGTGGCAAAAGAGTGTTTCATTGCTAAAAGAATTGTCTTCTATGAAAAGGAAATTGTCCTACGAGAAGATAGTGGGAGTTGGATAGAACTAGAAGTTACAAATACACAAGTTGGCACTGGATCATAGGATGACCCCTTTCATGTGGAACCTATCAATAGCCACCAATAGCCACACATTTAAGAGAGACGCAAGTCCTTTATAGTTCTCCAGGACACCCAACTAGATATGTATGACATATCAAGGGTTTGCTAAAGGAGAGGAACTCTAAGATAAGGATAATGATCCAAAGACCTACGAGGAGGCTTTTAGTAGCTCTAACCGCAGGATTAGGTAAGAAGCCATGAATTCTGAGAAGTAGTCCAAGTAGGCCAACTAAGTTTACAACTTGGTGGACTTACCTGAGAGTATAGTACCCATTGGTTGCAAGTAAATCTTCAAATAGAAGATTGGTGCTGATGGACTGTTTGATACTTACTTGGCAAGGTAAGTAACGGAAGGAAATCGTTAAAGACAAAGTGTTGATCTTGACGAGACTTGCTTGGTAGTTGCCATTATTAAATAAATTAGAATTCTTCTTGCCATAAATGTATGTCATGCTGATTACAAATGACAGATGGATGTTAAAATAGCTCTTCTCATTATGATTGAGGAAGATACGTATATGATACGGCCTGAATGTTTTACATCCAGAAAGTATCCTAAAAGAATATGCTAGCTTTACATATCAGTTTATGGAAAATTGCAAGTTTTCTGAAGTTAAAATTAGAGATTTGACCTAGTGATCAAATCTTAAGAGTTCATTGAGAATGAACATGAAATGTGCGTGCGTACAAGGAGGCTAGTGGGAGTGCAATTATTTTATTAATGCTTTATATTGATAACATCCTAGTCATTGAGAATGACTTAGGGATGTTACCATTGGTAAAAGCATGGTGATCCATAATCACTCCATGAAAGATTTGGATGAAGCATCCTACGTATTAAGAATACGGATCTATGATAATAGATTAGAAGAAGATGTTTGATTTGACCAAATCTAAGACATGATCTAAAGCGTACTCTAAGTGATACAAGTAAGTATCGGGTAAATCCAGGAAAGAGTGTGTTCCTAGTAGATGGAGAAAATGATTGAATCTATAAGGAAGTACTGACTCAAGCTTCAAATCTAACTTGATTGGAAGCAAATCAATATCAAGATTCATCTTGACATTATATGGAGAAGCAGTGAACTGGAAGAGTTCCAGGCAGGGAATCACTACTGACTAGACGACAGACACATATACATTGTTACTAGAACGGTGTGGATGAAGAAGTTCATCATTGAATTAGGAACAATTCTAAATGCCTCTGGTCTCATGCCATTGTTGTGTGACAACAGTAGGAGCAATTAGATAAGTGAAAGAGCCACGGTCTCATTAGAAATTGGAGAACATTCTGAGGAACTTTCACACAATCAGGGACATTATTTCCAAAGAAGTTATTATAATGGGAAGGATTGCATCTAAAGATGATATAGTAGATCCACTAAACAAACCTTAGTCTAAAATTGTCACCAAGTTTTGATGGAGATCAAATAGGAAAGTGATTATTGTTACTTAGATTTGATGGAGATCAAATGTAAAAGTGATTGGCTTTAGTCCAAGTGGGAGAATGTTGTATATAGGTGTCCTAAAAGCCAATCGTTAGGCACCTATGAACATTATGGCTCACTCATAAAATGACAATTAATTCATTATGAATATTGGCGAGTAACTAATTAACGTATAATGAAGTCCTTAAAATTATGAGGAGAATATTAGATCATGATGAGATTGTGATAGGGATATCTTATATCTAGATAGATTGGTGTGTGTTGTGCCTACTCATTCGATGAGCATGACTGGTCTTATAGTCACATGTTTGGGGACACTAGGGCAAGCATACAAGTGTTCATTGGAGAATGAGTTCACTAAATTGATCCGACGTGAATCGTTAGATAGTAATTTACCTAAGTGTCAACTAGCTTAATTCATCGTCAACATAACATAGTTAGTCTTTGGACCTAAGACACCAAAGGCACCTTGTCGAGACTTTTGGGCTTTGACTTTGGCTTACGGATCTCTAACCATGGGGTTCTAATTAGTCAAGTAATCAAGTTCAGCGAAATACCTTCGGAGGTGATTGAGTGTTCAATATGGGATCATTCACTCTTAGTAACTGGAGAGAGAATGCTCTAAAAATGATGCATGTGGGAGTCACTGGCCAGAGCGGACATAATATTAGAAAAGGAATTTACTGATATTGTACAGCGGCATCCAATCCAAGTGAGTCGACCGTCTAGGATTTGACAGTTGATCATGTCCTAGGTTGACTCGGGAGTATTATAAGAATGAAGGATTATAGCCACGTGGTAATTGTTGACGAATAGGTTTCACGAGCAAGTTGCTAAATCCCATTATCTTCCGGAATCATGTGGTGTTGCTTGACACCCAACTTGATCAGAAGTCAGACAGATTAATATGTGTGATAGTAATTTGATAGATAAATTAATTAATTTAAGATATTAAATTAATTAATTTAAGTCAATAAAGTATTATTGGTTTTATTGGGCCGAAAATCGGACTAGTACTTGGGCCTAGAGGGTCACACACACAAAGATTCTCAATTGTTGGTGTTTAAGTGGATTTTATATTAATTTAGGGACTTTTGTGAAAAGTTGCACCGATGTAATATAAATAAGCACTGAGCGGGAACCCTAGGCCAAGCTCTAGGGTTTTTCCGGACTTGCCGCCTCTCTCTCTCTCACAGAGCAGTGAGCCCCGATTAGGGTGCCCTTTGTTGCTCCACTCTGTCGCTTCCACGTCCTGATTGTCAAGAGCTCTGTCCGCTTGCCGCGGGCACCACCACGTATACGAGATCGCAAAGAATGCGCCGTATTGGACGAGGAACTGAGGACGAACTGTCAACCAAGGATCACGTAGATACCACTAGAGGCTAAGCGCTTGCATGGCTAGCAGCATTGCTTCAACAGAACTGTTCGGTCGCAAATTTGAATTTGCACATGGTGATGTTCGATCATCCTGATTTATTTTGATTTGTGCGAAACAAATTGGGAACTAGCGAGATCGATTTTTTTTCACCGTTTCTGTTGCATTCTTCGTCATCTCATCCCCATCCTTACAATCAGAATATGCGGCATGTGTTGTGATCCAGGCGGGGCACGATGAACACAACGGAAGAAATGAAATAATCCCCGCTCGATGCCCGCTGATCCGATTCGGAACGAAAATCGAAATCGAAAAATAGTTGTGATCTCATCACCTTGCGCAAAATCGAATATACGACCGTTTCAGTTCCGTCGAGGCGATATCGCTAGCCGCACAAGCGTCCGGCCTCCAGCGGTATCCACGCGATCCTCTGCGGTGGTTTGTCCTCGATCCCTCGTCCAGATCAGCTCACTCGCTGAAGAATCCTTGCCGCAACCATGTCCGGATCACCCGGACGAGAATTCCTGACTCTCGAGAAACGTGCGCGGCAGAGACGGGAAGTCTCCCGGTGCCTCAAACGGGGCACCCAGAGGAGGAGGAGTGGGAGAGGGGGACAACCAACCTTGAGAGCTCCTCGAGCTTGGCCCAGAGTTTCTCAACAGTGCATATATATATATTAAGTCGGCGCAACTTTTCACAAAAGTCCCCGAGTTAATATAAATCCCACTTAAGTACCACCGATTCAGAATATGTTTGCGTGTGACCCTCTAGGCCCATTAACCAGTCCAATTTTCAGCCCGTTAAGTCCAATAACCAGTTATTGACTTATCGTGATTAATTAATATCTAGATATTAATTAATTACTTAACTAAATTAACATCTTATGTAAAATTTGGTCGGACTTCCGATCATGTTGGGTGGCAAGAAACACCGTATGATCCCGAAAAGTAATGGGGTTCAGCAACCCACTCATGGAACATGTCCGTCCACAGTTACCGTGTGGCTATAATCCTTCGTTCGCACAACGCTCTCGAGTTAACCTAGGGTATGGTCAACTGTCAAACCCTAGAAGGTCAACTCACTTGAATCAGACTCTGCTGTACAATATCCGAAAATACCTTTTCTGATATTGTGTCTGCTCTGGCCAAAGACTCCTGCAGATCTATTCTAGAGCATTCTCTCTTTAGTTACCTGAGAGCGAACGACCCTCTATTGAACACACAATCACCTTCGAAGGTCTTCTACTGGACCCGATTCTTAACTATTAAAAATCCCGTAGATAGGGATTCGTAAGCCAAGGTCAAAGCCCAGAAGTCCACCGACAAGGTGTCTTTGGTGTCTCAAGTCCAAGGACCAACCATGCCACTGTGACGATGAATCAAGCCGATTGACAGTCAGGTAAACTACCATTCAGCGATTCATATCAGATCAGTTCAGTGAACTCATTCCCCAATGAGCACCTACAGGTTCACCATTGTGTCTCCACACATGTGACTAAAGAGATCAGTCACCCTCACCATATGAGTTGGAATAACCTGTACTAGTCTTACCGGATGTTTGATGTCCTCTTCAAACATCCTACGACTAGGAACAATTCAGAATATGTGTCTATAGGTCATCGGTCTCATTATTATGATCTCATCATAATCCAATGATCGTTGCACACATTCATGGACTTCATTATGCGACTTAATAATAACACGCCAATCTGCATAATGAAATATATATATGCCATTTATTATTAAACCAGATTGAAATAGGTGCCTCGTGATTGGCTTAGAGGCCACCTATATCTATCAGCATGTTCAACAATGTGTCGACAGGCAGTTGGGATATGGAATTTCTTACAACAATTGGCCATCAGTCCTCATCCAAAGGAGAGTGTGTTGTTATATGTAGACAACACATCAGCCCTGGCCTATGCTAATAACCCTAAGTATCATGGGAGGACCAAACGAATTGACATCTGATATCACTTCATATAGGATCTACTAGCAAGAGAGTTAGTGGTCCTTCGATATATTTATGCGGATCGTATGATAGAGGATCTCCTAACTAAACAGATCACTAGGGAGGCTTTCTTGACCCATAGTAGAGCCTTGAATTTGTGTAAACTATAATATGAGTACAATTTCTGTTGACATTACTATAACTGTGAAAATTGAGTGTGTCACCAGGCCAAAATTGACCTTCTCACACGGATAATTCGCCTTGGCACTGAGAAACCGAGTAAGATGAGACATTTTGTATCTATGATGCTAGGAGAGCGAGCAAGATATGTTTGAAATATATTAACATCGTCTCGTATAAGAGCCGAGATGTGATCTTTGAAGACCGAATACAAGAATAAATGAGCTTGTCCTATGTACCCTGCAGAAGCCATATGTGAGTCTTGAGAGAAGGCGCTTAATGGGAGTGACTGTGTCGCAAGATTTAGGTTAGTCGCAGTAGGGGTCATTAGACTAAGATCCATATAGTGTTGATGAGAATTTAGTAAGTGGCATGCCCTTATAGGTGGAAGAACACCATAGAATATGTTTCATTGTGCTATACTCGACCGTGTATATATCTGTCAAGCCAATCACGTACAATGTTCGAATCTTATTCAGGTTCATTATTTATTACATTAATGGCAATATATTCATTATGAGCAAATTGCATTGAACTGGTTATTCATAGTGAAGTCTATGAATGTGTGCAACAGTTGTCAGATTATGATGAGATCATAATGATAAGATTGACAACTTATAAATACATATTCTTAACTGTTCCTAGTCGGGGGATATTTGATATGGACATCAAATATCCAGTGCGACTAGTACAGGTTACTCTTACTCATGTGATAAGGGTGACTGGTTTCGTAGTCACTGGTGTAGAAATACTAAAGTGAACATGTAGGTGCTCATTAGTGAATGAGTTCACTGAATTAATCTGACTTGAATTAGTGGACGGTAACTTATCTAATTGTTAGTCACCTTGATTCACATGTCACAGTTGTGTAGTTGGTCTTCAGACCTAAGACACTAAAGACAACTTGTCGGTGGACTCTGGGCTTTGACCTTAGGAAATGGATATCTGACCATAGGGTCCTGATCAGTCAAGTAATGGGGTTCAACAGAATACCTTTGAAGGTGATTGAATTCTCAATACGGGATCATTTGCTCTCGATATTTAAAGAAAGAATGCTCTGAGCATGATACACAAAAGTCCCTAGCCAGGTTAGGCACTTTATCAAAAAAAGAGTTCTCTAATATTGTACAACATCTAATACAAGAGAGTAGACCGGTTAGGGTCGGACAGTTGACTATACCCTAAGTTAACCCGAGAACATTGCACTGATGAAGGATTATAGTCACATAGTAATTGATGAAGGATTATATACTGAGAGGTGAACCCTAGGTCAAGCTCTAGCCTCCCCTCCCTGGCCGCCTCTTCTCTCCCTCTCTCTCTCTCTCTCTCTCTCTCTCTCTCTCTCTCTCTAGTGTGCGCCCCCTGTGGTGCTCAAATAGTGTTGTGCTATCAATTGATATCAAGTGTTTATATAAATAAAAAATCTAATTTAAACTAAGTGTGATCACCAGAAACCGTAGGTTTCAAAGGAGAAAATTGATCACTTTACTAACCTAGCAATTGGGAGAAATTTGGTTCTTTGTTCCCCTTTTTCGGCCGGCCGAAAAATAAGAGCCACTTTTTGTTCTTTACTCTTGTTTTTTTTTTTGTATTTTCCTTCAAGCTTTTCAAAGCCTTCATACCTTGCAAAAGGAAGATTAAACAAAGGAAAAGAAAATGAAAGATTAGAGCTCTAATGGTGTAGTAAGTATTCTAACTATCAATTCAAACATGAGCTAAACTAAAAAGACTCACTTTTTTATGTTTCTTTCAACCCCTAACATGTAGGTATGGAAAATATGATGTGAGTGTGTGTATGATGAAGTGATGTGATGAAGAACTAATAGAAAACAGTGAACTAACAATAAAAAGTAGAAAGAAACTAGCAAGAAAAAGCAAAGGAGATGAGTATGGTTGGCCCCTCCATAGTCTTGGTCTTCAAGAACTTCAATGGAGGAAGAAAATGAGGAAGAAGAAGCCTTCGAATTCCTTACACGTTTTCTGCAGTAGAGAGCTCCTTTTCACCTTAATTTTAACCTCCAAAACACCAATTGCCAACCTTTTGCAAAGGTCAAAGTACATATATATATATATATATATATATATATATATATATATAAGCTTCAATTAGGGTTATTTGGCCTTCAAAAAGGCTCTCCCGCGGATCTAGATTACCTTAGATAGACATGGAAGGAATTTGTAACTCTTCCAACCTCTAGAATCGGATTATCTCGGCCAAATCATGTTTATCAAGAAACTGCTTAAATCGCGTCGCCCATCGGGGATGCCATTTAGCTAATTAGGAGGGGCCAAAATAGAAAGAAAATCCACGAAGGAAATCGGAAACAATTTGGAAACCTAAAAGACGTCGCCTATGAGCAACGTGATTTAGATAATTAGGAAATTAATTCGAATTTAAAACTCAAAACTCCAGACATATTATGAACTAAAAGGCGTCGTCCATGGTCAACGCTATTCAACCAAATCTATCCAAATTTAGGATTTTAATTCCAAATTGATTTCGGCTAGAAATCTAAATGGCGTCAAGTATGGTCGACGTTAATCAACGAATTTCGAGAAAAATCAATAAAAATTAATTAACGATTAAAAACCAAACTATTTAGGGAAATTAAAAGTGTGACATGAAATTTACTCAATATGAGGTCAAAATTAGCATGTCTACACCCCCTAGCAGAGGGTGCCCCCTTTGGCTCTTTCTGCTGCATCCACCTTCCACTTGCTAGAGGCCTTCATCCGCATACCTCAGACACAATCATGATGAAGAAACATTGTTGTGCACGCCGAATCGAGCGAGGAAGCGAGGACGATCCATCAAGAAGAGCATCATGTGGATATGGCTAGAGGCAAGGCACCTGCACGGCTAGTGGCATCACTCCGTCGGAACCATACGGCCACGGATTCCAATCGGTGCAAGGTGATGTCTGATCACCGTTCTCTGTTTATTTCTTCTCAAGATGGATCGAGAATGGGCAGGACAAATTTTAATATTCATAACCCCGCTGCATTCTTCGTCTCCCACCGATTCCTTGCAAACTGATAGTGAGAATGATACATGGATCTTTGCTTCATCATTGTGCGAGCTCCTGGATCATATCGATGATCCCACTTATATCTTATATGACCTGAGAAGTATGTCATGAAAAGGAGGCTCAACATCGCTACTTTAACATGATCCTTAGGAATAGTTGATATAGTCCAACGGGACATGTCTAGGAAAGCGGTCGAGATTCATTAAATTGGCATGAGAGTTTAGGAAAGACATCCATATATTACACCATGTTATCTAGATCATATCCCGTGGGAACTCAGTCAGCTGTGTGCAGACAGAGTTATAATCACATGACATTTGAGATTTAACACTGCCAGTTGTTTATTTGAGAGATCTTAGGTGTTAAATCAGGTGAATATAAAGTTGTCTGGGGCACTAACAGACTTTTAAGAGTATTGTGTTCTATTAGTTTTGATGATGACTTAATGGATCACTTCTCACTTAATAAAGTTAGTCTCGTGAGGTTGCACGCTCCATTTCCTGTATGATAAAGGGATTGAGGCAACCAAAAAAAGAGAGATGAAATATTAATGAATGCCCTTTGTGGGCAAGTGGGAGATGTTGATTAATGGGCTAACCCATTTAGAATGCCAACTAAAGGGGGCTACGGATGGATAAAGATGAGGGTGTGGGTGGGACCCATAGCGGAGGAAGAGTAGAAGGGCGGCAGCAATTGCCCACTCCTCCCATTGTGCCACCCCTTTATCCCTGTCTCTCACGCACATTGAGAAAGAAAGAGAGAGGGATTCATAGGCTGCGATTTAGGGAACTGCACATCCTCCTTCTCTCTGCCTCCCTCTCCACCAGTTCCCGCTTGCTATTTGAATGAGAGGGAGAGAGAGTTAAATAGAGAGAGAGACAAAAAGAGAAACACAAAATATACAAAGTTGTTATTTCTTCCTCCTCATGGTTCTTCTTCCTCCTTCTTCTCGGTGCCCTCACCACGTGCTTCTCTCGAAGAGGTCCATCACCACGTATGTAACGACCCGCCACCCTATAATCGGAGATCCGATTATTAAATGGGCACCGAATTATTAAAATTTGTGGACAAACTAGGATCTCGATAAGTCTGGAAAATAAATGATAAATTCAGCTAAACATTCCACATCACATCGAATTATAAAGGAACTGCAGGAATTAAAAATTATTACAATTCGACTCGACTCAGCAAATAATTACATATTCCAACTGAAAAGAAATAATTAAACGTACATGCCTAAAAAGAAAATAACAACTACATCGAGGCGTACTCCGAAACAATGGCTGCTGGCACACAATCCGAGACGAAACCCTCCACGCTACGCCTGTCTGGAATCCTCACTTGAAAACCGCAGGGGTGAGTCTCATCAAAATGGACTCTGTAGGGATCCTCTGATCCCTACCACCCACTCACGTGTAGACACGCTAATTTTGACGTCATTTCGAGTAAATTTCATATCATATAATAATGCCTCAGAATGGTCTGATATTTAACCATTGATTAATTTTTATTGATCTTTTTGAGTGTCGGGTTTAATAGACATGTTTAAGTTAATCAATTGAATTGATTTTAGCTCAAATTTCAGTTAAAATATGCAGAATTCTAAAAGACGTCGACCTGTGTGGACGCCCTTTAGAGTTTATCCTTATTTTAACGTTTAAATTTGAATTTTAATCAGTTGATTAATTAGCTAAAAGGCGTCTGTTAGCGCTGACGCGTTTTAGGTTTCCTAAGCTATTTCTACTTCTCTTCCGGATGTTTATCCTTATCTTAATTAGTGTAAAAGACGTCTGCACATGTAGACGCATTTTAGCTAATAAAGATAAAGATAAGTTTTCCCGGATATTTATCATTATCTTAATTAATCTGAAAGGCGTCAGCCATGGTGGACGCGTTTTAGATAATTACAGATAAAGATGAATTAATCAGTATTTATCTGTCAGTTAAGATAGATAAATCCTAGATTTTTCATGTTAATCAGCGAACGCAGAAGAGGTCTATAAATACCTTACATCTTGAAGAGTTAAAAAAGTTGAAAGCCATTGAGACAGAGTGTTATTATAGCGAGTTGAAGATCGAAGTAACAACGTCGGAACGCCGGAGCGCTGCCATTTCCAGAAGTCGGCGTCCTTTCAAGAATCTTCATCCTTTCAAGGCTTCATCCAATTGGGCATAAGTTTTTCATTTCTTCATTTTCATTTTATTAATCTCTTATTCTTCATCATTCACTTCATGCAACACACACCACATCATTCTTTCCAAAACCTATTTTATTAAAGGGATTTCCAAAGCCATTTAACAAGTAAGTTTGATGTTTAATTGCATGTTTAACATCATGATTAGAATAGATATTACTTCTATTTAAATTCTCATCATTGTTTCTGCATTTCTTTTCTTTTATATTTCTGCTGCACTCAACAACGGCATAAAGAATCAAAGAGAAAAACAAGCACAAAGCTAAAAGGACTTCTGGACGATCCTCAACCTCAAACTCAACAGTAAGAACAAAGAACAAAGAAAGGGCTCTCTTTCTTCAGCCGGCTGAAGGAGGGGAATCAAGAGCTCAACATCTTCTGCGTTTAAACAGGTAGGCGATCATACCCTCTTTTGAAACTTTTAAGTAAAAAGTTTCTGGCGATCACTGCACTTAGTTGCTGCTTTTAATAGGTTTATTTTGCACTAAACAACCTAGATTTTTCATGTTAATCACACGAGCATTTTAAAGTACTCACAGTTTTTTTGGCGATCACGGTGGGACTTGGTCTCGCCATCTTTTAGTTTCTTTTTTGTTCTTGCTATCATCAATCGGGCACCCACGGTGCACCATTTGTGTCTCTCGACATGTCCTCACCAATTGATGAGTGTTTTAGTTTAATTAATTTCCCTCGTGCACCACGTGCACACCCCAGTGGCAAGATCTTGCCCTCCCCTTGATTAGTTCAAAAAGCTGTTTTTGTGATGAAAATGATGTGTGATTGATTGGTTTTCTAGTTGTCTAGTTAGTAAATCATCATGTTTAAAATCTGGAACTAAAAAAATCTGCATGAGTTGATTATTTACTGTTTTTACCCTGTTTGAGGAGGATTCAACCCAGAAAATCCTCCTGCAAAACTGTTTCTGCGAACTGAAAAGCATCCAGGAGCACTGACGCGTTTCAAACCGCGTCATCACACCCAGACGCCTTTCAGTCTTCATATCTTCTCTGCTGTTTGCATCTGTTTCTGCGAAAAATTAAGGTTCTATTTTGAATAGCGTCGACTACCATCGACGCTATTCAGACAGTTTCTTAGTTATTTTTCAGACTTCAGATTTATGTGGTTTAAGTGCTAGCTACCCATTATTATTAAGCATTAGAAGCCATCCAGGCCGTAGGACATACGAATTGAGGCGAATACCCTCCTTTTCTTAGCAACACACTACTTGACGTCAGCAACTCTCTCTGATTGGGTTGGTCCCTTGATCAGACTAGAGAAGTTGACGTTAAGGCCTCCATAAGTCCCCAAAATCAAGGTATTCCTCCTTGATCATCGGGCTGGTTGTACCAATTGAAGTCCCGGCTAGATTCCAAAAGCGTTGTGAGAAAAAGTCCTAGAGAATAACGGTGGAAATTGAACTGAAACTAGGATACTTTCCCCGAGCGAATTTGTGGTTTAATCCAATTCAAATAACTCAACAAGGAACCTTAAAATCACGATTAACATCCACTTGTTTGATTAATCTCCGTGCAACTTGTTTGTTGAATCTTTGAAAAAAAGGGAATCTAACATCATGCTGCTGCGATCAGGCAGGGACTTGAGTATGGCTCAAGACGCCATCATCAACTACGAGGAAGATGTTAATGCCCCTCGCGATTCGGACTACAACTATGAGAACGGGAGAGATGCTGATGCCTCCCGTAATTCCGTCCCCATTCCATATCGACAAGATGGGAATGTCCGGACTCCTCTCTTTCATCCCCATGATCGATATCCTGATCTTCCCCCGCATGAATATGCGATTCCTAATCCCGATCTAGAGGGGGACATGAATCAGAATGATCCCTCACCCTCTGATCCTTCGGATCTCGTCAACGCCTTGGGAGTTCTTGCCTCCTGACTGGACCCTCAGCAGTTCGAGGCGATCCAGTCTATTCTGAAGGGGAAGGCACCCGTGCAGCCTGCTGAGCCGAACCCTGTGGCTCCCCCTGTGGTTACTCAACAACCTCCTCTTCCTCCTCCTTACATCCATCAGGCCATGGAGGGCCTTCATGTCACTTCTCGGCCAGCTGGGCCGCAGCTTTCATCCTCTAGGCAACCGGCTAGACCGCAAACGCCTGTTTATCAAAATGCCCTCGGGCATGGCGGAAGCTCTGCCGGACCTCCCCTTTATTGTCCCCCCTGTCCAACGTACTCTAGGCAGCAGGCCTATCAAGTACCTCCACCTCCTCCTCCTCCCCAGGCAGATCTGACCACGCAAGCGTTGCTGGCCAAGATGGAGCGCATAGATGAGCAGTTTAACAACCTCCAGAAGATGATGGGGGTTAAAGCTGCGCCAGAGATCAGTTTACCGAGCCTGCCAGTATTCCATCTGCCACCCTATGAGATGCCAGTATGCCGGAAGTACAACGGTACTGGTAACCCCTTCACACATCTGAAGGAGTTTATGTACGAATCATCTTTCTGACAGAACGATAAGAGGTCGTTGGCCTTTTTGTTCAGGAGATCTCTAGAGGGACCAGCCCTCGAGTGGTTCTTTTCTCTGGAACCCTCCGAAGTAGAGGATTACGGTATCGTTTCACGCAAATTTATCCAACGATACCAGGACAGAGTTGCACCCTCCTTATCTATCACAGACCTCATTGCAGAAAAGATGAAACCTGATGAGGAGTTTGTCAGTTTTGCTGACAGGTGGCGGGGCCTGGCTGAAAAGGTGAAAGATCACTTGTCCGAATCTGAGCAAGTGAAGATGTTAATTTCCAACGCCACGCCCCAGTTCAAGCTAGTCCTCTCCTTGAACAATCTGACCAACATGGCAGAGCTCTATGAAAGAGCACGGTACTGCCAAAATGCCTTCAAGGACACTACGTTCTCTAGCGTCTTTGATCCTCATAGACCTAGTAGGCCTCCACCCCGGAAGCCTGCAGTGCCAAACTCTCCTAGCACAGGTCCGACTACTGAGGGCACGCTCTCTCACGAGCAAGTTAGTAGCATGAATAATAACTCGCCCCAGTTCGTGAGGAACCAGCAGCAGTACCAGAGGCCACCGCAGCTGAACCAACAAGGGTATAGGCAGCAGCAGAACCCCCATTATCAGCAACAGTATCAACGGCCCCAGCAGCCGAATCAGAACCAGCAACAGCAACAACTACAGCAACCGCCGCAACGGCAACAGCAGTACTAGCAGCCCCAACAGCAGCAATATCAGCAACAACAACAGCTACAGTATCAGCCGCGCGCACCGCCGGTGTACCATAATGTCCCTCCTCCTGGTGACTACAACCAGAAGAGAAGACCTCCGGGCCCAAAAAGGGCAGAATACCCAGCCCTCCCAGAATCCTTGGCAGATATCTTCAGTTCTCTAATGGCAGCTAATGCCTTAGTCTTGCCAAGGGAAAAGATCGTCTGGCCTCAAAATGCCGACACGTCCAGGTATTGCTATTTCCATAGGCAACCTGGGCATACCATCGACACCTGCTTCCAATTCAGAGATTATATTCATGATCTCAATGAGCAGGGCGGCATAGACTGGGAGGAGATGAAAAAGTATATATCAGCCCTGAAGGCGAGAAGATCACAGCAGCAACAGCAACAGCAGCAAGCAAGACCACCAGCACAAGCAGCAGCACCACCCAACATGGGCATAGTGCAGAATCCACTCCCGGAGCACCAGAACCAAAACCAAGTTGCTCCCATTCTGACGAACAGCCAGTCTGAGGCTGGTCGTGGGCAACAGTGGAGAATAGAGGACTCTTCCTCTCTTTGTTCAACGGGTCACGTTCAAAGTACCGCAGAACGACCGCCACGCCGCACCATCCACATACCTAGGCCACAACCCATTACCATCACCCCTCTACCGACACCCACATATCACTCGCCGGCACCCAATAACCCATTACCACTACCCACCTGCTTGAAGCCCATCACGCCCCGCACTCCTACGCCTCCATCATATAACCCCCAGCAAACCAATCACGCGCCCCTTCTACCATCTAGGCCATTACTCCGCGTACCATTTCCTACTTCACCCGCTACCACTACCACCTACCCAGATACGCCCTTACCATCCAGACCGCTATTACGCGTGCCATTCCCCACTTCACCAACCACTTACCAATCCACCATCCAACCATCTAGGCCTCTAATCCGCACCGCGCCATCACCACCTAGCCCTACGCCATCACCTACATACCAGCCCTCTACGTCATCCGCACCATCCAACCCTGCGGTACTTAAAGTGTCACCCGGATCCTCCACGGTCGAGGAACATGCGCTCCGAAGTGGAAGGATTTTCAACAAGGTCTTTCCTCAGTCCACAGTTAGAGATGGCCCATCACAGCCGACTGAGGAAGCCCATAATGAAGAGAGTGCACCAGGCACTCAATATGACTTGCTGAAACATCTGGACAGGACACCGGCACGGATCACTGTACTTGAATTGATCAAAAGGTCCAAGATTCACCAAGAAGCCTTAATGGAATACCTACAGAAGGTAATGGTCAATGAGGACGTGCCGGTAGAAAAAATTGCAGCACTACTAGTTCCTCAGGGGGATCAGCCCTCCATTACATTTCATACATCGGAACTAGCACCGCCAGCAGCCAGAAGCATGGCTCTGAGCATCACGGTCAACATCTGTAAGAAGGCCGTGGATGCATGCCTAGTAGATACAGGGGCTTCGATCAATGTTTTACCTCCGAAGACCCTAGAGCTGTGCGGTGTGCCCAAAGAAAAATGGCTGCCCAGCCCCATCTCAGTGACGGCATATGACAATTCTACCCGTTCCCCTCTGGGAATGGTTTATTTGAAGGTGGAGCTAGGCCCTGTAAGTCATGCAGAGGTCGAATTTCACATCTTAGAAATCGACCCTTCTATAAATGTCATTTTGGGTCGTCCTTATATCAAAACTCTTGAGGCGATTCCCTCTACGAATCACCAATGCCTCAAATTCCCTTTCAAAGGACGAATTATTAAAGTGACGAGCATGCCGATCCTTGCTGCTGCTCATACCTTGAATATTAAATCTGCTGCTTTACCTGGCCGACAACCTTTTCTGTCGGTATTACAGGTCTACCGTCCAGTGGCTGATCCTCTAAAAGCCGCCACTATTTCTCCATACCCGTTAGATGCCATAAAAAGGGGGAAGTGCATGAGTACCCCAGGATGGAGAATTATGATGAAGAACGGCTATGAGCCTGGAAGAGGTCTGGGCACACAATTGCAAGGCAGGACCACTCCTGTTAAAAATCATCGAGCAACACCTGGAAGTGGTCTGGGCTATAGGCCAAGAAGACTGAAACAAGATCTGGTTCAGCAAGCAGAGATTAAAGAAGGTCAGAAAATCTGGGAGACAATGTCTACACCACCCAAAGAAGGCCGAGATCCTTTAACATGGACCATGTATACACACTTTGTGAAGGGGACCATACTTAGCTACGACAACACGGTAGTCATTACTTCGTGTTTTGACTTCCATGACATATATGGGAGGGACTTGGCCAGGCATTGCTCAGAACTACTTACGTACCAATCCTTGGAGGCTCTGCGGCCTATGAAAAGGAGAAAATTTCTTGATCCTGAATGCGAATGGTACAGGTGGTTCGATCTGAGAGACCTTTATATCGCACTGAACAGATTGTTCCTAGATCCTGCAGAACCTAAGTGGCCGCCGCAGATTGATGAGCCGATTGAAAGCCCTGGTGCCATCTTTGATAAGCGGATATTGCTGTCTGAAGAGACGGACGAAGGGGAGCCAGATGACCCCTATGAACCTGGTTACACTACAGATCTGCTCTGGAGGGAGACATATCCTTCACATGTCTTCATGCTCCATACTCTATTTCGCACACTACTCCTGACCCCGACTTGGTCGCGGGTCATTACTGAAGATATCCCACGGGCTCCGCCCATTATGATCACTATGTCCCTTCGGGACCTTATTCCACAACCTCCTCTCGATCTAGAGAGGATGTATGATTTGATCTGGGACATATTACTATATGATCCCCCTAATCCTCTGGCCTTGGTGCCACTTCCTCCATCTGATTCTCCTTATATTTGTATTCATTCTTGTTTCATGTTTAATTCCTCTGATATAAAAAAAAAACGCCAATTTTACAACAAATTCTTCTCAGATCCTTATCGAGGAAACATCTTACTTGTCCGATCGCACCCCGTCGCGCGGGTCCTTCGGTCAAGATTCTCTCTTAGTACTCTGTCCCTCCCCTCGGGAGGATTCTCTTGTATTCCCACTTGTATCCCAGGATTTCTATCCTGCTTCATCTTCATTAGGTTATGATAGTGAGTTTAGTGAAGTTAGGCAGTCTAGTTTTAGGCAGGTTAGTCAGGATAGGAAGTCTAGGAAGCCTAAGGGTAGGCGAATTCCAGATAGATACCTCCAGGACTTAGCTGATAGATGCTTTTCTTGTTCTTTAATCCCTCAGTTTTTAGAAAATCCAATTCAGATGCCAGAAGATTGCATGGATGATAAGTCAGTCAATGATGGGTATAGGGTATATGAGCTAGTGCATGAAAAGGACCCCGTTATTGAAAATGAGGAAGATGACGAGGACGCAGCCGAGGCATATGCCAGCGGAGTGAAGAGATTCGATGAAACCTCAGCTGCCGTAGAAGAGCCCACTAAAGAAATCAATTTAGGGACTGAAGACGAACCTAAGGTTGTCCTCGTCAGCAAAAATCTTTCTACATAAGATGAGAAGGCAATGGTACAAGTACTTAAGGACTATAAGGACACTTTCGCCTGGAGTTATGAAGATGTGCCAGGGTTGGACTCATCTTTAGTTGAACACAGATTAACATTAAAGGATGGAGCTAGCCCTGTCAAACAAAAACTAAGGCGATTCCACCCACAAATGGCTCTAAAGATGAAGGAAGAGGTCGACAAATTGCATAAAGCCAAATTTATCAGAGTTGTCCTTTATCCGCAATGGGTGGCCAACATAGTCCCGGTTATGAAGAAGGACGGGAAGGTCAGAATTTGCATTGATTTCCGCGATTTGAACCGGGCATGTCCTAAAGATGATTTTCCATTGCCTCATATTGATGTACTTATTGATAATACCGCTGGCTATGAAACTTTATCGTTTATGGACGGATATTCAGGGTACAATCAGATTAAGCTGGCAGAAGAAGATCAAGAGAAAACGTCATTCACTACACCTTGGGGAACATACTGTTATGTCGTCATGCCATTTGGATTAAAGAATACTGGAGCCACTTATCAGAGGGCTATGATGACAATATTTCATGACATGATGCACATAGATTTGGAAGTGTATGTGGATGACTTATTAGTTAAATCTAAGACAAAGGCTGGGCATGCCAAAGTTTTGGCAAGGGTATTAGAAAGATCGAGAGAATATCAGTTAAAGATGAACCCCAAGAAATGTGTATTCGGGGTATCTTCAGGAAAATTGCTTGGATTTATCGTCAGCAAACGGGGAATTGAGATCGATCCCAACAAGGCGAAGGCTATCAGAGAAATGCCACCTCCCAAAAACTTGAAAGAGTTGAGAGGATTAATCGGGAGGTTACAATTTATTCGCCGCTTTGTCTCCCAGCACTCACAAAGGTGTAAGCCGTTTTACGAGCTTACCAAGCCGGGAGTAAAATTCGATTGGGACGATAGGTGTCAGGAGGCATTCGATGGATTAAAGAACTATTTAGCAAGTCCTCCTGTTTTGAGACCACCATCTCCAGGCAAACCATTGATACTTTACATTTCAGTCCTGGATGATGCAGTGGGGCTGTCCTAGCACAAGAGGATGAAGAAGGAAAAGAGAGGGCAGCCTACTATCTCTCTAAACTTTTCAACTCCGCTGAACAGAGATATACAGTAATGGAGAAAACATGTGCAGCATTGGTCTGGGTTGTTCAGAAATTAAAACATTATTTTCTGGCCCATGAAGTTCATCTCATCGTTAGGATGAATCCGATCAAATTCCTTCTGGAGAAATCTGTTCTTACTGATAGGTTAGCGCGATGGCAAAGCTTTCTATCTCAATTCGATATCATTTATATTCAGCAGAAAGCGATCAAGGGCTATGCCATAGCAGAACATCTTGCTCATCATCCCCTTCCTAGATTTGATCCAGTGCGATCAGAGTTTCCGGATGAGGAACTGATGTCCGTAAATCAGATCTGAGATGATATGTGGACTCTGCATTTTGACGGAGCTCTGAATTCTCATGGAAAGGGGATCGGTATCGTTCTGTTATCACTTGAAGGTATCACCATCCCACAAGCCTTTCAGCTTGATTTTCCAGTCACCAACAATATAGCTGAATACGAGGCACTCCTTGCTGGTCTCGAGGCCGCTCATTTCCATGGTGCCAACAAACTCAGGATTGTGGGTGATAGCCAACTGATTCTTCGCCAAGTGCTGACCAAATATCGAATTATTGATCCCAAGCTCAAGCCTTACCAAGAACTTACTTCTGCTTACTCAAAACTTTTCACAAAATTGATCTTTGTCCATGTCCCTAGGAATCAAAACATCTTAGCTGACGCCCTAGCTTCACTTACATCTTCTCTTGATTTTTCAATCAGCAAGCAATCCGAATCAATCATAGTTCATAGGCGTCTTTCTCCTGCCGTGAAAGACCCTTCATTCCTTAGAACTAAAGAGAAATTGCTGAAGAAAGTCAGAGACGGAGATATCATTGAAAAGAGAGAAATCATGTTAATGGAGCTGTTAGAAGAGATGGATGATGAACAGAAGCCATGGTATTATGAAATTGCAAAATATTGTGAAGATCAATCGTATCCTGAGGAAGCTACAACTGAGGAGAAGAGAGCTATCAGGAGAGTCGCTCAACGATACACCCTAGTTGGGGGAGCATTGTACAAGAGAGGTTTTGATGGAGTTCTCCTGAGATGTCTAGACGAAGATGAGCTTTGGAAGGTTATGGAAGGAGCTCATAGTGGAGTTTGTGGTGGCCATGTCAATGGACAGATGCTAGCAAAGAAGATCCTTAGACAAGGATTTTATTGGCCAACCATGGAAGAAGACTGTGTAGGATATGTCCGTAGGTGTGCTAAGTGTCAACTTCACGCCGACAAAATTCATTCTCTTGCATCTTCACTCCATCATGTTTCTTCCCCATGGCCTTTCTCCATGTGGGGTTTCGACATTATTGGACACCTTGGTAATCCAGATTCCGGCATCAAGCAAAAATCTTTCATTCTCACGGCAACGGAATACTTCACCAAGTGGGCAGAAGCTGAAGCGTACGTGGAGATCAAAGCATCAACCGTCTGCAAGTTCATCATGAAGAACATCATCACCCAATTTGGAATTCCAAGCACCATCGTCACCGACAACGGACCGCAGTTCGTGTCACAGGAATTGAAGGACCTCTGTAACAGGTACAAAATTGCATTGCATCATTCGTCTCCTTATTATCCGCAAGGCAATGGCCAAGCAGAGGCAACAAATAAGACTTTGATAAAAATTATCAAAAAGACGTGCAAATCTAACAAGTTCGCAGATTGGTCAGAAAAATTGGTTGAGGCTCTATGGGCCTACCGAACTTCAATCCGCACGCCCACTGGGCAAACTCCTTATTCCTTAACATTTGGAATGGAGGCGGTAGTTCCATATGAGATCCTCATACCGTCATTAAGAGTACAATTGAATAAGGAATTTTCCATTGATGAACATCGTTCAGCACTCCTTGCTCAATTGGAACTTTTAGACGAGAAAAGATGGTCAGCCGCTAATCATGCAAAAGTTTATCAAAATAGACTAGCACGTTTTTACCAAAAGAAAGTCATTGAACGTAAGTTCAAAGTCGGTGAAATGGTCGTCAAAAGGATTTTTGTAAAACCTGGTGGTCCGCGTTCTAAGCTCCAACCCAATTTGAAAGGTTTTAGAGCCTAAAAATCCTAAAAATGCCACTCTATATATAGGGTACCTCTTTGGACCTTCAGAGAGGTTGGTCGAGACGTCATTTGAGCATTTCACGATAGTAAGAAGAGTGTCCACTTCATTTGGGCGTGGGCAGGATTCTTCTTCCTTGACGTCCCTTTCATTATCAGAAAGTTTTGGAAGTCCGGTGACTTTGAAGGGGCCAAATTCTCCCTTTTCTTATTCTTAATTCCTCTTTATTTCTTAGTTGCATTACATGCATTCCTATGATCACTATGAACACATACATTACTAGCATCTCATGTTATCCTTCCCATTGAATTTAGGGGTTTAAAGAACACAAATCAAGTGAGTGTTTCTAGTTTGATTTCATAGCTTTGTCATTATGGAATAGATGCTACACTTCATTTACCTCTAATCATTGTTTTCATTTTGTGTCCTTATTTTTATTTTCTTTGCATGGATTGAAGCAGTGGGAAATACAAAAGCACCTTCATCGTTGTGGCTTTTAAAATAGAGAGTAAAAGTTAAAAGAAAGGCACATCTTCGGTCGGCCAAAGAAGGGGATGTTGAAGAACTCGCAAACTCTCCTAGTTGCAAGATAATTTGTGATCATTTTTATCTTTTCTTCAAGATCCACAATCTCTGACGATCACATTTTCATTGTTAATTATATTGATATTGATCTTTACTCATCACGGGCACATGTTGAGCACACACAACTTCTTGGCAATCATGGTCAGACCACTCTTACGGTTTCTTCTTATTTTTCTCTCTCTTTTACACTTAGACATCCTTCTATGTCATCCTTTTGGCACCCTCGTATGCATCTCTTAGTGCTCCATGAGCATAGTTTTTACTGTTTTAATCTCTTGTACACCTCGTGCACGCACCTCCTTAAGGCAAGATTGCTTTCTTTGTGTTTGTCATGAAGTTATGCATTCATCAAAAGTGATTGGTTGAAGTGTTTTATTTGCTTAGTTGATTGCTTGTTACCTGCGATTTTCGATTGTCATATTCGTTCTTCATCTTTGTCTAGCCTCTACTTAGTCGAGGGACATTGTCCCTTATTGATTTCTTTTATGGGTCTTGAAATGCGTCGACACAGGAAGACACATTTTAAGAATCGCGTCATTCTTGACCGACGCCATTCGATCAATCTGATTGCTACCCAAGTAGTGTTGTGAAAAGGACTAAGTATTCTAAATCACCTCAACTCAGCATGACGCGATTCATAAACGTGTCCTTCTACACTGACGCGATTCGGATCTTTGATATCTCTGTCATATTCCTCTATGTTCTGTATTAGAGGCCACTAGTTCCATCAGGGCCATAGGTCATTTGGGTTGGGATCCCGCTCCCCCTCACTCTAGGACCCTTACACCCCTCTTAGCATTCTTAATTTTCTCTAATTGAGGTGATCTCTCTCTTTCATACTAGAATTATTTGTGCTAAGGCCACCATAAGTCCCCAACAGCAAGGGAGTCCCTCCTTGCTCATCAGGCCGTTGTACCTTTGAAGTACCGGGATAGATTGCCAATCCGTTGTGAGTTGTGTTGAGCCAATAGTGGTCTCTAAATAGAAACTAGGATCCTACCCATCTTGAGTGTACCACCTCCTGTCAAAAATTCATTTAATCCAATAAGCAACCTCAAAACAACATAAGCATCCACTTGTTTGTTATTGTGTGCAAAATTGATTGAAAGACATATTACTAATTGTTTGAATATGATGTTTCATTCATGTAGGATTGTTGGAATGGCCGATAGTTATTATGAAAATGTGTTTGGTTATGAGAATGACATCCATCAATCATTGCTTAATCTTGAGGATTTCCTATATGATGAATACAATCCCACCTCGGGTATCCCCTCCAATCTCAAGTGCATGCGCTCAAATCTCAACCCAATCCTAGTTCTAACAACAAGGCTGCAGACACTAATGAGCCTTCGTCTTTCACTCCACCTACAAAGCATGTTAATGCTCTTAGAGTTCTTTCTAATCACCTCGATGCCCAGTAGCTTGAGGCTATGTAGGCGATCCTTAAAGGAAAGTCGCATGTGACTTTGGTGAATCAACAAATCCCATTTCAAATCCACAACAGTCTATCCAAGTCATTAGCTAGGCCTTGGAAGTCCTTAAGATTACTCCTACATAGCCCCATGCAGGTCAACAGTAGCATTCTGCCTACAAATATCCTTCACGGCTACAAACCCCAACTTTGGAACGGACCTCTGGGCCTGGCGAAAATCCTACTGGACCACAGCCTTACTATCCTCTATGTCCACAACATCACCCCCACGGGTCCAAGGGGCTGGCTTCTTACCCATCACCACCTCTTCAAAATGACCCATTCACCCAGGCCCTCATGTCTAAGTTGAATCCGATGCACGAGCAGTATAAGAACCTAAAAAGGTTGGTCGATACAAGGGGTATGCCAGACATGTTGGTCCCGATCCTCTTAGTTTTCCACCTGTCACCTTCAGAGATAACAGTCTATCGCAAGTACAATGGGTCAGGGAATCTGTACATCCATTTGAAAGATTTCTTCTATGAGTCTTCGTTCTGGCAGGGAGATAAAAGATCACTAGCTTTCCTATTTAGAAGATCATTGGAAGGCCCTACTCTAAAGTGGTTTTTCTCATTAGAGATGACTGATGCTGAAGATCCTGACATTGTCTCGAAAAGATTCATCCAAAGATACATGGTCGAGTTGGCCCATCCTTGTCAATTATTGATTTGGTCACTGAAAAGATAAAGGCCGACGAGGATTTCGTCACCTTTGCTGACAGGTGGTGCTCCATGGTCGAGAAAGTAAAAGACCACCTGTCCAAATCAAAGCAGATAAAGATGATGATTGCCAATGCTATCCCACAATACCAGCTGGTCTTCACTCTAAACAATCTCACTACCATGGCAGTTTTCTATGAGAGGGCATGTTATGCCCAGACGTCTTTTAAGGATTCCTCATTCCTCAGCCTATTTGAACCCCCAAGACCCAACAAACCTCTACTCAAGAAACCCAACAACACCCCAACCTCCACAAAGTTTGGACCTACCACAAAAGGGACAATCACCCACAAACAAGTGAACTCCATTAGCAACCCTACATTCTTGAAAAATCAGGCTCCCAATTTTGGTAACCCAAGGCCATCCCAACCCCAAGGTTTCAGACAACAACAAGGCAACCCGCCTCAGCTTTCCTTCAATCAACCTCAGTCTCAACAGAATTACAACCAGGTACCTCCACCAAATGACAATAACCAACAGAGAAAGCCCCATACCCCCAAGAGAATCCAGTACCCTCCATTGCCTAAATCCTTATCAAACATTTTTAATGCCCTTATGGCTGTAAATGCTTTGACTCTACCTAAAGAGAGGATAATTTGGCCACAGAATATTAACATATCGCACTATTGTGTATTTATCATCGATGCGTGTTTCCAATTTCAAGATTATTCATGATCTAAATGATCAAGGTGGGATAGATTGGGAGGAGATAAGGAATCCATATTGAAGGCCACAAGATAGCAACCACAGCAACAACAACAACAATCACTCTAGCAAGCACTAGTTTAGCAAGCAGTACCTCAGCAGCCCAACATGGGCATCGTTTAAGACCCGCTACCGGAGCACCCTCTAAACCAGAAAGTCACCCCTATTTCAACCAAAGGGCAACCTGAGGTAGATAGAGGGAAAGAATGGAAATTTGAATATGCTTCCTCTATTTTCTCCACCACCTACTGAGCTAAGGCTTTCATTTCTATATCGCCCCCGATCACCAAACCTGTGGTCGTCATTGCACCACCACCACGAACCATCATCTATATATCCCAAACCACTCTGTCGTAGTCTCTTCCACCATCAAGCCGGCCTTCACCACTTCTCCCACTACGACCATCAAAGCCCCTCCTCACCTTACCAAGCCCCAGTACACCACTAATAAACAACCCATCCATTCTACTATCTAACCCTCACCCCTTGCCAACTAAACCACTCTACGCATTCCATTCCCTGCACCGACGGCCACAAACTTTTTGCAACCCTATAAACCACTTATCTATATCCCTTCACCTACTCCGTCACTAGCACCATGTAACCACTCTGTGCCCACTAAGCCCCTCATCACCAAACCGTTAGCCATCACACCATCTCTGAAAGCCTTCTCCTCCCCATCTAGTAAACCACAACCCCTGTTGCTTCAAAGTGGGGACATTTTCAACAAGGTGTTCCCGCAATCCATCAATCAAGATAGCCATCAGCAACAGAGTCAAGAAGAACAACCAGTTGAGGAGAGTGTACCCGGCACTCAGTCTGATCTACTGAAGTATTTGGATAGGACCCTAGCAAGGATATCAGTGTTGGAGTTGATTAAGAGATCCCGATCTCATCAGGAGGCTATTATGGAGTACCTGTAGAAAGTGATGGTCAATGAGTATCTATCAGTTGAGAAGATTAATGTAGTTTTGACCCCATAGAGTAACCAACCAACTAATCTTTCAATGCCTTTGAACCAGCATCCCTCATTGCTCGAGGGATGGCTTTGAGTATCACAATCAATATCTACCAGACAATAGTTGACACCTGTTTGATTGACACTGGCACATCCATTATGTACTCCCTCCCCATACCTTGAAGTTGTGTGGGATTTCCGAGAAAGAATTGGTACCCTCTCCCATTTTGTAACATCTTATGACAATACCATAAGATCCCCACTAGGCATCATTTACCTCAAAGTAGAATTAGGCCCCATTTCCCACACTATTGAATTCCACATCCTTGAAATCGACCCATCCTTGAAGGGCATCCTTGGATGTCCATATGTTAAGCTCCTTGAAGCTGTGCCATCCATGAACCACCAATGCCTTAAATTCCCCTTCATGGGACGTGTTATTAAAGTCACCAGTATGCCCATCTTGGCTACCATACATACCTTCACAGTTAACCCTGAACCTCATTGAGCTGGTCCAGAAACCCGTGCTATCCCTTCTTGATACCTACCAAACTTCTACTGATCCATTGACCACCCGTTGTCATGCCCAAATGAAGACAACTTATAGACATACTGGGGTGGCGCATTATGTTGAGAATTGGTTACCAGCCAAGTAGGGGGCTGGGAGCACAACTTCAAGGCATGCTTAAGCCAGTACGGGACAAGAGGTTCATCCTTGGTAGTGGCTTGAGGTATAAGCCAAAGAAAGTTAAAAGGGAGATAATACAGGAAGAACAGGATGAGAGTGGCAATGTAACTGTGAGTGCTTAAAATGAGTGTGTGATTATCATGAAAAATCTATGTTGTTTAAGTGCAAAATAAAACCTATCAAAAAGAAACTAAGTGGTGTGATCGCCAGAAACTTTTGACTTAAAAGTTCCAAAAGAAGATTTTGATCGCCTACCTGTTTGAACGTGGGAGATGTTGAGCTCTTGGTTCCCCCTCTTCAGTCGGCTGAAGAAAGAGAGCCCTTTCTTGTCATTGTTCTTGCTTTGATTGTTGTTGAGGTTGAGGATCGTCCAGAGTCTTGTTACTTGCTTGTTTTGTTGATTTCCTCCCTTTGATTCTCCTTCGTTCCTTACAAGAAATAGAAAGAGTAATGAAGAAACAATGAGAATTCAGGCAAAAGTAGTATCCATTCTAATCAGAGTTTTAAACATGCAACTAAACAGAAAACTCACTTGTTAGGATGGTCTTTGAAACCCCTTTATCAAATAGGTTTTGAAAATGATGCTAGTGTTGTGTGTGTTGCATGGAGTGATGTGATGAAATATGCAAGATTAATGAAGATGTGAATATGAAGAGAATGCAGAAATGAATTGAAAGACTTATGCTGGTTGGATGAAGAATGGAAAGCCTTGATCTTGAGTTGGATGCCGACAGCACTTCAGTTCTTCAGCACTTGGACGTCGTTGCTTTGATCTTCAACTCTAACTCCAATTTTAACTCTAAATCAACTCTCACTCTTTTTTCACCCATTTAAGATGCAGAGTATTTATAGACTTCTTCTGCGTCCGCGGATTTACATGGAGAAACTTAGGATTTATCCATCTTAACCAACAGATAAATACAGATTAACCTATCTTTATCTGTAATTATCTAAAAAGCGTCGACCACAGAAGACGCCTTTCAGACTGATTAGGATAAAGATAAACATCCGGGAAAAACTTATCTTTATCTGTATTAGCTAAAACGTGTCGCCTTGTGCAGACGCCCTTTACACTAATTAAGATAAGGATAAACATCCGAAAGAGAAGTAGAAATAACTTAGGAAATCTAAAACGCGTCGTTCCTTACAGACGCCTTTTAGCTAATTAATCAACTTATTAAAATTCAAATTTAAACGTTAAAATAAGAATAAACTCTAAATGGCGTCCACACAGGTAGACGTCTTTTAGACTTCTTCATATTTTAACTAAAATTTGAACTAAAATCAATTTAATTAATTAACTTAAACATGTATGTTAAACCCGACACTTAAAAAGATCAATAAAAATTAATCTATGATTAAATATCAGACCATTATGAGGCATTATTATATGATATGAAATTTACTCGAAATGATGTCAAAATTACCGTGTCTATAGTAACATGGAAGATGATGGTAACACCCTATAAAGAGAACCAAGACCCTCTTACATGGACACTCTCCACTCACTTCGTGAAGGGCCCCATCATTCAGCATAGGGAGAACAACAACGTTGTTATCACCTCCCATTTTGACCTTTATGATGTCCACGGGCAGTAGTTGTCCTGTCATGTTACTCCCCTGCTAACCTATCAATTGTTAAAGGCTCTAGGCCTCTTAAGAGGAGAAAAATGCATGATCCGGAGTGTGAATGGTATCGCTAGTTCGACATATGGGACTTCTATATTGCATTGAACCGTCTGTTCTTAATCCCCACAGAACCTGAGTGGCCGCCACTTGTCAGCAATCTGATTGAAGGACCTGGAGCTATTATTGACAAAAGAATCTTGCTATCTGATGAAGTGGACAAGGGAGAGCTTGATGAACCTTCTCTAAAGGGTTTCACCGTTGACCAACTTTGGCAAGATACCTAGCCCTCTCATGTTTTTGCTCTCCACACCTTGTTCAGAACATTGTTGATGGCCCCCACATAGGTGCTTTCTATCACTGAAGATCTTCCACAGGCACCGCCCACTCTGATCACTATCACTCCATCAATCCTCCATCTTGAGGCCCCACTTGGCCCTAAAAAGATTCAGGAAAAAAATTGGGATTTCATACTACATGATCCCCCAAACCCCTTTGCCATAGTGCCATTTTCCCCCTTTCCTCAACCCCAAGTTCATCACTACTTCGTGATTGCTGAAAATCTCGAAAAAGAAAATGTCATTTCCAAAACGAGCTCCCACATTGTCATTGAAGAAACATCAAATCTCTCCTCTGAGTGCGTGCCATCATACGGGCCACTCATTTAAGGTCCGCTGATTGACCTTCTCTGTCCCTCCCCTAAGGGAATTTCTCCTGTAGTCTCTCCTATATCTCGTGATCCTTCCTCCTCTTCTTTAGGACAAGCTAGTCAGGTTAGTGAGTCTAAGAATAAAGCTTCGGAAATCTAAGGGTAGGCAAGTCCCTCTTCGATATCTTCAAGACCTAGCTATCAAATGCCAAGCCTGCTAAAAAATCCCTCGATGTTTAGAGAGTCCCATTCAGTTGCCAAAAGTATGTGAGAATCGGAATATGCCGATGATGGTTATGGGATGTATAAAATTGTTCATGATAAAAACCCTACAGATGAAGATGAAGGGGGACAAGAAAATGAGGACGCGATTGACGTGTATGCTAGCGGAGTATAGAGATTAGATGAACCATCAGCTGCTATAGAAGAACCCACCAAAGAGATAGATTTGGGGACCGAAGATGACCCTAGGATTGTCCTCATCAGTAAGAATCTTCCCCCATTAAATAAAGAGGCAGTAGTTGGAGTACTTAGAGACTATAAGGACACTTTCGCCTAGAGCTACAAAGATATGCCGAGCTTAGACTCCATATTGGTGGAACACCGATTATGTAAGGATTGGAGTTTCGGGTACAATTATTGGGTAGGTTTCAGAGCCGGACCCCTTGGTTTGGGTCTTTATAGGGGCTAGGGCATAAGTTCTTTATCCCGTCGAGCTTACAAGACGTGGTTCAAACAGCGTCTTGAGAGGAAGACGCGTTTTAGAGTTACCACGTCGGTGCTACGTGGGCGCCACGTGGGCCAGTTTCGGGTCGCGAGAGTACGGCCCCAGTCATGTCGTATGAACGGCGTCTTGGATGGACGACGCGATTCAGAGATTTTGTCAGAGTATGGCCCGGTCTTGTCACCTAAAAGGCGTCTGCTCTGGACGAAGCGTTTTAACCTGTTTCAGTTTACACCCCGAACCTTCCCTCCTTTCTCTCATTCTCTCCTTCTCACTCTCTCTCTTCACTCTCTCCGATCCTCTCCGTTTCCCCTTCCCTTTCTCATTCCCCTTCTACCTCTTCCACCACTCCAACACCTCTCACCATTACCACCACCACCTCCTCTGCGGCACTTCATTCTCTGGGCGGTGGCCGACGTCCCGACGGAGTGACGACGTCCACGGCGGTACCGGCGGCCGACGTCCCGACGGAGTGACGACGTCCACGGTGGTACCGGCGGCGGTTTGCGGTGCAGCGATTCGGCGGCACGGAGCTAGGAGGAGTTCAAGTGACCGATAGGGGGACGATCCTTATACGTGATTTAGTTGTCTTATCCATGTTTTCCCCGCTTGAAGCATGCGACGTGTGTGGAGATTTGGGTAGAATGAGCATGTTTAAAGGACTTTTTAATGAAAATGGTCATTTTTATGAAATGGGAATTAATGTGTTTCAAGTGGTAAATTGGATTCTCCCCTTCATTTCCTATTTTTGGGTATTTTTTGGGTGATTTTGGGGGAGAGGAAACCCCGTTTTGAGGTTCGGGTCAAGTTGCAGAAAATCAGATTTTGGGCTCTAAATGGCGTCGGGCTAGGGCGACGCCATTTGAAATGGTGACGGGCTCGGACGACACCATTTAGGCCAGATTTGTCCCGGAAGCGGTTTCTGTGAGAATTGAGTTATGTTTTGAATGACGTCCAGGGACAGCGACACCTTTCAAACGGCAGCTTCCCAGAACGACGTGTTTTAGTTTAGACCACCCTGAGGCCTGATTCTGTTTCTGTCGTGATTAGACAACTAGGAACAGCAACGCTTTTTAAAAAATGACTACCGTGCATGACGCGTTTTAGGCCAACTTTCAAGGCCAGTTTTCACATGAACCAGTTTAGGGGTCTTGAATGACATCGGTCTTGGGCGACGCGATTCAAGACAGAACCTCATTAAATGCATGCTAAAAATCATAGATCGAGGCCAAAGATGTATGTATAATCGAAATCACATTGTGTGTACATGTGTTTATGCGATTGTGGTTTGCGTTTGACACCTTGTGTCGGTGTGGGAGGGACACGATGTCTAGGTGGCATTGTTGCCGTATCGGTGTAGAAGGGGTACATGTTAGTGTTTCACTTATGGCTGGGAGAAGCATAACCACCTTGAGCTGGTCAGGCCGAAGTAGCCAGCGCGCTATCCGAGGGGTTGTTGTTTGGTCCCAGCGGGTCGGTGTTTTTCCTAATTTGTCGTGTCAGTTTCCGGCATGTTTCTTATTGTGGAGCCGGGTGTGGTGTTGCTGAAGTTTACCCTTTCGCCACTGGGCCTGATGTAACCTGAGATATCGAGGTTACAAGTGGTACCCTTCGTCCTTTGGCCTGATGTGACCTGAGAGGTTAGGGTTACGGGTAGTCCCTATAGCTTCGGCTTGAGGGGGTTTCGCCGGTCCCCAGGGCCCTCTTGAAGTGCTGAGGCTTGGTGTTGAGGGAAATCCGATCGATAGGACAGTGGTCTAGACTGCTTGTGTGCACACGTAACTGGGCGGTGGTGGTTCACTAGTCCTAGTTAGTCCTAGTTTAACTCACTGCCTCACCCTACAGTGCCCAGAACATTGTAAGGGTGGACAGACGTGGGTGTTGGTGGTGTTGTGAGGCACCGTTTCTATGCGGTCGACAGTGTCGTTTGAGTGTTTAGTCGGATCTTTGGTTACGAATTGTGGTGTTGAGTTGGGTTTTACTTGAATTGCTTAGCACTGTTCCTGTTACATTGTGAATGCATATGTCTCATATCGATATTTAGGAACTGTGTTTACTGCTTTAATCAAATTGCCTTCTTTTCTGTATTACTGCACTTTTGTGTGTGTGGGGGAGGCACGGATCGGATGATCCCTACTGAACCCAATTCTGGTGTGGCTCATTCCCTGTGGTTTCAGGTGTGGACTTCTTGGCGAGTGGCGACGTGTGGTGTTCTCCTTGGTGTGCGGGCCAGCAGCTATCTCAGTTCTGGGGTATCCCCCGATGTTGTTGTACTTTGCTTGTACCTGTACTTATTTAATTCTGTGGACCATGTAATTATTGTTGGACTGTGTACGGATATTATTAATTTACTTCCTGCGCACTTGTACTTTCCTTGAAGTCTGTGAGATTGTTATATTTAGCCTTGTTTAACGCTTACTTCTCCAGACGTGTCGTATGAGATTCGGGTGTGAACCCGTAAATAATGATATGATATCCATTTAGTAATCGGGTTTCCAATTCTAAGGTAGCGAGTCGTTACAGATTAACTCTAAAGTTAGGAGCTAGCTCGGTGAAACAGAAGTTGAGGCGATTTCACCCACAGATAGTCCTTAAGATGAAAGAAGAGGTTGACAAACTGTATAAGACCAAATTCATCAGAGTTGTCCTCTATCCTCAATGGGTGGCCAATATAGTCCTAGTCATGAAAATGGATGGTAGAGTCAAAATTTATATTGACTTTAGGGATTTGAATCGTGCATGTCCTAAAGATGATTTTCCATTACCTCATATAGACGTTCTAATTAACAACACTGCCGACTATGAGACTCTCTCATTCATTGATGGCTTCTCTGGTAAAACCAGATATGCTTGGCAGGTGAGGAACAAGAAAAGATTTCTTTCACTACACTATGGGAAACATACAGCTAGATGGTCATGCCCTTCGGTCTGAAAAATACTATAGCCACTTACCAAAGGACTATGATGGCAATCTTCTATGACATAATGCATGTATATCTGTAAGTGTATGTGGATGATCCTTTAGTGAAGTTCAAGACTCAGGTTAAGCATGCATAAGTTCTCATAGAGATACTTCAAAGGCCCCATGAATACAAGTTGAAGATGAACCCGAAGAAGTTTGTGTTCAGTGTTTCATCAGGAAAGTTGTTGTAATTCATTGTCAGCAAATAGGGTGTTGAGATAGATCCCAATAAGGCCAAGGCCATCATCGAAATGCCACCTCCCAAGAACCTAAAGAAGCTTAGAGGATTGATTGGGAGGTTGCAATTTGTTCGCTGATTTGTCTTCCAGCATTCGCAAAGGTGTAAGCCGTTCTACGAGCTTACTAAACTGGGAGTTAGATTCGATTAGAATTCTAAGTGTCCCAAGGCATTGGATAGATTAAAGAAGTATTTGGCAAGCCCTTTCGATTTTGACGCCACCATTTTCAGACAAACCCTTGATTTTGTAAATCTCTGCCCTAGATGATTCGGTGGGGGTTGTCGTAGCGCAAGAAGATGAAGAGGGAAAAGAAAGGGCAGCCTATTAACCCTCGAAACTTCTCAACCCTGCAGAGCATAAGTATACAGCGATGGAGAAGACTTGTGCCGCATTAGTATGGGTAGCTCAGAAACTTAAACATTACTTCCTTGCCTATGAAGTCAATCTTATCACCAGTGAATCCAATCAAATTCCTCTTCAAAAAATCTATTCTAACTGATAGATTAGCTTGTTATCAGAGTTTTCTTTCCTAATTTGACATTACCTATTTTCAGTAGAGAGCCATCAAAGGTTATGCTATAGCAGAACACCTTGCTCATCACCCTCTTCCTAGATTCGATCTAGTCTAGTCAGAGTTTCTAGATAAGGAATTAATGTCCATTAACAAATTTTTTGATCAAATGTGGACTGTGTATTTTGACAAAGCTCTGAATTCTAATGGAAATGGTATCGGTATTGCTCTCCTATCATTGGAAGGTATCACCATCCCCCAGGCCTTTCAGCCTACTTCTCTTGTTACAAACAACGTAGTTGAATACGAGGCTTACCCTACTGGCCTCGAGGCTGCTCATCTCTATGGTGTTATCCAACTGATGATTGTAGGTGATAGTTAGCTCATCTTACGCCAAGTGATCACCAAATACCGCACCCTTGACCCCAAACTGAACCCTTATCAAGAGTTGACTTCTGCTTATGCCAAGCTTTTCACCAAACTGATCTTCATACATGTGCCTCGAAATCAGAACATTCTGAGTGATGCCCTTGCTTCTCTCGCGTCAACTTTGGATTTCCCATCCAACAGACATTTCAAGTCTATCGTCGTCCATAGGCGTCTTTCTCCCACGATAGAGGACCCCTCCTTTCTTGGAATCAAGGAGAAGCTGCTAAAGAAAGTCTAAGATGGGGATGTTGTTGAGAAGAGAGAGATCATGTTGCTGGAATTGCAAGAAAAATTGGAAGAAGAGGAGAAATCATGGTACTAAAAAAATTATCAAATATTGTGAAGATCAATCATATCTAGAAGAAGCCACCGTAGAGGAGAAGTGGGCCATAAGAAGGATTGCTCAGAGATACACCTTGGTTGGAGGAGAGCTTTTTAGAAGAGGATTTGATGAGGTTCTTCTTAGTTGTCTTGACGAAGATGAGCTTTGGAAAGTTGTTAGAAAGGCTCATTCAAAAGTTTGTAGTGGCCATGTCAATGGACAGATGCGAGCAAAAAAAATCTTTAGACAAGGATATTATTAGCCAACCATGGAAGAAGATTGTATAGGATTTGTTCATAAGTGTGTCAAGTGTTAACTCTATGCTGACAAGATCCATTTCCTTGCGTCTTTGCTGCATCTATTGTCCTCCCCATGGCCTTTCTCTATGTGGGCATTCGATATCATTGGACCCCTTGATGATCTTAACTCCCTGAATAAACAGAAGTCCTTCATCCTCACTGCGACGGAGTACTTCACCAAGTGGGCAGAAGCTGAGGCCTATGTAGAGATTAAAGCTTCAAGGCCTATGTAGAGATTAAAGCTTCAACGGTTTGCAAATTCATCATGAAAAATATTATCTCCAGATTCGAAATCTCAAGCACCATCATCACCGACAATGGGCCACAGTTTGTCTCTCAGGAGCTCAAGGACCTCTGCAATGCATCATTCTTCCCCATATTATCCACAAGGCAATGGCCAAGCAGAGGCCATAAATAAAACCTTGATTAAAATCATTAAAAAAACATGTGAGTCTAACAAATATGTTGATTGGCCAGAAAAGCTTGTTGAGACTCTATGGGCCTACCGAACTTCAATCTATACTCTCATGAGCTAAACCCCATACTTTTAACTTTCGAAATGGAGACGATAGTTCCATATAAAATCTTCATTCCATCTTTAAGAGTACAATTGGATAAGAAGCTTTCCCTTGATGAGCGTCGTGATTCACGTCTTGCCTAATTGGAACTTTTGGATAAAAAGCAGTTGGCTGCTGCTAATCACACTCAAGTGTATCAAGTAGATTTGCGCATTTTAATCAAAAGAAGGTCATTAAGAGAAAAGTTAAAGTCAGTGAAATAGTCATGAAAAGAAATTTTGTGAAACCTGGAGGTACTTTTTCCAAGCTCCAACCCAATTGGGAGGGCCCTTATGTTATAAAAGATGTTTTTCTTGGTAACGCGTATAGGCTAGTCAACACAGAAGGTCCGGAGTTGTCTCATCTTTGGAATGGATTGTACCTTAAGAAGTATTACCCTTAGGTACATCGTCAACCGACATGTTGCAAGGACCAGTGGGGTTAGAAAGGTTGAAGTTTGAAATTCCTTCCTTAGTCTTCAGTAATTTAATATGAGGGCATGATACACACTCATGCTTGACCTCTGAGTAACAAATAGTGTGAAGTACAAAGAATGCCAAAAGCCTAACTAAGAGTGCAAGGCACAACCCATTCTCTTCCTTTCAGTTCACGATGAGGGAGCGAGGCTTTGAGATAGACTACTGAAGCTACCCGCTAGTCTATTAGGAGGCCGTCACCAAAAGGTGAAAACTAAAAGCCCGCCAAAAAGTCAAAGTTAAAAGTAAAAAGCCACAAAAGTCAAATGTCAAATCAAAGGCCAAAATCAAAAGAAAAGGACAAAAGGTCAAAGTAGAAAATCCCCACAATATCGAAAGACCAAATCCCAACGAGCAATAGGTGGAGGAAAGACATCTTCCCGGGTCTCCTGAACCCTCTCGTAAGCTTTCTAGACCATTTCTTCTCTTCTCGCTAAGGGGCGTACCCCAAACTTAAGGAGCGGTCTAGGTTGATTGAGGGTTCAATCATCGAATGGGATCAAAAGCATGAGTACCCATTAAACATTGTGACTCTTGATTACGTTATTGAAGAATGTTTAAGGAATTAGGACCTCGTGTGAGTAAGCTCTTTTGATCTGTGTACCATGTTGGTTTATGTTAGTTTACCTTGTGACTTCGGGCTTAGGTCAGTGCAAGCCATTTACAAATTAATATAATGGGGTTAATTTCGGGTTAGCATCGTGCAGTTGACCATTAGGGTTCCAGGGTAATCCATTTTATACCATCTTGGTCGTGAGGAAAGAGACTCGGGTCGGGAAAATCATTTACCGTTAGTGATTTTTAGCTAGAACTTGTTAATCGGATGCAGCTGGGAGCCAGAGCGTAGCATGACGGTTTTGCCATCAGTGTAAGTCATAGTTGGATGAGAGCTAGACGAGGACCCCTAGTACCCCAAGTCAACCTTGATGTATGCTTAGGATGTCTGGGAAGTTGCAAGTATTGTAGGAGTAGATGCCCTTCAATATGTGCGTCCTTATTTGAGGGGTCTATGCTAAGCTGTAGCAAAATATTTCCAAATAAAAAAAAATGAATATTTTAATATAAAAAAAAATATTTCAAAAATCAAAAAATAGAATATTTTAAATTTCAAAAAAATGAATATTTCAAAATCCAAAAAAAAAAATTGAATGTTTTGATACCCAAAAATTGGATATTTCAAAACCTATAAAAAATTGAATATCTTAAAAAGCCAAAAAAATTTGCATCCGCATGTTGCATACTTTATTTTTCTTTTTGCATTGGTTGATTGCATGTTGCACTCACATCTTTCTCTTTCATTATTTTTGCTTTAGTTGAATAAAGGTTTTACCCCTTTGACCATTTTATCAAGGATAAGGTCAAGGTAGTTGTTATTTACTGGGCAAGGGACTAAGCCAGAACAAATACACTAATTAGTTTGTTCAAGTGTGATCTATAGGATACAGGTATACAAGCAAGATGAGCACACAAGAAGGAAGCAGGACGTCTGTCACATCCATAACACCCATATCACACATCATATACACGATATCCATATTACACACATCATCCATGTCTACATACTATACAGTCATCATAAGTACATCAAAAGTTCATCATTTTTGCAGATCGGGACCAAAATGATACTTTTAACATCACAAGAGGAGAACATAAAGCCATCAACGATGACTCTTGTTGTGTCCCTCATCAAGATGGCTCCGTGCCTCGTCGTGGACATTTGGATCCCAGGTTGGTGGGAGAGGTGGACCCATCGTGCTTGTCTCAGCACGAGCTGAAGAGATTGCAAGGCTGGTAGTGAAGATGCTACTTGTCCTCCCTCTCGAGCTCTTTGGCGTGCTCGCTGGTATCGCACCTCTATACTGCGCCGCCCGTACCCAGCGATACCCAGCTACACCCAGAGTGTCATGATCTCGGCCCTCTTCCTCCCTTCCTTCTCTCTACTCCTCTCCTCCTCTATCATCTCCAGTCGCAATTGGAGTCTCATGATCTCTTGAGAGAGGTCGCCACTGGGCCGCTGAGCTGCCTACTCCCCCAGCTCGTGAATCTGGGAGTCCCTCTGAGCTTCCATCTCCTGCATCAGTCAGTCCTCCTCTCGAGCCCATACAACATCACCCCTGGCTTGCTGCAGCTCCTCCTCCGCTCGTCGAAGGGCCTCCTGCATATCTGTTGCTGGGCTTCGAAGTAACGAGGTCCAAATCCCTGATCTGAAGCGTCCTCCTTTCAAGCTCACGTAGGGCCATCCTCAGATCCACCCAAACTACCTTCATCTCCTCCTCGGCCTTACGGAGGGCCTATTGCAGCTCAGCCACCTGCCAATCGAGAGTCATCCTCATGTTTTGCAAATTAAAAAGACAAAGGTTAATGCACATTGTTGATTGAATGACTTGTATGTTTTTAAATGGATCTTTGATTTGAATGGTTGAACTGAGTTAAATCTTACCCAAACAGAACGATCCTCTTCCTCCTGGGAGGCCTAGAGGATGGCACCTGCTAGCTGCCCCTGCAATGTGGCAATCTCTAATGACGGAGGGCGGTAGAACTAGAAGTACCTACAGCATCCTGAGAGGGCTAGGAAGCCTGAATATAAGCGGCACATTGGAACATGGACACTCACTGTCAGTGGCTAAGTACCTAAACCACATGACATACATATAAAGTAAGTTTGCATGCATACCAGCGCATCAAGGTCGGTACGGGTTTGGTCTAGCTACTGCTCTGTGTCACGGAGGTGAGCCCGGAGGTCAATGATAGTAGTGCCCCGTGCATCCTACACATCCTCATTTAGTTAGTTGCATGTCAAAAGATTAGAATACAAACAGAGTAAAGATCATGTCATCATACTTACATCAAGGGGGCGGAGCTGTTATAACTGGACGGCGTAGTGCACACGATATTGCTAGAGGTAGGGATGTAAATTGGGTGGGTTGGGCTAAGTTATGTGATAATTTGGATCTAACTAAAATTCAAAATAGTCCAGCCCAATTTTAGCCCAACCCAAATTCAGCCCCAATTTAACCCATATTTAGCTCAAATTTAGCCCTAATTCAATAGTGAGTGGAAAGGATTGGGTTGGGTTGGGCTAGCCCTGTTTATAAATGGTTTGTTAAACGTGTTTTACTTTTTGTATGAATTATTATAAAAGTCAATAGATTAAACTGGGCTAGCCCGTTTTCAGCCCAACCTAGCCCAGATTTAGCTAATGTCAACCCAAATTTAGCCCAACCCAATTTATAAAACTTGGGTCAACCCAATTTCCTTTAATATGGGTTGGGTTGGACTGGGCCATGGGCAGGCCCGCCCGATTAACACCCCTAGCTGGAGGTAGGCCTCACTATTTGGTGCACGACACTCTACCTCCACGCCTCTTCGCTGCCAATCCTCGTACTACTCTGCAAATTTCTCCCGCCAGTCTGTGCGGGCATGCTTCCCCCTCATGGTGTGCCCTATCCCATCGGGGATCTCGTCCTCCACCCATTCCTGGGGCAAGCCCAGGGTCCTCATGACCAGCCATAAATGCAGTAGCTCGACCTCGTTGAGATAGTAACCCACATCTGCCTCTCGTACCACTCAAGACCGGCTACTACCCAGGGCTGGCCCTCATCCCCCATGCATTAGGTTAGACATTGCAAAATAGTCCATTAGACTGGTACAAATTGCATAAAATAGGAATAATTAACTCACCAACAATTCTGGGTAATCAAGCAGCTACTGACGGAGGGTAGTGAGTTGGTGATGTTGGGGTGCTGCGTCAATGATCGGCTGCCATCTGCGTGCCAATGGTATAGCATACGGGCTCGTCGGTCTCGCCTATCCCAAGGGAAAATAATAATACGTCCAAATCTACATTCATAAGCATGTAGTTAGGACATTCGCATATCATACCATACATCATGCATCAAATGATAAAAGAAGAATTAACATGCGTACCTGTAGAAAAGACACGAAGCCGCTGATGGTGATCTCTCTGTTCGGCGTGACCGTGGACAGGTCAGTGAAGAGATGGGCTAGGAGGGCCGCTCCTCATGCATACTCACCAATCTGGTCCAAGTCTATCAACAGCTCAAGGAAGCGATAGTGAACGTCATCTCCCTTCGTCCCAAATAGAAGCTGGCCAAAGATGAAGAAGAGAAATTGCTGGAGGTCTCTGACAGTCTACTCTCTCGTGTCCTCGCTCTCCTAATGACAATACATGGTGGATGTGAATCTGCCAACCTCTCCACAAAGCCCTCTCGGCACTCCCCAACTCTCTTTGTGGATCATCTAGCCCCAGGGCATCCATGACATTGACCCAGGCTACTGTTCTGGACTCTCGCCCTAAGGTATCCACCATCAGTCCTAACAGTCGCTATGACAGGTCTCGATAGTCGGGGTAGGTCACCCCGCTGATCACTTTGCCCTCTACACGCAGGCACGTGATTCTCACGGCATCCTCTAGGTTGGGGGCCATATGCCCCCAAGGCATCAAGAACGTTCGGCTGGCTACATCCCATCTCTCCCTCAGTGCCTAAAGGTGTACCAGATCAATCCATAATAGCTTGATGCTAAGGAGCTCCCCGAACCCCATCCGCTGCAGTCGTGCCTTCTGGAAGTCTAGCAAATCGCGGTAGGCGGCGATCACTAGGGCCCACGAGATCATGGTCCTCATTATGCCCTGCAATCATCCCATAGACTCAGTCAGTCATCGGTAACCCCAATGAAGTCCAATTTATCATAATTTATTGGCCTCTGACAACTCCTCTGAATCACGTCAGGGGTGGTCGACGCCTTTTGAATGACATCGACTGGGCCCGACGCGCTTCAGAACCATGGCCAAAGCTCCACGCAACCTCCCTTCCACGTCCAATGCCATGCAAAGCACATAAAAGAGAGAATTCTTGTGGCATACCACAGGGTAGCCGACCTCCTCCGCCACGGCCTCCTCCGTAGCAGTTTCTTCCTTTGTGGGTACAGCCACCGACACATCTACTTCACCCACTATCGCGGGAGGACCCCCGTATCTTCTCCCCCCTCTATCCCCGCTACCGCGGCAACTAGCATTTCCTACGTAGTGATGATCCCCTCCTCCCTGAAAACCACCACCATTAGTGTTGCCACGCGTTGGCACTTTTGGCTCGGTCCACCGCTGTCCATGGCCTCCGTAGTAGTAAGAGAGAAAAGATAGGGTGAGAGGGAGAAGAATTGAGGGAGAGAGTAGCAGGAGGTTGCCGGCATCAAGGGGAGTTGGTCAGAGTTAAAGCGCCACCGCCAGTCATCAAGGATGGCAGGAGAAGGGAGAGGTCGTCGGTGGAGTCAGAGTCACCAAAGAGGAAGGAGAAGAGAAGAGAGAGAACGAGAATGAGAGAATAAGGAAGAAGGGGCTCAGACACAGGGAGTTTAGTTAGGTGAATCACGACAGCCACATATGACATGTTTCGGTGGCACATAGTTTAAGGACGATTTGAATTTTTGAAATTTATTGAAAGGCACTGGCCATGTGTGCCGCATTTTGAAAAATTACCGCCATGAATGTTTTGAACAATCTAAACAGTGTCCTACGTGGCATACGCGATTTAGAAGCCCGTATGTAACGACCCGCCACCCTATAATCGGGGATCCGATTACTAAATGGGTACCGAATCATTAAATTTGGAGCCAAACCAGGATCTCGATAAGTTTGGGAAATAAATGATAAACTAAGCTAAACATCCACATCACATCGAATTGTAAAGGAAGTGCAGAAATTAAAAATTATTACAATTCGATTTGACTCAGCAATTAATTACATACTCTAACAGAAAAGAAATAATTAAGCGTAAAGGCCAGAGAAGAAAATAACAACTACATCGGGACATATCCCGGAACAGTGGTTGCTGGTGCGCAACCCAAGACAACACTCTCCTCGCTACGCCTACCTGGAACCCTCACCTGAAAACGACAGGGGGTGAGTCTTATTGAAATAGACTCAGTAGGGATCCTTCGATCCCCACCACCCACTCACACACCCACAAGTGCAATGCACAATTATAGGCAATTTAACTAAATAAAGAAGTAAACACAATTCACAGATTTCAATATAAAATACACGCATTAATAACAGTAACATGCACGATTCTGAAACCACCTTACCACGGAGTCCACAACTAGCGTCTCGGCTAAACACACAAGTCACACGGCCGAACGTGGAAAACACCGACCCGTTAAGACCAAATAGAAACTCCTTGGATAACATACTGGCTACTCCGGCCTGACCTGGCTCAAGGTGGTTCTACCTCCCCTAGTACGAGTGACACTCCGAATGTACCACTCCTACATCGGTACTAGCTATACCCCGGGGTACACCAGGTGACCCTCTCTCTAGGCGTCACCCCACCACTCCCACACCGGCGCCTTGTCACTCCCACACCGACACAGCGTTCCTAAGCACTAACAACTGTCACTCTAGGCCCACGATCGCACAAAACGCAACACGGTGCGATCCGATCATATAGAAATCATCGTCCTCGAATATATTTTCAAACATGCATTTATCTAAACTATCTAACAATATAAACACATGTTAATTGCATGCTTTAATGAGATTCTGTCTTGAATCGCGTCGCCCAAGGCCGACGTCATTCAAGACCCCTAAACTAGTTCATGTGAAAATTGGCCTCGAAAGTTGGCCTAAAACGTGTCGTACATGATAGTCATCTTTTAAAAGGCGTCGTTGTCCCTAGTCGCCTAATCACGACAGAAACAGAAACAGGCCTCGGGGTGATCCGAAGTAAAACGCGTCGTGCACGGAGGTCGCCGTTTGAATGGCATCGCTGTCCCTAGACGCTATTCAATCCAGAGATAGAGTCTGTTATCTGAGGTAAATCGCGTCATGGCTGGAAGCGCCCTTTTTAAATGGCGTTGCTGTCCACAGACGCCATTTAACCCTCACATAATGGTTCTCCCTCCGCCTCCACCCAATTCACATAGTGGGATTTTCTCCCCCAAATGGCACAAAAACGCCGTAAAATAAAGGAGTCAGAGGAGAACCCAAATACCCAATAAAAACCCACCAATCCTAATTTTGTGATATAAGCATTTCCACCCCGAAAATCCCCTACACATACTTGAAAACGAGAAAACATAGTTTTAAACAAAACATTATGATGATCGTCACCCTACCGGTTACTCGAGCTCCTCCGAGCTCCAAGCCACCGGACCGCCACGCCACGAGCCGCCGCCGGTACCGCCGTAGACGCCACTACTCCACCGGGACGTCGGCCGCCGTCCGGAGAGAAATGCGCCGCAGAGGAAATGGTGGTGGTAGTAGTGGAAGTTAGGAGGTTGATGGAGCGGAGGGAGAGGAGGAATGGGGAGAGGAAAGGAAGGAGAAGGGGAGGGGGCTCCGGATGGATCGGAATCGGAGGGGAGAGGGAGGAGAGAGAGAGAGATGGAGAGAATGAGGGAAAGGAGGGAGGGTTCGCGGGGTCAAACCGAAACTAACTAAAACGCGTCTTCCAAGGTCGACGCCAATCAGACGACAAGACGGGTCGTACGCTGACATACTAGGGCCGTACTCTGAATGGCGTCATCCATTCAAGATGCCGTTCAGACGATAAGACCGGGGCCGTACTCCCGCGGCCCAAAACTAGCCTACGTGGCATAACCTAAAAAGCATCCACCTCACTGGACGTCGTTTGAACCGCGTCGAGCAAGCTCGATGCAAAAAATAATATAAGCCCCAGCCCCACAAGGGCCCAAACCAAGGGATCCAAACCTGAAACTGATTCGATAACCGGATTCGAAACCTCAATCCTTACATTCTCCCTCCATTAAAAGAATTTCGTCCCCGAAATTGCTGCTATAAAATAATAAGATTGCACAGATAAAAAGAAGAACTTACGAGAAAAGGTAGGAAAACTGTTCCCGCATCTCATCCTCGCGCTCCTAGGTCACCTCGCCTCCGGAGCGATGCTGCCAAATCACCTTAACTAGAGGAACAATCTTGTTTCGAAGAACCTGTTCCCTGCGATCCTCAATATGCACTGGTAATTCCGAAAAGGACAAGTCCTCGGCGACTTCCAACTCCGAAAAGTCTAAAACATGAGATGGATCTTAAACATATTTCCTCAGCAAAGAAACATGGAACACATCGGGCACTCCTACAAGACTGGGCGGTAAGGCAAGCTGATACGCCGTTTCCCCAATTCGAGCAAGAATGGGAAAAGGCCCAACATATCGCGGACTCAGCTTACCTCGCTTCCCGAATCTCATCACACCCTTTGAGGGTAAGACCCGGAGAAACACGTGGTCCCCAACCTCAAACTCAAGCGGTCTCCTACGGATATATGCATAACTCTTCTGCCTGCTCTAAGCTATAGTCAACCTCTGCTGCACTACTCTAGCAACCTCAGCACACTGATATACCAACTCTGGCCCTGCTATTTGCCTCTCGCCAATCTCAGACCAATCCATAGGAGATCGACACGGCCGCCCGTACAATGCCTCATATGGCGCCATACTGATACTGGAATGATAATTGTTGTTGTAAACAAACTCTACTGTAGACAAGTGTTGCTCCCAAGAACCTCCCAGTCTATGCAACATGCTCTGAGCATATCCTCCAATGTCTAAATGGTCCTCTCCGACTGACCATCAGTCTAGGGATGATAAGCCGAGCTAAAGGCTAACTACGTACCCAAGGCCTTCTGAAAACTCTTCCATAACCTAGAAGTAAATCTCGGATCCCGGTCTGACACGATGGATAAGGGCACCCCATGTAGAGAGATGATTTGATCTACAAACAACTTAGCCAACTTACCGACTGACTAGTCCTTCCTAATAGCCAGAAAGTGTGCCGACTTGGTCAATCGATCAACAATGACCCAGATCGCGTCTCTTCTGCCAGGGGACTGATGCGTATTTAAATGCCGTCGTTAAAACACAAATAACATCAATCTTAATTTCCGAATCTCAATTAAAGATAACAATGTAGTGCATGGTTGAGATCGGGTCGATCCACAAGGAAATAGAATTTTGATTTTGAAAACATTGGGATTTTATTTAGCAAAAGTTGTTCATTAGTGTGATTTTTAAAAGCAAATTTAGAGAAGATAATCACCAGAATTTATTAACACATTTAAAACACTAAAATACCTACAGTTTATTAAGAAAATATTACTTAAGACACCATTGATGTGATTTAAACAAAATAGAGATGTCTAACTACGTGATCTAAAATAAATTGATAGAAATAGACACAAACAACAATTTGATCTTTATTAAAAGGCTAAGAAAGATTACAATGGTCAAAAGGGGATTCACTAAAAACAATGCTAACTAATTAACAAAAAATAAACTAATCAAAGGGATAACAAAGAAAACACAGTGGAGAGTTGGCTCGGGGAGGGTGCACTGCGCCGCTGGCGAGGGTGCGTTGAAGCTCGGGCACACTGGACCGCAGCACTGTGCGTGGCGGCGGCTGAGGAAGCGGCGCGGCAAGCGAGGTGAACCGGCGCGGCAGACGAGGCAGCGCAGGGTGGCTCGGGCGCTGCAGGCGAGGCTGGCGGCGCGAGCAGGAAACTGGCACGGGCGACGATGTCGTCCCGCTCGAGTCACGCGGTGCTGCCGCGTGGCGCTGATGGGACCTGCAGCGTGGCAGGCGAGGCGTTGACGCGGCTGGGCGCTGCAGGCGAGGTGGAAGGCGCGGTGGACGAGGGCTCGGCAGGCGAGGCGCTGACGGGGCGGCGGCAGGCCAGGCACGGGCGACGATGTCGCCCCGCGCGAAAGCGCACGGGGTGCCGCGTGGCGCCGGTGGGCCCTGGTGCTGCTGCGGTTGCCTGCAAACGGTGACGCGTGGCTGGCTGCTTCCTCGTACCGCGACAGAGAGAAAGACAAAGGCGGAGAGAGAGAGAGGAAGTAGAAGGAGAGAAAAAGTACAGGGGAGAGAGGGAGAAAAAGTAAAGAAGGGAAAGAGAAAAGTGCAGAGAGGGAGAGTCTGCGGGAGAGGGAAGAAAAACAGAGAGAGAGAGCTGACGGAGATGCAGAGGGGAAAAAGAGAGAGAGATGCGTAGGGGGAGAGAGAGAATGGGAGTGCTGGGGAAAACGAGAGAACAGTGGGAGAGAGAGAGATAAAAAATTTCTGAAAATTCCGGGCCCCCTCACCTTGACCTCCTCCCTTAGTTTTATAGAAAAGAGGGGGGCTTTTGAATTTCAAAAAAGAGATTTTAAAATCCTTTCATTAAGTTCCCCTTGATTTAGGGGATCCTCTTTAAAACATTAATTGGTATTTTTGAATTTCGAATTTCTGAAATGGATCCTCCTTTCTTTGAATTTCAGAATTCCCTCCTTCTTTCTCTCTTAGTTGGCATGTGGGCCCCAGTTGAAGCTAAAATACGAAAATAAAATGATGTTTTTGCCAGGATTCGAACTCTGGTCATTTCCTTGAAGTTCAGGTGGTCCAACCACTATGCCATCTGCTTGTTTATGTCCTGTTTCACATAAAATAACAGTTAAGTTCTCATAGCCATAAATCATTCAACTGTGCATTAAATAATTGCTGAGGAAATGAAGTTGCTTCCCTTATTCCATCCATGGAGTGATGAAATTTTAAAATTCAGATTCTGAATGCGCAAATGGTTTATCTATCATTCCATGTGATTTTGTCCGTTAAATTGATAGCAAATTATGTAAATTTGATCTGTTATTTATGTAAAATTGTGGACTTATCAGGGACACAGGTAATCCCATCACAAAGTCCATAGTCACGTGTTCCCATTTCCATTCCGGGATCGGTAACGGCTGCAACAACCCTCCTGGTCTCTAGTGTTCTGCCTTAACCTGCTGACAAGTCAGGCACCTTGCCACATAATCAGCCACATCCTTCTTCATACCAGGCCACCAAAAGTGTCTCCTCAAACAATGATACATCTTAGTCATTCCGGGATCCACAGCATATCTAGAACGGTGCACCTTATCCAAGACACTCCTGCACACATTATCCTCTACTGGAACATAGAGTCTGCCTCTAAATCTGATCGTGCCATCATCCCACAACTCTACCTCTGATATCTGGAGAATCTGCAGCAGCTCTGCATCTGCCCTATGAGCCTCAATTATTGCGTGGTATATTGCTGGCTTCACAATCAAGCTGGCCAACACGGCTCTATCAGCTTCTCGCGGAATCCTAAAAGAAGATTCCACAACCTGCTTGAATAACCTCCATTCTTGAACCATAAGATATGATACGACCGTCTTTCTACTCAAGGCGTCTGCCACCACGTTTGCCTTGCCCGGATGATAGGAAAGGTCGAGATCATAATCCTTGATAAACTCCATCCACCTGTGATGCCTCAAGTTCATATCCTTCTGCGTGAATACATACTTCAGGCTCTTATGATCGGTAAAAACCTAAAACTTCTCTCCATATAAATAGTGCTGCCAGATCTTCAGTGCAAATACTACAACTGCCAACTCTAAGTCATGAGTGGGATAGTTCTCCTCATGCTTCTTCAGCTGCCTAGAAGCATAGGCCACAACCTTACCATGCTGCATCAGAACCACACCCAAACCTCGATGAGATGCATCTGAGTAAACCACGAATCCACCGGAACCTGATGGAAGAACCAGAACTGGAGCCGAAGTGAGACAAGTCTTCAACTAAATGAAGCTCCGCTCACACTTCTCAGTCCACACAAAACGAACTCCATTACGAGTCAACCTCGATAAGAGGGTTGCTATCGAAGAAAAATCATAGACGAACCGTCTATAATACCCTGCTAACCCCAGGAAGATCCTGATCTCAGTTACTGTTGTCGGACTGCTCCAATCCATCACTACCTCAATCTTGGCTAGATCCACTGCAATGTCATCTCCAGAAATGACATGCCCCAAGAAGTGCACTTTATCTAGCCAGAATTCACACTTACTAAACTTGGCATAGAGTTGGTACTCTCTCAGAATCCGTAACACCACCTGAAGATGAGTGTCATGCTCTTCCTTAGAAGAAGAATATACCAAAATATGATCTAAAAATACCACCACAAACTGATCCAGGTAGGCTCTGAAGACCCGGTTCATCAAATCCATAAAAGCCGCCAGAGCATTGGTCAAGCCAAAAGGCATAACCAAAAACTCATAATGTCCGTACCGAGTCCTAAATGTCGTCTTACTCACATCAACCTCACGGATCCTCATCTGGTAGTATCCTGATCTCAAGTCAATCTTCGAAAACACCTTAGCATACTACAACTGATCCATCAGATCATCGATCCTCGAAAGTGGGTACTTGTTCTTTATTGTTACCTAGTTCAGCTATCTATAATCAATGCACATCCTCAGAGAACCATCCTTCTTCCTAACAAATAGAACTGGAGCACCCCACGGAGAAGTACTGGGACGGATAAAACCCTTATCCAGCAGTTCCTGCAACTACACTTTCAACTCAGCGAGTTCGGCCGGACCCATCCGATACAGGGCCTTAGACAAGGGCGCCGTACCTGGTGCAAGCTCAATAGTGAACTCAACCTTCCGCTGAGGAGGAAGGCCAGGCAACTCCTCAAGAAACACATCAACAAAGTCACAAACTACAGACACCTCCCAAGGACTGGAACCACTACCAACACCAGCTGTAACAACAGAGACCAGGAAAGCCTCACAGCCACCAACAAGCAACCCCCGGGCCTTATTTCTGCTTAAAAGCAGAAATAATAATACCACGAGAAGAGAGCCTAATACCTTGGAAGTAGAAGGTCGGGATGCCTGGAATAGAGAAACACACCCTCTTCCTGCGGCAGTCTACCTTGACATAATAAGCCTCCAACCAATCCATGCCCAAGATGACATCAAAGTCCCGAATGGCAAGCACAACTAACTGGGCAGGTAACTGATGATCCTCTATGGTCAAGGGAACCTCACTCAAGCAGTTATAAGTCAACATGAAATCCCCAGAAGGAACTTTGACCATCAGTCCATCAGATAACTCATCAATGGGTGCAGAAAGAATATCTATGAACTGCTCAGAAATAAAAGAATGCGAAGCACCCGAATCAATCAACACATGAGCAGAGTTCCCAAGGACAAAAAGCGTACCTTCCACCAAGTTGGACGCACGAGCCTCCTTCCTGGTGATAACTAGAACTCTCCACTAGGTCCTTGGCTTCTTCTGATCACCTGGTCCCTGCCCCTGACCATGCCCCTGCGGGCAATACCTCACCAAATGGCCCTGCGGGCCGCAAGTGTAACACCTCCCAAACAATGCAGGACACTGAGTCCCACTGTAAGTACCACCATAATGACGACAAGTTGCCAGAAGCCTCTGAGCTGTCTCTTGCTTAGCACTGGATACCGACTGACTCTGCTGGCTCTGCCTGGGTCTGCTACTACCGCTGCTGCCACTACTGCCACCACCGCCTCAAAAAAACCTCCTGAATTTGGAGCCGAGTGAAGACAATCCTGATCCGGACGAAGGTGTTGCTGCTACTGTTGCTGTCTTTCCCTTGCCATAAGCTGACCCCTGAGTAGTCAGTCCCCTCTCCCGAGCCGATTGAGCATGTTGTGCCTCTACTGTCGCGGCACACTTAACCGTCGATGCCAAGTCCGTACAACAGTGGGACGCCACAAAACTCCTCATATTGGACCTCAGTCCATCCACAAACCTCTCAGTCCGACGCTCTTCGTCTCCTGAAATAAAGGGCACAAGCCTCCCAACCGAAAAAAACTTCATCTGGTACTCAAGCACTGTCATGCTTCCTTAGGTCAACTCCATAAATTCCCTCTCATTAGCCTTATGCACATGCCTAGGGAAGTACTGCGCATTGAATTCCTTCACAAATGTCTCCCATGGAATCTCCGTGAGATTCCTATCCGCATATGACAAACTCTTCAAAGTGGTCCACCAGTCGTAAGCATCATCCTTCAACATGAAGGTAGCCAACGGAGTCCTCTCAACTGCCGCACAATTTATAGTATCAAAAGTCTTCTCCAACTCCCTCAGCCAATGAACGGCCTCATCAGGGTTGGGACGACAGGTAAAATGAGGTGGCTTCAGCTTTAGGAATCTCTCCAGAGCAGCTGAAGGCCCTCCCCGAGTACTAGAACTCTCACTAGGGTCTCGAGTCTGATATCTAGTCACCGTGTCCATCATAGCCGCCATGAAACGCTATATATTCGGCCTATCGGCCTCAGATCCACTAGGAACATCACCCCGTTTCCTAATAACTGGCATTCTCTTCCTAGGAGCCATCTAATCGCCTACAATCACAAAAATCAAAAAATTATAATTAGAATATCAAAACCTACACTATCGCCGTGCCTGTATGGGATAAGGTAATTATTTGCCGAAATTACAATATTTAACCTAGTTACACATCTATTTGCCAGACCAAATGCTCTGATACCAACTGTAACACCCGACATCCTATAATTGGGGATCCGATTACTACATAGGTACCTAATCGTTAAATTTGGAGCCAAACCAAGATCTCAATAAGTCTGGGAAATAAATGATAAACTAAACTAAACATCCACATCACATTGAATTGTAAAGGAAGTGCAGAAATTAAAAATTATTACAATTCGACTTGACTCAGCAATTAATTACATACTCCAACAGAAAATAAATAATTAAGCGTACATGCCAGAAAAGAAAATAACAACTACATCGGGGGGCATACTTCGGAATAGTAGCCGTTGGCACGCAACCCAAGACAACACTTTCCTCGCTACGCCTGCTTGGAACCCTCACCTGAAAATTGCAGGGGGTGAGTCTAATTGAAATAGACTCAATAGGGATCCTTCGATCCCCACCACCCACTCACACACCCACAAGTGCAATACACAATTATAAGCAATTTAACTAAATAAAACAGTAAACACAATTCCCATATTTTGATATAAAACACACGCATTTATAACAGTAACATGCACGATTCTGAAACCACCCTACCATGGAGTCCACAACTAGCGTCTCGGCTAAACACACAAGTCACACGGCCGAACGCGAAAAACACCGACCCGTTGAGACCAAACAGCAACCCCTCGGATAGCGCACTGGCTACTCCGGCCTGACCTGACTCAAGGTGGTTCTGCTTCCCCCAGCACAAGTAACACTCCAAATGCACCACTCCCACACCGGTACTAGCTATACCCTGGGGTACACCAGGTGACCCTCTCTCTAGGCGTCACCCCACTACTCCCACACCGGCGCCGTATCACTCCTACACCGACATAGGGTGCCTAAGCGCTAACAATTGTCACTCTAGGCCCATGATCGCACAAAACGCAACACGGTGCGATCCGATCATGTAGAAATCATCGCCCTCGAGTATATTTTCAAACATGCATTTATCCAAACTATCTAACAATGTAAACACATGTTAATTGCATGCTTTAATGAGATTCTATCTTGAATCACGTCGCCCAAGGCCGACGTCATTCAAGACTCCTAAACTGGTTCATGTGAAAACTGGCCTCGGAAGTTAGCCTAAAACGCGTCGTGCATGATAGTCATCTTTTAAAAGGCGTCGCCGTCTCTAGTCGCCTAATCATGACAGAAACAGAAACAGGCCTCGAGGTGATCCGAAGTAAAACGCGTCGTGCACGGAGATCGCCGTTTGAAGGGCGTCGCTGTCCCTAGATGCTATTCAATCCAGAGACAGAGTCTGTTATCTGGGGTAAATCGCGTCGTATCTGGAAGCCACCCTTTTTAAATGGCATCGTTGTCCCCAGACACCATTTAACCCTCACAGAAAGGTTCTCCCTCCCCCCCCCCAATTCACAAAGTGGGATTTTCTTCCCCAAATGGCACAAAAACGCCGTAAAATAGAGGAGTCGGAGGAGAACCCAAATACCCAATAAAAACCCACCAATCCTAATTTTGTGATATAAGCATTTCCACCCCGAAAATCCCCTAAACATTCTTGAAAGCGGGAAAACATGGTTTTAAACAAAACATTGCGAGGATTGTCACCCTACCGGTTACTAGAACTCCTCCGAGCTCCAAGCCGCCGGACCGCCATGCCACGAGCCGCCGCTGGTACCGCCATGGACGCCGTTACTCCACCGGGACGTCGGCCGCCGTCCGGAGAAAAATACGCCGCGGAGGAAATGGTGGTGGAAGTGGTGGAAGTTAGGAGGTTAATGGAGTGGAGGGAGAGGAGGAATGGGGAGAGGAAAGGAAGGAGAAGGGGAGGGGGCTCCGGATGGATCGGAATTGGAGGGGAGAGGGAGGATAGAGAGAGAGATGGAGAGAATGAGGGAAAGGAGGGAGGGTTCGCAGGGTCAAACCAAAACTAACTAAAACGCGTCGTCCAAGGTCGATGCCAATCAGACGACAAGACGGGTCGTACGCTGACATACCAAGGTCGTACTCTGAATGGCCTCGTCCATTCAAGACGCCGTTCAGACGATAAGACCGGGGCCGTACTCCCGCGGCCCTAAACCAGCCCACGTGGCACAACCTAAAACGCGTCCACCTCACTGGACGCCGTTTGAACCGCGTCAAGCAAGCTCGAAGCAAAAAATAACATAAGCCCCATCCCCACAAGGGTCCAAACCAAGGGATCCGAATTCTAAACTGAACTAATAACTGGATTTGAAACCTCAATCCTTACACCGTACCTTTGAAAATTGTGGAAAATCTCAAGAAATCATGAAAGACACCAGACATGGTCGACGCGATTCAAAGAGCTGGTAAATTGGAAAATGTGAAAAGTATGGCGAAATCATGAATGACATCAGGCATGGACGATGCGGTTTAATAAATTTTAATAAATTTGAGGAAAGATCATAAAATCTCATAAATTGCATTTTGATAAAAGGCATCATTCTAAGTCAATCTGTTTTAACTTTTCTGGATAGAAATTCCCAAAAATTAGAGTTTCAATCAATTTTATTCAAGAAATTTTTTTAAAAAAATTATAATGATAAGGGATTAATCTTAGTGCATAAGAGAATGATCCTCTTATCGAATAAAATTCAAAAATACAAGTTTATTGATTGAAAGTCGTAGGCCTAATTTTTCTCAACTCTGCTACATAAGCCTTCCACATCTCCTTGTTCTCTTCATCGTGGAATTGAACTCTTCTAGTCATGCTAAATTTCCACATATTAGTAGCGTAGTCCAATGACTCCTAATCAACAACAGTTCCTACTTCTCTCTTCTTAATGGGAGCAATGTGAGAAAGCTCAAGGAAGTTGTATCGAGGCATGCCAACTTGAGAATGACAGTTGTGAGGATTGTAGAGCACGATCTCTGTACCGCTTATCAGCTTGAGGTCACTATCGCCAAGGCACACCTGAATCTCTTTCATGAGTAGAGCTGGAGGCACGTAGGTGAAGTTGTTACGAGCCATATTGTTGAAGTGATTGTGCCAATTAGCTCGAGTCTTGAGTTTTGGCACCTGATTGGTCATGTTATCATTGAACTTACCACGTCAACTATGTGGCGGATTGGACTTCTCTCATAGATTCTAGAGGACCTTGGAACATACTCTGTATTGAAATTGAATTTGAAGTGAAAGTCCATCCAGAGAATAAGCAGAAGCATACTACCATATGGTGGATGACTAGTGGATTTCGGTGGTGAGCCCACTATAGAGGTGCTCATGGACTACAGGTCCTGTCCTCTTCCCTTTCCATATCCCAGCAATTGCATTGAGTGGAATCTTCTTCTAAAATATTGTCATGTGAAGAAAATGAGAGTGCTCCAGCTAGACAAATAATGAACCCTTTCATACCATATCTCATGTGTTCTTCCGTCTTTGATTCTGGAATCACTTTCATTGTCTATTCAACCAGCTTTTGTAAGTTGATCCCTCCGTGAGCTAGTATTTCTTTGATCTCTTCAGAATCTCCTATAATCTTTGCAAGGAGCTATTGAGCAGTCACTTTCTTCAACAATAAGGGCATCTCCTCTTTGCCATATTCATGACGATCAGGATAAATCTTCTCAATCTTTTTTCAAGCCTAAGAGCAAATCAGTTTCTTCTAGAAGGATGGTGGCCTTGAAGGTTGGAAAGATGAAGGATGTGTTTGAGGATTCCATAACTCCACCAAGGCACCCATGGCGGCCCAATCCATCCAAACTTGGTTGTAATGCTTGGCATGTACCACTAGGCCCTCAACATGCCACTTGGATATGAACGTTCTCATGGAGAGAGATATTTTTCACGAGTTTTGGGAGCCATGGGAGTTTCGAAAATCTTCTAGGACCCGAGAAGAGGGGGTAGTCCTTTTGAAAAAGAGAAAGAAGGAATTCAATTCATAATCCCACTGTGGTGAAAGAAAAGAGGAAAGTGATTGAAGAAGATGAACATACCTAGTGATTGGAATTCCTCTTGCTTAGATGTCCATCTACATCGGAAAGCCTCTTGAGAATCTTGTTAAGATGGAGCCTAGCTTTCTTAGAAGAGTTAACTATAGAATCCTCTGAAGAACTCGACATGATGGCCTCCTCCTTCTTCTTCTTCTTCTTCTCTCCTTTAAACTATTACTACGGATCTCCTCCTTCTCTTGCCTCTTGAAGCCTCGTTAGATCAAATTTGATCACAAGGGGGAGTATTTATGGTGCTGAGGTCAACAACCACGGTTCCTAGTCATTACTTGAGGAGGAAAGGTGCCAACAAAGAAAGGAAGCCGCACCAGGGATGGATTTGGACAGTTCTGTTTCGGGAAACTAAATCGCGTCAACTCGAGCCGACACATTTTAAGAAAAGTTGAATGACGTCGACTCAGCTCGATGCATTTTGTGTAATTGCTAAAAATTAATGGTTTCTTATTTATTGATGTTTGCTGATAATTTCGGGTGGAAGTAAGTTATTTTGCAAGGTAAAGAAGATATGCTTTGCCACTGTGGCAAGTCCCACTGTGATCACAAGTTGTTTTGTAGTTCAATCCCATCATGTGATCTTGTATTCCTTTATGTACTGCATTTTGTATTACTATATGATAAATAATTATTAGATTATATTAAGGACCTTATGGCTTTGATAAATCTGGAGTTGAGTTCCCCTTCAACAAAAACAATGATGATCTCAGAGGAGTCTTAGTTGTACGGATAGGCAATCAAATTGTTAATCGTTTGGGGATGATGGTTCCATTTTGTGGATCGATGCGTAGACAAATGAGCTTCGGCTTAGTACTAGTTCACATAATTGGTATCTTAACTTGTTAGTAGTAATTTGGTAATATTATCTTTAATTAATTTATATTTTTTATTTATATTTTTCCTTTTAGTCCAACATACATTCATGCAGGTCTTTGAATTTACAGTGTGAAATTTATCTCAATGATTAAATCTATGACCATGTGTTCCACTCAATCCAAACATGATGTGATATATTCCATTCTGAATTGAGTATTTAGCCACCATCGTGGTTGTTTTGAGACAATTTTTGAAAATTATCCCTTGTTTGGATTCCTTATCTCCATTTCATCATTTTCCTTAAAGATCTGCCATAGTTGTAACACGTCCACATTTACTAGTAACCGCTCTCTATTGGTAAAACTTGTAAAGTTTGTGACCTACGATACTTTCTCTTATGGAGGTTGATATGTTTCTCCTTTTTGTACCCTCGTGTATACTTTATTTCTTTTCATCCCAACAATGTTGTTCTGTAACGACCCGCCACCCTATAATCGGGGATCCGATTACTAAATGGGTACCGAATCATTAATTTGGAGCCAAACCAGGATCTTGATAAGTTTAGGAAATAAATAATAAACTAAGCTAAACATTCACATCGCATCGAATTGAAAAGGAAGTGCAATAGTTAAAAATTATTACAATGCGACTCGACTCAGCAAATAATTACATACTCCAACTGAAAGGAAATAATTAAGCATACAGGCCAGAAAATAAAATAACAACTACATCAGGGCATACCCCAGAACAGCGGTTGCTGGCGCGCGACCCAAAGCAACACTCTCCTCGCTACGCTTGCCTGGAACCCTCACCTGAAAACCGTAGGGGTGAGTCTCATTGAAAAGACTCAGTAGGGATCCTTCAATCCCCACCGCCCACTCACGCACCCACAAGTGCAACAACAGAAATATAGATAATTTAAGCAAGTAAAGTAGTAAACACAATTCCTAAATTTCGATATAAAACACATGCATTCGAAATATAACATGCACAACTTTGAAACCATTCTACTATGGAGCCCACAACCAGCGTCTCGGCAAAACACGTCAACCACACGGCCGAACGCGGGAAACACCGACCCGCTGAGACGAAACAGCAACCCCTCGGATAGCGCGCTGGCTACTCCGCCCTGACAGGTTCTAGGTGGTTCTGCTTCCCCCAGCACGAATGACACTCCGAATGTACCACTCCCACACCGGTACAAGCTATACCTCGGAGTACACCAAGTGACCCTCTCTCTAGGCGTCACCCCACCACTCCCACACCGGCACCGTGTCACTCCCACACCGACACAGGGTGCCTAAGTGCTAACAACTGTTACTCTAGGTCCATGATCGCACAAAACGCAATACAGTGCGATACGATCACGTAGAATCCATCGTTCACAAGTATGATTTCAAGCATGCAATTAACCAGACTATCTATCAATGTAAACACATGTTAATTGCAGGAATTAATGAGATTTTGTTTTGAATCACGTCTCCCAAGGCCGACGTTATTCAAGCCTCCTAAACTGGTTCATGTGAAAATAGGCCTCAGAATATGGCCTAAATCGCGTCGTTCAAAAGGGTCACCGTTTAAAAGGCGCCGATGTCCCTAGTCGCCTGATAACGACAGAAATAGAGATTGACATCGGGGTGATCTGACTTAAAACGCGTCGTGCATGGGAGTCGCCGTTTAAAAGGCGTCGCTGTCCCTGGACGCTTATCAGTCCAGAGATAGAGTCTGTTATTTGGGCTAAATCGCGTCGCGGGTGGAAGCCGCCTTTCTAAAAGGCGTCGCTGTCCCCCGACGTCATTTAACCCTCACAAACAGGTTATTCTTCCGCCATCTCCCAATCCACGGGGTGGGATTTCCTCCCTCAAATCGTGTAAAAACACTAAAAGGTGGAGAAAGAGGAGAAGAACCTAAATACCCATTAAAACCCCCAATTTCTCATTTCATGCAATTAGTGTTTTCACCCCAAAAAAACCCCTAAACATGCTTCGAAGCGGGAAAAATATGATTTTAAACGAAATACAACGGGGATCGTCATCCTACCGATTACTCGAACTCCTCCTAACTCCAAGCCGCCAACCAATCTCGCCACACGCCGCCGCCGGTATCGCCGTAGACGCCGTTACTCCACCGGGACGTCGGCCGCCGTCCGGAGAGAAATGCGCCGCGGAGGAAGTGGTGGTGGTAGTGGAGGAAGTTTGGAGGTTAATGGAGTGGAGGGAGAGGAGGAATGAGGAGAGGAAAGCAAGGAGAGGGGGAAAGGGTTCGCCGGAGATCGGAGAGAAGAGAGGAGAGAGAGAGGAAAGGAGAGAGTGAGGGAAAGGAGGGAGGGTTCACGGGGTCAAACATAAACTGGGGAAAACGTGTCATCCAACTCCGATGTCATTCAGATGACAAGACCGGGCCGTACTCTGACAAACCAGAGTCGTACTCTAAATGGCGTCGTCCATACAAGACGACATTCAGACGATAAGATCGGGACTATACACTCGCGCCCCAAGGCCAGCTCACGTGGCGCTCACGTGTCACAGCCTAAAACACGTCCACACTACTGGACGCCATTTAAACCGCGTCGAGCAAACTCGACGCGAAAATAAAACTAAGCCCTAGCCCCACTAGGGCCCAACTAAGGGATCCGACCCAGAAAACTGACCCGATAACCGGATCCGAAACCTCAATCCTTACAATGTTGTAACACGTCCATAGTTGTAACACGTCCACATTTACTAGTAACCGCTCTCTATTGGTAAAACTTGTAAAGTTTGTGACCTACGATACTTTCTCTCATGGAGGTTGATATGTTTCTCCTTTTTGTACCCTCGTGTATACTTTATTTCTTTTCATCCCAACAATGTTGTTCTTTGAAAGATTTCTTGAAATCACTTTGAAGATTGCTTTTGAAGGATTCCTATTATATGGAGTTAAAGGCATGTCTCATCACACCTTGCTATCCACTTTTTAGTTCATTCTATTATGTTTTATTTTACCGCCATTCTATTCACTTCATTCCATTCCCTTGCAAAGCATATGCCAAGGCAAGATAGCTGTCAACACACCAATTTTGACTTCATATTGAGGAAATCTCATATTACGTTTGTGATGCCCTGAAATGGTCTTTAGTTTGATCAATGGGTTAAGTTTTATCTATTTTTCTTGAAATTCATTCAATTCGTGTAATGCGCGTCGTTCTAGGACAATGTCTTTTAGATTTCTAGATGAAATCAATATTGAATCTAATTTCTTAATCGGATAAGGGCTAAACTGAAAGGCATCACCCATGGTTGGCGTGATACAGTTTCTTAATCCTGATCGATTATTAATTTGATTCTTAATCGATTTCCTATTTATCTAAATAGCGTCGCTGATGGCCGACGTCATTCAGTGACTTTGTAATTATCTTTGATTTTCTTGATATTATCTTCCTTTAATTGGCCCCTCTAAATGACATTTGGGATGGCCGACGCCTTTCTGAATGATGTCGTCTGAGGCCGACGCGATTTGGTTGCGTGGTATGCAAGCTTATTTCCACCCGAGATCATCCAGTTTCCTTGATTTGGAGGTCCCTATGCAGCTAATGTATATCCTGAGGTGATCTGCTCTGAATTTGTAAGTTTTTAGAGCCTAGAAACCTTAGACATGCCACTCTATACATAGGGTACCCCTTTGGGCCCTCAGAGAGGTTGGCTAAGACATCATTTGAGCAATTCACGATAGTGAGAAGAGAGCTCGCTTCATTTGAACGTGGACAGCATTTGGAGGCTCTCTCTTCTTTTTCTTTGACATCCCTTTCATCCTTAGAAAGCTTTGGAAGTTTGGTGGCTTTGGAGGGGCCACATTCTCCCTTTCTTATTCTTAATTCCTCTTTATTCCTTAGTTGCATGGCATGCATTCCAATGATCACTATAAAAATACGCATTGGTAGCATCTCATGCTATCCTTCCCATTGCATTTATGGGTTTAAAGAACACAAATCAAGTGAGTGTTTCTGTTTTGGTTTCATGTCTTTGCCATTTATGGAATAGATGTTACGCTTCATTTAGCTCTAATCATTGTTTTCATTCTTTTCCTTGTCTTTATTTTCTTTGCAAGGATTGAAGTAGTGGGGAATACAAAAGCACCTTCATCGCTGTGGTTTTCAAAAGAAAGAGTAGAAGCTATAAGGAAGGCTCGTCTTCTTTGGCCAGCTAATGAAGGCGAAGTTGAAGAACTCACAAACTCTCTAGTTGCAAGGTAATTTGGGATTATTTTTATCTTTTCTTCGAGATCCACATCTCTGACGATCAAGTTTTTATTATTAATTACATTGATATTGATATTTACTCATCACGAGCACATTTTGAGCACGTACAATAAGGAGAGAGAAGAAGAAAGGTGGAATAGGATGGCAAGAAGGGTAGCAATAAATCAAGGAGAATCGAATAGTAGGGAGAATGGTAGTGCAGGTCGGTCTTGGAGACTGAGATGGGCTAAGAAGATGGCAGTAATATTGCTAGATAGGGCCTTTAATGCCACTTTGATAGCCGAATAAGAGGAGAATAAGGCTCCTTATTCTACGAATAAGGCTAATTCTAATTTAATACGTGGAATTAGTTATACCCCACCAGAATTGCTTATTTCTTGAATAAGCAAAATAAGCAATTTTACCTTAGACCCAAGAATTGCCTATTCTGCCTAATTCCACCTTAAAATTCACCCTACTATCAAAGTGAACCATTCCTTATTCTTGGATAAGCAATCCAGTATACCTAATCCCATCATAACTCATTCTGCTATCAAAAGTGAACTACTCCCTATTCTTGGGCCACATACTCACTTGTAGGGTTTCTCAAAAGAGAACAATATTTTTTATTTCACTACTTTTCCATATTTTACTCTCGACATTGGGGTTCCTTTTATAAGGAGATTACATGAAGGACATGACAACTCTACCCCCAACATTCATAGAAAATCACCTACTAAGAAGTAGAAGGCCCACTAGTAGCAAGGCCCAACTAAAAACAACAAACAAACTCTAACTAAAGAAAAGAAAAATACAGAATAAAAAAACATAAATAAGAGAAATGGCAGACTGTATTAGCTCCATAACAAGCGATATAGGTGTTGGATGGGGTTCGAAGAAGGTTAGGGTCTTGTTTATCTTTTAGAGACTTGAAAAAAGTCATGTAAATAGATACTAAGGTTTAATTGTAAGATTAGGAATAATCGATTTCCCCTACTTTGGAAGTTTTTATGAACTCTTTTTAATGGAGCTGAAATTGTGTGAAGATATGCCATACTTTTCAACTATTTTTGATATGAGTGAACATCCATTGTATGTATGCATTAATCCTTAGCCAAGGATGGCAAGTGTGATAATTTACAATTATAGATTTTCTCCTCTCTGATTAGACATAATCCCCTAATCTTCAAATTAAATAGAAGTTCAAAAATATGTCAGATTTCTGAATTCGGGGTACTTAGGACAGTAGATTAATAAAATAGGCATAACTTTTTATCCAAATGTCCAAAAATAATAAGATTACTGGCATTAGAAAGATAATAAAACGTTATAAAATTTTGTATAAGAAAGCGTTTTCTAATTCGGACGTTCAAGGAGTCGAATTTAAAGATTTTCATAAAAAAAAGTACAGGTGGCGTGAGTAGAGTCCGATTTGCACTAAGAAGTGACTTTGACTTGGAGATTAAGTCATGAGAAGTAAAAGTTAGACTCCAACAAAGAAAGGAGATGCTAGTCATTGTATTAGGAAGGGAAAGAAACATTAATAGAACTTTTGGGTCGTGCTCAAAGTTCTAGTGCATGCAGCTCTCCTCTAAGGGTAGGTTTGTGGTGTTCTTGAGAGAATAAAGTTGATTCATAATTATTTCTTTTAACAATTTAATTCTAATCAACGTTTTGTGTCATGGAAGCTTAGAGAATGTGGGAAATAGTTTGGACAATGTGAAAAAGAGTTTAGAAGAAGAAGAAACTATGAATAAATAGCAAAAAAGCTATAGGGGAATCAAGAGCCGATCTTTCTTCAAAAGGTAGGTAGATAACTCTAAATATAATCTATTTGTATTAAAAATTATATTATTTTCATAAACTAATAAATTGATAAGAAATTTGATCTATATGCCTACTTCATTATCATCAAGTTTCAGATTTTTGTTATCTTATTTAATATTTATTTCATGATTATTATCTCAGTCTATGCAATATGTCTGTTCAATCTGTTTTATTTCCAATTATGATCACATGAGTTACAGATATGTTTTCTCCTCGGTCCGATGCCAAATTGAGCTAAAATATGGATAGAAGTCTATTTTATATTTTATATTTATGTCTAATAAATTTCATAATTTTATGAGTTCTTATGATATTTATTCCGTAATATTATTTTTAGACTGTATAATTTATTCTGGCAATTTTAAAATCCCAACGTGTGAATATTATATCTCACTTCATTCATGTACGAATCATACCAAATTTTGTGGAGCCATTTAATATATTATCCTTGACTTCTATATAAAGTTTGAGAATTTTATGATCTTGTTGGCTATTTATTTTGCCATCTGTCTTGATTTACTAAATTTCTATTTAAGTCAGATTTTTAGAATCGAAGTGGAAGTCCAAAATCATATCAAACAAATCTAGAAATTAATGAAACTTTGTCCACACTTTAAATTTGACCTATTTGACATGTTATCCAAGTTGGATAATGTTTTGAATATGTTTGATATTATTCGGCCTATTTGTTAATTTGTAGCTTTGAAAATTAGTTTTGATAGCCGAAAAATATATTTGTTATTCTGAAAATTCTAATAAAATTGCTTTGACTATATTTTCTATCCATAAACATATTTTGATTAGCTTTACTCTGATTATCTATCGATATGACTTTGATGATTCTTTAAGTAACTATTTTGTATATAAAAATATATATTTTAAATATGTAAGTATCATTATGTCAAATTAATTTTCAGATCTATAATCATTATGAAATCTGTGAAAATATGTTTATGACATACTTGTTTGATGTATATTTGGACATTGCCATCTTAAGGTGATTGGAGCTCATTCATATGCGTCTGTGGATGAATTCTATCTGTGGACAATGGAAAAATCCTGGTGACTTTTGTTTTATTTGCAGTTGTCCGAGGTGGGACCATAGACTCCCCAGCTATGTATGTGCCACGACCTTAGCATGCTTGCTTATATACTATCATATTTGTTTGTTCGGCTCCTTATATGGTAGTTGGATGCATGACTATTTGATATGTTTGGATTTGATTTATTTGACAAATAAATATTAAACATAAATTACTGTTTAGATCTATTTGATTCAGCTTATGATCTACTCAGTTTATTCTTTTGACATCTACGCTTAATGATTTTGATCTCAGCCTATTTGATTAAGAATTTATGTTCATTCTAATTAGCTATTGTAACAATAGAAACTTTAATTTGATAAGCTATCATCCTATAATAAATTTGCTATATGTTTAATTCTATATGTTCAGTTTGATATATGATATGTTCTGATCATGACTAGTAGACTTATTCAGTTAGATAAGAATATGATCATACCATAATATGTTATATGTTAGTCGATCCATTTATACTATTAGAAAACAGATTTGATTTGATAAGCTTATATCTGACCATATTTTATATCATGTTCTTATTTGAGTTATATATAGAATTGTGTAAAATCATGCTTAGTATAATTGTATAATGTGATTTGTAAAATTTACTATATATTAAGTCATGTGGATGATTTGAAACCTACTAAGTGGTTGTACTCATAAATCTTATTAATATTTTTATAATCTAAAAAAGAGAATATGAGGCATTTGACATCTTCAGGAGATTATCTAGATTTAAATTTACAGTTTTCTTAGACTTGATGTAGTAGGGATAATGAGAGATTGATGTATTTTCTTTTGCTTGGTGAGATTAATAATCTATATACAACTTGATGGATATTGTAATTTATGAACCTTGGTATTGGCTATGTTTGGATATTTTAGATTAATTGATAGTTATGTCATTTGTTTAAATTGCATTGTGATTGTTTAGCTCTCATATTTGTTTGTTATGGTGGAATTTGTTCCGAGATTACGCAGTTAAACTCCGAATTAAAAGAAAAAATGAACCGGATTTGGGACGTAACAGATGGAACATAGGATGAGGTATCTATAGACAGTCTGCTAAGAGTTCGGGAAGAACTGAGACGGAGCAAGGCCATATGTATAAAGAAGGTTGATTATGAAGGGGTGAAAGGGGGAGCCGAAACTCGGCTCATAAACTATGGTCTTAAATGGAGAAGCTACCGATTGAGGGGAGTTGGCTCTGGCGTTCAGTTGGGGTTTGATCAGATGGATCCACTCTGAGATATCATAGGGTTCCCACATTTCCTCAACTGCCTTACGGTACAACTTTGAAGGTACATCCATGACCAGCTCGGCCGGTCTGCGGCTATGCCCGACCAGCTCAATTTGTTGGGTCCCAGTGGGTCCAGACATGTTGGGGACCGAAGTGCCCTTGTTTGCCATTATAGAAATAAAGGAATTGATAGAAAAAATGGATGAGAGAGAAGGTTGGGTCGGATGCGGCTTAGAAGAAGAGCAGGATGAGCTGCTCGAGAAGAGAGAGGAAGAAATGGACATCAAACGGCCAAAAGATGAGACGCAGTTGGAGGCTTACCCTCGGACTTCTTATTCTCCCACCGTTCGAAGAGACATACTTGGGCTACCCTCGCTCGAAAAGATACTATCGGGCTACCCTTAGCTCGAAAAGATGCTCTTGGGCTACCTCTGGCTGCGCTTTGCTGTCGAGACCTCAAGGGCGAAGAGATTAAATGAGGACCCCCTGTAGTGCTTAGGCGGGTATTTATAGGAACCCTCAAGGGGGCCTGATAGACGGTTAGCGGCGAGGATCACGCGACCCTTCGATTGCCGCCTCAGATAGACGCCACGTGTCGCGGCTCTTCGTATGGCGTACAGGTGGGCTGCAAATTCAAAATTTATTGCCGCCTCAATTTGGCGCCCTTCCTTTTCAAAACGATAGTCAAGATTCTGTTTTGGCCTGGTCAATCAGTCGGTTGTGCGATTCCCTTCTTCTGATTTCTTTTCGGATAAGGACGACAGGTTCCCTTAGTCCGAGTACATCAGTCACGTTCTCTCAGCTCAGGACGACAGCCCCTCGGTCCGAGTACATCAGTCACGTTCTCTCGGCTAAGGATGACAGCTTCCCTCAGTCCGAGTACATCGGTCACCTCTATCTATCATCTTGGTTAGTCTTCAGAAAAATATGACATTACTCCCGGCATCTTGTCCCTCTAAGATATGCCGAGAGTAGGGGGGCCTGTGATGGGAAAATCCGAATGGGGCCAGTAGCTAGGCCGAGAGTTGGGCTGAGAGGCGTCCATGAAGTCATTGTGGCCCAGGGGCCAATTGGGCCGAGGGATGAGAGGCCCTCTCAAACTCGGCCCAGTTCGAAGACAGTTGGGATATGGGCTTTCAGCCTAATAGATGTAGAAGAGGTCCATGGCATTTTGGGGATCTGCGCTCTCATATCTATGAATAGTCCCACATTGTCTGCCATAAAGAAAGTTCTCTTATCTACTTCCTATAAATAGAATACTGCTTACACCAGAAAAGGTAAGTGAGATATAACTTTCACTGTTTTCTTAACACATCATCCTTATCCTCTTTAGATTACTAACTTGACCGTCAGAGGGGTTCTCCTGGGACGATACTCAGGGCCTTTGCTGACGAAGTTTCCTCTCCCCGCATGTTTCAAATCCCCCTCTGTACTCTTCTCAGTCTCGGATCTTCCTCTCGGCTTCAGAACTCCCTTTGGCTCTCGGATCCGGCATCCGAGAACAATCCACGATTGCCTTGGCTGCATCAAAATTTATATTTGATAAAGATAAATATACATCCTAAACTATTTCAATTTGGTAGGATTTGACCCATCTAATAAAAATAATGGATATTTTCATCCCAAATCAGCCCTCTTCAATTGGATTTGCTGATCAAATCTCCCATCACTAAATTGATCAAATCTCCCGTCACTAAATTCGTTAGTCTTGTATTGCAAATTAATGTAGACAGCAATGCCTAGAAGAGTAACACTTGCAGCACAGGGTGCACCACATGGAGTACGGTCAAAAAAATTTTATTTTTATTTTTTGAACGTTTTTTTTATGGTGGGCTCTATCATGTTCCACATGTCTCATATAATTTGATCTCAGATCGGACGATCCTAGAAAAATAAAACATCGAGCCCAGTGAACAGTGACTATTGATTAGGCTCAATTTTTGATTTTTCAGATGTTTTTGGGATCGTCTGATATGAGATCGGCCCATACAAGAAGTGTCGGACGTGATGAAGTCGACCTAAACTTTTTATAAAAAAATAAAAAAAATATTTTTTTTGCTGCTGCTACAGGCGTCCGATCCATTGTAAGATCACATGGTTGCCTGCGGGCGATGCAACAAATGTTGCCCATACCTAGAATGCTCCCCTTCTGATCACTTTAATTGGACCATAGCATAGCCATCCATTTTTTTGTTTTTCAATGTTTTTTAAAAGCCTGGAAATTATTTCAGCTGAGTATCCGTATTTGTCCAATCTTTGGTAGGATGGTTAGAAAAAAATAATAAAAGAAAGAGATCACACGTTAGTACAATCGGATGGTTCGGATTGTGTGAGAGCAAGATCATATGATTGGACTCAATGCCCTGTTGCAGCAATATTTTTCTTAAACATGGATATAAAAATGCAATCATAAGATGGAGTAATACTTGTTGGAGAGCCGGTCGCAATTGCACAACCTTGCATTTTTAAGGTTGGACTTGCCATGGCCCATATTCGTCTAGGTTGCTTCAATTAGATGATTAAAAAATCGGAAAAAAAATTAAAAAACTTTTATTATATTATCCCATTAAATATATTTTTTTAGTTGTTCCTTGGTGTCTAATTTTTATTTTTATTCTTTATTTTTTGCTGTTGATTTGAAAGTGGCCGATGTGGACGTGTAGTATTTAGGGCCCGACTGCCAGGTGGTGTGACTGCCCAAACAAAAGTAAATAAAATCATTTAGACGTGTCCTTACAATCCGGTCTTCTATTAGACTATCCAAAAAATTTTAGAAAACTAAAAGTCGAGTCCCAATTTAATAGGCTTGGCCCACTTAGGATCTTCTTTTACTGTTAGTTCGGCTTGGATTTTGATTTTTAATTTTTTTCTAATTATTTAATCAGATATCAGATTGTACAAATATGATCAAATTATATAACGTATTACACTTAGGATATGGTAGTCAGATTTTAATATTTTCTTGACTGCATCCATGCGGTGCAGCAAATTGACTTCTTTAGTCCATACTTATGCGCTTGTGGACCTTCCCGGTGGACGCATGGGCCGGCCGGAGTCGGCTTCAGACGCGGCCCATTGAGATCCAATTTTGTGACGCAGGGAGGAAAGAGGGACGGAGCGTGCCGAAGCCATGTTTCGCCTCCGCATTCACTCCGTGGACGCCCCCCGCCGCCCGTCCACGGCGGCGGAAGTCGTCGCCGCCGCCGCTGCCCCCTCCTGCGGGGGCCTCCTGCACCACCACGCCATCCTCTCTTCCTCCCCCTCCTCATCTTCTGGTCTTCTGGCCGCCGCTGCTGCGGGGGCAGTAAGCCCTAACCCTAGCCTACAGGTGGGGCGGGGCATCGCCCACCTCTTCCGCAATGCCTCCCCCGAACCCACCTCCTCCTACACGACTCCTTCCTCCTCCTCCCCCGACCAACATCACCTCCCCCCTCTCCCGGTGAGTCTCCCCATCTCTCTCCACCTCGCTAGTTTCTCTCTCTAACTTCTCTCTCTCTCTCTCTCTCTCTCTCTTTCTCTCTCTCTCTTTAGCCTCTGATGTGCTTGTTGTACAGGCTGGGAGGGGGACGCTGCTCTTCGTGCTGGCCATCCCCAGCCGCTTCTCACCGGAGGACTTTCTGCACTTCTGCTGCTGGCCCTACTCAGAGCGTTTGTCCGAGGTGCGCGTTATCAGGTAGGCAAGTGTTCTGAAAAGTGGGGTTGAAAGGGGGAGGCCAAAATTATATACAATATGTATAGATTACGCGGTTTGGGGGGGGGTGAGAACGAAGTTGAGATCTTTTTGGTGTTTCCATTTCTCTCGGAAGCGAAGTTGAGATCTTTTTGGTGTTCTATGTCTTCACATGCAATGGGTTGTTCCCTTTGTGTCGCCAGGAACGATGCGGTCGAGGAGCGGTACAGCATGCTCATCCAGTTCGACGAGCAGAAGGTGGCAGAAAGCTTCTATTCGGAGCTCAATGGCTGGCGTTTCCCTTCTGAAGAGGTCTTTACTATTTGTTCCTTCCCATGTGCGGTTTGAGTTGTTTTTGTTTTTCCTCAAATTTATTTTACTAAGGAATTTTTGTGTTTTTCTTTTCTTTACCCTTTTTCTGGAATTTAGGCTGAGGTCTGTCACATTCTCTTCCTATCATCGGTGGAGTACACAGAGTATACGGAGATTGCTGGCAGTCCTCCAGCTGGGTACACCGAGCTGCCTACATGTCCTGTTTGCCTTGGTGAGAACCATTTTTCACTCTCATTCCTTCTATCTGTTTTATTAGAGTATGACTTTTCATGCTTCCTTTTTCTTTTGATTTCTATATTGCATTGTTAGAATCTTTTATATATTGGGACTTTATTTTTGCTCGAGATTCTAATCATCCTTGAGATTCTAATCATCCTATGTTTCCATAAAAATAAATTTGGGTTCATCCAAACCTTGTATACTCTATTAGGATAGAACAACAGTATGGGAAAACTGTAGGAAATGCTGTAACAGCCCCGTCCTTGTGAATTTATATTCTCAAATATATACAAGAATGGATCCGTCACCTGAACCAAGGTTCGTCGTAACCAGGAATAGTTTGGGTTGATGGCACAAAAGTACATATAAGAATGACAATGGAAATCACAAACTAAAAGATATTATTATTACCAGTGTATTTTGAGTCTTTTATTCTTGGCTGTGTAATATTATACTTTTGTGTCCTTGTCAATGTGTTCAAGGACGTGTATCGGTGGGGCTTTTCCTGAAGTGCTGTTGTGGTGAATGATTGATATTCTTTCTTTTAGGTTCTGGGATTCGGCCTCCTGTGGCATATTGACTGACTCTAAAAGCCAAGGGATTAAAATCCTCAATTTTGAATGTGCTTCCAATGATATCCCTCTTACTTCTTGATTGTTGATATGCCCATTGCTGATTAGAGAATTCAACAAGATGTTAGTAGTGCATTCTGCTTTTTTTTTTCCAAAAAGAAAAAGAAAAAGAAAAAACAAGATGAAAAAATCAAATTGCTGTAGGAGTTCTAGAAGTGATAGAAGTAGGCGTCATACATTAGAGGTGCACAGGGAGGATAGGACATGCTGCATTTCGAATTTGAAGGGCAACTTATAAAGTCATTGACAATAAGCTAAGTGATATGGGAGAAAAGCTGCACTCATTGTAAAGCATGTGGAGAGCACATCCGTTCCCCGGCAGATATGTATTCCTCATTACACCTTAAACCTGAACTCAAGAAGTGTGATCAGCATTGTTTAAAAGGGCAGCGCCTCAAAGCATCGAGGCTTATGCCTTAGGGAAAGGCGCTAGACAAGTGCCTTGAGCCATGCACCACGGCTGTTTACTTGAGGCTTATTCCTTTTGTTACTTAAGGCATGCGCCTCAAGCCATTTATTTGAGGCTTACACCCAGTGGCGGATGCAGCCCATTTCAGTGGGGTCCTGGACCCCACTGAAATTTTAAAATTTTAGTAGAAGAGCCTTAATTTAATAAGGTAAATTTTAAATTTAAGTATAAGGGGACCCCATTGAATTTTTTAGATGACCCATAGGACCCTAGTCTCACTCAAAACTCAGTTCTTCTAAATTTTTTACATAGTATTATGATTTATATTTATGATTTAATAAAGAATTCGTTGAGTGTATTTGGAAGAAAAAAATCTTCATAACGAAGTGTATCATTTTTATTAAGTATTCAATTTTATAATGATTAAAATATATTTATATTTATTTTTTATTTTAATATTTTTAATATAACAAAAATAAAATATCTATATATTTAATAATGATCCGAGTGACCCCACTGGATAAAGTTTCTGGATCCGCCACTGCTTACACCTTGAGGCAGTGAGTTAATGACATATGCTTTAAGGTGGACCTAAGGCTTATGCCTCCTGTAAGGAGACACTCACTGTCGCCTAGGCAAAAAGGTGTTTTTCCTAGGCCAAGGTGCATAAGTTCCTTTTAGAAAGTGCAAAAGGCTTGCTAGGCACTTGAGGAAGCAGCCCGGGCAGCCAAAGTACCCCCTATAGGCCAAGGAATTCCGGATCGGATCGGGTCCCCGGATCGGATCGGGTCCCCGGATCGGGACCCGCCGATCCCGATCCGACCTGGATCGGATCGGCCGAGTCGGCCGATCCAGATGAAGTCTGGCCAGTCCGACTCGGCTAGATTAAAAAATAAAAAAAATAAAAAAAAATCAGGAAAAAATATAAAAAAAATCAGAAAAAATTACATACATATTATTCAATTGATGTACAATAAGAATGAATGCAATTAATGTACGTCCATAAAAAACCCTAAACCCTAAAACCCTAAAACCCTAAACCCTAAATCCTAAACCCTAAACCCTAAACCCTAAAACCCTAAAACCCTAAACCCTAAACCCTAAACCCTAAACCCTAAAACCCTAAACCCTAAACCCTAAACCCTTAACCCTTAACCCTTAACCCTTAACCCTTAACCCTTAACCCTTAACCCTTAACCCTTAACCCTTAACCCTTAACCCTTAACCCTTAAACCCTTAACCCTTAACCCTTAACCCTTAACCCTTAACCCTTAAACCTAAACTCTAAACCCTAAACGCTAAACCCTAAACCCTAAACCCTAAACCCTAAAACCCTAAAACCCTAAAACCCTAAACCCTTAAACCATTAAACCTTAAGGGGGGGATCGGGACCGGCCTGAACCGGACCAGATCGGGTCCGGACCGGCCGATCTGGTCCGGTTCGGGCCGATTTCAGCCGTTGTTTTTTTTTTTTTTCAAATCGGTGGGGGGGGACAGTGAAATCCCCCCCGAATCGGATCGGAACCCGCCGATTCCGCAATCCATGCTATAGGCTGTGTTGGACTGCCTGGGCCCAACCATAGTTAGTTAAATATGGTACGGGGATGATATAGCAAATATATGTTCGAGTATAGTTCGATCCAAATGTTTAAAGATACTGTCAAATATTAGGTCAAAAATTGGCCCATTTTAAAAATTTGGTATAATATACGTACAACATATTTCTCTTTTAAAAATTCGGACCTAAAAATACAGATAATATATAGTCATAAAATGAAAGATATATAATCATGATCTAAATAAATTGAACCACTGTCAAATAAACTATGAAGCAATAGGTGATTGTCTCTAGTTGGCAACAATTTCGGGGCAAGGAGGTCCATCCATAAAGGCTGTAGTTGTTTACTGTAGAAAAAATTCACAATTCATTCTCTCCATGAGGTACATGATCCAAATTTTTATTTCAAAGCAAAATCAACAGCTTAGCCACATATTACCTTTCTATTTATAAAATACTAGCTACAGTTTACAAAAAGATAGAATCTATCAAAGCAGCATTCTTCTACAAAGGAAATGATACAAAAGAGAAAGGGATACATAATACCCAATTGAGACATGTATGCAGGTCAAAAGAAGAGGGAGGAGCAGACCTATTACCTATCCAGGTCTTCAATAAGGCACTGCTGACAAAATGGATGTGGAGGTTAGATAGGGAAGACCAGGCTTTGTGGGAAATATCATTAGGAAGAAGTACTCTATGGAGGAGGGTACTTGGATTGTTGATGGTCATCACAATAGGTCGATGTCCCCAATTTGGAAAGGCATTATTAGCAATTTGGATTTCTTCAAGTGCTCAACTTACATCAAGATTGGTAATGGGCAAGTAACTAGATTTTAGGAGGATTCTTGGATTGATCATTTGCCTCTTAAAGAGAAGTTTCCATCACTGTATAATGTCTCTGCCATAGCAAATAAAAAAATCAGTAAGCTCATAATTCAAGCAGGATCTGGAACATTGTGGGATATTACTTTTTACAGAAATTTACAGGAGAGTGAGATAAAAGATTTTCTTGATTTGAACTCACTTCTGGTTAACTGTCAATTGCATGCAGAGGATAAAGATGTTAGAATTTGGAAATGGGATTCACGTGGAATCTTTACTATTAAAATTGCTGCACATGTACTTAATACAGGAGGTAGAAAAGTCAGTTAGAATACTCAAGTTTGGAACAAGAACTTACCAATTAAAATCAGAATCTTTATGTGGAAGATGGTCTGGGGTAGAATGTCAACACGTGACATGTTAAAATAGGTTAGGGGAAGTATAAGAGATTCCTGCATTTTCTGTGGACTGTTTCAGGAATCAATGTACCATCTTTTTGTGGAATGCGGCATTACACAATGCATGTGGAGGATTTTCTTTAGATCTTTTCTTATGCAGTAGGAACACTTCGATAACGTTCAGAACCTTATTGAGAAATGGGCTTTGTTATGTCCAGTGGAGAAAGAACTCAAGATATGGAATATGATTCTACCAGCCATGCTCTGGGCAATTTAGAAAGCAAAGAACAACAGAATATTCAATAACAACTTTGAAAAACCAGATGAAATCATTGCCAATGCTCTACACTCTCTGATGGAATGGGCTTTTCATAATTCAGATGAATCTCTCAGACATTCAAAGCTGATTGACATGCTTAATGGGTGGGGCAAATTCTGTTTGTAATTGTGGAGTCATTATTTTCTCTTTTTGTCTCCCATTGAAGTGTGAAAATGTTTAGAAGATGTAGGAGTGTTATGGTTGACCCGACTATTTAACAAGATCCTAGTCTCTAAGAAAATGCCAGATGAATAGAGGAAGAGTACTCTTGTACCTATTTTTAAAAACAAAGGAGACATCCAGAACTGTTCAAATTATAGAGGAATTAAGCTTATGAGTCATATTATGAAGCTATTGAAGAGAGTTGTGGAACATTGTTTACGTTGTGACACAACTATCTCGGCAATCAATTCGGCTTTATGTCGGGTCAATCAACTATGGAAACTATCTTTCTTGTTAGAAGCTTGATAGACAAATATAGAGATATGAAGAAAGATCTACATATGGTGTTCATCGATTTGGAGAAGGCCTATGATAGAGTTTCAAGAGATGTCTTGTGGTGGATGTTGGAGCGCAAGAAGGTATCTACTAGGTACATACAAGTATTAAAAAACATGTATGAAGGAGCAATTACTAGTGTTCGCACGGTTGGAGGGAAAACAAGAGATTTCCCTATTTCCGTTGGAGTGCATCAAGGATCAACAGTAAGTTCTTACATTTTTACATTAGTTATGGATGATTTAACAAAAGATATACAAGAGGATATTATATGGTGTATGATGTTTGCAGATGATATTGTGTTGATAGATGAGACGCAATAGGGAGTTAATAGAAAACTAGAACTTTGAAGGAGCACCTTAGAGTCTAAGGATTTCAGGTAAGTAGAACTAAGACATAATACATGCATTGTAAATTTAATGAAGGTTGGATAGGCGAAAAGGAGAGAGTTAATTTGGATGGGATGGTAATATCTCAAAGCACCCATTTCAAATATCTTGATTCGATCCTCCAAGAAGATGGAAGGTGCGATGAGGATGTTAGCCATATGATTAAAGCATGATGGCTGAAGTAGAGACTTGCCATAGGAGTCTTGTGTGACCACAAAATCCCAACGAAGCTGAAATGAAAATTCTACCGTACGGCGATAAGACCCATTGAATGCAGAATCGGCCGATCCCGATCCGGATCGGGATCGGCGGGTCTCAATCCGGCCTTCCGATCCGTAACGGAATTTCATGATATGACCTGCAATGTTGTATGGTAGCGAGTGTTAGGCGATGAAGGGGCAATATGTCTCCAAAATGAGTGTTGCCGAGATGAGAATGTCAAGGTGGATGTGCGGACATATTAGGCTAGATAAAATTTATAATGAGTATATTAGAGAAAAGATAGGAGCGGTACCAATTGAGGACAAATTGAGAAAAGGGAGACTGAGATGGTTTGGGCATAGACGTAGACTTATGGAGGCTCCAATTAGAAAAGTGGAGCATATTAGGATAGGAGAGGAAGAAAGGAAAGGGTAGACCTAGATTAACCTGGAAGAGAGTAGTACAATATGATTTGGAGGCTTTAAACCTTTCAGAAGAGGTTGCCCAAAATCGTTTAGAGTGGAGACATAGAATCCATATAGCCGACCCAAATTATTTGGGATTAAGGCTTGGTTGAGTTGAGTTGAGTTGAGTATCTTTGGAGAGATGGGGATATTGCCTATGTTTTGGTCTGTATCTGGGATCAATTGTTTTTTCATTTTGTTCCTTGTGACTTTTGATAGGTCTCTACTATCTTGGTAGATTTTGGTTTTTGTAATTGTCTTATTCTAAAATGAATACTGGCTTATAGCTGCCTTCCAAGAAAAAAAAACTATCCTCCCATAATCTGCCCACAAACATTAGTTTTATGTAAAAAGGAAATAATAGAAGCCATGGCACACAAGTGAGGGAGAAAAAAAAGGAAAGAAATGATCACAAAATAACATAAGTCAATACCTTGATCTCAAAGTTCATGGAGGATGGAGAGAGCAGAACGATAATAGCAACCTACCCTGATGGCAGTGGAGATGGAGAGAGCAGAACGATAATTCCTCAAACTTGTTGGAGGAACCAGTGAAGGACAGAGGGCTGCAAGTTGGATTTTGGGGCTGGACGATGTTATGATTTTCTGATTCCTTCCTGTTCAAGCTTTGCTCAAGATCATCTCTGCCCAACTAGTTCACGAGGCAATGGAGCAAGCCGCTGATTAAGTGCTAGGGAGTGGAAATCTTCCATGCCGCATCTAGGTTACAAACCAAAGAAAAAGTGGAGCAGCTGCGATTGACTTGAAAGAGGAGTATCAGGGGTTTGGGGTGAAAGGTTTGCAATTTAGGCAGCACTACGGCGTACAGCGTCATTGGCGAATGCCATAAATCTTATATTAAATATCCATATAAAACTTAGGGTTTTTATTAATTTAATCAGATTTTAATAAATATTTAAACATTTAATCACATTTTAAATGAATTTGCAGAAATAGTCACCTCCCAGGAATTGGCGTTGCCAAACCCGACCTAAAGTCGGTGTTACCAATGCTGAATTTAGGTCGGTGTTGCCAATGCCGATCTTTAACAGGGAGGAACAATAGGGGGGGCGGATGCAGATGAACAGGCCGTGAGCTGCGGCTCGACGTGCATGGCAGTGGAGGGTGCATGGGCTGCTGCTGGGCATTCACGGCAGCGAGTGGGTGAATGGGCTGCAGGTTGCTGCATGCTGGGTATGTGTGGCAGCAAGTGGGTGAATGGGCTGCGGGTGCTGCTGGGCGTGTGCAGCAGGTAACAGGTGGGGGCAGGGGGAGTTGGCATTAACGGTAGCGCCGAACATAGTTCGGTGTTGCCAAGTCCGACTTTAAGTCAGCTTTCTCAATGCCTAACAATCTCAAGTGACTATTTTTACAAATTTATTTAAAATATAATTACATGTTTAACTATTTATCAAAATATGATTAAATTAATAACAAACCCTAAAACTTGTGCACGTATTAAATGTCTTTTAAACCATGGAATGCAGAATCGGCCGATCCCGATCCAGATCGGCCGATTCGGATCGGGATCGGCAGGTCCCGACTCGGCCGATTCCGGCCGATCCCGGCCGATTCTGGCCGATCCAGGCCGATCCGATCCCGATTTAGATCGGGATCGGCGGGTCCCGATTCAGGGACCCGATCCGATCCGGAATTCCTTGTTTTAAACTTCTCATGATAGAAAATTGTACAAAACTGTATCTTTGAGAAAAATGTGGCAAACACCCATTTTGGTTTTGTATGTACGTGCGTGTAAAATATGTGTATTATACACGAATTTACTAACTATGGGCCCAACCAGCCCACTTAAATTGGATCTGTTGATCAGGTGCTATTTAAGTATCTGCGATTTGTCACCAACCCGCAACGAAAACCTTTCCCAATCTTGCTACGTCTGCCTCCAAAAATTCCATTGTGGGCTTCCTTGTTGCCACTGGCTCCTCACCACCATCTGCTGCTGTGACCACGCACCACCGTTGCCATCAGCTTGCAGCTGCTGTTTACTGCCTTGACACGTAGCAACGCCACCCCCCTGGAACCTGCAGCAGCACCTTGGGAGCTTTGAAAATCTAGTAAGTCTCTGACCCTACCCCACACCCCCCCCCCCCCCCGGTTATCTCTGCCATATCTCTCTCTCTCTCTCCCCCTCTTCTCTCTCTTTCTCTCTCACACACACAGAGGTAGAGACTCTTCCCCTCGCTCTATCGCTCTCAATGTCACATACTCTCTCTTCCCCTCTCTCTCTTTCTGGCCCAGTCATGCACTCTGTGTGTATGTGTCGCAGACATGCAGTCCTCTCTGCATGTGTGTGCATATATGTGCTCATCAGTTAAACAACAGCCAAGACATTTTTATGATCCAAGAAGTAGTGATGCGGAACAATCGGAGGCATCCCACCCCGTGATCCTTGGGCGTCTCACCCGGCCCCGTCGCTAGACTCTTCGGATCCCATTGTAGGGTCGCCTTCTCTGTCTAAGAGAGAAACACCAAAAAATAACTCAAAATTTGTAATATATTCATCCATAAATTAAAAAGAGACCATACATCTATATATATATATATAATGTTTAGGGACTTTTCTGACTCCAACTTGACTCGAAAATTCACACTAAAAATCCCTAAAAAATAGAAAATCAGATCTAAAATTCAAAAAAATTGAAAACATGCTAAATAGGCTCCAAATGGGCCAAATAAAGTCTCTGTGGACTCCTCTAAAAATAAACTATGCATCAGACGAGTACTGGGGAGTTTCTGAGCTCAGCAACACTTGCACTGGTCTCGGATTCCCATCAAGTAGCAGGTCCTACGCTCTTCAAACTCTTACCTACTGACACAATATTTGTAAAGTCTGCAACTAACATAGATGAACATCGGTAAGAAAACTCAAAAGAAAGATCTAGTTACCCTTTCTGTAAGAAAAACCTCCTCCTAAGATTTCCCCTTCACGAGGGAATTGCTCAATGAAATTAAGCATAATGGCATGATAAATTTTCTTAATAAATCATTATGATTTTAAGCTAAACATGGTTGTATTGACCATTGACTGACACAAATATTTTCAGTAATGACGTGAATTCAAAAGGTTATATGGAGTGACATGGTGTAATCATGAACTGTTGACATTAACCACAGTAGTTAATATAGAACTAATCATGCAACCAAAATACGTAGACTTGCAACTAACAATAAGTCAACTAGTGAAAGGATACATGAGATTAGTAAATAAATTTGAGCATGCTGAACTGCAAAAGTAAAGTTAAGAAGTTTGCATTGCATCCAATTGTCCTGTATAACATTTGCCTCAAGTAGGGTTAATAAGCTTCTGTCATAGGATAGCTAATCAAGATGATCAAGTCATTTATTTATTTGAAATATTGAAAACTGGATTAAATTCAAGTTGGCAACCATTGATGGTGACCCTAAAAGATAAACAAAGGGTGCATTTATTGGGAAACGTCTGGATGGATGGAACTTCCATCTGCTGCAGGTCTGCATTCACAGTTAGAGTTAATAAAACCTTATATCTTAAAAGTATGATTAGAGTACAGTGAATCTCATTTTGCTGCCTGGATCATCTTGGATAAGGGAATGACCTGCAGTTTGTACTCAAACTGAACAGATAATGACATCACAGTAGCAGGGACAACCTCTTATTTTAATACGCTTCTATCCATGTTGACAATCAGATGTCTGTGTGAGCATATGATTTTTGACAGATTTCGATCATAGTTTTTTGACTTTATTGAAGTGATGGTTACTAATACCATCCACTTTCTGAGGAAAAAACAAGTCTAGCAATGACCAGTACATTTCTATGGTCCAATCAGCATTGGCAAGTCTTCACTTCTTGGATGAAGTGCATCAGACTGACTTGATATCTGTTGATCTCTATTTAAGATGGAAATCTAAATAATTAATGTTCCAAGGTGAACAAGTCTATTTTACCCTCTGTAAAGAAAAGCACCCTGTAAGGTTCATCTTCAGGTGGAAAGTACTTATTGAAATGAACTGTAACCTGAACTAGTGTTTTTTTTATTTTTTTGAATTCCAAGAGTAAACCCACAAACCCAGGATCGAGCCCTGCACTTTGTTATCAAAGGCGATCGCCTCGCTCGCCCAGGCAATAAAGTAGGTTTAGGTGAGCCAAAACGCCTCGCCTCGCCTTATGTTCGCCTCATTCACCAAGGCACTTGCCTATGGTTATGTCAAATGTTTGTTTCTTTTTAATTATGTGATATTATTTTTTATTATTCTTAGTTATTCCAAAGTGGCCAATGCTGCTTTTAACAATGCACAATACCCATTTTCTCTTACATGCTGCCACATTTTCTCTTATTTTTGATGATTCGTAAGCCCATCGGCTACTTCTATGAGTGGTAAATGGTCTTAGGACATTGCATGTTGGGCATGATCAGTGTTTCTCAAAGTCTTACATATGATTATCTTATATATTTTCTTTATTTTTATTATATTATCATTTTATTTTTTTTCATAGTAATTTATGAGAGAACACATCGCCCGCCTTGGCATTTGAGCTAGAGGCGAACCCTTGGTCGCCTCTCTTGCCTCTCATCTCTCGGGCATTGCCTCAAGTTTGCCCATGAAGTGCGTTATCCAACTCTCCCACCCCCGAGGAACTAAGCTGAAATTAACTGTAAGCTGAACTAGTTATGAGCAACTAACAAAAAAGAACATTCATTAATAGCATAATAGATTTGGAAGGTTGCTTGAACTGGAAGGCTGGGACAATGAATTATTAACCTCATGACATTAATTGATCTAGAACTTGTCATACAACTGTTGGGCAAACTTATACCAGACAATCAGTCAGCTAGTGGAAGGATTGCATGAAATTCTTAAAATAAATTTAAAACATTCTGAACTACAAAATTGACTAAGACTTTATAGTTGTCAATTGACATAAAATGGAGTAGTGGACCCGATTAAGATGGGTAAACTTCGCTCATAAGGTAGCTGGCAAAGTATGATTAATCCTGCTACTTATATCAATTGCTAAAAAATGAAAATTTTACACAGTAGGTGATGAGAGTAATTTATGCTCAAATAATGAAACAACAAAATGTCATAGAATTGCAAACATTTGCAACCCAAACAATTATTGGAAGATAGGACTTGTGAAATGCCTTCCTGTTTAGGAATTCCTTTGTTGCAAATGCTGTTTAAGAATACCTTACTGCAAATGCTGTTTGAGAATACCTAACTGCAAATACTGTTTATCAGAAATAAATATGGTTTTACATATCCTGTTTTTCACCTATTCCTCAATTAAAAAACCATGCTGTTCAGCTGGTTGTCAGGCTGGCCTCAATCACCTTTTGTGTGCTGAAAACCTGGTAGTGATAGGCAGGGGAAGGCTTCCTGTTTGAATGATGTCAATTTCATAGCCAATCCTAGTTGTCCATTAATGGTCTACAATGAACAATATATTTTTAAGAAAAATGTCAGGGATGGAGATCATGTTTATGCAGGTGAGAGGTTTCTTGGTTGGGGAGAGGAGCGTCATGAGGAAACCCTTCGCAGTGGTGACGTCTCCGGCCACTGGTGCGAATAGGGTTCCTCTCGGCAAACGACCGTCATCATTCCTATTCCGGGGATGATGCTGGTCTTGTGGGGGTTTTGGCCATGGATGGAATTTCTGTCGAGTTCAACACGGCAGGAGCTAGGCGGAGGTGGTTGCAGGGTATCCTTTCCACCACCGCGTGGGTTTTGAGCAACTTACTAGGAAGCGTGCTCTTGACGTCCTTGTGGCTCCTGCCTTGGACTTTGAGACCCTGCAGAGAAGGAGGTTGGAGTTGCGGAGATGCGTCAAGGGCATGGTGGTGGATGGAGTAGGTAGGGTAGATGTTCTTCGAGAATTGTTGGGTGAGAAGTGGGAAGCAGTAGACTGGGATTGCCTCAGGATTTCCAATCGCCTTTTTATGATCGTCTGCTCCACAGTGGAGGAAGCCTCAGAGGTAGTGGGTTGGGAGTCTTGGCGGGTTCAAGCTTAGTGGTGATGTTTGCTCCGTGGGAGCATCACACTGCTACTTATCCAAAATCCCAGGCATATGGAGGTGGGCTTGCAGTCAAAAGGTCTTCCTCTGCTCCTCATGGAGGAGCAGATTATCCACTCACTCATTGGGAGGTTTGCAGAATTGTTGGAGACTGTTTCTTGGTTCCTAGTGCATGGTTCCTTGCTGGAGGTATCTGTGAAGGCGCGGATCTCGGTGATCTCTGATGTTCCGATGGCAATTCTAGCCATTGTTGATGGGGTTGCGTCGATCGTCAGGGTCCTCGTAGCTCCTGGAGATGGTAGCGGGTTGGATGGGAGCATGCTAGGGCTTTGTCTGGACGGTCGGGAGGTAGGGGACGGACCCCCGTCATGTGCTGAGGACATGCCTCTTAAGGGGGGGATCTAATTTTGAATTGCCCGCACTCAGATCGCTGGCCCCGAGCCGGTCTGGCCCTAGTGCCTGTGGCTCGCTGCCTTCCGGTCTGTCTATTAGGTCCAGGAACTTACCCGAAGACCCAGTTCTGCTACCCTGTTGGTTCGAAGAGCTTACCCAAGCGCCCATGAGCGGACCTGGTGGAGCCCGTCTTCTTCGCCCGAACATCCCTGGTGGTCTCCCGACACCAGCCGTCATTGCTACTGTTAACTCGTCCTGCTTCCAGCCTAGCAATCCCCGGCAGTTGCTCGCCTCGGCCCTTCCCATCCTTCCAACGCCCAAGGGGATTGGTGCTATCTCCCTCTCCGATCCGGCCATGGGTCTGAGAGTGCACCAGCTGGAGCCATTGGTGTTGGCTGGGGCTGTTGGTGATGGTGCTTCTTTTGCTCCCTTCCTAGGAGGACGGGATCCCTCTTTGCAGCCCCCTCCTTTACAGTCGCCCCCGCCTCTGAAGGCTGCTCCTTGCATGGCTGACCACAGTGGCTCTCGACCTGGGTCTTATTCGCCGATTGCTGACGAGCTGACGGTGGAGCTTCAAGATCCTCAAGAAGGGGGGATTACCCTTTCTAGGGCGGCCTTGAATTTGCCGGAGGCTGTGGCTAATGAAGTTGGACTGGAGCGGGGGGTTGACAGGCAGGGGTTGCAGGTTTTACAATCTGCAGCGCAAGGCCCTGGGTCAGGAGGTTCTGATGGGCTACTGCCTTCAAGTTAGGTGCTCCCTCCTCTGTGCTCTTCAAAGGAGGGGGAAGCTCTTGAGCTCCGGGATGACACGTCCTTGGTCCCATGCTCATTGATGGATGGCCACTTAGGGGAGGAGGAGACTGGAGTAGAGATTGATGGTTCTATTGGGTTAGGTAGGGAGGAAGTCAAAGAGTTGCTTGCTACGGTCACCTTGATGACAGAAGTTCATACCAAGGAGGTGGCAAAGGCGGGGGTGTCCTTTGAGGGGTTAGATAAAGATGTCAGGCAAATCTTTATGAAGATTTAGAAGAGGTGGTTGGCAGGGGAGGCACGTAAGGTGAAGGGGGAGAAGTCATCTAGGAAGGAGAGGGGGAGTGAACATGAGGGGGCAAAGGGGTTGGAGGGGGAGGATGGTATTTCTTTCTTTTCATCATGAGAGTTATCTCTTGGAATGTGTGTGTGGGGGGGGGGGTGGTTGTGCGGGAAGGATAAAAGGAGGGTGGCTAGGGAGTTCGTGAGGAGGTGTAAGCCTGACATGTTGTGTATCCAAGAGACTAAGTGTGATGGGGAGGGAGAGGTTATTATGAGCGAGATTGGGAGTGGTAGGCTCATTAAAGGGGTGGCTTTGCCAGCGGTGGTGAGTGCTGGGGGTATCATGGTGCTTTGGAATGAGTATGTGGTCAAAGAAGTTGCAGGGTGTAGGCATGTGACCAGATCAATGATATCCCTCAGATTCAGATGTATTGTAAATGGCTTCATGTGGGACTTCTCTGGTGTGTATGGTCCCCAGAGTAGGGCAGAGGAGGCTATCCTATGAGAGGATCTCCTTGATTTTCAGTGTCAGGATATGAGGCCGTGGTGTATCGCGGTGACTTTAATGCCATTAAATCTCCTAAGGAGAGTAATGGCTCCTCGCATCAGCCAGGAGAAATGGAGGAGTTCAGTGATTTCATTGTCCGTGCTACTCTTGTTGATGTGATGATTCATGATGCTTCTTTTACCTGGTCCAATCTTAGGGAGAATCCTTCTCTCTCTAGGCTGGACAAGTTTTTGGTCTCTGTGGATTGGGAGGACCATTTTCCTCTTATGCAGGTGGAGTGCTTAGTGAGGACTACATATGATCATAAACCCATTTTGGCCACTCATCCAAGGTGCCGAGGTTCAGATGGGAGAGATATTGGTTGAGAGAGGAGGGGTTCATTGATATTGTTAGTAGGAGTTGGAATGAGAGTTTCCTTGCCAACAACGCTATGGCTAGGTTGGTTGGTAAACTGAAGAGGCTTGCCAAAGATCTTTCGGCGTAGGGTGCATCCAAGACCCTTCTCGGGAGAGTGGCCAATGACAGGATTCTGGAGCAGCTGGTGACATATGTTGCTTTAGAGGAAGCCTGCTTACTTGATGCGGATGACAAAGCTTCTAGAGATAAACTCAAGGCCAAGTTTGATGACATTCTATTGAAAGAAGAGATCTTTTGGAAGCAACGGTCTAGAGAGAGGTGGATCAAAGAGGGGGATAGAATCACGGCTTACTTCCACAGGATCGCATTTGCCAGGCGCAGAGTGAACCAACTTAGGGTTCTCAGGGATGGAGATCATGTTTATGCGGGTGAGCCTCACATTAGGCAGCATGTGATGGACTTTTATTCCATTTTGTTTTCCAAGGATAGTTCTCTGAGGCCCTCAATTGCACATGGAGTGCTTCCTTCACTCTGTTCTCAGGATAGAGAAGATGTCTCTTGCAGATTTATTGAGGAGGAGATCACAAAGGCTGCCTTTGCACTTGCAGGTGATAAGGCCCTTGGGCTGGATGGTTTTCCTCTTGCCTTTTTCCACTCTTGTTGGGATATTGTCAAAGATGTGTGCTCAACGCTATTCTGGAGTTTCAAGCAGGCAATGCTCACCTTAAGGGCATTAATAGAACATTTATTGCTTTGATACCTAAGAAGGAAGGGGCTGACTGTCTTTCTGACTATTGTCCAATCAGCTTATTGAATGGGGTGTACAAAATCATCACAAAGGCGTTAGCTCGGAGATTGGAAAAGGTGGTTGGTAAGCTGATCAGTGACAACCAAGGCGCTTTTATCAAAGGCAGGTTTATACAAGACAACTTCTTGGTGGCTCATGAAGCTTTGCATTTTATGAAATTGCATCACAAGTGTGGTCTGGTGTTGAAACTAGATTTTGAAAAGGCTTATGACAAGGTTAGCTAGGAAATGGACCATATGGATTAGGGTCTGTATTTCTTCTGCCTCCTTTTTTCCAGTGTGGGAGAGGCCTTATCAGGGGGATCCAATCCTTTTCATCCTGGTAGCACATACACTCAGTAGGTTTTGGAGCAAAACAGAGACAGCGGGTCTTGTTATAGGCTTTAAGATATCTCAGACATGCCTTCATGTCTCACATCTTTAGTATACCGATGACACTATTCTTTTCTTCTCAACAGGGGAGAGACAACTGTTTGTGGCTAGATTTATACTGGAGCTATTGAGAGAAGTTTCAGGTCTTACAGTAAATTTTCAGAAAGGTCTTCTCTTTGGCATCAATATGGGAGAAGCAGAATTGAAGAGAGCTCTTTTATCCTGGGTTGTCAGAGGGGTGCTTTCCCAATGTTTTATTTAGTCATGCCTCTCTCTCCAGGGGCTAACCGTTGCAGAGATTGGGAGAAGATGGTGCAAAGGTTTGAGTGGCGGCTGACAAGATGGAAAGGGAGATCGCTTTCTTATGGAGGTAGATTGACTCTTTGTAGATCCTGTCCTTGATAGTCTTCCTACTTACTTTCTATTTATCTATAAGATTCCTATGGAGGTGGTGAAAAGGCTGGACTCCATTCGGGCTAGATTTTTTTGGCATGGTTATGTTGACCCTAAGAAAGGTGGGTACGAGGTATGTTGGAGCCGTGCATACAGACCGAAAGAAAATGGGGGCTTGGGTTTGAAGAACAATGTGGCACTACTTTCTAAGTGGCTTTGGAAATTGGTGACTAGTGAAGAAAGTGTGGTAGGAGGTTATCGTACAAAAGTAGTATGCCTCTACTAGGGTGTGGAACATCCGACTGTCTACTCTCTATAACGTCTCTCCCATTTGGAATAGTATTCTCTCATGTGTGGGTGTTTTTATGGTAGGATTGCAGATTGTAGTGGGTAATGGCTGTAAGACACTTTTTTGGGAGGATGTTTGGTGTTCTTATGTGCCTTTATGTCTGGTGTACTCGCAACTTTTTGCTATCATTCTTCTTTCTGCAGCTTTTGTTTCCCAGGTGGCGGTAGGCGGGCACTCTCAGACCTCATGGTCTCCCCTATTTAGGAGAGATCTGAGAGAGGAGGAGATAGTGGAGCTTCTATCTCTGTTCCAACTTCTTGAGTAGGTGCAAATGGATCCTCTTGTTGCTGACCAGTGGACCTGGAGATGGAGCAAGGATGGGATCTTCTCAGTTAGGTCTGCTTATTCCATCATTCCTGATGGGGGTGCCAGACTTCTTCTCCTCTATGTGGGAGATTAGAAGCCCACCTAGAGTGCAGATTCTTATTTGGAGAGTTTCCCTGTATCGAAGTCCTACTCGTGACAGGCTGGGTTGATTCAGGGATGATTTGTCTGCTGACTGTTGTCTATGTGGCATTGAGGGGGAGACTGTGGATCACCTATTTACCTCTTGTTCCTTTTCACTTGAGGTATGGCAGTTATTGTGTGACCATCTTCACACGAGATTTGGGTACTTTGACTCTATGGAGCAGCTTCTTTTATTGTGGGGGCGCCTGTGGCCGAGGAAGCAGGATCGTGAGCTGTGGTGGCTGATTCTTCATGGCACTATTTGGGCATTATGGATGGAACGTAATAGTAGACCTTTTAAGCGGGAGGCTGCAACCCCGCACCGAATTTTCTCTTTTATTCGTGAACATGTAATAGGGTGGGTGAGGTTTTTGTGTAAATTGGATACTTGCAACTCTACTTTGTTGCATTTGTTGGAGGGCTAAGGGAGTGTTTCACCATCTTGGTGTTTTGTATAGGAGGGACTTTTGTTGTCTTGCTCTCTCTTGTATATCCTCCTTTTTATTATAATATATTGTGGTACCATCCACATTAAAAAAAGAATACTTTATTGTGAATACTGTGTATCATAATGAATATGGTTGTACATATATCACATTCCCTGGTATATTTTTCATGGGCTTTTATTGTTTGGAGCTAATACAAATTGAACAATTGTACTCACTGTCATGTATTCCTTCCTACTCATGCCTTTTTGGTTTCCTTGGTTTGAACTTTTGCTAGCCCTGATGTTCAACTTTCTGCTGTTGTTAATGTTTACTGCACAGAGAGATTAGACCAAGATACAAGTGGGATTGTCACAACAGGTTGTGACCATTCTTTTCAATGCTCATGCATTTCAAAGTGGGCCAATTCGTCTTGTCCGGTAAGTTTCTTTGTTCTGTTATACGATTAGTTCTATAATACTAAAAAACAAGGCATAAGAATTTTTCATCTTTCATGTGAACCCCTAGAGCAGCGAGTATCCAATTGCATTGTTATGATGCCTCTGGAAATGGAGCTTTCTTTTTATGTGAATCCAACAACCAGGGGCTGCTCTCGTCCCATCTTTGGTTGTGCTACCTCTATGTATACTTCATAAAACTGGTGGTGCTACTGAATTCTGTTCTATCATTTATGCCATTGTACTTTCTATCAGTTTTTGTGGTTCCTAAGTCAGTTATAGCCCAGTTAGCCAAAATCAGATGGAAATTCTTATGGGTGGGTACAAGAACTGATGCAAAAGCCATTCCGTTAGTTAATTGGACAAAGGTTTGCACTCCTGTCAAGAAGGGTGGTTTGGGAGTTATGAACCTTACGTCCATGAATTTTGCTCTACTTGGTAAGTGGCTTTGGGAGATTCTTTTGCAGGATGATCTGATGTGGAAAAGGATACTGAGGATCAAGCATTACCAATTTACCATGGTACTGGCAAGTTCTATTTAAAACCAGAAAATCAGACTTTGATGCACCTATATGGAAGGGGATTTTGGAATGTCATGGGTTCTCAGGGGGCTGTCGATCAATCTTGGTAATGGGGATAACACTATTTTCTGGTTTGATAAATGGGAAGGAGATTTTGAACTGAAGAATAAATTTCCATCAATCTTCAATCTGGCTTTAGATTAATGGGTTTCAGTCAAAGACTCTTATTCAATATTAGATGGACAGACTCAATGGGTTGTCAATATCAAAAGAAATCTCAAGGATTCTGAATTTGAAGATTACTTGCAGATTCTGAAATTGTTGTCTGAGGTGGAACCTATACCTAATCAGAAGGATCTCTTTGTATGTGGTAGGAATAAGAGTGATTTTTCAGTGAAGTCCCTATATGAATTGATTGAAGGAAATCTCCCACCATACAATCAATACTCAGAAATTTGGAAGAATAAGTCTCCAGTCAAAGTGAGAGCTTTTATGTGGTTGCTCTTTCAAAGGAGGATTGTTGCTTAAGTCTTTAGGAGTAAATGTGATTCAGATGTTCTCTGCTCTTTCTGTGGAGACTATGAGGAAACAGTTGATCACCTTTTCATACAATGTGCCACCAGTAAAGAGTGTGGAGGATTGTTGCTTCCCTAATGACTATTTCCCTAAATTTTCAGAATTTAGAGGAAATTGCACATGTTTCAAGAAGTATACTTTTGATCCCACATGCAGTATGTTGGAATATTTGGAGGCACAGGAATGACAACATCTTCAGGGGAAGTAATATCTATGCTAAGAATATTTGTTTTCAAGCTGCCGGTCTTCTATATCAATGGGGCAGATTTATTCTTCGTATTCCATTAGATGATTGGTCGAGGTTTATTCATGTTTTGTAAGAAGTTTGGTTTTTAAATATCTTTGCAATAATGTAGTTGTTTGTTTTACTGAAGGTTAGGAATCTGTCCTACCTTCAATGCTCGGTTGTATTACCTCTCTTGATTTAATAAAATTGGCAGTACATACCACAATTTATTTCAAAAAACATCAACACATTTTTCTCAGAAACAGGAAAGAAACCAAGTGCTGCTTTATTCTAGCTCTGCTGTTGCTGCTAGGGAAGCCTATTGCTGTCTAATCAATTTCCTTTGTGGCCTATAGACCCTGGACATCAATTTGTTGGGATAAGTCACGATTATAAACTATTTATGCTTGCTTGTACAAGGAATCACGCATCATTTGAAACAGTACCTCCTATGCCTCATCAAGAGAAAGCAGTGATGCAGACAGTTGCTCCTATGCTCTGCCTTGAGACAGAATTCTTTTGGTAAGCACCTGTGACAGGACAGATAATTGTTTCAAATAATCAAATCTGAAACAGTATATTAATAAAATGCTAAGTTTTGTTAGTGTTTCATGATATTTATGGAATTATGGGCCTGATGCTGCATTTAGGGAAAGGAGTCATGTTATCCTTCTGGGAAAGGGTATATTTCTTTTTTTGCTGTGATTACATTACAGATGTTACTACACTAATTATTGTCAAATAGAAGCAATGATAGCAGGAATCACGAGACCTCTTTGATGGTAGTTGTAAATTGTAGGTGGTGATTTTACTGAACCAGCTCTTTGGAAGGTGACGGCTGTCCTCATGACATCTGTGGTGGGAGCAAGATCGCTGGCTCCACCAAGGAGTTTCATCAGGAGACAATGACTTTGCCAGATGGTGATTGGGTTCCTGTCTATTGGAAAAGAAAGGGTACTCATGTCACCAAGAATGCAACAGGGGATCATACTAACAGGGTATCAACACAACAGCAGTCACAGATTCAAGTGTCGCCAAACCCTTGGATGCCGGACATCAAAAGCAGTGTGCGTTTCCAGCGCCTAGATAAGGGACATCATGCTTTTTCTTGTTAGGAAGTCATTTGTTGGAAGTGTAAGCTTGTAGGTCACAAAAGTTTCTTCTGCAATAAAGGAATCAGAGGATCATTCGAACAGGTATCTGCAAGTAGTCAGGTGGCTGCAAAGCCAAGTGATATGATCTCAACAGTTGAAGCTCCTTGGGTTTACCAATTCAAACAGAACTTGCAGTTCCTTTGTAATCGTCTTGGAGGTGATACTCAAGGAGCTTCTTTTGACAAAGAGGAGATTGTTAAGGCCTTACGAAAGCAGTGGCCACTGGTTCAGGAACGGAGAATCAGAAGTCCAGGCGATCAAAAGGTTTTGGTTTTCTTTGAGAATGATGTTGTTCATAACCTGGCTCCTAGCTAGAAATTTATCTGCTACAGCACTGGTTCTATCCAGTGGTCAGAATGGGATGATCAGGTCAGTACAAAAGCAGCCACTTATGGACCAATCTGTTGGTGTTGTGTAACTTGAATTCCACTTCAGTTATGGAGTATATAAGTTTTTATTATTGTAGTTAGTGCCTTTGGTATCCTACGGGAGGTTGATGATTGTTAGAATAGTCCTACATCGAAAAAAGGACAAAATCAAAAAGTGTTTAGTAGATGGTTCCTACTCCATTCATTGCCTTAAGGTTTTGAGTTGGATGGCCCAATAACTTCAACATGGTATCAGAGTCTGTGGTTACGAACCGGGCCGCGCACCCCGTATTTGTGGTCCACGTGAGCCTAAAATCGGCCTGAATGTGAGGGGGCGTGTTAGAATAGTCCTACATCGGAAAAAGGACAAAATCAAAAAGTGTTTAGTAGATGGTGCCTACTCCACTCATTGCTTTAAGGTTTTGAGTTGGATGGCCCAATAACTTCAACAATGATAATGCTAGAACATGGAGAAATTTGGAGTTTGCCAGGTTATTGGTAGAAGTGCCACAAATCTCATACTCGTCAATTCCTTAAGCTGCAATTGAAAGGTTCTTATTATTTGATTGAAATTAAAGGATGCCCACAATCCGAATCAGTTGAACAAGCTGGACTGGACCTCACAAGGAGGTAGTCCAGGCGTACAAGCAGTACAGGCAGAATTGGGACAAAGAAGACAGTCAGGGGAAGAAGACGAACGAGTTGGCTCTGTTGACTCAGTTGGGATGTGAGTGGAACAAGTAGAGTCCGTGTAAAGACGAGTCAGTCTGTTACATTGCATGCAATTCAGATGATTATTCATCAGGCAAGGAGGTTGGTTCACTAGTTAATGTTAGTCCATCCAATAAATAAGAAAAGTCATTGTTGTTGAATAAAAGCAATTAGGATGAATATGTTCAGTCTGCTGATGTAGGCCGGAGGGATGCCATTTCAAATTTGGCTTCTAAAATTGTTAATGAGTTATGGAAAGATCTTTCTGCAAAGAAATGGTGCTTTCCATTACATGTTTACGGGTGTGGAATTCGGCACATATTTAGAATCTCTAAGTCCCAACACAGCAAGTTACACCAATTGACGCACAGAATAGCAATCCAAGAATGTTGCCGGCCCACTGGGAATCATGCACATAATACGGAAGCTATAATCCCCACTCAGCAAAGCAATGATATTCCATATGCGCAAGGAATTCCGGCTCGGGTCGGGACCGGGAATCGGGACCCGGCGATCCCGACCCGAGCCGATCTGGATCGGCCGAGTCGGCCGATCCAGGCTCAGTCCGGCCGGTCCGACTCGGCCGGAAATTTTTTTTAAAAAAAAAATCAGAAAAAATAGAAAAAATAAGGAAAAAATCATAAAAAATTAAAAAAAATCAGAAAAAATCACAACAGTTTTATTCATAAAATAATATGTTCTAGATGCTTCACAACAATGATCATTGTCGGCACAAGTTAGTATAATTTCCGCTTTTCAGAAGAAAAAGTTATGATTAGTGTTAACAACGTTTTCAGTAACAAGTGTGTAAGTTTAGTCAACTAAAATTATATGTTATTGACAGAATTTAATGGGCTTCTGAATCCCAACAAGGCCATTAACTGAACAGAGTTTCTTTGTAAAAGAAACCCAGAAACGATGGTGTATCTATCAAATGTTCGTCTCAGGAACAATTTTGATGCTGCCATTATGTTTTGTATTTTAATATTCATGGATTAAAAATTATGATTATATCTATATGAATTTAGATTAAAAATAGGAGTCTTTTCGTTTTTGCCCCCGACAAACAATCTGGTTTCGTAATAGGTCTCCTACAGACAATAGAATTTCATAATAAGTGCTTTTATTCTTACTATTAATTTATAATATTTTAAAATCTTGAGTTGTTTGATAAGTATCTCAAAAATCCAAATAAAAACTTTAATATTTTGAAAAAGAACTCTCTAGTTAAAAGTTTAATCTTGATTACAAGACATATTTTACAAAATAAAGAGATTATAAGATTTTTTCTCAAATTAAGTGAATTAAGTAGACCAAGAATTGGAAAACCTTGAAAAGATTCCAATCCAGCCTTTTAAAGTCTTGCTACATTGACATTTTAGTAAAAACAGATAGGAGAATAAAAAAAATATGAGTAATTATCTACCACTTTACTCTTTTTGAAATAAGAGTGATACTTACTGCACCCACTGCACTACACAATTCGATCGCATGGCTGTAGCAAGCAAGTGATTTTTTTGCTAAATTCGGGGAAGAAGGGATAATCCTAAGCGAGTCATCAGTGCTGGCTAAAAGCATATAAAATTTAACTTTTTAAATTTTTTTAATATTTTAACCATCGAATGGAAGATCAAATGATACAAATGATTCTCTTAAGATTGTATTCTCTCCATAGATTTTTAAAAGAAGAAAAATAAAAATGCCCCACGTAATACAACAAATATTACTTTTTGAAATAACGGACCCACAATTTCACTCCTGCGAGGGAGAAATATTTGGAACTTGCAATATGCATGTTTCCCAGTGACTATTACGGCCGGCCGACGATGACTCACTTTTGCTCGATATCTCAAAAAAAAATAGAAAAGAGAGAGAAAAAGAGAGAGAGAGGGCCGGCGGCGGCGGGCCGGCGGCGGCAGGGGGAGGGGCTGGGGGCTGGGGAAGGGCCGGGCGCCAGCAGCAGAAACGCTGCTGGCGTCTGGTTCCCGATCCCCCCTTAAGGGGGAGATCGGGACCGGCCCGAACCGGACCAGATCGGGTCCGGACCGGCCGATCTGGCCGATCTGGCCGGTCCGGACCCGATTTTGTCCGGTTCGGGCCGATTTCTGCCGTTTTTTTTTTTTTTTTTTAAATCGGTGGGGGGAACAGTAATTTCCCCCCCAACTCGGCTCGGAACCCGCCGATTCCGATCCGAATCGGCCGATTCCGCAATCCATGCATATGCGGGGTTGTTACCAGCTGGACGATTGAACGGAAGCATTTTTTCTTTAGAAGCTGAACAACCAGCTAGGGAAGAAATTGCAGGTCATTCTGATCTGGCTTCATCATCAGCTATGGCAATCAAAGATCCTGTCATCCTTCCTAATTATGGTGCAGTGCATAGTTGCCATATTGTTTGTGGGAAGTCCTCAAGAGAGGAGAATCTGTCTGCAGAAAAGAATGGGGAAAAACCATCACATTCAAATTTTATGTCAGAGTGGTCTAACGAAGAATTGATTGAAAAAGCAGTAATTCTAGGACTTCAAATTCTAAATAGTGGGGGCAGTTCTGTAAATTGATGAAAGATTCCTTCGAAGCCACCAGCACCAGCTCAAACAAAGGCAGCAGAGAACTTAGCAATCTCTTGAAAGATTCTAATCTAGGGCATATGGCCAAAGACCACCTACCCCCCAAGAATAGTCATCAGGAATATAGAAGGTTTGCTGGTCATTTGTAGTACTTATAGATGTTCTGATGGAGTGGGTCATGGAGATAGATACCCGGCCAGGGAATTTGTATTTTTCTTATAATATTTTGTAGTTTCTTTTGCAGTGTCTTCCACGTGGGTGTGTTTGTTTTGCAGAAGCTAGTTTTTTGTTTGTCTTATAGTGTGGTTTAGAGGAACCTATGTACTACCTCATATTAAAAAAAAAAGGCCTTGATCCTGTCCAAAAGAAATATATGTCTTGGTCCTGATATGTTTGAGAAAAATGGTTTGCTTCTTTTTTTAGCACCGTCATGAAAAGTGCTTGGTCAACCAAGTGGTGGTGAGATCTATTCTACATGCCTAACAGTGTTCATATGCCTGCATGTTAAGAAACTGAGCCATTAATGTGTAGGCCTGATGATATGAGGGTGACGCTGGAAATCTTTCTTGCACGCTAAAATCCTCAATTCGCACTGACGAAACAACCACTATAATTTAAGTACATGATAGTATGTGCTTCTTTTGTTGTCCATTCTCTTTAGATCTCACTTGTAGACTGTTATTTATGATGCTGCAATTCCTAGCTGTTCCATCAGTCACCAGTCAATATTTCGAACTCCCAATGACCTTAAATTTGTGAGATGATCTAATATCCCAAAAGAAAATGTCTTTTTTATTGCATTCATTACCAGTACTCCTAAGTGAAAGAAATAACTGAAATATCATATATGAAGTAGTTACCACTTTGCATATTTCTCCATTTCTCTGATGGTATTGATGAGCAATATTAAAGATCACTGGCGTGGATGTCTCATACTATGTATTAATGTTTTTTCTTCAGGTCTGTCGATTCTGTATGGAGCATTGTGAAAAACCAAATTGTTCAGTTTGTGAAACATCAGAAAATCTATGGATTTGTGTGATATGTGGTTTTGTTGGATGTGGAAGGTATCATGCTATGATGCTACCTATCCTGGATTGCAGTTTCACTTTGACTATCTGCAACTGGAAGAGTTGCAAATTGTGTTTTAATCATGCTTGTTAACATTTTCTTGAATATATAAACAAAATATTATTGCAGATATAAGGAAGGCCATGCTATCAAACACTGGAAAGATACGCAGCACTGCTATTCTCTTGATCTGCAAACTCAGCGGGTTTGGGATTATGTCGGCGACACTTATGTTCATAGACTTAATCAATCAAAAAGTGATGGGAAGCTGGCCAAGTTAAAGAGTCAATACAGATCTACGGATGACGATTGTCGGATCTGCAACTGCAGCGAAGATTCTGGATTCAGTGGAGCTCTGTTGAGCAGCAAAGTTGATGCTGTAATTATTATGCCTAAGAAATATTCTTCCTTTGCATATCATCTTCTTTATGAATGTCTTAAGTATGCATATGTTTTCAGTAGTTGACATGTGGATGTGGTGACAGATTGTTGATGAGTATAATCATTTGCTTGCAAGTCAACTTGAGACTCAGCAGCAGGTAATAAACTTTTTCATGTGGACATTGTCTTTTGCATGAATCTGTTCTCAGCCTTTTGCTTCTGGCATAAAATGTCCATATGCAATGTTTTGGTCCATTTGTGATAGTCTTCTATTTCATCTGAGTGTCATGATTTGTTTCTTATTGTGTTTTTCTTTTTCTATCATCAGTATTTTGAATCTTTGCTTTTGGAAGCTCGAGAGAAAAAGGAAAGAATCATTTCTGAAGCTGTAGGAAAAGCTGTTGATGAAAAACTACGGAATATCCAACTTGAACTTGAAAAAGCAACTGAGGAAAAGAAAATTGTTGCTGATGTAAGTGTTCATACATCTGCAAGTTAGGAGTCAATTTCCTTTCTTTTGATGGAGAGGCTTAAATCCCTGCAGTGCCAGTTTTTTGTCTATATTTCAATTCAACTGTTTATGTTTCACTTCCATCTAAAGGTTTCACTATCTCTAATAATATCCTCATACGTGTAGGCGAACGAAAAGCTTCTGAAGGACCAAAATTTATTATGGGAAAAAATCAAGCTAGTTGAAGACAGGTACTCCCCTACACCCCACCTTCGTGTAGACTCTTTATGCACTGGGTTCATGGTCACCAAACACCATGTGCATGTTTATATTCATTTATTCGTACATATTCACAGCCATACTCACACTTTTGTCTTTTCTATGTACATTCTTACTCTTTATAGACGGCTAACAGTTTATAGTAACGTCATGAACCCTTTCGCCTTGGAAAGGACTAGTGGATTCATTCATTGTTTTCAAGGTGACATCTAGCCAATGCCTATGCGACAAGACACCAAGGTGACCAAGGTGCCTAGGAAAGTATGAACCAAAAGTACTTGCCTTTGCACACCTGAGTGTACTTCAGTGCCTTGTTTTTGGCACGTTGATTGCCTTGAGCAGACAAAATAGGCACCCTTTTCATAGTTTCTTTAGCTATTTTTATAAGTTGAGGATATTTTGCTGATTTATGTTAAGTGGGCTTGTTGGAAGTTGAAAGTGAATCCATTTGCTCACCTACTGAAACTTGACAGTTACAGGGTTTGTTCACAAAAAGGGAAGAGGAAAAAATGTGGAAGAAAAAGGTTTTTCCAACTTTCTCTTAATGTTGTCATTCAGGGTCTCCCTTCCATCTTTCGATGAAGCGATGTTCAATAACTTTTGATCCTTTTGTCCATGTTTTCCCTATTTTCTCACCTTCCCAAGTGACTTGAAACTTCAAATTTAGATTTGCAAGCCCATATATTAGCATCACATGAGATTGTAGGGAAGGAATTAAGAATGCCATTTTACATGTTCCAACTTATTATCAGTCTTTCAATCTGTCTAGCAAATATTTCTACTCTGCAGTGAAATATGAAACCATACAAGAGGTAACTGATGACCATTTGACTAACCATTAACATGACGAGAATTAATTTTGTACTAATTAACACTATTAACAAACATATAGTTCTAAAGCAGGCTTTGCGTAGGGACCTCTTCTTGTTGCCTGAACAGCATAGTGGTGAGTCACTGCTTTTCCTGCATTGACAGCTACGGATCATTTGCTTGATATGCTACCTTTACCATCAGCTGCCACGGGGACATTTTTTATGACTAATTTTTCATCAGTTGCTTGATATGTTGTGGGGTTTTGTTGGCACAGTAGCCTAGTGCAATGCCTAGATACTGTTTCTAGCTAGCAAAATCAGCAAGTGGAGTAATTTTGTTTGTTGGCACAAAAGAATCTTTAGTTGTTTTATTCTTCTGTATCTTTCCTTTTTCTTGGGGTTGGCTTTTTCTCTGGAGGTCATTTTAGTTGGGATGTTTTGGGGGGGGGGTTGTTTGGGATTGTAATTTACTTCTTTGTTTTAATATTTGTTCTTATAAGTAGTGGCTTTGCCACCTTCCAAAAAAAAGGTAGCCTAGTGCAATATCACTGGAAAACTAAAGTGTCTAGAGGACTTTGTGTAGTTCTGGTATTCTGCATGAGAATTTTTATTGCAATGCGTTGAAATCCTTCACGCAGAGAAACTTTCTGATGATCCATATTCGAATCAGTTATGATGTATTCCATGACTTTTATAATTATTACTATGTTTTATATGTTTTTATATGTTTGAGGGGTCCATCCTAGGTAAGTCACTCCGATACCTGACAGGTACCCAGTCTGCCCACAGGGCTGTCTTTGTTACTCACACTACCCGGCGGGGGCTCTACTGTGCATGCTTCCTGCTCTATTCAGGAGGGGTTGGGAGGCGAGGCAGATGATGAGGGAGGCAACGGTGGAGGGAATACAGTGGCTGACCTTGCGCTGGAGTGGACAAAGTCCCTGCCAGTGCTGCGAGGAACAGGAGCAGCAGCTGGGCAGGATGTCAACGTCGCCGGTGGACAGTGGACGCACCATTGCATCCATCCCTGGCTGTCAATGGTGCTCCCTGCCTTTTTGCGTACACTCAGCCTTATGTGGCTGGGTCTTCTGGGAAGGCTAATGCACCTCGTCAAAATGGTCCGAAAGAAGGGGCCCATGAAGCGCCGGCAACGAATAGCACCCCGGAAGCTATTCCGGCTACTCTGGCAGGTAGTCCCGAAACGCAAGACTTCATGGGGGTCTTGCAGGATCCCAGAAGCCCGGAGTTTGTGGCAACTATGCTGGCTGCAGCACGCTCTGATCTCGTTCGTTCCGGCCTTGGGCATCTCGCCTGGTTGGCAGTATCGGTCGATACCGATACGTATTGGCCGGGACCGGTACCGGTATGGGGTCAAATGGTCGATACTTGATTTTAAATAATAATAATAATAAAATATAATGTACCGGGCCGATACGCCCGAAACCGGACCGGTACCTAATTGGTACCCATGAAAGGCCCCTTTAAAAGGGGTCTTTCACTTTCCCCTATCACAGAAATAGATATGTGAGAGGGTTCTGCTGCGGGACTGAAGGGAAGTGAGGGAGGGGAAAGAGGAGAAGCTGCCGCCGCCTGCCGCCGCTGCAGCCTGCTGCCGTCATCATCAGGGAGGTTTTGGGTGGAAGAAACAAAGGAATAGAAGAAGGTATGTATATATATTTTAAATCTTTATATTATTTTTGAGTTGTTAAGTATTATTAGATTATTTACGTTCGTTTTCTTAACAAAATTGACAACCCCCAATTTTCGACCTTAATTAGCGGTTAAAAATTGAGGTTTTTGTTCAATTACTTCAATTAAACATTAATTAAAGCCTAATTAAGCTTCATTGCATACTTTAGAGTAGAAGCATGTTGTCAATTGCGTTGATTGAACGTTAATTAGAGAAAAATCTCAATTTTGACTCTAATTAGGGGTTAAAATTAAGACTTTTTGTCTAATTATGTTAATTAAATATCAATTGAAATATAATTAAGCTTCATTACATATTTTAAAGTAGAAACATGCTGTTAATTGCATTGATTGAAAGTTTATTATGGAAAAAGTCCAATTTTGACCCTAATTAGTGGTTAATTATTCGAGCTTTTGTCTAATTACCTTAATTAAATATCAATTGAAGTCTAATTAAGCTTCATTGTATATTTTAGAGTAAGAGTATGCTGTCAAACGTTGATTGAATGTTAATTAAAGAAAAATCCCAATTCTAAGTCTAATTAATGATTATAAATTGGGGCTTTTATCTAATTATTTTAATTAAATATCAATTGAAGCCTAATTAAGCTTCATTGCATACTTTAGAGTAGGAGCATGCAGTTAATTGCGTCGATTGAATGCTAATTAGAGAAAAATCTTAATTTTGACCTTAATTAGCGGTTATAAATTAGGATTTTTGTCTAGTTATGTTAATTAAACATCAATTGAAGTCTAATTAATTTTCATTGCATATTTTAAAATAGGAGCATGCTGTCAATTGCGTTGATTGAAGCTTAATTAGGAAAAAAGTCTAATTTTAACCTTAATTAGTAGTTAATTATTAGGGTTTTTGTCTAATTATCTTAATTAAATATCAATTGAAGTCTAATTAAGCTTCATTTCATACTTTAGAATATGAGCATACTGTCAATTATGTTGATTAAACGTTAATTAGAGAAAATTTTCAATTTTGACCTTAATTAACAGTTATAAATTGGGATTTTTATCTAATTGCTTTAATTAAATATCAATTGAAGCCTAATTAAGTTTCATTGCATACTTTATAGTAGGTGTATGATGCCAATTATACTTATATCTATTTCTATTTTTTTCTTTCTTATTGTAGGATTATGGCTGAACAACAACAGTCCGGTGAGAGACAGCAATAACATGAATCAGGGTGGGCCCATATCACTTTAGTGAATGCTGAAAGGAGGAGAGTGAAATGCAAATATTATGGCAAATAGATGGGTGGTAAAGTGACGAGAGAAAAATAATATTTAGCAGGGATCTCGGGACAGGTCACGAGGTGTATCGTCTTTCCCCGACCAGTGGCCAGCGAGATGCGTGCATTGATGCATGGCCGGAAAGCTAAAAAGGAATGAAGAGGAGGTTGAACTCCAAGACGAGATTTCAGGTAGACAAAACAAAAAAGGCAAAGGGCTGTATATTGGGCCAGTGGCATTTCTCTATGTGAGGGGCAGAGGGTTGAGTAGATTTTGGACTCTAGTGATGATGATTCAGATCCTGAGATGATTGCAGCTAGAAGAGAGAGTTTGTGGCATCTAGAAGAAGACGAAGCTCGAAGAAGAGGCTGGACCATCAAGAACATGCACAATTCAAACTAGAGGCCAGGGTTCTACGGCCCATGATAGAACATGATATGACAAGTGGGTCCTATGGACAATTATCTTTTTTAAAATGTAGAGTTCTAGTCAGTCAAAAATCAAGCAAACATTGAGATGAGTAAAAAAGTCAGCTGAAGCGGCATGACATGCTTTTAAGAGTATCTGCAAATGGTTTTTGCATGCATGTGTTCCCTCACATGCTGCTTAGTCTCCTTATTTTCAGCTTATACTTGACGCCATAGGAGATCATGGTCTTGGGTTAAAAGCCCCCACACGTCGAGACACATGGACGTGGACTTGATGGATAATATGAGGAGTTTCAACAGTGGGTTGAAAGTTTTAAAGGTATATGGAAGGAGAGAGGATATACAATTATGTGCGATGGCTGGACTGGTACCACGAAAAAGGTCATGATTAATTTTTTAATATATTGTACTAAATGGACAATTTTTATGAAATCTGTTGATGCATCAAACTATTCAAAGAATGCTAAATATTTATTTGGTTTGATGGATCAGGTGGTGTAGGAAATTGGAGAGGAAAATATTGTCCAAGTGGTCACTGATAATGAATCAAGTTATAAGACTGCAGGGAAGAAGTTAATGGACAAGCGCAAATACTTTTATTGGGTCCCATGTGCAGCGCATAGTCTGGACTTGATACTTGAAGACATTGGCAAGGACCTGGATGTAAGTAAGACAGTAAAGAGAGCACAAAAAAATACCCAATATATTTATGACCATTTTAGGATCTTGAATATGTTCAGAGAACAAGCAAGTGGGGGCCGAGATCTCATCTGTGCGGGGCCTATAAGATTTGCATCTAATTTCATTTCATTAGAATCCTTGTACAAATTCAGGAATGAGATCAAAGGTTTTATGTATAATAAGGAGTTCTTAGAGTATGTGCGGAATAACTCTTCTGAAGCTAAATGTGAACATTTAGAAGTAGAAAAAATCATAGATAATAAAAAATTTTAGAGTAGCGTGTGGACTTATCTCATATTGGTGAAACCCTTCGTAAATATTTTAAAATTGATCGATGGGGATGATAAGAATTGCATTAGATATTTGTACGAGACAATTGATATTGCTAAGATGCAGATCAAGAAAGTATTTCCCAACAGTTATATCAAGTGGTAAGAGCTTATTAATATTAGATGGGAAAGCGCATTACATCACGACTTGCATGCAGATGGTAAGTAAAGTCTCGTACCGTTAAATCACAGATTATTCATTAAATTGTTATTTACTAATTATCCACTTAAATGCACATTATTTTTTAAATCTTCGAGTGATGTACAGTCGTCAAGTACACATTGATGGAGAGGTGATCCAAAGCACACTGAATGTAATTGCACGTTTGTCGAGGACAATAGAATATATAATTAAGATAGAGAGACAGGTGTTTATCAATTATATGAAGAAGTGACTTTAACATATAATCAGTTACTTGTATTTTTAAGATTCCATCAATTATATTAATTGTTCATTCCATCTTTGTAGATAGAGACGTATAGGCTAAACTTCGAGACATATATTGAAAATCAGGTACAAATTGCCGTAGAGAAAATGAACCCAAATATACTTAGTGATTACATTATAGTCATATGTACAATGATAAGAAATAAAAACATACATTGGTTCATAATTTTCTTTTTTACTGATGGAATAGCTGAGTGGTGGACAATGGTGTACAACAGAGACGTGTTATAATCCTTTGGCTTTCATTGCAGTGAGAGTTTTTGAGTCATACGACATCGGCAAGTTAATGTGAAAGAAATTGAGCACATTCAATCTTATACACTCAAAAATTCGTAACCGGTTAAAGGCTGAATGATTGGAGAAATTGGTGTACTGCCATTACAACATGAGATTGAAGATAAAAAGTATCCGGTTGAGACAACAATTGAGAGAGAAACGAGCTACAGGACAGGCAGAAGATATTGTTGGTCAAATTGATGTGGATGAATTATTTAATGATGAGAATCCCTTGCATACTTGAGTTGAGATGCGAGCAACTGTCGATGAGTCAATTTTTGATCATGGTGATACAGAATGGACATAGGACATTTTAGATGGAGTTGTTGCTAGAGATTCAGAATTAAGAACATCAAAAAGACAAAAAGAAAATTCACCTCTTTCAGATGAGTATCAGAGTCAGAGAGAGCATATGCCTTTGTTTGTACCTGATACTGAGCTTAAGCATGCTAGACACTCAGAATCAGATAACAGGCTAGTCACTCCTAGAATAGTTGGGCCACCATCATTCTTAAGAAGAAGTACATTTATACTTGAGAGGGCTAATCTGACTACTAGAGACGACCCCACGATTGATGAGACGAGGTAAATCTATGTGAGACATACACCACGAGGAAAAGGAGTATTTGATCGGTTGAAAAATGATCTAACAGGAAAAGATAGTCAGCAACATACATTACAAAGGGAAAAAAAAATCAAGCAAGGTTAAGAGGAAGTTAATTATTGATTACGATGATGATGATGGGACACAGTCTCCTAGTGATGATGCTGGTGCAGCTGCAGGTGCTACTACCGGTGGCGGAGTGTATGTACCTAGTTTCTCCTTGCACATTGATATTGGGAGAGGATAGAGTGAAAGTCAAGAAGATTATGATTCATAAGGTCAGTATGGACAATTGGCAGGTTATGGAGGTGGTCAACAAGAAGCATGCATGTATAGTTGGGGAGATCGAGTAAAGTATGAAGCCTTTCAATTCTATCTACCCAGTAGCAATTATGGGTCATGATTTTCTTCTTATCCTCAATGTGCTTCTTTGCATCCTGATTCTAAAATTTCAACAAGTCAACAAACGTATACTCCAAGAGGGATTCAAAGAGGGATGCACGACTTGGTTGCATCATTGTTTTGTTATGGTGAATATAGGGAACATATGCTGCAACCTTACTATGGATACCAACAACAACAACCGGAGGATGAATCAGAAGGTTCTACAGGGTATTATTCATATTAGTATACTCACTTATGTTTTCACGGGTAAGGATCATTTGATTTCATTAACATTTATTATTTGTAAATGTTTAGTACGTTAGCAGAATATTTTTTATGTTTAATATGTATCAAAATAGTCATTTAGTATGTGTTATGTGTACTTCTTTGTCTTAATCCACCTTTGTCACACTCAACACATATCTAATTAATTTTTTAAATTTTTTGTGATCTTTTCTGAATTGTTTCTTACTTTTCTTGAATTTTTTTAGCCATTTTAAATCGGTATCGGCCGATACGGCCGATACCGGTACGTATCGGTTTTGGTACCCATCGATATCGGCACTGGTACCCATCGATACTGGTACTGCCATCCATGGCATTTCGACACCGGTTCTTTTGGTAGTCTGGCTCCACATGTGGACCTGGAATTCCCACATGTAGAGGGGGATGTAAATGTTGATGAGATGGTCTCGGAAGAGGAGGAAGTGGTGGACGCAGAGGGGGAGAATGGAGATGATGTTAAGGAATTCCTAATCAAGATTTGAAGGATGGTAGAGGGACAGGTGAAGGAAGTGGTGGACAAGGTGGGGGTGTCTTTTGTTGGGGTAGACAAAGACAGCCGGGCGGTGTATGCCAAGATCTAAAAGAGGTGGCAAATTGGGATTAATAAGAGTGCGAAAACTAAGGGTGGAGCGGGAGGAGTGTGAGAAGGGGGTTATGGAGGACACAAATAACAATCTCTCATGAGGATTGTGTCCTGGAAAGATTTAGAGGTTTATGTGGGAGGGAGAAGAGGATAGTTTTGTGGGATTTTGTGCGGAGATGCAAAATTGATGTTTTCTGCTTATTAGAGACTAAATGTGAGGAAGGGGGGGGAGAGGGTTGATTATATGAAGGAGATTGGTGCACCTAGGCTTACGAAAGAGGTCTTGCAGCTGGCTGAGGGGAGATCTAGGGGTATTATGGTGCTTTGGAATGAATTCTCGTGGTGGAGTGGGGCAGGGGTCGGGAGGTCAGCAAGCATGTTATTTCCTTATCTTTTTTGGTCAGTTTAGGATCGTTTCCTTTGGGATTTGTCTGATGTATATGCTCCTCAGAGCGGGGAGGAGTGATGGGAGGCCTTGTTGGCTTTTCAGCACTGTTCTTGTAAGCCTTGGTGGGGTGATTTCAACGTGACTTCAGCACCCCATAAGGGGACGGATCCGTCCGCTTCAAGGGGAATCATGGAGGACTTTCATGATTTCATCACCCAGGCAGCATTGATTGATGTTCCTACTCCCAATTCCTTGTACACTTGGTCCAACATGAGGGTGGATGCTGTCTACTCTAGACTGGATACATTCCTGGTATTTGTGGATTGGGAGGACCATTTTCCCAGACTACATGTTGTGTGCCTGCCTCAGCCAGTGTCTGATCACAAGCCCATTCCACTCAAGTCTAATAGCAGGAGGCAATGCAACCATAGATTCAGATTTGAAAATTTTCAGCTGAAGGAAGATGGCTTCATGGAGGTTGTGAGGAGGACATGGAAGGAGCAGAGGTAGGGTTGTTCCCAAATGGCAACTTTGATTGGGAATTTGAAGGATGAAGGGGGTCCTCTCATGCTGTGGGGAACCACTAAAACCCTCCGCAGAAGGGTGGGTAAGGAAAAGATCTTGGAGAATATTCAGGCCCTAGATGCCCTAGAGGAGGCGGGCCTCCTTGATGAGGAGTAGAGGGATCAGAGGCTTAAGCAAAAAGCTGCTTATAAAGACATTCTTCTTAAAGAAGAGCTGTACTGGAAACAGAGGTCTAAAGATAGATGGATTGAAGGAGACAGGAACACTTCATATTTTCAGAGGATTGCTTCAGATAGAAGGAGAGAGAACCTTATTAGATCATTGAAGGATGATGGGCAGGTTTACACCCAACCAAAAGCAATTCAGAGACATGTGCAGGATTTCTATTCTAGGTTGTATACTGAGGAGGATTGTTGGCGTCCTTCCTTTACTGATGACCTCCTTCCTAAGGTGTCAGTAGAGGAAAGGAGCATGTTGTCTAGCCCATTTATAGAGGGGGAGGTGAGGAAGGCTATGTTCTCTCTTGCAGGTGACAAAGCGCCTGGGTCAGATGGATTTCCTTCACCTTCTTCCAATATTGTTGGAAGATTGTCAAAGGGAATCTCATTTCAGCAACTATGGAATTTCATGAGGGGAAGGCGCTTCTCCATGGTATTAACAAGACACTTCCAGTTCTTACCTCCAGGGAGGGTGCTAATTGTTTATTTGACTATAGGTCTATCAGTCTTTTGAATGACATGCACAAGATCATTACTAAAACGGGTGGACAGACTGGTCAACTGAAACCAAGGAGCCTTAGTTTGTGGCAGATAGATCTGGAAATTTTTTTGGTGGCTCAAGAAAGCATCTGCAGTATGAAATAGATGAAGCGGAAGGGTTTGGTTCTGAAATTGGATTTTGAAAAAACATATGACAGAGTCAATTGGGGGTGTATGTTTCAAGTACTTACATCAATGGGATTTGGAGATAAATGGGCTGGATGGATAAGAGCTTGTTTGACTTCTGCCACCTTTTCTGTCCTCATCAATGGGGGGTACCTTTTCCCTATTTTCACAGTAGAAGAGGCCTCCACCAAGGGCATCCTCTTTCCCCCCTTTAGTTTGTCTTGGTAGCTCATTTGCTGAGCAGAATGTGGGATAGGGGAAGCTTTGGTGGGGTTAATCTCAGGGTGCAGAATTGGCAAAGACGGTATTCAAGTCACACACCTTTAGTATGCTGATGGCACTATTCTTTTCTTTGATGGGGAGGATGAGGAGCAACTTTTTGTGGCCAGATTTGTCCAATTGTCCTGGAGTTGTTGGATGAGGTAAGTGGGGTCAGGGGTAACTTCCACAAAAGTAACATAATAGGGATTCACGTGAGTCCACACGTCATGAGGAGGGCAGCTCTCATTCTAGGATGTCAGGTTGGACATATTTCCATTACCTCTTTGGGGCTCGCACTTACTATAGGGGCCTTGCGATATCGGGATTGATAGAGGGTAATAGGTAAATTCCAACCTAGACTGGCTGGATGGAAGGATAGGTTGCTTTCGTATGATGGGAGATTGATTCTTTGTTTGTCGGTTTTTGACAGCATTCCAGTCTACTTTCTGTACATATTTAGGGTGCCTAAGAAGGTGACAAAGAGACTGGACTCTATCAGGCGACATTTCTTTTGGCATGGGAGTGCGGAGGACAAGAAAGGAGGCTTTGCTATCAACCAAGACAAGATCTACATGAGTAGAGAGAATGGGGGACTTGGTTTAAAGAATCTTCATGCTTTCAACATTGCTCTTCTTTCCAAATGGTTATGGAAATTGAGATCCCCAGAGCCAGGGCTTTGGAAGAAAATCATCAAGCTTAAATATTATAGGTCATCCAGACATTGGGATCTATTGCTTGGCTCTGTTCATGGAGTGGCTCATGTGTGGATAGGAATCTTCCAGGCTGTTGATGTGATACAGGCTGGGAGTCAACTTTCTCTGGGTGATGGTAGGACATGTCTTTTTTGGTCAGATCGATGGTGTAAGGGTGCTGCTTTGAGTAGTAGGTTCCCCATGCTTTTTGGTGTTGCTACTAATCCTGCAGTTTTAGTGGTAGATGTTTTTGAGACAGATCAGGCTGGTGCAGGTTGGTCCCCCCACTTCAGAAGGCCTTTTCCGTGAGGATGAGATTGAGGAACTTTGTGATTTACCCTACTCCAAGATGTGGTGCTTGATCCTTCCAAACAAGACAGATGGACATGGAGATGGAACAATAAGGACACCTTTTCAATGGGATCAGCGTATTCTCTCATAGCAGATGGGGGATTACATTTCCTATTTGCTAGATTTGTTTGGTTTACTAAAACACTTTAAGTATTTGCAGAGTGTTCCTTTGCTGCAGAAGTGAGGCAACTGATCTTTTCTGCTATTGGTCAGCATTCTTTGAATGCTATCTCGGTGCAGGGTCTTCTTCATTTATGGGACCAACAACCGGTGCACAAGGATGATAGTCATGTTTGTTGGTTCATTCTTCATGCCACTTATTTGGGCATTATGGGGTGAGAAGAACAATAGGATTTTTTGGGAAGAAGCCTTGATTGTGGATCGTATTGCCTCTTTTGTTTGTCATAGGGTTGAGAGTGGGCTGCCCTTTTGTGCAGCAAGGGTACTTGTAAATCCTCCTTTTTGGTTCTTTTGAGACGGTTTGTACCTCCTTGGTACCTTTTGTACAGGAGGATTTTTTTTGGAGCATTTTTTTCCTCGTCATACTTGTACACCTTTTTCTTCATTTAATGAATTGTGGTACTATCCACTTTCAAAAAAGTTTCCGTAAATCTAAGATAATAAAATTTTAAATTAATGATTGCAAACATATATTTAATTTCTGTAAATCTAGGATATTTAAGTTTTTCTCGTTACCATTGGTATTGTTTGTAGTTGATTGGCAATGTTTCTTCATCAGGGTAATATTAGATCAAACTTTATAAGTACCATATTCTTTTTTTTTCTCTCTCTCTCTCTCTCTTGGCTTGTGAGCAAAGTTGCTTGGCTTATGATTTGCAGGGAAAGATCTACATTAAGGTTGAAGGATGAGAAGATTCGTGATTTAGAAGAAGAAGTAAATAAACAAAGCACATAAATAGTTGCTTTCTGCTTTGTATGTTCTGGATTTTGGATCATGATGCGATTTGTTCACTTTGCTATTGGTGTTTTGGAGTTGCAGATTAGAGATATTACAGTGTACATTGAGGCACAGAAGGCACTCAATAACATTGCAGATGCTGATGACATCAAAGGTGGAACAATTTTACCGATTCCACTGCAGCAGGTTTCCTCAGTGAAAGCAAGAAGATCCTCAAAGATGAACAGGAGGCGGCATTAGACATTCTGCGGCTATGAGCAAACAAGAACAATGGAAATTTGGAGAGGTGTTCAACCGAAGCAGCCATATAAACATGGATTACTTTTGCAAGAAGCAATAGGTAAAGTTGGTCATTGTGCTTTGAATTTAGTTTGAAGCATTAGCTGCAGAATGCATGCTGTGTTCAAGCTCTTGGTTTAATGTTTAAAATATTAGCATGGAAGTTTAGGTTTCTCATTTTAATGCTTGCAAGCTTTTGATTTTTTACATACTAAGTATTATATGCTGGAAGCTGGATGCATAAGAACTTCATTGACTCCCTGAAAAATGAAGGTATTTCTTAATGAAAGAAATAGAAATAGAAGACATAGGCCTGACCGAAGGAGCACCTCTTTAATCAAATGGTCGCATCAGCCCATTTTTAATAGATGTCCTCCCCTAGAAAGAAGAGGAAGGACGGCAAATTATAGACCAGAGTCATGAGTGCATTCTTTTGGAATTTGGATAAAGAATAATGTTATCAATTTCAATCATAGGCATTGTTATTAGCATTTGGAGATTAAATTATTTATGGGAAACAACTCAGGTAATAGAATCCTCTATATGCTCTTTCTTTTGGAAATACAGCAAAGCCTGTCTTCTTGAAGCAATCCAGACTATGCGATCATGGAGGTTCACAAGAATGTCACTTAGCTTGTATAATGAATGGGGAGGAAAAGCAAATTCACCATGGTACAGCTCGATCACCGAAGAATCTGCATGCAATGTCACCAAGGCCACCAAAGACTAATATTGGCTCCTGAAGGAAGGTAACTGGATGGTGCAAGCTTCTGTGAACTCCAGCTTCTAGGGAAACTATGAGTAATCCTCTACTACAACAATTAAGGCCATAATGTGCTCAGACCACTATGAAAGTGTACAGGTTGCAAACAGATAAGGTCACACTCATTCTATGTATGATTACTGTGATGAGGGTGAAATCATTCATTTTTCTTATCGATTTCTGTAGTAAACTCTAGACTTTGCATACGTTTGTGAGGGAGGCTCCTGTGATGAGAATATTTCTTTCTTGGGGATAAAAATATCTTAAATAATGATATGACGTTATCTGAAAATGCTGCTGGCATTTTGGTCTATGTAGCCTCCTGCTATACATTACTAAAAATAAGATGATAGAAAATATAACAATCATTTAAGGAGCTGGGCGTCAGGTGCAAGATTCTTAATGATGTGTACAGAGAGCTTTCTTTTAAACTTTTATGTTTTAATTCTTCGTAGCACCGTTTTGATTGGGATGTGTTGTAAATGTTAGCATGGTGCCACTTGCGTAAAATGAAGTGGTTACATGCTTCATGCAAAGGACGAATTATGTGGGCAGGGCGAATTCCCGGTGTGTAAGAGGAAATTTATCTTATGAGGTGGGGTCAATACCTGTGTGCTCTCTTGGATAGCAAAGTTTTAAGGACTTACAAAATTATAATTACATGTCAATATATATATAATTATAAAAAAAAGTATATTTGTAAACATTAAAAAATATAAATGCAACTATGAAAAGTTCATGTCTTATAATGCAATAGACGATTTTTATAGAATTTTAAGAGAAAATTTTAAAGTCTCTAGATGTGTTTTTGAATTATTAAAAAATGAGTTAAATTTGGTGAACAGATGTTGAATGAGGGTATAAAGTCAATTATAAAAAAACATAGAGATTAAAATGTAAAAATATTAAAGGATAAGGATAGTAGTAAGGTAAATGATAAGTATATTAGTATGGAAAAAAATAAAGAAATTGGTAAGATTTTTTAGCTCCCAAGAAATTCATGCCATCTCATTACACACATGTCCTAAATCTAAGTTAAACTCACCTTAAAGGGACACATGTTCTAGACACGTCCGCATCTTAAGCCATACCCATCCCTTTAAATAGGGGGGTAGCCCTCCTATCTTCCCCATCTCTTCTCCTTCCTCCTTTACCCACGCCGAGAGAGAGAGAGAGTGAGGGAGAAAGAGAGAAAGAGAAAAAGAGAGAGATCGGGAGAAGAAGTTTTATCGCAAGTTCGAGCCGCCTCGGAGGGTGACTGAAAGAGGCTTCTACCGTGCCTAAGCAAGCTTCTGGTTTAAAGGTAAGTACATGCTTCTTCTTTATAGTTATTTTCCTACTACAAATGTTCCGTTTTCAAACTATATATTTTCCTATAACTTAAGCATACACTACTAAGTTAACATGCTGTCAAAATGACATAAGAACTTATATGGACACTCAACCTATGCTTAAATCCCATACTATAAGTCTCTCATGTTAAAATTGAACATGCTTACGAACAGTACCATCTTAGGAGTCCATGTGTCTGAATCATACAAGCATTCTTGTGAGGCGGACATTAAGTTAAAAGACGCAACCCGAAGCAAACAGGTAAAATTCTGGCTACGGTTCTCCCAGTCCAAATGGATGGGTGGGTCCTCTTACTGCGCAGTAGAAGCGCCAGTGGGCATTTGCCTTACCGCTGGCTGCATGTTATGTTAAACCTCCTCATGTTGTGGTTTGGATGCATGTACGTTAAATAAGTAGAAAGATTCATGCTGTTTGTATGCTATATATATTTATAACTTCATACTATACCATGATCTTTTAACCATGCCATGATGTATGCTATGCCCCTATTATGCTTGCATTCATGTCATGCCATGATGATATGCCATAATCAAGTCAAACCATGCCTTGATGCTATGCATGATCAAGTCAAGCCACGCCATGATGCCATATCATAATCTTTATGTTTATACTCACGCCATGCCATGCTACGCCATAATCTTTCGACCATGCCATGATTTGCCATGATCCCTATGTTAGCTGAAGTTTGCTATGTTATATTTTATCATGACATGATTATATGGCATTATCATGTTTATTTTTCTGTTTATATATGATAAGTCCCAATATGATTATCTGCGAACGTTACATCGAGTGCGGAAGCGGGGACGATCCATCGAAAGAAGACCACGTGGATATTGCTAGAGGCCGGACACCTGCACGGCTTGCGGCATCACACCGACGGAATTAGAACAATGCAGATTCGAATCCGCGCAAGGTGAATAATCATTCTCCCTATCTGATTAGTTTTACAAAAATGCATGGATCTGAAAAATTTATTTTCCGTTACATTTTATTCGGATCCAACACAGCGAACCTAACAGTAGTATCAGAGTTAGGTTCTACTGTGTTTATCGTCGATTTAGTCCCCAAATCGATTGTTCTTTAATTATATTCCATGCTATTAATTGTTATTAATTAATTTTCGTTGTTAGAACGTTGTTCATTTGATGATACATGTAATTAGATTTTTATTCTCACAAGAAAAAATTAATTTTTGGGAATTTTCGTGTTCTTCGTGGGACGAAGAACGGATGTGTATAGAAATCTCCATGGGCACCCCAAGCGTTTGCGGCGCCCCCCCTTTGCTGTGCGTAGCTAGGGTTTCCTAGCTGTGCACAACAAAGGGGACGGGTCCCCCCCCCTTGCTGGGCCCGGTTAGGTTTTGGACCCGAGCCAGCCCAGCAGCGGGCCCGGACTAGGCCTACCCCTTGGGGTGGGTCTAGGTCCGAGCCTAGCTGCTGGCTGGGCTCGGCCCAGTGACCAGACCCAGGCTCAACACGGGCTGAGCCCAGTTGGTCCATTGGACCAGGGCCCACTCTCCCCCCTATAATGGCCCAATTAAGATAAAATTTTAATAAAAAATAGTTTTTCTACATAATTCAAAATTTTAAAATATGATTTTAAATTTTGATTTAATTATCTTTTATGATATTGGGCCCATTTAAATTTAGAATCTAAATTTAATTGACAAATTAGTTGTTAATTATTTAATGATCTAATTGTTAGATTTGTTGATATTAATGTTTATTAATTTAATTGTTAGATTAATTACATTAATTTCAACTGCATTAATGGCATGGAATATTAAAAGATCGGATCTATTTGATTAATTTGCACATATGATGTGATGTGATTGCTTTTTAAATATGATTTAAATTAGCATGTTTAATCAAATAATTTTTTTTCGAAAATTCAAATTTATACAAATTTTGTTTGGTCGTTAGTTTCTAAAACTAAAATTATTTATTTTCGAAAATTTAATTATTTAGGCATATGATGTGCTAATTCATGTGTGATTTGTTTAATAAAAATTACACGGTGGTCATGGATAAACACATGATATATTTTCATGTGATGATATGTGGATATGGATCAATTGTGTGTGATGTATTTTATTAATTGTTAATAAATAGAGGTCTTTGAACCTCTCCCTCTCTCATGTTCCATTGTATCGCTTCCTCCCTCCTTAATGTACTCACCATAATACTTTCTATTAAATTATCATGTAATTTGATCGAGGCGACCAAGCATAGAGTGAGGGCGATCCACAACTGCAACTAAGAAGGAAATGAAGGAGTTCATTCAGCCTATGAGTTTGCAGACTCATAATATAAATGTTATATTGTGTATGTGTGTATGTTTGACTGTTTGGCTCGAGTCAAACTACAGTGTTATCCATGACCACATCATGACATGTATGCGATGCGTGTATTTCTTTTGATTACAAATCAAATTACTAAATTATTAGTATATATAATATATGCGATATATATTTAAATACTATCACTTAGGATGAAACCAAAATAAAACCTTCATTATAAAGTCTAAGCCGTAGCGCGAGTCATTAATAATGCACCACGTGGCTCTCCATCAATATAGTTTTTAGATCTTAATTCAGTGGTGACATTTTCTATGTGTTTATCCGAGATTTGCCATTATCTGATGAAAAGACTATTAACTATGGCATTAGATGCCTTGAGATTGGCATAAAGGAACGATATAGTTATCCTCGTGTTTACCTGGGAGATATATTTTTACTGTACTCTATCACGTATTGATGGTAAAGTTTAGACCAGGCATAATGGTCTATTGTGTTTATCCGAGACCATTAATAACTTGGGAGCCGAAATAAGATCGGATGTTACAAGGAATTACAATTATCATGAGATGGTTGCTCTAAGATAGCAGTATGATACTATGTGTTTACCCGAGGTCATATTGTGATACTTGGAGATTCTGATCCTCAATAGGAGACAGTGGGTGTCTCCCGTTCTGTATATCTGAAGGTTATACAATCTGACGAAAATTAGTCAGAGTAGAACTAAATTATAAAGTCCAAATCTTGTTTTTAAATTAATAAATGAATTTCTGCTAATTGAAACTTATTATTTCCTGTAGGCTAAAATGTCGCACAATAATCCATTGCAAGGCATATTGGATGCGAACCGTTTGACAGGCCTTAACTACTCAGACTGGCTTATGAACTTGAAGATTGTTCTCAGGTCTGAGCAAATTGCGTATGTCTTGGATGATAATCGTTGTACTGAACCAGCATTAGATGCCCCAGACGAGGACATTGTGACATATGAGAAATTGAAAGAAAATTCCACCATGGCCCAATGTTACATGCTGGCCTCTATGAGCAATGAATTGCAGAGGCAGCATGAGGAGATGGATGCTAGATCCATCATGCTCTATTTGAATGAGCTATTTGGTGAGCAGAGTAGAATCGAAAGATATGAGATATCTAAGAATATGTTCAAAGCTCATATAGCAGAGGGATCTTCAGTGCAGACTCATGTACTGAAGATGATAGAATGGGTGGAGAGGTTGGATGCTCTTGGGGTCCCACTTCCCAAGGAGATGCATACCGACCTTGTGTTGTCTTCCCTTCCACAATCATATGCTCAGTTCATAGTTAATTTTAATATGAACAAAATCTAGACAACTTTGGTTGAATCACTAAATATGCTGAAGACTGTAGAGGAGAACCTTGTGATAGAAAAATCCCAAATCCTCATAGTTGGTAGGACCAGCTGGAAGAGACTGGCAGTCCAAGCCTTTAGGAAAGGTAAATGCAAGAATCAGAAGAAGCCGAAAGTTGCCAAGAAGGACAAGGACAAAAATGCATAGAATGATGAATGCTTATACTGTCATCAGAAGGGCCATTGGAAGAGGAATTGCAAAGAATACCTCAAGGATAAGGCTCAAGGAACTGTGAAATAGTAAGATGCTTCATGTATCTATATGATAGATATAAACTTGTCAATTAGAGATTATACATCATGGGTATTAGATACTAGATGTATTTCTCATATCTGCGATTCTGTGTAGGGGCTAACAAGAAAGCGTAAGCTAAGGACCGGCGAGATAGAGTTAAGACTAGATAATGGCGCAAGAGTTGCGGTAATCGCTGTAGGAACAATGAAGCTCAAGCTACCATCCGGAGACGAACTTTCATTAGATGAATGCTATTATGTACCTAGCATAATTAGAAATATTATTTCTATTTCAAGTTTAGATAGAATTGGATACACAATATCCTTTAGAAACAATAGTTATTCAATTTATTTCATAAATAAATTAATAACTTCTGCTTTATTATCCAATGGATTGTACTTGTTAAATTTGTCTCATGATAATTATAATGTCGGTCAAATTCTTAAAAAGAATAAGTATGATGTGAACAAAGCCTACCTTTGGTATTGTAGACTACGCCACATTGGAGAAAATAGACTCCAAAGGTTACATAAAAATAGATACTTAGATCCATTTGATTATGAATCGTATGCAACTTGCGCGTCATGTTTGATGAGTAAAATGGCTAAATCTCCATTTACTTGAACTGGAGAACGAGCTAAAGACATATTGGAACTAATACATTTTGATGTATGTGGTCTTATGTCAACTCAAGCTATTGGTGGTTTCTCCTATTTCATTACGTTCACTGATGATTTCTCAAGGTATAACTTCATTTACTTACTGAAGTATAAATCAGAAGCCTTTGAGAAATTCAGAGAATTTAAGAATGAAGTAGAGAAAGAAACTGGAAAGAGCATCAAATCTATTCAATCTGATCGTGGTGGGGAATACTTGAGTACAGAGTTCACGAAATACTTAAAGGATAATGGTATCCTTTCTCAGCTTACCCCTCCTTATACACCTTAAATGAATGGTGTATCAGAAAGGAAGAATCGCACATTGATAGAAATGGTACAATCAATGATGAGTATGTCCAAATTATCGGTATCTTTATGAGGATATGCACTTAGCTCAGCTATGTATGTCATGAACAAGGTACTCAGCAAATCTGTTACATCCACTCCATATGAGATATGAAATGAAAGGAAACCAGACCTTAAGCATGTTAAAGTCTGGGGATGTCCTATTCATATCAAAAGACATGATGCAGATAAGCTGGAGTACAGAGCTGACAAATACAGATTTGTGGGATATTCGAAGAAAACTTACGGATATTACTTTTATCATCCTAGCAAACAAAAGGTGTTTGTAGCCAGGAGAGCTGTCTTTTTTGAAGAAGATTATATTCTAAAAAAGGACAATAGGAGTAAAATGATTCTGGAAGAAATTCCAGACCCACAAACTGTCAATGGTTCATCAGATGAACTGTCAGTTTCTGAACCTGTTCAAGAATACACAGCAACCTCGTAGGTTTGAAAGAGTACTTAAACCATCTGAAAGATATGTGGGACATATCAACATGGATAGTTCTAGAATACTCTATAATGAGGATGATGACCCTAAGACTTACTAGGAGGCCATTGAGAGTCCAGATGCGGGAAATGGCGAGAAGCCATGAATTCTGAAATTCAGTTTATGTACATCAACTAAGTTTAGAACTTGGTCAACTTGCTCGAGGGTATAGTATCCATCGGTTGCAAGTGAATCTTTAAAAAAAAGATCAATGCAGATGGACGAATTGAGACTTATAAGGTAAGGTTAGTGGCGAAGGGCTATCGTCAAAGGTAAGGTATTGACTATAACGAGACATGATTAAGTCTATTAGAATTCTTCTCGTCATTGCCGCATACTATGATTATGAAATCTGACAGATGGATGTGAAGACGGCCTTCCTCAATGAAAATTTTGAGGAAGAGGTGTATATGATACAACCAGAGGGTTTCACATCAAAGGAATCTCCATATATGGTACGCAAGTTGTGAAGGTCCATTTATGGACTAAAGCAAGCTTCCGGGAGCTGGAACATAAGGTTTGATGAGGCGATCAAATCTTATGGTTTCATTAAGAATGAAGATGAGTCTTGTGTGTACAGGAAAAATAGTGGGAGCTTAACCACATTCCTGATCCTTTATGTCGACGACATCCTACTCATTGGGAATGATGCAAGTATGATGTCATCGGTAAATGCTTGGCTGTCTAAGAACTTCTCCATGAAGGATTTGGGAGAAGCATCTTACATATTGGAAATACGGATCTATAGAGATAGATCTAAGAAAATGTTTGCTTTAACCCAATCCATGTACATAGAAACCATTGTCAAAAGGTTTGGCATGAAAATTTTTAAGAGAGGTCTCATACCGATGAGACATAAAATTTATCTTTCTAAAGGTCAGACTCCAAAGACTCCTGCAGATAGGGCAATGATGGATAAAATTCTCTATGCATCAGCCATAGGTTCCATCATGTATGCCATGCTATGTACTAGACCTGATGTAGCATATATTCTAAGTGTTACGAACAGACATCAGGTAGATCCAAGTGATGAATACTGGAAGGTTGTGAAATATATCCTTAAGTACTTGACAAGAACTAAGGATATGTTTCTAGTCTATGGAGAAGGAGACTTAAAGCTGCAAGGATATACTGACTCGAGTTTTCAATCTGATCCGAATGACAACAGGTCAACATCAGGATTTATCTTTACACTCAACGGGGGAGCAGTGAGCTGAAAAAATTTCAAGTAAGAAACCACTGTTGATTCGACAACAGAAGCTGAGTAAATTGTGTTGCTAAAGCCGCCAAGCAAGCAGTATAGATGAAGAAATTTATCGGTGATCTTGGTGTGGTGGAAAGCATCTCTGGTCCCGTCTTATTATTGTGTGACAACAATGGGGCGATTGCTCAAGCGAAAGAGCCGAGATCTCATCAGAAGTTAAAACATATTCTGCGGCGCTTTCACCTGATCCGGGAAATTATAACTCGAGGAGATGTCGTGCTGGAAGAGTTCCTTCAGCCGACAACATAGCAGATCCAATGACATAGTCATTGTCTCAAAATGTATTTAAGCGTCACTTAGAGAATATGTGTATTATGTACACGAGTGTTTGGCTTTAGTCCAAGTGGAAGATTGTTAGTATTACGTGGCCTACAAGCCAATCCGATACTATGTAATATTCAGTTTATTAATATAATGACATAATTTCATTGTGTAATTAATTTGATCTTTGTTTGTCGTATCACGATGGAGTCCATGAACATGTGTAATGGTCTTCGGATTATGATGAGATCATAATAACGAGACCGAAGACTTATAAATACATGTTCTTAATTGTTCCTAGTCGGAGGATACTTGAGAAGGACACCAAACATCCGGATAGACTAGTACAGATTTCTTCAGCTCATATGATAAGGGTGACTGATCCTATAAGTCACTTGTGTGGAGACACTATGTTGGACCTGTAGGTGTTCATTGGTGAATGAGTTCACTGAACTCATCTGACTATGAATCGTTGGATGGTACCTACCTAACTGTTAACCAGTTCGATTCTTTTGTCACGGTTGTGTGGATGGTCCTTGGACCTGAGACACCAAGGATATTGGTAGGTCTTTGAACTTTGACCTTGATTAACGAATCTCTAACCATTGGTTATCTATAAATCAAGTGATCGGGGTCAGGGAGATGCCCTTGAAGGTAATTATGTGTTCAATACGGGATCATCCACTCTCGGTAGTAGGAGAGAGAATATTCTAGAAATGATGCACTTAAGTCCCTGGCCAGGGTGGACTCTATATAAGATAAAGAGTTATCTGATATAGATTAGCGGCATCTGATTCAAGTGAATCGACTGAATATGATTTAACGGTAAATCATAACTAGGTCGATTCGGGAACATTGCATGAATGAAGGACTATATCCGTATGGTAACCGAGGACGGAAAGGTTCCCATAGTGGGTTGTATAAACCCCAATGCCTTCCGAGATCACGTGGTGTTGTTCGACAAAATTATAGTTACATGCCAACATATACATAATTATGAAAAAAAGGTATGTTCATAAATACCGAAAAAGTATAAATACAATTATGAAAAGTTCATGTCTTATAATGCAATATATGATCTTCATAGGGTCTTAAGAGAAATTTTCAAAACCTCTAGATGTGTCCTCGAATCACTAAAAAGATGGTTAAATTCAATGAAGAGGTATTGAATGAAGGTATAAAGCCAATTATAAAAAAATATGGACTAAAATATAAAAGTACTAAAGGATAAAGATATTGGTAGGGTAAAGGATAAGGATAATGGTATGGAAAAGGATAAGGAAACTGGTAAGGTTTCTTAACTTCCGAGAAACCCATGCCACCTTATTGGACACATGTCCCAAATCCAAGCTAAACTCACCTTAAAGAGACATGTCCTAAACACATGTCCCCATCTTAAGCCATATGTAGCCCTCTCATCTTCCCCATCTCTTCTCCTTCCTCCTTCACCCACGCCTAAAGAGAGAGAGCTCGGGAGAAAGAGAGAAAGAGAAAAAGAGAGAGCTCGGGAGAAGAAGTCTTACCGCCAATTAGAGCCGCCCCGGAGGGTGACGAAAGGAGGCTTCTACTGTGCCTAAGTAAGCTCTTGGTTTAAAGGCAAGTACATGGTTCTTCTCCATGGTTATTTTCCTACTACAAATGCCCCATTTTCAAACTATACATTTTCTTACAACTTAAGTATATACTACTAAGCTAATATGTTGTCAAAATGACATAAGAGCCTATATGGACACCCAACCTACGCCTAAATCCCATACTATAAGTATCCCATGTTAAAATCAAACATGCTTATGAAAAGTGTCACCTTTGGAGTCCATGCGTCAAAATCATACAAGCATCCTTGTGAGGTGGACATTAAGTTAAAAGACGCAACCCGATGCAAACGGGTAAAATCCTGGCTATGGTTCTCCTGGTCCAGGTGGGACGGGTGGGTCCCCCTACTGCACAGTAGAGGCGCCAGTGGACATTTGCCTTACCTTTGGCTGCATGTCATGTTAAACCTCCTCATGTTGTGGTTTGGATACATGTCCAGTGGAATGATTCATGTTGTTCGTATGCTATATATATTTATGACTTCATGGTATACTATGATCTTTTAACCATACCATGATACTACACCATGCCCTTATTATACTTGTACTCATGCATGCTATGATGTTATGCCGTAATCAAGTCAAACCATGCCATGATGCAATGCATGATCAAGTCAAGGCATACAATGATGCCATGCCATGATCTTTATGTTTATACTCACGCCATGCCATGCTACGCCATGATTTTTCGACTATGCCATGATTTGCCATGATCCCTATGTTAGCTGAAACTTGCTATGTTATATTCTATCATGATATGATTGTATAGTATTATCATGTTTCTTTTTATATTTATATATGATAAGTCATGTAGTGGTATCATGTGTTTGCTAAGTCAGATGAGACTTACCCTTACTCCCTAACATTTTTCAGACAAAGATAAGTAGAAGTTAAGCTACTAGGAGATATAGAACTTGAAGATCAAACTATTACTTAATTGATGTAATATATCAATATGTTTAGAGATTCTGAGCAAGTATTGTAATTTATGTTATTTGTTATTAGTGGATAAATTTGTAGTTATGATGGTTGATTCATGGTGTTATAGATGTATATATGTACTTATTCTAGAGTAAGTATATGTTTGGGTTGTTCCTACTGTGGCGCGCTCGCTGGTTCGAAGTAAGTCGGAATGATTGAACCGAGTCAGCAGGACGTTACAAAAGTTCATAGAGAGAATATTCTTCTCAAAGCCTAGGGACCCTCAGATCCAGAACAATCATTTCAAGAAGGTAGAAATTATAGGGATACATATGCAATTTTAAGAAATTTAATGTTTAAGCATAAAAAGATAAGAAGATAAGATTCAAAGAAAAATTTTAACCCAAAACTATGAGGACGTAATAAAAGATAGGGGTATGAAAAGAAATTTTTAAAATTTAAGGTTAAAAGAAAGAGTTTAAATAGAGGGCTTTTATTTAAATTTTCTCTAGCCATTTGATGGCCCAGGTTTATTGGGCTAGTGTTGGACTTATTTTTGATACATTTATTAAGGTTTTATTGAATGGAACTTTTAAGCTTAAAACGGGTTACAAAGTAGGTTTTAATGGACCCATTGAATAAGAGAGTTACCATCTCTATCCCTCTTGGCCTCTCCAATGTCGAGAGGGAAGGGATGAGAGATGAATGGCAATAGTTAAGGAACAAAAAGCTTGAGGAGAAAGTGAGGGGAGCCATCTCGAGCGCTTGCTGCCCCGCGGAATCACCCCTTTTTGTTGTGCAGCACTAGGAAACACAAGGAGGCGGCACTGCTACATATCCAACATGGGTTTTGACAACAGCAACCCACCCCCACTCCCCCCAAACCCAACCCAAACAAAGGTAGGGTGACACTCCCTTATTTCCCTCCTTTTTGTTTTTGGATTTTTGGGTTGGTTTCAAGATGGTAGAAGATGAATGGGACAACGGAGATTTTGTCCAACTATTTTCTTACTTCATGTCATCCTAAAAGTGAATTTTAAGATCTTTTGCATGGGTATGGTGACAAAAAGGGAATTTTATATGCAAATGTTTTTACTATCCTTGAATGAAATGTATAAGGAGGTTGTCGAACGCTAAATATAATGAAAGGGAGTACTTTTTCAGAAGACAATCGAGACATCTACACATGCATCATGTTTCTCTCATGCTTAGATAGGTTTTATGATTTCTAAATTACTGAACATGTGCCTCGAGTTTTAGATTGTGCATGGGGATTATTTCTCCAACTAGTATTTGCAAAAGTTGTCAAAGTTAGTTGGAAAAATATGTTCCGGAGAAATTTTAGAGAATGCAAACACCCCCCCAAATGTAAATAACCATGCATGTGAAGTTTTCTTTATAGTTATGTTTTAGGACGGACTATGTGTGATCAATTTAGAAAGATGGACATTAGTATTTATTATCATTAAAGATAATTTCCAAGATTCCTAAATGAGCCGTATGATTAGTTTAAAATGCAGAAATTGGACAAGTATAAATATTTAAAGATTTTGCAATAGAAGACAAAGATTGAAATTTTCATGCATATTCATGTTGTATGTCTTACATCTTATGTAAAGAACATAGGGAATGAAATCTAGTGAAACCAAAACATCCTAAACTGAAGTAATCGCCAAAAGTCATTAGCAGTTAAGAAGTTAATTAGGGATGGTAACTTAGAGATCCTTAAAGATTATACCACAAGGATTAAAGCTAAAACCTTTTCGTCCATATTATGTTATATGGAGTATGTCCAAATATAATATATGACAACATAGCACTTCCACCTTACTATGACCAAGCACAAGATGATGGAAAAGAGACCCCCTATGATATAAAGAACATGATGAAGACCACATTTAGCATCTCTTTAAAAACTTCAGCATACAAATGAATGTCAAAGACTTTTCTTTTGAATTAAGATTTCCTAATGATGCTCTAATTTAATATGATGTGAAGTATCATCACTTCATTAGTGGGATGGGTTCATATGTTCTATTTCTTGGGGATACGGGGACATTGGGTCTTGCTTCCTATGATTAGTGCTTTCAGCATGGAGTGTCTCTTTTCTTATGGAGTCAAAGTCTAGACTCGAGATTTCTTGACATTAGGCACTCATGACTAAGGCATCGGCTACGTGGTTAAGAGATAGCATACCCAAGTCAACCTATTTTTCCACCTCACTTGCTTGAGTATCTGGAGACTCCTCGGGATAGACAAGAGTAGGTTGAGGGTATTGTTAATAGATAACTTAGGGGTGTTCACGATTTGGTTTGGTTTGGTTTGGAGGTAAAATTTTAGAAACCAAACCAAAAACCGAAGTAGAGAGCCAAGTCGAGCCAAACCAAGCCATAATAGTTTGAAACTGAACTAAACCAAACTGAAATAATTCGGTTTGGTTTGTGGTTTGGGCCTTGTAATGGGACACTATGGTTAAATAATCCACTTCAACATTATTTTCTAAAAATAGTTATTGAAAAAATATTATTTGAAAATGGTTTCGAGGTTCAAGTCTTGAAATGGACTATTATAGTTAAACATCCTATTTTACTAAGGACTCAACATCTCTTTTGTACAAGATGACGATATAAAAGGTATTATTTGAAAATAATTTAAAATTTTATAGGATTTGAATCTGCGTCCGAGTGGTTCCGTCGGTACGATGTCGCAAGCCGCGCAGGTGCCCGACCTCTAGCAGTATCCACGCGATCTTCCCAACGACGGATCGTCCTCATTTCCTTACTCGGTGCGGCATCCGTGGATCCCGTCTGGCTTCGAGTAATCCTCTGCGACATATAGAGATGATCTCCTGTCGGATGGGAAGCAGTGCAAGCGGGTGGCAGCGCGAGGACGGAAGAGGCATCTCCTTGGAGTGGGACGTCTAGAGAGAGGAGAGAGAGGGGGGCGGCTGCTAGGTCAGAGTGTCTGGCCTCTGACCTAGCAGCAATCTTTTATATTAAGTAGTTCGCGCGATTTTTCAGAAAAATATGAACTTAATATAAAACTCGTTTTTCGACCCGTCGACTGAAGATCTTTTGCTTGTGAACCTCTAGGACCAAATATCAATCTAGTTAATGGCCCATTAAGTTCAGTAACTCTTTACTGACTCACTAAATTAATTAATATTTATATATTAATTAATTAGTCAAATTTAATGTTACACATTAAATTCGGACGGACCTCCGATCACGTTGGGTGCCAAGCAACACTGTGTGAACCTGAAAGTTATTGGAGTTTTACAACCCACTAATAAAACATTTCCGTCATCGATTACCGTGTGGATATAATCCTTTATCCGTGCAATGTTTCTGAATCGACTTAGGACATGGTGAACTGTTAAACCCTAGTTGGCCGATTCACTTGAATCATATGTCGCTAAACAATATCATATAACTCTTTATTTGATGAAGTGTCCGCCCTAGCTAAGGACTTAAGCGCATCATTTTCAGAACATTCTCTTTCCTTTCACCCAGAGCGGATGATCCATTGTTGACCACACAAACACCTTCAAGAGTATTTCTCTGAACCCGATCACTTAACTTATTGAAATCACATAGTTAGGGATTTGTTAGTTAAGGTCAAAATTCAAAAATCTATCAATAAGGTATTATTGGTGTCTCAGGTCCAAGGACCAACCACACAACAATGAGATTGAATCAAGCTAGTTAACAACCAGCGATTTGAGGTCGGATCAGTTCAGTGAGCTCATTTGCCAATGAGCACCTACATGTCTAATATAATGTCTTCACACAAATGACTTACAGGATCAGTCACCCTCAACACATGAGCTAAAGTGACATGTACTAGTCTAAACGGATGTTTGATGTCCTTCTCAAACATCTTCCTACTAAAAACAATTAAGAACATGTGTTTACAAGTCTTCAGTCTAATAATTATGATCTCATCATAATCCGAAGATCGTTGCACATATTCATGGACTTTATCATGAAACGATAATTAAAGTCAAATTACACATAATGAATTTGAGCCTATTTTATTAATAATTGAACAATATAATACATAGTATTTGATTGGCTTGCAGGCCACCTAATACTAACAATCTTCCACTTATATTAAAGCTAATCATCTTTAAATTGAATACCCATATTCTCAAAGTGACGCTCAAACACATTTTGAGATAACGGCTTCGTCAGTAGATCTGCAATGTTGTCGACTGAGAAAACCCTTTCCACCACGACATCTCCTCGAGTAATTATCTCTCTAATCGAATGAAAGTACCTTAGAATGTGCTTCGATTTCTGATGAGACTGTAGCTCTTTCGCTTGAGCTATCGCCTTATTGTTGTCACACTTCAGTGGGACGGATCAGAGATGCTCTCGACAACACTGAGGTCACTGATGAATTTCTTCATCTAGACTGCTTCTTTGATGGCTTCAACTGTAGCAATGTACTCAGCTTCAGTTGTCGAGTCTACAATGGTTTATTGTTTGAAACTTTTCCAACTCACTACCTCCCCGTTAAGTGTGAATACAAATCCGAATGTGGACTTACTGTCATCCGAATTAGACTGAAAGCTTGAGTCAGTGTATCTTCACAGCTTTAAGTCTCCTCCATATACCAGAAACATATCTTAACTCTTCTCAAGTACTTAAGGATACATTTCACAGCCTTTCAGTGCTCGTCACCTGGATATACCTGATATCTTCTCGTAACATAGAGCGTATGCTACATTAGCCCTAGTACATAGCATGACATATATAATGGAAGCTATAGTTGACGCATAGGGGATTTTATCCATTAATGTCCTCTCTTCAAAAGGTCTTAGGTAACTGACCTTTAGAGAGATAAATTCTATGTCTCATTTGTATGAACCCTCTCTTGGAATTTTTAATGTCAAATCTTTTGACAATGAAGTCTACGTACATGGATTGAGTTAAAACAAATATCTTTTTTTATCTATCTTTATAAGATTTGTATACTTAATACATAAAATGTTTCTTTCAAATTCTTCATGAAAAATAACCATACCTTTACTGATGACATCATCCCTACATCATTCCCAATAAGTAGGATGTCATCAACATAAAGGAGTAAAAAGGTGATTGTACTCCCACTAATTTTCTTATACACACAAAACTTATCTTCATTCTTAATGAAGTCATAAGATTTGATCGTTTCATCAAACTTTATATTCCAGCTTCAGAAAGCTTGTTTCAATGTATAAATGGACATTTACTATTTACATACTATATCTAAAGACTATTTGGAAGTGAAACCCTCTAGTTGTATCATATACACCTCTTCCTCAAAGTTTCTATTGAAGAAAGTTGTCTTCACGTCTATTTGTCAGATCTCATAATCATGATATGCTGCAATCGCTAGAAGCACCCTGATAGATACAACTGGTGACAAAATTTCATCACAGTCAATACCTTGTCTTTGGCGATAATCCTTTGCCATCAAGCTTATCTTATAAATCTTAATATGTCCATCTATACCGATCTTTCTTTTAAAGATCTATTTACGCCGATAAGTACTATATCCTCAGGTAAGTCTACCAAGTTCTAAAATTTGTTAGTGTAGATGAACTGAATTTTAGAGTTCATGACTTCTCGCTATTTTCTGGCCTCATGACTCTTAATGACTTCTTAGTAAGTCTTGAGATCATTATCCTCTTTATAGAATGTTTTAGAATCATTCCATTGATATGTCCTACATATCTTTCAAGTTGCTCTCAAATCGAACAGATCACACAGTATTCACATTCAGCTACCTAGAAGACATAAGACGGTGACATTCATTAGAATTCTCAAAGAGACATTGGTTTGTAAGACCTCATGGATGTCACAGTCAACATGACACGGGGGACGAAAATGCTTATCTGTCAACTTTGTGTACACTCAAAATTACAAAGACTTTTCCCCCAAATCAGGCTATTGGGATTTGGTGAATTTTCTTCTTTTGGGGGTCAAAGCAAGCAAAGCATTTTGTTCCAACTGATACGGCATACAAACACCCGAACATGGAAACTATGGTTTCTCGTGCCAAGCACATGCAACTTGTACCAGATTAGACCCGTAAGAAACCCATAAACAAGTACTGTAGATATCACACTTTCCCACATGACAGCTGAAAATGCAACTTCCTGGTTTTGTCCTGGCCAACTTATGCTGGAGATATGGTGAATCAACATATTCAGTAGCAGTTTATTGAGGTGGTTATATATCTCCTAAGCAACTTCTTGACGTGGTTATATATCGCCTAAGCAACATCTTCCATTTCAGTTGCAGACACAATGCCTGGTGGTCCAAGCCACATTCATCAAAGTGAGAACTTCTGAACATTTACAAGATGACTTCTTTTTCTCTCAAGTAAATGCAACGCAATGATTTTGTTCTAACTGATTTATCCACACTGAAACATGATCAACAAAAATTGAAAGTATGTTTGACAGCAATCATGTATCCCAACATACAAAATTGTCATGTACATCACTAAATACTCTCAAAAATCAACCCATAAAAACAGTCTGGCTTGGAAACAAAACTGCTCAAAAATATCCTATAAGTTGATAAAGTGGTTTAACTGTGATAATACTCGGGATTGGAGCACCAAATAATCCAAATTGCAGAATGGGAATGTCATTGGATATGGTGTGATAATAATCATGGTTCTAACTACCTCAAAGAAATCCAAATTAGTAATCTAGTCCTCAACATTGCAGATGTACCAAGTACATCAGATTAGTCAGCGACACTGTCAACTGCCAGAGGTCACTTCAGTTAGAGCATATACAGCAATAGATGCTTGAAGACCTCGGTCCACTTTAAAATGAGTATGGAAAAATCTTTTAACCTGCCAACCACCAATTAGAAAAGATAAAAATAAGAATACCACATAAAGGGACAAAGATGTTCATTTCTAGAACTAACAATGTTAGATACAGTGGAATTATAGAATTCATAAGAAACAGGAGTACAATAAATGAAAAGTGGGCACTGAATATCGTAGCAACCATGCCTATAAGTTGACTTTCATAAGTGAATGCATGAATGTAAATCAATTTGCAAAACAGCAATCTAGCAAGCAATTGAAATATCTCCAGTGTAATTATCAATTTTAAAATTGATCTTTCTTTAAAGACTGGAGAGAACTTACCGATTAATATACGACTACTTGATGCATCCAAGTGTAACAATTGCAAGGATTTAGGTTGGTGGATCTTCCGTGAAAATTCATTTTCCACAGAGGAGGGCAAGTGATGTTCCAAAATATACTTGGGTGGGGCCTAGAACACTCAACCCCAACACCCCCCACCCCAAAACACCCCCACCTGACCAGCAGAAGAAGAAATAAAAGAGGGTTAAAAGGGAAAAAGGCAGGCAGACCCCATACACGCAGAGGAGTAGAACACGGGGGTGGCGTGATGAAGGAGGAAGGCCTCTCACCTCCTCTCCGGCTGATGACGGCGGAAGGAAAGCCTCCTCTCGGGCCTTGAGACACAAAATTAGGCTAATAACCAAAATTGTCCTCCCTAAGAAATGGAAAATACATAACAAAATAAAAATAACAATCTCATCCCACCTAAAATATGACTAACATGCCCTGAACTAAAATAAAATAAATATATAACAAATTAAAATGCTAAGCATGAATATCTTCTCCAAGCCACAATGATGTCACCATCAGACTTGGCTAGAGTCGACTCCGTTAGTAGTGCATGCAGTCTAAGATATACACCAAATTTTTTATGAGAATATTTTTGTAGAATTTACATGTGAAAATTAAGGAGCTTACTCATACATGAAACAATCACAAAAATTTCAGCATATTCAAGTTTTAAAAGATAATATGAGAACATTCTATGTTTTTGAGTTGCCATTTACATAAAATATAAATTACAAAATTATTCCCTAGAACAATGCAGATGCTTATGCATTTACGAATCTTTTAGATTGATGTAAAATTGATGTAAAATGTTGTAAAATATCAATTTCAAAATGACTGTTCAAAAATGGGTGAAAACAAGATCTTTGGTTAAAACACCATTCTAGAATCCCTAGTTTTGATTTCTGATAGTTTTAGTCTGAAAATCAAGATCAAATAAAAAAAGTGCCATATGAGTCATACAAGTTTCAAACTCTGCTCTAAGTCTCCTTGGATGCCTCGCTACGTCTGCTGCTGCCATCCTTACCGGACGAGCCGATCTGAGAGGGAGGAGAAGAGGCTCCCTTTGTCCCAGCCAGCATCAAGGCAATGCCTGCCTGCTCCCCAGTCAGAAGTAGGGATGATGGCGAAGGAAATGCTTCCACCTCTGACAATGAAACCACAGAATATGCTGCTGTCACCTGCCCCTCTGCACTGTCACCTCATTCAGCCACTGCTGTCATCCGCTGCCAACCAATCTTGGAGGCCACCACTGCCTTGAGCTATAGAGACTCCGCACGCTGTAGCTAGAGGCTGCACCCACTGGGGAAACCCAAGATGCAAGAAACAAGTTCCCCACCAGATGAAAGGAGCCACCGGCCTCGTAGACCTGCATCATAGCCTGCCTTCCCTTTAGGTGGAAGTTCCAAAAGAATCAGATTAGGGTCTGATGTGGATCTGAGAAGCCCCCACTGAAGTGCACAGCCTGCACAAGCTGCAGTCGACATCTGTAGGAACGGTTGGCAATTAGAATTTTAATTCCACCTCCCCATCCAAGCGGGTCGAAGCTGCCCAGTCTGTGCTACCATCCCAATCAGGGGACAACGATTTGTAGCCTTGGGCCGTCATCTTCTTCCAACTCATACTACCCCAGGGGGGAACAAAAAGGCTTCTGCCACCCCATTTCCCGCAGTCAACCAGCAGTACCCACAACTTAAAAACCCTCCCATCGCCACCTACTTTCCCTCCACCTTCCCAGATCCAAACCTCAAAAACATAAACCCAGTGATTGAGATTAATCTTCACTGACAATTTAATTTCCGCCATGGATTGCAGGACCTAGACACGAAGCAATCAGGTTTCTCTAAACCCTTCTTGTCCAGCATGACTACATGCCACACCCTATGCCACCATATTCACCACTACCACTCCACAAATGGAACAGGATCCCAGATCCCCATATGTCAATCCAGATGAGTTTAGGTGCCCTCAGGATCTTTGCACCTGCTCCAGACCCCCCACCTCAGCACCTCTAGTTCAACACCCACAACCTCATATGGACTTAGACTGCCAGATTTCCTGTGTCCAACAAGGGCATCTGACTAGCCTAGTTGGTAGTCTCGGCCAATACGTATCGGTATCGGTAGGTACCAATATTGATAGGGTGGAGTATCCCGATACTGGTCATTTAAGTTTAAAATAATTAAAAAAAAAATGTATCAGCTGGTACTGGGTCGAAATGGGCTGGTTCCGGTCCGATAGGCCCAATACTGATACCAGTGTGTATCAGTATCGACTAGTGCCGGTACCGGTACTGCCATCCTTGCTGGTCAGTATGTTCCCATCACCCAAAATGCAAATTGTCCAATTCCTCCCTCCTGATCCCCCCAAGGTTTTCCCAATGCCTACATAATCACCTGCAACTGCACTCTCATTCCCTCACTCTTAACCACTGGATGAGATGAGAAAATCTCCCATCTTTCTGTCCATATCCTCTTTGGGGAAGTTCACACCAGCTCCCTAGGAGGCCCAACCCTACTACCAACCTCCATAGCAGTGTCTACCTCCAATGGCATGCTTCGACCCCTTGCCAGCCTCTTCTTACCAAGAACGCAGTCACAGGCCATATACACATCCCTCTTTAAGATCTCGCAAGCCACTGCACCCGTTCCCAGTGACCATCCCAAAAACACTGAGGAAAAAGGTCCCTCTCCCATACCTTTGTCTTTGGTGACCCCCGTGGTTTGCTGTACCGGATCGACTCATGCCGACTCGGACGACTCGTACCGTATCATGGCAAACCCGAGTCGGTGCGGCTCGACCGAGTCTGTACAATTTGGGAGATCTTTAGAGAAACTTAGCCTTCAAAAGAAAGGTGCTACAATGTATCCTTAGAAATCAAGGACATATTGACAAGAATATTCATATCCATGACATGTTTACGTAATTTGTTAGACATAACCTGCTCATGAATAGGGATATAATGCTTCATATAAATTCACCTCCATGTGTTGATAAACACAACTTGGTCAACTTTTATCAAGCTCAATCCGCACCAAACGTTCAACAAGTTATACCATGAATCGCTCAACTCTCCATCCAACCAGGATTAAAATTGGTCGGCCCAACTTGAACTGCTTTGATGTATATTGCAGTGCGGTGTGTTTTTTTGGGATGGCATAATACAGCGAGTTTCGCCAATTTAATTAAGTATTCTGCTGTTAATGTTAGTATTTTATAATTTCATTCCTCAATTTTTAAAGCGAAATATATAACTCATAGAAAGAGTTAACAGATTACATCATCAAATTCTAATCCAACCCTTATTCTAGCAAGTGGCAGGTTGAAAGTGCTTATGACCCAAACTTATCCTTAATCGACCCAAACATACCTTTCTGCTATTTGAATGATGGATCTTGTAAGATTCATTCATCTCCGTTCATATGCGCCTTGACGTCTCACCTCGCTACCTTGGGTGATCCTCCGTGCATCTCGAGTCCAGTGGCCCGAACTCCACTAAACGGTCAAAATGTGTGTGGGCCTTAACAGCCTCTCACATCTCACATCCTTTTCTAGAGAAGAGTAATATATCATTCAATGCACAAAGCGTAGTATAGTTTTCAGGCCTTGTGTAACTTACCAAATCTTTTGATTCAGATTGATGGGATAAGGCATATGTTGGTGTTGCTGATGAAGATGGCATGCTCATCCTACCATTAGCCAAGGATGATCAGTGGTTATCATTTCTCAATCATTTACCTGTAAAATATTTTAAGAAACTGCCTATAAATTTCTAAGCAGTTGAACAGTCACTCTTCTCCTTCTCTACCTTGACCTTTTCCTCCCTGCAGATTCTCCCTGCTCTCTCCAGTAGAAAGGCAATCACTATCCTCTTTCTCCTCTCCCAAGTTTCCCCCCATCTCCCCGCTAGATATGACATCTAATGATCACATATTAGACATTTAGGTTTAGACAGTAGACATTCATTTAGAATTTTCCACCCCCATCCAATTTTGTTTGTCATACTTTCTGTTTTTGGCTGCCCTGAAAAGCATCGCTTGCTCCCCAAAAATTAGTGATTGTCAATGGGTGAATTTTTTTCCTTTACCTTAAAGACTCCTCATATGCAGGAGAGGTGACGAGGGGAATTTATGATGATGAGTGATAAAAGGTTGGAAAGATCCAACAAAAAAGCATACTTTTGCCCTGCTTTACAGGGAAGAAGAGATATGGGGCCTCAAAAGCGCAGGCAAGAATAAGCTCGAAGAAGCACCAAAGCTTTCCTACTTTATGCTTCTACTTTTCTTTTTCCTGCATGGAGAAAGGGAGGGAGGAAGGCTTTATTTGAAATCTTTGTTTGACACCAAAGGCAAGTCTGAATGCCTGAGTGACTGCAGCATAATCAACATAGACCGTGTGGAAGATCTGTTTGTGCTAAAAGTTTGAATCAAAGTCTTGATGGATACAGTAACCACATCATGTTGGTTAGCCATCTCTTCCAATATATCCATGTCTCTTGAAAATCTCTCTTTCCAAGGGTTCTGAGATGAAAACTCTACCAAGAACAAGAGGGAGACAAGGGAAGAGCAATGGGAAGGAATAGGACATAGGAGGAGACAAGAATGTGAATAGAAGAGGAGATGAGAATGACAACAGAGGAGCTTTTCAACTCATTAAGATGGTATGGAGATTAAAACAAGCAATCCCTTGATGTATAAATATGTGTTGGCGTTCTTCTTGCTAGACAATTTAGAGGTTCCAAGAACTGTGTTTCAACTTTCAATCACAAAGAAAATTATACATCCTCTATCAACCTCATCAAGTGGCTTTATTAAACTTTTGACAGAGGCTCACCTATGTATAGACATATTGCCAAGAACCTAGCACCACCTTGCATAAAATTAGCATCAGGCAGGCATCCCTCATATCTTTGCCAAATCCTTTGGATACTTGATTAGGTCTAGCCAACGCCAAAACAATGGGCAATGATTTGTAAAGTTGGGCCAGGCCCCTGCTCTGATACCATCAGGACTATATGCAATCTCAACTCCAAGAAAGTAACGTGGTTTCCCAAGATTTTTAGTAACAAAGTGACTTTCAAGATATTTATGAACTTCTTGAATACCATCAACATCACTCCCTGTTAAAAGTATATCATCAACATAAACAATCAAAATCACTACACCAGCCCCTATACGTCACACAAATATTGAATGATCAGCTTGACTTCTTTTCAACCCAACTATAGATGCAACTTGACTGAATTTATCAAACCATGCTCGTGGACTCTGTTTCAGGCCATATATTGCTTTATGCAATTTGCATACCATCTCCCCCTGAGTAACATACCTAGGAGGTTGCTCCATATATACTTCTTCTTTAAGATCACCATAGAAAAAAACATTCTTCACATCCATCTGAAGCATGGTCCAACCCTGATTAATAGCAAGAGAAAACAAAACTCGAACAGAGTTAAGACGGGCAACTGGAGAAAAAAGTCTCAAAGTAATCAACCCCATAGGTTTGAGTGAATCTCTTTGCTACAAGCCTGGCTTTGTACTTGTCAACATAACTATTCGGAGTGTATTTCACGGTGAAAACCCATCGACAGGAAACATGAGTAACATCAACCGACTGAGGTACAAGGGTCTAGGTACCACGAGATAATATTTCCTCATCCATGGCAGCTTTCCACTCAGATTTTACTAGTGCTTCTGAGACATTCTTGGGAATAGAGATTGTAGAAATAGACAAGGCAAAGTAGCGAAAAGATGGAGACAGAGCATGATATGAAATTAAATCTTCAAGAAGATGCTTAGTGCGGGATCGTTTTCCTTTACGAAGAGCAATAAGAAGATCCAGATCAGAAGAAGGAATAGAAATCTCACCAACTAGTAGAGGAGCCTCTACAGACGAAGATGACGGTGGCAATGCAGTGGCCGGCGTACTGTGAGACCTTCGTTGATAAACCTGTTTAAATCTGGGATCCTCAGCACCTTGATCAACACCACAATCAGGGGCAGCAGTAGGCTCATCTAGAGAAATAATATCAAGGAGCACAGGGGAGGAAGAGGTATGTGCTGGAGGAATCTGCGGAAGAGAGGAGGAAGCATAAAAGGACACTGACTCAAAGAAACTCACATCAGCCACCGCAAACGACCTCTACCGAGGGTCAAAACAGCGATACCCTTTCTGGGTTCGAGAATATCCCAAAAAAATACAAGAAATAGATCTGGGAGACAACTTATCATGACCTGACCCAAGAGTATGAGCAAAGTACTTACATCCAAAGACACGAGGAGTAAGAGGAAAATGATTGTCATTTGGATACAAGCAACAAAAAGGACTTTGTCCATCAAGCATCCTACTCGGTATACAATTAATGAGATAACACGAGGTAAGAACGACATCACCCCAGTAATATTTAAGAACATTCATGTGAAACATGAGGGTACGAGCAACATCAAGCAAATCCCGGTTCTTCCTCTCAGCAACACCATTTTGTTGAGATGTATAAGAGCAAGATGTTTGATGAATAATGCCATTCATAGAATAAAAAACAGCAAAAGAAGACTGAACATACTCCTTGGCATTGTTTGTGCGCAAAATTTTGATAGAGGTAGAAAACTGAGTTTTCATTTCTGAATAAAAGGATTTGAATACATCAAACACATCTGATCTAATTTTCAAAAGGAATAGCCAGGTCATCTGAGAAAAATCATCAATAAAAGTGACAAAGTAACGAAATCTTAATCTGGAGGTAACCGGAGACAATCCCCAGATATCGGAGTGCGCAAGATGAAATGGAGTAGTGCTCCTCTTATTTTCACTGGAAGGAAAAGGAACCCTATGATGTTTCCCAAGCTCACAAGCCTCACATTGAAAATTAGTCACTGAGGAAGAAATATGAACAAAATCCCGCAGCTTGGAAATAGACGGATGCCCTAGTCGACAGTGCCACTGATAGGAAGTGTCAAGAGCAGAGGACGCCTGGTGTTTTTGGAGAGGCTCATGAACTAGGTAGTACAATTCGCCTGACTTACGACCGCCACCAATCTGCTTCTTCGTCTGTAGATCCTAAAACACACAATAGGAAGGATAGAACGTCACTGAACAATTCAAAGAGCGAGTCAAAGAACTAATGGATAACAAACCAATAGGAAATTTTGGGGCATAAAGAACATCTTGTAGAGTTAGAGACTGAGTATGAACAGTCCCTTTCCCTATAACAGAAGTGTAGGAGCCATCGGCCGCAGTCATTGGAGAATGTGTATTAGACAAGTGTAAAGAAGAGGAAATAGAACAGCTACATGTCATGTGACAAGAAACTCCAGAGTCTACAATCCATGATGAATTATTGTAAACTACAAAAGCACTACTTGATATGGTGGTATGAAAAGATGAAGTAGATGCCGATGAGCCTTTCAGTAGACGCTGGAAGGCCTCATACTCCTCAACCGATAATGTAACTCCTTTTTCAAACGATGGTCCCGTAGGTTGCTGATGCACCGGTTGTTGTATAGACTCTGTAGCAGATGATCGAGACTCACTAGAGGCTCCAAGATTAGCAATAGGATGCAGACGAGAACCACCTCTACCATACTTCTTCCAACAGAAATCTTATTGATGTCCGGTCTTGTTACAATGAATACACGGTGACCCACGTCCTCAGCCATGACCACGACCACGACCACGACCTCCAGCAGCAAGAGCAGAAGTACTACCAGACTCTCCCGTCTCACTAGAAGTGGTCCCATTCAGGTTCAATTTGGTACTCACTCGAAGAACACGAGAATAGGCACCAGCCAAACTAGGAACCTGAGTATCAGCAAGCAAATTATCTCGAATGTGTCCGAGACCATCATTCATTCCAGACAAAAATTTGGCAACAATAAACTCTTCTTTCTGCTTTTCCAACTACACAACATCAACAACAAGAAGTTGGTATACCTTCAATTCGTTCCACAAACCTTGAACTTCAGCAAAATATTGAGAGATGGGTCTTCCTTCCTGTTTGAGAGTAAACAACCTGAAATATATATTGTAAATATGAGATATATTATGCTCAGCAGAACATATTTTCTCAAGTGTGTCCCACATCTCCTTAGCAGTCTCCAAAAAGACAACAGTATTAAAAATACTATGTTCACAGTTGTTATTCAAAATTAAAATCACCATTCCATTATCAACTTCCCAAGCATCATATGCCTTCTTGTCCTCCTTGGGAGGTGGATCCTGTTCAATATGCTAAAGTTTCCATAGAGATAGCAGCAAGAGGCGAAACGACCTTGCCCACTGGAGATAATTAGTCTCATTCAACTTTGTAGAGGTAGCCAACATATGATAGAACTTCCCGTTGGAGGTCAAGACGGGAGAGGAGTTTGTTGAATCCACCATTACAACAATAAAAAAAATATGGGTCAAAGCCTCTACTGCAATCAAAAAACACAAACCGACCAAAAAGTCTCATAGCAACAAACGGGTCAACACATAGGAAAAAAAAAGAGACAACCAAATCCTTATGCGCTGACCATCTCACAAATAAGCTTGTGCTGACGAACCCTCATAAAAGAAGAAGTCTCTCCCCCTTACACCAAAACTAGAGCTGCGTCGGCATGATAAATACACTCGCGTCGATGGCGACAGAGGATGATGGGATCGGAACTGGAGGGTTACACTGGGATTGCCAAGGAATTCCGGATCGGGTCGGGACCGGGAATCGGGACCCGGCGATCCCGACCCGATCCGATCTGGATCGGCCGAGTCGGCCGATCCAGACTCAGTCCGGCCGGTCCGACTCGGCAGGAAAAAAAAAACAGAAAAAATAAGAAAAAATCAAGAAAAATCAGGAAAAATCAGAAAAAATTAAAAAAAAAATCAGAAAAAATTACATACATATTATTCAATTGATGTACAATAAGAATGAATGCAATTCATGTACATCCATAAAAAACCCTAAAACCCTAAACCCTAAACCCTAAAACCCTAAAACCCTAAACCCTAAACCCTAAACCCTAAACCTTAAGCCTCAATTTGATTGCAGAATAGGTTAATCCAGAATTACTTATCTGGAATAGCGTATACTAGAATAAGGGGTGCTTAGCTTTGATAATTCTGTGGGACCCACTGGCAGAATAAGAAGGATAAGCAATTCTTGGGTCTAGGGTCGAATTGCTTATTCTCCTTATTCTCTGAATAGGCTATTCGGCACCGGTATAAGCCATTCCGCTTGTCAAAGCTAAATTAAGCTTATTCTCCCTTTATTCTTCATTATTCTTCTCCTATTCTCCAATCAAAGTGGCGCTAAGGGGATCGGGACCGGCCTGAACCGGACCAGATCGGGTCCGGACCGGCCGATCTGGCCGGTCCGGCCCCGATTTGGTCCGGTTCGGGCCGATTTCGGCCGTTTTTTTTTTTTTTTTTCAAATCGGTGGGGGGGGAACAGTGAAATCCCCCCCAAATCGGATCGGAACCCGCCGATTCCGCAATCCATGGGGACTGCAGCCTCCACACACTGAGAAACTAACCACGCCTCAGCACGAACCAAACGAGGTGCCAGAGCCAACAAGGATGAAGTCCCCTCCACGCTACGGCACAAACCAAGCACGAACCAGACGAGCTGCGCTGGACTCAACAGGGACGAAACCCTCCCTTCATGCGCTCAATAGTGGTGAAAAATGCCCTCCACACTACAGCACCTCCACGCTCACTGCCCAGGTGGGGCGTTGGACTCAACAAGGGCAAAAAACCCCTTTCCACGCGGTGGCACGAAGCCCCTGCTTACCGACACGATCAGGCGTCCACTCGCCAACAGCCACACTAGGGAAGAGGGCACCAAACGGGAGAGAGAATAGTGCGCCGGAGGGGGGAAGGCTCTTAGTGGACGGCGGTGGACAGCGACGGCAACGGTGGACGGCAGCAGCGGGGGCGGCGGCGGGGGGGCAGATTCACGCCCTAACCCATGGTTAGGCTCTGATACCATGTGATTTTGGAGAATATCATTGATTAATTTTATTAATGAACAAAATCAGGAGTATATATACCTAGTACACATGTTATACCCAAGGTACACAATAAGACCACAATAACAAATATACCCCAAACTAATACCTATTCTAACATGGACAAACAAAGTGCACCAGAGGCAGTAAAGGACATAAGACTAAGTGCATATGAAGCGGTCAAGGTTTGCCATCTCATTTCTTGACTTCGACTCACGGGGTCAGAGAGGAGATCTTGGGAAAATATCCGAAGATCGGGAAATATATGTATGAGAACACACTATACATGCACACACATACATAATAGACCTACAAACACACATACACAACCTATCCACCTACACCTACAAGTAAACTCATATACAACTATACACATAAATACATACATAAAAGGAAAACCATATTGGGTCTCAACATCATCTTGGAAGGCCAAAGAGAAGATATCTTGAAGAGTTCCTAGAGAGGTTATGAGCAATGGCCATAAATCAGATCTCTTATATTTCTTAAAATAACCTTTAAATTTTATACATTTAGTCATTTGATATGATCTTACATTAATAATAGGATAATGCAAAAATATATTAGCACCTATAAAAGGATTGCTTTCTTGAATCTCAATGTCATCTTAGTGTATTGGAAAGCTCCTACTCTATCATCATCCTCATCCCCTCTATTGGCATTCTCATCTCTTTTCGTCTTCTTATCCTCCTCCTTAATCATATTCTTTCCCATTATTCTTCAACTATCTTCCTATTAATCTTGATTTTGGTAGAATCTTATCTCGGGACCCTTGGAGAGAGAGAGATTCTCAAGAGATCTTGAAGATATTAGAAGAGACGGCAAAGCATGGCTGAGATTAATCTTTTCCCAAAAAATAACCATTAAACTTGTATTTCCATTGAATTTTCAGGAAAGGACACAAATGCATAAAGATACGCTTAAGGATACATAATTTAGTTTCAAATTTGATTTGTTTGGCATATCATAAAATGAAAATAAGAGAATGATAGTACACTGGTTATGGGACTTTCAACGAAATAGTATTCCATCATCTGAATGATAAACAATTTGTTAAATGATAAGGAAAAGGATAAGACTCAATGAGTAGCATCTTTGCATCCCAATTGGTGACAAAGGGAGAAACGAGAAAGACACTGGTTGTAAGAAAAGGTGAAAAAATGGGTCTCCAATGTGTGGATGTGGGGAACACGTGGGAAAGAGGAACACACCCACACTTTTCTAAATTTCTTCCAATTGGTGTCCATAAAAGGGCTATTAAAGCATTTAAATATTTTCATTAAAGCAATCATGAAGAAAGAATAAAATGCTATAATAACCGAACTCACTAAGATGGACCAAATTTCTAATTAATTAATAAATTATTGAGACCTAGTGTAAGCCCGTCAACTGCTCATTCTCTACTTGACGTTTTCTAAAGGAATATGGACCAAATTTCTAATTAATTAATAAATTATTGAGACCCGGTGTAAGCCCGTCAACTGCTCATTCTCTACTTGACGTTTTCTAAAGGAATTGGAAATAATGATTTAGTTACCTCCACTAAACAAAATAGAAATTACAAAAAAAAATATAGTATCTCAATACTTCCATTACATTAAGTTCACTATCGGTCGTTCAAGAAACAAAAAGAACCAAGTAATGAATCATTTTTCCCTTGTTATTGGAAGGCAATAATAGACTATCAAATCAACGACAAAATGGAGAAACCTTGTGTATGCAATGAATGGGCCATGCCTGCCCATATATCATCATCATCAAAGCCTTATCTCATCTATTTGAAGTCAGCTACATGAATCATGTCCCGTCATCTTTATCTATCTAGCGCCAAACTTGACATAACATGTAGTAACGCCAAGCCCTTTCTAACTACATCTAACCATCTCATCCTAAGTCTTCCTCGAGATTTTCTACCCTCCTCCACTTTAATCCTATCACACCTGTTAATTGGTGTTAAAGTTGGGCGACAATATACATGACCAAGCCATTGCACCCTATTCTCCTTAAGTTTAATGTCAATAGAAGCTACACCTAAATTCTTACATATATATTCATTCATAATTTTATCTTTTCTAGTCTTACCACACATCCACCTCAACATCCTCATCTCAGCAACATATAATTTTTACACATGATCTTTTCTCAAACCCAACACTCAGAACCATATAACATAGCAGGTCTCACAGTTGTCCTATAAGGGGCCCTATCACAAAGGATTTCAGATGCACTTCTCTACTTGAGTCAACTTATCTTGACTCTGTGAGTGACATCTTCTTGGATATCTCTATTATCTTGAATAATAGATCTTAAATATCAAAAGTTGCTACTTCTATGAATAACTTGACCATCAATAGTAACTAAATCTACCTGATCAACATTTATATTACTGAATTACATTTCATATATTCTAACTTAGTTCGACTAATCCTAAAGTCTTTAGATTCCATAATAGACTTCTATTTTCTAATTTATCACTCAAACTCTTAATGTCATCATGACCTAAAATAATATCATCTACAAATAACATACACCAAGGGATGTTACCATACAAGTGCTTAGGACCTCATCCATAAATAAAGTAAAGAGATAAGGGCTTAATGTTGACCCTTGATGTAATCTGATACTAACAGGGAACCTACATGTCTCTAAAGCAATAGTCCTCACACTAATATAAGTCCACTCATATGTATCTCCAATCACATGAATACGTCCTTTACATACTCCCTTCTTCACTAACGTCTATCAAATTAGCTCTCTAGGTACACAATCATAGGCTTTTTCTAAATCAATGAAAATCATGTATAAATCTTTCTTCATCTTTCTATATTTCTCCATCAATTGTCTCAATATGAAAATAACTTCTACTGTAGATCTATTGGGCATAAAATTAAACTGATTTTTTGATACATTAGTAACACGCCTGAGACACTTTTCTACTACTTCCTCCCGAAGTTTCACACTATGGCTTGTAAGTTTAATTCTACAATAAATATTGCAATTTTGAATATCTCCTTTATTTTTAACGAAAAGAACCATAATACTTCTTCAATTATCCAGTATTCTCCTCTCTTTTAAATCTTATTGAAAAGTCCAATCAACCACTTAATATCCATATTACCTACACTTTTTCAAACTTCAATAGGTATCCCATCTAGTCTAAGGGCCTTATCTACTCATCTTTTTTTATAACATTTTCAACTTTTAAAGTTCTAATCTATTGAATGTAATGATAATTAATTTGTCAACTAGACTTATTGATTTCTTTGCAAGATTAGCCTCTAAATTAATCTCATTTAACAATTTCTCAAAATAATTACTTTATATATCCTTAACCTCACGATCCTTCACTAGAACTCTATCATCCTCGCTTTCAATATATCTAATATGATTAAAATCCTTAGGAGGATAGTTTCACTTGGGATTTTATAGGGGTCTATAGGCCTCAGAGCAGAGAGGAGAAGAAGGATTTATGGGAAGAACTTTTGCATTGGCATGAGCTATTTGGCAAACGTTGGTGTGTTGCAGGGAATTTCAATGCCACTTTGTCTATGGCAGAGAGGTCAGATGGATCTTCTTCTTTGTCAGTCATGCATGACTTTTAGGATTTTGTTCGTCAAGCTACCCTCATTGATATCCATACAAAGTCTCTTTTTTTTACTTGGTCTAACTTGAGAGCTCAACCTATTTGTTCTAGGCTAGATAGATTTTTGGTTACTACGGAATGGGAAGACCATTTCCCTAATCTGAAAGGATCTTGCCTTCAGAGGTAGATGTTTGGTCACAAGCCTATTCTACTGCACTGTAACTTTCACTTCCAGCGGAGGCCTTTGTTTAGATTGGAAAAATTCTAATTGAAGGAGGATGGTTTTATTGATGTGGTCAGATAGGTTTGGCACTCAGGGGGGGAGGAGAGAGTCGGCGATGGCAACCCTTATCCACAAACTAGGAAGACTAAAGCAAGAACTCCTTGCTTAGAGTGTATCTAAGAGGCTCCCTTGTTCTTCAGATAAGGAAGCCATTCTTAGTCAGCTGCAGGGTTATGGGGTGTTGGTTCGGGACCTGACCTAGCATGTCTCTCCTATCGGATTTGAGGGATCCAGTCATATTTTAGGGTCTTTTTGTTTTATCTGGAGAAATATAGGTCAATTTTATTTATTTTATTTATTGGACTATGAGAGCTTGAGATTAGCCCTCAGGAAATCCGGGACTTTGGATCAGGCGAAGATCCGAGTATATGACCTTCTCTCCACTGACCTCGGTCAGTGTTAATTACGTTGAGCAACCACTCGACAATCCTTGATTAACCGTCCGTATGATGCCCTTATAACATGCAACACTACTACTACAGGTAGCACATGCATATGAAGATATGTTTTAAGTTAAGCTCTTGGCCTCACCCAAGTTTAGGATGGGTTTATATGGTTTTGGATTGACTCCAAGTTATCTGGATTGATTCTAAGTATTTTAGACTCATAAGGATATTTTTGTAATTATGCCAAGTTGGAAGGTATATGAGCATTATGGTCACTTTAAGTTTTTTAGCATTTTAGGAAAACTAGAAAACCCTTATTATAGGAGTATTTTGGTAATTTTACCTGAAATCGGGTTTATTAGACTTAGGGTCTATATTTTTCCTGAGATTTTTTATTTATTTTTCGCATATTGAGGGTATTTTGGGCATAAGAGAGATTTTGACATTTTTTAAGAATTTTATGTGATTTTTAAAAATTTTATTGTGGATGAGGGTATTTTTGTAATTTCATTAAGTTTTAGGGGTATTTTAGATATTTCGAAAATTTTATATGTTTTCAGGTTTGGTTTTCTGATTTTTAATATTTTTTACTGAATTTTACGGATTTTTTATTAATTTACTGATTTCTATTAATTGAATATATGAAGGGTATTTAAGTTATATTTTTGGTTTAATATGATTTTCAGATTGGGTTTCTGATTTTTTACTGATTTTTACAGAAATTTTCTGACATTTATGTTCATTTTAATAATTTTAAATAATTTTTACAGGTTTTATTAATTAATTAATCATGAAGGGTATTTAAGTCATTTTTAATTTAAGTATATTTTTTTTTATGAATCTATGCTTAGTTATGTATGGGGTGAGGCCAAGATTAGGTTAAGAGTATGCACAGATTTTTAATTCTTTTTTTTTTAGAATAATTAGAAAATTAAATATATATTAAAATATTAAAATATGGTATTAATTATTTAATTTGATGACACACAGGCACACATTTCGACATGAAATAGCCATTTTTTATTCCAGCAGAACTTCGCCTTATGAAGAAGGCTTTTACAAGAGACAATTCAGCAGAGCTTCCCCTTAGGAATAAACCTTAGAGCTCTCCGGGACGAGAAGATCCTCAAAAACGCAGCAAACTCGGGTGAGAAACACCGAGTTTGGTCTTGAACGCAGCAGAATCTCTCCTTAGAAATTTTCCACCATTTTAAGTATACGGAGTGGTGTATACCCTTGTGTATGTTGAGTTGAGGACCATGGGGTCCTATTTACAGGCCCCAAATTGGGCCCGGTGGGGGGTGCCACCGGAGAGGCCCGAGGTGAGGGTACCCACCGGTTTCCTTCTCTCCCCTCCCCTTCTCTTTTTTTTTATTATTCAAATGAGAGTGGGGGGGGGGGGGGGGGGGGGGGGGGGGGTCCGGTGGGCACCCCCACCGGTTCCAACCGGTGGGGAGTGCCACCGGTTTGGACCCCCCATCGGTTGGGAACCGGTGGGGGTTTCCTCCTTTTTCCCTCCCCCTTTTCTTTGTTTGTTTGACTTTGGCTCTTAATGAGCCTTTGCCCAATTAATTCTCTCCACTGGCAAAGTGTGAATGGGGTTAAGATGGGGGATTAAATGAGGGTCTTTTGTGGGATTCTTAAACAAGTGTGAAAAGGGTTTAATAACCCATTAACTCTCATCCCTCTTTAATTAATATCCCCTCCCCCCATTATTTTTAAATTTCAAAAAGAGAGAGAGGGAGGGAACTCCCCCCCCCCACCGGTTCCACCTCTCTCTCTCCTCCCTCCTTTCCTATTTAAATAAAGGGGGAGAGAGAGAAAGGGGACCACTTGGCTCTTTCCTATTTTGGGCAAATTTCCTCTTTTGGGATTTTGAAGACTTTCCCTCTTGGGCTGCAGGTTTTGGTGCCCTGTGGACTGGTTTTTGTTTTGCCCATTTGGTCTCCTTATTGGGCCTTACATTGGGTCCCTTATTGGGCCACTTATTGGGCCCATTACCCTTGCTATTGGGTCTCCATTTGGAGCCATTTTGGGCTCATTTTGAGACTGTTTTAGGCCTATTTCGGGACTGTTTTAGGCCCATATTTCGCAGCATTAGGGGTATTTTGTTGCTGTGCTTTTGTGGGCTCCATATTGGGCCTATTCATCGGAGCCATCAAGGGGATTTAAGGGCTGCACTTGGACAGCATATAGGAGCGATTCGGGGCTGTTTTTAGGCCTTTGCAAGATCCTCGATTAAGGCTTCTTGGCCTAGGTATATTTCTTGCCCCATTGCCTTCCTAATATGTGCATATACGTTTATGTATTCACATGCATATTTTGACATCAATGTGCATTCGTTTTTTGTTTTGCACAACATAGCCTCATGCGAACATGAACATATGTTATGCATACTTTCCACATCATTAGCTCACATTAATGTGGATATATGCCATGTAGGTTTTTTTTTTTTCCTCGCACAATCATGACATTTGTTGACCTAAAATTTTTTTCATGCGAAATAATATTATTTCCCTTGCATCATTTCATATATGTGTATATTTCCGGCCATATATATATTTCCCTTTTCGTATATCCCGAAGGATTATTTTCATGCCATATATTGATGCAATCTTGTTAATTTCCCCATCTTGCCCAATGTGGTTTGAGCATATATGAGTTCTTAGGAAGATAGCAATGCTGCCTCATATTCTTTTGTGCAATCAATTGCACGATTTGCCATGTATATCTGTTCCTACGGAGCTTGTGGGTTCGGACACCCTTCATTTTTTTGGTACTTGAATATTCCAGAAACGCTCCGGCAAACCTCGTCTTCGTGACTTTGCGGTTTCCTGGGGGCATTCGATTCCCTCTATATCTGGATCCCCTTGGCCTTCGTGACTTGGAGGGTCCTATAAGATTGGTGCCATCTGAATTGTTCGACACATTGCTCGGTCCCGAGTATCTCTTGGCCTTCGCGACTTGGAGATTAGTTGAGAACATAGAGCGGGTCACTCAATTCTGATGGCGTCATTCCTATTCAAGGGATATTAGTACTTTATTTTGGCATTTCCGGGAGCTCAATGTGAGACATTCCAGATTGGCCAAGTGTCCGCCATTTCGGCAATATATATATATATATATATATATATATATATATATATATAAGGGGTTTTATAGGCATGATATAGGCACTATGCAAGCATTAGCACCTCATTCTTAGGCATTTTCAGGAGCTCGATATGAGACATTCTGGGTTGGCCATGCTTTCATCATATATGGGCAATATTCAAGTATCTCTGGGTTGTCCCGACTTTCTATCAGGACTTAGCTATCTTGTTGCTTTGTGCATCATTCTGATATGTGTTTTTGCTGATGTTTCCTTTGCAGGTTGATATTTCTTGATTTGCATTATTATGGCCACTATTGGTGATATTCCCGCCGAGGGATTTCAGGAGGAGATTGTTGTGTACCCGGATGCGGGGTTTTGCTGGGTGGCCCAGCCCCACCTGCGGATCACTATCAAGGATGTTGTCCCCATCTGCCAGGAGAGCATTTATAGAGACGGAGAATTTTTTTATTTCCTGCGAGGCGAGACAACTCGGCATCTTCCCTCAGACGCCTCTATATATGAGCTGCTTCAATCATATGTTCACATTGAAGATGGGGTCGAAAGACCATTATCCCCTTTGGAGCGTCGTGATTTGGAGTGCGCCATTTTGCTGGATCGCGATAATATGGAGGGACTTCTCCCTTTTTCATATCCAGCCTTTCCTTTTTCCGTTGATCGGTTGTGAGAATTTCCTACCCTCGAACAGGTGGGGCCTATTCAGGCTATACTTCGGGTCCATGACATCAATAGGACCTATCAACATACCATGTGGACACGAGCAGGTAGTCGTCCTTGTGAGACTACCTGGCGCCCGCAAGGGCTATTTCTGACTGAGGCAGAAGAAGGCTCAATTCATGATTCCTCTTACTTCAGTATACTATTATCAGACATATGTCGGGGCGTTCGCCCTGCCTGGGATGCTCGTCTGCAAGTCAGAAGCTCGCACGTTTTCCGCCTCGGGGTTACATAATGGCTTTTATATATTCTGAAGAACTATCGGCTGATTCTTGATAGGGTTGGTATTTATGAGGCCGTCGCAGCGGCCCAATATGATTATCCTTGCCATCATGGCTTCATTCAGACAATTGTTGAACGCTATATTCGCGACACCAATACTATCGCGACTTCAGAGGGTGAGACCACTATTGACCTTTGGTCTCTACATCGGATTTCAGGTGTACCAATTGTGGGAGAACCTTATGAAGAATGAGTGTTAGATGAATTTCATCGCAGCACTACCGACGGCACGGAGAGCTACACCACCCCTTATTGCTATAGATATTTATTGAAGATATGGCGTGATTTATCCAAGGCGAAGCGTGCTGCCTCCTCCTCCGGTGGGGGGAGTTCTTCTGGCCCGAGCAAAGTATCCCCAACAGCTTGGGTTAGATTCTTCTTTGGGGGTCCTTTCCGTTATCACCGAGGCTTTGCCAGCATGTTCGATGAACGGGTCCCATCGATATTGTCGCACAGAGATATTTCTCGCCGAGGTATCATTATCGCGCCTGAGCATCAGTCTGAAAACCCCTAGGGCCTTGATGATACGACATATGTAGCTGCTTATCTAGCATATTGGCTAGTGACTTTTGCTGTCCCATATGGGGACGAGGGGGCTTTGCGGCCCGAAGTTTTGTTGGCGGCCTCGAGACTTGTAGTGGGGACGCGCCTTGCCATTGCGCCAGCGGCGCTTGCTAGCATATATCATTCTTTTGGGGCCCTTTGCAGATCAAGCACAACTAATACTTGTTCAGTGGTTATGGTCACCCATTATGTCAGTGCCTAGGCGGGACTCCTGCTTCCAGGTTATTCTCCCATCGGCAGAGAAATAGTTTCATCATTGCCCACTATTCTTCGACTGGCCAGTCAGCCAGCCAGCCAGGGGACGGGTCAACTCTCTTATGCCCGTTCCGCTCTGAGCCTCATTCCTTTCGGCTCTTGCCGAAAGCTGGATTTCGACCACTCCTCGTAGAATTTCCGGCCATATTTTGACAGAGGAGGGACTGCCAATCGTGCTTGGTTTGACCCATGGACAGGTTGTATGGGTTATAATGGTGCTGTACTAGATGGGTGGATTTTGAGTACTCGCCTATGCTTGCTTATATTAAAAAAGGATAGGGATGTAACCCTGGAGCCCTATTACCCAAACCGTTTCGCGCGAAACTTTGGGTATGATCAGATGATCCCTTCTAACCTCACTTTTACTGAGCTGCCTTGGATATATCAGAAGCGGAAGAGCCACCTAGTCGCTCGATTATGGTGGAATTATTTTCAGTATCAGAATACATATGGCCAAGTGGCATGACTGTTTCCTTTGCTGCTTGGTAGCATAAGAACCAAGGAGAGTTGCGGCTAAAAGATTAGACCCTGAGCAGGTACGAGGTTCCTCCCATGCTAAGTCTGCTAAAGGACTTGGCCGATATACATATAAGGGTCGAGCTGGCCCGCCTGTGCCGAAGGCGAAGAAGAAGAAGGACAGTGAAGATGATGGCTTCTACGGGCTTGCCGCTCCCGGATACATATGGACGCATCACTTCTTGGCAGATTGCAAGCTTCCAAAAAGGTTTGAACATAATGCCCGGCTGCCCATTGGTAGTTTCAACAGGGACCCTGCTAGAGACTGGCTACGATATCTCAGCCATATGCTTTTCTGTTTCGGCCCTCGCCGCGAAGCCTTTTTAATATTGAGGGCCGAGACCGTTGGCGACGTATGGCGGGTGATAGGACAAGCGGCGACCTAATTAGGGATGTCTCTTGACTCTCTTATCCCTGAACCGCCGAGGTCTTTTGCCGCAGAAGGTATCTATATTTTCATATCTCTCGTTATATTCATGCATCATCATTTGCCTTAATTCGGCTCTTTCTTAATTTATAGGAGATGTCATCTCCCCGTCGCCTGTGGTCCCTGGAAGACCTTCTACGAGCCATATTTCCGAGGGGGAGCCTCATATTTCAGCCACCGCGGCCGTAGTGCCTCCTGCAAGCGCTGGCCCACCTTCAGAGATGCAATTCTTAGTGGCTGCAGCAAAGCAAGCGGCTCGAAAGAAGCGGTCAGCTGAAGGGGAGGCGGGATGTCGATCAGTTCGACCCCGACTGGCTCTTCCTCCTTCACCAGATCCGACGATCGTTTAGAGGCCACCTTCGCATATGGGTAACAATCTTGTCAGTCTTCTTTGTTTGAGGATTAATTCCTCTTTGCAATATGGCACTTCATTATTCTCGCTTCTCTCAAACAAAGGAAGGCGAGCTTATCAGCGAGGACATTCCTCAGGCCGCCCTCCAGCCTGCTGTTAGCGAACTCCCCCTCATGACAGGTGGGATGGACTAACTAAATCCTTTTTTTATTTTTTCTCTTTTTTGCTTTATTCATGAGGTCCTCACATTTCATTATTTTTACTTTTCAGGGGCTTATGTTCTCGAGCCACCTGCTCAAGACCCCATTCAAGTGGCATTGCCGGCCATTGCCGAGGTATATATATTTCTTTGGCAAATTCCCTTTCATCCCTTGCTTGGAGTGATCGTAATTTCAATCATTTTTTCTTTGCTTCACGCAGGAGAATGTTGACGCGACTACTAATGTTGCCTTAGGCAACGAAGAGGAGCTTGAAGATCTTAATTGGGCCGACTATGAACCTTATCGTTCAGACGTCCCTTTGGTCGATCAGTTATATCATGAACTTTTAGACAACCAGGGCCGTTTTGGTAATCTTTATTAGCATATTGTAGCTTCTTTTTCTCTTTTCTTGCATAGGACCTGACCCTCTGTCCCTTTTCTTGTATAGATTTTACTTTTGAAGAACTAATGCGGTCGACATCCAGTCATTCAGGCTCCTCATTCATGAAGGGCCTTGTAGGGGATTCGACAGCTACCCCTGCAGTGGATAATCCTCCAGCTGAGGGTAAGTCGTGCATCCTTTAATTCTTGTGACTTTTCTTTTCAACTACCATATCTTCTTTGGTAGCCGATATCGAGCTTTTTACAAGGATTGTCGAAGCGACACCGGCGGCGGTTGCCTCCCCTTCCGTTGTCCTTCCTTCGGAAGACAACTTGGCTATACCTCCTGCAGCTATCTTGGTAGAGGGTGAGTCTAGAGAAATTGAGGTCTTCCAAGAAAGGCATGTCGCTTTGACACCGGGTAGACTAATTTCTTTTCTTATGCTCAGGGCTGTACATATTACATTCTCATGTCTTCTGACTATGTCTGGTGTTTTTGCTGCCCTCCTTTATTTCTCGACTAGACGTCGTCTCCGTGTCCACTCAAAGGTGGGAACACCGGAAAGGGGTCAAATCAGCTCATGGGCTCTTCCTGGAGAGGATTGAAAGATTAGTCGCTTCAGCGGCATGTGCTAGGGCAATGTCGACTCCCATTCGCTTTAGCGGAATTTCTGCTCTCGAAAGCATTGATATATTGGAAGGTATGAGGCTTCCTCCTCCTTGTGTTTTTTTTGTTAACTATTACTGGATGTTGACTCCATTTTTTGTATTATGTAGCTCGGAGGAACTTGTGTCCTGACTCTCCAGCTCATTCGGGGGATACATTCCTCCTTTCTTATTCGGGAGAGACTCCCAGAACATCCAGAACTGAGGAGCTAGCTCATACCCCCACTGAGCTTTTAACCCTCTCAGAGGATGAGGGTGAGCCTAAAGTTGCTTACCCACCCGCTTCTGATCGCAGAGTAGATTCACCGACCTGGAGCGGCTCTACTATCAAGCTACAGTCTTCCCTCTTTTCATGTCACTCAGGAGATACTGAACCTCTTCCTCCTTCGCCTAAAGAGGATGGAGAAGTAGGCACTCCCCATTCGGGGAAGGCCGAAAAGTCAGGTAATAATTCTGTGCCCTATTCTATTTTTTTTGCTAGCATCACTTTTCCATTTTGGCCTTATATAATCCCCCTCTCTTTTTCTTGGCAGAGGGTGAAGACCGGGATGACTCCGATGCTTATGCTGCCCAACAAGTCTTGTTACGGACTGAGTTGGAGTCCGCCCTTAGAGATGTCGCGGCACGGACCACAGAGGTTTCTGAACTTCGGGCGCATAGGGAAATAATGAGCTCAAGCATTACCAAAACGGAGTCGCAAGTAGATGCCCTCCGTTTACAGTTAGAAGAATTGGAAAAGGGCTTAAAAGAAGGCGTCGAGCAAGTGGCGACCCTTGACCGTCATCTAGACGAGCTCACCCGAGAGCGGGACGAGTCGGTCGACAGAGTTGAGGCCCTTCGCCTGCTGTTAGATGCCTCACAGGCTTTGGTAGTTCAGGAGCCGAGTCCGACTCGGGATTAGCTTTTGAGAATTCCTCCCCTCTTTTTGATCTTATGATATTACTTTACTTTGAAGCCTATTTTTGAGTCACCCCGAGGACTTGTCTCGGGTTCCTCCTTCGCGACTATTTATACAGAAAGAACTTTGGTCAAATAGTGTTTATTCTTTACCATCTTCTATCGCTCCCCTTCTTCTTTCTCTTTTTTTTTTTTTTTAAACTAATGTTAGCGCCCTCTCGGGTTTTTACCAACATTAGCCCCCTCTTATTTTTGTCTGCATGCCCTTGCGGGTTTTCATGCAGCGGGGTACCCGATTTTGCCTAAGATGCCCTTTCGGATTTTCACCTTAGCTGGGTATAAGACTTTTTTACCCTTAACCAATCCCTTTGAGGATGAGACCGATTAAGTCCGTCAGGACACCTCGCTTTTTAAGTCCCATTTTTCTTCTGTTTCTTCTCTCTCTTTCTTTTTTACAAGAAGATAACTCTGACTGCCGTTAAGTATACAGTATGACCGGACCAACAAATATTGGGTGAATATGAAACATGAAAATTCAATTTGATATGTGTATGAAAGGATTTTTCGGGATTTAACGCCCCCCGTAGGCGAATATGAATTTCAGGATTTAAAACCTCCCGTAGGCGAAATATGGGTTCCAGGATTTAATGCCTCCCGTAGACGAAATATGAATTTCAAGATTTAATGCCTCCCGTGGGCAAAATATGAATTTCAGGATTTAAAGCCTCCCGTGGTTGAAATATGAATTTTAGGATTTAATGCCTCCCGTGGGCAAAATATGAATTTCAAGATTTAATGCCTCCCGTGGGCGAAATATCAATTTCAGGATTTAATGCCTCCTGTGGGCGAAATATCAATTTCAGGATTTAATGCCTCCCGTGGGCAAAATATGAATTTCAAGATTTAAAGCCTCCCGTAGGCGAAATATGAATTTCAGGATTTAACGCCTCCCGTGGGCGAAATATGAATGTCAGGATTTAAAGCCTCCCGTGGGCTAAATATAAATTTCAGGATTTAAAGCCTCCCGTGGGCGAATTCCGGAGTTTAACGCCTTCCGTAGGTGAAATATGGATTTCGAGATTTAACGCCTCCTCAGGGCGAAATATGAATTTCAGAATTTAAAGCCTCCTATAGGCGAAATATGAATTTCAGGATTTAACGCCTCCCATGGGCGAAATATGAATTTCAAGATTTAAAGCCCCCCGTGCGCGAAATATGAATTTCAAGATTTAAAGCCTCCTGTGGGTGAATTCTGGAGTTTAACGTCTTTCGTAGGCGAAATATGGATTTCGGAATTTAACGCCTCCTCAGGGCGAAATATGAATTTCAGGACTTAAAGCCTCCCGTGGGCGAAATATGAATTTCAGGATTTAAAGCCTCCCGTGGGCGAAATATGAATTTCAGGATTTAATGCCTTCCGTGGGCGAAATATGAATTTCAGGATTTAAAGCCTCCCGTGGGTGAAATATGAATTTCAGGATTTAACGCCTCCTGTGGGCGAAATGTGAATTTCAGGATTTAATGCCTCCTGTGGACGAAATATGAATTTCAACCTATTACGGCATGCCAGTAGGACTAGTGTATGCCAGGGGCAATTTTAGGATACAATGCCTCCTCGGGGCAGATTCGACCCGTTACGGCACGCCGATGGGACTATGATTTATTGGGGAAATTTTGGGATATACCGTTCCCAGGGATGTAAGGAAGTTTCTCGTATCGCCTCACAGAGGAAAATGAGAAAGTTTTAGGATAAAATGCCTCTTCGGGGCAAAAGAAATTTTCAACCCTTTATGGCATGCCAGTGGGACTAGTGTATGCCAAGGAAAAATTCAGGATACAATGCCTCCTCGAGGCGGATTGAGATTTCAGGATACAACACCTCCTCGGGACGGTAATGAGAATTTTAGGATACAACGCCTCCCTAGGACGGAAAATGAGATTTTAGGATACAACGCCTCCTCGGGGCGAAATATGAAATTTCAGGATACAACGCCTCCCTAGGGCGGAAAATGGGATTTTTAGGATACAACGCCTCCCTAGGGCGGAAAATGGGATTTTTAGGATACAACGCCTCCCTGGGGCGGAATATGGAATTTTAGGATACAATGCCTCCCTGGGACAGAAAATGGGATTTTAGGATACAACGCCTCCTCGGGGCGAAAAATGGGATTTTAGGAGATTTTTGGCAGAATTTTTCTTTTAAGGTGAATCTCTTCCAATCGTATAACATCTTTCAAGAGTATGTCTTCGTATTTACATTTGGTATAGTAGGAATAGGGATTACTCTCTCATACGACGTCGAACAGAAGAGCAAGTTTTTCCACTTCCTTACCGAGTCGGGAGGACATCGTCATCATTGCCTCGGTCGTAGCCCTTGATGGGGACATTATTGTACCACTAGTGTGATACCAAGGGTTTATTCGTCATTAGCGACTCTGATATCCTCCCTAGGTAAGGATCTGGAAAAACTCGATCTCTGCCTTCAGCAGACCGAGAAAGTCTTCCCCCGCCAGAGAACAAATATGTGACTTTATGAGCCTATGCGCTCACGCACGAGCATTATTGACTTTTCTTGACGCAAATGGCTTTTGCGCGTTATCCCCCGACGGGTTGCCGGATCATCATCTTTGTCTTCAAGATATATATTGGGTTTCACGACACTGGTTTGTGTTGCTGCTGTTGCTCGGGCTGATCATATACCGGAGCATAATACAACTTCATATGTCGGCCATTCAGCAGTGGGAAGGCTAGATTCCCATTTTCATCCACCAGCCTGTAAGCACCGCCCTCGTAGACTCTGCTTACTATGAATGGTCCAACCCAGTTTGGCTTGAATTTATTTTTAGGCCGAGAGGCCATGACATCTTTATGCTTGACCATTACTAGATCCCCCTTCTTAAAGGTTCTTTCTTTCACCAATTTGTCGAATGCACGAGACATTCGGGCTTGGTATATTTGCAGGCGTTGATATGCTTGCAGTCTTTCGCCTTCGAGGTCTGATAATTCCTCATAGTGCCTTTGAATCTCGTTCATGTCGCCCTTATGCACTCCATAATGTAGAGCGACCCTATAAGATGCGAGTTCTACGTCTATTGGGATTACGACTTCTACTCCATAAACTAAAGAGTATGGAGAGCATCCCGTCGGGGTTTTATAGACGGTGCGATAGGCCCATAATGCTTCATGCATCTTCTCATCCCAATCCCGCTTTCGCCCTCCGCTAATCTTCACCAGGAGTTTGCACAGAGTTTTATTGAAAGCTTCTGCCATCCCATTGACTTGGGGATAATATATTGAAGACGCATTCCAATCTATATGAAATTTAGCCACCATCTTGTATATCGTCTGATTTTTGAATGGCGTGCCATTATCTGATATGATCCGTCTAAGAGTCCCGAACCGATATATGATATTGTGCCTGACGAAGCGGGACACTGTCTCGCCGGTCACTTCTCTTAAAGAGACAGCTTCTGCCCAACGAGGAAAGTATTCTGTTCCGACAAGAATATATTTACACCCTCGAGATGATGGCGTCAATGGACCCACAACGTCCATTCCCCAATGGGCGAAAGGCCATGTCGGGGTCGTTGGGTGAAAATGATTGGGAGGTTGCCTAAGAATGGGCCCATAGGCTTGACATTGGGGACAGTTTTTTGCCATTTTCTCGCAATCCGCGAACATAGTTGGCCAATAAAAGCCTTTAGTTTTGATGTTGATTTTCATTTTCGTGCCGGATTGATGGGCTCCACACATCCCAGTATGAACTTCTTTCATTATTTTGCGGGACTCTCTCGGGGAAAGACACCGGAGCAAAACCGCATTTTTGTCTTGAGGGACAAGGCGATACAGTATGCCATCTATCAGCTGGTATGAAGTTGCCCTTCGCAGCAGCTGGATTCTTTTGGCCTTGTTATCAGGGAGCCAGCCATTCTTTATCTTGATGAGAGGAGCACGCCAATCATCTTCCTCTCGGATATTATGGTCTTCTGGCATATTGATCTCAAACACTGTCAGACCATCTTCTTCATTTACCGAGGTCGGGAAAAGTCTCCTATCTCTCACAATTATTTCTGTTTCTCCTGCGGGAGGCAATTTTAGAGCCGCAGCCAATTTAGCTAACGCATCAGCCTGAACATTCTGGCCTCTTCTGATATGTTCTATTGTGAAGAGATAAAACTTTTCACTTAGCCGGACAGCCGCTGCATGATAAGCTATATCAATTCTGTCTTTCTGACTTCGAATATGCAGAGAATTTGCCGAACGACCAACAGGGAATCCCCATATACATGGATGCATCTGACACCTATTTCCAAGGCGACTTCCAGCCCCACAATCAGAGCTTTGTATTCTGCCTCATTATTCGTTAGGGATTCCATCAGAGCACATGAGTGATGCAATACCCTGCCTTCTGGAGTGACTAGGACCAAGCCGGCTCCTGCTTTTGTGGTTGATGTGCCATTCGGCTTTATGATGGTTCTCGAGGCCCCATCGAAATATAGCTGCCATGTTTTTATTTCCGCCTGCTGCGCATCCAATATTTTCTATGCAGGCAAGACCTCTTCATCAGGCAATTAATTATTTAGAGGGGAAGTTTCAGGAATCGGGTGCGCTACCAGAAATTCGGCCATACCCTGTCCTTTTAATGCCTTCTGAGGGACAAAAGTAATATCAAACTCCATGAGGAGTAATGCCCATTTTCCTAGCCTCCCAGACAACACAGGTTGGCGAAGCAGGAATTTCAGCGGATCAAACTGCGATATTAGTTTGATTTCGTGTGCTAGCAAATAATGCCTCAGCTTCTTTGTGGCGAATACAAGTGCTAAGCACATCTTCTCTGTTGGAGTATATCGGTGTTCAGGACCTACTAACATCCTGCTGAGGTAATAGAGCGGTTGCTCTTTTCCGTCCCCATTTTCTTGTGTCAATAAAGCTCCCAAAGAAGCATCTAAGGCTATAATATAGAGGATGAGTGGTTTACCCTTTATGGGTGCCCCCAGTACTGGCGGCCTGAAGAGATATTCTTTTATGTCATCAAGAGCCTTTTGGCACTCTTCGTCCCAAATAAATGGGGCTCCTTTCTTTGTTAATTTTGAGAAGGGCATGCACCTTCCAGATAGATTGGAGATAAATCTCCTAATATAAGCTAATCTGCCTTGTAAGGATCTAAGCTCAGTTAGAGTTCTGGGAGGAGGCAGCTCCCTGATTGCCTTGATTTTGTCGGGGTCAATCTCGATTCCCCGGTATCTGACTAGGAAACCCAAAAATTTCCCGCTAGAGACGCCAAAAGTGCACTTCATGAGGTTCATTTTGAGTTGATATTGACGAAGCCTTTCGAACACCTTGCGTAAGTCTCCAAGATGGTCGTCTTTCTTTACAAATTTTACAACGAGGTCATCAACATAACATTCGACCAAATCATGTAGCATTTCATTGAATATTTTGGTCATGGCCCTTTGGTAGGTAGCACCGGCATTTTTCAAACCGAAGGGCATCCTTTTGTAATTGAATATTCTTTTCGGAGTGCGAAAGGTTATATGATTTTTATCTTTGAGGGCCATCTTAATCTGATTATAGCCCGATGACCCGTCCATGAAAGACAAGGCTTCATATCCTGTGGTGACATCCACCATAGTCTCAGTTATCGGCAATGGAAAGTCATCTTTTGGACATGCTTTATTTAGGTCGCAAAAGTCGATGCAAACTCGGACCTGGCCGTTCTTTTTCTTTACTGGCACAATATTTGCCAACCATATTGGGTACATACATTCTTCAATGAAGCCAACTTCTCGCATTTTGTCGACTTCAGCATTCACTATGATTTCCAATTCAGGGCGCATTCGTCTCTAAGTTTGTTTTATCGGCTTGACTTCAGGGAGAATTGATAATTCATGCTCTGCCACTGAAGGATCCAGGCCAGGCATCTCTTTATAATTCCAGGCGAAACAATCTTTGAACTCCATCAAGTACGCCTATCTTTCCTTATTGCTCAGGAGGGCATTGAGGAAAATCGGACGAGGGTCTTCTGGCTTACCGAGATCAATCTCTACCAGTTCGTCGACCGTAGCCTGTCCTCCATCCTCTATCTCATGGGGAGCTGGCTAAAAATTGACGAAATCCTCTTCTTCGTTCATATTGGCTGAGTAGGCTTTATGCCATTCGTCTGCTTTTTCATGCGGGTCTTGAGAGGTTGCATTAGCAGCTCCCGAAGGCCCTTTTTGCTCTTCCACATTGACGTCTTGACTTTTATTTGTGTTTTGGGAAGGACCTACCGGACATTGCTCCCATTCACAGGTACAATTTATCTCAGTTGAGGTTATCTTGACAGATGAAGGGATTTCTTCATTTTCATCCCATGAACCGTCAAGCCTGGTATGACCAATTGGCTCCTCTATCCCTGATGGTAGACTCACCATATGGACTGCATATAGGGTGGGAGATCCATGGCATCGCTTATACCCAAGGCCTCTTCTATCTTGATTGGATGATGATTGCCCCCTGGTTTTTGCAGGGTACCATAATTCTCGAAAGAATTTGTTTCTGACTACACTTCGCCTTTCCGGAATGTTTTGGTGTTTGCACATCTGTTTTATGTATTGAGGCATGTCGTCCATTTCTTGGACTACTTCTTCAACTTCCGGTCGGACATTTTCATGCCCAAAACCGTCCTCGGGAGGACTCTCTGGCACAAGATCTCCCTTATAAAATGTGATGTACCGCCCATCTTTGTGACGGACTGTCAGGGTCTTTAATTCTTCCACCGTGTGGACTTCCCTTGGGAATATAAACTTTATAAGGCCAGGAGGTAGGCATATGCTAGCCTCTATCTCTTCGCTAATAGCATTAGCTTCTAAATTGACGGCGGGCCAACCAAATTTAGCCGACTTTCGATAAGACTGGCCGAGTTTCATTCCTTGCCGGAATCTAGCAGCTTTGGCTTCATTAATTGTAATTCGCCTTCCTCATCGGAAGACTCATCGGCTATCTTCTTCCCCTTACGACGGCTTTCGCCAGTTGTTGGGTCCGAGGCCTTATCAAAGTATAACTGGGCATCCGCCAGATGACAGTCATATGTTTTAAACAGCTCCAAGTCAGCAAATATTCGATGTTGCTTGCCGTCTTTTGTATATTTAAGGCATTGGTGGAGAGTTGAAGGCACCACCCAATTTCTATGTAACCAAGACCTCCCTAGTAATGCCTTGAAGGAGGTATTGGAGTCGACTATGAGAAACGACACTTGGGACACCCAGTCGTCCAAACATAACTCCACATCAACCCGCCCAAGGGCTTCTTCTGCCTCTTGGTTGAATCCTGATATCGTTATGCCTTGCACCTTCTTCATAAATGGTGGGAGGTATAACGCTTGAAATGTTTTGAGGGGCAATATATTCACTGCAGATCCCGAGTCTACCAGTATTCGATCGACTTCTCGGCCATTGATTTTGCCCCGCATATATAACGGTCTGTTATGGCATGGTGACGATAGCAGCATATCATCATCAGTGAAAGTCATCGTGACCTCGTATGCCTCATATGCCTGAGTTCTTATTTCGGCCATATGGACCTCATATGTTTCAAGATCTTTGAGGGCATCAATCAAGGCCTCCCTCAGTTCCTTGCTCAAGGCTATTGCTTCCCATATGCTGAGGGATGCTAGCATTCTTTTCATATTTTGTAGCACCTTTCGGTCCGCCCTGGCTCGGGCTTGCTCAATAGGAGGCATTATTTCTGCCATGCTATGAAGGGTCTCCTTCAAGGCTTTTGACTGCCCCTCAGAAGTCGGAGATTCTCCTGTTTGCATTTGTCCTTCTGCGGGATTAATTTGTGCTTCTTCAGTAAATAATTCTGCCAAGGCCTCGACTCCTTCTGCAAGATCAGGTTGAGCCGAAGGGTTTATCTCTTCTTGTTCTTTGATGAGTTGAGCATTTTCTGTTTGTAGAGAATACTCCTCTTCATCGGAAGAGGGACAGAAGCGAATATTACCCCGGATTTCTGGCTCCAAAATTGGTCCTGGGGTTTCTCCCCTGAAGTAGATGATTCTATTTTGATTCGCCTGGCTTTTGCTTTGACCATTATTGCGGTCTCGGCCTTGGCCTCGGCCTCTATTTTGATTCCTCCAGTTCCCTCTTCTTTGGTAAGTAGCCAAAGGAGTTCCGGCTTCTGGTGAAGTGTGCCTCACTTCGCCATCTGAAATATCTTGAAATTGAGCCGATACTACATGACATGCTCGATATTGTTGTTCCACTTTTTCCATTGTTAGACCATCATCCCAGAATATACTAGCATCGTCTGGGATTGAGAGCCCATCCTCACTAGCTTTCCGTATGCGACCATGGAGGTCTAACAGCCATACTCTGAGGCGGGCTCGCCGGCTGAGCTCTTCCCATGGAATATATTGACTCAAAGGGACATCCTCTGTTGGCTGATTTTGCCGATATTCATCCAATTCATCAATGATCTTCTGAAGTCTTTGAAGTGGCGAGATCTTGTCCTCAGACATATTTATGGCATTAGCAAGCATTTCTTGCTTTTTTAACCTTCTCTTCTCACTTCTCTTTCTATTCTTTTCTTGTTTCTTTCTCCTTGCTGCTTCTTGAATGAAGCTGGGCTGGGCCGGCATTTCTGGAAATGGGTCGAAATGGACCACAGCTTTTCCTTTCGCCGTCTGTGTTTGCGATGATTTAGCCGATTTAGACTTCTTTTTCTTCTTTGCCTTAGTCCACGGACTTTTTGGCTGATTGCAGTCAAGAGTGGCTTTAACAGCTTACTCGACCACTGAATCTGGCAACATTTGATATTCGCCGAACATTTTCTTTTCTGACTTTTTGGAGGAACCTACCTCCGAATTTTCTCGTCGCCATTTGATGCCCAACATTTGCATCTCTCGGCCTACTGCTGCCACAGTATCAATGGCGGCTTTGGTACGAGGAGTGGGCGGCCTATCAAGTGCCATTCCCCCATATTGATATGGGGGTTCTACTTGCGGAACATCATATAAATCCGCTTTTGTAATTTCTATGGCGTCCTCCAAATTGAAGGAGAATTTATGGACCATATTTACAGAATAGTTAGTCACATGAGGCTGTGGGAGATCAACCAGATATTTCCCCATATTTATTTGCCCTTCTTGGATTAATTTTTCTATTTCATCCTTGAGGACGAAGCAGTGCTCCGTTCGGTGACCAAGAGCACGATGGTAGTGACAGAAGTTAGGGTCATCTGTCATATGCATCTCTTCCTCCCTTCTTGGCTTTGGAAGAGCGATGACTTTCTTTTTCATACAAAGTCAAAAGAGTTCCCGAACTTTGTCTTTGGGGAATGAATAAGGCTTTGCACGCCTTTCCCTCAAAGTCAAGGAACTTCTGAAGCGTATGCCAGCCTCTTTATCGGTCATTCGCCTAGCTTGACGCCGTTTTTCGGCTGTTTTTACGCTTTCATGACTCCTTCTATAAGAGGTCGTTTCTTCTTGGCGATATGTTTCTATATCCTCTCTAGAAAATATAGTTTGCTTGCCTCTTTTTCTCGAAGGACGATCGGGATCTGACCCTAACCCTTCAGAAGAGAAGAATCTGTCGACTTTGCCGAACGACAAAGTTTCTGAAAACTGCCTAGAGAGTCCCTCCATCATCTGGGTGAGCTCTTCCTGTTGGCATGAAAGTCATGTCAGGTTTGTCTGGATTTCTTCCAGTGCCACTATAACTGAATCCCCAGGGGGAGGAGTTGCTAGAGTATATATTGGTGTTGCCTCACGCTCTGGAGAGGCCTTCACCGCTTCTTCAAGGTGATACCCAGATGAGCTCTCACTCATATAAATGACATTAACGGCAAATGTTTGCTTATTCCTTTGGTGAGGTTGAGGAGGGCTTATCAAATACTTGCCCATCTCCACAGCGCCCTCACGGATAAACTTTTCTATTTCATCCTTGCAAACATAGCAGTCTTCTATTACATGCCCCAGCATGCGATGATATGGGAAATAATTTGGCTCATTAGCCCTGCCTGCCTCAGCCGACTTTTTGGGCTCAGGGAGCGATAGAAGTTTTGCCCGCATACATGTTTCAAACAATTTCTTTGTATGCTCACGGGTAAAAGAATATAGCTCTCATTCTTTCAGCAATAGAGGAGGCTGGTGCCTTCCCTTCTCCTTTTTTATTGGCCACTAGGGTGCTGGGGCCTACCCTGCCATCATTTTTTTCCACAACTGGAGAGAAGTCAACCGCATTCACTTCTTTAACCGGAGCGCCTCGCTCCCTTGGGGCTTTCCTTTTATTGGCAAGTGTAGCGGGATAGTCGGCGAAGAACATCTCGATCTCCGTCACGATATTATTGAGTTGATCGAAATTTCTAACATTGGCTCCGATCAGTTTCTCATTTATTTCGGGTTTCAAACTCCTTTTGCACAATCCCACTGCGTCCTCATGAACCGGAAGATTGTCGCATCTCATACTGAGGTTCCGTCATTTCTTAATATAATCTACGGCGGACTCATTCTTCCCTTATTTAAGTGTCACTAATTCAGTAATAGTGACCTTTCGCTCTGAAACTTTGAAGCGATCAAGGAACTTTTTTTGCATTTCTTCCTAACTACCTATAGAGTTGGGCTTCAGCTTGGTATACCACTGGAATGCCGTGCCGGTGAGAGAAGTTGAGAAGAACCTTAAGAGGTATGCCTCTTCCGTTACCAGCTCTCTCAGGTCACTCATATAATGAGCTATATGCTCCTGGGCTGAGCCTTCCCCATCGTATCTTGTGACTTTAGGGCGTTTATTGTGATCTGCTGGAAGCTTTTTGAACATATGACGAACCGAAAAGGACACCTTATATAAGTCAAATGTACTTATTCTTTCGTCCTGTTCGGCCATCTTGGCCTCAACAATTTGCTCAATTAAGTGCTTTTGCGATGCTGTCGCATCATCTGCTGATGTACGTGATTGTTGAGCATTATAATTGGATTCTTCGGCCCTGTCTTCCTGAATCTCTTCAGGGCTGAAATTGACCTCAACAATCGGAAGTCCTATTGGTGCAGGAATAGCCCTAGGCGGAGGTAGATTTACTGGAGGAGCGAGGGCCACCCTTTGTTGCTCCATTTTCTGTATCAGGCCATATAGCAAGACCTTTAATTGTTGATTTTCCTGCCTTATTTCCTCGATAGTCTGAGGTTGTGCTTGTTCTTGTGGCAGCTGTGCAACTCCAGGCCCTCGGGCATTAGTCGCACCTTCATCGGTTCATCTAATAGTGTCACCGAGATTGGCTTGAGATGGCTCTGCCCCCTGGCCCACTTGGCCCAACAGGCGCATAGCTTGCTCCATTTGGCGGGTAATTGGCCCACCCCTTTGCGTCATTCCAGCGACATTGCTCGGCTCTTCAGACTGAGAAGGTTGCCGATTTATTGTGCTAGAAGTATAGCAAGTATATATCCGGATGCCATAATCTGTCATCCGTGTGGTTCTTTTCTTTCTCTGCGCTAGTCGTACCAGGGCGCCGAGTCTTTCAAAGACGAAAACCCGCTTTTGGGCAGGTTCTTGTGCTTTGCAGGTATTCTTCTTTTCATGTCTCTGCTTAGGATGAGGCCAAATTGTCGGATGGATTATTTCCCTCACCGGCTCTGCGGACTGGGGAGGTTGTTGTTCTACTAGGGTGGCCCTAGCCTTACGTATTTCGCGGGCTTCCTTTTTGGTCACCCATATTTTCTTAAGGCGGAGAGCATGCCCCTCCTTGTAATTGCCCCCACCTCGAGGAATAGTATCGTCCTGTGCTCGGGATGCGGTGTTGCCCCCAGCATATTGGGGTGCAGCAGGCGCATGCTGGCGAACAGCGGCCTTTTGCGATCTTCTCTTCTTCTTAAAGGTTGCCACATCTTGGCAAACCTTTGGCAAAATCCCAAACCGATTGCGGACTGGAATCGTCGGGACATGCTGAGTTTTGGGAATAATCGGCTCTCCGCCATCTAGGTAGATACGCATATCCCCAATCAATATTGTCTTTCCGGTCCGGGACGGACTTGGTGGAGTACCCCTACGCTTCTGTCTCCTGCTGGATGAGGCAACGAGAGATGTGCTGATAGTATTGGTGGTGTAGACTATCTGTCGTTGCCCACCTTTGTTGACTTTCTTTGCGCGGGAGGCGCGCTTCTTTTGTACCGGAGCAGGTTCCGGTGCTGGGATCACTCCCAAGAAATATGGTGACCCCACAACTGCGGGGAAATCGCCAAAACAAGTTGGAGTAGTGAGATACCCACATTGAGCGTGGGTTGCCACCACAAGTGGGCCATACGTGACCCTTACTGCCATTGCTGTCTATTGAGTAGAAAACTCGATCACCTGTATAAGACATGACAAAGTTAGTAGTAGAGTTATAGTGAGGGCATCACTGGACGGAGAGATGAAGGGAAAGAGAGGTCCCACCGGGCATGCCATCTGTTGGTTCGGAACCTGACCTAGCATATCTCTCCTATCGGATTTGAGGGATCCGGTCATATTTTAGGGTCTTTTTGTTTTATCTGGAGAAATATAGGTCGATTTTATTTATTTTATTTATTGGACTATGAGAGCTTGGGATTAGCCCTCAGGGAATCCGGGACTTCGGATCAGGCGAAGATCCGAGTATATGACCTCTCTCCACTGACCTCGGTCAGTGTTAATTACGTCGAGCAACTACTCGACAACCCTTGATTAACCGTCCGTATGATGCCCTTATAACATGCAACACTACTACTACAGGCAGCACATGCATATGAAGATATGTTTTAGGTTAAGCTCTTGGCCTCACCCAAGTTTAGGATGGGTTTATATGATTTTGGATTGACTCCAAGTTATCTGGATTGATTCCAAGTATTTTAGACTCATAAAGATATTTTTGTAATTATGCCAAGTTGGAAGGTATAGGGGCATTATGGTCACTTTAAGTTTTTTAGCATTTTAGGAAAACTTGAAAACCCTTAGAATGTATTTTAAGATCATTTTAAACATATTTAAGTTATACGGGTATTTTGGTAATTTTACCTGAAATCGGGTTTATTAGACTTAGATTCTATATTTTTCCTGAGATTTTTTATTTATTTTTAGCATATTGAGGGTATTTGGGGCATAAGAGAGATTTTGACATTTTTTAATAATTTTATGTGATTTTTACAAATTTTATTGTGGATGAGGGTATTTTTGTAATTTCATTAAGTTTTAGGAGTATTTTAGATATTTCAAAAATTTTATATGTTTGCAGGTTTGGTTTTATGTTTTTTACTGAATTTTACGAATTTTTTTATTAATTTACTGATTTCTATTAATTGAATATATGAAGGGTATTTAAGTTATATTTTTGGTTTAATATGATTTTCAGATTAGGTTTATGATTTTTTACTGATTATTACTGATTTTTACAGAAATTTTCTGATATTTATGTTCATTTTACTAATTTTAAATATTTTTTACAGGTTTTATTAATTAATTAATCATGAAGGGTATTTAAGTCATTTTTAATTTAAGTATATTTTTTTTATGAATCTATGCTTAGTTATGTATGGGGTGAGGCCAAGATTAGGTTAAGAGTATGCACAGATTTTTAATTCTTTTTTTTTAGAGTAATTAGAAAATTAAATATATATATTAAAGTATTAAAACATGGTATTAATTATTTAATTTGATGACACACAGGCACACATTTCGACATGAAATAGCCATTTTTTATTCCAGCAGAACTTCGCCTTATGAAGAAGGCTTTTACAAGAGACAATTCGGCAAAGCTTCCCCTTAGGAATAAACCTTAAGAAGAGAGCTCTCCGAGACGAGAAGATCCTCCAAAACGCAGCAAACTCGGATGAGAAACACCGAGTTTGGTCTTGAACGCAGCAGAACCTCTCCTTAGAAATTTTCCACCCTTTAAGTATACAGAGTGGTGTATGCCCTTATGTCTGTTGAGTTGAGGACCATGGGGTCCTATTTATAGACCCCAACCCCAAATTGGACCCGGTGGGAGGTGCCACCGGAGAGGCCCGAGGTGGGGGTACCCACCGGTTTCCTTCTCTCCCCTCCCCTTCTCTTTTTTTTTATTATTCAAGAGGGGTAAGAGAAGAGAGAGAATGAGAGTGGGGGGGGGGGGGGTCCGGTGGGCACCCCCACCAGTTGGGAACCGGTGGGGGGTTCTCCTCCTTTTTCCCTCCCCCTTTTCTTTGTTTGTTTGACTTTGGCTCTTAATGAGCCTTTGCCCAATTAATTCTCTCCATTGGCCAAGTGTGAACTGGGTCCAGATGGGAGATTAAATGAAGGTCTTTTGTGGGATTCTTAAACAAGTGTGAAAAGGGTTTAAGAACCCATTAACTCTCACCCCTCTTTAATTAATCTCCCCTCCTCCCATTATTTTTAAATTTCAAAAAGAGAGAGAGGGAGGGAACTCCCCCCCCCCCCCCCCCCCGCACTGGTTCCTCTCTTGGAACTGGTGGGGGTCCCCCCCCACCAGTTCCACCTCTCTCTCTCCTCCATCCTTCTTTCCTATTTAAATAAAGGGGGAGAGAGAGAAAGGGGACCACTTGGCTCTTTCCTATTTTGGGCAAATTTCCTCTTTTAGGATTTTGAAGACTTTCCCTCTTAGGCTGCAGGTTTTGGTGCCCTGTTGACTGGGTTTTTTTTTGCCCATTTGGTCTCCTTATTGGGCCTTACATTGGGTCCCTTATTGGGCCACTTATTGGGCCCATTACCCTTACTATTGGGCCTCCATTTGAGGCCATTTTGGGCTCATTTTGGGACTGTTTTAGGCCCATTTCGGGACTGTTTTAGGCCCATATTTCGCAGCATTAGGAGTATTTTGTTGCTGCGTTTTTGTGAACTCCATATTGGGCCTATTCATCGGAGCCATCAAAGGGATTTAAGGGCTGCACTTGGACAGCATATAGGGGCGATTCGGGGCTGTTTTTAAGCCTTTGCAAGATCCTCGATTAAGGCTTCTTGGCCTAGGTATATTTCTTGCCCCATTGCCTTCCTAATATGTGCATATAAGTTTATGTATTCACATGCATATTTTGACATCGACTTTCATATCATAGGTGCATGTGCATTCATTTTTTGTTTTGCACAACATAGCCTCATGCGAACATGAACATATGTTATGGATACTTTCCACATCATTAGCTCACATTAATGTGGGTATATGCCATGTAGGGTTTTTTTTTCCCTCGCACAATCATGTGCATATGTATGCTTGAATAATATTATTTCGCATGAAAAAAAAATTGGGTCAACATGGGGCTTTGGAGGAAGTTGCTTTGCTTGATGCTAAAGATAAAGGTAAGTAGGATGCACTGAAGGTGGCTTATCAGAATATTCGGTTGAAAGAAAAAGTGTATTGGAAACAGCGATCCAGGGAGAAGTGGGTCAAGGAAGTGGAAAGTAACACTGCCTTTTTCCACAAGGTGGCGTCGGGCAGGAGAAGAATCAACTACATCACGTCCCTTAAAGTGGATGGGCAGACTATCTCTCAGCAGCAGGCAGTGAGAGCTCATATTCACTCATTTTATTCATGTCTCTTCTCGGAGGAGGATTGTGTACGGCCAGCGGTGGATGCTAGTATTCTCCCTCAGCTATCTCCATCTGATAGGGAGAATCCTTATGCCCCCTTCTCAGTGGAGGAGCTGAAGGAAGCTAATTTTGCTTTGCCTGAGGATAAGGTCCCAGGACCTGATGGCTTTCCTCTCTTGTTCTATCAGGCATGCTGGGAGATTGTACATCCACTTCTTTTGCATGCTCTTATGGAGTTCCAGGAAGGGAAAGCTCATCTCAAGGGAGATAATAGAACACACATTGTCCTTATTCCGAAGAAGGCAGGAGTTGACTCCGTGGGAGATTTCAGGCCCATCAGTCTTCTCAATGCGGCGTACAAGATTCTTATTAAGATGTTGGCCTCCAGGCTCGTGAAAGTTATGGATAGTTTGATCAATTGTTGTCATAGTGCTTTTATCAGAAGCAGACAAATTTAGGAAGGCTTCCTAATGGCTCATAAGTGCATACATAGTATGAAGACCCATAGGAGGAAAGGATTGGCTCTCAAGCTAGATTTTGAAAAGACATATGATAAGGTGAATTGGAACTATTTGTTTGACATAATGGATAAGATGGACTTTGGTGAGAAGTGGATAAGGTGGATCAAACATAGTATTTCTTCAGCCTTCTTTGCCATTCTAATTAATGGGATGTCCTCTCACTATTTCTTCAATGGCCGAGGCCTAAGACAAGGAGACCCTATGTCCCCATTGCTTTTCCTTCTGATTGCCAATGTTCTTAGCAAAATGTGGATGAAAGAGGAAGAAGCTGGCTTTGTGAAGGGTTTCCAAGCTGAGCCAGGAGCTTTGAGGATTTCCCATCTCCAGTACACCGATGATACCATTCTATTCATTGAAGGATATTCAGGGCAGTTCCTCAGTGCCAGGCTCATGTTGGAGCTAATTGATGAAGTTACGGGTTTGAGAGTGAATTTCCAAAAGTCAGTGGCAATAGACATCAATCTGTCGGAAGGGATTCTGAATAGAGCAGCACTCATTTTTGGGTGTCAGAAAGGATCTTTTCCTATCTCTTATCTTGATCTACCCCTTTCGCTGGGTGTTATCAGATGCAAAGATTGGCAGTCACTAGTTAGCAAGTTTCAAACTAGATTGTCTGGGTGGAAAGACAGGTTGCTCTCTTATGGTGGAAAGCTGGTTCTTTGCCAAGCAGTGCTAGATAGCTTGCCTACTTACTTTCTCTCCATCTCCAGGATCCTTGTATCTGTGGTGAGGCAGCTGGATTCCATCAAGTACAGGGTTTTCTGGAAAGGATGCTTTGTTGAAGCTAAGAAAGGGGGATATGATGTGGCTTAGGGAAGGATATGCAGAAACAAGCAGAACGGCGGACTAGGTTTGAAGGATATTCGCCTTTTCAATTTGGCTTTGCTCTCCGAATGGCTTTGGAAGTTGGCACAATCTCCTCAAGCCTCTGGTTAGAAGTGATCAAAAGTAAATATTATTCCAATTCCAAAAGCTGGGATATGCAGATTCAGGTGGACTACAATGTTTCCCCTTTATGGAAAGGTATTCTGCAGGCCGCAGATGTTGTCAAGACAGGGGTGCATGTGTCTTTGAGAGACGGTAGCAAGTGCCTGTTTTGGGTGGATAGATGGTATAGCCCTCAACCTCTTAATCAGCTTCCTGACCTTTTTGCGATTGCATCTCACCCGCTCATTCCTGTAGCCCACTGCTGTAAGCAGGACCAACCTAATCTTATGGTATGGACGCCTTCCTTTAGGCAGAATCTCAGAGATGATGAGTTCTGAGAGCTGGTTGCTTTGTGGGATTCGCTGGCAGATAGGCATATTGATCCTTCTAAGCAAGACTCTTGGCACTGGTCTTGGGATAGAAGGGGGAGTTTCTCGCTCAGGTTAGCGTATACATTCATTGCTGACGCAGAGGGGGAGGGGCTGCTTTCCTTTTCACAGGCATGTTTGGTATCCTACGCCACCATTGAAGGTTAAGATAGTCATATGGAGGATTGCCCTTGGCAAGCTCCCCATGGCTGACAGACTGATCTGTTTTAGGTGTGAAGTACCTCCTTTGTGCTCCTTATGTGGGACCGAGGCTGAAGATTTGGATCATATTTTTGTTAATTGCATCTTTGCTAAGGAAGTGTGGAATGGCCTTTTGACTAGGGTGAATCAGACCTTCAAGGTTGTGGATAGAGTCGAGGATTTGCTCTACTCCTAATTATAGTATCAGATACATGCTGAGGATCGGCACATTTGGTGGCTTATTCTCCATGCCACTATTTAGGCCATTTGGGGGGAAAGGAACCAGAGAATTTTCAGAAAAGAAGCTTTGGTGGTTGATCGAGTGGTTGCTTTCATATGCGACAGGGTCAGAGAGTGGGCCCGTCTATTGTGTACTCCATGTACTACGTCCTCCTCATATTTTGTAAGTTTGGGGGAGGGCTGAACGGGTCCTTTTTTAGTGGTATTGGGCCCTTTTATGTTTTCAGGCCCCTTTTGTAAGTGATTTTTGATGGTGGGTGCCTATGTATAGTGTCGCTCTTCTTTTGTATCCCGCTTCTTTTATAATACATACTTGTGGATATTTTCACTTTCAAAAAATATGATTAAAATCTTTACTCCTTTTGTCTCTTAGTTTAACAAGTTTAAATATATCATGTTCACCTTCTCGAGTTCCCAACTTATGATACACCTCAAAAGCCTTTAACTTAGATTCACTAACTATTTTCTTAGTGTTTGTTTTTACAATTTTGTAGTCTTTAAATATTTGATCATTTTTACTCCTTTGTCATGCTTTAAAACATTCTTGCTTATTATTAATAAACTTCTGAATTTCATTATCCCACCGCCACGTCTCTTTTCTATGAATACTTTTACTTTTAGATTCACTTAAGATTTCATTTGCTACACTTTTTATACAATTAGCCATTCTATTCTATATTATGTTAATTTCTCCCTCAGAACCCATATATTTTATTCTAATAGACACTTTTTAAAGGCATCTAAATTCTCTCTTTTTAAATTCCACCATTTAATTTTAGGGCAGCTATTCACTACACCCTTTCTCTTCCAATTTTAGATGTAAACATCCATTACTAAAATCCTATGTGGAGGGACTAGACTCTCTCCAGGTATGACTTTACAATCTTTACACAATGATCAATCGATTTTTTAATAAGAAAATAGTCTATTTGACTTTTATACATTCCACTTTTATAAGTTATTTAATGTTCATCTTTCTTTTTAAAATAAGTATTTGCAATGATTAAATCATGCAATAGCGAAGTCAGAATGGCATCATCCACGTCATTTCTATCACCAAAGCCAAAGCTTGCCCACATATCTCATTGCATATAAGATACCACTTTTCTATGTCAATGCAACTAGCTAGACATGTGAATGAGTGCATCATCATGAGCAACTTTAAACTATGTTATAGTCTGAACAAACGTGAATCTGGATAATTCAACCATGGTGGTCAATAAACCATAGACAGTCTAAGCTCATAGATTATTCATAGAGTTGTGAGCAGATATGAGTAGCAATATCGGAATAATTGGAATTAAGAATTAAATGGATCTATGTATGCATGAGCTGTTTTACCTCTGAAAAAGAATGAGAAATTAGAAAATCTCTTAACTGTCTTTCCTCAGAATCAAAAAGCACTATATGACTTGCTAAGGACCAATTTGCAATCTTATCCGACACAAAGTCAAGTGGGTTCCTCATGAACTGATCTGATTCATCCAGGAGTCCCTTCTCATGGCTGAAATAAATAAACCAGGTTCATGTAAAAAAGTGCACAAATCAAGTTACCAAACATATGCAGAATATAGATTACAATCAATATCTCAGCAGTCACCTCGGGGAACAATCCAAAAAACGCATTGGCAGGTTGTAATGCAATGTGGAGTAATAAGGTGTAGCATGGCAAGGCACTAAGAACAGAATGCCCTGGACTTTTCCATCATGGGCTTCATAAGCTAAGAACTTCATTACATCTTCACTCCCTCTCTAGCTGACATGCTTGAAAATCAGAATATAGTTGAACAATTTACAAAAAAATATAAACAAAAGAAATATGGAGGAGGCTGCACAGGGCCAATTCATTTTTGTGATGAATCACTTACCTGGTGGACTAGGCTCAAATAAAGAGCCATCGGTACATTAGTTGCAAGGAGGAAGAACACCAAGTACTTTCTTGGAGGACATCTTACGCCAAATAAAGAAGATATTTTCTGTTTACGGTCATAAGACCCGTCACCAGATACATTGGCAAGAAAATATCCAGAGAATATCAAAGCAAGGGGAAGCACTGGTAGGACAAACCTGAAATTCAGCCTTCTGAGCAGTGAGTAGCAATCATTGTGTTTAAATACATACAGTGAAACAAGATTATGAAAAAACACAAAGGTTTCTGCAGAATGAAAAGCCTTGCTGTTAAAGTAACTGTCCACCACCTGAATTCCTTGTGGCCAAGGATGCTGTAAACCCCTAAAACCCATGCAATCAGACCAGAAAGCCTCCATTCCTTGGAATGAAAAATTCCAATCAATGAAAAGGGTACAAATGTGAACAGCATGACTGGGAATCCCTGACTGAAGTACCAGTGCCACTTGTGTGTCCCATAGTAATCTCCACCAGAAGAAAGAAGGTTGAATTTAAGAAAATTAAAGGGCACAAAGACCCATGAGCCATACATCCACCAATCTAATAGGCACGAGAGTACAAGAACCAATGTCCTGACATAAACAACAAAACAATGCACCATGTCAAACAAACTACGCATGAAGGCTACATTAGCTCAACATGCAAACAATTGGTTATGAGGAAAATGAGATATCACCATAGCAATAGAATTGCTCAGAATAGAACAATCATTGAATTATATGCACAACAACAAAAGGGAGAAAGAAAAAGAAAGCAGATGTACATTATGCATGAATAGAAGTCATATATCCATAGCTCAGGTGTCCTAAAAATGTGCATAAAAAGTTTATCGGAAGGCTACATAGGCCTTTTGGAGGTGTCGTGAGACCATCCCTATCTTCTGTTAGTCTGACGACGTACTTGCTCTATTCTCAATAATCTTCACAGCCCCATTTGGAAAAGAAGGCATATTGAGGGTGCTCATGAAATTAAAGGATTAAATATGTCCAGTAGAAAGTGGAATTGCTTGAAACTGTGGGCATTTGTGGCCAACTTCAAAATTAGACATTTATGTGGAAGAACAGGGCAGACATGGGCTCACTCCAAAAGCTTATAGAACAACAAAGTAGAATATTTGGACTGGGGAGTTTTTGCAGCATGAGCTCTGCTCTGTCCCTTTGCTTACGGTTGCATGTTTTTTCATATGATTCTTTTCTTTATGGTCAGTTTGTGACTAGCCCATGGAGGATAGTTTGCATTCTTAAGGTATGCAAGAAAAGATGATAATTCAATTGGAGTAAAAGCCTACTTTCATATGGTGCCAGATTGGTTTTATGCAGATCAGCTCTAGACAGCCTTCCTGTCTACTTCCTCTCCATGTTCAGAATCCCAAAAATAGTAGCCAAGCAGCTTGGAGCCATTCGGTGTAGATTCTTTTGGAAGGGAGCTCTGAGGACCAGATAAAAGGAGGGCATGATGTCTCTTGGGGAAGGGTTTGCGAGTAAAGTGAATGGGGGACTTCGGAGTAAAAGAATTTCATGACTTCAACTTGGCTCTTTTGTCCAAACGGTTGTGGAAGCTTGGCACGGCTCAGTTAGCCTTCGGCTTGAGGTCATTAGAGAGGAGTACTATGCTATTAGGAGGGTCCGGGACGTTTTCTTGCAAAGTGAGTATAATGTTTCTAGTGTTTGGCAAGGTATCCTCTAGTTAGCTGATGTCATTCTAGCGGCAACCCAGATTGCCCTTGGTGACGCCGGACAATGCCTCTTCTAGGTTGACAAGTGGTGTGGACCAACACCTCTATCTAGGATCTTCCCTAGGCTGTTTGATATCTCCGATCCTCGTGTGTATGGCACAGGTGCTGGATCAGCAGGTATGAGTTCCTTCTTTTAGAAGGAATCTTAGGGAGAAGGAAATCCAGGACTTTGCATCCCTCTTGTTGGTACTTTGAGATCATATGATCAATGGCTCTATGCAAGATCCTGGCTTTAGACATGGGATGCTCATGGAACCTTTTCAGTCAGATTGGCATATTGAGTTATTGCAGATTGTAGCACAAGGAATCCTCTCTATCACCATATCTGAGCCCCTAAATCCCCTTTGAAGATTAAGACCCTAGTTTGAAGGATTTCAAATGAAAGGCTTCCTACTGCAAATAGGTTGATCTGGTATGGACGCGAGGTGTCTCCCCTATGTTCCTTTTGTAGGCAAGGGGAGGAGTCTATAGATCACTATTTTGTTACCTACAACTATGCACTAGAAGTGTGGAGGAGCATTTTAGCCAAGGTCCACCAAAACCTTTGGCTGGTTATTAATGTGGAATCCTTCATCCAGCAGTGGGCTCTTGCACTATCTCCTAAAGAAGATTGCATCACGTGGTGGTTTATTGTCCATGCTATGGGCCATTTGGAGGGAGAGAGGAATAGGCAGATCTTCAAGGAGGCTTCGGACCCAGAGAGGATTGTCTTTTGTTTGTCGTAGGGTGAGGGTGCGGGTGAGCACCTGTCGTACTAGACTCATGGCTAACTTCCCTGTTGTTTTGTTTTCTTGGGAGAAGTTTAAGTGAGCACCTGCTTGGTGCTTTGGTTTCTACCTCTCTTTTGTATAGAAGGCTTTTGTGAGCATCGTTGTAAATCTGTTACACAATTTTAATACTATTTTTGTAAGGCCCCCGAATCCTGTCGAATCTTAATCGATTTTCAGCAGAAGTTGGAGACGATGGAGCAATACATACACATAACAGATACGAGAGCAAAATAATCCACAAGGCAAATATTCCATAAAGCCAACCATCATATAAAAAATTCAAAACCCTAGTCAACCACAAATCTCCACAATATTCACAAACTGTTATAATTGTAGAACATTTACAACAAACCAACTCTCGCTTTACATTGCGTGAGTAGGCACCTACTCGTATGATGAGCAAGGGTAATGCTCTGAAGACCCTATCTTAGCTTCCCCATGCGATTTGCAGGAGTATCTGGAAGGAATAAATGATGCCATATTCCGAGGAAGAAGAATCTACTTGGAGAATATTTGCCTTCCTACAATGTCATCACTTTACAACTTTTACAGACACATAAATCTCTGCTCTGTCCTAGTAAGGGTGTTATTACACCTGTGTAGTAGTCTTTAATATAGTGTTGTTCTTTAGGTGGTAGAGGAACTCTCCTCTGCATCTATAATTGTACCACCTCTCCTTATGTAACAAAGTTGGTGGTGCAGTTCACAACTTCCGTCAGAAAAAGAAAAACACTAAACAAAAGGCCCAACAAATCATATGAAGGATGATCCACAAGCAGCTGCCAGATGCAAGGAATTCCGGGTCGGGTCGGGACCCGGAATCGGGACCTGGCGATCCCGACCCAATCCGATCTGGATCGGCCGGGTCGGCCGATCCAGACGAAGTCCGGCCAGTCCGACTCGGCCGAAAAAAAAAAAAAATCAGAAAAAATCAAGAAAAATCAGAAAAAAATAAAAAAAAAATCAGAAAAAATTACATATATATTATTCAATTGATGTACAATAAGAATGAATGCAATTCATGTACATCCATAAAAAATAAACATTAAAGACAACTAACTAACTAATAATTTTTGTTGTGCATTAATTAAAAAAGACATTGTTGTTGAAAAATACCTTAGAAAGATCACATTTGTGATCCTTCATCATCCGGTTCATAAGTTTGAGTAGGCGGGCCATAATCTGCCGACATGTATGGTGCATATCCATAGCCAAATAAGGAACTAGCGAGGTCTTCGAATCCTCTTTGAATACCTCTAGGTGTGTAAGCTTGTTGGCTTGAACTTTCTCCTGATTGTATTGGATGGACAAAAATGCCATACTGTATAGGTGGAGGTCCAAAGTACCCTTCAATAGTGCTGCTGATGTCTGAATACGGCAGTGTAGGGGGGTGAAAAATAGGCGGATAAGAAGGTGCATCTTCCCATGGTGGCCAATCACATCCTGCCTGTCTCTGTTGGCCTTCAAATCCCCTTTCTTGTCCTTGTCTCTGGCCTTGAGTTCCTTCAGAATGACTCGGAGGTGCGGAGTAATCTTCGTATCCTGTGTAACTGCTCCCAAGTGCAGAACCTCCTGATAGTCCAGCAGCAGCAGTGCCATCACCATCACCATCTCCATCATCATCATCATCATCATCATCATCAGTGGAGTCATCACTCCGCACTTGGCTTGTTTTCCTCAACCGCCTTCTTCTACGCCTGTAAGTTTGTCTTTCTGCCTCGTACATGCTGGCCAAGTGAGGTGGTAAAGCTGGGGTGTCCTAAAGTGTCGCCGGAGGAGGGGGAGACGGGGAGGGGCTGGGGGAAGGGGGGCGCCAGCAGCAGAAACGCTGCTGGCGCCTGGCTCCCAATCCCCCCCCTTAAGGGGGGGATCGGGACCAGCCCGAACCGGACCATATCGGGTCCGGACCGGCCGATCTGGCCGGTCCGGCCCCGATTTGGTCCGGTTTGGGCCGATTTCGGCCGTTTTAAAAAAAAAAAAAAAATCGGTGGGGGGGAACAGTAAATTCCCCCCCAAATCGGATCAAGACCCGTCGATTCCGATTCGAATCGGCCGATTCCGCAATCCATGGCCAGATGCCGCTCCTTTTACACCTAACAAGAGCCCTTCAGTGGTTGTATTAAATGTCGGCCACTTTCAATGGGTGCATCAGTTCTCTAAGCAAAACCAAATTCATGGTGCCACAGTCCCCCCAGTAGACATTTAGTAGTATCCTAAGATAGAACGGCTTCTGCTGCACATGCAACCTCAGAATTGTTCCAAAGAAACAATAATTTTTCATGTCTAGTGTCATGGTTTCCAACTAAACAAAACATCTATATATCGATATATGTAAACTTCCATTTTGATCAAAAGTTAAAGCAGAGTCGAAGTTTTTGGTAAACTATCAAAGTCAAGTAGATTCACAGTTTTTGATAAATTAAGGCATGTATTTCTGAAAGATATACCTACCCAATGGGGACTACCTCAAGAAAAAGAAACTTGATACGATCGGATGCCTGCAGAAGTTCCAAAATCCCAATATACAACCATGTGATGGCACTAGTTGGTCGAACAATACAAGCCAATGCTGCCATAGACAAAGCCAACTTCCTTGCTCCAGCTTGAACTCCTCTACAAGAAGCTTTAGCAGACACCCAATAGAATAAACTAACACTAGTCAACACTGTCTCTAGACTGTTTGATAATGTCCGTGTCACACAGAAAAACATAAACCAGCAGGTCAACTGGGAAAAAAGCTGATAATCAAGTTAAAGGAAGCAAAATGCATGAATAAATGTAATGACCAATCAGAATAGTATAAAAAGGATACTGCCCATTGTGCAACATGTTTATCAAATATGACATAAGAAAGCTTGTATATGTAGAGATCACCAAGAGAAGCAAATGCAGACTGCAGCAGCCTCGGAGCTTTTACCTTACAAAAAACAGCAAGCATCAGTTTCAATACTCGAACAGAAACTGAAATCAGAAGACTCACATAGCAAAATAAGAATATAACTGAGTGAAGTTATTCCTGAACATGTCTTTATGCATATGAAAGTTTGTTGATAGTGCATGCATTTTTGGAGTAATTTATGTGACACACAAGGATGAGGTCATTTGCCCATTCATGTCATTAACATGCAAATGATAAATAAGAAAACTCGTTCAAGATCACTGCATTCCTCAGAGTGTATGAGCGCTTTGAGTAGCATGCTGACTACCACCTACACTCTGACTATATGAGTGCTTTGAGTAGCATGCTGAGTACCACCTACACTCTGACTATCTGAGTGCTTTGAGTAGCATGCTGAACTGCCCAAATAGATCAGGTTGATCAGAACTGTGTCATTTCATGGTTCAGAATGCTTGGTAGCATGCTGAACAATCTGAATCATACCCACTGCATTCCATGGCCCACACATTGATGCACGACGGGAGATGGGGAACTCAGATGAAGGGCTCGGAGGCCCAAGGAGGAGAGGATGACAGGGGAGCAGAGAAGAGGAACAAGGGAAGAAGGGGGGTGGAGGAAGATGAACAGAGGCTTCACACCCCATCACACACGACCCTTCACGGGTCCATTCCTACAGGAGACGCACCAGGCGGCGGCAACATTCATTCTCTCATCATTAGTTCTTCATTGCCCAAAAAGGGGGGAGTACATAGGGTATATATAGGCCCCAAAAGAAAGCCCTAATAGAAAAATTATCAAGATACCCCTAGGACTCCTAAAATAGCCAAAACATGTAGAAAATTACAGAAAAAATTAGAAAAGACCTCAATTGGGCCTCTAATGGGCCAAATACAAAATGCAATGGATCTTCCAGTCCATTTCTGCCATTCTTGGATCCCCATGTTGATGCGGGACAGGAGATGGGGAACCCAAATGAAGGGCTCAGAGGCCCAAGGAGGAGAGGATGACAGGGGGGCAGAGAAGAGGAACAGGGGAAGAAGGGGGGGTGGAGGAAGATGAACAGGGGCTTCACACCCCATCACACACGATCCTTCACGGGTCCATTCCCACAGGAGATGCACCAGGCGGCTGCAACATTCATTCTCTCATCATTAGCTCTTCATTGCCCAAAAAGGGGGGAGTACATGGGATATATATCAAGGAATTCCGGGTCGGATTGGATCCCCGAATCAGGACCTGGCGATCCCGATCCGACCCGGATCGGATCGGCCGCGTCGGCCGATCCAGATGAAGTCTGGCCAGTCCGACTCGGCCGGATTAAAAAAATAGAAAAAATTAGAAAAAATTGTATACATATGATTCAATGAATATACAATAAAAATGAATGCAATTCATGTACATCCATAAAAATATATACATTAAAGATAACTAAGGGTTTGATGTCCGAAAAAGTGATGTTGTTTCCTCTGAGAAAGCAAGTGGACAAGTGTCCCAAAGGCCGGACAATTGGAACAAATCGAAGGGGTTTGACAACGACTCTGCAAAAGCATGGAATTCCACATCTGTGTCAACCAAAGGAGCAATGTCTAATGAGGATCAAGCTTGGACTCCAAAGACTGATTCCGATAAAACTGACGAGCCTGATTGCGAGGGCAATCGCAATGGTTCATTTCAGCAAAGAGATGCTTGGAGTCAAGAAAAGCCTTATGGTGGAGCACATAATTCTGGCGAGGGAAGTGGCTGGGAGAGATCTAATGGGGTGAGTTCAGAGAACGGCGGATGGTAGCCATTCATAGCATGGCAATGTACATCAACTTCTTATCAACTTCTTGTTTCTGCTTTGATGGTTCTGTATCTATTGTGGTTGTTGGTTATTCTCTTTTTGTCTTATATACTGATGATCATCTGTGTATATTTTCTTTCCAATGTCTGAAGCAAGTGGCAACCTTTTTTTTTTTATGGAGCCTATTTTAGATCTTTCCAAATAAAAGACAACAAGGTTTAATCACTTCGTTTGTCCATAGCCTATTATACTTGAGATTTTCCAAACTGTAGCCGATTTTGGGGGTCAAGTTGCCAGCGGCGGCGAGTGGCGGTAGTGGTGGCCGGGGGAGGGGCTGGGGGAAGAGGGGAAGGCCAGCAGCCTGGCTAGATCGGTCCCCTTAAGGGGGGATCCGAATCGCGCTCAAATCGGGCCAAATCGGGTCCGGACCGGCCAGATTTGGCCTAATTCACACTGTTTTTTTTAAAAAAAAATCGGGGGGGATGAATAGTGAAATCCCCCCCGAATCGGATTGGAACCCACAAATTCCGATTCGAATTGAAATCGGCCGATTCCGCAATCCATGGTATATATAGGCCCCAAAAGGAAGCCCTAATAGGAAAATTATCAAGATACCCCTAGGACTCCTAAAATAGCCAAAACATGCATAAATTTACAGAAAAATTAGAAAAGACCTCAATTGGGCCTCTAATGGGCCAAATACAAAACGCAATGGATCTTCCAGTCCATTTTTGCCATTCTTGGATCCCCATCATTCTCCCCTTGTTTGAGAAAACGTGTCATCGAGTTTTAAAGTGAGTCAATATCCATGGAGGAATAATGGTAGCATGCTCGGAAAACAACACCGACGGCCCATGAATCATCGTGCGCAGGAATGCTCCAACCTGAGGAAGAAAGTGTGCCTCGATGTCGCTCCATATGTGGCCAAAATCTTACAGACTGATGACATCTCGAACGACCTTCGGCTGATCGACCACATCTCCAAATAGCTTTCCTGTCTTCGGCTCATTCTCTTCAGTGAGGAAGAGGTCATTATCTGCTACAGACATAACCGATTCAACCTCCCCCAAATATTCATCTTCTAGGACTGGATCGTCTATATAGTGTACTTCTTTCATTTGATTTTTATACTTCTCGATCATCGCTGGGTCGGCCTCATAGACAACATCTTTTGGCTTGGTCACTATGGCACAAAGGCTCTGAAAATCACCTTTTAGCTAGTCTCAATCGTGTTTCCAATCCTTCCTGAAGTTGTCCCAATCATCCACTAATGGATCCAATCCAAGATCCTTAGAGATCTCCCAATGTCTGCTCGAGTAGTCAGTAGCCATCGCCTCGAGAAGTAGAGGAAGTGACACGAAAAATGATGTGCCACAAACTGAAGGAACACGAGACAAGGTCCGCCTCACTGCAAAGATGCCAACGGTACGATCAGCACAAGAAACGAAGCTCAAACCACCAACCTCGTTATGCGTGCAGAAGTGACAAGCAAAACGATGCAAGTCGGGGTAGATGTGTGCTGAAACTGGATGAGTCTCGCTAAGACGAGACCAACGCCATTGACGGCTCTCGAATCGGAATCCGAGAAACCTACGCACAAGTGCCCTCGTAAAGCGTACAAGTGCGGCACACAAAATGAGGCACTATTGAAATACGGGATGTGCAACGAGGTCAGCCTTGCTGAGACGATCCCAATGGCGCAAGCAGCTCGCAAATCGGAGTATAAACGAGGGCCTCGACACATGTAGCAACGGCACGCAAAACAAAGCAAGTCGGAGACGCAACGTGCTGGATCTGGGTCGGCCTCGTTGAGACGAACCCGACAGCACGAACGGTGCACGAATCAGAGTCCGGAATGACCTCAAATAGCGAGCACAAGTGTCCTCGTTAAGCGTACAAGTGCAGTACGGAAAACGAGACACTGTTGTTGGACGGAACATACAGTAAGGCCGGCCTCGCCTATACAATCCCAACAGCGCAGACGGTGCGCGATTCGGAGCACCGATGAATCCGGAACAAAGGCGTTGTGATAGGATCTCTAGTGCACCTCCTGTGCATTATATAGTAGACCAGTTGGATGCAGTGGGCTCGGATCCCTTGGGGTTGCTGGCTATGGACCAGATGGCCTTGAGTTGGTCGGATCAGGTCCAATGGGCTTGACTGAACCGGCCCAGCAAGAGAGGGAGAATAGAAGCGGCTAACGAATCGACCAGAGTGAACCGATGCGTTAAGTTAAACAGATCCTCTCCTTTGGGTTTCGGTTCGGGCAACTCAAATCGGTAGAGTCAGTTCTTTGATGGATCCGAGTACCGTAAATACCCAGTCGGCTTCAACCCATCGACCCGATCGTGGGGGTCGTCTTCTCCAAGCTTCTGCCAACCCTAACAACGCACGAGGGGCAGGGGATGCGGGGAGGGCGAATGACCAAGCGCAGCGGCAGTGCCGGCGGGCGGCGAGCGCGGCGGCAGTGGCGGGTGCCGGCGACGACGATGGCGGGGTAGGCCTGGCCCTCCTCTCTGGTCTCTTTCTTATTCACCCTAGGGCATGAAGCAAAAGGGCGTGGACGGCTCGGGGCACTGAGGGCGACTTCGGCGGTGGCAGATCAAGGCGGCGGAGATGGCGATTGCGGACGCTGGCAACAGCAGCGGTACGCCGCAGGCTCCCCTTCGCCGCCCTCTTTCTTCTTCTGCTCTTCTTCTTCCTTCGGAAGGCAGCGGGATGGGGGCAGCGACAGGGGGCTACGCCAACAGACTGCGGACAGCCAGACTGTGCCGGCGGGCTGCGCCGATGGCTCTCTCTCTCTTCTTCCTCCTCTAATGTGAACCGAATTGAAGTGGAGAGGGAGGGAAGGGGAAGGAAAAGGGGAAGGAGATGGGAATGAGGTGCCTAGGATCCCAACTTGTGAGAACAAGTTAGTTCCCTAGGCTCTGATACCAGATGATGCGGGCCGGGAGATGGGGAACCCAAATGAAGGGCTCGGAGGCCCAAAGAGGAGAGGATGACAGGGGGGCAGAGAAGAGGAACAGGGGAAGAAGGGGGCGTGGAGGAAGATGAACAGGGGCTTCACACCCCATCACACACGACCCTTCACGGGTCCATTCCTACAGGAGATGCACCAGGCGGCTGCAACATTCATTCTCTCAGTAGCTCTTCATTGCCCAAAAAGGGGGGAGTACATGGGGTATATATAGGCCCCAAAAGGAAGCCCTAATAGAAAAATTACCAAGATATCCCTAGGACTCCTAAAATAGCCAAAACATGCAGAAAATTACAGAAAAATTAGAAAAGACCTCAATTGGGCCTCTAATGGGCTAAATACAAAATGCAATGGATCTTCCAGTCCATTTCTGCCATTCTTGGATCCCTATCACACATTCTTTCAGCCCGATGTACCTTGAGCCACATATCTGATGAATTTTTTGTTTGGCCTGAAAGTGGATAGTCTCACAAATTCATTGAATATAACACAAAGGATGCAACCATGGATTGCAGAATCAGGCGATCCAGATCAGAATTGCCTAATTTGGATAGGCATCGGCTAGGATCAATCCAATTCTGGCCCAAAAATAGTTTTTAAGAAAAGGAATTTATTGGACCGTATCAGTCCGGATCGGGTCAAATCAGTCACATCTGAATCAAGTCAAAATCAATCAGATCCAACCCAATCCAAATCTGCTACATTCTGATCAGGATGGTTTTTTTTTTTTTTTTTTTTTTTTTTTTTTGGGGGGGGGGGGGGGGGGGGGGGGGTGTGGCTTAAACCCTCCTCCCCTTTTCTGTTGTATGTTGCAGCAGAGAGCAACAAGCTGTTCACACCCCAAGCCCCTACTGCTGCCCATCCCTGCCAGTCGGCAATTCCTGCCAATAGAATCTCACCTTTGCTAGAAAAGGCGTGAGAAAGAAGAGAGGGGGGAGGGAGAGGAAAAGGAGGAAGAGTTTTTGCACAATACTTAGAGGAAAAGGAAACGGATGAAGAAGAGTGGTTTACGAGTGGAGTTTTGTAGATTTCTTTTTTATTTTTCCATTTTTTATTTTTCAACATTTTCTGATTTTAAGCATTTGTAATATTTTTTAATCAGGTCAATCTGAGATCAGCCTTTCTTCCATGGTGCAACTACACTAAAAAGAAAGGGCCAAAAAAACTCTCCCCAAAAACAGGCATTTTCTCCCAAAACAAGTATCAAGGGGGAAAAAAAAATACTTCCCAAAAAAGAGCATTTTCTCCCAAATCAAATATCTCCCTGTTGAACAGAAATAAAACTAAAGGGAACAAAAGGAAAGGAGAAGCAACAACAATAAGAGGAGGGAAAGGGATTACCTGTCAACACCAACACTAAAAGCAGTAGGAGGGCAATGGACATCCTTCTAGAGTTTCACCTGGTGCACCAGGAACAATAACAAAAGAGATAGCAACAATAGCAGCAAACTCCTCTCGGGGGTTTCTTCAACACCAACAGCAGCTAGAAGCAACAACAACAAAGGCCAGAAGCAGCAGCGTGCCAACAGAACAGGGGATCAGAGAGACAGAGAGGGGCATCCATGGGGGGTTCCAGTGGGCCCATCCACCATTTCCTTGTCTTCCCACCGGGAAGAGGAGAATCACCCACTTGACAGGTTGGGGGACAAATCTTTTAAAACGAAAAAAAAAGAAAGGAGAAAAAGAAAGAAAGAAGAAGGGAAAGGGAGGGGGGGTTCGGTGGGGGTGCCACCGGACTGCTTAGGCCAACGGGAAGAGAAGTTCTTCTTTTCTCTCTCTCTCTCCTACTGGTGGGGGTGCCACCGGACTGCTTGGACCGATAGGGAGAGTTCTCTCTCTCTCTCTTAACCCCCCACCCCTAAACACCGGATGGGAGTAAAAGAGCAAAAATTTGAAAAAAAAAAAATCAAAAGGGGGCAAAAGAAGGAAGTTTTTTTTTAAAAAAAGGAAAAGAAATGATCCAGTGAGGGGTGACACCAGATCACTTGGGATCCCCTCCCCACTTGAACATGTTCATCCCCTATAAACACTGCAAGAACAGGAGTTTGGCTAAAGGGATCAAGGGTACACCTGCTCTCTTAGTCCTTTGTTTATTTCTAAGGATCAAGCACCCATATTCCATGCTCTCCACATTCTTGAGTGGTTCTTCACAAACTTGTATGTTCATGATATTGATAGTGAAATACATATTTGTAGTCAGATCTTCATTGGTGTATAAGATCCGAACATTAATTTTTTATTAATCTCTTTCAGATCTATATTAGATCCTTATTAGATCTAGTGAGCTTCTTAATTAACTTGAATCCTTAACGGATCTTAAGTGGACCCATCCAAACCCTTTAAGCTCTTTGATCTCAAATGGATCGTCAGTCAGTTTTGTTAAGTCTTGGGCATGACTCACCGGACAATCAAAAGTCAATGGCTTAAATTATACTTATTGGACCTTTACATGTTCATCATTATTGTCCTTTAACTAGTAACCATTAAGTCACTGCCATTTATATGTAAAAGGATTAATCTTAATGGATCTTATATGGATCAAGGTTTGCCGTATCGTACCGGATCGGGCCGACTCGTACGAGTCGACTCATATCTGGGCCAACCTGATCCTCTGATACGCACCAAGTTGAACCGGATCATGCCGACTCATACATGCTTAATGGAATGTTTTAAGTTAAGTTTCTCATATTTGATAAGTAGAATTATATTCTTATATCAATTAATAAGGTGCATTTGTCTAAAATGTGGCTTAAACTCATTAATTTTAACAAACAACTCATTGATTTTAACAAACTCATTGGTTGGACTCGTGCGACTCGTACGAGTCGGACCGAGTCGGTCCGAGTCGGATCGGTATCATATCGTATCTGAGAAGATACGATCCGATACGGATCAGCGATACGGCGAACCTTGATATGGATGCATTGTCCATCTACAATCTCAAATCAATATCCATTAAAAAGTGTAGTGATAAATAAATGTTTAGTTAGGGAAGTTTTGTCTTTTTATATATTCCCTGTCTTTTATTCTGGTTTTATCCCTGCCTTTTATGTCAACAGGGGTAAATCTGTCATTAGTGGTTGTAGTAATGTTTCCCTTAACTATAAAAGACTATTTTATGCTAGCCGACCTCTCTAGTTAAGAGAGAGAGAGAGCCTGCCGCACCTCTTTCCTGCCTTTCCAATTCTCGTGCCTCTTCTATTTACATGGTATCAAAGTTGTGTAAGAGAGAAGCAGCAAACCCTAGGCCGGTTGGCTTCCTTTCTCTTCCCCAATGGTGCATCCAGATCCTCTAGTGGAGAGACTCTGCACCTGAAGAAAAAAAAAATCCTTGAAACAGGGATCGGCCCCTGTTCTGTATCTCCCTGGCCTGCGATCCCCCTTTCTCTGTGGTCCCGTCTTCTTCCGCTGCTCTTGGGAACAAAGAGAAGGGACTGGCCCCTGTTTTGTGATCCTAGGTGGCCGGCCCCCTCACCCTTTGCACTGGAACCCAGTCTAGGGTTTGTGGAGGCCAACATCTTCATTCACCTCCACCGAAACTCTGTCTAGGGTTTGTGGAGGCCAACATCTTCATTCACCTCCACCGAAACTCTGTCTAGGGTTTCTTTGAGGACCACAACCATGTTTAGCAGAAGGCCATTGCTCAGGTTTTTGTACAGGTCGGCCAACCCTTTGCTGCTGACTGTACTCTATTTAGGGTTCTTGGAGGTTGTCCCTACTTCTCCCTGCACTGATACCCTGTTTTGGGGGATGTGAGAGGTTGGTCTCCTTCCTCTTTGCTGTTGCACTACCACCAGCCTGTTTGAGCCTCTCTAGGAGCAAGGAGATGTCCGAGGTGACAACAAATGAAGCTTCCTCCAAGGGAGACAGCATGAGAGAAAATTTTCACTTTCAACTTCCTCATGTGAAGTTGAATGTCTCAAACTACTTGAACTGGGCAGCAGCCGTCAAGACATTTATCAGTGCAAGATCTAAGGTTGGATATATAAATGGGAGGATAAAATCACCTCCAGTTAATGATGACAAATATGAGGAATGGGAACATCAAGATAGTATTCTGAAGACATAGATTCTTAACTCCGTGACTGATGGGCAATTGAAGTATATTGTGAGGAAGTCAACTGCAAGGGAGATGTGGCTTATTCTTGAAGAGATGTACTATGAGAAGGCCAATCCTGTGAATCTGTATGATCTTGAAGTTGCTATTCATGACACTAAACAAGGCACACACTCTGTATGTGAATACTATTGTGCCTTGTGAGCGTTATGAGAGGAACAAGATTCCTTCGCCATAAAAGACTGGGATATTGTTGCATACCACAAGAAGCACTTGAAGCATGTCCAAGACCAAATGGTTCTTAAGTTTCTTCATGGTCTCAATTATGAGCATGAAGGGCTACAATCTCAAATTTTGAATTTTGAGGTCATCCCATCTCTTGAACAATGCAACAACAAGGTGGTCACTGAAGAGAGGCAGAGGAAGACTATGCAGGTAGATACAAAAGGGGACAATATTGATGTACAATCAGAAAAAATAAAAAAAAAATCAGAAAAAATTACATACATATTATTCAATTGATGTACAATAAGAATGAATGCAATTCATGTACATCCATAAAAAATAAATATTAAAGACAACTAACTAACTAATAATTTTTGTTGTGCACTAATTAAAAAAGACATTATTGTTGAAAAATACCTTAGAAAGATCACATTTGTGATCCTTCATCATCCGGCTCATAAGAGCTGGCGGGCAATAATCTGCTGACATGTATGGTGCATATCCATAGCCAAACAAGGAACTAGCGAGGTCTTCGAATCCTCTTTGAATACATCTAGGTGTGTAAGCTTGTTGGCTTGAACTTTCTCCTGATTGTGTTGGAGGGACAAAAATGCTATACTGTATAGGTGGAGGTCCAGAATACCCTTCAGTAGTGCTGCTGATGTTTGAATACGGCAGTGTAGGGAGTGAAAAATGGGCGGATAAGAAAGTGTTGTCTTTGGCCTTGAGTTCCTTCAGAATGACTAAGAGGTGCGGAGTAATGTTTGTATCCTGTGTAACTGCTCCCAAGTGCAGAACCTCCTGATAGTCCAACAGCAGCAGCAGAAACGCCATCACCATCTCTATCATCATCATCATCATCATCCTCAATAGAGTCATCACTCCCCACTTGGCTTGTTTTCTTCAATTGAACCTTAATTACACTAATCATACAAAAGTCCCAATTTTTAACCCTTAATTATAGTTAATTTTAACTAATTAACGCTAATAACATGCAATTAATACAAAAAATACACAATTATGTTCTAATAAGTTCAATTGAGTGTTTGGCACACTCAATTGAACCTTAATTATACTAATCATACAAAAGTCCTAATTTTTAACCCCAAATTAGGATTAATTTTAACTAATTAACGCTAATAACATGCAATTAATGAAAAAAATTGCACAATTATGTTCTAATAAGTTCAATTGAGTGTTTGGCACACTCAATTGAACCTTAATTACACTAATCATACAAAACCCCCTATTTTTAACCCCTAATTAGAGTTAATTTTAACTAATTAACAATAAGAACATGCAATTAATGCAAAAAATGCACAATTATGTTATAATAAGTTCAATTGAGTGTTTGGCACACTCAATTGAACCTTAATTATATTAATCATATAAAAACCCCAATTTTTAACCCCTAATTAAGGCTAATTTTGAGAATTTTGTCTAATCAACATGCTAATTTTTTTTAACCTAAAAATTAATATATCTACACAATATACACAATCATACATCATTCTAATTTTTTAAGAATTTTAAAAAAATTAGATCGAAATATTCCTAAACTCGGATCGGGATGCGAAAAGAAAATCCGACGTCGACGGCGGCGGTGACTACAGTGGCGACGGTGGCTCCCGGACGGCCGGCCAATGATGACGGGGTGAAAACCCCCTCCTTTCGGTCGAGATCTCAAAGAAAAAGAGAGAGAAAGAAAGAGAGAGAGAGAGGAGAGAGAAGAAGATGGCCGGCGGCGGCCCGGCGGCGAGTGGCGGCGTTGGCCCGGGGAGGGGGAGGGGCTGGGGGAAGGGGGAAAGCCAGCAGCAAAAACGTTGTTGGCGCTTGGCTCCCGATCCCCCCTTAAGGGGGGATCCGGGATCAACCCGAACCGGACCAAATCAGGGCCGGACCGGCCAGATCTGGCCGGTTCGGGCCGATTTAGTCCGATTTTAAAAAAAAAAAAAAAATCGGTGGGGGGGGACAGTAAATTCCCCCCCAAATCGGATCGGGAACCGCCAATCCCGATTCGAATCGGAATCGGCTAATTCCGCAATCCATGCCTCTTACAGAACCTTCATTACTGTCCTCTCTTCTTGTTCAAACCACCTAACCTTCACAGAGGTACCAAAGACTAGCGGTGGGTGAAGGCTACGGAAGAGGAAATGGATGCTCTCAAACGAAACAACACTTAGGTTCTTGTTGATCTTTCCCAGGGGAATAAGCTAGTTGGATCAAAACGGGTGTACACTACTAAATTTAGAGCTGATGGGAGTGTGAAAAGATTCAAAGCAAGACTGGTTGCGAAGGGAATTACTCAAACATATGGAATTGATTATGAGAAAACTTTTGCACCAGTTGCTAAGTTGAACACGATCATAGTGGTTCTTGCTATGGCAGTTGATTACTCTTGAGAATTATATCAGCTGGATGTCAAGAATGCCTTCTTAAATGGTGAGCTTACAGAAGAAGTGTACATACAGCCACCTCTAGAAATGATCACTAGTGGCAAAATGTGCAGGTTGAATAAAACTCTATATGGACTAAAATAGTCCCCTCGAGCCTAGTTTGAGAGATTCAGAGTGGCAATGATCAGATATGGCTTCACCCAGATAAATGCAGATCCTACTCTGTTTACAAAATGGGTAAATGGCAAAGTTGTGGTTTTACTAGTGTATGTTGATGACATGATCATCACAGGTGATAACGACGCTGAAATCGCACTCCTGAAGAAAAGTCTGGCAAAAGTGTTTGAGATCAAGGACTTAGGGCAGTTGAGGTACTTTATAGGCATTGAAGTGACCAGATCATCAAAAGGAATTTATGTGTCCCAATGCAAGTATGCATTAGATCTGCTGAAAGAAACAGAGAAACTTGAGTGCAGAACTGCAGATACACCTATTGAGTCAAATCGTAGGCTTAGCATCTCAGATGGTGAAATTTCGTCTAAGGGGGAGAAAGGAACATATCATAGACTAATAGGAAAATTGTTGCATTTATCCCTAACTAGGCCTGACATTGCCTATGATGTTAGTGTAGTAAGTCAGTTTATGCATGCACCCCGTATATCTCATCTTAGAGCTATGGACAGAATTCTGAAGTAGACAAAGTCATGCCTAGGAAAAGGTCTTCTGTTTTCTAAGAGCAACCATCTTGCTCTGGAAGGGTATACTAATGCTGATTGGACTGGATCATAGGATGATAGAAGATCCATGACAGGCTACTGTATGTTTTTAGGTGGCAATCTTGTAACCTGGAGGAGCAAGAAGCAATATGTATGTGCCAGATCTAGTGCGGAAGTTGAATATTGGGCCATAGCTCAGTCTGTAGCTGAGCTTGTTTGGTTAAAAATTTTGCTCAAAGACCTTGGAGTGAAGGTACAACTGCCAATGAAGCTCTATTGTGATAACAAGGCTGCCATCAACATTGCAAATAATCTTGTCCAGCATGACAGGACCAAGCATATTAAAATTGACAAGCACTTCATCAAAGAAAGATTGGACAGTGGGGATTTATACCCACCTTACATCAATTCTGGACAGCAACTTGTGAATATATTCACTAAAGGTCTTCCAAGGGAGCAATTTTCAAATGTGATTGGCAAGCTTGGCATGCTAAATATCCATGCTCAACTTAAGGGGGAGTGTAGTAATAAATAGATGTTTAGTTAGGACAGTTTTGTCTTTTTATATATTCCCTGTCTTTTATTCTGGTTTTATCCCTGTCTTTTATGTTAACAGGGGTAAATTTGTTATTAGTAGTTGTAGTAATATTTGCCCTAACTATAAAAGGCTGTTTTGTGCTGGCCGGCCTCTCTAGTTGAGAGAGAGAGCCTGCCGCACCTCTTTCCTGCCTCTCCAACTCTCGTGCCTCTTCTATCTACAAAAAGTATCCTTTAAAGCACTCGAACAAGTTCAATTAAGTTTGTGTTGCTTAATGGACATCAAACGAAGGCTTTGTTATACCATAAATGAACCCGTTTAAGCTAAAGCTTGGTCTCTTGTCCCTTCATTCAAATCTGTCCACACGACCAAATAACCCTTGGCTTCATCACTTACACCAATTCAGGTCTTAAGACATCCTTAACCTTGGACATGTGACAAGCTAGCCAACCATGCAACATGCCCTTGAATTTGGCAGTGGATAGACAGTACTTATGAAGCAGACTTGAGCATATTGCCAGCACTGTCCAGGGCCCATGGCTTGTTGCTGGAGACTTCAATCCAAATTCAAGGGCATGTTGCATGGTTGGCTAGCTTGTCACATGTCCAAGGTTAAGGATGTCTTAAGACCTGAATTGGTTTAAGTGATGAAGCCAAGGGTTATTTGGTCGTTTGGACATATTTGAATGAAGGGACCAAAGACCAAGATTTAGCCTAAATGTGCTCATTTATGGTATAACAAAGCCTTCGTTTGATATTGATATTAAATCTTGTCCTATATCCAGATATTTCAGTGCATGTATTGATAGGTGCTGTCTCTTAGATATGAAGTCACTTGGAAGTAGATTCGCTTGTAGTAACTAGCAACAGAGTGCCAAGAGGATACTTGCTTGGTTAGACCATTCATTTATCAGTTCAGATTGGAATACCCAGTGCCCAGATAAAAGACTTGATGCCTATAGAGGACACAAACACCCCTATAACCCTTAATTACCCAATCAACACTAGAATCAGCCTAAGATGACCAAAATGCCCCTCCAAATTTAAAACTCTGTAAAAACCACGCAAGACACTTCAAAAACCCTCAAAACCCTAAAAATGGTCTAAAAAATCATAAAACTGTAAAATCATCTAGAACACCCTTAAATACCCTCAATATGATTTGCCTAGATAAGGAGATTGGTTCCCATTATTGTTGTTTCAGAGCAATGGAATTACAGAAACAAGGCCCTCTTCGATGACAGCAAATTTCATGCAAGCTCATGCATCCAGAAAATTAACAAAGACGTGTGTATTTTCGCTTGTTGACAAGAAGCTTCAAGGCCATCCACAGTAAGAAAGGCCTTGCTATTCTTAATTACTTAGCTTCTCCAATAATTGTAGAGATCCTCGGATTCTTGTTATGAAGAGGCTGCTTCCCTTGCACTGCATTTAAAAGTTGAACACTGATGGTGCCTTCCATGGCAATCCCGGAATTTCTGGCAGTGGTGGCACCCTTGGAGATGATCTTGGTAACCTGTTATCTTCCTTCTCGTCTCATTATGGCATCCAGTGCAGTCTACAAGGCAATGCTCTCCCTCTTGGACAGTTTGAGGATTTATAGGGCTTTACATCTATCTATGTCCTAATATCACTGCGGTGGACTCTCTCACTCTAGTGCAACTCTTGAGTTGCCAAGTCAGTTCATCATGGAGGTTATCATCCACATGGCTGGATAGCATCTGTGTTTGACTTCTTCAAAGTGGCTTTCACTCAGACTTAACAGAGAAGCCTATCAACCAGTAGATAGAAAGAGCAGCCTAGTGCCCGAGGCTCCTCTCGGGATGGCAACAGAGGATCAACTGTAATTGCCTTGCCCCTGCTTTTTATAGATGGGATGTTTTTGGTTTTGAACCCACGACTCCCAGAACACTATGGAGTAAGATGGTTGCTTCTTAACACTACGAATTTCCCCCGGTACTATTTTTCCAATATTTTTCATAGGAAAGAATATCCATCCAACCTTTTTCTAGAATCGCCTAACTAAATCCATGGGACTCCCTCCATGGCTAAATGTGGCCCATATCAGACTGAGCAAACGCTTAATGCCAAAATCACTCATCCACCACCCTCCTATCTCATAGCTTGATGGGAGAACTCTGCCTCGAGTTACACAGTTACAGGCAAAATATAAGACTAATTATCTCATCAAAATGAGGTACAAATCTGCCTGTCAAGAATACCAGGAAACAAACAGAAAGCAACAAAATATTGCAATCAACCGTGCAACATTCTTACCATGAACAAGGGCGTGTCCAGATGGAGCAGAGCCAGGACCTTGTAGAGCAGCACAAACACCATGGGGTGCGCGTAGCTCCGGATGCCCTCCTTCCATTCCCATGTCAGGTGCCCGTACCTGCAACAAACCAAGCCAAACGCATCCACACAAAGAGGAGAGAGAAAGAAAGAAATCGGAAGTCACACAACTCTTCACAAATTTGAAACTACCAAGAAACCGGGTTTCTTCTGCATCACTGCCACTAAACCACCCGCACGAGCAGCACAGAAATCAAAAAGGAAGATAGACAAGGATCGCAGAGCTAGAGATGGCGATGGCGACAGCGGTGATGGTAGAGGAGGGGGAACGGCGACGGCGTAGCGTACCCGAAGGCGATGCGATGGGCAACTTCGAGGGACTGCCAGTGCTCGTCGGGGTTGAAGTAGGTCTGCACCAGCAGAGCGTTGGCCAGCCGGAATGCGAGGCACAGCGCCCACACCCTCCTCTCCCCCGCGGCCAAGAACCAGGAGAGGAGACCGCTGCTGCTGATGGGGCTCTCTTCCTCCGCCTTCTGGTGCCTTGCTTCTGCTCCGTCCGCTACCCTGTGGCGGGGTTCGCCTGGGACGGAGCTGCTCGTTCGCCGGCGGATCGCCATGGGGCGAGCTGGGGTGGGACCGGCGGTGACCGAAGGTAGCGAGCTGCCCGTTGCTTCTCGTCTAATCAATCGATCAGGCTTGATTTGGTTTAATTCGACATAATGTGGACAAAATTTAAAAAATCAAGCCAAGTTGAAATGAAGAATTAAATTAGATCAAACTAAATTACAAAAGTTTAAAATCGAACTAAACAAAATTGAAATAATTTAATTTAATTTGATTGAATTTATGATTTGAGTCTTATAATGAAACCACAATACTTAAATAATTTATTTTTATATTATTTTAAAAAAAATATTTAAAAAATATTATTTAAGAATTATTTGAAGATTTAGATCTTGAAATAAGTCATTATAGTAAACATCCTAAGGACTCAACACTCTTTTGCAGAAGATGACGATCTAAAAGGTATTATTTAAAAAAATTTAATTTACATACACTCACATTTTATCTAAGAATTTAGCCCTTATATGTTGCCTTTTAACTTAGTGCGATTTATTCGAGTTGATTTAATTTATGAACAAGAAAAATCAAATCAAACCAAATTTATTAACTCGATTTGATTTTAACTTAAATCGAAATTTTTAAAAATTCAAATCGAACCAAACCAACCCCAATTGATTAGTTCATTTGAATTTTATAGTTTAAAACTGAATAGTGAACACTTATACTTCCACAGACATCACATAACTTCATTCCAACTGAGGGGATTGACTCTATGAAACGAAAGTCGTTTGACCATCACATGTCATACACATACTCTCTTTTGTCATAAAGATATGGAAAAATATCAAATTTACATATAAAGGTAAAAGAAAGAGATTAAAAAAATCTAAACTCTTGTGAATAAATTTTAAGCATGGGTTGAGAATACAGATGAGAAAAAAAAGAATTTTGATTTTTTGTAGGCTCCATATCCATGATTAGAATATCTGGGAGATCATTAAAAGTTCATTTTCATTAACTTTTTTTCTTCTCCTTTTTTTTCTTTCTCTTTATACTTATCTCTCTCTAATATGTGGGTAGAAGAGTTTGCCTTGATTATGAGAAAAGTGTATTAAGTGTACTTGTCTTCTCCTTATCTCTCTTTTGTCTTATCAATAACTAAAATTTACTTTCAATCTTCTTTCCCAAATAATCGTACGAGAATGCATGCCATAAAACGAGCACCGTCAAGGTGATGGAATTTTTTTGCCATTTTTTTACTTTAAATATTTTGTTTACATATTTATAGAAAGTATTTAGTATAAAAGTTAAAAAAATAAATTATACTTCTCTGTGACAGGTCGATGTAAAAAGTAAGAAAGAAATTCCGTCATTGGATTTTCTTAAAAGAGTCTAACGATAACGCACGACGAACCAAGCTTCGTTTAACTGAACCATAGATGAGTTAAATCCTGACTCGCCTCTGAAACGTACGGTTAGCTAATTTTCAAATGTCTACCATATCTGCCCCAGCAACTCTCCCAAGTGGAGATGCAGAGGATAGCTAAACTTTCAAATGGCTACCATACCTACCGCAACTACTCTCCCAACCCAATTGGGAGACCCAAAGTAGGGTTGGCAATGAGCCGAGCCGAGCCGAGCTTTGGATGGTTTCGGACTCGGCTCGGCTCAAAGAAATTTGGCTCGAGCTTCAAATCTGGGCTCGAGTTTGGCTCGCCCCGTTTTTGCTCGGCTCGAACTCGAATTACATAAATTTAGATAGATTTTATTTAGTTTTAGTCATTTGATGCACAGTTGGAATGAAGATTTTTTAGTAAATATACCTACTTGACCTAATTTAGAAAAATTAAAAAAAAATGCTAAATATATCAAGTTGGCTCATGAGCTCACGAGCCGAGCCACAGTAAACTTGAGCTCGACTTATTAAACTATTTGAACTTTAATTTAAACTTGAGCTTGGCTCGTTTGAGATTTCGAGCTGAACCGAATCAAGCCGAAACCGAGCCGAGCCCAAGCGGTTCGTGAGCGACTCGACTCATTGCCAACCCTAATCCAAAGGACGTCAACTACCCAAGTCCCTTTAGGAATGCAGGGTTGCTACTTCTCTAATAAACACCAGAATGTCTCCACATCATTATTTGCCGGTGTAGCGGAGGTGCCTAGGGAGAAGCTTCCGTTCGATGGTATATATATCTAGCCAATAGGATCGATAATGCTGTTATTAGGATCACTTGGATAGTAAATCAGTAGGATTATTTTATTGAACTAAAATTAGTAGATCATTTTAATAGATCAAGATTAGTGGCTAATTATTTTAACTAGTCAAAATTAGAAGACTTTAGTAAATTTTACAAAATTCGATGAAGTCGCAGAATCCTAGTGGATATATGCTTCTGGATCCACCACTATGTCAATATAATTCTAAAGGTAGCAACCTCGCATTCGGATACACCAGCCAAAGCAATCAACACTGAACCAGATGTCTGACAATTGGATCAAAGATGCTGGTGCTCTAGTTCAGGTTGCTCCATCCCTGGATAGTGGATAGTCACCACGTACGTTGGGACTCACGTAGTGTTATATGGCCGACGCAGGTACATGCATGGTTGCAGTCCTGGGAGCACAGCATGCAGCACGCAACAACTGGCACTAGATGAAGATGCAAAGGGTGTCTTGGCAGCCTTCATTCGATGCCGCAGTGGAAGACGACGGACTGGTCGAGGGCTAGGAGGAGAGTGAGGACTCGTGAGCCCTCTCGGCTTGAATGTGTTGCGGACCGGCTGTCATGTCCAGTAAGATCAACCAACCAGTCACTGCAGACAGCTGAAAACAGCTATATATAACAGTCATGGAGGTCAGTGGTGGACACAGAAATTTTGTTTAATGAGATCACTCGAACATTAAGTCATAAGTATGACTGGGTCAGTAGGGTCATGGGCTGGGTCATATGAGGTCTTAGGTTAAGTTAGTGCGGTCTTGGGCCGGGTCAATCGGGTCTTGCGTTAGACTGCATTGGATTGAGCCAATAGGCTCTGGGTTAACGTTGGATCCACCAGAGATCGAAGAGAGCGAGAGTTTAATTCTTAAACACAAGACTAAAATGTATTTTCAATTTACTGCCCTTCTAGTTGACAGAAAATTCCCTAAATATTGTTCCATTCTTAACGACATTTAACCTTATGGGTATACACATATATAATTGTTCTCATTTTCTAGGGGTACGTGAGTATATCTATTCGTAAATATTTTAGGTGTGTTGGAAAAATATTACCTTTGTAGCGTGTACGATGTTGCAGCGGTGTTGAATGGAAGCGTCCTCTCGTCAGTGCAGAGCGGTTACCAGAGTCGCTCGCGAAGTCCATGCGCAAGATCTCGGAAGCTTCGGGTGATTCTTCCAAGGAAGAGAAATAGAGGAGATGGAGGAGTTTGTGGGAGAGAGGAGGAGGAGGAATTCTCACGTACGGGACGTCTCCTCTCTATATGCTCTCGATTATATAGGAAGAGACTCCTAAAGAGTCCCCACACATTATGGCTCTTATCCTCCAAAGTTCTTTTTCTAATTGAAAAGGAGTCCTAATGTGGATGCTTATCCACACGTTTTATATCTCCCATTCAGACACATTAGACATATCACAATTGTATCTCCTCTTATAACTCTGCCTTTCATATAGGAAAATAGCGTGTGCGACTGAATGAGAAGGATATGTAAATCAGGAGTGTTATATTAAGTAATCACCATACTAACATAACACTGCAACTCCAAATTTCGTCCCATACCCCAAATCACAAGCTCACACTAAGTTAAGGAGATCTGATCTCTTTAAGATCTCCACCTTAACTTTTCATAAATCGTGTTTCTATACTCATGATTATGTTAGACATATCCATCATAACCGCTGGTCAGTAATGAGTCAGAACGACATGGTGTGATACAAGTCGATTTTTCCTACGTCACACATGTCAATCTGCTTCGACTTAACTACTTTCCTAGACATGCTCCGTTAGACCGCATGTATCATAGTCTTTGGAAAACATGCTAAAGTAGCATCATCAAGTGTCTACTTTATGACAAGGTGTATAGTCCCAAAGGACATAATAAAAAGGCAGAGGCTTCACACAGTGACGAAGTAGGGATCCATTCAGTCATTCCTCTAAAGGTCGTAAAGATAACACATACAGTATGATCAGTATGCTATGGTGGAGCTCTTAGTAGGAATGGCCACGCTCATACACCATATAAACTTGTAACCATGCGCTCTACTAAGCGCATCCAGGTTGTCCATATGACTCTCATCAAATTCAGCTATCAACAGGCTACATGGAGGAGTCCATGTCTGACTATTTTCAATCAGTCTCATCTTAGCCATCTGCTAAGGCTATTTCGACTCTTATTATGCTCCCACTGAACGTAATATATATACACTCCCATTGAGTGTCAAGACTACAGACTCTATCTCATCATGCTCGCTCTCATAGCGACATGGCGATCATCCGTGTGAGTGGACCGATCAATACCTAGTGGCCAACACATTCACATTCACAAATATAAGTGCACTAATAATGCAAAGGAAATACTCGTATTTTATTGCATAAAATGGTGTCCTTGTACAAAAAACAACTAGACCCTTCTTAGTCCTAAACCTCCAACATATTTGCGAAGCGTAATTCTCACAAGAGATTTTGTGAAAGGATCTGCAAGCATCTCACTAGTAGAGATATATTTAAGGACCACCAACTCTTGCGCAATGATGTCTCTGATAAAGTGATAACGAGTGTCAATATGCTTTGACTTTTCATGATACTTGAGGTCCTTCGTGTAGGCTATCGCGGCCATATTGTCGCAATAGACCACAACAGCATCTCCTGCATGTGCTGTGACATCTAAGCTCACCAAGAATCGCCTCAACTAAATGGCTTCCTAGACCGTAGCAGTGCAAGCAACGTACTCAGACTCCATTATAGACAAGGAGACACATGCTTGCTTCTTGCTACACTAAGAAATAGTTCATCCTCCAAGTACGAATGCATATCCCGAAGTTGATTTGCGCTCATCTCTGTCAGTTGATCCATCGGCATCCGAGTATCCGGTCAATCTAAGGCTCCCACCATGATAGCACAGAGCAAGGTTCTCAATACTTCGCAGATATCTGAAAATCATTTTCACTGCTAGCCAATGCACAGTTCCATGATTACTTTGATATCTACTAACCATGCCAACTGCAAAGCAAATGTCGGGACGAGTGCATATCATGGCATACATGAGGCAACCAACTGCATTGGCGTAAGAGACATCCTTCATTCGTTCTTTCTCTTCCTCTATATTGGGACATTACTCAATACTAAGAATTGAGCCCCTCTCCACTGGAGTATCCACAGGCTTGGCTTTATGCATCCGGAAGCGCTCCAAGAATTTCTTGATGTAAGTCTCTTGAGACAAATTTAGAAGTCTCTTGGATCGATCCCTTTGGATCTTTACTCCCAGTATATAATCAGCCTCACCTAAATCCTTCATCTCAAATGTGGAGGATAACCACTCTTGAGTGGTTTTGATTAACTCCATATCATTCTCAGCTAGCAATATATCGTCAACATATAAAGAGAGAATGAGAATACTTCTCTTAACTCTCTTGACATAGACATATGGTCCTCTTCGGTCATTCTGAAGCCAATCGAAATGATTGCTCGGTGGAACTGATAATATCACTGTCTAGACGATTGCTTGAAACCATATATAGAATGTTTTAAGCGGCACACTTTACGCTCTTGTCCTTCAGCTTCAAAGTCCATAGGCTGAGCCATATAGATCTCTTCGTCTAATTCTCCATTGAGAAAAGCTATCTTTATATCCATTTGGAACAATTCACAGTCTAGATGAGCGACGATAACCAGTATTATGCGAATAGAGGCAAATCTCACCACTGGGGAGAATGTCTCTTCGTAGTCTATTCCCTCTAATTGGATATAGCCTTTCGCCACGAGTCGGACTTTATACTTGTCAATTGACCCATCAGCCTTATGCTTGACTTTTAAACCCACTTGTTCCTAATAGCCTTGCGTCTAGGTGGTAGATCAACCAACTCCCATACTTCATTCTTAGCCATTGAATTCATTTCTTCCCTCATTGTAGCTATCCACTTTTCTGAATCAGGTGAGGTCATTGCTTCCTCGTAGGATATAGGCTCATCAGCATCCACAGAAGTACACATGAATGATTCCCCTTTCAATCGTGAAACAACGTCGAGGGATATGTCCATGTTGACTTCTACGAGGTAAAGTGTTAAGTGGTTCACTCCCACTATCCATTGGAACACTCCTACTGTTTTCGGCAACTTCTGGGATGAGATTAATTCCCCCCGTGCCGGAAGACATAGTGTTCTCATCAAGATTTTGCAACTCATATAGCTGCATGTCCTGTCTGACCTCTCCTAAAGATGGGTAATCTCCCTCAAGGAAGACCACATCTCGGACCTCTTTCTCCATCATTCCTCCATCTGGATGTTCACCATACATTACATAGCCCTTAGATTGCTCAGAGTACCTTATGAACACATGTTTGTACTTATAAGAAGTACTGTGAACATATCCAGCTGATCCCCATGGGCATAAGTCCTCAAAGTAGGGCTTTTTGCCTGTCCATAGTTCGTAGAAGTTGAATGTATTGACTTAGAAGGCACTCGGTTCAGGATATAGGCAACAGTCAATAATGCATCCCCCCAGAAATATATTGGGAGGAGAGCTTGTACCATCATCGATCGAAACATCTCTATAAGAGTACGATTCCTCCTTTCTACAATACCATTTTGTTGCAGAGTATAAGGAATAATAAGCTGTCTGCGAATTCCTTTATCTTCACATAACTTCTGAACTGATCTGAGAGATATTATCTGCCCCTATCAGTGCGAAGAGCCTTAATGCTCTTCTCTTTATCATTCTCTACCTTAACCAGAAAACGCTTAAAACAAGTTAAGGCCCCTGAGTGATGGGTGAGAAGATATACTGAACCACAGCGAGAATAGTCATCTATAAAAGTGATAAAATAGGATTCGCCGTGATGTGCCCTCACATTTAAGGGTCCACATATATTTGAGTGGATTAACTCTAATGGGCAAGAGGCCCTCTTGGCCATCCCAAATGACTTTCTGCAGACTTTTCTTGCCAAACATAGCTCACAGACATGGAGATTCACTTTAGTGAGAGACCTCAATAGGCCTTCTCGAGTCAATCGGCTCATTCTCTCATGTCCTATGTGTCCTAATCTTGCATGCCATGATACAAAATCAGAAATGATATCAGAAAAAGATGCGATTAAAGAAATAGATTCATTATTTTCTAAATCCATCACAAACAAATTGTCCCTCAAATGACTAAGACCATAAAGACTCTTATCGTAATAAAGAGATACTGAGGTCCCTAAAAGTTGAAAGAATAACCCAAACGTAAAAGTGTTATAACTGAAAATAGATTACATCGAACACCAGCTGCATAAAGCACATCATGTAAAAGAAGAGTACGTCCAGTTCGCATCTTCAGCTGGTATGAGCCAACTCCAAGGACTTCTTTCTGAGCGTCATTCTCCATAGTGACATGTTGGCTGCCAGTTGGTATTTGACGATAATCTAAGAACTCGGCTCGCTTACAAGCTATATGGCTGGTTGCTCTTGAGTTTACAATCCAATGAGAGACCGTATGAGCAATGAAGATATTAGAGCAAACATAAACAATATTTCTAGGGACGAGACAAACCTTCTTTGGCTCAATGCAATCACTGGCATAATGTCCCATCTTCTGACAGTTAAAACACTTGACTTTGCTCAGGTTTTTCTTTCCTCATTTGCCACGCATACCCTTTTGGTTATTTTGTTGTCCCCACTTATTTTCAGCCTTTTGTTGAAAAATGTTGTTCTTCTTGTTCCAGTTTTGCCTGGGCCTCTTTGTTTTAGGCATGTTCGCATCATCCACCAATGCGCTATGACGGGTTGCCTCTTTGCGCTCCGCCTCCAACTCTAGGTGACGCAAAACGTTACTATAAGTCTTAATGCTTTCATTGTGGGTAAGTACCATCTTGATATGCTCCCAAGAAGAATCGGGAAAGGACCTCAATACGACAAGTATCTGCTACTCATCTGAGAGTTCTGTTCCAACTGTCTTCAATTCTCTAATCATCGAAGACATCACCCTCAGGTGCTCTGCCATAGAATGTTTTGGATCCATTATGTATTGATTGAACTTCAAAGTTAAGGCCCTTAGCCTTACTGTTGATGTGCCTCCATATTGGAGCTTCAATTGCTCCCACATTTCTTTGGTAGTTTCATAACTCTCAAATTCTTTAATAAGGTCATGTGCATGCAGCTCAACATAGTGTAGCGCGCACTCCTGTCCTTATTCAACCACTTATCATAAGCTTGTTTGTCACAATTGACTTGCACAAGTGGCCAATCATCATATGGTGGCAGCATCACGTTGGTCAAGGTCTCAAGTACCTCCTTCTCATTCAGGAGATACTGAATCTTTTTGTGTCACATGTCATAATTTTCGCCTTTTAATTTATCTTGACCAGACAACTCATGATATAAACCTTTAGAGGCTATCGTTACTTTCTACATTGCGCAAGAAAGATAATTAGGCACTTAAAAATTCCTTCTCTTAAAGTTAATTGGTCATACAATATATTTCACATATGTCAGTTCGAAAACTTTGCTAGACTCGAATTCATCACCTTCATATATGTCACAAACTATATTTCCAATTAAAATAAGAGTGGAAAAAATAGAATATTTAAGGGACTCATTCTCTATTTTTTAAAAAAATCCACATGATTAGAAAAAAATATTGGATATTTTATTTTATTTTAAAACAAAATGCATGGTAAGTTTAGGTAACACATTTCCTAAATATAGCATGCATCCACTGGAGGTATATATTGATCGCATTACGAAGCAAAAATTTTAATTTTAATGCTACCAATGATCAATATAATAAACACATACATGCAATTCATTAATTATCAAAAATGAACTATCCCCTCCATTAAGTTATAACAAGTGTGTCCGATAATTAAAAAAAAGCCAGATAGCCAGTGTCCCGGTTAGTCCATCATCCAAACAAAATATTGGCCACATTAAAAGGCCAAAGTCCATAGTCCAATATTACATTGTTTAAATTGTACAACTCGAGAACTGATTCAGATCGGCCCCTTATAATTACAAAAAATTCTCCCATATGAAGATAGATCTTCCATGGTCTCCAACAAGTCCCTGAAAAAGAAATTTTGGGACACTGTCTATCTGTCTTCTCAATCATACAATCATGCAATTTTCATTGATTTGTATGTAATTAATTATCCCCCATTATGAGAAAAAAAATAAATTTTAGACATGAAAATTATATGATAAAATAGCATGACATACATCGGATTCGCGTAAAAAATTTAGGCACATCTCAAAACTCTAAACATATTAAGAAGGATATTGGCCATTTAAACTAAAGAATCCAAAAAAAAAAATATAAACAGTTATAAAAGTTTGTAACACAAAACAGTGAAAGGGGTGCGCGGGTTACTGTTCACCCCACAACGCGTTGCTCTGCGTGCAAGCACCCCGCGGGTGCGCGCGTAACACCGTCCTCCGCGCAGTGCCGTCTTCCGACGGGACAGTCCGACGATTCGGCTCTGATACCAATATTGGAAAAATATTACCTTTGTAGCGTGTACGACGTCGCAGCGGTGTGGAACGGAAGCGTCCTTTTGTCGATGCAGAGCGGCTACCAGAGTCACTCGTGGAGTCCACGTGCGAGATCTCGGAAGCTTCGGGTGATTCTTCCAAGGAAGAGAGATAGAGGAGATGGAGGAGTTTGTGGGAGAGAGGAGGAGGAAGAATTCTCACATACAAGATGTCTCCTCTCTATATGCTCTCGATTATATAGGAAGAGACTCCTAAAAAGTCCCTACACATTGGGACTCTTATCCTCCAAAGTTCTTTTCCTGATTGAAAAGGAGTCCCAATGTGGATACTTATCCATACGTTTAACAAGGTGTATTAAGGTAATTTCCCTTTTTGACGTATTCAAATAAATTGCAAAATGCCCCAAAATTGACATGTCTCCGAATGTGACCTTAGGGATTTTGCTAGAAATTATTGCATATCATATAACATAAATCTGGACAATTCTACATATTCTCTCCAGAAGTTAAGAATAACATTTGAAGGCACCCTCCATCAAACAACTTTCTTGCACAACCATTTGATGTTTACCTCTTTAAAATGGGCTCCTACAATACTACTTTCTATCTTCAGAAGGGCATGATAGTCATTTCTCTTGTCCTATGCCGTGTTTTGTGCAAAAACTTCTGCACTTCTATTTTTTTGTGGAAACACTTGGATCTTGGAAGTCATTCATGTAGTATGGTATTTATGTTTTGGCTTTTAACCAAAAGCTGTAAGGTGAAGTTTTCAAGATTAGAGAAAAAATAAGGTTGTTACGAAAGAGTTAATTTTTGTAGTAAATCAAAATTAATTATAATTTCTCTCCCTCAAGTCATTCGAAAGTCAAAAATAAAAGTTTTGTCAAACACGCCCTTAACGATGTTCCATCTATTACCATTTTTGAGAGGAAATCATTGCATAACCCACCATGTCTAACAATATTGCAAAAGCACGATAATATGAGAATTCACTACGAGCATGTTGTTTGAATAAGTTAGAGCATGTTGTTTTACTAAGTTAAGGGGTTGTTTAGAATGTTAGCAGGAAAAAAGTGCTTTCAATGGAGAAATTTGCCCGACCATAATTTAGGGTAGTCATTGGAATTCACTAAAAATTAGGTGGAATCAGCTTTTGAAAATCGCAAAAGGGAAAACAATAAAGAGCTATCATCTTTCTTTCTTTCTTTACATTTAACTAATTAGTTTTCAAACCATTTTATATTTTTTATTGTCTGCCTCTTTATCTTGTCTTGTTCTTTGATGGAATTGAGCAAATGTTTAGAATCTCTTTTCTATTAACATTCCCAAATGCCCCATAAGTGTTAAATTGATGATTTTTATAAAATTTAATAATTGAGAATACAAAATTTTAAGATAAACAAATGTAACCTCAAAATAATTTAAAAATTATATATACTAATAAGTCAAAGATACTTCAATAACATAGTAATAACTATCACCATGAAGATGGGAAGGCATTTGAGTTAAGTGGATGAAGGTGGAAGACGATTACATTTAATAAGGTTGTAGTGTGGAGGGGGTTATAAAGGGAGGAGAGTCATCTAAAAAATATGAGAAAAGAATCATTACAATAAGATAGGATGTCTCTACGTTTTGCTGTGATTAACACAAACATTTGAGCACTTAATGCCCTCATTCTACTAGGTAAGGAAAGACTAGCCAATGACAAGAGCAGTTCTAAATATGGGGAAGGAATCTACTTAAGAACATGACACAATTGCCCACGTAAGCAATCTTTTCGCCCCAACTAAGTCATGAGATAATTCCCACTTCCATTCAGAGGAAGTGGAAGTTGATCCCAAGACTTCCTTAGGTTTAGCAAGGTTGGGTGCCAAGCCAACCATTGGCTCGTGGCAAGGGTACTTTATGTCATAAAGATGGGAATCTACTAATCTAAAATAATTATTCACATCTTTGCATTATCTCTTGATAGATTTTCTCTTGAGAGAAGTTGCTCTCGTTAAATTCTTCATTCATTAGTGTAGAAATCATTTACAAACAACAAGACTTAATTGATGCCCATTTTTATTTGTTTTATATGTTCTGGATGCATGGATAAGTTAATGATTTCAAGAATCATCTATTTTTCATATAATTATAATTAACTACAGCATACATAGATTTTCCCAACGTTATCAACTTTTAAGTAATTTAAGTTATTTCTTCTTTGACAACTTTAGGCATATAAATCACAATCATTAAATGCTAAGACTTTAAATTGTTATTTAAACTTACAAAAATTTCAAAGGCAGAAAAAGTTAACACATAATATACCAGTCAATAGAACATGCTTTGCACATGTTTTTTCCAAGAGTAGTTCTTTTATTGCAAAAGAGAGACACATCCATATAAACTTTCTTCCTTTTGCATATTCATCAATCAGAGAAGAAGAAAAAGCAAAAGTATCTAAACAAGTTCATTGATAAACACATCAAAAAATCATTTGTTCACCATGACAAATAATCACCAACTATTGGAAAAAGCGATAAAGGCTAAATGCTTCATGTTAATGAGACAATGACCAAGAAATAAGGCTTCATGTTTGTAATGTTTATAGTGGAAAATGAGTAAAGCATGTGCACATGGCTTGTAGGACACCTTTTTGGTTCAAGATCTAATACACCACTACAAGCAAAGAAAACATGCTCCATGATAGTAATGATCAAAGAAAATGTCAATTATTACCATTATATACTACCTAGAGTAAAGATGGTTTGATTTATGTAGAGATAAATATGAAATTCAAAAAGAAAATTGACAACTATCCATTAAAGAGAAGATATTGAGGATTGCTGCCATCCACTTGTCATCAAGTTTAGGGTTAAAATATATTTACCATGAAAAAAAATAACAAGCTATCATAGAGGGAAGCTGTTGGGATCTCAGGTTCCTCTGAATCGCCCACGCAGCGGAATAAACAAAATAAATATAGCGATCCATTCCCGTTTCTAATGTTCTAAAATCGGATTATCGGATAATCGGGTATTACCTTATGCGGATTCGAATCCGCGACCGATTGGTTCTGTCGGTGTGACACCGCCAACCGTGCAAACGCCTGGCTTCTAGCGAAGTCTACGCAATCCTCCTCGCGGTGGATATCCTCACATTCCTCGCTCGTCGCAGCCCACGAACCCTTCACCGTTTGCTGCAACGACCGCCGTGACGCGTGATCGATTTCCTGTCGAACAGGAGTCAGAGAAGCGGCGGAGCAGACCCGGAGAACAGAACCGGTCTGGGCGCCAAAGAGAGAGAGGAAGAGAGGAGGGGGCGGCTAAGGTTAGCAGCAGCCTGGCCTGCTCAACCCGTTCGCTACATTTTATATTAATCGCGCGATTTTTCATAAAAACCCTCGGCTTATATAAAATCTACTTTATTATCCATCGCCTTGAAAATCATTTGTGTGTGACCCTCTAGGCCCAATAACCAATCCGGTTAATGGCCAAATAATCCCAGTGACTCCTCACTGGCCTGATTAATCAATTAATAACTCATATTAATTAATTAATCAATCGAATCAATGTCGCACATCAAATTCGATCGGGCCTCCGATCACGTTGGGTGCCACGCAACACCACGTGAACCCGGAAGGTATCAAGGTTAAGTAACCCACTCTTGGAACCCTTCCGCTGACAGTTACCGCGTGGATATAATCCTTCATTCGTACAATGTTCTCGAGTCAACTCAGGATATGGTATACTATCAAACCCTAGCCGATCAACTCACTTGGATCAGATGCTGCCATATAATATCGGAAAACTCCTTTACCGATATTATCGTTTGCCCTGGCCAGGGACTTCCGCGCATCCTTTCTAAAGCATTCTCTCTTTAAGTACCGAGAGCGAATGATTCCTTATTGACACTCAATTTACTTCGACGGTATTCCATTGTACCTGATCCTTGACTGTTTAGAATCCCGTAGTTAGATATTCATAAACCAAGCTAAAGCACAGAAGTCCACCGATAAGGTATCCTTGGTGTCTCAGGTCCGAGGACCATCCATGCAATTGCGACAATAAAATCTAGTTGATTGATAGTGAGATACTATACCATCCAGCGATTCAGTCGGATCAGTTCAGTGAACTCATTCTTTAATGAGCACCTACAAATTCGCATTAGTGTCTCCACACAAATGACTATGAGATCAGTCACTCTCATCATATGAGTAGGAGTAATCTGTACTAGTCTAACCGAATATCCGATGTCCTTCTCGGATATCTTCACATATTCACAGACTTCATTATAAGACGATAATTAAAGTGAATTATATATAATGAATATTATGCCATTTTATTAATAAATGAATAAGATTACAAAGTCACATTGGCTTGTAGGCCACCTAAGACTAACAATCTCCCACTTGGACTAAAGCCAATCACCTTTATGTACTAGACTCTAGGTAACGCTCAAACACATTTTGAGCCAATGGCTTTGTCAGTGGATCTGCTACATTATCAGTGGATGGAACTCTTTCCACTACTACATCTCCTCTAGAAATGATCTCTTTGATAAGATGAAAGCGCCTCAGAATATCTTTTGATTTCTGATGAGACCGCGGCTCTTTCACTTATGCAATAGCTCCATTGTTGTCGTACAACAGCGGAACATGTTCAGAGATGCAGGAAATTATGCCAAGGTCGATGATGAACTTCTTCAACTACACTGCTTCTTTGACGGCTTCAACTGCAGTTATGTACTCAACTTCAGTCATTGAATCTGCAGTGGTTTCTTGCTTAGAACTCTTCCAGCACACTGCTCCTCCGTTCAAAGTAAACACAAATCCAGATGTAGACTTGCTATCATTTGGATCTGACTAGAAACTTGAGTCGATAAAGCCTCGTAGTTTCAAGTCACCTCTTCTATAGACAAGAAACATATCCTTAGCTCTTCTCAATTACTTAAAGATACATTTCACTTCCTTCCAATTCTCTTCGCCTGGATCAGCCTAAAATCTACTCGTAACACTTAGAGTATAGGCAACATCAGGCCGTGTACATAGCATGGCATATATGACAGATCCTATGGTAGAGGCATAGGGTACTCTATCTATGAATGCCCTCTCATTTGGAGTCTTAGGAGACTGCTCCTTTGAGAGATTAATTACATGTCTCATCGGTATGAAACTTCTCTTAGAATTTTCCATGCCAAACTTTTTTACTATAGTATCTATGCACATGGATTGGGTCATTCCAAACATCCTCTTTGATCTATTTCTATAGATCCTGTAGACACGTTAATTTTGACATCATTTTGAGTAAATTTCATGTCGTATAATAATGCCTCAAAATGGTCTGATATTTAATCATTAGTTAATCTTTTTGAATTAATTGTTTAAATGACATCGGTCAGACAGATATAATTTAAGTTTATTAAATAAATTCATTTTAACTCATATTTTAATCAAATATGAAATATTCTAAAAGACGTCGACATGTAACGACGCCATTTAGGGTTTTATTCTTATTTTGATTTTTAATCTAATTTTTAATTAATTTATTAGTAAACTAAAAGACGTCTGCCACGCACGACGCCATTTAAGTTTCCTAAGCTGATTATGTCCCTTCTTCCCAATGTTTATCCTTATCTTAATTAAGCTAAAAGACGTCTCCTATGGACGACGCGTTTTAGATAATTATAGTTAATGATGAATTAGGATATATTTATCTGTTTCTTAGTTGGATTGGCTTCAAATTCTTTCATGTTAATCTTTAAATAACCGCGAACGCGTAAACTTAAGCCTATAAATACCCAAGTCCTTGGCCATTAAAAAGTTAGTGACAATTCTTGAAAGTTGGGTGATTATTGGAGCGATTCTTTGATAGACGACGTCTAAACACTGAAGGATCGAGGCGCTGCTACTACTTCTAGGAGTCTTGAAGCAAGTTTCATCCTTTCTTCGTCCTTTCAAGATCCATTTAAGAACCAAAGCTTTCCAGGGGCTATCCAACTTAGTCCTTAATCAGTTTCTGCATCTTCCTGCATATTTTCAGTATATTAGCATCATAATTTGATCACATCACTCCATGCAACACACACTCACTAACATTATTTTCCAATCCATGTTTTGAGGAGTTTCAAATATCACAAACAAGTAAGTTCATTTGTTTAGTTGCATGATTGAAATTATTACTGGGATATATACTATATCCATTTGAGTTCTTATTGTTTTTCCCTCTTTCTTTCTTTCTACTTTTTTGCAAGGTACAAAAGAAGATCAAGAGGAGAGAATCAACAACAAGAAAATCTGGACGATCCTCAAAGCCCCATAAGCATCCAAAGCAAGAACAAAGTCAGAATGGCTCTTTTCCTTCGGCCGGCTGAAGGAGGAGAATCAAGGACTCCAATATCTCCCAATTTTAAAACAAGTAAGCGATCAATCTTTGTCTTTTGGAACTTTTTAGTTAAAAGTTTCTGGCGATCACATTCACTTAGTTTTAATAGGTTTATTTGTCACATAATCAACAAAATTTTCATGATAATCACACATCCTAATTTGAGCACTAACAGATCCGTATTCCTAATACGTAAGATGCTTCTCCCAAATCCTTCATAGAGAAATTTTTCGACAGACAGATCTTTACTGATGACATCATAGCTATATCATTCCCAATAAGAAGTATATCATCTACGTAAAGAACTAAGAAGGTGACTGCGCTCCTACTGGTCTTCTTGTACATACAAGACTCATCTTCATTCTTAATAAAGTCATAATACTTGACTGCCTTATCAAATCTTATGTTCCAACTCCGGAAAGCTTGCTTCAGTCTATAAATGGATCTCTAAAGCTCGCACACTATATCTGAAAATTCTTTGGATATGAAACCTTCAGGTTGTATCATATACACCTCTTCCTCAAAGGTACCGTTGAGGAAGGCAGTCTTCATATCTATTTGCCAGATTTTGAAATCGAAGTGTGTAGTTATGGCGAGTAGAACTCTGATCGACTTTATCATGGCAACTGGTGAGTAAGTCTCGTCATAGTCAATTCCTTGCCTTTGACGATATCCTTTTGCCATCAACCTTGCCTTATAAGTGTCGATCCGTCCATCAGCACCGATCTTTCTCTTAAAGATATACTTGTATTCAATGGGTATAACACCCTCGGGCAAGTCCTCCAAGTTTCAAACTTTGTTGCTGTACATGGATTGAATTTCTGAGTTCATGGCTTCTCCCCATTTCCCGGCTTCTGGGCCTTCTATGGCCTCCTAGTAGGTTTTAGAATCATTATCCTCATTATATTCTTCTATCTTAGACTCTCCTTCAGCAATATGTCTCACATATTGTTCGGGTAGTCTAGGTACTCTACCAGATCTTCGAGGCTCATCTGTGTATACCTGAACAGATTCAAGAACTGATATCTCATCTGATGATATTGCAGTTGTTTGGGGATCTAGAACCTCTTCCAGTAGTATTTTATTCCCACTGTCCTCCTGGAGAAGGAATTCCTCTTCCAAGAATACAGCTTTCCTAGCGACAAACAATTTTTGTTCACCAAGATGGTAAAAATAATATTTAAAGATTTCCTTTGGATATCTCACAAAACTGCATTTATCAGTTTGTGATTCCAGTTTGAATAGATCATGCTTCTTTACATTAGCATGACAACCCCAGACTTTAACATGTTTAAATTATGGTTTCCTGTCTTTCCATATCTCATATGAAGTAGAGGTCATAGACTTGCTGAGTACTCTGTTCAGTAGGTATGCCGCTAACTCTAGAGCATACCCCCATAGGGATACTAGTAAACCTGAAAAGCTCATTATAGAGCGCACCATATCCAACAAGGTGCGATTTCTCGTTTCAGATACTTCATTAATCTGTAGTGTATATGGAGGGGTTAGCTGAGAAAGGATACCATTATCATTTAAGAACAGTATAAAATTAGTACTCAAGTATTCTCCTCCTCGATCAGATCGAAGAGCTTTAATATTCTTTCATGTTTGCTTCTCTACCACATACTTGAACTCCTTGAACTTCTCGAATGCTTCCGACTTGTACTTCATTAAATATACATAGCCAAATCTTGAGAAGTCGTCGGTGAACGTGATGAAGTATGAAAAGCCACATTTGGCTTGGATGGACATTGGACCACATACATCTGAATGTATTAGTTCCAAAATATCCTTGGCACGTTCTCCATGTCCAGTAAATGGAGATTTTGCCATCTTTCCCATAAGGCAGGACTAACATGTCGCAAACGATTCATAATGGAATGCATTCAGATATCCATGTTTGTGCAACTTTTGCAACCTGCTTTCACCAATATGTCCAAATCTACAATACCACATATAGGCTTGGTTCACATAATTCTTACTTTCCTTAAGAACATTATCAATGTGAAGATTATAATAAGAAACATCTAAAAGATATAGGCTGTTGACTAAAGATGCTGAAGCTATTGATTTATTATCATAATAAATCGAACAACTTCTATTATCAATAGACAACTTATATCATATCTTATCCAAACAAGATATTAATATGATGTTCTTTATATGTTAGGAACATAAAAATAATCTTCCAATGATAAGACGTCTTATGATGGAAGCTTGAAGTTTGCTATCCCTACAACAATTTTGCGCCATTTCCTTGTCTCAGTTCCACCTCGCCTTTTTTCCGCTTGCGTTTATTTGTCAGCATCTGCACGTCATGGCAGATATGAGAAGCACATCCGGTATATAATACCTAAGATGTGGAATCTCTAACTGACAAGTTGATGTCTATCATATAAACATCTGAAGCTTCTGATAGCTTCATTTTTCCATGAACTTTATCGTTGAGGAACTTCTTACTGTTCCTCTTCTAGTGACCATTTTGTTTATAGTAGAAACAATCACCTTTTACTACTCCTTTGCCTTTGTCCTTCGACCTTTTATCGTACGCGAACATCTCTGCCTCAGGGGCATCTAATGTCGGTTCAGCAAGAGGATCAGCTCCAAGGACGTAGGCAATGTGCTCAGATATGAAGACATTCATCAGGTTTCTGAGTCAATCCGAGTAGTTCAGGCTAGTCAAAAGTTTGGCATCAGGTATGCCTCGGAGTGGGTTATTCGACAACATTATTCCCTACAGGAGATAAATAAATTATTTTAGCAGATGTTCAATTATTAAATATAAAATATGTTATGGTCTTTTAATCAAGTTTTAACTCTCACTAATTTTCGACAGACTGTATAACCCTCAACTATACAGAACGGAAGACGCCGACAGTCTCCTAGTGGGGATCAGAATCTCAATGAAATGCCATATAGCCTTGTGGATAGCACAACAAGTTGTAATACACTCAAAGAGCACCTATCTCATGGGACTTGCAACTCCTTGCAATATCCGATCATAACTTCGGACCCCAGAGAATGGTCTTGTGGATAGCACAACAAGCCATTAATTTTGGTCTAAGCTAACCATCTTTACGAGACGAGCATAGATTTGCATGCAGCCCTTGTGGATAGTACAACAAAACTACATGGTTCATTTACCCCAATCAATAGGCATCTAATGTCAGCCAAAGTCTCTCCTTACAATTAAATAGGCCTTGTGGATAGCACAACAAACCTGCCTAAAGTAATTCGAATCCTATGATTATAACAATGGTGGATCACGCGGTAAGTTCTTAACTTCTCACGTTAAGGCTTAGAATTTTAGACGAGGGTTTTAGATAACTTTTATCTTGGTCTCTCCTAGGTGATAGTATATAAATATACGTATATATTTCAAAAATACTATACCTGCTTTGATTCATAATAAAAAATAAAAACAATGTATCGTATACATGTCTATTGTGGTCATGGATAGCACAATGGGTTTGATTGGAGCCAACAGTCAAACTCACACACAATTCTAATATAACATTTACATTAGAAAATCTGCAAACATAAAAGGCAAAGGATCTCCATCGAATCGCCTTTCGGATATAGTTGTGGATCATCCTCGCTCCTTTCACAGTTGTCTCGATCAGATTACATTTAAATCTAAATTTACATATAAACATAAGAAGGCCTTATGGCGAGTACAAGAGAGAGGGAGATAGAATTACATCGTAGTATGAGAGAGAGAGAGAGGTACGCAGATCTCTATTTATTAACAATTAATAAATAATCATCCACACATCCATGATCCACACATATCATTCATCATATGAATAATTAAATAAGTACATATCCATGACCACAGTGTGTTTTATACATTCCACACATGACAAGCGCATCACATGGCTAATACAAAAGGAGTTTTTCAAAATAAATAATTTAGCTTTCAAAAAGTATAGGTTCCAATCAAAATTGATATTTGAATTTGGAAAACTTATTTTATCATTTTAACACGCAGTTAAATCAAATTTAAAAGCCTTTAAACCACACACCATATGTGAACACACTCCAAATTAATAATTCTAAAATATTCCATGCCATTAGAACATTTCTAATAATTAAAACAATCTAACGTTTAGATTAATCAATTATTAATAATCTAACAATTAGACTATTAGTAATAAATTACTAATCTAACTCTTAGATTAGTCCACTAAATTTAGTTATTAAATTTAACACTTAAATTATTAATTAACTCTAATTAACCATAAAGTGTTAATCTAACTCTTAGATTTGATAATTAATGTTAAATTAGTAGTCATTAATTAATTAGTGTTAATTATTATTTTAAGAGTTAAATTAATGATTAACATTAATTATCAAATCTAAGAGTTAGATTAACACTTTATGGTTAATGAGAGTTAATTAATAATTTATCATTTAAATTAATTAATAATTTAACACTTAAATTAATAACTTATTCTCATTAATTAACAATTAGAAGAATTAAGAATTAATAATCTAAAACTTAGACTAATAATTATTAATCACTAATTTAACTCTTAAATTAGTTAATTTAAGGTTAATGATTAATTTAACCCTTAAACTAATAATTAACTTTAATTATATATAACAACTAATTATTAATTTAATTCATAAATTAGTTAATTAAAATTAATTATTAATTTAACACTTAAATTAACAATTATCTCTATTTAACTAATAAGTACTAATTTAACATTTAAAGTAGTCAAATAAAATTAATTATTAATTTAACACTTAAATTGATCACTAAATTTAATTAATTAACAACAATTGTTAATAATAATGATTCTAAAATCATTAAAGACCAATTTAAATAAAATTGAATAATAATTTAATTTCAAAACACTTTTGAACTTTTAAAATTAAAATCAAATTTTAATTTAATTTTAAATGGGCAATTGGGGATTAAATAGGGTAAAAGGGGAAGGGTTCAGTCAATTAGGCATCTGGCTGGCCCAGCCAGGCTCGAGCCCGGGCCACCCTCTAGCCGCCCGATCCGACGCTGGAGCGGGCTGGTTGGACCGGCCCTGGACCGCCCACCCCCAAATCGGCGCCCCTTTCCCTGCAACACCCGAAGCCCTAAACAGCAACCAGGCGCTTGGCGGCGGGGGGGGGGGGGGCGGTTGGGCTTGCAGCAGCGGCTGGCACCACGGCACCACTGGCGCCTGCCAGTCCCGCCGGCGACCCCCAACGCTGGTGGGCTTGCCGGCGGCCCCCTATATCTAGCTGGTCTGAGCTCCTCTTCCTTGTTTTAAAAAACTGGTTTTTCAAAAAACGAAGAGGAAGAAGAAGATGGAGGTCCCTCCATTGGCCTCTCCGGCACCGACGAGGAGCCCAGGGATGATCGGAGAATTTCCCTAGATGATCTAGGGTTCCATTCCTCCATCCCCACGCTTGGGAGCCCGAATGAAGCCGCTATAATCCTCGTTCTTCATCTCATGAAGAACCTCGAAAAATCCCCATATAATAATTTGATTTTGCTGAATAAATTAATCTAATTAATTTCGTTCAACATATGAACCCTGATCCAGCAATAAATTGAATATACAACATGGAATATATCATGGAAAAATTAATCTGGAGATCGAAATCGGAAAAGAAACAGTGGAACCTGGCTTTAATACCACTGTTGGATCTCGAGTTTCTCCGGATCGCCCACGCAACGGAATAAACAAAATAATATGCAGCGATCTGTTCTCGTTTCAAATATTCTAAAACCAGATTATCAGATAATCGGGTATTACCTTACGCGGATTCGAATCCGCGACTGATTGGTTCCATTGGTGTGACACCGCCAGCCGCGCAAACGCCCAGCCTCTAGTGAAGTCCACGCGATCCTCCTCGCGGTGGATATCCTCACGTTCCTCGCTCGTCATAGCCTACGAACACTTTGCCGTTCGCTCCAATGACTGCCGCGATGCGCGGTCGATTTCCCATCAAACGGGAGTCAGAGAAGCGGCGGAGCAGACCCGGAGAATAGAACCGGTCTAGGCGCCAAAGAGAGAGAGGAAGAGAGGAGGGGGCGGCTAGGGTTAGCAGAAGCCTCGCCTGCTCAGCCCGTTCGCTACATTTTATATTAACCGCGTGATTTTTCATAAAAAACCCTCGGTTTATATAAAACCCACTTTATTATCCATCGCCTTGAGAATCATTTGCGTGTGACCCTCTAGGGCCAATAACCAGTCCAGTTAATGGCCCAATAAGCCCAGTGACTCCTCACAGGCCTGATTAGTCAATTAATAACTTATATTAATTAATTAATCAATCGAATCAATGTCGCACATCAAATTCGGTCGGGCCTCCGATCATGTTAGGTGCCAAGCAACACCGCGTGAACCCGGAAGGTATCAGAGTTAAGTAACCTACTCTTGGAACCTTTCCGGCGATAGTTACCACGTGGATATAATCCTTCATTCGTACAATGCTCTCGAGTCAACTCAGGGTATGGTATACTGTCAAACCCTAACCGGTCGACTCTCTTGGGTCGGATGCTGCTGTATAATATCGAAAAACTTCTTTCCCGATATTATCATCCGCCTTGGCTAGAGACTTCCACGCATCCTTCCTAGAGCATTCTCTCTCTAAGTACCGAGAGAGAATGATTTTTTATTGACACTCAATTTCCTTCGACGGTATTCTACTGTACCCGATCCTTGGCTGTTTAGAATCCCGTGGTTAGATATTCATAAATCAAGGTCAAAGCACAGAAGTCCACCGACAAGGTGTCCTTGGTGTCTTAGGTCCGAGGACCATCCACGCAACTGCGACAATAGAATCTAGCTACATATTAGCCTTAGTGTCTCCACACAAGTGACTATGAGATCAGTCACTCTCATCATATGAGTAGGAATAATTTGTACTAGTATAATCAGATATCCGATGTCCTTCTCGAATATCCTCCGACTAGAAACTATTAAGAATATGTCTGATTAAGTGATCAATCTCATTAGTATGATCTTATCATAATCTGATCATCATTGCACATATTCACGGACTTCATTATGAGACGATAATTAAAGTGAATTATACATAATGAATATTATGCCATTTTATTAATAAATGAACAAGATTACAAAGTCATATTGGGTTGTAGGCCACCTAAGACTAACAGAAGCCACAAAGTATGATGCAATAAAAAACTGAAATATGTGAGTAATATTTAATGACATGGTATAACTAAGGTTTTGTCCCTATTTTTCTTGCTAACATAAACTTGTAAGGATTGGTGTGGGATGAGAAAAACGATGAAAGATAACATCCTTAAAATCGGGTTTGCTTATAATTCACATCTCATATGAATTATCTTATATGGTCACACTGACTTATTTGGAACCATATGTAAAGTATGAACATGTAATATTCATACTATATTTACAATAGTATAAGAATTAGGCAAATCTTATTATGTATAGCACTATATCCAATAAAGTACAATTCATCATTATATTATATTGCTATGATATATAATAAGGATCAATCAAGAGATGATACAATTATCCTCTTAATGATTTGTGTGAATCATATACTCAAGTATTAATTTCTTTGGTCAAATCAAAGAATTTTAATACTCTTTCCAATTAGTCACTTCATCTTGATCTTTTATACCTTAATCTCTCAGATGCATTCGACTTATACTTTAGCAAGTACATACAGCCGAATCTTTCCAAGAGTTAATAATTAAGGTAAGTCAATAGAAGTAATTTTCTTTGGACTTAAGAAGATATTGGGCTATTTACATCAGCATGTATAAGCACTAATAATTTCTTATTTCACAACTTAAGTGTACAATGCCATAGATAATCATAATTCATATAGTCATTTTCTATAGGAGACTTGTGAACATTCATCATATGATATGCCACATCAAGAATTTATAGTATTGACTGATTTTAAAATCTTTAATTTTATTTTTAAAACCATATGGAACAACGCTTGTTCATTTTCAGTCAATGTTATTCACTTTTACAATTCTTGATAATTAATGGAACTAAGTAACATATATTCAGTTTCATTATGTCCCCTGAAGATATACAAAGATTTACTGTCTGACAGTAATCTATACATCTTTTGAACTATTGTTGAGTTTAACTCAACACTTTTATTTTCTCGATTTTATTTTACTTGTCTAAATCTGCATATTATTGCAAATCTGATAATCATTTCCAATATCTCATATTGGAGACGCTAATTCTCCAATAGACATTCAAAAGTGGATAAAAAGAATACTTGTAACTTTTTACAAGTTTCATGTTCTTGTTTCCATTTTTAATATCTTTATATTGGTTGCAATGGGTGAACTGCTCCTTCTCTCTTTTAGCTGACTTGCCTTTATCCTTTTCAGGTGTGGGTTCGATCGTTTAAGATCTTACCTTTTACCTTACTCAAGGACATACTATGAGTATCTCTTCTCCTTAGTCTATCCAAGTAAGAGATTACATGATATTCACTGCCTTTCTAAAAGGCATACCATGAGTACCTCTTCTCCTTGGTCTATCAAAGTAAGAGATTTTATGATATCTGATTAAGATATCACTTGGCTCTGAAGATATTCTTCAGAGTCTTCTAACCAATCTGAATTTGAGAATCATATTGTAGTATTGGTATCTAGTATGTTAAATTTCGGATTAATAGATGACATTTTAGTTAATTAAAGAAATAACGAGATTTAGGCAGATAGTTCTTATAATTCAATTATGGTATTTTATCTTGAATTATTTACCACTATTTTTTGTCGGACTGTATAACCTTCAGATATATAGAACGAGAGACTCCAACGATCTCCTAGTAGGGGTTAGAAATCTCTTAGACTCATAACATGACCTCGGGTAAACACAAAGTATCATATTATTAACTTAGAGCAACCATCTCATGGTAATTGCAACTCCTTACAATATCTAATCTTACTTTGGCTCCCAGATCTTTAATGATCCCGAGTAAACACAATAAACTATTATACATGATCTTAGCTTTACCATTAATACGTGACATAATAGAGTAAAAATGTAGCTCCTGGGTAAACACGAGAATAGCTACATTGTTCCTCTACTCCGATCTTAAGGCATCATAATACCATAGTTAATAGTCTTTTCATCAGATGGTGGCAGATATCAGGTAACACAAGAAAATGCCATAACTGAATCAAGTTCTAAAAACTATATTGATGCAGAGCCACACAGTACATTTTCAATGACTCGCGCTCCGGCTTAGACTTTATGTTGAAGGTTTTGTTTATTTTAAGTTGGTCTCATCCTAGATGATAGTTTATACATATATCGCATATATTTAACTATACCTAGATATTAGTAACCGATTCATAATAAAAAACTAAAAGCATGCATCAACCATACATGTTCATTACGTAGTTATGGACAACACAATGATTAACTGGAGCCATACAATTAATCACTACAAAATATAACAATTATATTCATATAAACATGCAAATACATAGGCTCTGGTGATCTCATTTCCTGACGCCTTCCTAGTTGCACTTGTAGATCATCATCGCATCTCCTCAGCTAGCGCGATCAATTACAAATAACATTAAATTTTGAAACATATTTCAAATACAAATTTATTGTAAGAGAAAGTCTTATAGCCGAGTACAACAATAGAGGGAGATAAAATTACATTGGAATGAGAGAGAGAGAGGCTCTCAGGACTCATTAATTAACAATTAATTAACCCATTTCACATTCAAAATTGATCCACATAATTATACACCATCAAATGATATGAAATTAATAAAGTGCATGTCCATGATCACCACAAATTTTAACCATCCACACATGATCAAACACATCACATGAAGACTAAAATTTTGAAAAATAATAATTTTAGTTTTCTTAAAATTTGGGTACTAATCAAAATTAGATAATTTGAATTTCGAAATCCTATTTTCTAATATGCATTTAAATATAATTTAAAAAAACAAACACATCATCATGTGCACACAAATCAAAAGTTAAAATTCTAAAATATTCCATGCTAAATTTAGAACACTTTTAAATCAATTAATCTAACACTTAGATTAATTTTAAATCACACTAACAACAATTATTAATGTGAACTAATATATCATTTAGATAAAAATTATAAATCCCTCAATAACTCTTATAAAGGAATTTATAATTCTAATTTTAATTCATTAACAACTCTTTGTTAAGAACCTTTTATTAAATAATATTTCTCAACAACAATTGATAAGAAATATTAATTTAGAACATTTTTAAATAAAAATAGTCTAACAATTAGACTTAATTCAATCTCTTAATATTTTTTATTAAAAGGTCCTTTTTAAATAAATTAGATCTTCAAAAATATTAATTAAAAGATCCTCAAGAAAATTAATTAATTATCTTAATAATTGTTATTAAGACTTAATTAATCTTTAATAACTTTTATTAAGGTTTATTCTGAAGAAATAATTAACTCTATCAATAACCTATTATTAAGAGTTAACCAATCACTTATTAACTTTTTATTAGGTGTCCCTTAATTAAGAAATAATTTCACAATAACACTTGTTAAGAAATTAAATATCTCTAGTCACTTAATTAAAATAAAATTAACAACATTTGTTAATTATAATTAAGATCATATCTTAAATATAACCCCTTTTAACTTAAAATATTAAATTTAATGTTTAAAACATATTTTAGACAAAATTTTAATTTTAATTTTAAGTTAAATGGGGTGTAAAACTTTTTAATAAAGGGTTTAGGGGTTAATGGGCCGGGTTCGAAGTGCTTAATGGGCTAGGTGGGCCAACTGGCTCGGGCCAGACCAGCCTGGGCTTGAGCCCGGCCTACCCACAATGGGACTGGCCCTAGCTTGGGTCTGGTCTAGACCGCCCACGTGGGCCGGCCCGGGCTAGGACTCACACTTGGTCAGCAGCTAGGGTGCAACCCTAGACGCCGTCGGCCCTGATGCCCCCGGCGGTGGCCGGGAAAACCCCCAGGGCAGCACCCCCTTCATCCACGACGCCGACGATGGTTGGCCGACGTAGCCAGCATCTTCGGTGACCCAAAAAAACGGCAGTTAAACTAGTTTTAATCCGTGGTCTCTCCCCCTCCCTTATTTCCTGCCAACTTTTGAAAACATAGAGATGGGAGGCTCCACCACCAGCCGCCGGCCACAACAGGGATCTGCCGGGGACAAAGAGGGATAGCTGGTCATACCAGCAAGGTAATAGTGGTGGCCGACCGCCATTGAACCCTCCATAAGGCCCTCAATATCTAGTTCTTCATCCTCATGAAGAACCTTACGAAAAACCCCAAAATCTTGATTTTTCTCCACAAAAATAATCTAGATTATTTCATGTTCATCCCATGAACAAATTCCGTGAGAGAAAAAAAAAAAGCATGGAATTAATTCTTAGAAAATTAATTTTAGCGATCTGAAATGGGTCAATCAGTAATCTGACTCTGATACCACTGTTGGGATCCAGGCGGGATGCGAAGAACGCAGCGGAAACAAACAAAATTATCCCGCTTGACGCCTCAGATCCATTTCGGAACAAAAATGATAAATCGAAAAAAAAAAAACAAGTTTGTTCGTATCACCGTGCGCGGATTCGAATCTGCATCCGTGTCGGTTTCGTCGAGGCGATGTCGCTAGCCACACAAGCGTTCGACCTCTAGTTGTATCCACGTGATCCTTCGTAGTGGTTCGTCCTCGCTCCCTCGTCCAAATCAGCAAGCTCGCTGAAGATCCCTCGCTGCTACAACGTCCAAAATACGAGGATGGGAATTCCCGACATTCGAGATTTGTGCGCGGCGGAGACGGAAAAGCACCCGACACCCTGAGAGGGGCGCCCAGAGGAAGAGGAGAGAGAGAAGGGGAGGCTAGTAAGGGGAGTCTCTGGAGCTTGCCCAGGGTTTCTCCACAGCCTATTTTTATATTAAGTCGGTGCGACTTTCACAAAAGTCCCAAGTTAATATAAAGCCCACTTAAAAACCACCGACTGAGAATCCTTTTGCGTGTGACCCTTTAGGCCCATTTACCAGTATGATTTTCAGCCCGTTAAGTCTAATAACAATTTATTGACTTATTGTAATTAATTAATAACTCATATTTAATTAATTATTTAACCGAATTAACATCTCATGTAAATTCAGTCGGACCTTCGATCAAGTTGGGTGCCAAGCAACACCGCATGATCCCGAAAGGTAATGGGGTTCAACAACCCACTCATGGAACTTGTCCATCCACAATTACCGCGTGGCTATAATCCTTCATTTGTACAATGCTCTCGAGTCGACCTAGGGTATAGTCAACTTTCAAACCTTAGATGGTCAACTCATTTAGATTAGATTCTGCTGCACAATATAGAAAACTCATTTTCTGATATTGCGTCTGTTCTGGCTAGAGACTACTGTGGATCTATCCTAGAGCATTCTCTCTAGTTACTTGAGAGTGAATGATCCTCTATTGAACACACAATCACCATCGAAGGTCTTCCGCTGGACCCGATCCCTGACTATTAGAGATCCCGTGAATAGGGATTCGTAGGTCAAGGTCAAAGCCCAGAAGTCTACCGACAATATGTCTTTGGTGTCTCAAGTCTAAGGATCAACCACGCCACTATGATGATAAATCAAGTCGGTTGACAATCATGTAAATTACCATTTGGCGATTCATATCGGATCAGTTCAGTGAACTCATTCCCCAATGATCACTTACAGGTTCACTATAGTGTCTCCACAAAAGTGACTAACGAGATCAGTCACCCTCATCATATGAGCTATAATAACATGTACTAGTCTTACTGGATGTTTGATGTCCGTCTCAAACATCTTGCGACTAGGAACAATTAGGAATATGTGTTTATAAGTCATTAGTCCCATTATTATGATCTCATCATAATCTGATGACTATTGCATACATTCATGGACTTCATTATACGCAATTATAAATATGTCAATCTACATAATGAAATAAATGTCATTTATTGGTGAACTAGATTGTAATAGGTGTCTTATGATTGACTTTGAGGACACCTATATCCAACAATTGGGTGGTAGTAAAAGAATTCTTAAGTTCTTGAGAGGAATTAAGGGTCCACTTCCTTTATTGAGAAGATGACTTAAAGAGATGGGACACACTGACCCAAGCTTTGAATCGGATCATATTGATAGCAAGGTAACTTTAGTAGGTATATGATTGTAACATAAGGAAAGGCAGTGAATTGAAAGAGTTTCAATTAGAAAAACCACTATCATTCGACTATAGATCATGTGTTATCACTTTTGAAATGACTAAAGTAGTATTGATAGAGAAGTTTATTATGATGCTTAGAGATATCCAAACATCTCTGATCATGTCTCTATCTCATATGATGACATTGGAGTGAATAGCGCTGAGGTCTAATTAGAAGTCTTAGGACATTCTATAGCATTGTTTTAAAAAAAGATTGATTAGAGAAAACATTAATTGATGATTCATAATTGGAAGAGTTATATCTGAAAATAATGTTGCATATCTATGAACTAAAGCTTCAACTCAAAGTATGTTTGAGTGTCACCTAGGGCTGATTGAAATCAATCTCATGAGTGATTGACTTTAGTGCAAATGGGAGAATGTTAGAAATGAGTGTCCTACAACCCAATCACATGAGATGTGATGAGTGTAGACACGCTAATTTTGACTTCATATTGAGTAAATTTCATATCATATTTATGATGTCTTGAAATGGTCTGAGTCTTAATCACTAATTAATTTTTACTATTTTTCTGAGAATTTTTTTAATTTGCGTCGTCTGAGGTCGACGTCATTTAGATTTCTATATGAAATTAATTTTGGCTCAAGTTCCTTAATCGAATAAGGATTAAATTGAATGGCGTCGTCCATGATTGCCGTATTTCAGTTTCCGAATCTTAGTCAATTGCTAATTTGAATCTCAATAATTTTCCTATTTATCTAAATCGCGTCTTTCTAGATCAACGTGTTTTATAGATTTTGTGATTATCATTGCTTTTTCTCGATATTATCTTCTTTAAGTAGCCCCTCTAAAAGACGTTTAGGTAGGCTGACGCTTTTCTAAAAGGCGTCGTTTGAGGTCAACGCGTTTCAGTAGCATATTAATCTACATCATTTGGCTGGAATTATCTAATTTTCTTATATGATAGGTCTTCATTCGACTAGTAGTTATCCGTAGTAATATGTGCGCCGAGACAGAGGCTTTTCATGCTTAAAATCTTAGCAAGAACGCTCTATATATAGAGTACCCTTTTGAGCCTTCAAAGAGGTTGGCCAGAACACTGTTGGAGAGTCTTTTCAAGGTGAAAAGAGAGGTTAATGGTTCTGAATGTGGACAACATCATTGGAGTACTATCTTCTTCTTCCAAGTCGTTTCTTCAAGTCTAGAATCCCGGTGGCTTTGGAGGGGCCAATTTTCCTTTCTTTTTTTCTCTTTATTTCCATTGGTTTTGACTGGTTTTTATAAGTCGCATCATCATTCATTCACTTCTCACACACACTCACTAGCACTTCATATTTGAATCCTCCCTTTGCATATAGGGGTTTTTAAAAGAAACAAAACAAGTGAGTATTTTTTTAGTTGAGTTGCATGAAATTCCTCTTAGTAGAATAGATGCTACACCATTCAAGAATCTAATCGTATTTCTTTATGTCTTCTTGTCTTTTCTTGCAAGGTACTGGAAGGAAATTCAAAAAGTATTTCATTTACTGTTCAAAAGAGAGTGAACGTTCGATAAGAAGGACTCTTCTTTTTCAGCCGGTTGAAGAGGAGGAAACAGAAGAATTCACAAACTCTCCTAATTGGAAAAGATAAGTCGCGATCAAATTTATTTTCTTTTGAGATCCTCGATCTATGCCGATCATAATTTCATTGTTATTCATGTTAATGTTGATTCATGTCATGATAGCACATCTTTGGAGCACTCACAATGGAGATATTTTTGAAAATTCTCATTCACTTAACTAATGGTGAAACATTCATTAAGTCTATTAATGATTATGTATGACATCATTAGGTGTAATGAAGTCTTTAAGCTTATGCGATAGATACTGGATCACAATGAGATTGTGATAATGAGATCAACCTTCTATAAACATGAGTTCTAGATATCCTTAATCGTGGGATAATTGAGAAAGGGCATTGATTATCTAGATAGATTGGCACACACTTTGTCTGCTCATATGATGAGGGTGGCTAGTCTCATAGCCACTTGTATGGAGACACTAAGATGAGTGCGAGGGTGCTTATTAGATAGTTTACTGAATGATCTGCTTATGAGATTCATGAATGGTTAATTATATCTAATTGTCAATTAGGAAACTCATCGCCGTAGTGGTGTAATTGGTTCTTTGACCTAAGACATCAAAGACATCTTGTGTATAGAACATTACACTTTGATGCTAGATTCATAAGCCTTAATCACATGTCATGTATAGTTTAATTATTGGGTGTGATGGAAAACATACGACGATGATTGTATGGTAGATCAGTTACTCTATGATATAGTACATAAGAGAGAGAATATTCTATTGAGTCTTACACAGGTTAAATCCTTGGCCAGAGTAGATCAGTTGGATAGAAAGATATTTCTATCCCTGCTGATCATTTGTGTAGACTCTATCGAATTAGATAATGGGAATTTGGCATATGATCATATTCCTAGTTTGATTTGGAATATTATATGAGTGGAGAATTAGATTTGTACGGTAATTTACGACGGATAGGTTCCAATAGATTGTGAATCTCTGATATCGTCTGGGGGTCATGGCGCGTCACTTGGGGCTAACCATGATATGTGAGTCAGTTAAATTAATCATGAGATGATTTTAAACGAATTAAGTAGTAGTTCATATAAAATAGTAGAAATAGTTCTATTATTTTAATTAAGAGTTAATTCGGTAAGATATTAAATAGAGATTTAATATCTGGACTCACTGCCAGCTCGATATTAGATTTAGAGGATTACACACATAAAGAATCTTATGAAGATGGGTTAATAGAGGGTTTTATAGAAATATCAAAAATTTATAAAAAATGCTGACTATTCTATAAATAAAAGGCTTAGAGAAACCCTAGCCAGCACATAGACTTTCTCTCGTGGCTGCCCCCCTTTTCCTCTCTCTCTCTCTCTCCTTTCTCTCCTTTCTCTGTTCTGACGGTCATGTGGAGGAGCGTATGAGACGATTGTAGTGTTCGTCAAGATCGTCTAGATGTGCGAAAGAGGATCTCGTCTTTGAAGATTCATGTGGATATGTCTAGAGGCAGGACATGTAAACGACTTGCGATCCCGAGAATGACTGTTCATTCGTCTCCCACTCGACGAGGGATTCTCATCCCCATAATGGTGAAGATCCGATCTTCATACTTTATTTATTATTTAGTTGTGATCTAAATACTCTGAGAACTGATTCACAGGATTCGAGAGAAGTAAATATTTGATTTTATATTATGCTGCACTGTCGTTCTTCCGGGTACGAATCTTACACAAGGTGCATATCACTATTATAGAATAGAGATTTTCTATAGGCCTAGTGAGTGAGACAAAGTGAAAATTAATGAGCTAACATATAAGAACCATATCCCTTATCTTATATTGAATTCACCCCTAAAAAGTTATTATAATAAGATGTTATTTAAAAAGGATCTTCCTATTAAAACAAGTTGATTAATTATTAAAACAAACTAACTAAGGAACGCATTTGTTAACCAAATGTGTCTGCATCACGATTATAAACAAAGGCTTTGACCTGACTGTAGCAAGAAAAAGTCATAAATAACCTTTAGTATCTAAACTTGGTCAAACAAGTTGTCCATTTTGTTTTATGCTTTGATACATCTTCAGAAGCTTTTGCTCTGAGGTGCCACATGTTTCATATGCTCACTTTTCTTACATTTTCAGAAGTTTTGTCCTCACCAAAGGGATAAATTGTTGACCTAACTTATTGTCCTTTATTTTATCTTCATATTTAGGTGATAACACACAAATGAAAATGTAAGATATCAATTCAATTGCCTTGAATAAAATGAGTGAATTAATCGATTACAAGCTACTGATTCACTACTTCGAATACACCTTAGCTTGGGACTTAATTAATTTTAGAAAATCTTTGACCAAATTAATTAAATCTATCAGTTAACTCAAATGTCCCCTGACCAACCTGCTCCATCTAATCAATTACGTGTCTATTCGTTTAATTGATTATTGATTGGCAAATAAGTCATCAATTAATTGATTATATCTAATCGATTAGAAGGACTCTGCGAGTAGCTTCGATTACCAGAGCGATTAATTGCTGTTTTTTAATCGATTATGTGCTTAAATGAGAAGACTGTTTTAAATAGATTTTATGTGTTTCTCTAAATCGATTAACAACCTAATCTCTACTCAATATTCTTTACCTGGTTAATTGATTATAAAGCCGCTCTTTCATTTGATTATCTCTTTTAAAGCATGATCTTTCTACTTCGATTATCACGGAGATTTTCAAGCCATTGTAACTCATTTTGTGAATCAAATGATTCACACATTATTTTAATTGATTATCTATTATCCTCTTTACTCAATTTGTTACGAGCTTCAATATTTTAAAACTTTTTTATGTGTTAGCAACCTTCTTTTTAACATATCACCATAATATCTTTGTGAGTTACTATGCTTCTATCTCTTGTACTTTCATAGGTTTTTGCTATACTAACACATTGGGCAAAAAGGTCCAGTGCAGACATTTGCTAGAGATCCTTTCCACTTACCTAATCGAGGTAGCACTCAAGAACAAATATGGAAACCTACGTTTGCATCCTTAAGAAGATAACCAGAATAACCAGAAGAATATAGAGGAGATAAAAAATTGATTTAAACAGTCAAAATGCTTTCTCTCAAGATTCAAAATGTTAGATATAACTAGATATCCTCAGTATGTTTTCCTCCCAGAGTTGAACGGGTAGGATTTGAAGACCAACCTATATAACGGACTCCAACTTCTCTTGGAGATACAATTGTTGAGAATAGAACACACAGAGACATTTGATGTGCAAACACTCCTCCTTGCTTGAGAGACAGAAATGTGAGAATAGTTTAGAGAGCTGAATACATTCTGAAGCACTGTGTTCATCCGTTGTGCTACATCAAGCTGTCTCGGCATCTGCAGCAACTGATCAAGACTCCGCTTCATCATCCTTTTCTTCTAGTCTTGATCTTATATTTTCTGATTCTATTATACATAACTGCCCACTGAGAGACCACCTATGTATTTTCTTTACATAGAACTTGTTACCTCTTCCTAAGGAAGAGAGGACCTATGGTTGCAGGAGGTTGTGCTTCTTCTTGAGGGAAGAGATAACCAACTATGGCTAGGGGTGTAGTTGTTGAGTTGTAACTTGCATACAATTTGTATCATATGTAACAGTGTGCTAGTAGAACTCCCAAGAGGTTATTTAGAGACTAGACGTAGGTCTGGAGGACTAAGTCAGTATACAAATACTCGTGCTTGCATGTGATTGTTCTTTGTTTCCCTCTCTTTCATGTTTAATTCATGTTGGGTTAGTTTACATATTTGTTGGTTAGAATTAATTTTAGATTTTTTGCATATATAATTCTCAAATACACTATATTTGCATATATACCTCCAACTCTAATGTATTAGCATCAATACCCTTAAAACTTTAGAAAGTTGCACTTATACCCCTCAATCTAATGATTTTGCATAAATACCCTTAAATTCACTAATATTTTGCATATATATCCCTCAATTCACTAAAATTTTGGTTACCCATTCACCCTCTCTAGGTTTTCCATTGTGTGCGCAACATCATGTACCTTACGCAGTCTCTATTCAAACATCGTTTTGAATGCTAAAAGGGCTAATCTGCATAACAGACATTCAAATCTTGGTTTTAGGTATCCAAATCTTTTTTAATCCTTTTTGGTTAGTAACAGTAAGTATAGATCCCTTAGGCACCTAGATGATATTCTTAGATTTGAAAAATCTAAAGGCATGTCCCAGTTTGCCACAGTTAGAATAGCAATCAATACAAGAAGCATTTGAGAATGAGCATGTTATAATGGATGCTTTTACAAGTCTAGGTGGGGGATAATTGTCTTCGGACTTAACAAGAGTATGGAGGCCTTAGGAAGGACGTTTGAATATTTTATTAAAAATAATAAAAAGTCTCCTACAGGCAATTTAAAATTTCAAAACTTAACATTTGAACAATCTAATTTGCATTATAGATAACATGGCATGTGCGTTTAAATTATTATTGCGTCTAAATTCTTGTCATGTTCGTACATAACATGACATGTGCATCTGTTCAGATACTCTATGTCCTTGTTAGTATCTCATAAATTAGATGTGGATCTCTTAAATTGTTGGGTAAGCTGAACTTGGTTGACACAAAGCCATCAACTACAAACTTTCAATCATGTATTATGTATTATGAACTTATTCAATATCTATTCAACTCTTGATCATGATCTTTTAAGTACTTGGATACATATGAATTAAAAATAGTAAATAACAACTAAGCAAATAATTTGATCTGTCAATATGCTAAAAAATGTGGATGGACCTGAAATGCCTTGCAAGTACAACCTTCTGAAAAACCTTACATCGACCGATATTATTTGGTTGCATGTAAATCCTCGTACAATAAAAAGTGGGATATTTTAGCTCAAAAAAAAAAAAAGGGACCTGTTGACTGACCTGGAATTTTAAGTTGATCTTGGCATCGCAAGAGAAAGGCGGAGGCGAGGGGAATTTGATACAAGAGTTTTATGAAAATACATTTTTAGCTATGAAATAATAATTATATTTTTACTTTTAATAAACCATTTTTCAAATAATTTGTTCTCCGGCTCATATTTTACATTCGAATCCTTTGTTACGGGCGCTGCTCCTGTCCCAGAAGAATAATATTTGTTGCGATCCTACTGCTATGCATCTCGTCTGGATTGGGGAGAGCTAATTTTTTATTCTTTAAACCTTTTTTTGATTTTTAAAATTTTTGAGAACGTTTGATTAAAAATCGGATGATACAGTCATATTGACTTTTATATTTTTTACATGTAAATTAAATTTCTTTTAATTTTTTTTTTTTAAAATATACTGTCGGATTGGAGCCAACTCAAACAATCTAATTGTATCTTTCAATTTTTGATTGGACACTTTAAAAAAATAAAAAAAATCTAAATAAAAAATAAAAAATTGACTCCCCCAACTTATCCAATCTAACTGGTAGAACAGTCTGCCGGGGAAGAACAGTCCACAGGCCACTTCACCCTTGTATTATCAGTTCTCCGCTCCTTCGCCTCCATCGACCTCGATTTACTCAACGACCCCAACTCGTTGCAGTACACAAAGGACGTGCAAGCAACTCCGGTGCTGGGAAGTGCCCCCCATCTTTTCGAAATTATCTGTATGCACCCATTACATGTAAATTTATAAAAATACTTTATATTTTAGGATTCTTTTAATCCCTCTAAAAGTATCATATTTAGTTTAATATCTGTAACTTGCATATTTTTATTTGCATCAATAGAAATTGATAGGTTATAAAAAAAAATCCCATTGGGTAAGAGATGCTTATTAGGTGAGAATATTCTTCTAACCACTGTCAAATATAATAGAATAGATAAAAATGACGTTTCTACATGTCACCTAGAGCAGATGCGGATCCAGCTGGTTTCAGTGGGGACCTAGGACCCCACTGAAATTTTAGAATTTTACTATAAGGGTCTTAATTTAATAAGATAAGTTTTAAATTTAGATATAAGGTGACCCCATTCGATTTTTTAAATGGACCCCACTGAAATTTTAGAATTTTATTATAAGGGTCTTAATTTAATAAGATAAGTTTTAAATTTAAGTATAAGGTGACCCCACTGAATTTTTTAGATGACCCACACGACCCGAGCCTCATTTAGAGCTCAATTCCATTAGATTTTTTAAATATTATTATGATTTATGTTTATGATTTAATAAATAATTAGCTAAGTGCATCTAGAAGAAAAAAAATCCTCGTAACAAAGTATATTTTTTTATTGAAGTATATCATTTTTATAATGATTAAAATATATTTATTTTTATTTTAATATTTTAATATAATAAAAATAAAATATCAATATATTTAATGATGATCCGAATGACCCCAATGGACAAAGTTTCTACCTCCGCCACTGACCTAAAGTGAGAAAGAGGGCGCACCATTCCCTCCTGCGTTGAGGTGTTGACACCCTTGCAGAGAGAGAGAGAGAGATCATATGTCTCCTACATATATGCACAAACAAATGCATGCACGCATGCACATAAAGAGAGAGAGTCATGTACGCAATGGCCTTCTTGGCACACCTTCTTGGCACACGCACAACATAAAGACAGAGAGAGTCCTCGGGTGCCAACACCCCCACCAATAGAGAGAGAGAGGGAGAGAATAGTGTAGAGAGAGGAGCATCTCTCTCTAGAGAGAGAGGAAGGGGCACATGGAGAGGGTGAGAGGGGTGTGGTGGCGGATCCAGGGTCTTTTCAGTGGGTCTTGTGATTCTACTGGATTTATAAATTTTAAGAGGGTTCATTATTCTTAACTTATTAGAGTAATTGGTATCTTGGCACATTAGAGTATCCTTAATGGCAGTCCAACACATTGGCTCTGGCGCAATAAAGTAATGTCACTGGTTTCGAGTGATCTCAATGACCTATTGATTTTGATTCAATAGAGTGATCTCTTAATCTACTGTTTGAATCATCTTACTAAACAAAATTTTTAAATCTGCCACCGGAGCAGTGATAAAGGAGGGAAGATCAAAGAGAGACCTTGAGAAAAAAAGGGAGAGCAGGGCGGTACCTTGACGCAACCTTATCCATCATCCTTTTAACCAGGGTTCATGCAATGGTTGACAGTGGGTATTTATGCGTAATAAAATTTTAAATTTTGAGTGCAAAACGAAATAATCAACTCATAGCTTCACTTTGTCTGTGGAATAAGTCCTGAATAGGATGTTTTATTCTCTTAAAATCTTTTAACCCACTTTGGTGGAGGGGAGTGCTTAACCCAGGGTGCTATGGGTTATACTAGGGGTTAAGCGGAATAACATGGGTATTTTGAACTCTTTATTCCACTCTTTATTCTCTTCTTTATTCTACTTATTCCTACCAAATCACTTGGAATAGCGCAGTGCAATTCTACTTATTCTGGGTGGAATACCAACAATTTACCAAATCAAAATACCTCTTATTCTGGGTTAAGAAATCCCCATAACCTTATTTTGGTTTAAGTTATTATGCAAACAAAGGGAGCAAATAGAGATTTATTGATTCAAAAAAAAAAACTCATAAAAATTTAAGTCGATACCAAACAACTATAGATATTAAATAGTAAAACAAAATCCTTATATTTTAAAATTTTGAGGGACCCCAAGCAAAGTTTCCTCGCTTCGCTCATCTGTGTTGGGACTTGGGACACCGTGGTCACCGTCACCCGCAACAGTCACCAGGCAGCCACGCAAAAGGTGGCGGGGCGAGAGGAGTTGCCGCCTCCCTACGCGTGGCACCGCCCTTGTTCTACCCACGTCCACTCATCGGAAATGGCGGCAGCAGCAGTTTTTAGAGAGCGAAACTAGAGACAGAGAACTCCAGAGAGAGAAGCTAAAGAGAGAGGAAAGAGAGTTCAGTGGGAGAGAAGGGAGGTGGGAGGGGGGTGTTGGGTTCGGCCATGCAGGAGGCCGCGGTGCAGACGGGAGGCGGGGAGGAGCCGGGGGAGACGCTCGCGGGGATGCTGAAGGCGGCGGAGCCGCTGGTGCGGCGGAAGGCGGCGTGCCAATGGCTGAGGGAGAGGAAGGTGGGGGAGCTGGTGCGGGAACGGCGGCGGCTGGTTGAGGTGCCATACACCGCGTCGCTGCGGGACACCATGAACGCGCTGGTGGCGAACGAGGTGGTGGCCGTGCCCGTGGCGGCGCCGCCGGGCCGGTGGATCGGCGCCGGCGGCTCTATGATCGTGGAGCTGGACCGGGCGACGGGGGCCGTCCGCAAGCAGTACATCGGCATGGTCACCATGCTGGACGTCCTCATCCACGTCGCCGAGGAGGAGGGCGAGGAGCCCGCGCCCGCCACCAGCCCTAGGGCCGCTAAGGCGGCAAGATTTGATCTGGAGCAGCGCATGTCGGTGCCGGTGTCGTCCATCATCGGGCACTCCCTGGAGGGGCTCAGCATGTGGACACTCCACCCCAACACTAGGTCTAATTTTTCTCCATCTGCTTTGCCACCCATTTCCCTCCATACACAACACTAGATGATCTAAAAAATTAACACTTCAATAATTCCTCAAATTATTCGTTTGCATGTTAAGGTTTGGCTCACTAGCTTTAAGATTACTTACATATTAAGTATGTTGAGTTTCAAAATTGCCATGCTTACTTTCATATTATCCTACCTAGCATCCTAATATGTGTGATATTAATTCAAAAACATCAGGATGATGACATATTTGATATGTAAAAATGTTTCGTAAATGTCACTAAATATATTAGCTTGTAAGGGTATTTAAGATAATACGCAAGTGAGCATGGCATTGTTGAAAGTTAACACGCAAGAGTGGTTAATGAGAAATTAATCAATTATCCCTTAGTTTGATGTTTATTTACTTTTTGGTATTTTAATGTGAAATTTCAATATGTTCTAAGACATGCGTTCAATATAAATACCGTTCTTGTTTTCGTATTATCCTATATACCTTACAAAAAACATATATTTGAAAAATTTATACGTATCAAATATGCCATTGAAGTGGCAATTTTAGAACATTACACATATGAAAATAAGCATGTCATTTTTGACATTTAACATTAGATTATCCCTTTTAAAACTTCTCCATATGGATGTCTCACAAATCACAGTTATTTACCATTTCCAATTTTTTTATTTTTTCTTTTTGAAAAAACGGTTCATAGTTTCAAGGATAATTAACAACTTATATTCTGGTCCTTTGACCGTTTGACTTTGTTGTTTACAGAGTTAGGTTTCCTTTGACCATTGAACTTTAGCCTGCATAACACATTGTTTCTCTTGAAACTTTTTAATTGTCTATGGACATGCTAGGCAATTCCACTTTTCACTTGAGCCAACCCACCTTTTCAATCCATGTTCTTCTAGAGCAATGAATACATGAACATCTTTAGATCTTCTAGATTCTTTGGATTCTTTGCAAGAAGTTGTTTGGATTGCTGAAAAACAGTAAAATCCTTCGTTTTGGTGTTGCTGATTCTGGTTTTAAAACAAATGAAAGTGAGATCCACCATTTTTGATGGAAAACAACATAAGGGATTATCTTTGTAAATGATCAATTTGGATCTTTCACATCATTCCAAACAAAAGGAACCCAAGAATTTCATATTTTACGTCACTCCAAACCAAAGGAATCCAAGTCTTTCACTGTTTTTCATCAAACCAGGCGACCCTTAGGCCTAATCTTCTTGATTTATTTTCTTTTATGATAATCCATTGTGCGGTTTATAACTATACTGCCACTTATCCAGAAGATGCATTACTTTATCTGAACGGCATCCAAAACTTCTCCGTTTTGCTATGTTATATTTGCAAAATTGTTTGCTTCTATTCATGTTTGGGGCACATTTCACTTATGTGAATTCGTTGATATGGAGTCTTTGATTCTCTTGTGATGTGGAAACTTTCTTGGTAGCTTTTCTATTATGATTCTAGTTCACTATTATTTTTATCCTCATTTCCAAATTCCCAAAATAATGTCAGCTGTATATTACTTTGTGCTAACTGGCAGAAAAATGCAAAAAATGTTGCATAATTGTGCTGATGCACCGCATTTTTACAACAATATCATAAGGATCTTGTAAACAATCTTAACACCGGGTTTCACTACTTGGTTTTGTAACTTGAGTTTTCTCTCGAATATCTTTGCCTATAAGGGCTCAACTCAATTTAGTTGTTTCTCTCTTTAGATGGCTAATTAAGATTTTGGTTAATGATAGGGGATATTAGTCTAGGTCACCAATTGTAGTGACCTAGTCATGAGTGGGGTACGAGGAAGGGGCTACCCATATGAAAGGTTTATCCGCATAGTAAGTTGGAGTTGGAGCCACCACAATGTGGAGAATGATTGTGTCTGGGGGCTGGGTAGGAATGAATTGGTATCGAAAAATGAAAAAAGGCTGCTGGACCATATATGATGGATTTGTATCCATAACTTGTAAGGCGTCTTTGAGGACAAAATCATGCGATCTTGGCTCATAACGGACAATACTTTACAAGGATTTATATATTTATATATATATATATATATATATATATATATATATATATATATATATATATATATTATGATATGATATGATATGTTATTCTTCCGTGTCCATGTGTCAAATTTTAATAAAGTTACCGTGTTGGACACCCATGTCCATGTCAACACTTGACATGTGTCCATTTCCTACGGATCATATAACAGTGATGGTTCAGCTTCCGATAAACCTGACTACCTAGAAAATGAGACAGGAGAAAGTCCATGCATGTTTGGGGTGCAAACTCAAGCCATGCAGACCCCCCATGAGGTGTGCTCAAGGAGTTCAGCTAGGTGGAGTCTAACTTGGGACCTTGTGGAGCATACTGGAGTTTCCGACAAGTCTTGCCATTGACCTTGTTCTGCAATATAGTTGGTTGTGAAGCATGTTCTTAGATAAAATTCATTCTAAACCTTGCTTGGCAATGAGATGAAGGGCTGAAGAGAGGTTCCTACCAATTAGAGAACCAAAAATCTGTTTGACAACCAAAATATCCTCTGATTTGTTCTTTTGGAAGATGGAATAGCCTATGTTTTGTGGACAATAGGCAAAAAACTAAATGGCGAAGTATTCCGCACTCTACCCCATGATCTTTCAAACAAATTCAAACATTGAATATCCTGAGTTGTTCAGATATGTAAAGAATGTACTGAATGGAGGATCTTGCTAATCACTACAACAAACTGTTGTGTTACTTGTGTATGTGAATGATGGAGGATTTTTCTACTTTTGACCTTAAGCCCTGTAAAACGCTCATGTTCAGAGGTGTAGACAGGATTTTGATACTGAGGGGGCCAACTTATATTGCACTAGTAATGTCTTGATGATTTTGCACAAACCATAAATTAATTTCATTATTATGATAATGCTAGTGATGGTTAAACAGACAGAAAACTAGTTCCCAAGAATTAGGAATAACTCAATCTAAGTGCTGTTTCAACAAAGTACGATAAAGGTTTAGAAGACTCCAAAGGGGAATTTAGAGAAAACAAAAGAACAGTGAAAAGGACAAATGTTGAGTGCTCTTTGGTGTGTTGTAAATTGTCATACTTCGTTTTTTAAATTGATTTTTGTTTCCAATAGTATTGAACTGAAAATGAAAGCAAAAAGAAACAATGCCATGTGGGTTGACCATATCTTAAAATTCAAACATTTACAGTAAACTAAACACAGGAAATACTGAAAACTAGTATTTCATAATGCTTTCATCATTTTATTGTAAACATCAAACTATAGCTACATCAAAATGCATAAGTTCATCAAGGTAAATTTTCTTTACATTTGTTCCCATTCTTATCAAATTAATTGCGCATATTCTAAATACACATCAGGTGATTTACATAATCAACAAATGGAATTGAACAAATTGAACAAAAAATGAATAAGTTAAAAAGTACACACTTCATAAAGGACCACATTAAAAATCAAAATAATAATAAACACAAAAGACTGCTTAATATTTCTAGTGCAACTACAGCATCGATATACCAATATGGGTCGGCTGGTGGCATTTGTGATGATGATGCCGAAGAGCCAAATATGTATCCAATATCCTGTACGCCGTATCCCATCGGGGCCTTGCTGGTGTTGGGATCCGGGCGGGACGCGAAGAACGCAGCGGAAACGAAGAACAAAATTTAATCCCGCCCGATGCCCGCTGATCCGATTCGGAACGAAAACACAAACCGAAAAACCAGGTTGGAATCTGATTACCGTGCGCGGATTCGAATCCGCTTCCGTCTCGGTTCCGTTGAGGTGATGCCGCAAGCCGCACAAGCGTCCGGCCTCCAGCGGTATCCACGCGATCCTCCGCGGTGGTTCGTCCTCGATCCCTCGTCCGTTTCAGCTCGCTCGCTGAAGATCCGTCGCCGCAACGATTGCGGAAATCCCGCCGACGGGAATTCCCGACTTTCGGGAATCATATGCGGCGGAGACGGAAGCTGTTCTGGCGCGCCGAACGGGACGCCCAGAGGTGGAGAGAGAAAGGGGGGGTGACGGCCAGCAAGGGAAATCCTGGAGCTTGGCCCAGGGTTTCTCAACAGCGTGTATATATATTAAGTCGGCGCGACTTTTCACAAAAGTCCCCGAGTTAATATAAATCCCACTTATGTACCACCGACTGAGAATCTTATTGCGTGTGACCCTCTAGGCCCATTCACCAGTCCGGTTTTCAGCCCGTTAAGTCCAATAACTAGTTATTGACTTATTGTAATTAATTAATATCTAGATATTAACTAATTACTCAACCAAATTATCATCGCATGTAAATTCGGTCGGACTTCTGATCAAGTTGGGTGCCAAGCAACACCGCATGATCCCGGAAGGTAATGGGGTTCAGCAACCCACTCATGGAACCTGTCCGTCCACAGTTACCACGTGGCTATAATCCTTCGTTCGCACAATGCTCTCGAGTTAACCTAGGGTATGGTCAACTGTCAAACCCTAGATGGTCAACTCACTTGAATCAGACTCCGCTGTACAATATCCAAAAACCACTTTTCTGATATTGTTTCTGCTCTGGCCAGAGACTCCTGCGGATCTACTCTAGAGCATTCTCTCTCCAGTTACCTGAGAGCGAACGATCCTCTATTGAACACACAATCACCTTCGAAGGTCTTCCGCTGGACCCGATCCTTGACTATTAGAGATCCCGTGGATAGGGATTCGTAGGTCAAGGTCAAAGTCCAGAAGTCCACCGACAAGGTGTCTTTGGTGTCTCAAGTCCAAGGATCAACCACGCTACTGTGACGATGAATCAAGCCGATTGACAGTCAGGTAAATTACCATTCGGCGATTCATGTCGGATCAGTTCAGTGAACTCATTCTCCAATGAGCACCTACAGGTTTACCATTGTGTCTCCACACTAGTAACTAACGAGATCAGTCACCCTCATCATATGAGCTGGAATAACCTGTACTAGTCTAACCGGATGTTTGATGTCCTTCTCAAACATCCTACGACTAGGAACAATTGAGAATATGTGTTTATAAGTCATCAGTCTCATTATTATGATCTCATCATAATCTGATGACTATTGCACATATTCATGGACTTCATTATGCGCAATTATAAATATGCCAATTTACATAATGAATTTAATGCCATTTATTAGTGAACCAGATTGAAATAGGTGTCTAATGATTGGCTTAGAGGACACCTATATCCATCAGCTGGTGGCCAGGGCTGTGTTGAGCTCCATGCTTTGTGAAGGAAGTTTAAGACTTCCAGAAATCTAAGGGACAAGAGTTGGAGAAAGAAACCAAAGTGAAAAGATAACCTACCCATGTAGTTTGGGAAAGGGAAGGGTAAAAACTGAACAGCCAATGGGTCACACATAGCATTTGGGAATGGAAAAGAAAGAAGCAACATGGAGTCGATTGTGGAAAGTGTTTTTGGGGGGGGGGGTTAGGGAAATCTTTGACATGTAGAGGGACTTGGGTTGGGGGGGGGGGTGCCTTGGCCACCACCGGTAGATTCGTCCCTCCTCATTTTCTGCTTGAAATTGAAACCGTGCTGTGGAACATACTCATCTACAAAATGTATTTCTTTAGATGCTTTGTAGTACATACACGCATTTATCAATATGGAAACTTTTTGAACTGATAAAAAAATATTTACTAGTGGTTTGATTTTTCAAGTTATTGAGCCTTTAAATGGTGATGTTGAGAATGACTTCAAAGGAAAGAGGATCTTCTTATTTATATACTCAATTTTACTCTTTTTTTCCATAAAACTTGTAAAATTCTGTTCTGATTATAGCATTTGATGTATGATATATACAAGCCTTAAATCTGTCATGAAGTAGTACATCTGCATGCAGGGAGATGCGTGTTTCAAAAATTGGATTGAGGGCAAGCCAGAAAGGTCTTCCATTTCATTTTCTTCAGTGGTTGGTTTACCAAAAATCAGTGAAACAATCGGATAACCATTCACTCGGGGGGGGGGGGGGGGGGGGTTAGAAGTCACAGGGGTGATGTATTCTGATACATTTCAGTTCAAATGCCCATTTTACTCTGGTTTGTAATGCAATTTTGGTGATCCATTCCATCTTTTCTCAACAGAGACCCATCCGAAAATAGAATTTTTTCCCATTTTAATACCTATTATGCATAATACTTTGTGTACCTGTTTGCCAGAATAGAACAGTGGGTATTGTTTAATTTTGATTTTTTTCTTTTTTGGTTAAAGTAAGAGGAGAAAGGAGTTGATGATTTGATCTTTTGAAGTGACCCTTTAACCAAAGATACACATGTTTACGACGGAAGGGAGACATTAGTAAGAAAATCTTTCATTCACATGATTGTGTAGATCTAGTCTTGGTGCCATCTTGATTGAGCAATAATTTCAGTACTTTTAATTCTGATTTGATGAAGTGTTATTCTACAGTTAATTTTTATATTTTGTGAGATTCAATAGTTCAAGTATATGTTCGGTTGGCAAGTAAGAAAGTAAAGACGTGAAACTGGAAATAGGGAATAGAATGTGATAGTAAAGGTCAAACAACAGTACCTTTTCTAGAGATTATTATCTTTACTAAGGGAAATAAGTACAGAAATCTTCATAGTCCTGATATCTGTACGAGTATCCATGCTCATGGGTTCCTTTCTCACCTGCAGCATTCTAGATTGCATGGAGGCATTCAGCAAGGGCGTTCACCGTGCTTTGGTTCCACTAGAAAGCCATGTAGAAAATGTTATTGCAGCAGAACTTGTGGAGTCGTCGCCTGGTTACAGCATGCTCACTCAAATGGATGTGTTAAGTTTCTTGAGAGCACACAATAGTGAATTGGATTATATTATATCGTACACAGTTGAGGAGCTAGGAGCAGTCAATGAAAATGTTGTCTCTATCACCACTAGCACAAGAGTTATAGATGCCCTTAGATCCATGAGGGCTGCTTCTTTAAGTTCTGTTCCTATTGTTGAAGCCCATGGGAATGTGAAATATGAACACATTCTTTTAGATGTAAGCTCCTATTTTCATTATTTGGTTCCCATTTGATCGTGAACTTGTTTACATATGAGCTAGTAGTTGATTCCATTTTAGCAGAAAATAAATGTCAGGACACTGCTCGATCTGAAGCTTATACATGGTTACTTCTTTTTTGTTCCATGTCTTTGCTTTATGTTTTTCTTTTATTTGGAAATGGTGGTTATTATTGTCAAGGCATGTGGAATGTCAGCTGAGCAGGAATTTTATAGAAAATATTATGTATTTTTTAGAATTTTATATCACTCATTGTCTTATCTGGATAATGTATGACATAAGTCTTATAATGGACTGCATGAAATCAAAGTGATTTTTTTAAAAAATTTGGCTTATAAGTTCACATCTCTTGGATTTCACTCTGAACTGATTGAACACAAATGTAAAGCCGTGCTTTCAGTTTATCACTAGATTCTTTTGTGTCGAAGGCGAAGGAATGCAGTAGTAATTCATCCTCATTAGATTCATGGGAGGATACACAGTTACAGATACAGATATCTGAATTTAAGTCCAAGTCATTTGACGAATTTCAAACTGAGAACTTGTCTATGCTTTGAAGTTCAGATAATTTACTGTCTTCAAATTTTCACTTTAATCTTATTTGGTGATAGGATATTTTATTCCATATTTTCATATTGTGCTTTTGATATGGACATCTTTTATCATTTGATGATTCACAGGGAAAAGGGAAGAGGTTGGTAAGCACATTCTCTGCAACAGATCTAAGGGGATGCCCAGTCAATCTGCTCCAGCAATGGTTGAACCTTACTGTTCTTGAATTTAAAGATAAGGCCTCAGTGCATCGTGCCACCTCCATCCTTGGGACTGACAAGTTGAGAGCTCTCATTACATGCTTTCAGGAGACCACCCTTGCTCAAGTTATTGAGGATGCTGTGGTCTGCCATGTACACAGAGTGTGGGTTGTGGACAGGCAAGGTTTGCTTATAGGGCTCGTTTCACTCTCGGACATGCTACGAGTGATCAGAGAGTCGCTACTCGTAGCTGAACGAGAACCCTAGAGGTCAATCGGCTAGCTTACTAGCTGCATGTCTGCATCTCATTGGTGAGTTTGTCTTCTCTTTTCTGGTCCCCATGTTAACAAGTTTGTCTTAATATATGCCTTTTCTTTTCTGGTCCCATGTTTTCATGTCAGTTGGGGAAGGTACCAAGTAGATCAACTTGCATGTATCAAACAAGCTTATGTGAGGCTGAACTTTGTGCGATTGTGCACCCTGTAAAAAGTTACTAGCTTTGGAGTTTAGGGTTCCGTTAGGAAAAATAAATAAATTGTGGGGCATAAATTTTAGGGGAATTCAGATTTAAGTTGTTAAAGAGGTCCGAACTTGAACTCAAAACCTAGGCATTGAGTTGAGGGAAATCTCAACATATATAGAGGGAAGGCGCCCACAGAGAATCCGATGTAGGACTAAACTTCAACACCCTTCCTGATGCCGAATCCAAATGGTTACGGCATAATTGACACTATGAACGGATCGGGTGGAATAGAACAACCCATCAGGAAAGGCTTGCTCTGATACCATGTTAAAGAGGCCCGAACTCGAACTCAAAACCTAGGCATTGAGTTAAGGGAAACCTCAACATATATAGAGGGAAGGTGCCCACAGAGAATCCGATGTAGGACTAAGCTTCAATATAAGTGATGATGATGTCAGCACTTTGTACATCTGAATTTACACTAGCATCGCAATAAGGTTTGGCATGTGAAAAACAAAAAGAGATTTAGAATATTAAATGCATAATGTTGATTACACTTTTTTCCCAGCTATTTAGAAAAGAAGAAAAAGAGATAGACGTGCGTTAGTTTGTGTTTTCTTTGAGAAAGCTAAGTAGGACAGCATTATTAAATGTTCTAACAGTGTATTTCTGTGCCATCCTTTTTTGGATGGCATGGGAATCCATATCCACTGTGCCATTCTGTTTGGATGGCATGGGAACAGGGTTCGCCGACTCGAAGAGTTGGATTGACTCGGATCTCCCATGATCCGGTACGAGTCGGGTCAACTCGTACCGACTCGTACGAGTCGCATGGTCAAATCGTACAGGCTCGGTCGAGTCGTACCGACTCGGGTTCATCCTGATACTGTACGAGTCGCCCGAGTCGGCACGAGTCGATCCGGTACGGTAAGACATGCATGGGAATCCAAATACCATTGATCCTTGCAAAATGGCATGATAAAGGAGACAATATAGTTCATCTGCGATCCATGCTGATATGATCTGTCAGGGACCCATGGTGTGGAACTGTCTCCTTTCATATGATACTCTGCTTAGTAGTGTTTGTGGCAACCTTCAGCCATTCCAAAGGTCCTTGTGGTGCTCTGCCTACATAGAATCCATAAAAACATCAATCTTGTGTTGATGCGGGTCCATCTGGATGGATTCACATCTAAATATGTTTTGCAAGTCATGTTTTGCCGATTTTATGTGTACATATTAGATTATTAGTACTCATTGATGTGAAGTGTTCGCATTGTTCCAAAAAATGTAAGGATAATTTATGACCCTTCACATTGATTTCTCCATGGTTCCATATTGTCACCAATGGACCAACCCGTTTCTAATCTGTAAAGCCCTGCCCCGGAACCAAATTAATCCGGGAACAAGAATGGGTTTAGCCATTCCTTACCCCAATTTTATTTATAGTTATGATAAATATACACATCTTTTCTGATTTATGACACCAAGAGCTCGTTATTTTGCAGAGCCCGTTGGCGACAAATGTGGGTTACGAACATACCTAGGAGTCTCGGATGACAGCTTGAGGGCTTCACTCCGTGAGTTTAGACACACTTCTCCTTGTTGTGGTCATGTGATGTATTCAAATGTAATGTAAATGGCTATGTACAATAGTAGAGAATTGTGCTTTTGTTCCTCCTTTTAGCTGCTATGGAGTGTGGGGTATGTAAATGTAATATAAATGGTTATGTACAAGAATAGAGGAGATGGTACTTTTTCTTTCACCGAATAAAGTGTGCAGTTGTGTTTTCCTGTCCCACACTTCCACGCAGTGGCGAATGCAGAAATTTTATTCAGTGGGTTACTCGGATATTAAGTCATAAGTATAACTGGATCAGTAGGGTCTTAGGCTGGGCCAGATGAAGTCTTAGGTTGGGCTAGTGGGATCTTGGACTGGGTCAGTAAGATTTCGGACTAGACTGCGTTAGACTGAGTCAATGAACTTGACAAAATCCAGTGGGGTCTCAGGATCCCACTGGATCAATGCTGGATCCACCACTGCAAGTTTCAGGTGAGTTATTTGTATATATATATTTCATGTTGATCGTTTGGCTATCTTTCCTCTTACATGCCATCAAAATAAGTAAAATACCGTAGGTGATGGCCCGGTTTCGGCTGAGGCAGTGCTGTTGAAGTCGCAGTCGGGACTCGTGGTATGGGGTAGATTACACCAGTGGGCAAAGTGCATTATTTCCGGATGAAGTTTTATTGAAGCTATGGATCCAAGGAGGAAATAAAGGGGAACATAGTAGGACATTGATGAAAAGGATCTCAATGGCAAACGAACTGCATTATTTCCTAATGAAGGTTTAGGGGCATTCACATTCTCAAAAAATTCCAGAGAAATAGGAAATCGTGGGAAATATTTCTCTAGGGAGTGAAAAATATTGGAAAGCAAATAGTCCCCAGAGAGAGTTTGATGTCAATATGGGGAAAGAAATAATATTTTGAGGACATAGAGATTATTTTTTCAACTAATTTTTCCCTGCGTTTGTAAAAACGTGTGTATGTTAGATGACAAGATATGAATGCAAACGCTCCTGTTATTGAAGTTATGAATCCACACAAGGATGTCCGTGCCGAATGGCATTCAATCTTTTTGATGCATACCCAAAGATTTATGACCTTTGGGCTACATAAATCTAGAGTTGCAACTCATGTCGAGTTATGTACGATTTTAAATTCAATTTCTTGTGATGCTGGATTGCATTTTGCCAAGTCCTCAAAGAATCAATGAATACTAATTATAAACATAAAAACATATTTATTATATATCATTTACATCAATAATATTTTATATTCAATGATTATACACACAAATCGATATCCAGTCAACGTTAGGCTGATGATCTAATAGTCTATAAATAAAAGAAAGTGTTTCTAGTATTGTAATTTCTATAAAGAAAAAAAAATCTCATTTAAAGAATCAATGAATGCTAAATATAAAAATATAGTTATTATATAATATTTGTATCAATAATATTTTATATTCAATGATTATACACATTAATCTACATCGAGTGACTGCTAGACTGATGATCGAATAGTCTCTAACTAAAAGAAAGTGTTTCTTGTAATATACTTCTGAAAAAAATCCTCATACCTTGTAGAATTCATATTTAAAAGACTTAATCAAAATTATCATATTCACTGTCACACATTCTTAATATAGGTTAATCAATATATGACCCGATAGCTACTTTAAGGTTTTCTTTAGTAAAAGATGCGATCTTTATAATAGGGTTTGCATTTCAAATTAAATATAATAGGTCAACACATATATAATTATCTTGCAGAAAAAATTTAAATTGTTTAATGTTAAGCGAGCCTAAACCTAAGCTCAAAAATCCATGTAACATAGACTTCGACCGACCTTGGATCTGGCTCCAAGAAAATGGATTGGGCTAGAATTGGGCTTGATTTGGTCCAGTTCAGTCCAAGTCTGGCCCATTGACATCCCCTTGTAGGAGGATTATTAGGACTGAAACATTCACAACGAAGAGAGGAATAGGTAGAAACCTTCCCTTGTAGCATGTGAGATTTGGACATAAAATGCAGTCATTGATGCTATACTTCTAAACCACTTTGCCAAAACAAACCATACTAAAAGAATTTTATATCCAATTTCATTTGTGCATGGCTCTTTATAAGTTCCTTCGCAGGGTGAGAGACCTATGATGTGTTTTAGTAGACAAAATTGTGTCTATTAATATATATTTAACCCAAGTTTTAAAAACAAAGAGAAGAAAAAGTCATGTAAGAGGTATTGATAACAACCATGGAATTAGTGACCTTTAAAAGTAAAAGACTGAGTAAAAGGTTATAAACAACCTAAAGGAAAAAAATCTAATATTTTATCTATGTCTTAGCATAATATGTCTAAAAGAAACAATGTTTGAAATGATGATCACTTAAACAATAAAAGAGAGAAAAAACCTCTACAAAGATCAGTTAGAGCAAGGCAATGTCTATCACATCGATGTCCAATATTTGACCTAAACCTTGAAAAGTTGATGCATGTTGGTTTGATGCAACCTAGTTCATAAAATGACTCATAACAACTTGTATTAGTTAACAACTTTTCTTCTTAAAAATCTTGATTATGATAAAGCGCTAAGTAGATTTTGTATCATATCAATTGATTTGAGACGAAAAACTTATAAAACTATCTTGTTCTCCAAGCAGCTTAGTCCACATAGATGACTTTGAAGCAAGGTGGCATAGGAAAGATATGTGATGGGGCAAAACTCAATTGGGCCCAGAAGCTGGGCCCAGTCCCAATTTAAGAATGGGCCGAACGCCATTCGTTTGTTCTTGGAGGCCCAGGATCATACTGGGCCGAGATGAATCCGGCCCAATCATCAAACTAAACAACATTTAGCCCAAGTGCGTACTGGGCCGACATGGGTCCGGCCCAATTCAGTCAACTACTTATAGACTTTCGGCTTATTGGCACTTAGAATATTTTCGAGATTTCATCTCAAACTCTTAGGAATAGTCTTACATCGACTGCCACTAGAAAGGAACCCTCATCTCCTGCTATAAAAGGAACACTATTCGCGGCAGTAAAGGTACACACGCTATTAAGACTCCACCTCTCTCTTAATACTAAAGTTTTCACTAAAGTTTTCATCAAAGTTTTCATTAAGTCCATTGTTAACTTAACCATCGGAGCGGGTTCCCCTGGGCCGAGACCTGGGACCCATCCGACTGATTCCTTCTTCCCGTAGGAGTTTCTGCCTTCGTCCCCGACTTATTTTCGGCTTGGATCCCCCTCGGCCCTCGGTCGCCTACTAGTTTTCGGATTCCGCTTCCGGAGTCCGACAGTGACTGCCTCGGCAACATCAATATGAACAATGTTTCTGACCCACAAGAAATAAACAGTAACCACTCTATATGGTGGGATACCCAACTAAAGAAGATTTGGTTGTCCAAAGAATTCATAGTGGCTTGGTTCGTTCCGATCCAATACATTCTTCTATCCTAGTGGATTTTTCTGTGTATAATCACGTAATACCTGGTATATACTACAAATGCAAATGCCAGGATACAAATATGTGTGTTCAGAGTCTTTTTTTATTTGATTTTGAGACAGTTTAATTAAACCCTAACCAAAGCAAACAAGATCTCAAATTGAACTAAACTAAAGCATACATTTTGAAACCAAGCTAGATTGAACTAAAATAAATTGGTTCGGTTTGGTTTGGTTTAGCCTTGGTGTGTAGGGTCAATCATCAACAAGGTCTTTATTGACTCGATCCTTGTAGACACTAACACATTAGTCAATGTGTGTCTCCTAATCACCCTTAGAGCCTGCAACATAACTGAAAGGGAGCTTAAACCTACCCCACCATGGTAGCGGCATATGACAGCATGAAGAGGTCGTACATGGTGTTATTGACTTGGAGGTTGAGTTAGGTCCTCTCATTATGACAATAGAATTCCACTTGAATTTTGTACTTCGTTTTGCTTCATAAAATAGTCAGAAAAATTATTTCTCATAGGGAGAAATCTTGTAGGAAGCAAGCACCTGATAAAGTATTCCATTGATTTAGCCAACAGATGCACCGGTTTGTCACAAATTCAAGAATTTATGGACCAACTCAACTATGTCCCTGACCTCCCAGATCAAGAAGTTCATTCCCAAGGAGATGGGTTAGGAGTTTATGAAATCATGGATGATAGTACTCCATTGATGAAGAGGATGGTGAATAAGAGGATCCAGTAGAACGCTACCAAGATCTTTAGTGACAAACTTAGAAGAAAAATAGTACAATTACAAAGATAAATAATCACTTTTAAAATCATCGCTAAAACCAAGTTTTTTAGCAGCGGATATCCTAAACAGCTGTTATTGACCTTTAGCGACTGCACCTACGGTAGCAGTTTTAAGAATGGCTGCTAAATGTCTTTAGCAGCAATTTTCGTACTTTTAACAGCAAATAAAATCTTGCTAACAGTGGGTTTTGTTGTAGTGAACTCTACGCTAGCATGTTTAGGAAATCTGATCACATCATCAACCAATGTCAAGGAAACCACTAAGAAGAATAATCTAGCAACAAAAGAAGAACCTAGATCGTGCTTATAAATTTGCATTTTAATAATTATTCTTTTCCACAACAGTTGAAAATGTTTTAATTCAAATGACATACTTCGTTTTCATTTTTCTAATAAATTTGTTTCTTTAGAAAGTCTTTTCTATTTGAATAATGCACCCCTAAGACTAGGTGCAGCGTGCACATGATTGATAATCTAATAATTACGTCCACTCTTGCAGCTAAAATCTAGAATGCAAGTACATTCCTTTTCAAATTCAAGTATTCATTATACAAATACGGTAATGTTAATATGCTAATTCAATTCTATTGCTGTATATTTGAATTTTTGTAAACAGTTTGTTTCAGTCGAAAGGACATAAAAAAGGCTCAACCAAGAACTCATTCTCCCCATTGATTATAGTTTCTTCAAGAATTAAGAGGGATAATTCAGAAAATATTCTTACAGGATATTCTAGCCTTCTATTTGAATCATCCTTTCTTCTTTTATTAATATTTTTGACTATCCAATTTCTCATAAAGATATTAGACCTGCCCACTTGCGGCGCCAACTCCCACTAACACAAAGTCAAAGTTAAATAAGTCATTCGCAGTAATCAAGTGAAAAAAGCAAACTAAATAATTTATCCTCACATACCCGTCTTGAGATGCGTAATACTTGCTTGCTGCATTGTATGGGATGTAGCCCGAAAAATAAATAAATATTTTTGAAGGTTTGTTCATGATGGGTCCTATCATGTCTGACAATTTATACAATTTGATCTCTAATTGGATGATCAAAAATTTTAAAAAATCGAGCGTCAACGAATGGTAAAAGAAAATGCTTAATGAGCTAAACCTATTAAACTGGAGCTTAAATTTTTTATCTTTTAGCATTTTTTAGATTGTTCGGCCATGATGTAGCCGATGGTAAAAAGCTATAAGTTGCACCGTGTTCCTACCAGCACGCTTGCTGCTCATAATTGAAATCAGAAAAAGAAGCCTAGACATTCTCGTCTCTTCTGAGAAACGGACCAGTAATGGTCCCTGGCCTTTTGTAGGTGCCAGACGCCACTTACAGCTCCCACTTTGTCCACTAATTATCTGGAACAGTATAACTTGAAAACTTGCGTATAAAACCTTAACATCATTTTTTAACACTACTTTTTGATCAATTATACATTAGAAATTATAACTATCGTATGAACAATAACACTTTCCTCTAATAGATAGTTGACAATTAAGTATGTTAAAAAACTATGTTACTATACTATTTTACAAATCTCAAAGGTTTACTTTGTTTGCAAAATTGTTCATATTAGAATAAGATTTTAGAGATTTCTTAAATCAGAATAAGAAGTATTTTAATTTAGTAAGTTGCTGATATTTTATTCAAAATAAAGAGAATTACACTGCGCTATTTCAAGTGATTTGATAAGAAGGAGTGGAATAAATGGTAGAATTGGAGGAATCGGAAGAATTAGGAATTCTAAGTAAAATTAGGAGAATTAAAAGAATTAGGCATCCCGACAACCAAACGGGATTCGAACTCTTATACCGGTTAATCTCAGGTTCTGCCGCTGCAGATTTATACGACCTAGAGCTATTTACAAGCACCACGAACACGACGCGTAGCTCCCCCAGTCCAAACATCTATGCCAAATTATTCAAAGGAAGTAGAGAAAAAAAAACTAATCAAGTAGATACCAGGACCCTCGATAGAAATTTAAATTTAAGTCGGATCTATAATCTGATTGGAAAAGCCCCACAGCATGCGAAGCTTAGGAGGAGCATGCTGTGCAGGGCCTGCAAGCGAGAAGAAATATCAAACGACTAAAAGAGAGAGAGAGAAAAAAGAAGAAGAAAGGGTTGCCTCTACAACGCTTCAGCTGGAATGACAAATCTGCCAACCATCTTACGAAACTAGAAATTTCCATGTATGAGGAGTCTCAAAACAAGAACAAGCCAGCGACCACAAGTACATGTTGAGAAGCACACCAAAATCTACGTACTCTTATATGTATGCATACCCTATACATCAGGAGGACGACCACTGCACTGGAATCTGCTTTGCATCATATATATATATATATACACATACTAGCCTGTGTTCTACATGGTGCCGATGGGTTTGTGAGCAGCTGGACTGGTGGACTTGGAATTGGAGGGCATGGAGTTAGAGCGGCGCAGCCAGCCTGACGAAAGGTTGCGGTGGTGCCGGCACCGGAAGGAGCCTCGGTGCGTTGTCGGAGAGCACAGGCACTGCCCGGTCCCCGTGCCCTTGGGCGAGGGCAACGATGAGGTGGGACTGGGCTCTCCTTTCCCTCCAGTGCTCTTGGGGGATGCTGCCATGGCGGTGCCACCGGAAGAAGCCATCACCTGCAGGCCCAGCTCCCAACTGGGGATGTAGGGTGTTGGAATGGAGCCTCGTAGCTGAGCCTATAAACATGACCAAGGACAATATAATATTGAGTCATATTAAGCCTCAATCTCATTTTATGGACCAGAAAACCCATATAAACCAAGGGTAGATGGGGGTTTCACATTTGATTTTTTTTTCTTTCTTTCTCTGAGTGGTTGATTTATTTTTATCTCACGTGAGTGAGGATATATTTTAATACGAAGAACCAAACCTAAGAGATCTTGTCTCCTATCTGAAGATCTAAACAGCAATTAATAATATAATTCGGTCATTTTGGAATAAAGGTAATATCCTCGTGTCCCCAACAAATGAACTAAAAGTGTACATTTGAATGTGTGGTTTAGGAACTTGATCCACAAGTCATGAAACGGTAAAAACTAATATTTAAAAAGTAATTTAGTGAGTTCGAGTGAGTTCAAGTCTCACAGTCATAGGTATTTTTCACTCTACTCCCCGTGAGCTCACTGAATCATTTGTCTTAATATTTTTTTAATCTGCATCTTAACAATTATCTCTTGCCTTACTGATGATAAGGATGAGTCTAGACATGTAACATCCTTTGTCTATCAAAAATCCTCCTCCTAACGAGGGACCAGCCTGACATGAGAGTGTAAGGCGCATACCTAAGACAGAAGATTGCCACAAATAATATGGAAAAAGGACATCTGTAACACATTAGAACTATGAATATTTGGAGACCTTGTATTCGTGTGATTGTGGGGGGAGCTTGCAGGGAAGAGGATTGGGTAGGCGTGTGGTGTTTTGAAGGCGTGGAGATTCCCTCCCACAATAATTTAAGATGAACATGTCCTTGTGGCCTCATCTTGACCATCTCTTGTGCCAAGAAAGACTACGCACCCAAAGATTCCCTTCACACTGGCATCCCTTTCTTCTCAAGGCCAAAACGGAAGATTGGAAGATGGATTAAAAAATCCAAAGGAAGAAAAAAGGAGGTTTGGATGCCTCAAGCAGATAAGCTTCGAGGGGAAAAGAAGTATCGGGAAGGAAACCGACAAAAGAAAGATGGAGTAGAGGGAGGGAATATCACATCGGGGAGCTCATTATTGAGAGTTTGAGAGCGAGATATCTTGAAAATGGAAGCTAACGATAGGAGATTTGAACTTTGTCAGCTTGGAAACGGTATTGACCGGTTTAGGGTTGGGGCAGTGGGGATCATTTTTGGATGGACATCAAGAACTTGACCCACTTGTTACCTGTCGCACTAGGGAAGCGTCTAAAAGCAAGAAATGTAGGGTCTGTTAGGATGCAACCTGCATTTAGATTTACCATTAAACACACTTTTCAATATAATCTTAATTAATTTGGATGGTAAATGTTGGAAGTCACCCAACATATATACACAAGAAATTACTTGAGATCGTAGTTTGGAGAAGATCCTCGCAGAGTTGATGTAACGGAAGCAACAAGATCATCCTCGTCAACGTAGGAAAGCTAACAGAGTTCTCTACAAGATTTCACGTGATAAATCTCGGGTCTGAAGATGGCATCCCAAAGAGGGGGGAGAGAGAGAGAGAAGAAGAAGAAGAAGAAGGAGGAGGTTCTGGGGAGAGAGAGATTCTAATTGCAACATCTGCAGCCCACAATCTCATCTCATATACCCCACTATATATGGTAGTGGCACTGAAATCCTCTTCCCACATGGAGAAGGACTCTATTGAGTCTTAATATAGTTCAACTATGACTTAATCTACACCAATGTGGATGACCCGAATTCAAACTCATTTCGAACGCTATCTACATCTCCTATTTAGACACATTGATTAACAAAATATCTAAAAAAAATTCATCCAACTCTTCTTTTCATACGAGAAATGGCACGTGCGACTGGACGCAGATGATAAAAAATGAAGAATGTTATATTAAGTTATCACCTGACAAACGTAACACTATAACTCCAAATCTCACCTCATACCTCAAACTATAAGCTCACACTAGGTCAAATTGAGATTTGATCTTCCTGAGATCTTTATCTTAATCTCTCAAAACTATGTGTCTACACTCATGATTATGTTGGATCTATCCATCATAACTATTGGCCAACAATACCTTAGAACAATACAAATATAATGCAAGTTGACTTTTCTGATGTCACATATATCAATATGTTTAAACTTGATTACTTCCTAGCCATGCTCCGTTGGACCAAATGACTCATAACCCTTGGATGACATGCTAACGTAGTATTATCAAGTCTTTACTTCTTGACAAGGTGCATAGTTCCAAAGGGTATAGGAAAGTACGAAGGCTTCACATAGTGATAAAGGAGAGATCCATTCAGCGACTCCTTTGATGGTCGACAAAATACTACACAGTATGATTTGTATGCTATGGTAGAGCAACAAATAAAATATGCTAGGCTCATACACCGTATGAATCTATAACCCTACGCTTTATTAAGCGTATCCGGGTTGTCCACATGGTTCCCATCAGATTTGGTTATTGCAAGTTACATGAAAAAAACAAAATCCATATTTGACTGATTTTTAATCATTCTCATCATAGCCATCTATTACGATGATTGCAACTCTTATCATGATCCTATTGAACATGAAATTATGCTCCCACTAAACACGAAGTCCACAGAGTCTATCTCATCATGCTCACTTTCACTGCGATAAAGCGATCGTCTGTATGAGTGGACCGATCACAGCCTGGTGGCATTCTGATATAAGTGCACTAATAGTAACTATCTCATTCAAAGAGATATTTGATCACAACCAAATCGTGCGCAAGTAGCATAATATCTAGTCATCATAAGACTTACTACGTGATGTCGTAGAGCAAGGCTCTCAGTACTTTGTGTAAGAAAAACCTTTTCAATTCTTCTTATTTTATGGGACTTCAATTAACATTAAGACCCGAGCCTACCATATTTAGACTATCACTGAGTCCTTCAACCCACAAGTGGAAAACAACCACTCTCATATGGTTTTTGATCAACTTCATATTTTTTCCATGTTGGATAAGGTCTAGTCTTCCTTATCAGATGTTGACACTTCAACATCTTAAAGCAAAACTGCAAGAGGCAATAAGTGGTTCACTCCCACTGTCTATATTAGTACTCCCACTGTCTTCAATTAGTTTAAAGGAAGACATATCCCTCTATCATTGCCAAAAGAGGAAGTGTTTTCCATAGGATTTTGTAGCTTATATAGTTGCATTTCCGATCAGACCTCTACAACTTAAAAGAATTTAAAGAGAAGTCCTCTTGGGCCTCATTAAAAGGTTTATGCAGACTTCTATACAAATCATCTTATAAAGAGGCACTAATAGTCTCAATCCCATAAATCATTCTACTAAAAAATAATACTTAAGAAGAAATTCAATAAAATAGAATCACTATATTCGAATTTCATATTATTCCATATTGACCAAGACTATAAAGACAATAATCAAATTAAAGAGATAATATAGTTCTAAAGAAAATAAATGAGCAACTTGAGACATCAAAGTCCTAAAATTGAAAATACACTGCATCAAGCTCTAGGTGACAACAGGCAACTCGAAAGACTCCTTCTTAAGCATCAATCTTCATGGTGATTTACTGATTTTGAATTGGTACTCAGCTGCAATCATACAATTTGGCTCACTCACAATCTATGTGTTGGGTTCTGAGAGACTTTATGAGTAATAAACTTATTTTTAGTACACATATTAAGATAAACATGGAGACCAGAGTAAACTACTTAATGCAATCACTAGCATAATGTCCCCCTTCTGACAGTTGAAGCACTTGACTTTATTCAAGTTCTTTTTCCTGCGCTTGCCACGTTTACTCTTTTGGTTATTCTTATGTCCCTCCTTTTCATCATCCTTTTGTTGTGTTCTACTTTTTCTTTTTCTAATTGCACACGTGATGCTTTCCCTTGTGCTCTTGAGCATCACCCATCAGTGCACTATGATGGATCGTCTCTTTGTACTCTACCTCAAGCTCAAGATGATGTGAAAAGTCACTAAGAATCTTGATGCTTTTATTATGAGTCAACACTATTTTGATATGCTTTCAAGAAGAATTTAGTAGGGACTTCAATATGGCAAGTACTTGTTGCTCATTAGAGAGCTCAACTACAATTGTCTTCAATAGTTTGATCTTTGAAAACATCACCCTCAGATGTTCTTTTATAAAGTGCTTGGGGTCCATTACGTATTGATTAAACCTCAAGGTTAAAACCCTTAACCTCGTTACTGATATGCCACCATATTATACCTTCAATTGTTTCCACATCCCTTTGGTAGTATGAAAACTCTCAAACTTTTTAATAAGGTTATCATGCATGTAGCTTAACATAGTATAGCACACACTTTTGTCCTTATTTAGTCACTTATCATATGCTTCTTTGTCACGATTGACATGAGCAAGTGGCCCATCCTCTGATAGAGGTAGCATCATATTGGTCAAGGTCTCATATACCTTCTTCTCGTTAAGGAGATACTAGATATTTCTATGCCACATATCGTAGTTATCATCTTTCAACTTATCTTGATCGGATAACTCATGATACAAGCCCTTTGTGGCCATCGCAATTGCATAAATTGTACAAATTTGATAAAATTAGGCACTTAATTTTTTTTTTCTCTCTTCAAACTAATTGATTATGCAGTTTGTGATACGTATCTCAGAATCAAAAATTTCGTTAGGCTTATGATCATCATCTCGATACATATACCAAATCATACTTCCAATCAATTAAAGGTAAAAAAACAAGTAATCTTAGAGACATTCCCATGAGAAAATAATACTATGATTAACTAGAAAATGTTAATTTTAAAGATTTTGGCCTTAAAAATTTTTCTGTAATAATCAGTGAAAAATATGATAAGAGACGCTTTTCCTATATCCATGTAATAATCATATATAGTGGCTACATGAAGGAATGTAAATCAAGGTAAAAACTGATCCAATAGATGTCCGGTGCATAAACATATCCCTTTACAAAGCTTTGCCTAATAATACAATCATTATTGTACCAATTTCCCCACAGGGGGCCTACTACATCAGATCTACTAAATAAAATAAATATAGATGCTACATCATTCATCATGAACTTAATATTACCTTAATAAATACTCATATAAATAGAGTATATAACTCATCACGCATGATAAGTTGCATTACCACACAATAAGAGCAACTAAACTGATAATTAATGCTACCATTAATTATGTGAATCATACACCACACTCATTTATGATTATAAATCATGCATCAACTTAATTAATGTAATTAAAGTGTAGAAAAATAATTAAAAAATATATAAAATTACTGCTTGCTGAACCCCTTATGTTGATTTTGATGAAGCAAAACTCTTATAATTATATACATTGCTATTGGTAAGTACAAAGGTAAGAAAATGTTCATCTCAATAACGGTAAGGATATATTGTCAAAAATTTCTTTGAATGGGTATGCATGTAAATAAGTTTTTTTGGCTATGGATAGCATTTTTTTAAGATTAAAGTCCCCAAAAAGGCTCCCAAAAACAAAATTGAATGAAAAGGCACTAAACTGCAAACTGGTAGGCATTGGTCGACAACTCCAGATTGGTCGACCACAACAAGAACTCAAATTTTACTGAGTGGCCTGTTTGGTCGATCAGTACCAAAACTCAGATTTTTTGAGTCTGTCTGGTTGGTCGACCAGAACTAGTGGAGGCTCTGGGGGTCAGATTTTCTTGCATAGGATTTCTGGTCGTCTACTGTTTTGGGTTGTAGTCACTCAGGACGATCCAAATGCCCATGTGACTGGATAGACTGACTTGTCCTTGTCTGTCCTAGAGTAATGACAGTCACATAAGAGCCTTTATGATAAAATGATTGTCAAGGACTAACATGGCACCTTTTCTCATATGATAGTACAAATCCTCATATATTTTTTGAGATTCTAAAGTACCTTTTAGAAACTTTTGAAAGCTTACTTTTTTCTCTTCATGCTACACGTCACCATCACCTTTTCACCTATCACTTGGTTGACTCTCTAAAAGGAACTTTTTGCTGGAAAAACTTTTTGTCTAATGACATCACATGGCACCTTGCTAGTAAGTACAATAAACGTAACACTATAACTCCAAATCTCGCCTCATACCTCAAACTATAAGTTCACACTAGGTCAAATTGAGATTTGATCTTCCTGAGATCTCTATCTTAATCTCTCAAAACTATGTGTCTACACTCATGATTATGTTGGATCTATCCATCATAACTACTGGCCAGCAATACCTTAGAACAATACAGATGTAATGCAAGTTGACTTTTCTGATGTCACATATTTCAATATGTTTAAATATGATTACTTCCTAGTCATGCTCTGTTGGACCAAATGACTCATGACCCTTGGATAACATGCTAACGTAGTATTATCAAGTCTTTACTTCTTGACAAGGTGCATAGTTCCAAAGGGTATAGGAAAGTACGGAGGCTTCACATAGTAATGAAGGAGAGATCCATTCAGCGACTCCTTTGAAGGTCGACAAAATACTACACAGTATGATTTGTATGCTATGGTAGAGCAACAAATAAAATATGCTAGGCTCATACACCGTATGAATCTATAACCCTACGCTTTATTAAGTGTATCCGGATTGTCCACATGGTTCCCATCAGATTTGGTTATTGCAAGTTACATGAAAAAAAAAAAATCCATATTTGATTGATTTTTAATCATTCTCATCATAGCCATCTACTACGACGATTGCGACTCTTATCATGATCCCATTGAACATGAAATTATGCTCCCACTAAACACGAAGTCCACAGAGTCTATCTCATAATGCTCACTTTCACAGCGATATAGCGATCGTCTGTATGAGTGGACCGATCACAACCTGGTGGCATTCTCATATAAGTGCACTAATAGTAACTATCTCATTCAAAGAGATATTTGATCACAACCAAATCGTGCGCAAGTAGCATAATATCTAGTCATCATAAGACTTACTATGTGATGTCGTAGAGCAAGGCTCTCAGTGCTTTGTATAAGAAAAACATTTTCAATTCTTTCTATTTTATGGGACTTCAATTAACATTAAGATCCGAGCCTACCATATTTAGAATATCATTGAGTCCTTCAACCCACAAGTGGAAAACAACCACTCTCATATGGTTTTTGATCAACTTCATATTTTTTCCATGTTAGATAAGGTCTGGTCTTCCTTATCAGATGTTGACACATGAACATCTTAAAGCAAAACTGCAAGAGGCAATAAGTGGTTCACTCCCACTGTCTTCAATTACTTTAAAGGGAGACATATCCCTCTATCATTGCCAAAAGAAGAAGTGTTTTCCATAGGATTTTGTAGCTTATATAGTTGCATTTCCGATCAGACCTCTACAGCTTAAAAGAATTTAAAGAGAAGTCCTCTTGGGACTCATTAAAAGGTTTATGCAGACTTCTATACAAATCATCTTATAAAGAGGCACTAATAGTCTCAATCCCATAAATCATTCTACTAAAAAATAATACTTAAGAAGAAATTCAATAAAGTAGAGTCACTATATTCGAATTTCATATTGTTCCATATTGACCAAGACTATAAAGACAATAATCAAATTAAAGAGATAATATAGTTCTAAAGAAACTAAATGAGCAACTTGAGACATCACAGTCCTAAAATTGAAAATAGACTGCATCAAGCTCTAGGTGACAATAGGCAACTCTAAGGACTCCTTCTTGAGCATCAATCCTCATGGTGATTTACTGATTTTGAATCGGTACTCAGCTGCAATCATACAATCTGGCTCACTCACAAACTATGTGACGAGTTCTGAGAGACTTTATGAGTAATAAACTTATTTTTAGTACACATATTAAGATAAACATGGAGACAAGAGTAAACTACTCAACGCAATCACTAGCATAATGTCCCCCTTTTGACAGTTGAAGCACTTGACTTTGTTCAAGTTCTTTTTCCTGCGCTTGCCATGTTTACTCTTTTGGTTATTATTATGTCCCTTCTTTTCATCATCCTTTTGTTGTGTTCTTATTTTTATTTTTCTAATTGCACACGTAATGGTTTCCCTTGTGCTATTGAGCATCACCTATCAGTGCACTATGATGGATCGCCTCTTTGTGCTCCACCTCAAGCTCAAGATGACGTGAAAAGTCACTAAAAATCTTGATGCTTTTATTATGAGTCAACACTAGTTTGATATGCTTTCAAGAAGAATCCAGTAGGGACTTCAATACGGCAAGTACTTGTTGCTCATTAGAGAGCTCAACTACAATTGTCTTCAATAGTCTGATCATTGAAAACATCACCCTCAGATGTTCTGTTATAGAGTGCTTGGGGTCCATCACGTATAGATTAAACCTCAAGGTCAAAGTCCTTAACCTTGTTACTGATATGCCACCATATTTTACCTTCAATTGTTTCCACATCCCTTTGGTAGTATGAAAATTCTCAAACTCTTTAATAAGGTTATCATGCATGTAGCTTAAAATAGTATAGCACACACTTATGTCTTTATTTAGTCACTTATCATATGCTTCTTAGTCACGATTGACACGAGCAAGTGGCCCATCCTCTGATAGAGGTAGCATCATATTGGTCAAGGTCTCGTATACCCTCTTGTCGATATACTAGATATTTCTATGCCACATATCGTAGTTATCATCTTTCAACTTATCATGATCGGATAGCTCATGATACAAGCCTTTTGTGGCCATTGCTACTGTATAAATTGTACAAATTTGATAAAATTAGGTCCTTAAAGTTTTTTTTTTTCTCTCTTCAAACTAATTGATTATGCAGTTTGTGATACGTATCTCAGAATCAAAAATTTCGTTAGGCTTATAATCATCATCTCGATATATATACCAAATCATACTTCCAATCAATTAAAGGTAAAAAAACAAGTAATCTTAGAGACATTCCCATAAGAAAATAATACTCTGATTAACTAGAAAATGTTAATTTTAAAGATTTTGGCCTTAAAATTTTTTTTGTAACAATCAGTGAAAAATATGATAAGAGACGCTTTCCCTATATCCATGTAATAATCATATATAGTGGCTACATGAACGAATGTAAATCAATGTAAAAACTAATCCAATATATGTCCAGTGCATAAACATATCCCTTTACAAAGCTTTGACTAATAATACAAATCAGCCCGGGACTACATATCTCGCTTGTCACCTGGCTTGTGGGTACAGGTTTTCTATAGCTCGAGCAACCTTGATGAGTATTTATCATTCTCTTGTTACGCTTTCAGCTAATCGCTCGCCTCGTGATTATAAAGTAACTTTGGCCACACATTATGTCAGTGCTTGGGCTGGGTGATTACTTCCCACTTGTGTGGCTATCAAAGGGTGTGAGGATCTTGCTGCCCCGCTGATATATCGTTTTTGCAATTGTACGAGTGGCAATCTTCAAGAACAACTCATGGCGGCCAGAAATGCTTTGGGCTTCATTCCTTCCCAAGAGGCATGGCAACTCCACTTCGATCATTGTTCTTTTGGTTATAGGCCTCACATGGTATAGAATGATAACAACAATGCATGGCTCGATCTTGCCATTGGCCAAGCCTCTAATCGCGGCATTCGTGGATGGGTAGTAAGTACTCAGCCTAGAATACTAGTTTTCCATGTTGGTCAATGTACAATCTTGGAGCCCTATTATCTACATCAATTTGCCAGGAATTTTGATTGTGATCAATCGGTCCCTCCCAATGCTAAATTCCCTATTTCCACTATAGTGTACGAAAGGAAAGCTCACCTTCTGGCAATACTGTGGTGGAATTTCTTACAGTGGAAGGATGAAGATCTTATTATCCAGGTTCCTTCCTCTTAGCGTATTGGGCATTTTGACAAGCTGTATGCCGAATGGTGATGTAGACACAACATCGTTAAGCTGAAAGAGGTAACTTATCTTCGTATTCATCTGACATAGACTCCACCAATTAAAATTGATCTCAAATATATCAAGGGATGTTGCAAAAACTTGGACAGAGTTGCAGAAAACTTGGAAGACTTTGAAAAATGCGAAGGTGGAAACCCCCGAGATAAATTCCTATTCTTCTTACAAAGGGGATTTTAATGCAATTCAAGAGTCTTCCTGTCCTATATCAGATGGGCTTATCATAAACGTGTTGGCGTGATATAGAAACATAATGAGTATGAGTGGCAACCACATTTAATAACTGCATGTGGCCACTCCTCGAGAGCTCCATCTGGGAGTGTTCTAGTTGAGAATGATCTCAACACTGTTGGGCAGTGGCACCGTCACATCATGTTTCACCCACTACCGACCCGACCCTACATATTGGGCTTTTATTGTTAAACATGTCCAAACTATAAGTGAAGTCTGGGATGCTGTAAAGCAAGCAGCAGCAAAGGTCGGAAAAAATCACAAGAACATGATTCCCACACCTTCTTTTGCTTCAATTGGTACGTTCTTTTATACCATTCCTCTAGTATTCACTTTCTTCTCATTTTTTATTGGAAAGGATATAATCTGATTTTGATCTAATCTTCCCCTTTTTTTTTAACTATACATTTGATCCGTCTATAGCTGGGCAACGTGTTTCTAGAGCAACTCCCCACATTGTGCATACTTCTTCATCGACCTTGGCAACACTTTCTTCATCAATGCCCAACAATCAATTGCAAGAAAGTATCGACTGAGCACGAAAGAGAAAACGAGAGTTAGAGGTTGTGGGGACGAATAAGACTATTGTTCAGTCATCCATTCACCCCAACCTTCTTCCTTATCCATCCCCTTCCTAGTTGCATCATTCAGGGACATCTGGTATTACATACCTTCTTTCTTTCCTTATTCCATTCAGCTATACCTCTTTTTTCATTCAATTCTTTAACTCATTCAATTTCATAATTTTTTGCAGATCCTAATATATTAGGCTCTTTAGCTTTTCCCCCCATTGGGACATATGTTTTCCCACCAGCAGATGGTAACTTCCTCGTTCTCCGAACTTTTCATAAAAGAAACGAAATAAATTATCCATTTTCTCTTCCTCTCTTTCCCTTCCGACAATGAATGATTTTACGGAATTCTGATGTGGCCTTTGGTACTTAGGCCAGATTGAAGAAGAGGTTCTCGTTAATCATGAAAATGAGAATAATCAGTCTGAGGGACTCGTTCATGCGACTTCTCAACAGACAAACAATCTCAAAATGATGACCCTCTTTGCGATGGTGACTTTGAAGAGGGTCACCTAAACGGGGATACTACTGTCTCAGAAGATAATTTGTCTTGGGACTTTGCTGAGCGAGATTCGTTTTTGACCATGAAGTCTCCTATGAAGGAGTCTAAAAAGCCTACCCCTGGTAGTGCTTTTCTATTTCATCATTCATTTCATTCATTTTTTCTTGTGCACGACCGACTTCTCACCACTTTTTTCATATATAGTTCAAGAGATTGTAGAGAATCGCGCGGTCATCCATGACTTGTCGGGAGATCTTATCAGTGACGTGATATTCAATCAAGGTCATTTTAACCTCTTCTCTTTTCAAGTTTTGAATTTATTTTCTTTTATCTAATTATTCTTTTGTCAAACAGGTATTTTATGTCAGACTATCATGTTATATTTGTTTGAGTCACTGAAGGAGACTATACCTCTCTCTTCGACTTCTAGCACTTCTACGGGGCTTTCATTGCCTTTTTCTATATTGCATCCTCTTTGCAGCAGGGCTCTTACCATCCATCCTTTCTTTGGTATCATCAGGTTATTTATCTTATCTGATGTAACTCTTTTCTTCTTCTTTTTTGACCAAGTTATACCTTACCAATTCGTATATTCTATCAGATACTGGATCATCTTAAAGGGGTTAAGGTTACTAACACTTCCTCTTTAGAACCTTGTGCCACTATGGATGGTTCAACACTTGGCATGAGTATTGTTTCTGATGATGAACCGTCATCCATTCAGGCTCCTGATACTATTTTAAATGTGGATGTGAGGAACAATGGTAATCCCAAAACTTTGTTTATAATTGGCTTGAAAATTTTCCTTTCTGTTTATTTGATTTTATTTCATATGAATTTTCATGCTCTATTTCTTCTTTGATGTAATATCACTCCCATATTATATCTATACTGACCTTACTATATTAAAAAGCTCCTTTTTTCTTTAGGGGACTCAATGGAGCGAAGTATGATATAAGACATGGACTTAGATCTTGACATTTTAGTCAAAGCTCTAGACATCCGACCATTAGGTGTGGAATGGCCTTCGTTTCAGCCACTGAAAGAATAAGAAGTTGACCAATTAAGCATGACGATGATCAATTAGATCAATGCTTATATGCTACAGAAGCCGCTTCGCTCTCTTGAGTTTGTCTGGAAACTTTTAGAGGCTTGGACCTGTAGCTTATCATGTCATAGGATACCACCCTAAAGATCCTTGGATGCTGGCGATGGACGTTGCATGGTCTGAGTTAGTTTATCAGTATGCTCAGCAAGAAAGGTTGCAATGGGAAAAAGAAGTTTTGCCTCGGCTCCAAACTCTGCAAGTTGTCTCTACCATACTAAAAGATGAATTTCCTGCCGTATCTCGAGCAGCAGCGAGCACTGGTAGATCAATCCAAGGAATCAAGGATAAGCTTTCCAAGAATATCCTTCATTATATTAAATACCAAAATGAGCTGCGTCGATTTTTGAAGACCATCTTGGGTCAGTCTCTAGTACTTCAGGATAGGGAGACGATTTTGACTAGGATTCTACAACAAGAGAAGGCTATCATTGAGCGGCTTGCCTCTAATGAAGCATAGATCGCAGCTCTGGAGCAACGTCATCCCAAGGGGACTAACTTATTTTCTTTTATTTGATAGATAGATATTCTATTATTGTCATGAAGGCTAACCTAAGGGCTTATCTTGGGTCTTACATTGGATTTGTTTCATAACAAAATTGATTCATTTAGAGCTTCCATTGTAACATTGATGATGGTACACAACACTTCCTTCTTCTTTTTTTTAAGGATCCTTTTGCTTTTGAATGGCCCTTTTTAGTGGAGACATTAAAAAGAGCAATATAATGGCTCCCAATAATGTTTGTATGTGTAGTATATCCATGAGTAACATAATGCTTAAATGTGTATATATATTATAGGATGATAGGATATAATGACTTTCCATGGCCAAAGATTCAAGGATGTAATGGCTCCTAGTAGCCAAAAATTTTGGAATATAATGACTTCTAACCGCCAAAAGTTTAGGGATATAATGGCTCCTAATAGCAAAAGTTCAGGGATACAATGCCTCCCAGTGGCCAAAAGATCAGGGATACGATCGCTCTCAGTGGCCAAGGATTAAGGATATAATGGCTCCCAATGGCCAAAGTTCAGGAATACAATGGCTCCCAGTAGCCAAAGGGTTCAGGGATATAATGGCTCCCAGTAGCCAAAGGTTCAGGGATATAATGGCTCCCAATAGCCAACAATTCAGGGATACAATGGCTCCCAATAGCCAAAAGTCCAGGGACATAATGTCTCCCAGTAGCTAACAGTTCAGGGATACAATGACTCCCAATAGCCAAAAGTTCAGGGATACAATGGCTCCCAATAACCAAAAGTTCATAAATACAATGGCTCCTAGTAGCCAAAAGGTTCAGAGATACAATGGCTCCCAGTAGACAAAGGTTCAAGGATACAATGGCTCCCAGTAGCCAAAGGGTTCAGGGATACAGTAGCCCCCAATAGCCAACAGTTTAGGAATATAATGGCTCCCAGTGGCCAAAAAGATATAGCTTAAGATATAAAGGCTCTTTAGTCATCATATTGTGGTTTAGGATATGAAGGCCGCTTAGGCCATATGTTTTAGGATTTAGGGACACAAAGGCCTCCCATGCCATAAGGTTACTGTTTAAGATGTAAAGACCTCTTGAGTCATATATGCGCATAGTTTTTTTTTAGGCAGATGAAACATAAGTGTAACAATCATAATGACGTTTTTACATTGTAAGCAATGCATAACTTCATGAAAGTTTATGTTGTCGACGATAGACAAAATAGAAGAAAGAACGAGGGGGAAGAAGGAATCCAACCACAAAAACATAAGAGATTTTTTATGTGGTTCGGAGGCGATGTGCCTTCCTACTTCTACGGCCACATTGAATTCTTCCTTTTCTATGAGATACAAATCACAACATACGACATGCCTTTTTAAATACAAGAAATATAGGGCAAACCATTATAGGTATTATTACAATAATACCTTAAAACTTTTATACAAAGACAAAGGGAAACCTGCCCACATATGGGTTATGTTTTATACTCCTTTGATAGTTGACCATTCTGGAATTCATGTTCTGGAGCATAGTACAACTTCAAGTGTTTTCCATTTAGTGGAGGAAAAGATGCATTTCCCTCATAGTCGACCACAATGTAGGCTCCACCTTCATAGGCTTTAGCGACTACAAAAGGTCCTATCCAATTACGTGCAAACTTGCCTTTGGGTTTTGAAGTCATGATGTCCTTTTGCTTGACCATCAGCAGATCACCCTTCTTGAACACCCTTTCTTTCATGAGCTTATCAAATGCTCGTGTCATTCGTGCTTGATATATTTGAAGGTGCTTATGAGCTGCCAATCTATTACCTTCCATACCTGCAAGTTCTTCGAAGCATCTTTCAACTTCACTAACTTCTTCGGTTAGATCCCCATAGTGGGGAAACTACCCGATAAGAAGATACTTCATTTTTGATGGGAACCACTGCTTCCGACCCATAGACAAGAGAAAAGGGTGAACACCCTGTAGGAGTCTTGTATATGGTATGATATGCCCATAATGCTTTGTACATCTTCTCGTCCCAATCTCGCTTGTGGCCATCAACCAATTTCTCTAGGAGCTTACAGAGAGTTTATTGAATGCTTCTGCTAACCCATTGTAGACACGCTAATTTTGACATCATTTTGAGTAAATTTCATATCATATAATAATGCCTCAGAATAGTCTGATATTTAATAATTAGTTAATTTTTATTAATATTTTGGATTAATTATCTAAATAGTATCGGGTCAGACAGACATAATTTAAGTTAACTAATTAAATTGATTTTAACTCAAATTTTAATCAAATATGAAAGTCTAAAAGACGTCGACATGTGTAGACGCCATTTAGAGTTTATTCATATTTTGATATTTAAATTTGAATTTTAATTAATTGATTAATTAGCTAAAAGACGTCTTCCAGGTACGACGCCATTTAGGTTTCCTAAGTTGTATTTATCTCTTTTTCCGGATGTTTATCCTTATCTTAATTAGCCTAAAAGACGTCTCCTATGAGCGACGCATTTTAGATAATTACAGATAAAGATAAATTAATCTGTGTTTATCTATTTGTTAGCTGGATAAACTTCAAATTCTTCCATGTTAATCCATTAATAACCGCGGATGTAAAGCCTACAAATACCCAATCCCTTGGTCATTAAAAAGTTAGTGATAATTATTGATAATTGAGTGAAATTGGAGCAAAGAATCTTGACAACGACGTCTAGGTGCTGAAGGATCGAAGTGCTGTCTCCAGGAGTCCGCATCATTTCTTCATCTGTTCTTCGTCCTTTCAAGATCCATTCAAGACCAAGGCTTTCTAGGGGCCATCCAACTCCGTTCTTAATTATTCATCATCATATTGGTTCAAAAATCTTATTCATCACATCACTCCATGCAACACACATTCACTAGCACAATTTCAAGCCTATTTGTTTAAGGGGTTTAAAAGACCATCAAACAAGTGAGTTCAATTGCTCAAGTTGCATGATTAGAATTTATACTGGAATAGATACTACATCTATTTGATTTCTTATTGTTTTTCTCTCTTTCTTTCCGTTTTCTTACAAGGTACAAAAGGAGATAAAGAGGAGGGAATCAACAACAAGGAAATTAAGCTGGATAATCCTCAAAGTCCACTAAGTAGTCAAAGCAAGAACAAAGATAGAAGGGCTCTCTTTCTTCAGCCGACTGAAGGAGGGGAATCAATGACTCGAATATCTCCCACGTCCAAAACAGGTAGGCGATCAACTTTTTCTTTTGGAACTTTTTAGTTAAAAGTTTCTAGCGATCACATTCACTTAGTTTTTTTTTAATAGGTTTGTTTGTCACATAATCAACATAATTTTCATAATAATCACACACCCAATTTGAGCACCCACAGCTTTTTGGTGATCACGGTGGGACTTGGTCTCGCCATCTTTTAATCTTTGTTCTTTCTTTCATCAATCGGGCACCCACGGTGCACCACCTGTGTCTCCCGACATGCCCTCATTGATCGGTGAGTTTTTAGTTTAGTTGTTATTCCCACGTGCACCACGTACACACCCTTGCGACAAGATCTTACCCTCTCCGTTTGATTGGTTGAAGAGCTGTTTTTGTGATAAGAAGCATGTGTGATTGATTGATTGTTTTGTTGTTGACATGACAAATCATCCTATTAAGAAATTGAAATAAAAAAGATTTGCATGAGCCGATTATTTACTGCTTTCATCCTATTTGTTTAAGGGGGAATCGATCCAGAAATTCCTCCTGAAATATTGATTATGCGACCTGAAAAGTGTCCAGGAGCAGCGACGTGTTTCATACAGCGTCGCCAAATCTAGACGCCTTTCAGGCAATTTTCTCTGCTATCTGTTGCCTGAGTTTCTACGAAAAAATAAGTTTATGTTTGAATAGCGTCGACCAACAACGACGCGATTCAACCAGTTTCTTGTCTTTACTTCAATTCTCAGATTTCTGATCTGTTTGCTACTATACATTACGTATTAAGCATTAGAGGCCATCCAGGCCGCAGGTCATACGCACTGGGGCTAACACCCCCTTTTTCTCTTAGGAACACCTTTCTTGACGTCTTCACCTCTCTCTGATTGGGTTGGTCCCTCGATCAGACTAGAGTGGTTGGCGTTAAAGACCTCTGTAAGTCCCCAAAATTAAGGTATTCCTCCTTGTTCATCGGGCTGGTTGTACCAATCGAAGTCCTGGTTAGATTTTCATAACGTTGTGAGAGAAAGCCATAAAGTATAACGGTGGAAAGTGAATTGAAACTAGGATCCTACCCCTTGAGTGAATTTGTGATTAATTGAATCCAAATAACCCAACAAGGAATCCTGAAATAACGCTAAACATCCACTTGTTTGCTTAATCTCTGTGCAACTTGTCTGCAAATCTTTGAAAAAATCTAATATCATGCTACTTCGATCAGGTAGGGATTTAAGCGTGGCTCCAGATACCCTAGTCAACTACGAGGGAGATGCTAATGTCCCTCTTGAGTCTGATTACCATTTTGAAAGCGGGGGAGATGCTGATGCCCCCCGTAATCCCCATTCTTGTCCAGTTCAATACGAGGGAAATCAACAAACCCCTCTTCCTTGTGCTCATGATCAATATTCAGATCTTCCTCCGCACGTGCATGTGGTTCATAAACCTATTTTCGAAGGGGTCATGAATCCGAATGATCCCTCATCCTCTGATCCTTCGGATCTAGTGAACGCTTTAGGAGTTCTTGCCTCCCGTCTGGATCCTCGATAGTTCGAGGCAATCCAGTCTATTTTGAAGGGGAAGACGCCCATGCAGTCTGCCGAGCTGAACCCTGCGGCTCCCCCTGTCATTCCTCAGCCACCTCCTCATCACACTTCCTTCATTCATTAGGCCATGGAAGGCCTCCATGTTTCAACTTCTCGGCCAGCTGGGCCACAACTTTCTTCTTCGAGGCAACCGGTCAGGCCGCTGACGCCTACTTACCAAAATGCCCTCGGGCATGGCAGAAGCTCTATCGGACCTCAACTCTATTGTCCCCCTTGTACCTCCGCCTCCTCCTCCTCCCCAGGTTGATCCAACAACACAAGCACTGCTTGCAAAGATGGAGCGTATGGACGAACAGTTCAACAACCTTCAAAAAATGATGGGAGTTAAAGCTGCACTTGAGATTAACCTGCCAAGTCTGCCTATGTTCCATCTGCCACCCTCTGAGATGCCAGTGTATCGAAAATACAACAGTACTGGTAACCCCTTCACTCATTTGAAGGAGTTTATGTATGAGTCATCTTTCTGGCAAAATGACAAGAGGTCGTTAGCATTTCTGTTCAGGAAATCCTTGGAGGGACCAGCCCTCAAATGGTTCTTTTCTTTAGAACCTGCTGAAGTAGAAGACTACGGTATCGTCTCCCGAAAATTCATTCAATGATACCAAGATAGAGTAACCCCCTCTCTGTCCATTACTGATTTGATAGCAGAAAAGATGAAGCCCGACGAGGAGTTCGTCAATTTTGCTGATAGATGGAGGGGTATGGCGGAAAAGGTGAAAGATCATTTGTCTGAGTCCGAGCAAGTGAAAATGTTAATTTCTAATGCTACGCCTCAGTTCAAGTTAGTCCTTGCCCTGAACAATTTGACCAGCATGGTGTGAGTGCTTAAAATGAGTGTGTGATTATCATGAAAAATCTATGTTGTTTAAGTGCAAAATAAGCCTATTAAAAAGAAACTAAGTGAAGTGATCGCTAGAAACTTTTGACTTAAAAGTTACAAAAGAAAAAGTTTGATCACCTACCTGAACGAGATCGAGCCCCTCCACCTCCGGCTCGTGATGAGGACGTTGGGTCTCCACCAGGAGTGGGTCGACGAGGAGGTCCCGGAGGATGTCGGGAGGAGCATGAGGGGTAGGCAATCTCTGACCGATTGGCGTGCCAAGTTCCCGGAGCAACACGAGGACTGGCACCGCCGAGACGTTCGGGTGGAGTCCCGTGCGGAGAGTAGTGAGGCCTACCTCCAGCAATACCGGGCCCACTACGCCGATCAGCTTCGGCTCCTCCGACCACTCGATGTAAGTATGCTTTTATGCGTCTTTCATTTTATTATTATCTTGATTTATATTTGTGAATGAATGTATGTATGTGTGATATGCAGGATGCGCGCGATGCAGTCATCATCGACCTCCGGGCCCGCCTACATGATGCGGAGGCCCAGCTGGAGCAGGTCCAGAAAGAGATGTTTGATCTGGTATGTATGCATGAATATGAATGGATGTTTTAATTACTTAGTTGTTTTGACGATTAACCACTGACGGTTGTCTTTTGGTGCAGCGAGCCGTCTACACCCAGGCGGCTCCCCCTTACTATGGAGCATCATCTGTAGGTGCTGAAAATTTGCTCGTGTGATTAATGTGAAAAACTATGTTGTTTAGGGTAAATTAACCTATTAAAAAAAAAAAATGCAACTAAGGTGCAGTGATCGCCAGAAACTTTTAACTAAAAAAAGCTTCAAAAGAGTTTGATCGCCTACCTGTTCAAACGCGGAAGAATGAATCCTTGGTTCCCCTCCTTCAGCCGGCTGAAGAAAGAGAGCCTCTTCTTGTTCTTTTGTTCTTGCTGTTGAATGTTGAGGATCGTCCAGAAGTTCTCCTGGCTTTTGCTTGATTTCCCTCTTTTTGATTTCTTGTTATTCAGTTGTTGGATGCAGCAGACAGAGACATAAACAATAAAGAAGAAATAGTGATGAGAATCTAAGTAGAAATAATATCAAAGCTAACTATGATTAGAAACATGTTTAAACAGCAACTCACTTGTTTTAAATGGCTTTGAAACCCCTTTAGAACAGATGGGTTTTGGAGAATTAATGAGGTGGTGTGTGTTGCATGCAGTGAGTATGAGAGAATGAAACTAAAGAATGAAAATGTAATTCAGATATGAAAAACTTATGCCCAGTCCAGTTGGTTGAAGCTTTGAAGGAGATGAAGATCTTGAAAAAGGATGCCGACTTCTGGAAATGGCAGCGCTCCGGCGTTCCGACGTGGTTGCTCCGATCTTCAAATCGCTATAACGATGAGGCTCAATAATTCTCTCTCTCTCTTTTTTTTAACTCCTGAGATGCAAGGTATTTATAGGCATTTTCTGCGTTCGCGATTAACATAGAAAAATCTCGGATTTATCTACTTCAATCGACAGATAATTACTGATTAATTCATCTTTATCTGTAATTATCTAAAACGCGTCCACCTTGGATGACGCCTTTCAGATTAAATTAAGATAAGGATAAATATCCGGGAAAACTTATCTTTATCTTTATTAGCTAAAACACGTCCACGTGTGTAGACGTCTTTTACTCTAATTAAGATAAGGATAAACATCCGGAAGAGAAGTTAAAACAGCTTAGGAACCTAAAACGCGTCGACTTTGACAGACGCCTTTTAGTTAATAAATCAATTAATTAAAATTCAAATTTAAACGGTAAAATACGAACAAACTCTAAATGGCGTCCACATGAGTCGACGCCTTTTAGGATTCTTCATATTTTAACTGAAATTTGAGCTAAAATCAATTTAATTGATTAACTTAAACATGTCTGTTTGACCCGACACTCAAAAAGATTAATAAAAATTAATCAATGATTAATTATCAGACCATTATGAGGCATTATTATATGATATGAAATTTACTCAAAATGACGTCAAAATTAGCGTGTCTACAGCTGCCTCACCTTGGCATCGTCTTTGCAAGGGAGTGAAATGGAATGTAATGTACTGAAAAGGTGATGCCAAGGTGTGATGAGACACGCTCTTAACATCATATGATTGGAATTTTTCTCGAAATCATCAATGAAGATAGCTCAATGAAATCAATGGACTCAATCCTGTCTGGATGAGGTAGACAAGGAAATAAAATAAGGTCGATCAACCTCCTCGGAGTGGGAAGTACCCCAGGTCGTAGACACTGTAGGTTTCATCATGGGGAGCGTTTGCCAGCCAATGTGGACGTGCTACAGCCATGATGGATCTTAAAAGAAAACAAGAATATTGGATAAAGAATCCAATCAAGGATAGAATTCCAAGGATATCTTCAAGCGAACCTCAAAGATAATCAAGATACTCAATTCGGAATGGAATATTTCATATCATGTTTGAATTATTTGATTTAATGGTCTGAAACTTAATCAGTAATTAATCCTTATCACAATGATTTCAAAGTCCTACATGATGCATGCTGGGCTAAAAGAAAAATATAAAGTCAAATAAAATATAAATTAATCAAGGATAATATTGTTAAATTGTCATTAATGAGTCAAGATACCAATTCTTGTAATCCAGTGCTAAGCCGAAGCTCGTTTATCCACGCACCGTTTCACAAAAGTGGAACCATCGTCCTCACTAATTAACAACCCAACGGCCTATCCGTGCGATTAAGAATCCTCTGGAATTATCATTGTTTTTGTTGTAGGGGAACTCAAATTCCAGTTTCATCAAAAACACAAGGTCCTTGATATACTCTAATAAATACTTATCATATAATAATGCTGATGCACAATAATTACATGAAATAGTACAAGGGTAGAAATAACCGTCTTTTTAGCCACGGTTAGGACTTCATGACTCCCACAGTGGGATTTTCTTGATATTTTCAGCTTTCTCAGGTTTTTTCTTGAATTTCCTGCAACCAAAATTGTTAATAATTCCAAATATTCAATTTAAACATCAAAACATAGAATTTCGGACAAAGCACATAAAGATCTGAAACGCGTCGTGTCGCGAAGACGCTTTTTAACTTTGAAACGCGTCGCTTATCCTAGACGCTTTTTACTCACAGAAACAGGTTTCTGGCTGTCCTTGTGTCCTGTATACAACTTGAACAAACATGTTAAGTATCTGTTTAGGCTTAGCCCCTTGCCTGGTTAAGTAACCGACTACTTGATCCTATCCTTGGTAAAATGGTCAAGGGGCATAGCCTTTATTAACAAAGGTAATGAGAATAATTAAACTTAAGCAAAGTGCAACATACAAGCAAACGGATGCTCACTGAAAATAAAAAAAATGAAACATACTAAATGCAACAAGCAGATGCTAATTGAAATATTTTTGTTGTTTTGAAATATTCATTTTTGTTTGTGGTTTTGAAATATATACTTTTTTTTGAATTTCGACATATGTATGTATTTTTTTGAATTTTGACATATATGTATTTTTTTGATTTTTCGAAACATATGTATTTTTTTTGAATTTTGAGACATATGTATATATATATATATTTTTTTACTTATGTATTTTTTTGAATTTTTGAAACATATGTATATTTTTTTTGATTTTTGAAACATATGTATATTTTTTTGAAATTTTGACTTATGTATTTTTTTTGAATTTTTGAAACATATGTATATTTTTTTGAAATTTTGACTTATGTATTTTTTTTGAATTTTTGAAACATATGTATTTTCTTTTTGAATTTTGACATATATGTATATTTTTTTTTGGACTTTTTGAAACATATGTATTTTTTTTTTGAAAATTTTTTTTGACTTATGTAATTTTTTTGGATTTTTGACTAAAAGATCAGCATGGTACTTAGATCAAAAGATCATATTCATTTATTAACTTCATTTCCAAATTATTCTTTAACAACTTAACTTAAACCCATCGTGTTTGAACTTGTGTTTCCATTCGTGATCCCATTTGATGATTTGACCCTTAGTCAATCTAAACCATTCCTTAAGTTTGGAGTACATCTCTTTAGAAAGAAAAGATGAATAAGTTTAGAAAGCCCATAAGAAGGTTCCGGAGACTTAAAAAGATGTCCCTTTTCTACCCTAATATCCGTTGGGGTTCGGTCATTTCTTTCCGGGGTATTTATCGACCTTGCGTTCCCTTTTATTTCATTTCATGGCCTTGATGTAACGTTTGTAATGTAATGGCCTTTTGATTTGACATTTGGCTTTTGCCCTTTTGCTTTTCTTTTCTTCCTTTCTTTTCTATTCTTTCGGGACGGATCTCCCCCATTTTTTTATGACGGCCTCCTACTAAGATGGCGGGTATTCTTGGTAGTCTATTCTAAGTCTCGTTCCGATATCATGGGCCGAGTTTAAAACAGAATTTTTGCTTCAAAAAGAATGATTTGTACTTTACACTTTCGGTCAAGCTTTTGATATTCTTTAGGACTTGTCATCTCTTGTTACTCACGAATCAAACGTGTTAGTGTGTGCATTAATGGGCTTGAAATTAAGTTATTCAGACTAATAAGGAAATTTGAGTTTATAAACTTTCTGATTCCACTGGTCTTTGTACCATACTGATCGACTTTTTAACCTAAGGGTAGTATTTCTTAAGATGTAAACCATTCCAGGGATGTTTTAGCTCTTCTCCTTCTGCATTAATAAGACGATAAGCATTACCAGGAAAAGCGTGAGATACAACATAAGGTCCTTCCCAGTTGGGTTGGAGCTTAGAACGCGGACCACCAGGTTTTATAAAAATTCTTTTGACAACCATTTCACCGACTTTGAACTTACGTTCAATGACTTTCTTTTGATAAAAACGTGCTAATCTATTTTGATAAACTTTTGCATGATTTGCAGCTGACCATCTTTTCTCGTCTAAAAGTTCCAATTGAGCAAGGAGTGCTGAACGATGTTCATCAATGGAAAATTCCTTATTCAATTGTACTCTTAATGACGGTATGAGGATCTCATATGGAACTACCGCCTCCATTCCAAATGTTAAGGAATAAGGAGTCTGCCCAGTAGGTGTGCGGATTGAAGTTCGGTAGGCCCATAAAGCCTCAACCAATTTTTCTGGCCAATCTGAGAATTTATTAGATTTACACGTCTTTTTGATAATTTTTATCAAAGTCTTATTTGTTGCCTCTGCTTGGCCATTGCCTTGCGGATAATAAGGAGACGAATGATGCAATGCAATTTTATACCTGTTACAGAGGTCCTTCAATTCCTGTGACACGAACTGCGGTCCGTTGTCGGTGACGATGGTGCTTGGAATTCCAAATCGGGTGATGATGTTCTTCATGATGAACTTGCAGACGGTTGATGCTTTGATCTCCACGTACGCTTCAGCTTCTGCCCACTTGGTGAAGTATTCCGTTGCCGTGAGAATGAAAGATTTTTGCTTGATGCCGGAATCTGGATTACCAAGAGGTCCAATAATGTCGAAAGCCCACATGGAGAAAGGCCATGGGGAAGAAATAGGATGGAGTGAAGATGCAGGAGAATGAATTTTGTCGGCATGAAGTTGACACTTAGCACACCTACGGACATACCCTACACAGTCTTCTTCCATGGTTGGCCAGTAAAATCCTTGTCTAAGGATCTTCTTTGCTAACATCTGTCCATTGACATGACCACCACAAACTCCACTATGAGCTCCTTCCATAACCTTCCAAAGCTCATCTTCGTCTAGACATCTCAGAAGAACTCCATCAAAACCTCTCTTGTATAATGCTCCCCCAACTAGGGTGTATCTTTGAGCAACTCTCCTGATAGCTCTTTTCTCTTCAGTTGTAGCTTCCTCAGGATACGATTGATCTTCACAATATTTTGAAATTTCATAATACCATGGCTTCTGTTCATCATCCATCTCTTCTAACAGCTCTATTAACATAATTTCTCTTCTCTCAATGATATCTCCGTCTCTGACTTTCTTCAGCAACTTCTCCTTAGTTCTAAGGAATGAAGGGTCTTTCACGGCGGGTGAAAGACGCCTATGAACTATGATTGATTCAGATTGTTTGCTGATTGGAAAATCAAGAGAAGATGCGAGTGAAGCTAGAGCGTCAGCTAAGATGTTCTGATTCCTAGGGACATGGATAAAGATCAATTTCGTGAAAAGCTTTGAATAAGCAGAAGTAAGCTCCTGATAAGGCTTGAGCTTGGGATCGAGAGTTCGATACTTGGTCAGCACTTGGCGAAGAATCAGTTGGCTATCACCTACGATCCTGAGTTTGGTGGCACCATGGAAATGAGCAGCCTCGAGACCAGCAAGAAGTGCCTCGTATTCAGCTATATTGTTTGTGACTGGAAAGTCAAGCTGAAAGGCTTGTGGAATGGTGATACCTTCAGGTGATAACAGAACAATACCAATCCCTTTTCCATGAGAATTCAGAGCTCCGTCAAAATGCAGAGTCCACATATCATCTCTGATTTGATTTACGGACATCAGTTCCTCATCCGGAAACTTTGATCGGACTGGATCAAATCGAGAAAGGGGATGATGAGCAAGATGTTCTGCTATGGCATAGCCCTTGATCGCTTTCTGCTGAATATAGATGATGTCGAATTGAGATAGAAAGCTTTGCCATCGCGCCAACCTATCAGTAAGAACAGATTTCTCCAGAAGGAATTTAATCGGATTCATCCTAGCGATGAGATGGACTTCATAGGCCAGAAAATAATGCTTTAATTTCTGAACAACCCAAACCAATGCTGCACATGTCTTCTCCATCGCTGTATATCTCTGTTCAGCGGGGTTGAGAAGTTTAGAGAGATAGTAGGCTGCCCTCTCTTTTCCTTCTTCATCTTCTTGTGCTAAGACAGCCCCCACTGCATCATCCAGGACTGAAATGTAAAGTATCAATGGTTTTCCTGGAGATGGTGGTCTCAAAACAGGAGGACTTGCTAAATAGTTCTTTAATCCATCAAACGCCTCCTGACACTTATCGTCCCAATCGAATTTGACTCCCGACTTGGTAAGCTCGTAAAACGGCTTACACCTTTGTGAGTGCTGAGAGACAAAACGGCGAATAAATTGCAACCTTCCGATTAATCCTCTCAACTCTTTCAAGTTTTTAGGAGGTGACATTTCTCTAATAGCCTTCGCCTTATTAGGATCGATCTCAATTCCCCGTTTGCTGACGATAAATCCAAGCAATTTTCCTGAAGATACCCCGAATACACATTTCTTGGGGTTCATCTTTAACTGATATTCTCTCGATCTTTCTAACACCCTTGCCAAAACTTTGGCATGCTCAGCCTTTGTTTTCGATTTAACTAACAAGTCATCCACATACACTTCTAGATCTATGTGCATCATGTCATGAAATATTGCCATCATGGCCCTTTGATAAGTGGCTCCAGCATTCTTTAATCCAAATGGCATGACAACATAACAGTATGTTCCCCAAGGTGTAGTGAATGATGTTTTCTCTTGATCTTCTTCTGCCAGCTTGATCTGGTTATATCCTGAAAATCCGTCCATGAATGATAACGTTTCATAGCCAGCGGTGTTATCGATGAGTACATCAATATGAGGCAATGGAAAATCATCTTTAGGACACGCCCGGTTCAAATCGCGGAAGTCAATGCAAATCCTGACCTTTCCGTCTTTCTTCATAACCGGGACTATGTTGGCCACCCATTGTGGATAAAGGACAACTCTAATAAATTTGGCTTTATGCAACTTATCGACCTCTTCCTTCATCTTTAAAGCCATTTGTGGGTGGAATCGCCTTAGTTTCTGTTTGACCGGGCTAACTCCTTCCTTTAATGTCAACCTGTGTTCAACTAAAGATGAGTCTAACCCTGGCATATCTTCATAACTCCAGGCGAAAGTGTCCTTATAGTCCTTGAGCACTTGTACCATTGCGTTCTCATCCTCTGAAGAAAGATTTTTACTGACGAGGACAACCTTAGGTTCGTCTTCAGTCCCTAAATTAATTTCTTTGGTGGGCTCTTCTACGGCAGCTGAGGGTTCATCAAATCTCTTCACTCCACTGGCATATGCCTCAGCCGCGTCCTCGTCATCTTCCTCTTCAACAATGGGGTCCTTTTCATGTACCAATTCATATACCCCGTACCCATCATTGACTAACTCATCGTCCATGCAATCTTCTGGCATCTGAATTGGATTTTCTAAAAGCTGAGGGATCAAAGAGCAAGAAGAGCACTTATCAGCTAAGTCCTGGAGGTATCTATCTGGAATTTGCCTACCCTTAGGCTTCCTAGACTTCCTAACCTGACTAATCTGACTAGACTGCCTAACTTCACTATCATAACCTAACGAAGATGAAGCAAGATGAAAATCCTGGGATACAAGTGGAAATACAAGAGAATCCTCCCGAGGGGAGGGACAGAGTAAATCTAGAAGAGAATCTTGACCGAAGGACCCGCGCGGTGGGATGCAATCGGACAAGTAAGATGTTTCCTCAATGAGGATTTGGGAAGAATTTGTTGCCAAATTGGCGTTTTTTTTTGGAAAATGAAAGAATTAAACATAAAGCAAGAATGAATAAAAATGGGAGGAGGATCAGACGGAGGAAGTGGCATCAAGGCCAGAGGATTAGGGGGATCATATAGTAATATGTCCCAGATCAGATCATACAACCTCTCTAGATCGAGAGGAGGTTGTGGTATAATGTCCCGAGGGGACAGAGTAATCATGACGGGCGGAGCCCGTGGAATATCTTCAATTATGACCCGCGACCAAGTCGGGGTCAAAAGCAATGTGCGGAAAAGAGTATGGAGCGTGAAGACATGTGAAGGATATGTTCCTCTCCAGAGCAGATCTGTTGTATAACCAGCTTCATAGGGGTCATCTGGCTCCCCTTCATCAGTCTCTTCGGACAGCAGTATCCGCTTGTCAAATATAGCACCAGGGCTTTCAATCAATTCATCAATCTGCGGCGGCCACTTAGGTTCTGCAGGATCCAGAAATAGTCTGTTCAGGGCAATATACAGGTCCCTCAGGTCGAACCACCTGTACCATTCACATTCAGGGTCATAAAATTTCCTCCTTTTCATAGGCCGCAGAGCCTCCAAGGATTGGTACGTAAGTAATTCAGAGCAATGTCTGGCCAAATCCCTCCCATATATATCATGGAAGTCAAAACAGGAAGTAATGACCACCGTATTGTCATAGCTGAGTATGGGCCCTTTCACAAAATGTGTACATAGGGTCCATGTTAGGGGATCTCGGCCTTCTTTGAGTGGCGTAGACATTGCCTCCCAGATCTTCGGGCCTTGTTTGATTTCTGCTTTCTGAACCAGATCTTGTTTCAGTTTTATTGGTCTATAGCCCAGACCACTTCCAGGTGCTGCTCGATGATTTCTGACAGGAGTGGTCCTGCCTTGCAATTGCGTGCCCAGACCTTTCCCAGGCTCGTAGCCGTTCTTCATCATGATCCTCCATCCTGGGGTACTCATGCACTTCCCCCTTTTGATAGCATCTAATGGATATGGAGAAATAGTAGCGGCTTTCAGAGGATCAGCCACTGGGCGGTAGACCTGTAATACCGACAGAAAAGGTTGTCGGCCAGGTAAAACAGCAGATTTAATGTTCAAGGAATGAGTAGCAGCAAGGATCGGCATGCTCGTTACTTTAATTATTCGTCCTTTGTAAGGAAATTTGAGGCATTGATGATTCGTAGAAGGAATCGCCTCAAGAGTTTTAATATAAGGACGACCTAAAATGGCATTTATGGAAGGGTCGATTTCCAAGATGTGAAATTCGACCTCTGCGTGACTTACAGGGCCCAGCTCCACCTTTAAATAAACCATTCCCAGAGGGGAACGGGTAGAATTGTCATATGCTGTTACTGAGATGGGGCTGGGCAGCCATTTCTCTTTGGGCACACCACACAGCTCCAGGGTCTTCGGAGGTAAAACATTGATCGAAGCCCCTGTGTCGACCAGGCATGCATCCACGGCTTTCTTACAGATGTTAACCGTGATACTCAGAGCCATGCTTCTGGCTGCTGGCGGTGCTAGTTCCGATGTATGGAATGTTATAGAGGGCTGATCCCCCTGAGGAACTAGTAGTGCTGCAATCTTCTCTACCGGCACGTCTTCATTGACCATCACCTTCTGTAGATATTCCATCAAAGCTTCTTGATGACTCTTGGATCTTTTGATCAGTTCTAGTATAGTGATCCGTGCCGGTGTCCGATCCAGGTGTTTCAACAAGTCATATTGAGTGCCTGGTGCACTCTCTTCATTATGGGCTTCCTCAGTCGGCTGTGATGGGCCGTCTCTGACTGTGGACTGAGGAAAGACCTTGTTGAAAATCCTTCCACTCCGGAGCGCGTGTTCCTCAACCGTGGAGGATCCGGGTGACACTTTAAGTACCGCAGGGTTGGACGGTGCGGATGGCGTAGAGGGTTGGTAGGTAGGTGATGGCGTAGGGCTAGGTGGTGATGGCGCGGTGCGGATTAAAGGCCTAGAGGGTTGGATGGTGGATGGGTAAGTGGTTGACGAAGTGGGGAATGGTACGCGTAATAGCGGTCTAGATGGTAAAGGCATATCTGGATAGGCGGTAGTGGTAGCGGGTGAAGTAGGAAACGGTATGCGTAATAGCGGCCTAGATGGTAGGAGGGGCGCGTTATTGGTTTGCGGAGGGTTATATGATGGAGGCGTAGTGGTGCGGGGTGTAATGGGTCTAAGGAAGGCGGGTAGTGGTAATGGGTTATTGGGTGTGGGCGAGTGATATGTAGGTGTGGGTATGGGGGTAATGGTAACGGGTTGTGGCCTTGGTATGTGGATGGTGCGGCGTGGTGGTCGCTCTGCGGTACTTTGAACGTGACCCGTTGAACAAAGAGAGGAAGAGTCCTCTACTCTCCACTGCTGCCCACGACCAGCCTCAGACTGGCTGTTCGTCAAGATGGGAGCAACCTGGTTTTGGTTCTGATGCTCCGGGAGTGGATTCTGCACTATGCCCATGTTGGGTGGTGCTACTGCCTGTGCCGGTGGTCTTGCTTGCTGCTGCTGCTGCTGCGGTCTCCTCGCCTTCAGGGCTGTTATGTACTTCTTCATTTCCTCCCAGTCTATGCCGCCCTGCTTATTGAGATCATGGATATAATCTCTGAATTGGAAGCAGGTGTCAATGGTATGCCCAGGTTGTCTGTGGAAATAGCAATACCTAGACGTATCGGCATTTTGAGGCCAGACGGCCTTCTCTCTCGGCAAAGCTAAGGCATTGGCTGCCATTAAAGCGCTGAAGATATCCGTCAAGGATTCTGGGAGGGCCGGGTACTCTGCCCTTTTCGGGCCTGGAGGTCTCCTTTGTTGGTTGTAGTCACCAGGAGGAGGGACATTGTGGTACGCCGGCGGTGCACGTGGCTGGTACTGTGGCTGTTGCTGTTGCTGCTGATGTGGTTGCTGATACTGCTGTTGCCGTTGCGGCTGTTGCTGTAGTTGTTGCTGACTCGGCTGCTGGGGCCGCTGGTATTGTTGTTGGTAATGGGGGTTCTGCTGCTGCCTGTACCCCTGTTGACTCGTCTGTGGTGGCCTTTGGTACTGCTGATTCCTCACAAACTGGGGCGAGTTATTGTTCATAGTACTGACCTGCTCGTGAGAGAGCGTGCCCTCAGTAGTTGGACCTGAGCTAGGAGAATTCGGCACTGCAGGCTTCCGAGGTGGAGGCCTGTTAGGTCTGTGAGGATCAAAGACGCTAGAGAACGTAGCGTCCTTGAAAGCATTCTGGCAGTACCGTGCCCTTTCATAGAGCTCTGCCATGTTCGTCAAGTTGTTCAAGGAGAGGACTAGCTTGAACTGGGGCGTGGCGTTGGAAATCAACATTTTCACTTGTTCGGATTCGGACAAGTGATCTTTCACTTTTTCAGCCAGGCCCCGCCACCTGTCAGCAAAACTGACAAACTCCTCGTCCGGTTTCATCTTTTTTGCAATAAGATCCGTGATAGACAAGGAGGGTGCGACTCTGTCCTGGTATCGTTGGATAAATTTGCGTGAAACGACACCGTAATCCTCTACTTCGGAGGGTTCCAAAGAAAAGAACCACTCGAGGGCTGGTCCCTCTAGGGATCTCCTGAACAAGAAAGCCAATGACCTCTTATCATTCTGCCAAAAGGAGGATTCGTACATGAACCCCTTCAGGTGCGTGAAGGGGTTACCAGTACCGTTATACTTTTGATACACTGGCATTTCAGAGGGTGGCAGATGGAATACTGGCAGGCTCGGTAAGTTAATTTCTGGCACAGCTTTAACCCCCATCATCTTCTGGAGATTGTTAAACTGCTCGTCCATGCGCTCCATCTTGGCCAGCAACGTCTGCGTGGTCAGATCTGCCAGGGGAGGAGGAGGAGGAGGAAGTACCTGATAGGCCTGCTGCCTAGAGTACGTTGGACAAGGAGGATAATAAGGATGAGGTCCGGCAGAGCTTCCGCCATGCCCGAGGGCATTTTGATAAACGGGCGTCTGCGGTCTAGCCGGTTGCCTGGATGACGAAAGTTGTGGCCCAGTTGGCCGAGAAGTAAGATGAAGGCCTTCCATGGCCTGATGGATAAAAGGGGGAGGAGGAAGAGGTTGTTGAGGAACAGCGGGGGGAGCCACAGGATTCGGCTCAGCAGGCTGCATGGGTGCCTTCCCCTTCAAAATGGACTGGATCGCCTCGAACTGCTGAGGGTCCAGTTGGGAGGCAAGAACTCCCAGAGCATTGACGAGATCCATAGGATCGGAGGGTGAGGGATCATTCTGATTCATGTCCCGTTCAAGGTCAGGATTAGGAATCGCATATTCATGCGGAGGAAGATCATGATATTGATCGTGCGGATTAAAAAGAGGAGTTCGGACATTCCCGTCATGTCGAACTGGAATGGGGACAGAATTACGAGAGGCATCAGCATCTCTCCCGTTCTCGTAGTTGAAATCTGAATTGCGAGGGGCATTAGCATCTCCCTCGTAGTTGATAATGGCGTCTTGGGCCATACTCAAATCTCTGCCTGATCGCAGCAACATTATATTAGATTCTCTTTTCAAAAAAATTAATCAAGCAAGTTGTGCAGAGATTAATCAAACAAGTGGATGCTTAACGTGATTTCAGGATTCCTTGTTGAGTTATTTGAATTGGATTAAACCACAATTTCGCTCAGGGAAGGATCCTAGTTTCAGTTCGATTTCCACCGTTATTCTCTAAGGTTTTCTCTCACAACGCTCTCGGAATCTAGCCGGGACTTCAATTGGTACAACCAGCCCGATGATCAAGGAGGAATACCTTGATTTTGGGGACTTATGGAGGTCTCAACGTCAACTTCTCTAGTCTGATCAAGGGACCAACCCAATCAGAGAGAGTTGCTAACGTCGAGTAATGTGTTCCTAAGAAAAGGAGGGTTTTAGCCTCAATGCATATGCCCTGCGACCTGGATGGCCTCTAATGCCTAATAGAGTAATGTGTAGCTAGCACTCAACACAGAAATCTGGAAACTGAAAAATAATTAAGAGACTGTATGAATAGCGTCGATGATAGTCGACGCTATTCAGAACAGAACTTAATTCTTTCGCAGAGAACAGATGCAAACAGCAGAGAAAACCTGGAAAATAACTAAAAACTGTCTGAATCGCGTCGATGATGGTCGACGCTATTCAACACAGAACTTAATTATTTCACAGAAACAGATGTAAACGACAGAGATAATCTGGTGGCTAAAAGGCGTCCAGGTGTCCGGACGCGGTTTTGAAAAGCGTCGCTGTTCCTGGACGCTTTTTAGTTCGCAGAAACAGATTTCCAGAAGGATTTTCTGGGTCGAATCCTCCTTAAACAGGGAAAAATGCAGTAAACAATCGACTCATGCAAAGATTTTTAGTTTCAGATTTTAAACAGGATGGTTTACTATCTAAACAACTAAGAAATCACACAATCACACAGCATTTTATCACCAAAAACAGCTTTTTAAACTAATCAAAGGGGAGGCAAGATCTTGCCACTGGGGTGTGCACGTGGTGCACGAGGGAAATTAAACAAACTAAACACTCACCAATTGGTGAGGACGTGTCGAAAGACACAAGTGGTGCACCGTGGGTGCCCGGTATGATAATAGCAAGAACAAAAGAAATTAAAAGACGGCGAGACCAAGTCCCACTGTGATCGCCAAAAGAGCTGTAGGTGCTGAAAATTTGCTCGTGTGATTAATGTGAAAAACTATGTTGTTTAGGGTAAATTAACCTATTAAAAAAAAAAAATGCAACTAAGGTGCAGTGATCGCCAGAAACTTTTAACTAAAAAAAGCTTCAAAAGAGTTTGATCGCCTACCTGTTCAAACGCGGAAGAATGAATCCTTGGTTCCCCTCCTTCAGCCGGCTGAAGAAAGAGAGCCTCTTCTTGTTCTTTTGTTCTTGCTGTTGAATGTTGAGGATCGTCCAGAAGTTCTCCTGGCTTTTGCTTGATTTCCCTCTTTTTGATTTCTTGTTATTCAGTTGTTGGATGCAGCAGACAGAGACATAAACAATAAAGAAGAAATAGTGATGAGAATCTAAGTAGAAATAATATCAAAGCTAACTATGATTAGAAACATGTTTAAACAGCAACTCACTTGTTTTAAATGGCTTTGAAACCCCTTTAGAACAGATGGGTTTTGGAGAATTAATGAGGTGGTGTGTGTTGCATGCAGTGAGTATGAGAGAATGAAACTAAAGAATGAAAATGTAATTCAGATATGAAAAACTTATGCCCAGTCCAGTTGGTTGAAGCTTTGAAGGAGATGAAGATCTTGAAAAAGGATGCCGACTTCTGGAAATGGCAGCGCTCCGGCGTTCCGACGTGGTTGCTCCGATCTTCAAATCGCTATAACGATGAGGCTCAATAATTCTCTCTCTCTCTTTTTTTTAACTCCTGAGATGCAAGGTATTTATAGGCATTTTCTGCGTTCGCGATTAACATAGAAAAATCTCGGATTTATCTACTTCAATCGACAGATAATTACTGATTAATTCATCTTTATCTGTAATTATCTAAAACGCGTCCACCTTGGATGACGCCTTTCAGATTAAATTAAGATAAGGATAAATATCCGGGAAAACTTATCTTTATCTTTATTAGCTAAAACACGTCCACGTGTGTAGACGTCTTTTACTCTAATTAAGATAAGGATAAACATCCGGAAGAGAAGTTAAAACAGCTTAGGAACCTAAAACGCGTCGACTTTGACAGACGCCTTTTAGTTAATAAATCAATTAATTAAAATTCAAATTTAAACGGTAAAATACGAACAAACTCTAAATGGCGTCCACATGAGTCGACGCCTTTTAGGATTCTTCATATTTTAACTGAAATTTGAGCTAAAATCAATTTAATTGATTAACTTAAACATGTCTGTTTGACCCGACACTCAAAAAGATTAATAAAAATTAATCAATGATTAATTATCAGACCATTATGAGGCATTATTATATGATATGAAATTTACTCAAAATGACGTCAAAATTAGCGTGTCTACATCATCGTCCTCTTCCTCTGCTGCTCATAAGGCTGCTCTGGCAGACCTCCAGAGCCAGCTCGCCTCCGCCATCCACCGAGCTTCCCTTGCAGAGGAGGATCGCGCTGCTCAGGTAAGTTCTTCCCCTTTGATTTCTGAACCCGATTTTGATTACTTGATTGCCTTGGACTAACAATGACTTCTCCTGCAGGTTGCTGAGCTTCATGAAGCCCTTTGGAGGGCTGAAGCGGATGCGGCCCGGGTTCGCGATCTCGAGGAGCAGGTGGCTCGCCTCTCTACCGGAGATCTCCCTCGTGAGTTCTCACGCCTCCAGTCCCGACTGGAGTTCATCACCGAGGAGAGAGAGAGGGAGCGGCTGGAGCGGCAGAAGATAGACTCGGAGATAGCCTCCCTCCGAGTTTAGTTGGGCATTGCTGAGCACGAGCGCCGGAGTGTGGAGGAGAGATACAGGCGTGCTCGACAGCGTGCTTAGGAGCACGGGCAGGCGAGCGCTTTCACAGCTAGCGTGGACATTTCTTCCGGTCAAGCTGGTCCGAGTGCCATGGGTCTACCGCCGCCTAGAGCTCCACTGCCAGACGCCCAGGACGAGGCTCAGAGCCAGATGGATGAGGGTGCAGGAGAGAGTCAGCCTTGAGGGCTCATGTATTTTCTTTTCTTTTGTGTACCATGTACAAAACACCTTTTGATGATATACATGAAACTTTTGGCTTGCAACCTTGCGTTCCATGTGGTTGCCTTGTGTCCTGCATGTCACTTAACAAACAGGTTAAGTATCTGTTTAGGCTTAGCCCCTTGCCTGACCGAGTGAACGGTTGATCAATCTTTTCCTTAAATGAATGGTCAAGGGGCATAGCCTTTATCAACAAAGGTAATGTGAATAATCAAACTTAAGCAAAATGCAACATACAAGCAGACAAATGCTTACTTAAAATAAAAGGAATGAAGTATACTAGATGCAATAAGCAGATGCTAAGCGAAATATTTTTGTTATTTTGAAATATGTACTTTTTTTGGATTTTGAAATATGTATTTTTTTTTTTTGACTTTTGCAACATGTGCCCTTTTTTTTGGATTTCGACATATGTATTTTTTTAGATTTTGACATATGTATTTTTTTTGGATTTTTGAGATATGTATTTTTTTTTTGGATTTTTGACATATGTATGTTTTTTTGGATTTTCGACATATGTATGTGAACTAAAAGACCAGCATGGTACACAGATCAAAAGATTATATTCATTTATAAACTTAATTCCCAAATTGTTCTTTAATAACTTAACTTAAACCCATTGTGCTTGAGCTTGTGTTTTCCATTCATGATCCCATTTGATGATTTGACCTTCAGTCAATCTAGGCCATTCCTTAAGTTTGGAGTACGCCTCTTTAGAAAGAAAGGAAGAATTGGTTTAGAAAGCCCATGAGAAGGTTCCGGAGACCTAAAAAGATGTTCCTTTCTTACCCTAATATTTGTTGGGGTTCGGTCATTTTCTTCCCGGGGTATTTATTGACCTCGCGTTCCCTTTTGTTTCATTTAATGGCCTTGATGTAACGTTTGTAGTGTGATGGCCTTTTGATTTGGGCTTTTGCCTTTTGCTTTTGCTTTTCTATTCTTTTCTTTGGGACGGATCTCCCCCATTTTTTTATGACGGCCTCCTACTAAGATGGCTGGTATTCTTGGTAGTCTATTCTAAGCCTCGTTCCGACATCATGGGCCGAGTGTAAAACAGAATTTTACTTTAAAAAGAATGATTTGTACTTTAGACTTTCAGTCAAGCTTTCGGTGTTCTTTAGGACTTGGCATCTCTTGTTACTCACGAATTAAACGTGTCAGTGTGTCTAGTAATGTGTTTGAAGTTAAATTATCCAGACTGATAAGGAAATTTAAGTTTATAAATTTTCTGATTCCACTGGTCTTTGTACCATACTGATCGACTCTTTAACCTAAGGGTAGTATTTCTTAAGATGCAAACCATTCCAGGGGTGAATTAGCTCTTCTCCTTCTGCATTGACAAGACGGTAAGTATTACCAGGAAAAGCATGCGATACAACATAAGGTCCTTTCCAGTTGGGTTGGAGCTTAGAACGCAGACCACCATGTTTTACAAAAATCCTTTTGACAACTATTTCACCAACTTTGAACTTACGTTCAATGACTTTCTTTTGATAAAAACGTGCTAATCTATTTTGATAAACTCTTGCATGATTAGCAGCTGACCATCTTCTCTCGTCTAAGAGTTCCAATTGAGCAAAGAGTGCTGAACGGTGTTCATCAATGGAAAATTCCTTATTCAGTTGTACTCTTAACGACGGTATAAGGATCTCGTATGGAACTACCGCCTCCATTCCAAATGTTAAGGAATAAGGAGTTTGCCCAGTGGGCGTGCGGATTGAAGTTCGGTAGGCCCATAGAGCCTCAACTAATTTTTCTGGCCAATCCGTGAACTTGTTAGATTTGCACGTCTTTTTGATGATTTTTATCAAAGTCTTATTAGTTGCCTCTGCTTGGCCATTGCCTTGCGGATAATAAAGAGATGAATGATGCAATGCAATTTTGTACATGTTGCAGAGATCTTTCAATTCTTGTGACACGAACTGCGGTCCATTGTCGGTGACGATGGTGCTTGGAATTCCAAATCTGGTGATGATGTTTCTCATGATGAACTTGCAGACGGTTGATGCTTTGATTTCCGTGTATGCTTCAGCTTATGCCCACTTGGTGAAGTATTCCGTTGCCGTGAGGATGAAAGATTTTTGCTTGATGCCGGAATCGGAATTACCAAGGGGTCCAATGTTGTCGAAAGCCCACATGGAGAAAGGCCATGGAGGAGAAACACGATGGAGTGAAGATGCAGGAGAATGAATTTTGTCGGCGTGAAGTTGACACTTAGCACACCTACGGACATATCCTACACAGTCTTCTTCCATGGTTGGCCAATAAAATCCTTGTCTGAGGATCTTCTTTGCTAGCATCTGTCCATTGACATGGCCACCACAAACTCCACTATGAGCTCCTTCCATAACCTTCCAAAGCTCATCTTCGTCTAGACATCTTAGAAGGACTCCATCAAAACCTCTTTTATACAGTGCTCCCCCAACTAGGGTGTATCGTTGAGCAACTCTCCTGATAGCCCTTTTCTCCTCAGTTGTGGCTTCTTCAGGATATGATTGATCTTCACAATATTTGGCAATTTCATAGTACCATGGCTTTTGTTCATCGTCCATCTCTTCTAACAGCTCCATCAACATGATTTCTCTTTTTTCCACGATATCTCCATATCTGACTTTCTTCAGCAACTTTTCCTTGGTTCTCAGAAATGAAGGGTCTTTCACGGCGGGTGAAAGACGCCTATGAACTATGATTGATTCGGATTGCCTGTTGATTTGAAAATCAAGAGATGATGCAAGTGAGGCTAGAGCGTCAGCTAAGATGTTTTGATTCCTAGGAACATGGACGAAGATCAATTTCGTGAAAAGCTTTGAATAAGCAGAAGTAAGTTCTTGATAAGGCTTGAGTTTGGGATCAAGAGTTCGATACTTGGTCAGCACTTGGCGAAGAATCAGTTGGCTATCACCTACAATCCTGATTTTGGTGGCACCATGGAAATGAGCAGCCTCGAGGCCAGCAAGGAGTACCTCGTATTCAGCTATATTGTTAGTGACTGGAAAGTCAAGCTGAAAGGCTTGTGGAATGGTGACACCTTCAGGTGATAACAGAACGATACCAATACCTTTTCCATGGGAATTCAGAGCTCCGTCAAAATGCAGAGTCCACATATCATCTCTGATTTGGTTTACGGACATCAGTTCCTCATCTGGAATCTCTGATCGCACTGGATCAAATCGAGGAAGGGGATGATGGGCGAGATGTTCCGCTATGGCCTAGCCCTTGATCGCTTTCTGCTGAATGTAAATGATATCGAATTGAGATAGAAAACTTTGCCATCGCGCTAACCTATCAGTAAGAACATATTTCTCTAGAAGGAATTTGATCGGATTCATCCTAGCGATGAGATGGACTTCATGGGCCAGAAAATAGTGCTTCAATTTCTGAACAATCCAAACCAATGCTGCACATGTTTTCTCCATCGCTGTGTATCTCTATTTAGCGGGGTTGAGAAGTTTAGAGAGATAGTAAGCTGCCCTCTCCTTTCCTTCTTCATCCTCTTGTGCTAGGACAGCCCCCACTGCATCATCCAGGACAGAAATGTAAAGTATCAATGGTTTGCCTGGAGATGGTGGTCTCAAAACAGGAGGACTTGCTAGATAGTTCTTTAATCCATCGAATGCCTCCTGACATTTATCGTCCCAATCGAATTTGACTCCCGGCTTGGTAAGCTCATAGAACGGCTTACACCTTTGTGAGTGCTGGGAGACAAAACGGCGAATAAATTGCAACCACCCGATTAATCCTCTCAGCTCCTTCAAGTTTTTCGGAGGTGGCATTTCTCTGATAGCCTTCGCCTTGTTGGGATCGATCTCAATTCCCCGTTTGCTGACGATGAATCCAAGTAATTTCCCTGAAGATACCCCGAATACACATTTCTTGGGGTTCATCTTTAACTGATACTCTCTTGATCTCTCTAATACCCTTGCCAAAACTTTGGCATGCTCAGCCTTTGTCATAGATTTAACCAATAAATCATCCACATACACTTCCAGATCTGTGCATCATGTCGTGAAATATTGTCATTATATCCCTCTGATAAGTGGCTCCAGCATTCTTTAATCCAAATGGCATGACGACATAGCAGTATGTTCCCCAAGGTGTAGTGAATGACGTCTTCTCTTGATCTTCTTCTGCCAGCTTAATCTGATTGCACCCTGAAAATCCATCCATAAATGATAAAGTTTCATAGCCAGCAGTGTTATCAATGATTACGTCAATATGAGGCAATGGAAAATCATCTTTAGGACACGCCCAATTCAGATTGCGGAAGTCAATGCAAATTCTGACCTTCCCGTCCTTCTTCAAAATCGGGACTATGTTGGCCACCCATTGTGGATAAAGGACAACTCTAATGAATTTGGCTTTATGTAATTTGTCGACCTCTTCCTTCATCTTTAGAGCCATTTGTGGGTGGAATCGCCTTAATTTCTACTTGACCGGGCTAGCTCCATCCTTTAATGTCAACCTGTGTTCAACCAATGACGAGTCTAACCCCGGCATATCTTCATAACTCCAAGCGAAAGTGTCCTTATAGTCCTTAAGTACTTGTACCATTGCCTTCTCATCCTCTGTAGAAAGATTTTTACTGACGAGGACAACCTTAGGTTCGTCTTCAGTCCCTAAATTGATTTCTTTGGTGGGCTCTTCTACGGCAGCTGAGGGTTCATCGAATCTCTTCACTCCACTGGCATATGCCTCAGCCGCGTCCTCGTCATCTTCCTCATCTTCAACAATGGGGTCTTTTTCATGTATCAACTCATACACCCCATACCCATCATTGACTGACTCATCATCCATACAATCTTCTGGCATATGAATTGGATTTTCTAATAACCGAGGGATTAAAGAACAAGAACGGCATCTATCAGCTAAGTCTTGGAGGTATCTATCTGGAATTCGCCTACCCTTAGACTTCCTAGACTTCCTAACCTAATTAACCTGCCTAGAACTAGACTGCCTAATTTCACTAAACTCCCTATTCTGACCTAATGAAGATGAAACAGAATGGAAATCATGAGATACAAGTGGGGATACAGGAGAATCCTCCCGAGGGGAGGGGTAGAGTGGATCTAGGAGAGAATCTTGACCGAAAGACCCGCGCAATGGGGCGTGATCGGACAAGTAAGAGGTTTCCTCAATGAGGACATGAGAAGAATTTGTTGCCAAATTGGCGTTTTTTTTTGGGCAATAGAAGAGTTAAGTATAAAACAGGAATGAACATGAATAGAAGGAGAATTAAATGGAGGAAGTGGCACCAAGGCCAAAGGATTAGGGGGATCATACAGCAGTATATCCCAGATTAAATCATACATCCTCTCTAAATCGAGAGGAGGTGGTGGAATGAGGTCCCGAGGGGACAGAGTAATCATAACGGGCGGGGCCCGTGGAATGTCTTCAATAATGACCCGCGACCAAGTCGGGGTCAGGAGCTATGTGCGAAACAAGGTGTGGAGCATGAAAACATGAGAAGGATAAGTCCCCCTCCAAAGCAAATCTGTGGTGTAGCCAGCTTCATAGGGGTCATCTGGCTCCCCTTTATCAGTCTCTTCCGACAGCAGTATCCTCTTGTTGAAAATAGCACCAGGTCCTTCAATCAGCTCATCAATCTGTGGCAGCCACTTGGGTTCTGCAGGATCTAGAAACAGTCTGTTCAGTGCGATGTAGAGGTCTCTTAGATCGAACCACATGTACCATTCACATTCAGGATCTTGGAATTTTCTCCTCTTCATATGCCACAGAGCCTCCAAAGACTGGTACGTAAGTAGTTCTGAGCAATGCCTGGCCAAGTCTCTCCCATATATATCATGGAGGTCAAAACACGAAGTAATGACCACCGTGTTGTCATGGCTAATTATGGGCCCCTTTACAAAATGTGTATACAAGGTCCATGTTAGGGGGTCCCGACCTTCCTTGTGCGGTGTAGACATTGTCTCCCAGACTTTCTTACCATCTTCGTTCTCTGCTTGCTGAACAATGTCTTGTTTCAGTTTTCTTGGCCTATAGCCCAGGCCGCTTCCAGGTGCTCCTCGGTGATCTTTGACAGGAGTGGTCCTGCCTTGTAATTGTGTTACTAGACCTCTTGCAGGCTGATAGCCATTCTTCATCATAATTCTCCATCCTGGGGTACTCATGCACTTCCCCCTCTTTATGACATTTAATGGATAAGGAGAAATAGCGGCGGTTTTCAGAGGATCAACCACTGGATGGTAAACCTGTAATACCGACAGAAAAGGTTGTCGGCCTGGTGAAGAAATGGGTTTGACATTCAAAGAGTGAGCAACAGCAAGGATCGGCATGCTCGTAACCTTAACGATTCGTCTTTTAAAGGGAAATTTGAGGCATTGATGATTCGTGGACGGAATCGCCTCAAGAGTTTTTATGTAAGGACGACCCAAGATGACATTCAAAGAAGGGTCGATTTCCAGAATGTGCAATTCGACCTCAGCATGACTTACAGGGCCTAGCTCTACTTTCAAATAAACCATTCCCAGAGGGGAACGGGTGGAGTTATCATATGCTGTCATAGAGATGGGGCTAGGCAACCATTTTTCCTTGGGCACACCGCACAGCTCCAGGGTCTTCGGCGGTAAAACATTGATTGAAGCCCCTGTGTCAACCAGGCATGCATCCACGGCTCTCTTGCAGATGTTGACTATGATGATCAGAGCCATGCTTCTGGCTGCTGGTGGTGCTAGTTCCAATGTATGAAATGTAATGGACGGCTGATCCCCGTGAGGAACTAATAATGCTGCAATCTTTTCCACTGGCACGTCCTCGTTGACCATCACCTTTTGCAGATATTCCATCAGAGCATCTTGGTGACTCTTCGATCTTTTAATCAGTTCAAGCACAGAGATTCATGCCGGTGTTCGATCCAGATGTTTCAACAAATCATATTGAGTGCCTGGTGCACTCTCTTCATTGTGTGCTTCCTCCGGCGGCTGTGATGGGCCGTCTCTAACTGTTGACTGAGGAAAGACTTTGTTGAAAATTCTTCCACTCCGGAACGCATGTTCCTCAACCGTGGAAGGTCCGGGTGACACTTTGAGTACCGCAGGGTTAGGTGGTGTGGGTGATGGCGTGGGGTTAGGTGGTGGTGGCGTGGTGCGGATTAAAGGTCTAGATGGTTGGATAGCGGATGGGTAAGTGATTGGGGTGGATGAAGTGGGAAGCAACATGCGTAGTAATGGTTTAGAAGGTTGGATGGTATCTGGGTAAGCGGTAGCGGTAGCGGGTGAAGTAGGAAATGATACGCGTAGTAGTGGTCTGGATGGTAGGAGGGGTGCGTGGTTGGTTTGCGGGAGGTTATTTAGTGGAGGTGTAGTGGCGTGGGTCGTAATGGGTTTGAGGAAATCGGGTGGTGGTAATGGGTTAGTGGGTGCGGGTGAGTGATATGCGGATGTTGGTATAGGGGTAATGGTAATGGGCTGTGGTCTGGGTATATGGATGGTGCGACGTGGTGGTCGTTCTGCGGTACTTGGAACGTGACCCGTTGAATAGATAGAGGAAGAGTCCTCCATCCTCCACTGTTGCCCTCGGTCAGCCTTAGACCGGCTGTTTGTCAGAATAGGGGCAACTTGGTTTTGGTTTTGGTGCTCCGGGAGCAGGTTCTGCGCTATGCCCATGTTCGGTGGTGGTGCTGCTTGTGCTGGTGCTCTTGCTTGCTGTTGCTGCTGCTGTGGTCTCCTTGCCTTTAGGGCTGATATGTATTTTTTCATTTCTTCCCAGTTTATGCCGCCCTGCTCGTTGAGATCATGAATGTAATCTTTAAATTGGAAGCAGGTGTCAATAGTATGCCCAGGTTGCCTATGGAAATAGCAATACCTAGACGTGTCGGCATTCTGAGGACAAACTGCCTTTTCTCTTGGCAGGACTAAGGCATTAGCTGCCATTAGGGCACTGAAAATGTCTGCCAAAGATTCTGGGAGGACTGGGTATTCTGCCCTCTTTGGGCCTGCTGGTTGTAGTCAGCAGGAGGAGGGACATTATGATATGCCGGCGGTGCGCGCGGCTGATCCTGCTGCTGTTGCTGATACTGCTATTGTTGTGGTGGCTGGTACTGCAATTGCCGTTGCGGCGGCTGCTGTGGCTGTTCCTGTTGCTGTTGCTGGCTCGGCTGTTGAGGTCGCTGATATTGGGGCTACTGATATTGAGGGTTTGGCTGCTGCCTGTACCCCTGCTGGTTCGGCTGTGGTGGCCTCTGGTACTGTTGTTGACTCCTCACGAACTGGGGCGAATTGTTGTTCATACTACTGACTTGCTCATGAGAGAGCGTGCCCTCAGTAGTTGGACCTGTGCTGGTAGAATTCGGCACTGCAGGCTTACGAGGTGGAGGCCTACTAGGTCTGTGAGGACCAAAGACGCTAGAGAACGTAGAATCCTTGAAGGCATTCTGACAGTACCGTGCTCTTTCATAGAGCTCTGCCATGCTGGTCAGATTGTTCAGGGAGAGAACTAGTTTGAACTGGGGCGTGGCATTGGAAATCAGCATCTTCACTTGCTTCGACTCGGACAAGTGATCTTTCACTTTTTCGGCCAAGCCTCGCCATCTGTCGGCAAAACTGACGAACTTTTCATCGGGTTTCATCTTCTCTGCTATTAGGTCAGTAATGGACAGGGAGGGGGCAACTCTGTCCTGGTATCGTTGAATGAATTTTCGGGAAACGATACCATAGTCCTCTACTTCGGAGGGTTTCAAGGAAAAGAACCACTCGAGGGCTGGTCCCTCTAAAGATCTCCTGAACAAAAAGGCCAACGACCTCTTGTCGTTTTGCCAGAAGGATGACTTGTACATGAACTCCTTCAAGTGGGTGAAGGGGTTACCAGTACCGTTGTACTTCCGGTACACTGGCATCTCGGAGGGTGCAGGTGGATCACTGGCAGGCTTGGTAAGTTGTTCATCCATGCGCTCCATCTTGGCCAGCAACGCTTGCGTGGTCGGATCAGCCTGGGGAGGAGGGGGAGGTGGAGGTACTTGATAGGCATGTTGCCTAGAGTACGTTGGACAAGGAGGACAGTAAAGAGGAGGTCCGGCAGAGCTTCCGCCATGCCCAAGGGCATTTTGATAAGCGGGCGTTAGCGGTCTGGCCGGTTGCCTGGAAGATGAAAGTTGCGGCCCAGCTGGCCGATAAGTGATATGGAGGCCTTCCATGGCCTGATGAATGTAAGGAGGGTGATGAGGAGGTTGCTGAGGGATAGCAGGAGGAGCCGCAGGGTTTGGCTCGGCAGACGGTATGGGTGCCTTCCCCTTCAGAATGGACTGGATCGCCTCGAACTGCTGAGGATCCAGGCGGGAGGCAAGAACTCCCAAAGCATTTACAAGATCCGAAGGATCAGAAGACGAGAGATCATTTTAATTCATGTCTCCCTCGAAAATGCGATCGGGAACCGCATACTCATGCGGGGGAGGATCAGAATATTGATTATGAGGATGAAAAAGAGGGGTTCGGACATTCCCATCATGTCGAACCGGAATAGGGACAGAATTACGGGAGGCATCAGCATCTCTCCCGCTCTCATAATTGTAATCAGAATCGCGAGGGGCATTAGCATCTCCCTCGTAGTTGACAATAGCATCTGGAGCCATACTCAAGTCCCTGCCTGATCGGAGCAGCATGATATTAGATTTTTTTTTCAAGGATTGGCAAACAAGTTGTACAGAGATTTAAACAAACAAGTGGATGTTTAGCGTGATTTTAAGATTCCTTGTTGAGTTATTTGGATTTAATTAAACCACAAATTCGCTCAAGGGATGGGATCCTAGTTTCAATTCAATGTCCACCGTTATATTCTATGGCTTTCTCTCACAACGTTTATGGAATCTAACCGGGACTTCAACTGGTACAACTAGCCCGATGATCAAGGAGGAGTACCTTGATTTTGGGGACTTACGGAGGCCTTAACGCCAACTACTCTAGTCTGATCGAGGGACCGACCCAATCAGAGAGAGCTGATGACGTCAAGTAGAGTGTTCCTAAGAAAAGGAGGGTGTTAGCCTCAATGCGTATGACCTGTAGCCTGGATGGCCTCTAATGCTTAATACATAATGGGTAATTAGCACACAAATCACAAAAATCTTAGAACTGAAGAAAAGGTAAGAAACTGCCTGAATAGCGTCGAGGTTAGTAGACGCTATTCGAACATAGTCTTAATTTTTCGCAGAAACTCAGATTGCAGACAGTAGAGAAATAAGACTGAAAGGCGTCTGGGTGAACTGACGCAGTTTAAAACGCGTCAGTGCTCCTGGACGCTTTTCAAGTCGCAGGTTCAGTTTTCCAGGAGGAATTTCTAGATTGATTCCCCCTCAAACAGGATAAAAACGATAAATAATCAGCTCATGCAAGATTTTTTTTAGTTTCAGGTTTTAACAGGATGATTTTATCAATTAAACAACTAAGATATTAGTCAATCACACAACATTTCATCACAAAAAACAGCTTTTTAACTAATCAACGGAGAGGGCAAGATCTTGCCGCAGGGGTGTGCACGTAGTGCACGTGGGAATAACAACTAAATTAAAAACACTCACTAATTGGTGAGGATGTGTCGAGAGACACAAGTGGTGCACCGTGGGTGCCCGATTGATAACAGCAAGAACAAAAGAACTAAAAGATGGCGAGACCAAGTCCCACCGTGATCGCCAAAAAAGCTGTGAGTGCTTAAAATGAGTGTGTGATTATCATGAAAAATCTATGTTGTTTAAGTGCAAAATAAGCCTATTAAAAAGAAACTAAGTGAAGTGATCGCCAGAAACTTTTGACTTAAAAGTTCCAAAAGAAAAAGTTTGATCGCCTACCTGTTTGGACGTGGGAGATGTTGAGCTCTTGGTTCCCCTTCTTCAGCCGGCTGAAGAAAGAGAGCCATTTCTTGTCTTTGTTCTTGCTTTGATTGCTGTGGAAGTTGAGGATCGTCCAGAGTTCTTGTTGCTTTGCTTGTTGATTCTCTCCCCTTTGATTCTCCTTTGTACTTTGCAGAAAATAGAAAGAAATGAAGGAACGATGAGAATTCAGGCAGAAGTAGTATCCATTCTTAACAGAGTTTTAAACATGCAACTAAACATAGAAAACTCACTTGTTGGGATGGTCTTTGAAATCCCTTTAAATTGGTTTTGAAAATGATGCTAGTGTTGTGTGTGTTGCATGGAGTGATGTGATGAAGAGTGCAAGATTAATGAAGATGTGAATATGAAAAGAATGCAGAAATGAAGATAATGCAGAAATGAATTGAAAAACTTATGCCGAATGGATGAAGAATGGAAAGCCTTGGTCTTGAATGGATGAAGATTGGAAGAAGAATGGACGCCGACTTCTGGAAACAGCAGCACTTCGGCGTTTGGACGTCGTTGCTTCGATCTTCAATTCGATATCGCTTCAATCATTAACTTCTTCAATCACTAACTAATCACCAACCCTAGAAGAGGGTATTTATAGACTTCTTCTGCATCCGCGGATTTACATGGAGAAATCTTAAGATTTATCCATCTTAACCAACAGATAAATACAGATTAATTCATCTTTATCTGTAATTATCTAAAACGCGTCGACCATTCGCGACACCTTTCAGATTGATTAGGATAAAGATAAACATCCGGTAAAATTCATCTTTATCTGTAATTAGATAAAACATGTCGCCCATGGAAGACGTCTTTTACACTAATTAAGATAAGGATAAACATCCGGAAAGGAAGTAGAAACAACTTAGGAAACCTAAAATGCGTCGTTACTGGCAGACGTCTTTTAGCTAATTAATCAATTAATTAAAATTCAAATTTAAACATTAAAATAAGAATAAACTCTAAATGGCGTCCACACTGGTCGACGTCTTTTAGACTTCTTCATATTTTAACTGAAATTTGAGTTAAAATCAATTTAATTGATTAACTTAAACATGTCTGTTAAACCCGACACTCAAAAAGATCAATAAAAATTAATCAATGATTAAATATTAGACCATTCTGAGGCATTATTATATGATATGAAATTTACTCGAAATGATGTCAAAATTAGCGTGTCTATACATGGCAGAGCTCTATGAAAGAGCACGTTATTGTCAGAATGCTTTCAAGGATGCTATGTTATCTAGTGTCTTTGATCCTCACCGACCTAGCAGGCCTCCACCTCGGAAGCATGCCGTGCCAAATTCCCCTAGCATAGGTCCAACCACTGAGGGCACGCTCTCCTATGAGCATGTTAGTAGCATGAATAACAACCAGCTCCAATTCGTGAAGAATCAGCAACCACAGTACCAGCGGCCGCAACAGCCAAACCAGCAGGGTTACAGACAGTAGCAGCCGAACCCACAGTATCAGTAGCCTCAGTACCAGCGGCCTCAGCAGCCACAACAGCAGCCACAGCAGCAGCCACAACGACAATTACAGTATTATCCCCCACAACAACAGTATCCACAACAGCAGCAGTACCAGCCGTGCGCACCGCCAGCATACCATAATGTACCACCTCCTGCTGATTATAACCAGCAGAGAAAACCTCTAGGCCCAAAGAGGAAAGAATATCCAGTCCTTCCAGAGTCCTTATCAAACATTTTCAGTGCTTTAATGGCAGCCAATGTCTTGGTCTTGCCAAGAGAAAAAACTGTTTGGTCCCAAAATGCCGACACTTCCAGGTATTGTTATTTCCACAGACAACCTGGACACACTATAGACACCTGCTTCCAATTCTGAGATTATATTCATGATCTCAATGAGCAGGGAGGCATCGACTGGGAAGAAATGAAGAAGTACATATCTGTCTTGAAGGCGAGAAGACCACAACAACAACAACAACAGCAGCAACAACCAAGAGCGCCGGCGCAAGCAGCAGCGCCACCAAACAGGGGTATAGTGCAAAACCCACTTATGGAGTATCAGAACCATAATCAAGTTGCCCCCATTTTAATAAATAGCTGGTCTGAGGCTAATCGAGGGCAACAGTGGAAGATAGAGGATTCTTCCTTTATTTATTCAACAGGCCATACTCTGAGCACCGCAGAACAACCACCACGCCGCACCCTCCACATACCTAGACCACAACCCGTTACCATTACGCCCATTAACCCATTACCACCGCCCACTTTCCTTAAACCCACTAACCCATTACCACCGCCCACTTTCCTCAAACCCATTATCTCCCGCACCACTACGCCTCCATTAAGCAACCCCCCGCAAGCCCATTTCGCACCCCTCATGCCATCCAGACCACTACTCCGCATACCGTTTCCCACATCACCCACTACCACTTACCCAGATACCATATAGCCATCTAAACCCCTACTTCGCATGCCATTCCCCACTTCATCCGCACCGACCAATTACCATTCCATCATCCAACCATCTAAGCCCCTCATCTGTACCATGCCACCACCAACTAACCCCACGCCATCGTCCGTATACCAACCCTCCACACCATCCACTAACCCTGCGGTGCTCAAGTTATCACCCGACCCTTCCACAACTGAAGAACATGCACTCCGGAGTGGGAGGATCTTCAACAAGGTCTTTCCTCAATCAACAGTCAGAGACGGTCCATCACAGCCGTCGGAGGAAGCACATAATGATGAGAGTGCACCAGGCACTCAATATGACTTGTTGAAACATCTTGACAGAACACCGGCACGAATCTCTGTGCTTGAATTGATAAAGAAATCGAAGACCCATCAAGAGGCTCTAGTGGAGTATCTACAAAAGGTGATGGTCAATGAAGACGTGCCGGTAGAGAAGATCGCCGCACTACTAGTTCCTCAGGGGGATCAACCCTCCATCTCATTTCATGCATCGGAACTAGCACCACCAGCAGCCAGGAGCATGGCTCTAAGTATTACGGTCAATATCTGCAAAAAGGCCGTAGATGCATGTCTGGTCGACACAGGGGCTTCAATTAATGTCCTGCCTCTGAAGACCCTTGAATTGTGCGGTGTACCCAAAGAAAAATGGCTGCCTAGCCCTATCTCTATAACAACTTATGATAATTCCACCCGTTCCCCTCTGGGAATGGTCTATTTAAAAGTAGAGTTAGGCCCAGTATGTCATGCCGAGGTCGAATTTCACATTCTGAAAATTGACCCTTCCTTAAATGCTATTTTGGGTCGTCCTTATATAAAAACCCTCGAGGCAATTCCCTCTACGAATCATCAGTGCCTTAAATTTCCCTACAAAGGACGAATCATTAAAGTTACGAGCATGTCGATCCTTGCCGCTGCTCACTCTTTGAATATCAAACCAACTTCTTCACCTAGTCGACAACCTTTTTCGTCGGTATTACAGGTCTACCATCCAGTGGCTGATCCTTTAAAGGCCGCCACTCTTACTCCTTATCCACTGAATGCCATAAAGCGAGGAAAGTGCATGAGTACCCCTGGATGGAAAATAATGATGAAGAGTGGTTATCAGCCTGGAAAGGGCCTGGGCACACAATTACAAGGCAGAACTACGCCCATCAAGGACAACAGAAGGACACCTGGAAATGGCCTGGGCTATAGGCCAAGAAAAGTGAAGCAGGACATTACTCAGCAAGAAAAGAACGAAGACGACCAGAAGATATGGGAGACAATGTCTACACCATGCAAAGAAGGTCGGGACCCCTTAACATGGACTTTATACACACATTTTGTCAAAGGGCCCGTGATCAGTCATGACAACATGGTGGTCATTACTTCCTGTTTTGACCTCCATGATATATATGGAAGAGACCTGGCCAGACATTGTTCACAGTTGCTCACGTACCAGTCCTTAGAGGCTCTGCGGCCAATGAAAAGGAGGAAGTTTCAAGACCCTGAGTGTGAATGGTACAGATGGTTTGACTTAAGGGATCTGTATATTGCACTGAATAGACTGTTTCTTGATCCTTCAGAACCGAAGTGGCCGCCACAAATAGATGAACTGATTGAAGGGCCTGGTGCCATTTTTGATAAAAAAATACTGTTGTCTGAGGAAACCGATGAAGGAGAGCCAGATGACCCCTATCAAGCTGGTTATACCACGGATCTTCTCTGGAGGGGGACTTATCCTTCTCACATTTTCACACTTCATACCTTGTTCCGTACTCTGCTTCTGACCCCGACTTGGTCGCGGGTCATTACTGAAGATATTCCACGGGCTTCGCCCATCATGATCACCCTATCCCCACGAGACTTCATTCCCCAACCTCCTCTCGATCCAGAGAGGATTTATGATTTAATCTGGGACATACTGCTGTATGATCCCCCCAATCCTTTGGCCTTGGTGTCACTTCCTCCATCACATTCTCCTCCTATTCATCTACATTCTTGTTTTATGATTAATTCATGTTTTCTCCAAAAAAAAAAACGCCAATTTGGCAACAAATTTCTCCCAGATCCTCATTGAGGAAACTTCCTATTTGTCCGATTATACCCCATCGCGTGGGTCATTCGGTCAAGATTCTCTTCTAGATCTACTCTACTCCTCCCCTCGGGAGGATTCTCCTGTATTTTCGCCTGTATCCTATAATTTTCATTCTACTTCATCCTCATTAGGTCAGGATAGGGAGTGTAGCGAAGTTAGGGAGTCTAGTTCTAGGCAGGTTAGTTAGGTTAGGAAGTCTAGTAAATCTAAGGGTAAACAAATTCCAGATAGATACCTCCAGGATTTAGCTGATAAATGCCTTTTTTGCTTTATGATCCCTCAGCTATTAGAGAATCCTATTCAGATGCCAGAAGATTGTATAGATGATGAGTTAGTTAACGATGGATATGGGGTGTATGAATTGATACACGAAAAAGACCCCATTGTTGAAGACGAGGAAGATGACGAGGACGCAGCTGAGGCATATGCGAGTGGAGTGAAAAGATTCGATGAACCCTCAGCTGCCGTAGAAGAGCCCACCAAAGAGATCAATCTAGGGACTGAAGACGAACCTAAGGTTGTCCTTGTTAGCAAGAATCTTTCTGAAATGGATGAGAAGGCAATGGTACAAGTTCTTAAGGATTATAAAGATACTTTCGCTTGGAGTTATGAGGATATGCTGGGGTTAGACTCATCGCTAGTGGAACATAGGTTGACATTAAAGGATGGAGCTAGCCCAGTCAAACAGAAGTTAAGGCGATTCCACCCACCAATGGCTTTAAAGATGAAAGAAGAGGTCGATAAATTACATAAAGCCAAATTCATTAGAGTTGTCCTTTATCCACAATGGGTGGCCAACATTGTCCCGGTTATGAAAAAAGATGGGAAGGTCAGGATTTGTATTGACTTCCGAGATTTGAACCGGGCGTGTCCTAAGGATGATTTTCCATTGCCTCATATTGATGTACTCATCGATAATACTGCTGGCTATGAAACTTTACCATTTATGGATAGATTTTCAGGATATAATCAGATCAAATTGGCAGAGGAAGATCAAGAAAAGACATCATTTACTACACCTTGGGGAACATATTTCTATGTCGTCATGCCATTTGGATTAAAGAACGCTGGAGACACTTATCAAAGGGCTATGATGACAATATTTCACGACATGATGCATATCTATCTAGAAGTGTATGTGGATGACTTGTTGGTGAAATCTAAGACTAAGGCTGAGCATGCCAAAGTTTTGGCAAGAGTATTAGAAAGATCAAGAGAATACCAGTTAAAGATGAACCCTACGAAATGTGTATTTGGGGTATCCTTAGGGAAATTACTTGGATTCATTGTCAGTAAGCGGGGAATTGAGATTGATCCCAACAAGACAAAGGCTATCAGAGAGATGCCACCTCCCAAGAACTTGAAAGAGTTAAGAGGATTGATCGGAAGGTTGCAATTTATTCGCCGTTTTATCTCCCAGCACTCACAAAGGTGTAAGCCGTTCTACGAGCTTACCATGCCGGGAGTCAAATTCGATTGGGACGATAAGTGTCAGGAGGCATTCGATGGATTGAAGAATTATTTGGCAAGTCCTCCTGTTTTGAGACCACCATCTCCAGGCAAGCCATTGATACTATATATTTCTTTACTGGATGATGCAGTAGGAGCTGTCCTAGCACAAGAGGATGAAGAAGGAAAGGAGAGGGCAGCCTACTTTCACTCTAAACTTCTCCACCCCACTGAGCAAAGATACACGGCGATGGAGAAAACATGTGCAGCACTTGTATGGGTTGTTCAGAAATTGAAGCATTACTTTCTAACCTATGAAGTCCATCTCATTACTAAGATGAATCCAATCAAGTTTCTTCTTGAGAAATTTGTCCTTACAGATAGGTTAGCACAATGGCAAAGCTTTCTATCTCAATTCGATATCTCTTACATTCAGCATAAAGCGATCAAAGGCTATGCCAAAGCAGAACATCTTGCTAATCATACCCTTCCTTATTTTGATCCAGTCCGATCGGAGTTTTCGGATGAGGAACTGATGTCCATAGACCAAATCAGAGATGATATGTGGACTCTGCATTTTGACGGAGCTCTGAATTCCCATGGAAAAGGTATTGGTATCGTTCTGTTATCACCTGAAGGTGTCACCATTCCACAAGCCTTTCAGCTTGACTTTCCAGTCACTAACAATATAGCTGAATACGAGGTACTCCTTGCTGGCCTCGAGGCTGCTCATCTCCATGGTGCCACCAAACTCAGGATTGTAGGTGATAGCCAATTGATTCTTCGCCATGTGCTAACTAAGTATCGAACTCTTAATCCTAAGCTCAAGCCTTATCAAGAACTTACTTCTGCTTATGCTAAGCTTTTCACAAAGTTGATCTTCATCCATGTTCTTAGGAATCATAACATCTTAGCTGACGCTCTAGCCTCACTTGCATCTTCTCTTAATTTCACAATCAGCAGACAATCCGAATCAATCATCTTTTATAGACGTCTTTCACCCGCCGTGAAAGACCCTTTATTCCTTAGGACTAAGGAGAAGCTGTTGAAGAAGGTCAGAGATATTTTGGAAAAGAGAGAGATTATGTTAATGGAGCTGTTAGAAGAGATGGATGATGAGCAGAAACCATGGTACTACAAAAGTGCTAAATATTGTGAAGATCAATCATATCCTGAAGAAGTCACAGCTGAGGAGAAAAGAGCTATCAGAAGACTTGCTCAAAGATATACCCTAGTTGGGGGAGCATTATATAAAAGAGGTTTTGATAGAGTTCTTCTAAGATGTTTAGACGAACATGAGCTTTGGAAGGTTATGGAAGGAGCTCATGCTGGAATTTGTGGTGGCCATGTTAATGGACAAATGTTAGAAAAGAAAATCCTTAGGCAAGGGTTCTATTGGCCAACCATAGAAGAAGATTGTGTAGGATATGTCCGTAGGTGTGTTAAGTGCCAACTTCACACCGATAAAATTCATTCTCCTACATCTTCACTCCATCCTGTTTCCTCCCCATGACCTTTCTCCATGTAGGCTTTCGATATCATTGGATCCCTTGGTAATCCTGATTCCGACATTAAGCAGAAGTCTTTCATTCTCACGGCAACGAAATACTTCACCAAGTGGGCAGAAGCTGAAGCATACACGAAAGTCAAAGCATAAACCATCTGCAAGTTAATAATGAAGAATATCATCACGAGATTTGGAATTCCAAGCACCATCGTTACCGACAATGGACCGCAATTCGTGTTATAAGAACTGAAAGACCTCTGCAACAGGTACAAAATTGCATTGCATCATTCATCCCCTTATTATCCGCAAGGCAATGGCTAAGCAGAGGCAACTAACAAGACTTTGATAAAAATCATCAAAAAGACGTGCAAGTCTAATAAATTTACAGACTGGCCAGAAAAATTGATTGAGGCTCTATGGACCTACCGAACTTCAATCCGCACGCCCACTGGGCAGACTCTTTATTCCTTAACATTTGGAATGGAGGCAGTAGTTCCATTACGAAATTCTTATGCTGTCACTAAGAGTACAATTGAACAAGGAATTCTCCATTGATGAACACCGTTCAACACTCCTTGCTCAATTGGAACTCTTAGACGAGAAAAGATGGTCAACTGCTAATCATGCAAGAGTTTATCAGAAGAGATTAGCACGTTTTTACCAAAAGAAAGTCATTGAACGTATGTTCAAAGTTGGTGAAATAGTTTTCAAAAGAATCTTTGTAAAACCTGGTGGTCCGCGTTCTAAGCTCCAACCCAATTGGGAAGGACCATATGTTGTATCACATGCTTTTCCTGGTAACACTTACTGTCTAGTTAATGCAGAAGGGGAAGAGTTAACTCACCCCTGGAATGGTCTGTATCTTAAGAAATACTACCCTTAGGTTAAAGAGTCGATCAACATGGTGCAAAAACCAGTGGAATCAGAAAATTTAAAAACTCAAATTCCCTTATCAGTCTGAATAATTTAATTCTAACACATTACTACACACACTGACACATTTGATTCGTGAGTAACAAGAGATGCCAAGTCCTAAGGAATACCGAAAGCTTGACCAAAAGTGTAAAGTGCAATTCATTCTTTTTAAACAAAATTCTATTTTTACACTCGGCCCATGATGTCGGAACGAGGCTTAGAATAGATTACCAAGAATACCCGCCATCTTAGTAGGAGGCCGTCATAAAAAAAGAGAGGGAGATCCGTCCCAAGAAAAAGAAGAAAAGCAAAAGGCAAAAGCCAAATGTCAAATCAAAAGGTCATTACACTACAAACGTTACATCAAGGCCATAAAAGGGAACGCAAGGTCGATAAATATTCCGGAAAGAAAATGACCGAACACCAACATATATTAGGGTAAGAAAGGAACATCTTTTTAGGTCTCCGGAACCTTATCATGGGCTTTCTAAACTAATTCTTCCTTTCTTTTTGAAGAGGCGTACTCCAAGCTTAAGGAACGGCCTAGATTGACTAAGGATCGAATCATCGAATGGGATCATGAATGAAACACAAGTTCAAGCACGATGGGTCTAAGTTAGATTATTGAAGAACAATTTGGGAATTAAGTTAATAAATGAATATGACCTTTTGATCTGAGTACTATGTTGGTCTTTTAGTTTGCACCATATTTCAAAAAAATTCAAAAAAAATACATATTTCAAAATCCAAAAAAGTACATATTCCAAAATCCAAAAAAAAGCACATATTTCAAAAATCCAAAAAAACATAAATGTTTCCAAAAAAAAAAAAAAATGAATATTTCAAAACAACAAAAATGTTTCAATTAGCATCTGCTTGCAGCCTCTAGTGTGTTTCATTCCTTTTATTTTCAGTGAACATCTGCCTGCTTGCATGTTACATTTTGCTTACAGTTTGATTAATTCATGCTACCTTTGGTAATAAAGGCTATGCCTCTTAACCCTTCTATCAAGGATAGGATCAAGTAGTCGGTTACTTAACCAGGCAAGGGGCTAAGCCTGAACAGATACTTAACATGTTTGCTAAGTCATATGCAGGGTACATGAATGTAAGTCAAAGATACAAGGCACAAAACTGAAGCAAGAACATGTTTCTGCAACTTAAATGGCGTCGTTGAATAGCAACGTGTTTTTCACCTTAATGACGTCGGCGCGACACGACGCATTTCAGGGTTTTCTGTTATTTGCCCGAAAAGTTATGTTTATCTAGATTTTAATGCACTTGCTTGAAGTTACTGATAATTTTGAGTGCAGGAAATTCAGGAAAATCTAAATGAAGTTGAGAATCTCAAGAACATCCCACTGTGGGAGTTTATGAGTCCCGACCGTGGCTAAAAAGACTGTTATCTCTATCCCTGTACTATTTTATGTGATTAATTTGCATAATCATCATTACTATATGTTAAATATTTATTAGACTATATCAAGGACCTTGTGATTTTGATGAAACTTGAATTTGAGTTCTCCTTCAACAAAAACGGTGATAATTCTAGGGAATTCTTATTCGCACGGATAGGCTGTTTGATTGTTAATTAGTGAGGACGATGGTTCCACTTTTGTGAAACGGTGCGTGGATAAATGAGCTTCGGCTTAGCACTGAATTACAAGAATTGGTATCTTGACTCATTAATGACAATTTAACAATATTATCCTTGATTAATTTATATTTTATTTGATTTTATATTTTCTTTTAGCCCAGCATACATCATATAGGACTTTGATATAATTGTGATAAGAATTAATTATTGATTAAGTTTCAGACCATTGATCAAATAATTCTAACATGATATGAAATATTCCATTCTGAATTGAGTATCTTGATTATCTTTGAGGTTCGCTTGAAGATATCCTTGGAATTCTATCCTTTCTTGGATTCTTTATCTCAAATATTTCTTGTTTTCTTTTAAGATCCATCATGGCTACAGCACGTCCACATTGGATGGCAATTGCTCCCCATGATGAAACCTGCAGTGTCTATGACCTGAGGTACTTCCCCATCTGTTGAGGTTGATCGACTTTATTTTATTTCCTTGTCTATTTCATCTAGACATAATTGATTCCATGGATCTCCTTTAGTTATTTTCATTGATGATTTTGAGAAAAATTCCAATCATGTGATGTTAAGAGCGTGTCTCATCACACCTTGGCATCACCTTTTCAGTACATTCCATTTCATTTCACTCCCTTGCAAAGACGATGCCAATGTGAGGCAGCTGTAGACACGCTAATTTTGACATTATTTTGAGTAAATTTCATATCATATAATAATGCCTCAGAATAATCTGATATTTAATCATTAGTTAATTTTTATTAATCTTTTAGATTAATTATCTAAATAGTATCGGGTCAGACAGACATAATTTAAGTTAACTAATTAAATTGATTTTAACTCAAATTTTAATCAAATATGAAAAAGTCTAAAAGACGTCGACATGTGTAGACGTCATTTAGAGTTTATTCATATTTTGATATTTAAATTTGAATTTTAATTAATTAATTAATTAGCTAAAAGATGTCTTCCAGGCACGACGCCATTTAGGTTTCCTATGCTGTTTCTATCTCTTTTTCCGGATGTTTATCCTTATCTTAATTAGTCTAAAAGACGTCTCCTATGGGCGACGCGTTTTTGATAATTATAGATAAAGATAAATTAATCTGTGTTTATCTGTTTGTTAGCTGGATAAACTTCAAATTCTTCAATGTTAATCCATTAATAACCCCGGATGTAAAGCCTATAAATACCCAATCCTTTGGTCATTAAAAAGTTAGTGATAATTATTGATAATTGAGTGAAATTGGAGCAAAGAATCTTGGCAACGACGTCTAGGCGTTGAAGGATCGAAGTGCTGTCTCCAGGAGTCCGTATCATTTCTTCATCTGTTCTTCGTCTTTTCAAGATCCATTAAAGACCAAGGCTTTCTAGGGGCCATCCAACTCCATTCTTAATTATTCATCATCATATTGGTTCAAAGATCTCATTCATCACATCACTCCATGCAACACACATTCACTAGCACAATTTCAAGCCTATTTGTTTAAGGGGTTTAAAAGACCATCAAACAAGTGAGTTCAATTGTTCAAGTTGCATGATTAGAATTTCTACTGGAATAGATACTACATCTATTTGAGTTCTTATTGTTTTTCTCTCTTTCTTTCCGCTTTCTTGCAAGGTACAAAAGGAGATAAAGAGGAGGGAATCAACAACAAGGAAATTAAGCTAGATAATCCTCAAAGTCCAATAAACAGTCAAAGCAAGAACAAAGATAGAAGTGCTCTCTTTCTTCAGCCGGCTGAAGGAGGGGAATCAAGGACTCGAATATCTTCCACGTCCAAAACAGGTAGGCGATCAACCTTTTCTTTTGGAACTTTTTAGTTAAAAGTTTCTAACGATTACATTCACTTAGTTTTTTTAATAGGTTTATTTGTCACATAATCAACATAATTTTCATAATAATCACACACCCAATTTGAGCACCCATACGCATCAGATTAAGGATTATATATTGTAGAAGCTTTCCATTCAATATGAAACTTTGCAGCCATTTTGTAGATAGTCTGATTTTTGAATTGAGTACCATTATCAGACATAATCTGACTGGAAACACCAAATCTATAAATAAGATTGTGTCTAACAAAGCGGGACACAGCTTCACCAGTGGCTTCCTTCAGAGCAACTGCTTCTACCCATTGTGAGAAATAGTCAGTTGCTGCCAAAATATATTTACAGCCTTTTGAAGAAGGTGGGAAAGGACCGATAATATCCATACCCCATTCTGCAAATGGCCATGTCCGGTTAGTTGGATGAAGTCGATTTGGGGGTCTTCTTGGCATTGGCCTAAAAACCTAGCACTGGGGACAAGTTCGAGCAAATTGCTCGCAATTTGAAAATGTCATGAGCCAAAAATACCTTTCTTCTTAATGTTAATCTTCATTTTGGGACTTGACTGATGAGCTCCACGTAACCTAGAGTAGACTTATTTCATAACTCTCCTATCCTCTGACAATGATAGACATCGGAGAAGGACAACCTTCTCCTTATTTGGCATAAGCATGTACAATTTCCTGACTATTCGCCTATAAGAGATTGCTCGCCGTAATAATCGTATGCGGTCAGCTCTATTTTCTGGCAGCTGTCTGATTTTAATTTAGATGATAGGCTGTCGCTAATCTTCTTCTTCTGTAGCATCCTCTCCCTCAAGAACATTAATTTCATGTGTAGTCAATCCATTTTGCTGACCGACAAAATTAGGCGACAATCTTCTATCCCATATTGTGACCTCATTTTCACCTTCAGGGGGTAGAGTAAGGATTCAGCTAATTTAGCATATGCGTCGGCATGAGCATTTTTATTTCTTTGAACATACTCAATCTTGAAGAGATAAAACTTTTCGAAGAGTCGTTTTGCTGTCGTATGATAAGTCAACAATTCCTCTTTTTGGACTTCAAAAGTCCCTAAGAGTTGTTGTACTATCAACATAGAATCCTCATAAACTTTGATGCCCATGTCTAAGGCAAGTTCCAGTCCTACAATGAGGGCTTCATATTCTGCCTCACTGTTAGTTAAGGGCTCCATCAAAGGACAAGATTTATGCAATATACCGCCTTTTGGCGAAATAAAGACAATGCCAACACCAGCTTTGGAGACTGAAATACCATTGGCAACATTGTCGTTCTCGATGCTCCATCAAAATACAACTGCCAACATTCAAGCCCATTATCCTACACTTCATATACTACAGGTGCTAATAAAGTTTCTTCATCATGCAACTCTATATTGAGAGGTGAATCTTCAGGAACTGGATGGGCAGCTAGGAACTCTGCCATACCTTGCCCTTTTATTGCTTTTTGTGGGACATAGGTAATGTCGAACTCTATTAGTAAGAACGCGCATTTCACTAATCTTCCCGACAACACAAGTTGCCGAAGCAAAAAATTTAGGAGATCAAACTTAGAGATGAGATTAACCTCATGAGTCAATAGGTAATGTCTTAACTTCTTGACGGCGAATACTAGTGCCAAACACATCTTCTCCATAGGCGAATAACGATGCTCTGGACTAGGGTTGGCAATGAGCCGAGCCTAGCCGAGCTTTGGATGGCTCGGGCTCAGCTCGGCTCAAAGAAGGTTGGCTCAAGCTCGAGCTCGAGGTCGGTTCAAGCTCCAAATCTAGGCTCGAGCTCGGCTCGTCTCGTTTTTGCCAAGCTCGAGCTCGGCTTGGCTCGGGCTCGAACTACTGAAATCTGGATAGTCACACAATCGCACCCATACAAAATAAGATATTCACTTCTACTTGACCTAATTTGGGGAATTAAAAAATATATATTAAATATATCGAGCCGACTCACGAGCCCACAAGCCGAGCCACAGTAAGATTGAGCTCGGCTCATTAAGCCATTCGAGCTTTAATCTAGGATTGAGCTTCGCTCGTTTGAGGTTTCGAGTTGAGCCGAATCGAGCTGGAGCCGAGCTGAGCCCGAGCGGCTCGGCTCATTGCCAGCCCTACTCTGGACCCACTAGCATCTGACTAAGGTAATAGAGAGGTTGCTCTTTGCCTTCATCGTTAATTTGTGCTAGTAATGCCCCCAAAGATGCATCCATGGCAGCTATATAAAGGATCAATGGTTTCCCCTTGATGGGTGCCCCCAGGATGGTGGGTTGACCAAATACTCTTTGATTTTGTCAAGAGCATTTTGGCAACCTTCATTCCAAACAAAGGGAGCTCCGTTCTTTATTAATTTGGAAAAAGACTGGCATCTTCCTGACAGGTTTGAAATAAATCGTCTAATATAGGCCAATCTTCCTTGGAGAGATCTCAACTCCCTCAAATTTCTGGGAGGTGGCAGGTCTCTTATTGCCTTTATCTTGTCAGGATCAATCTCGATTGCCCTGTATCGGACTATGAAACCCAAGAATTTACTACTTGAAACGCCAAATGTGCATTTCATAGGATTCATCTTCACTTGATACTCACATAGTCTTTCAAATATTTTACGCAAATCAGCCAAGTGATTTTCTCTCTTCTGTGTTTTCACAACTAGATCATCCACATAGCATTCTACTAAATTGTGCAGCATCTCATCAAAGATCTTGATCATGGATCTTCGATATGTAGCACCTGAATTCTTTAAACTGGAGAGCATTTTTTTGTAATTGAATATCCCTTTAGCTGTGCAAAAGGTTGTATGAGTTTTATCTTTGATAGCCATCTGAATATGATTGTACTTAGAAGAGCCATCCATGAATGATAGAGCTTCATGTCCTGTGGTAACACCTACCATAGTTTCTATAATGGGAAGTGAAAAGTCATCTTTGGGGCAAGCTAGTTCAGGTCCCTAAAGTCAATGCAAACTTGCACTTGACCATTCTTCTTTTTCACTGGTACAATGTTAGCCAGCCATGTGGGATACATGTAGGTTTCAATGAAACCAAATCAAGCATTTTATCAACTTCATCATTGACCTTTAACTCTAGTTCTGGTCACATCCGTCGCTGGGACTATTTGATAGGTTTGGTATTTGGTAATATAGCGAGTTCGTGTTTCGCCACAAATGGTTCAAGCCCAGGCATCTCCTTGTATGTCCAAGCAAAACAATCTTTGAACTCTAACAGGAACTACTCATATGCTTCTCTTTCATTGTCATTCAAGAGAGTACTTATGAAAATAGGACAAGGATCTTCTAAGCTTCCCATATTAACTTCTATCAATTCATCGACAATGGCTTGCCCCCCATCTTCCATTTCTTGTTGTGCAGGCTGCAACTTCACAAAATCATCATCTTCATCAATTTCTGCTATGTAGACTTCGAACCATTTTGGCTCCTTATCACATGTAGTTACTTCAACTTGTTCCCTTAGATCTACATCTTCCAAAGGAAACAAAGCATCTTCAAATTGCTCCTTCGAATATGCATTTCCCAAGGGTGGCGAAGCAGCATCTTTTTCTTCCCTTGATGGTTGCTCAGTGAAGATTGAGTGTGAATATTAGATATAGGAGATAAGAGTCCTTATTTTTCTTGCTCATCCATAGATGGAACTTCCAAACATTGTTGATGTGACTCTTCCATATTCTTCGGAGGATTTTGAGGTTGAGTGATCCTTCAATTGATATGTTTGGGTGAGAAGTAAGTAGAGTTTCCCTATCTTCTCCTTCTGAATCATCAAACTTAATTTCAGGGCATGATTGTAGATCATCTTAAACTGGCGACAGGCTGATCATATTTGCTGCATAATGAACAAAGGGTTCTTCTCGTCGGCCATATCCCAATCTTCTCTTATCTTATTGATAGTTCAGGAGCTGCCCTCGTGTCTCAGGTGGGTTCCATAACTCTTGAAAGTATTTTCTTCTCGTAGCATTCTACTGAAGGAGAATATTTTACTTTTTACACATTCCCTTGATATGTTTAGGCACATTTCCATTATTGGTACATCTTCCATGGAATTTTCTGTTAGTATTTAGTGGTTTGAAAGCCAATCCAATACTATGTATGATTCAGTTTATTAATATAATGACATTAAATTTATTGTGTGTAATTAGTTCGATCTATGATTATCGTATCACGATGAAGTCCATGAACATGTGCAACAATCTTCGGATTATGATGAGATCATAATTATGGGACCGAAGACTTATAAACACATGTTCTTAATCATTCCTAGTCGGAGGATATTTGAGATGTACATCAAACATCCGGATAGACTAGTATAGGTTTCTTCAACTCATATGATGAGGGTGACTGATCCTATAAGTCACTTGTGTGGAGACACTATGCTGGAGTTATAGGTGCTCATTGGGGAATGAGTTCACTGAATTGATCCGACCTAAGATCGCTAGATGGTATATACTTCATTGTTAACCAGCTCGATTCTTTTGTTTTGATTGCGTAGATGATCCTTAGACCTGAGACACCAAAGATACCTTGTTGGTACGTCTATCAGCTTTGACTTTGACTAACGAATCCCTAGCCATGGGTTATCAATAAGTCAAACGATCGGGTTCAGAGAAATGCCTTCAAAGATAATTGTGTGTTCAATATGGGATCATCCGCTCTCGGTATTATGAGAGAGAATGTTCCGAGAATGATGCGCTTAAGTCCCTGGCCAGGGCAGACACAGTATCAGATAAATAGTTATCCGATATAGATTGGCGGCATCTGATTCAAGTGAATCGACCGGCTAGGGTTTAACAGTAAACCATACCCTATGTCGATTCGGGAACATTGCACGGATGAAAGATTATATCTACGCGCTAACCGATGACGGAAATGTTCCAATAGAAGGTTGCGATAACCTCAACGCCATCCAGGATCACACGATGTTGCTTGGCATCCAACGTGATCGGAAGCCCGTCCGAATTTACTGTGGGACATTAAATTCGGCTGATTAATTGATATAAGGATATTAATTAATTCAGTGGGTCCATAAAGAGTTACTGGGCTTAATGGGCCATTAACTGAACTGGTATTTGGGCCTAGAGGGTCACATGCAAAAGGTTTTCAAGTCGATGGATATTTAGATGGGATTTTAGATAAGTATGGATTTTTATGAAAAACCGCAAACATACTTATTATAAAAGAACGGGTGCTAGGTCGGGGAGGCCAGCAACCCTACCCTTAACCCTAGCCGCCACCCTCTCTCTCTCCTCTCTCTTGGGCGCACATCCCGAGGCCAGCTGTCTAGAGGCTCCACTTCGGCTCCCGACTGCTCTGCCTTTCATCCGACGGGAGTTTCCGAATCTGCATGTCGCGGCGGATTACGTGTAGCCAGATAGGATCCACGAACGCCTCATCGAACGAGGAGGCGAGGACGATCCATCGCGAGGAGAACCGCGTGGATACCATTAGAGGTCGGGCACTTGCGCGGCTTGCAGCATCGCTCCGACGGAACCAGAGAACGAACGTGGATTCAAATCCGCGCAAGGTAAATTAGATTTTTCGGTTTAATTTTGTTGATCGAAACGGGATGGATCCGATCCCGAATAATTATTTCCGCTGCGTTTTTCGGTCGGATCTCGACATAGCGAACCTAACATTTTCATCATTATCTTTCCTCCAAAAATCATCATTTGAAACTCTTGAGATTGAGTAACTTTTATGGAACATAATTTTTCCTTTCCTCTTGCAGGGTACAACAAAAGTTTTCAAGGGCATTACAATATACACCTCTCTCCGAGTGATTACTCGACTAAATTCCGGAGGAATATGGATGCTCAAGCTTTATCACTTGGTTGCTAGCATTTATTTGTTCCTCAATAGACAATTCACGTCTCTGAGGTGTTCTCTGAGATGACTTTGATCTTGAGGATGTTGACTGGCCTTTCTGGTAAAAGTCTTTTATTATTTTTGTCTGATTTTTTTGTCGATAACCCTCGGCTTTCCTCTCATCAAAAGTAATCTCATCATCTTCTTGATCCGAATCTGTACAAGGTGATAATCAGATCAACTGTTTAGTTTGTCTTAGTCGAAATGATTCAAGAATGGTGGGAATTAATTTTACTTTAGTTTTACCACTCAATATGCTAACAATACTTTGATAGTTTTTTATAGCACTTATTTGAGAACTTTGGGTCTAAGATGGTCCGCCGTAGCCTATTTCAATCAACTTCATAATGATTCTAAATATCAAAAGATCTGTTTTTTTTTTTTTCCATAAAATACTTCTTAAGTTTCAAGCTACTCTACATATCCCCTCCCCTATACTCTTTCTCCTCCCTATATATAAAACCCTAGATCTAGACACAAGATCTAGAGAAGGAGCAATCTCTCTCTCTCTCTCTCTCTCTCTCTTTCTCTCTTGTTGGGTCCTGTGGGTCCAAAATAATCAATGCAATATGGACCTTGACCCATCACCCATAGGTCAAATCCAAGATGGTATTGAAATGTCTAGAGAAATATGCATGAACTTGCAATGATTAGCATTTTCGCACTTTCTCGTAATATAATAGAATTAAATACACTAAGTTATACTCTCTCTTTCTCAATCAATATCGATGTTGACCAAGGATCTACAATTCCACTAGGCAACCCCTTGTTGGCACCATTCAATTTCACTTGTTCTTCTCTCAAATCTTCAAGTGCAGGTCATCTTTGGCTTAATTTGTTATCCTTCAACTTGATTATTTATATCCTTCTAGTTTGCTCACCTACATCATCATCATCACAACTTTTTCCTCCCTTAGAAGATGGGTTAGATTCATCAAAAATATGCATGGTTTGTTCAACAACTAAAGTTATCTTATTAAAAAGTCTATAACCATTAGATTTAGAAATGTACCACAAAAACAAACCTTCATCATTTTTGTAATCTAGTTTTTCAAGGTTATCCTTGCATTGTTTAGGATGTAGCATTTGCAACTAAATGGCTTGAGGGTAGATTGATTTTTGGCTTCTTTTTATTGAATAGCTCATATGGTGGCTTCTTCAAGATTGGCCTAATCATGACTATGTTGATGATGTAGTAGGCTGTGTTTACTACCTCTACTCAAAAGTACCTTGGCATGTTGTATTTTGAAAGCATTGGTTCTTTCTATATCAAGTGTTCTATTCTTTATCTTTGCTACACCATTTTACTGTGAGATCCTTGTGGATGAGAAATTAAGTTGAATGTCGTGATCTTCACATAATCTTGTAAAATTTGCATTCTCAAACCCTCCTCGATAATCACTTTTGATCTCTATGACAGTGAATCTCTGATCTTTCTGCAAAAACTTGCTAAATTTAAGTAAATCGTCAAATGTGTCATATATGTTCTTTAAGAATGCCATTTAAATGAACCTTGAGTAATCATCAACAATAACAAATCTATAGTTCTTGCCTCCAAGACTAGTTGTCTTTATAGGTCCAAACAAATGCCGTAATTCTAATAGTTTGGATGTCGCCACCATAGTCTTGGATTGGAAGCTTGTCTTGATTTGTTTCCCTTTTGCATAGGGTTCATAGACTAAGGGTTCCTTAAGCTTCATCTTGGGCAATCCTTCTACTAGGTTATACTTGATGAGTTTTGAAATTACTCCATGGCTAGTATGACTTGGTCCTTTGTGTTGGGCTCTCGTGTTTCTCCGGATCGCTCACGCAGCGGAATATAAAATTAAAACAGCGATCTGTCCCCCATTTCGAAAATACTAAAATCAGATTATCGAATAATCGGTTCTTACCGTGTGCAGATTCGAATATGCAACCGATCGGTTCCGTCGGTGTGACACCGCAAGCCGCGCAAGCACCCAGACATTAACAGAGTCCACGCGATCCTCCTCGCAACATATATCCTCACATTTCTCGTTCTTTGCAGCCCATAACGCCTCCGCCGTTCACCGTAATGATCGCCGCATTGCGTGGACGATTTCCCGTCGAACGGAAGTCGGAGAAGCGGCAGAGCAGATCTGGGGATCCTGACTCATCTGGGGCACCAGAGAGAGAGAGGAAGAGAGGAGGGGGTGGCTAGGGTTAGCAGTAGCCTGGCCTGCTCAGCCCGTTCACTATATTTTATACTAATTGTGCAGTTTTTCATAAAAACCCTCGATTTATATAAAACCCACTTTATTTTCCATCGCCTTCAGAATAATTTGCATGTGACCCTCTAGGCCCAATAACTAGTCCGATTAATGGCCCAATAAGCCCAGTGACTCCTCACGGGCCTGATTAATAAATTAATATTTCATATTAATTAATTAATCAATCGAATCAATGTCGGACATCAAATTCGATCGGGCCTCCGATTATGTTGGGTGTCAAACAACACCGCGTGAACCCGGGAGGTATCGGGGTTAAGTAACCCATTCTTGGAACCTTTCCGCCGATAGTTATCACGTGGATATAATCCTTCATTCGCACAATGTTCTCGAGTCAACTCAGGATATGGTAAACCGTCAAACCCTAACTGGTCGACTCACTTGGATAGGATGCTGCCGAATAATATCGAAAAACTCCTTTCCCGATATTATCGTCTGCCTTGGCCAAGGACTTCCGCGCATCCTTCCTAGAGCATTCTCTCTCTAAGTACCGAGAGCGAATGATTCCTTATTGACACTCAATTTCCTTCGACGGTATTCCGTTGTACCCGATCCTTGGCTGTTTAGAATCCCGTGGTTAGAGATTCATAAACCAAGGTCAAAGCACAGAAATCCACCGACAAGGTGTCCTTGGTGTCTTTGGTCCGAGGATCATCCACGCAACTGCGACAATAGAATCAAGCTGGTTGACAGTGTGGTACAATACCATCCAACGATTCATTCGAATCAGTTCAGTGAACTCATTCTCTAATGAACACCTACAGATTCCCCTTAGTGTCTCCACACAAGTGACTATGAGATCAGTCACCCTCATCATATGAGCAGGAGTAATTTGTACTAGTCTAACCGGATATCCGATATCTTTCTCGGATATCCTCCGACTAGGAACTATTAAGAATATGTGTGTTTAAGTGATCAATCTCACTAGTATGATCTCATCATAATCTGATTACTATCGCGCATATTCACGGACTTCATTATGAGACGATAACAATGCAAATTACACATAATGAAAATAATGCCATTTTATTAATAAATGAATGAGATTTACATAGTCAGATTGGCTTGTTGGCCATTTAAGACTAATACTTTGTGCTACAGATTAGCTTCTTTTATCTTCTTGACAATCAAATAGACATCTCGATCTCTAGGCTCACTAAGGTGCAAGACATATAGGTTCTTCTTTCTAAGCTTTGAAAATCACCTCATCCGCCTTGATGATTGATTAGTTAGTTACTTCAAATGTAGCTCTCTGTCCTCTGTCACATAGTTGGCCAACATCATCAACCTTATGATTGGGCATGCCCACAGAGGTAATCCTCTGTTGAAGCTCAGATTGTGCATCAAACCCATCCAAGTGAGTCAATTCACTTCAGTTGGGTTAGGGTGAGTTTAACCTAACAATTTAGAGTGGAGTTGGATTAAAGTTGTAGAGCTTCGAATGTGATGTTGGTCGAATTGAGTTTAAGTTGGGGAATCGAGTATGACTTTTGATAGCATTTGATAATATTCAAGTATATTATCTTGTCTTTTTTCTATGCTTAATATGTTATCTTATTTATAAAAACATTAAAAATATTTGAGAATTATATATTAATTTATATTTGTTAGAAGAATTTAACTCGTATCTCAATGTAGATATATTTTATCATTAAATGTTTCAATAGTGATTAGTTGAAAAAAGTAAGAAAATAGACATTGCATTACATAAATGCCTCATGCGATGACTTTAATTGTCCCTACACATTTTCAAGGGTACTTGCCGACCTTATGGGTGTTTCATCGCACAATAACTTTTTAAACAATTTCAAGCTTAAAAATATAATAAAAGAAAATTGGAATAATTACATACATAACCCTCTTAGATAGCTAATCACACTTTTGCCCCTTAATGTTTTCGCTATTATGGATAACCAGACTATACAAAAATTATTTTAAAAATGCCCCTATCATTGCCATTCGTTAGCGTTCGATTTAATATATTTTATTTAACCATGATTAACCTTTAACCATAGTTAAAAAATGTCTGAATACCCTTAATGGGATCTTGTCATTCATGATCTTATAAACTCCTTACTCATCTACTTGGTGGTGATTTTCTTGGTTCAGACTATTGGGGATGGAAATGGGTTGGTCCAAGAATTTTAGGATCTAAGATAAGGCATGCAACGATTAGCTAGGTCAAGCAGATACCTATAAGGAACTTGTCTCCCACATGACTTATTACTAAAGAGAACTATTCCTACACTAGGTGGACCGTCTCTTAAAGAAGAACAAATTACATCATGAGATACAATAGAGTAGGAAAGGCTATGCTTCAAATATCCCTTTGAAGTAGAGTAGAGGACTTCAATGAATGTCCTAGAAGGAGTGGCCCCTAGGATGGGGGTGCACTGAAAAGAGGATAAGTGTGTTGGCTCCTCAATTGAGAAATGATGTTCTTACCTTTATAAATTGGTATTTCTTTGTTGTTGTGGGGATTAATGGTGGTGATGATAAAGCATTGTAATGAACTCGCAGGTTGGGATAAACTGAGTGTGACAAAGGATTCTAGAAAAATAGGAAGTTAGAAGCGGACGAATGCCTCCAAGACGGATGCTAAAAAGGAGCTCTACGGCGCGGATTATTGCATGGTTGGTTCAGAACTAGATGCAACAAAAGTGGAATCCCATCATATGGTGATGGATTTAGAGTGTCCCCCAACCCATTGAGCAGCTTTCCTTCATATATTCATCCGGCTCTCCCAAACCTACGTAGTTGCTCATCAACTAACTCTTGTCAATGATCTGCGACGGCCTCACTAACACATCTTCAATAAATAGTAGCCATTTGGGATCTATAGGCATGAACAACTGACTGAAGGTAATAACGATATCTTGCATGTCTATCCATTGGCACCATTCACACTCTAGGTCATCGAATTTTCTTCCTCTTTTTCGGCCACAACTTCTTCACCCCAGTGTAAGTAGCCAAATGGGCCATATGCCTAGCAAAGGACCTTCCCTACACCATAAGAAGGGAAGAGTGACATGACTACTACCGTCCGAGTCCTTGGTTGCATGGGCCCTGGCATGAGGTGCACCCATAAAGTCTAGGAGAGTAGTTGATCATTTGGCTTAAATGTGGACACTAGAGATGCTTGTGTGATGACAACTCTTTTCTTGTGATCCGGCTCCTCATAGCCTAGGCCTCTTTTTCCTGTGACCATGTTGTCTAGCACTACTATAACTCTTCCATGCAAGTATGCTCTAAGTCCTTGTCTTGGTTGATACCCCATCTTGAGCATGAGCTGCCACCCTTTCCTCTATAGTGGCTCATTCCTTTCGACACTCGTGACGATTATGTGTGCATGCCATAAGGTAAAGGTCTACAACCACGGGAAATTGACTTTATGGCTGAGATGGCCGGTTTATTGGATGCACTACCTCACCAGCCTATTCTTATTAGCAATATAATCCATCATGATTGGGAGAGATAGTGATGTGGACACTAATCAGTCGACCTATCATCCTAAGCCATACTAAGGTATATCCTTTGAGGATGACTGGGTGATATGTGGACTTGATGGAGTAGATTCAGGCTAAGGGTGTCAATCGGGCGGGTCAGTCCGTGGCTCAGCTTAACCTAGCTCATATTAAAGGAAATTGGGTTGGCCCAAGTTATATAAATTGGGTTGGGTTAAATTTGGGTTGACATTAGTTAAATTTGGGTTGGGTTTGGCTGAAAATGGGTTGGCTCTGTTTAATCAATTGACTTTTACAATAATTCATACAAAAAGGGAAACACTTCTAACCAACCATTTATAAACAAGGTCAATCCAACCCAACCCACTCACCATTGAATTGGGGTTAAAATTGAATTGAATTTGGGTTAAATTTGGGTTGAGCTAAAATTGAGCTGGACTATTTTGAATTTAGATTAGACTAAATTATCACATAATCCAGCCCAACCCGCCCAATTTACATCCCTAATTCAGGCTAATGAAGTGGATCTTGGGCTGAGCCCACTCTTGATCCTCAGATCCAATCTCATATGGTCGGGTCCATCTGATGGCCGTACCATGTAGTTTGGTCTAGACTGTCCTCATCAATAAGCATATTAGTTAATAAAAATAAAAACTCTACTTGAATTTCCCAAATTCCAATTTAATTATTCCAAAAGGTGTGTAGTTGCACGTGCACTCTTATGCATATGTTTTATTTGTTTTTCATATCCACGTGACTATTTTGGGGGTTTCAAAAAAATGGGCCTATAGAAGTGCGTCACGCAGCTTATAACAATTTAGTGGATGCATTTTGATGATAAAATCCTTCATGCACTAAATGAACAATATAAATGCGGAAGCGTGCATGGACATGGGACCACGACGAGGATTTGGTGTGTACCTTCACGACGACTTTTGCGGACAGACGGTGGCGGCTTCGAGAGGACGAGGAGGAGAACCACGTGGAGGGCTTCTTCTGATGTTCCACACTACAAATCCTAGGCTCTTGGTGATTGCCTCTTGGAGAGCAACTCTTGTGAGGAAAAAAGTATAGAGAGATTAATCTAGAGAGAGGAGGCTTCACTTCAAAAATCGTGTTTTCCTGTTTTCCACACTTCCCCTATTTATCTCTCACCTTTAAGCCTTTTGAAAATGAGGGAGGGAATAATTGAGAGAGATAACTAAGAGTGAGAAGTGGGCTGCGGTTGGGAACCACATGCCAGAACCTCCATGTACGTAGGTTACCAAGTGTACCCCACTTTCCCACTACAATGCCCCACGTGGGTAATGCATGGCAACTTCCATGCGTCGGTTAACATCTCCCACTTGCCCACGGAGAACAAATGTTTATAATCAATCTCTCTTAGTTGCTACAATCCAACTGTCATACAGGAAATGAAGCGTGCGACCTCACGAGCAAAACTTGATCAGGCGAGTAGTGGTCCATTAAGTTATCACCAAAACTAACGGAACAAAATAATCTTTAAAAGTCCCGTGGTACCCCAGACAACCTTATATTCACCTGATTTAACACTCCGGATCTCTCAAATAAATAACTGGCAGTGTTTAAATCCCAAATGTCATGTGATCATAACTCTGTCTGTACACAATTGACTGAGTTCCCCGGGATATGATCCACATACCATGATGCAATATACAAATGTCTTCCCTAAGCTCTCATGTCAATTCGATTAATCTCGGCCACTTTCCTAGTCATGTCCTGCTAGACTGTATCAACCTTAGTCCTAAGGATCATGCTAAAGTAGCGACGCCGAACTTCCTCTTCGTGACATAGTTCTCAGGTCACATAGGGTACATGTAGAATCAACAATATGATCCAAGAGCTCATATAATGATGAAGTAGAGATATATTCATCATTCTCATTTATCGGTCGTGAATTGCACATGTGGTATGAAACGCATGTTATGGTGTTCTTCCACAAATGTAGGCGTGTCATTTTATAAATTTATCATTAAACACCATACGGATCTTAGTCTAATCACTCCCACTGCGATTAACCTGAGCCTCATGACCCAGTCGCTCCCACTCAGCGCCTTGTCTCAAGACTCACATCCGGCTTCTGCAGACTATACAGGATGGGCTCAATTATTCCCATATTCGATCTTTAAAGATCTCATCTCGACTCTTATCCGAGGTGAGATAAATAAATATTTTAAGTGTATCTTATTCTCTCTCCTAGCGCCATAGATACACAATGTCTCATCTTGCTTGCTATCTCAGCACCAATGCGAATTACCTATGTGAGAGAATCAATTCAAGTCTGGTGACACTCATTGATGTGTAAACAAGCATTCCATCAAAATATACTCAGTAAGAGAATGCATAAACATATTGAAGTTAACAATAACTGTTCCTACATTACAGTTTACATAAACCCATGGCTCTACTATGGGTCATAAAGGCCTCTCTAGTGATCTGTTTAATTAGTGGGTCCGCTACTATACGATCGGTAGAAATATGTCAAAGGACCACTACTTCTTTTGCCAACAGATCTCGAATGAAGTGATATCTGATGTCAATGTGTTTGGTTATTTTATGGTACTTACGATCCTTGGCATAAGCCTGAGCTGATGTACTATCAATATAGAGAAGTACACTTTCCTCCGGATGAGGAGTGACAACCAATCGTCGTAGGAAATTTCTTAACTAAACCATTTCTTGACAAGCTACCGAACATGCCACGTATTCCAATTCCATAGTGGATAGAGCGATGTACGTTTGTTTCTTACTGCACCAAGAAATGGCCGCGCCACCAAGTATGAACACATACCCTGACGTAGACTTTCTTTCGTCTTTGTCGCTAGCCCAATCAGCATCGCTAAAACCTTTCAACCTTAGATCACCTCCTTCTTAACATAAGGTAAGGTTTGTTGTTCTACGTAAATATCGGAATATCCTCTTGACTACCTTTCAGTGAGCAGGACTAGGGTTTCTTTGATAACGGCTAGATAGACCTACGACATAGCTAATGTCGGGTCGAGTACACAACATAGCATACATTAGACTCCCTATCGCTGCCGCATATGACACTTTATTCATTTTATTCTTCTCTCCTTCAGTCTGTGGGTATTGGCTTACACTTAAAACACAACTTTTATCAACTGGAGTATCAATGGGCTTGGAGTGATTCATTCGGTATCGCTCTAGAATCTTATTAATGTAGGTTTCATGAGATAGACTCAGAAACCTTCTAAAGCAATCTCTGACTATTTTCACTCTAAGCACATAGTTTGCTTCACCCATATCTTTAGTCTTAAAGATGGAAGATAGCCACTGTCTAGTGGCATTGATAGACTCCATGTTATTCCCAGCTAACAAGATGTCGTCAACATACAATGATAAGATTAGAATCTTCTCTTTCTCTCGTTTGACGTACACAGTGATCTTCCTCAATCGTCTCAAAACCGAATGAGGTGATTTCCCTATGAAATCTTAAATACCACTATCTAAACGATTGTTTGAGGCCATAGATGGAACGTTTTAGGCGGCAGACTTTGCGTTCTTGTTCCTTTACCTCAAAACCCTCTGGTTGAAACATGTAAATTTCTTCGTCTGGTTATCCATTGATAAATGTCGTCTTCACATCCATTTGGAAGAGTTCTAAATCTAAATGTGCGACAATAGCTAAGATTAGACGAACAGACGTAAATCTCACTACCGGGGAGAACGTCTCATCAAAGTTAATACCTTCCTTTTAGGTATATCCTTTCGCTACTAGTCGTGTTTTGTATTTGTCAATTGATCCATCTGCCTTGCATTTAGTTTTGAAAACCCATTTGTTTCCAATAGCCTTACGCCCAGGCGGAAGATCAACTAGCTCCCAGACTTTATTCTTTTCCATTGAATCCATTTCATCTTGCATGGCAGCTTCCCATTCTTTGTTTGACAATGATGAATATGCCTCTTTGATTAAAATTAAAATCTCCTCTTCAATATCAAAACGTCGACGAGGAGTGTGCCTGCGTTTACTTCGACGTACCTAGGTGTCGGCATCTACCGATTCTGATGGAGTACTTGTTAGTCTTAGGTCGCCTACAAGCCAATATGACTTTGTAATCTCGTTCATTTATTAATATAATGGCATTATTCATTATGTGTAAATTCGTATTATTATCGTAATGAAGTCCATGAATATGTGCGATAGTGATCAGATCATGATGAGATCATACTAATGAGACTGATCACTTAAACAAACATATTCTTAATAGTCCCTAGTCAGAGGATATCTGAGAAGGACATCGGATATCTAGTTAGACTAGTACATATTACTCCCGCTCATAAGATGAGGGTGACTGATCTCATAGTCATTTGTGTGGAGACACTAAGGCGAATCTGTAGGTGCTCATTAGAGAATAAGTTCATTGAACTGATCCGACTGAATCGCTGGATGGTATTGTACCTCACTGTCAACCAGCATGATTCTATTGTCGCAGTTGTGTGGATGGTCCTCGGACTTGAGACACTAAGGACACCTTGTCGGTGGACTTCTGTGCTTTGACCTTGGTTTATGAATTTGTAACCACGGGATTCTAAACATCCAAGGATTGGGTACAGTTGAATACCGTTGAAGGAAATTGAGTATCAACAAGGAATCATTCGCTCTCGATACTTAGAGAGAGAATGCTCTAGGAAGGATACACGGAAGTCCCTGGCCAGGGCGGACGATAATGTCGGGAAAAGAGTTTTTCGATATTATACGGCATCATCCGATCCAAGTGAGTCGACTGGTTAGTATTTGACAATACACCATATCCTGAGTTGACTCGAGAGCATTGTATGAATGAAGGATTATATTCATGCGGTAACTGTCGGCGGAAAGGTTCCAAGAGTGGGTTACTTAACCCTGATACCTTCCAAGTTCACGTGGTGTTGCTTGGCATCCAACGTGATTGGAGGCCCGATCGAATTTGATGTGCGACATTGGTTCGATTGATTAATTAATTAATATGGGTTATTAATTGATTAATCAGGCCTATGAGGAGTCACTGGGCTTATTGGGCCATTAACCGGATTGGTTATTAGGCCTAGAGGGTCACACACAAATGATTCTCAAGGCGATGGATAAATAAGTGGGTTCTATATAAACTGGGAGTTTTTATGAAAAACTGCGCAATTAATATAAAATGTAGCGAACGGGATGGGCAGGCCAGGTTGTTGCTAACCCTAGCCGCCCCTCATCTCTTCCTCTCTCTCTGGTGCCCCGAACGAGCTCGGATCCCTAGATCAGCTCTGCCGCTTCTTTGACTCCTGTTCGACGAGAAATCTTCCACGCGATGCGACGATCGTTGCGGCGAACGACGGAGAATTTGTGGGCTGCAACGAGCGAGGATTGTGAGGATATCCACCGTGAGGAGGATCGCGTGGACTCTGCTAGAGGCCGGGCACTTGCGCTGCTTGCAGTGTCACACTGATGGAACCGATCGGTCGCGGATTCGAATCCGCGCACGGTAAGAATCGATAATCCAATTATCAGTATTGTATTTATGAAACGGGAAACGGATCGCAGTATTTTATTTTAATTTCCACTGCATTTGCGATCCGAAGAAATAAAGATAAACACAACAGTGGTATCAGAGCTAGGTTCCTATGTTTCTCTTCCCGTTTTGGTCTCTGATTTAATGTTTCCATGTATTATTCCATGCATGTAATCCGATTATAATAATAGAATAATGTTCATTAGATGAACACAAAGAATTAGATAGTGTTTTTGTAATAATCGGATTTTAATTTGGGATTTTTCGTGCTCTTTTTGGGACGAAGAACAACGGGTTTTTGCAGCTTTAATCCGGTGTCCTTATGTGATGGGGAGGTGGCCGAGGGTCCTGGTATGACCAGGGACCTCTCGTTCACCTCGGTAATGGTCACCAGTGTCAGAGAAGTGGCCGGAGAAAGGGACAATTTCATCTTCTTCATAGTTTTGGAAAACCAGAAACCTGATTTTGGGGATATAAAAAGGGGCTTGAGTAGCTTAGTTCTGGCACCGCCGGTGGGCCAGCCGGTGCTGGTGGCATTGCCAGTGCCGGGGCGACGCCGGCGGGACTGGCGGCGCTCGGCGTTGATCGCCGGGTGGCCCTGCTTCTCCCCCCCACTACCGGACCGCACCACCTGCAGCTTAGGGTTTTTAGGAGCGTCGGGTTGGGGGGGGGGGGGGGGGAGCGGTCCGACGGGGTCTGGCCGGGTTAGGGCCCTAGCCGGATTGGCCCGAGCCCTGGCTCAGCAGGGATCCGAGCCTTGGCTCGGCCCATGTGCCTAAGCCCACTTCCCCCTTATTTTAAACCCCTTTAAATCCCTATATTGCCCATTTAAAATACAATCACAATTTTTAATAATTAATCAGTATTTCACTAATCTAAGAGTTAGATTAGTGATTAATAACTAATAGTTTAAATGTTAGATTATTAATTATTAATTCATCTAATTGTTAATAATTAATTAGATTTAGTTATTAATTTAAGTGTTAAATTAATAATTAATTTTAAATGACTAATTTAAGTGTTAAATTAGTAGTCAAATTAATTAGTGTTAATTATTATTTTAAGATTTAAATTAATGATTAACATTAATTATTTAATCTAAGAGTTAGATTAACTCCTCTTAGTTAATTAGAATTAATTGTTAATTAAAGTATTAAGTTAATGATTAATTTTAAATTTACTAATCTAAGAGTTAGATTAATAGTTAATAATTAATTAGTGTTAATTATTAATTTAAGTGTTAAATAAGTAATTAACATTAATTAACTAATCTAAGAATTAGATTAATAGTTAATAATTAATTAGAATTAATTAATAATTTAAGTGTTAAATTTAATAATTAACTTCTGTAGACTAATCTGAGAGTTAGATTGGTACGTAATTATTAATAGTCTGATTGTTAGATTATTAATATTGTTTAATCTAAATGTTAGATTGTTTGATTTATTAGAAATGTTCTAATTTGCATGGAATAATATGGAATTTATGAATTTGGAGTGTGTGCACATGTGATGTGTGTTTAAATGCTTTTAAATTTGATTTAATTGCATGTTAACATAATGAAAGGAGTTTTCTAAATTTAAAATACCAATTTTGATTGGAACCCAGCTCTTAGAAAGCCAAAAAATTATTTATTTTGAAAACTCGTTTGTTTTAGCCATGTGATGTACTTATCATGCATGGATTGAAATAAAACACACCGTGATCATGGATATGCATTTATTTAATTATTCATATGATGAATGATTGTGTGGATTGTGGATGTGTGATTGGAAAATTTATTAATTGTTAATAAATAGAGGTCTGCATACCTCTCTCTCTCTCATACTCCGATGTACTTCTACCTCCATCTATCTTGTACTCGCCATAACGCCTTCTTCTGTTTACATGTAATTATAGAATTATTGTAATATGATTGAGGCAACCGACGAAGAAGCAAGGACGATCCACTGTTACAACTAGGAAGGCGATTCGATAAAGATCATTTTGCCAATGTGTTTGCAGAATTATCTGATGTAAATGTTATGTTAGATTGTGTGCGCGTTTGACTGTTGGCTCCAGTCAAACCCACTGTGCTATCCATGACCACACTAATGAGATATATAAGATGCATTGTTTTCTTTTGATTATGAATCAAAATAGGTATAGTATTAGTAAATATATACGATATATTTGTATACTATCACCTAGGAGAGACCAAGATAAAAGTTATCCAAAATACTCACGTCTAAATTCTAAGCCGTAACATGAGTAGTTAAGAACTTACCCCGTGGTCCACCATCGTTATAGTCATAGGATTCGAATCACTTTAGGCAGGTTTGTTGTGCTACTACAAGGCCTATTTAATTGTAAGGAAAGACTGTGGCTATGACATTATATGCCTATATGATCGGGGTAGAAGAACCATGTAGCTTTGTTGTGCTATCCACAAAGGTTGCATGCAAACCTATACTCGTCGCGTAACGATGATTAGCTTAGACCAGAATTAGTGGTTTGTTGTGCTATCCATAAGGCTATTAAATCTCTGAGGACCGAAGTTCTGATCGAATATTGCAAAGAGTTACAAGTTCCATGAGATGGGTGCTTTTTGATTGTTTTACAGCTTTCTTGTGCTATCCACAAGGTTGTACTGTAAGTCATTGAGATTCTGATCCCTACTAGGAGACTGCCGGCATCTCTCGTTCTGTATAGCTGAGGGTTATACACTCCATCGAAAATTAGTGGGAGTTAAAACTTGAACAAAAGACCATGTCTTGTTTTAAATTTAATAATTGAACATCTGCTAAATAAATTTTATTTATCTCCTGTAGGAAAATATGTCATCGAATAACCCACTCCGTGGCATACCTGATGCCAAACTTATGACTAGCCTGAACTACTCGGATTGGCTCAGAAACCTGAACAATGTCTTCAGATCTGAGCAAATTGACTATGTCCTTGGAGTTGATCCTCCTGCTGAACTGGCAATGGATGCCCTTGAGGCAGAGATGATAGCTAACGATAAAAGATCGAAGGACAAAGGAAAATGAGTAGTAAAAGGTGATTGCTTCTACTATAAGCATAATGATTACTGGAAGAGGAACTGCAAGGAGTTCCTCAACGATAAAGCTCATGGAAAGTGAAGCTGTCTGAAGCTTCAGATATCTATATGATAGATATCAACTTGTCAGTTAGAGATTCCACATCTTGTGTATTAGATACCGGATGTACTTCTCATATCTGCAATGATGTGCAGATGCTGACAAGTAAGCGCAAGTTGAGAAAAGGCGAGATGGAATAGAGGCTAGGAAATGGCGCAAAAGTTGCGGCAGTTACTGTAGGGCAGCAAACCTCAGGCTTCCATCCGGAGATGTCTTATTATTAGAAGATTGTTATTATGTTCCTAGCATAATAAAAAACATCATATCAGTATCTTGTTTGGACAAGATATGATATAGGTTGTCTATTGAGAATAGAAGTTGTTCAATTTATTATGGTAATAAATCAATAGCTTCGACATCTTTAGTCAACGGTCTATATCTCTTAGATGTTTCTTATTACAATCTTCATATTGATAATACTTTTAAGAATAGTAAGAATTGTGTGAACCAAGCCTACATGTGGCATTGTAGACTTGGACACATTGGTGAAAGCAGGTTGCACAAGTATGGTTATTTAACTGCATTCGATTATGAATCGTTTGCGACATGTGAATCCTGTCTTATGGGAAAAATGGCAAAATTTCCATTTATTGGACATGGAGAACGTGTCAAGGACATTTTGTAACTAATACATTCGGATGTATGTGGTCCCATATCCACCCAAGCTAAAGGTGGCTTCTCGTACTTCATCACGTTCACCGACGACTTCTCAAGGTTCGGCTATGTGTACTTAATGAAGTACAAGTCGGAAGCATTTGAAAAGTTCAAGGAGTTCAAGAATAAGGTAGAGAAGCAGTTAGGAAAGAGTATTAAAGCTCTTCGATCAGATCGGGGAGGAGAATACTTGAGTACTAATTTTACGTAATTGTTAAAGGATAATGATATCCTTTCTCAACTGACCCCTCCATATACACCACAGATGAATGGTGTATCAGAAAAAAGGAATCGCACTTTGTTGGACATGGTGCAATCCATGATGAGCTTTTCAGGATTACCAGTGTCCCTCTAGGGGTATGCTTTAGAGTCAGCAACATGCCTACTGAACAGAGTATCCAGCAACTCTGTGGCCTCTACTCCATATAAGATATAGAAAGACAGGAAACCAAAATTTAAACATGTTAAAGTTTGGGGTTGTCCTGCTCATGTAAAGAGGCATGATCTAGACAAGTTGGAATCACGAACTGATAAATGCAAGTTTGTGGGAAATCCAAAGGAGACCTTTGGATACTATTTCTACCATCCTAGTGAACAAAAGGTGTTTGTCGCTAGGAAAGCTATCTTCCTGGAAGAGGAGTATTTTCTCCAAGAGGACAGTGGGAGTCAAATAGTACTGGAAGAGATTTCAGATCTCCAAACAGTTGTAATATCATCGGATGAGATATCAGTTCCTGAATCTGTTCAGGTACACATAGATGAGCCTCGTAAATCTGGTAGAGTACCTAGATTATCCGAACGATATGTGGGACATATCGCTGAAGGTGAGTCTAAGGTAGAATATAATGAGGATGATGATCCTAAAACCTACCAGGAGGTCATAGAAGGCCCAAAAGCCAGGAAATGGCGAGAAGCCATGAACTCAGAAATCCAATCCATATACACCAACCAAGTTTGGAACTTAGAGGACTTATCCGAGGGTATTGTACCCATCGGATGTAAGTGGATCTTTAAGAGAAAGATTGGTGTTGACGGACGGATCGACACCTATAAGGCAAGCTTGGGGGTAAAGGGATATCGTCAAAGGCAAGGAATTGACTATGACGAGACTTTCTTTCCAATTGCCATGATAAAGTCGATCAGAGTTCTACTCGCCATAGTTGCACATTTCGATTACGAAATCTGGTAGATGGATGTGAAGATTGCCTTCCCCAACGGTAACCTTGAGGAAGAGGTGTATATGATACAACCAGAAGATTTCACATCCAAGGAATCTCCAGATAAAGTGTGCATGTAAGGATTGAGGTTTTCGAATCCGGCTATCGGGTCAGTTTTCGGGGTCGGATCCCGTAGTTCAGGCCCTGATGGGGCTGAGACTAAACGGCGTCTAGCAATGTAGACGCGTTTTAGGCTGTGCCACGTGGGCACCACGTAGGCTGGCCTTGGGTCCCAAGAGTACGGCCCCGGTCATATCGTCTGAATGGTGTCTTGGATGGACGACGCCATTCAGAGTACGACCCTGGCTTGTCAGTGTACGGCCCGATCTTGTCATCTGAAAGACGTCGGGCATGCACGACACGTTTTACCCAGTTTCTGGTTACCCCGCAAACCCTCCTTCCTTTCCCTCATTTCTTCCTTCCTTCTCTCTCTCCTCCCTTCCTCCAGCGACTCCGGCGACGCCTCTTCCCCCTCCTTCTTTTCCTCCCACCATTTCGTCTACCCCTCCACTTCGTCGACCTCCTAACTCCCACCACTACCACCACCACCTCCTCCACGGTGTTTTCTCTCCGGACGGCGGCCGACGTCCCGGTGGAGTAACGACGTCCTCGACGGTACCGACAGCGGCGTGGGGCGAGACGGGTGGGCGGCTTGGAGCTTGGAAGAGTTCGAGTAACCGGTAGGGTGACGATTCCCATTGTATTTCATTAAAAAAGCATGTTTTCCCGCTTTGAAGCATGTTTAGGAGTGTTTTTGGGGTGAAAATGTTAAATGCATGAGATGAGAAATTGGGTGTTTTAATGGGTAGTTAGGTTCTCCTCCTTTTCCCCTTAAGTTTCATTGTCTTTTCGTTCGTTTTGGGGGAGAAATCCCAATTTGTGGATTGGGAGAAACGGAGGGAAGAACCTGTCTGTCCGGACTAAATGGCGTCGAGGGACAGGGACGCCTTTTAGAAAGGCGGCTCCCATCCACGACACGATTTAGCCCAATAACAGACCCTGTCCCAGGACTGATAAGCGTCCAGGGACAGCGACGCCTTTTCAAAAGGCAACTTGTGTGAACGACGCATTTTAGTGGAAATCATCCCGTAGCATGTCCCTGCTTCTGTCGCTGTCAGGCGACGAGGGACAGCGACGCCTTTCAAAAGGCGGCTACATGTGACGACGCGTTTTAGGCCATTTCCGAGGCCAAGTTTTTATGAACCAGTTTAGGAGGCTTGAATGAGGTCGGCCTTGGACGACGTGATTCAAGACAGAACACACTAATTCATATTATTAATATGTGTTACATTGTTAGATAGTTTGGTTAATTGCATGATTATAATCGTACTCGAGGATGAGGATTCCTATGTGACCGGATCGCACCGTGTTGTGTTTTGTGCGACCGTGGGCCTAGAGTGACAGTTGTAGCGCTTTATCACCCAGTGTTGGTGTGGGTGGAACACAGTGCCGGTGTGGGTGTGGCGGGGTGACGCCTAGTGAGAGAGGGTCACCTGGTGAACCCCGGGGTTAGCTAGTACCGGTGTGGGTGTGGTACCTGTAAAGTGTCACTCGTGCTGAGAGAATTAGTAACCACCTAGAGCCTGTTAGGTCGGAGTAGCTAGCGTGCTATCCGAGGGGTTACTACTTGGTGTTAGCCGGACGGTGTTTCTCAACTTCGTTTGTGTGGTTGGCGTGTTTTGCCGAGACGTTGGTTGTGGGCTCCCTGGTAGAATGGTTTTAGAAATATGCATGTTACATTTCGAATGCATGTGATTCATATCGAGATTTAGGAGTAGTAATTACTGCTTTACTTGCTTACTTTACCTAGAGCTGTGTTTTTGCACTTGTGGGTGTGTGAGTGGGCAGTGGGAATCAGAGGATCCCTACTGAGTCTTTTCGTTGAGACTCACCCCTGCGGTTTTCAATTGAGGGTTCCAGGTAGGCTTAGCGAGGAGAGTACCGCTTTGAGTTGCGCGCGAGCGGCTGTTGTTCCGGGGTATGCCTCGACGTAGTTGTTATTTTATTTCTGGCCTGTACGCTTAATTATTTCTTTTCAGTTGGAATATGTAATTATTTGCTGTGTCGAGTCGCATTGTAATAACTTTTAATTCTTGCACTTTCTTTTTAATTCAATGCGATGTGAATATTTAGCTTAGTTTATTGTTTATTTCCCAGACTCACCTAGATCCTGGTTTGGTTCCAAATTAATGATTTAGTACCCATTTAGTAATCGGATCTCCGATTATAGGGTGGCGGGTCGTTACAGTTGGTATCAGAGCATTCGGTCTGGCAAATAAATGAATAACTAGGTTAAATGTCGTGAGTCCGGTAAATAATTACATTATCCCGTACAGGCGCGGCGGTAGTATAGGTTTTAGGATTCTAATTAGATTTTTTTCGATTTGTGATTGTAGGCGATTAGATGGCTCCTAGGAAGAGGATGCCAGTTATTAGAGAGCGGGGAGATGTCCCTAGTGGATCTGAGGCCGGTAGGCCGAGTGTGGAGCATTTCATAGAGGCTATGATGGACACGATGGCTAGATATCAGACCCGAGACCCTAGCGAGAGTTTCAGTGCTCGAGGAGGGTCTTCAACTACACTGGAGAGATTACTGAAGTTGAGACCGCCTCATTTCACCGGTCGTCCCGACCCTGATGAGGCTGTTCACTGGTTGAGGGAGATGGAGAAGACTTTTGATATTATGGATTGTGCTGTGGTTGAGAGGACTCCGATGGCTACCTTCATGTTGAAGGATGATGCCTACGATTGGTGGACCACTTTGAAGAGTTTGTCATATGCGGATAGGAGTCTCAGGGAGATTCCATGGGAAACTTTTGTGAAAGAGTTCAATGCAAAGTACTTCGCTAGACATGTTCAGAGGGCCAATGAGAGGGAATTTATGGAGCTGACCCAAGGAAGTATGACAGTGCTGGAATACCAGGCGAAGTTTGTTTCACTTGGGAGGTTTGTGCCTTTTATCTCAGGGGACAAGGAGCGTCGGACTGAGAGGTTTGTGGATGGACTAAGATCCAGTCTGAGGAGTTTTGTGGCGTCCCACTGTTGTTCAGATTTGGCATCGGCAGTTAGATGTGCTGCGACAGTAGAGGCACAGCAGGATCAGTCAGCCCGGGAGAGGGGACTGACTACTCAGGGACCAGTTCGCGGCAGGGGAAAGGTAGCAGCAGCAGCTCCTTCGTCCGGATCGGGATCGTCTTCACTCGGCTCCAGATTTAGGAGGTTCTTTCGATGCGGTGGCAGCAGTAGCAGCAGTAGCAGACCCAGGCAGAGTCAGCAGAGCCAGTCGGTGTCCAGTGCTCAGCAGGAGTCAGCTCAGAGGCTTCCAACAGTTTGTCAGCATTGCGGTGGTACTCATGGTGGGACTCAGTGTCCTGCTTTTTCTAGGAGGTGTTTCACTTGTGGCCAACATGGCCATTTGGCGAGGCACTGCCCGCAGGGGCATGGTCAGGGGCAGGGACCAGGTGATCAGAAGAAGCCGAGGACCCAGGGGAGAGTTCTAGCTATCACTAGGAAGGAGGCTCGTACGTCCAACTTGGTGGAAGGTACACTTTCTGTCCTTGGGAACTTTGCACATGTGTTGATTGATTCGGGTGCTTCACATTCTTTCATTTATGAGCAGTTCATAGATGTTCTTTCTGCGCCCGTTGATGAGCTACCTGATGGATTGATGGTAGAGGTTCCTTCTGGGGATTTCATATTGTCTTATAATTGTTTGAATGATGTTCCCTTGACCATTGAGGGTCATGAGTTACCTGCCCAGTTAGTTGTGCTTGCCATTCGCGACTTTGATGTCATCCTGGGCATGGACTGGTTGGAGGCTTATTATGCTGAGGTGGACTGCCACAGAAAGAGAGTGCATTTCTCTATTCCGGACATCCCGACCTTCTACTTCCAAGGTATTAGACTCTCTTCTTGAGGTATTCTTATTTTTGCCTTTAAGGCCCAGAGGTTGCTTGTTGGTGGTTGTGAGGCCTTCCTTGCCTCTGTTGTTCTAGCTGATGTTAGTGGTAGTCCCAGTCTTTGGGAGGTGCCTATAGTTTGTGACTTTGTAGATGTGTTTCCTGAGGTATTGCCTGGCCTTCCTCCTCAACGAGAGGTTGAGTTCACTATGGAGCTTGCACCGAGTACGGCGCCCCTGTCTAAGGCCCCGTATCGAATGGCGCCAGCCGAACTCGCTGAGTTGAAGGCACAGTTACAGGAATTGCTGGATAAGGGTTTCATTCATCCCAGTACTTCTCCGTGGGGTGCTCCAATTCTATTTGTCAGGAAGAAGGATGGTTCTCTGAGGTTGTGCATTGATTATATACAGCTAAACCAGGTGACGATAAAGAATAAGTACCCACTTATGAGGATCGATGATTTGATGGATCAGCTGCAGTCTGCGAAGGTGTTTTCAAAGATTGACTTGAGATCATGGTATTACCAGATGAGGATCCGTGAGGTTGATGTTAGTAAGACGGCCTTTAGGACTTGGTATGGACATTATGAGTTTTTGGTTATGCCTTTTGGCTTGACCAATACTCTAGCGGCTTTTATGGATTTGATGAACCGGGTCTTCAGGGCCTATCTGGATCAGTTTGTGGTAGTATTTGTAGATTACATTTTGATATACTCTTCTTCTGAGGAAGAGCATGCCACACATCTTCAGGTAGTATTGCAGGTTCTGAGAGAGCACCAACTCTATGCCAAGTTTAGCAAGTGTGAATTCTGGTTAGACAAGGTTCACTTCCTGGGGCATGTCATTTCTGGCGAGGGCATTGCAGTGGATCCAGCCAAGATTGAGGCAGTGATGGATTGGAGCAGACCTACAACAGTGACTGAGATCAGGAGCTTCTTGGGGCTAGCAGGTTATTACAGGCGGTTTGTCCAGGGTTTTTCTTCGATAGTAGCCCCCTTGTCGAGGTTGACTCGTAAGGGAGTTCGTTTCGTGTGGACCGATGAGTGTGAGCGGAGTTTCATTGAGTTGAAGACTTGCCTCACTTCGGCTCCAGTGTTGGTGCTTCCATCAGGTTCAGGTGGATTTGTAGTTTATTCAGATGCATCACGTCGAGGTTTGGGTGCAGTTCTGATGCAGCATGGTAAGGTTGTGGCCTATGCTTCTAGGCAGCTGAAGAAGCATGAGGAGAACTATCCCACTCATGACCTTAGGGGTGTTCACTATTTGGTTCAACCCGAAAAACCAAACCGAACCGGATCAAATTTTCGGTTTGGTTCGGTTTGAAAACCAGTTCGGTTCGGTTCAGTTTGTAAACCCCTTCAACCCATAAAAACCGAACCAAACCGAAATTCCAAAATAACATTATATTAATATTTTTTCAAACTAATTTCAACGCCCAAACCAACAAATCTTCCATCAACCAACCTCTCCACGCACTACACAACGCAGATCCTATATCCCTGTTAACAGTTATAAAGAAGCGTTAGTTTTTACATCCGCCGATCTCAGACTAAACCTGCAGTGACTCCCTGCATAATGCAGCGCCCATGCCATTCATCTTGGGTATTTTAGTCTGATACCGGACATTTTTTTTTACCTTCTCCTGCGTAGGGTCTATAAAGGGAAGGGTCACTGTGTTTTTAATGGTTCGCAGCTGGGCCAGTGGCCCAATAAGAGCTTCAATGCTAAATTGAGTTCAGATAAGTATTTTAATGTCAAACTCAAGTAAGTAAATGGGCTCATTAATTGTAATGAAAATTTTCTCCAAATAAGTCGGTTCAAACCGATCCAAACCGAAGTAAACCGAACATTTTCGGTTTGGTTCGGTTCGGTTTTAAGAGTGAGTCGGTTTGGTTTGGTTTGAAATTTTTTTCTTGTAAACCAAACCAAACCGAACCGTGAACACCCTTACATGACCTGGAGTTGGCAGCTGTGGTATTTGCATTGAAGATCTGGAGACATTATTTGTATGGAGAGAAATTTCAGGTTTTTACTGATCACAAGAGCCTGAAGTATGTATTCACACAGAGAGATCTGAACTTGAGGCAGTGCAGGTGGATGGAATTCATCAAGGATTATGACCTCAACCTTTCTTATCATCCGGGCAAGGCGAATGTGGTGGCATACGCTTGAGTCGGAAGACGGTCGTGTCATACCTTATGGTTCGAGAATAGAGATTATTTGAGCAGGTTGTGGAATCTTCCTTTTGGGTTCCACGTGAGGATGATAGAGCCGTGTTGGCCAGCTTAACGGTGAGGCCAGCAGTGTACCATGCCATGATCGAAGCTCAGAGGGCAGATGTAGAGTTACCGCAGATTCTCTAGAGACCAGAGGTGGAATTGTGGGATGATGGTACAGTCAGATTTAGAGGCAGACTTTATGTTCCGGCCGAGGAGGACGTGCGCAGGTGTGTCCTGGATGAGGCACACCGTTCTAGATATGCAGTGCATCCCGGAACGACTAAGATGTATCATTGTTTGAGGAGGCATTTTTGGTGGCCTAGTATGAAGAAGGATGTGGCTGAGTATGTGGCTAGGTGCATGACTTGTCAGCAGGTTAAGGCAGAACATCAGAGACCAGGAGGGTTGTTGTAGCCTTTGCCGATCCCTGAATAAAAATGGGAGCATGTGACTATGGACTTTGTGATGGGATTACCTGTATCTCCTGGCAGAAGAGACGCGATCTGGGTCATTGTTGATCGATTGACCAAGTCAGCACACTTCCTGGCTATTAGGAAGGACTGGTCAGTCGGTAAGTTGGCTAAGTTGTTTGTAGATCGGATCATCTCTCTGTCCGGGGTGCCTTTATCCATCGTGTCAGACCGGGATCCGAGGTTGACTTCTAGGTTTTGGAAGAGTTTTCAGAAGGCTTTGGGTACGCAGTTAGCCTTCAGTTCGGCATATCATCCTGAGACTGACGGGCAGTCAGAGAGGACCATTCAGACTCTAGAGGATATGCTCAGGGCATGTTGCCTAGACTGGGGAGGTTCTTGGGAGCAACACTTGTCTACTGTGGAGTTTGCTTACAACAACAGTTATCATTCTAGTATCGGCATGGCACCTTACGAGGCTTTGTACGGGAGACCATGTCGATCCCTTGTGAATTGGTCCGAGATTGGCGAGAGGTAGATAGCAGGACCTGAGTTGGTACAACAGTGTGCTGAGGTTGCCAGAGTGGTACGACAGAAATTGATTGCAGCTCAGAGCAGGCAGAAGAATTATGCAGACATCCGTAGGAGACCGCTTGAGTTTGAGGTTGGGGACCACGTGTTTCTCCGAGTCTCACCCTCCTAGGGTGTGATGAGATTCGGGAAGCGAGGTAAGCTGAGTCCGCGATATATTGGGCCTTTTCCCATTCTTGCTCGAATTGGGGAAGCGACGTATCAGCTAGCCTTGCCGTCCAATCTTGCAATGGTGCATGATGTGTTCCATGTTTCTTTGCTGAGGAGATATGTTCAGGACCCATCTCATGTCTTAGATTTTTCAGAATTGGAAGTCGCAGATGACTTGTCCTTTCCAGAGTTTCCAGTACGTATTGAGGAGCGCAGGGAACAAGTCCTTCGGAACAAGGTTGTACCTCTAGTTAAGGTGATTTGCCAGTATCGCTCCGGGGGCGAGGCAACCTAGGAGCGCGAGGATGAGATGCGGGAGCAGTTTCCCTACCTTTTCTCATAAGTTCTCTTGTGAGCTTGTATCCTTATGTTTCAACCTCGTTAATTGTAGCAGGCAATTTCGAGGACGAAATTCTTTAAGGGGGGGAGAATGTAAGGATTGAGGTTTTCGGATCCGGGTATCGGGTCAGTTTTCAGGGTCGGATCCCGTAGTTCAGGCCCTGATGGGGCTGAGACTCTGTTTTATTTCGCGTCGAGCCTGCGAGATGCGGTTTAAACGGCGTCCAGCAATGTAGACGCGTTTTAGGCTGTGCCACGTGGGCTGGCCTTGGGTCGTGAGAGTACGGCCCCGATCATATCGTCTGAATGGCGTCTTGGATGGACGACGCCATTCAGAGTATGACCTTGGCTTGTCAGTATACGGCCCGGTCTTGTCATCTGAAAGACGTCGGGCATGCACGACGCGTTTTACCCAGTTTCTGGTTACCCCGCGAACCCTCCTTCCTTTCCCTCATTTCTTCCTTCCTTCTCTCTCTCCTCCCTTCCTCCGGCGACTCTGGCGACGCCTCTTCCCCCTCCTTCTTTTCCTCCCACCATTTCGTCTCCCCCTCCACTCCATCGACCTCCTAACTCCCACCACTACCACCACCACCTCCTCCACGGTGTTTTCTCTCCGGACGGCGACCGACGTCCCGGTGGAGTAACGACGTCCTCGGCGGTACCGGCGACGGCGTGGGGCGAGACGGGTGGGCGGCTTGGAGCTTGGAGGAGTTCGAGTAATCGGTAAGGTGACGATTCCCATTAGATTTCATTAAAAAAAGCATGTTTTCCCGCTTTGAAGCATGTTTAGGAGTGTTTTTGGGGTGAAAATGTTAAATGCATGAGATGAGAAATTGGGTGTTTTAATGGGTAGTTGGGTTCTCCTCCTTTTCCCCTTAAGTTTCATTGTCTTTTCGTTCGTTTTGGGGGAGAAATCCCAATTTGTGGATTGGGAGAAACGGAGAGAAGAACCTGTTTGTCTGGACTAAATGACGTCGAGGGACAGGGACGCCTTTTAGAAAGGCGGCTCCCATCCACGACGCGATTTAGCCTAATAACAGACCCTGTCTCGGGACTGATAAGCGTCTAGGGACAGCGACACCTTTTCGAAAGGCGACTTGCGTGAAGGATGCATTTTAGTGGAAATCATCCCGTAGCCTGTCCCTGCTTCTGTCGCTGTCAGGCGACGAGGGATAGCGACGCCTTTCAAAACGCGGCTACATGTGACGACGCGTTTTAGGCCATTTCCGAGGCCAAGTTTTTATGAACCAGTTTAGGAGGCTTGAATGACGTCGGCCTTGGACGACGCGATTCAAGACAGAACACACTAATTCATGTTATTAATATGTGTTACATTGTTAGATAGTTTGGTTAATTGCATGATTATAATCGTACTCGAGGATGAGGATTCCTATGTGACCGGATCGCACCGTGTTGTGTTTCGTGCGACCGTGGGCCTAGAGTGACAGTTGTAGCGCTTTATCACCCTGTGTTGGTGTGGGTGGAACACAGTGCCGGTGTGGGTGTGGCGGGGTGACGCCTAGTGAGAGAGGGTCACCTGGTGAACCCCGGGGTTAGCTAGTACCGGTGTGGGTGTGGTACCTGTGAAGTGTCACTCGTGCTGAGAGAATTAGTAACCACTTAGAGCCTGTTAGGTCGGAGTAGCTAGCGTGCTATCCGAGGGGTTAGTACTTGGTCTCAGCGGGTCGATGTTTCTCACCTTCGTTTGTGTGGTTGGCGTGTTTTGCCGAGACGTTGGTTGTAAGCTCCATGGTAAAATGGTTTTAGAAATATGCATGTTATATTTCGAATGCATGTGATTCATATCGAGATTTAGGAGTAGTAATTACTGTTTTACTTGCTTACTTTACCTTCAGCTGTGTTTTTGCACTTGTGGGTGTGTGAGTGGGAGTGGGGATCGGAGGATCCTTACTGAGTCTTTTCGTTGAGACTCACCCCTGTGGTTTTCAGGTGAGGGTTCTAGGCAGGCTCAGCGAGGAGAGTACCGCTTTGAGTTGCGCGCCAACGGCTGTTGTTCCGGGGTATGCCCCGACGTAGTTGTTATTTTATTTCTGGCCTGTACGCTTAATTATTTCTTTTCAGTTGGAATATGTAATTATTTGCTGTGTCGAGTCGCATTGTAATAACTTTTAATTCTTGCACTTTCTTTTTAATTCAATGCGATGTGAATATTTAGCTTAGTTTATTGTTTATTTCACAGACTCACCTAGATCCTGGTTTGATTCCAAATTAATAATTCGGTACCCATTTAGTAATTGGATCCCCGATTATAGGGTGGCGGGTCGTTACAGTGCAAGTTTCAGAGGTCCATTTATGTACTGAAGCAAGCTTCCCGGAGCTGGAACATAAGATTTGACGAAGCTGTCAAGTCTTATGACTTCATTAAGAATGAAGATGAGTCTTGTGTGTACAAGAAGACTAGTGGGAGTGCAGTTACTTTCTTAGTTCTTTATGTAGATGACATACTACTCATTGAGAATGATGTAGTTATGATGTCATCGGTAAAGATCGGACTGTCGAAAAACTTCTCCATGAAGGATTTGGGAGAAGCATCCTACGTATTGGGAATACGGATCTTATAGATAGATCAAAGAGGATGCTTGGATTGACCCAATATTTGTACATAGATACCATAGTTAAAAGGTTTGACATGAAAAATTCTAAAAGTGGTCTCATACGGATGAGACATAGAATTAATCTCTCATAGGAGTAGTCTCTTAAGACTTTTGATGAGAGGGCATTCATGGATAGAGTACCTTATGCCTCTACTGTAGGATCTATCATGTATGTCATACTATGTACATGGCCTAATGTTGCATATGTTCTAAGTGTTACGAGCAAATTTCAGGTTGATCCTGGCAAAGAGCACTGGAAGGCAGTGAAATATATCCTTAAGTACTTAAGAAGAACTAAGGATATGTTTCTGGTCTATAGAGGAGATGACTTGAAACTACGACGCTTTACTGACTCGAGTTTCCAATCAGATCCAGATGATAGAAAGTCTACATCTAGATTTGTATTTACTTTGAATGAAGGTGCAGTGTGTTGGAAGAGTTCCAAGCAAGAAACTACTGTAGATTCGACGACTGAAGCTGAACACTTCGCTGCAGCTGAAGCCGTCAAGGAAGCAGTGTGGTTGAAGAAACTCATCACCGACCTCGGCATAGTTCCCAACATCTCTGAACCTGTTCCGCTATTGTGCGACAACAATGGAGCCATTGCGGAAGTGAAAGAGCCGCAGTCTCATCAAAAATCAAAGCATATTCTGAGGCACTTTCATCTTATCAGAGAGATCATATCCAGAGGAGATGTAGTAGTGGAAAGAGTTCCATCTATCGACAATGTAGCAGGTCCACTGATAAAGCCGTTGGCTCAAAATGTGTTTGAGCGTCACCTAGAGTCTATAGGTTTAGTCCATAAAGGTGATTGGCTTTAGTCCAAGTGGGAGATTGTTAGTCTTAGGTAGCCTACAAGCCAATATGACTTTGTAATCTAGTTCATTTATTAATATAATGACATTATTCATTATGTGTAAATTCGTATTATTATCGTCTCATAATGAAGTCCGTGAATATGTGTAATAGTGATCAGATTATGATGAGATCATACTAATGAGACTCATTACTTAAACATGTATATTCTTAATAGTTCCTAGTCGGAGGATATTCGAGAAGGACATTGGATATCCGGTTAGACTAGTACAGATTACTCCTGCTCATATGATGAGGGTGACTGATCTCATAAGTTACTTGTGTGGAGACACTAAGGCGAATCTGTAGGTGCTCATTGGAAAATGAGTTCATTGAACTGATCCGACTGAATCGCTGGATGGTATTGTACCTCACTGTCAACCAGCCTGATTCTATTGTCGCAGTGGTGTGGATGGTTCTCGGACTTGAGACACTAAGGACACCTTGTCGGTGGACTTCTGTGCTTTGACATTGGTTTATGAATATGTAACTACGGGATTCTAAACATCCAAGGATCGGGTACAACAGAATACCGTCGAAGGAAATTGAGTATAAACAAGGAATCATTCACTCTCGATACTTAGAGAGAGAACGCTCTAGGAAGGATGCGCGGAAGTCCCTGGCCAGGGCGGATGATAATGTCGGGAAAAGAGTTTTCCGATATTATACGGCAGCATCTGATCCAAGTGAGTCGACTGGTTAGTGTTTGACAATACACTAAATCCTGAGTTGACTCGAGAGCATTGTATGAATGAAGGATTATATTCATACGGTAACTGTCGGCGGAAAGGTTCCAAGAGTGGGTTACTTAACCCTGATACCTTCCGGATTCACGCGGTGTTGCTTGGCATCCAACGTGATCGGAGGCCCGATCGAATTTGACGTGCGACATTGATTCGAGTGATTAATTAATTAATATGAGTTATTAATTGATTAATCAGGCCTGTGAGGAGTCACGGGGCTTATTGGGCCATTAACTTGATTGGTTATTAGGCCTAGAGGGTCACACACAAATGATTCTCAAGGCGATGGATAAATAAGTGAGTTCTATATAAATTGGGAGTTTTTATGAAAAATTGCGCAATTAATATAAAATGTAGCGAACGGGATGAGCAGGCCAGGTTGTTGCTAACCCTAGCCGCCCCTCATCTCTTCCTCTCTCTCTGGTGCCCCGAACGAGCTCGGATCCCTAGATCAGCTCCGCCGCTTCTCCGACTCTCGTTCGACGGGAAATCGTCCGCGCGATGTGGCGATCGTTGCCGCGAATGGCGAAGGCTTTGTGGGCTGCGACGAGCGAGGATCGTGAGGATATCCACTGCGAGGAGGATAGCGTGGACTCCGCTAGAGGTCGGGCGCTTGCGCGGCTTGCGGTGTTATACTGACGGAACCGATCGATTGCGGATTCGAATCTGCGCACGGTAAGAATCGATAATCCGATTATCGGTTTTGTATTTACAAAACGGGAAATGGATTGCAATATTTTATTTTAATTTCTATTGCGTTAGCGATCCCTAGTACTCCCACTCGGTAAATTAATGGGTACACTCCCACTAGCTTGATCATCTATACTATCTCCAGCGATAATATGGTTAGGAACTAATTCCCTCCCTTCACTAGAAGATGGTAAGAGAGCACTCGTCTCATCCACTTCATGGAGATCAAAGCTTTTCCCGGCATCGCCAAGTTTAGGGTATTCTTTCTCTAAGAATACAATGTCTCGGACCTCTTTTTATGTTATTCCTCTATCTTGATATTGTCCATATATGACATACCCTTGTGAGCTATCAGGTTATCTTATAAAGATAAGCTTTTTAGCTTTAGGGCCCAATTTTCCATACTTGTGGGAAGTGTCATGGACATATCCAGCTGTCCCCCATGGGCGTAGGTTTCCCAAATTTGGCTTCTCATTACGCCACAACTCATAAGGGGTAGAAGGAACTAACTGTGAAGGCATACAGTTAAGTATATAGGCAACAATCAACAAAGCATCCCCCAGAATGATATTGGGAGGTTGGCATGCACCATCATAGACCTAACCATGTCTAACAACGTTCTATTCCTTCTCTCAGCAACACCATTTTGTTGCGGAGTGTATAGAATAGTGAGTTGTCTCTTAATTCCGTTTTCCTTACATGAAATCCTAAACTGATCAAGTAAATATTTGCGTCTTCGATCTTTGCGAAGAGCTTTTACACTCTTACCAGTTTAATTCTCAACCTCAGCTAAGAAGCGTTTGAAGCAATCCAATGCTTCATAGCGGTGAGCGATTAGATAAACATAATCGTATTGCGAATAATCATCTATGAAGGTAAGGAAGTATGATGCCCCATGACGAGCCTTCACGCACATAGGTTCACAAATATCAGAATGAATAAGCTGCAATACATTAGTAGCCCTTTTGGCCTTTCCAAAAGGTTTTCGGCATGCTTTTCCAGCCAAGCATAATTCACATATAGGTAGAGTAAACTTAGCGAGTGAACCTAAAAGGCCTTCTCGAGCTAACCTAGTCATTCTATCTTATCTTATATGATCTAGGCGAGCATGCCATGTCTCAGAACTAAGGTCTTTATCATCAGCCACATACGACATAGAAGAAGCAGAATGATTGATATCAACATCTAATTTAAACAACCACCACTCAATAAAGCATGTCCATACAACACATCATTCAAATAAACGTCAATGCCATTTCCTATCATAACAAGAGCAAATCCTAAGGATAATAAAGATGAAGCTGATAAAAGATTATGCTGACTCCTGGCGCATAAAGAACATCATGCAGTGTCAACACACGACCAGTTCTAAGTTTGAGCTGGTACACACCAACTCCAAAAACTTCTTCACTGGTCCCGTTGCCCATGTACACTTTTTGCGTCCCTCTTGAAATTCGGCGATAATCTTGGTACCCATCTCAATCTCTAGTCACATGCTTGGTCGTCCCTGAATCCACAATCCACTCAGGATAAGTTCGGGCGACTAAGACATGAGAACATATATATACAGAGAGAGAACTTGCCTTTAGGGATACCTTTTTCGGCTCAGCGCACTCAAGAGTGAAATGTCTCATCTTCTCACAATTGTAGCATTTCACCTTTGACTTATCCCTTTTTCTATCACACTTGCCTCTGTAATGGGGCTTCGGTGTTTGCTTTGCTTTGGACTTAGAGCTGGATGCAGTGTCACGGTCTCTACATTTAAAGAACTTCCTTAGGCCCTTTCTACCTTGGTGTCTGCCTCCCTTGGCGACTAAGGCAGTGGCACGCGCGGCTTCTTCGCGCTCAGCCTCTAACTCCACATGTCGAGAAATATCAGAAAAATTCTTGATATTCTCATTGTGGGTGAGAATCGGCTTCATATGGATCCAAGAGACTGGTAGAGATCGAATCAATGTTAGGACCTGTTGCTCATCTGTGAGATCATGACCTGCTGCCTTTAAGTCCCTGATCATGTTCGACATCACCCTAAGGTGTTCGGTCATGGTCTGGTGCTGGTCCTTGCGGTAGGTCTCAAACTTGAGTACAAGAGCGAGCAATCACGTAGTCGAAGTTCCACCAAATTGGAACTTTAGCTGATCCCACATGTCTTTGGCAGTCTGGAATTTTTCAAATTCTCCAATAAGATCATCTTGCATGCTGCTTAACATAGTAAAGCGCACACTACGATCCTTATTGAACTATTGTCGGTACACTTCTTCATCCCGACGATGCTGTGTTGTATTGCCTTCCTCAGGCGGTGACATGGCGGTAGTAAGATGTTCCAACAATTCCTACTTGTTTAGCAGGTATTGTATTTTACGGTGACATATGTCATAATTCATACCCGTCAACTTGTCACCCTTAGTCAAATCAGCAATAACATTTTTCATAACCATTGCAAATAACTACATAAATAAAATTTAGAGAGTTGAGTTGACTTGGTTTACACATCACAATTCGTTTTCAAAAATCCAGACTAATAAATATTAAGTTAACTTAACAATCGGAATCGAAATATAGATCTAGGATACTATAATCATTTCCCGATTAACTTTAGATAACTTAATTTTAATAGAATGATTTCGAGCGAATCTTATAAGGAGAAAAAACATTATCTTTCTCTCAATAGCCAATTATTCATCATTCACATGCCTATGTTAATATCATGGAAATATTGAGATTCTCAAAATTGATCAACAACAATCTTATTAGATCCATGATACTTCATCGAAAACGATTTAATCAAATTCCAACTTTCATGAGCATCATACATTTATAAACATGATCATGAAAATATTTAATCATTAATTTTAACATGATCATTTTAAATGGAATGACAGTTAAGTGGCATGTAAATAGTTTAAGTCATGACGCACATATTTACAAACTATCATTTAAATAACTAATGAATTAGTGCTATACTATCATGCGCAATCTTTAAATGATTCAGTAAATATGTATGCACTCAATAATTTAATTGGCTATGTTCGATGTAAATTTATCACTTTACATGTTCTTAATTAATCATGCAATTAACTAATTTAAAAAAAAATCTGTATATTATAAGTCTATGTACGTTAATTAACTTAATTACCGCAAATCCAATATGCGCAATAAATTAACGACCTTCTAAATATACATTTATTAAAATAATTATTTACTTAATTTGATTATTGCATGGACAATTATAAATAATCATTAAATGAAAAATTGTCAATCAACTTCACATGCGCAAGTATTTAAATCATTTTCACACATTAATTTTAAAGTCAAACTAAATGACTAACTTAAATTATTTGCGTGACAAATTATTATAATTATTTCATTTTGCGCAATATAACAATCATCATTAAACAACATATATCATTTTAATGAAGACTAAATATTCATTAATAAAATTTGAACCATGCTAATCAAATTACATTGAATTAAATAAAGAAACTGATAATCCAAATTCTAATGATCTATTTCAACAAAAATGCTATTTTAAACAGAAATAAATTAAACTAATAATCTCTAATTTCAAACTCAATATCTCCGTTCATAATCATATGGAGAATCTGAAATGGGTCCATCCGAACAACCATCCGGTTCGTTCTGGGTCCAGCCCAATATGGTACATGGTGTGGTCCATGGCGGCCCAAAAAAGGTGTTCTTGGACTACTGTATATTCTCCATCCTTGCTCGAGGATAGAAATGACCATCTCGAGGCCATGTGTCACCAAATGGCCCGCCACGGTGACGTCTGTGAACCTCCTAGCGCCGACATCGGTGTGCACGAGTCGTCCCATGTAACGGGGACACGCCAGCAGCCTGGGGAACAAGTCTCGGCAACCCCACATGCTAGAGTGTGTGCTCCAGGGGTGCCCGTGGAAGGGGCGTGTGGGCTGGCACCCCCCCGCGCAAGGGTGCAGGCGCCAGACCCGCCCCTGCCAGGGGCATGCTTGCTGGTGCCCCCCAGCGCTGGGGCACGCTCGTTGGCACCCCCAAGCGCTGGGGCGCGTGTTGGGATCCGGGCGGGATGCGAAGAATGCAACGGAAACGACAAACAAAATTTTATCCTGTCCGATGCCCGCTGATCCGGTTCGGAACGAAAAACTAAAACTGAAAACTACGAGAAGTAATCCGATTACCGTGCGCGGATTCGAATCCGCTTCCGTCTCGGTTCTGTCGAGGCGATGCCGTGAGCCGCACAAGCGTCCGGCCTCCAGCGGTATCCACACGATCCTCCGCGGTGGTTCGTCCTCGATCTCTCGTCCGTATCAGCTCGCTCGCTGAAGATACGTCGCCGCAACAATTGCTAAAATCCCGCCGACTGGAATTCCCGACTTTCGGGAATCACGCGCGGCGGAGACGCTGACTATCCTGGCGCCTCGAACGGGGCGCCCAGAGGAGGAGAGAGAAAGGAGGGATGACGGCCAGCAAGGGGAAATCCTGGAGCTTGGCCCAGGGTTTCTCAACAGCGCGTATATATATTAAGTCGGCACGACTTTTTACAAAAGTCTCCGAGTTAATATAAATCCCACTTATGTACCACCGACTGAGAATCTTATTGCGTGTGACCCTTTAGGCCCATTTACCAGTCCGATTTTCAACCCGTTAAGTCCAATAACTAGTTATTGACTTATTGTAATTAATTAATATCTAGATATTAACTAATTACTTAACCGAATTAACATCGCATGTAAATTCGGTCGGACTTCTGATCAAGTTGGGTGCCAAGCAACACCGCATGATCCTGAAAGGTAATGGGGTTCAACAACCCACTCATGGAACCTGTCCGTCCACAGTTACCACGTGGCTATAATCCTTCGTTCGCACAATGCTCTCGAGTTAACCTAGGGTATGGTCAACTATCAAACCCTAGATGGTCAACTCACTTGAATCAGACTCCGCTTCACAGTATCCGAAAACCTATTTTCTGATATTGTTTCTGCTCTGGCCAAACACTCCTGCGAATCTTTTCTATAGCATTCTCTCTCCAGTTACTTGAGAGCGAACGATCCTTTATTGAACACACAATCACCTTCGAAGGTCTTCCGCTGGACCCGATCCTTGACTATTAGAGATCCCGTGGATAGGGATTCGTAGGTCAAGGTCAAAGTCCAGAAGTCCACCGACAAGGTGTCTTTGGTGTCTCAAGTCCAAGGATCAACCACGCCACTGTGACGATGAATCAAACCGATTGACAGTCAGGTAAATTACCATTCGGCGATTCATGTCGGATCAGTTCAGTGAACTCATTCCCTAATGAGCACCTAAAGGTTTACCATTGTGTCTCCACACTAGTAACTAACGAGATCAGTCACCCTCATCATATGAGTTGGAATAACCTGTTCTAGTCTAACAGGATGTTTGATGTCCTTCTCAAACATCCTACAACTAGGAATAATTAAGAATATGTGTTTATAAGTCATCAGTCTCATTATTATGATCTCATCATAATCTGATGACTATTGCACATATTCATGGACTTCATTATGCGCAAATATAAATATGCCAATCTACATAATGAATTTAATGCCATTTATTAGTGAACCATATTGAAATAGGTGCCTTATGATTGGCTTAGAGGACACCTATATCCATCAGCGCGGACGTCAGGAACGCCCTTGGCGGGGGTGTGCGGGCTAGAGCCCCCCCCGCGCAGGGGTGCGGGCACCAATCCCACCCCAGCCGGGGGTGTGCCCCTTGGCGCCCCCCGACGTTGGGGCACGGGAGCCAGGGGCCTCCCTGGCGGGGGCGTGCGTGCCGATCCCCCTCCGCGCAGGGGTGCGGGCGCCAATCCCGCCCCTACCAGGGGCGCGTCCCCTGGCCCCCTTTGCATTGGCATTGCTTCTGGCATCACGTTTTTTGAGACCGTGGGGTTCGTCTCGTTGTCCCGTCCCTCATTCCCATGGCCGTCGTTGCAGGCGCCGTCTTCGTCCTCATCTGCATGTACATCAAACTTGTCGTGCCCACTGTCATGTTCCGTCTCGGATGGTTGGTCGCATCCCGAGTGCGCGCCGCAAAGCTTTCTGAGATAATCAATGTATTCTGGTGCCGTGAGCCTTCGAAGAGGAGAAGATGTGATTGGGGCTTCACTGGACGATTCCTCGTCGTAGTCCGTTAATTCTTCGGGCATGAGATTCGGTTCCTCGTTGTTAAGCACCACCAAAGGAGCCATTCGGTTCGACGAGGCCACCGCACCGGAACGAGTTTCTTTGATCAAGGACCATGCCGTCATGATTTAAACAACCTGGCTCTGATACCAATGATGATAAAATCCTCTATGCACTAAATGAACAAGATAAATGCGGAAGCGTGCATGAAGACGGGATCACGACGAAGATTTGGTGCGTACCTTCACGGCGACTTTCGCGTATGGACGGCGGTGGCTTCGAGAGGACGAGGAGGAGAACCCCGTGGCGGGCTTCTTCCGAAAAAAGTTCCATGTTGCAAATCTTAGGCTCTTAGTGATTGCTTCTTGGAGAGCAACTCTTGCGAGGAAAACAGTGTAGAGAGATTAATCTAGAGAGAGGAGGCTTCACTTCAAAAACTGTGTTTTTCCTTTTTCCATACTTCCCCTATTTATCTCTCACCCTTAAGCCTTTTGAAAATGAGAGAGGGAACAGTTGAGAGAGATAACTAAGAGTGAGAAGTGGTATGTGGTTGGGAACATGCCAGAACCTCCATGTACGTGAGGTTGCCGAGTGTACCCCACTTTCCTACTACAATGCCCCACGTGGGCAATGCATGTCAACTTCCATGCATGGGTTAACACATTTTGATTGGTCATAGTGCGAAGAAGAACATTTTGGCACGTACTAATCAGAAATTTTGGGGCAAAAAGTAATTTGTGATGGTGGGTGTGGACTACTATGTCTCCCGTACTGCCTTCCAGATCATTGAGATTAAACAGCATCTTTTGAGCTCTGGTGGTTTTGCATGGTTGGTTTGCTACCAGTGCCATCCCTCTCTTGCTACATTGCACTAATTTAAGTTATATATGTCATTTTTCATTTTTCATACTTTATTTCACTAATTTGAAATCCTAAACCCACGTGACCTAATTTATGTAAATTCCTGCAACTTACCAACTTTAAAGTCTGCTTTATCTATTGGTATAAATCTTACCCCTTTTGTACATATAAAATAATATATATATAGAACACATAATATTTTGGAAATGGAAACATGTTAATAGATGCCGAAACAACTGTTTTCATTTCTTGACTCTGATAATTATTGGAGATCTGTTCTTAGTTTCTGATATCTTTAACGGATGGTTGTCAACAGGGTCCATATCCATCAATAGAAATGGGAATGGGTCGGATAATCACATTTCGGGTATCCAAGATCTGTTATTTGTTTATGATATCTTTAACGGATGGTTGTCAGCAGGGTCCGAGGGGTCAATAACCTAATCTATGTGTAGTTATCCCCTCGAATACACAAGCTTATGTTCTCCCATAAACTGAGAACTCCTCAGCCAGTGCAGGGTTTGCCACATAAATCTCTTCCTCTTCGTCATTAAGGGGAGCCTGAACACTTGCTGCCATAGGATGGAGAGCTCGGGTGCCCCCCCTCTCTACCATATTGTGAAAAGTGTTAATAATTGCAAGTTCATGTATATTGCCCTAGACATATCAGTATCATCTGGGATTCAACTTGTGATGATGTTGCCCATTGTGCCTCTGCTTCTCAAATAAGTTGAAGAAAAATTAAGAGATGTTTATTTCTCGGTTTTTATTATTTTTTAGTAATTCTTGTAATCTTGATCTTTTTTTTAAATTCTCCACAATCTATGAATAATCTTTAAAAGGTCTCTTTATAGAGATGTTTTAGGAAAGGTTGAAGGACCTTTTATAGATGTTTTAAATAATTATAAGAATTTAAATAATTATAAGAATTAATAAAGAATGAAAAGCCCACTAATCAGTCAGAACTCCATTTTACTCAATCTGAAATCCGAATCAAAGCCCACACCACATTAGCTAAAAATGTACTTTTTGTTTTTGTTTTCGTTTCTCCAGTGATCCGCGCAGGTGCCGAGTTGCCGTGCAGGCATGCGGCGGGTGTGTAGCCCGATGGGCGCCTCCGGCGTCGAACTCCGCGGCTGCTGCGCTCTCCACTGCTTCGCCCCCGAGTAGCAAGAGCGCCGAGCCATGTTCTCCTGCTCCTACCCATCGGCATCGTCCCTCCGAGAGCTTCGTGCTGGAGCGGTGCAGGTCGGGGTCTCTGGACCTCCGCGAAGCGCTGAGGTTGTTCGACGCTTTGACCGATGAGCGGCCTCCCACATCGCCTCCACCCTCTATCCGCACCTTCAACAGCCTCTTCTGCGCTCTGGCGAGAAGAGGGCATTATGCCGCCGTGGTCTCTCTCTACAACACGGCGGCATAATGCTCAAATTCGGAGTAGCTGGCGGCAGCGTGCCCCCCACAGCTTACACCTGCGGCGTCGTCGTGAACTGCTGCTGCCAGCTGCAACGCGTGGACCTCGGTCTTGGGATCTACGGGAATATGCTGAAACTGGGTCTTGCCCCGGACGCGGGGATCTTTCGTGTTCTGATCGGGGCATTGTGTTGGGAGGGCCGGACGACGGACGCAGCGATGATGTTCGACAAAATGTCCGAGATGGGTTTTCTATGGGATGGCTTTGCATACCGAGTGCTCTTGGAAGCTCTGTGCAGAACGGGGAAGTCTAGCATGGCTTGTGAGAACCTCCGCCGTATGGCGACTCTGTTTTCGCCTACAATACTGTTATTGATGGCATGTGCAAGGAGGGAGCTTTCGGGCTGGCGCAGAAGCTACTCGAAGAGATGACTTCCAGGGGTGTTTCCCCCAGCCTCCTTACCTACAGTTGTATCATTCGCAGCTATTCTATCTCAGACCGATGGTACGAAGCCATCAATACACTTAAAGAAATGGTTGGCCGTGGGATTGCCCCATGTGTTGTAACGTTCACCACATTGGTGAATTCTCTGTGTAAGCATGGTAGGGTTGAGGAAGCACATGATATTTTTGTTTTGATGACTACAAAGGGTGAAAAACCTGATACAATCTCATATACACTACATTGATGAGGGGCTACTGCCTGCTGGGTCGCATAGATGATGCAGTTAAGGTCTTTGACACCATGGTGGCCAGTGGCCTTAACCTTGATTTAAAGACGTATGGTATCTTGGTTGATGGTTATTGCAAGAGTGAGAGAGTTGATGAGGCGATTATTCTACTTAGAGAAATGAAAGAGACAACGTTAAAACCTGATGTTGTTATTTACAGCACCATCTTAGATGGCCTGTGCAAGGCCAATAGATTTGAGGATGTTGAAATTCTCTTGGATGGGATGGAAGAGTGCGGCATATCTTTACATGTTGCTGCTTATAATTCCTTAATCGATGGCTTCCGCTCTGCAGGGAAATGGGAATCAGCTGTACAACTTTTAAATGAAATGATTAACTAGAGGATTTTCCCAAATGTTGTTACATTCAATGTGTTCATAGATGCTGTCTGTAAGGAAGGGAAGGTTGAAAAAGCAGAACAAATATTTGATATGATGTCTCAAAGTGGTGTGAAGCCAAATATAGTGTCATTTAACTCATTAATGAATTGATATTGCTTGCAAGGACAAATGGATGAAGTATGTAGACTATTTGATCATATTGTCTCCACTGGTCTAATGTCTTGACATACAATATATTGATCAACAGTTATTATAAATGCAAGAGAATAGATGATGCTATTACTCACTTAAGGGAAATGAAACACGGTGATATAAAACCTACTATCGTCACATACAGGACTCTATTAAGGGGGCTCTTCAAAGCTGGAAGAGTTGCTGCTGCACAGGCATTGTCTGATGAGATGCGTGCTTGTGGTCTCGTCCCAACCCTTGCAACTTATGTTGTTATGTTGGATGGGCTTTCCAAAAACCAGCATCTTGATGAGGCTCTGAAATTATCGGAAAGTATTGATGCTAGTGGATTCAAAGATGGTATTCAAATTTTTTATGTCCTACTTAATGGCATGTGTAGAGAAAGAAGGATAGCGGATGCTAGGGAACTGTTTGGTTCAATTTCATCTAAAGGCTTGCGGCCAGATGTTGTTACTTTTGCCATAATTATTAGGGGGCTTGTTGTTAAAGGGCTTGTCAATGATGCTGAAGAGCTGTTCTTACATATGGAAGAAAATGGTTGTACTCCAAATGCTTTCAATTACAATGCTATTATCCAAGGCTTTATTAAGAAGGATGATACATGTAAGGTAAGAGAGTATTTTGAGGAAATGCGAAAGAAAGGTTTCTCGATTGATGCATGCACTTATTCGATGTTCATAGACATTCTCCAAAAGGGTGGGCAACATCAGAAATATATTGAATCCCTTCCTAAATTACCTTGGGATGGCACAATGGCAAGCAACATGGGCGTTGGGACATTGTTGAGTGCTCTAAAGAGTCATGAAGCTCTTGGTGGAAAACTTGGGAAGGGGTAATATGAATTCCATAAGGTAAGTGGATTACGCCATTTTCCTTTATGAAATTCTCTCGCACTATTGCTTAAAGGGATGAACTTTCTGGATAGCTGAAGTCGTCTCTAACTTGATCTTGAATAATGGAGTGGACTAAAATGATCCCTCACTTTGTGGATGGGAGAAAATGCATGTTTAACTTCTTAGCATAAATGAACTCTTTAATATCTTTTCATTTATGGCATGTGTCCTTGATGAAGTTGCAAACATCCATTCACCCTTATCTCGGTGTTTGGATATCAAACTTCCTCTTTGCCATCATCGAGTGTGTCGGCCCGGTACCGGCCCATTTTGGCTTGGTACCAGTCAATAACAAATATTTTATTATTTTTTTAGCCGTAAAGACTGGTATTGGGGTATCCTCTATCAATATTGGTACCCACTAATATCAATATGTATTGGCCCATATGTATCGGTATCGGCCGATACTACTATCCATGGAAGTAGATGAATCAAAGGTAAGATGATAGTTCCTAGGAATCTTTGAAACCATTTCAGATAAGATGATGTTCATACATGTCCTCCAGAAGGGTGGGCAACATCAGAAATATATTGAATCCCTTCCTATATTACCTTGGGATGGCACAATGGCCAGCAACATGGGCAGTGGGACATTGTTGAGTGCTCTAAAGGGTCATGAAGCTCTTGGTGGAAAACTTGTGAAGGGGTAATATGAACTCCATAGTTAAGTGGATTGCCCCATTTTTCTTTTGTGAATTCTTTCATACTGTTGCATAAAGAGATGAACTTTCTAGTTATCTGAAGATATCTCTGCCTTGCTCTTAGATAATGCAATGAATTAAAGCGATCCCTTGCTTTTTTTTTCTTTTTGTAATGTGGATGGTGCCACTTTCCCGGTGCAGATATACTTCTTGTTAATAGATCAATAAGAGTATTGTTCCGAAAGATAACTCTTCTTAGAGTTCATTAATATCCGAACTCATTAAATTACCCCCATCTATCTGAATGATGAAAATGGATATCCCCAGAAAATATTTTTAGTTCAATCCTTTTTTCCCCCTCCACTCGGACCAATCCACCTACTCGGCTTCTTTTATTTAAAGTGAGTGGTGTATCCACTCCAATAATACTATTGTTCCGGATTTATAAAAGCAAAATGGAAGAATGTAAAGAAAGAGAAAGAACGACAACAAAAGTCCCCCCTTGAACAGATTCTATATTTCTAGCAACAATCTAGGGTATATGTCTCCAATTTGGAAGGGCATCCTAAAATCTACTATGTGGGTAGAAAATAATTGCAAATAAAGCTTGGAAAAGGTGATAATTCTGTGGGACTTTCTTTGGAATCCAATTTCTGAACATTGTACTTACTAGCAGTGGATAAGTGGCAAAAAGTGAATGACTGCTATCAGATTGAAGGAGGAAAGTTCAGTGGCATATTTTGCTCAGAAGGGCACTGAAGGATGATGAATTTTCTGATTATTTACAGCTGCTAAATATTTTATCTGCACTCCATTTTGATCCTTCTACTCCAGATAAAATTATCTGGAAGCATAACCAGCAGATGTTCTTTGTTAAATTCTTCTACAATCTTCTCGAGAGGCATCTTAAAGCACAAAGAGGTGTCGACAGTGAAGTCCACTCTTAAAGTCAAAGTTTTCATGTAGATTTTGTATAATAAAAGGTTGGTTACAAAGTTGTACAGGAGAAAATGGGCTGAGGATTGTGATATTATCTGGTCTTTGTGTGGCATAGGCATAGAAGATCTCGATCATCTGTTCATTACTTGTCCTGTTAGTCAATGTTTGGAAAACAATTGCTTTGGTAGCTGATGTGCATCGCTGTTTTCACATGGTTGAAGGAATGTAGAAATATTTCTGAACATTGAGGCTACGCTCTTCATATGATCTCAGAAGACAAATACTAATCATCATTACCTACACAATTTGCTGGAGCATATGGGAGAGAAAGAAATGATATCACCTTCAAGAGCTGCTGCATTTACCTTGAAAGTATTTGCATCAACGTAATTTATTATATATTTTTCTTGGAGCATGTACGTCCTTAATCTTCCAGCAGGTAACTGGAGGAAACCTTGGAGAATTCATTGTAGTTTTTGTCATTCATTTCTTTTTTTTTTACATCTAATGTAGTTCTTTCCTTGAGGATGTAAGAGGCATCTCCCCTCTTCATCCTGGTTGTACTACCTTTTATCTCTTAATAAATTGGTAGCACAATCATCCCACTTTTTGAAAAAAAAAAAAGACCCCGACAGAAGTCCCCCTATATAAACAACTAAGAAGGCAAGGAAATCTAGACACACTCCCCAAAAAGACAAAAAATGGAAGAGTTACATTCTTCAATATTGCTAGAAACCCGAGCCCACTCTTTAACCCTCTCATATACGAATACACCTCTTTGTCATAAAAATTCTTTATAGATGAGACAAAATGCAATTTTAACATAGTTCAGTATATTATCAATAAATTCTTTTGAAATCTTTTCCTTTATGACATATGTGTCTTTTATGAACATGCAAACATGCTTTCACCCTCATCTCACTGTTTGGGCATCAAACTTCCTCTCTGCTATCATCTAGGATGTTGAAACAACGAAGCATCCTCTAGGAGCATCCAGTTCTTGTCAAGGGTTGCTACAATTTTAGTAATTTTAGGCAAGGAAGGTAGAATCGGTGCGAATTCGATCGTTTTTCGGCCAGACTGAACTGATCCCGAGCTTTGACCGCCTCATTCCCTTACTGGGATTGGGCAGATAGGCTGGGATCGGTTCAGATCGGTCGGGTCGGATCAGCCGATCCGTAGTCTGACTACTATCAACGGCTAGTTCGCAGCTAGCTATTAGGAACGAGCCCAACGGCTAGCAAGGGCCTTAGGGGCCTTATATAAACCCCTCAAGGCCCTGCCCCATCCCCACCAACTCACTTCCACACTTCTCTCTCTCTCTCTCTTCTTTCTCTCGCTTGCCTATCTCTCCAAGTTTTTCTTCCTTTCTCTCTAGGTTTTTTTTCATATCTAATGCATAATAATTCTATATTACTATTAATATATTTCCCTCCCTCTCTCTAATATTTTTACCTTTTATCTACTTAATATTTTTCTCCCTTCCTCTTTCTAAATTTTTTCTATCTAGTATTTCTCTCCCTCTTTCTAAATGACATTCTAGTATTCTACAATGATCGCGTGGATGGTTCAAGTGTCGATGAGCTTTTTTTAGTAAGTTGTCTTTCTATCAGACACACTCTCTCTAAAATTTTCTCTTTAGTTCTTTTTTTTCTTATCTTAAATATATTAATATTAATAGTCCTCAATAATAAATATAATCTATAAGTTTACCGAGTTGTAATTTAAAATAAAATTAAGAAATATGCGCAATTCCTTTTTTCTATTGACGGTGATTCAGTTTTGGATATAAATGACAATGTGGATACTGATTTCTATTATCAATAAAAATATTTAGTATTCTTATTGTCATTTATATCCAAAACTAAATAACTCTTAATAGGAAAAAATAGTGGTGTACATTTCTTAATTTTTCTCTGAGACACAATATGGTAAACTTATTTGTTTTAGTTACTATTGAGAACTATTAATTAATGTATATAAGAGTAAAACAAAAGAGTAAGAGAAAGAAAATTTAAGGGATGAAAGATAGAGAGTGTACGTGTGTTATAGTCATAGAGAGATCAATTATTAAAGAAAAAAATAAACCATTTCAAGTGAAGAAATCAAGGTAGAGTTGTTTTATTTATTATTTATTTTTGTGAAGGGGATCAGATTGGATAATTCCATTAATTCTTCTTTTGTCGATGTCACGTGGGTGACGTCATCCGGTATGGAATCATGGATATACAGTCCCAGAAAATCGGCAAATCCATTGTCTTTACTGTGGACACTTTATTAGCGAGATCCATTGTTTCACAGAGTATCTTGTAGGGATATGTAGAGATAGCATCCCATGTCTTTCAGTCCCCTATGGTGTATGTGTACAGTTCCAAATGTTTCTATGTCAAGACGAAGGATCATCTAGCACAGTATGTAGACAGTCGACAGCCAAGCCACCGATATCACCAACACATCCATCTTTATCTACGTCAGCGGGAGGATCTAGGATAGAGATTGTGGATGTTGTACGAGCATTCTTGTTAAAGTTTCATATTCCATCTACTGTTGTGCACACATAATCATTTGTTCATATGGTTATATGTATTTAAAGATAGTCATATATCTCACTTCCTATCCAGTTTGAGTTAGATTTTGGAGGAGAAGATGATGGGTCTATTTTTTGTTCTGATGACTTTGATGATAATGATTGAGTTTCATCACTCAAATACTACATATATCATATATATTATTAACTTTGAGAAACTTATGAGTTTTTTTTATTTTTTCATAATTTTTTATATTTTTTTAATTTTTTAACCTTTTTTGAAGAAAGTAAGGATCCAAGCCAGATCGGTCAGGATCGGATCAGATCGGTCGATCCAAATGGTCCAGACCTGGATCAATTCGAGTCTGATCCCTGAGTTCGCCATCCTTGATTCTAGTGGTGATATTTTGTTGCTCATATCAAAGGAGAGATATGAATTAGGTGAATAAAAGGTAAGATGGTAGATCCTAGGAATCCTCGAAACCATTTTTAGATAAGACCGCTCTTTTGATGGCATAACAATCTCAGATGGATCTTCAAACTCATAAGTTTTATAGGAGGCAAAGACGTTGATTTAGTTACAAAAGAGTTTAGGGGTTAGCTAGAGGAATCTCTTGTGCATGATTTAAAAGTAAAAGGAAAAACAAAAGATTGAAAGTGAGAAAAGTAGGAAACATTCATTATGTTTAGCTCTAAACTACTAAGAAATATTCTCAAGTTAAGCACAAAAATATAACATCAGACAAACACCCGTTTTTATAAGAAAGGAAATAGGCATGCTTATAAGGTATGTTGTGAATCTTCATTCATGAAGTGTTATGTGGTTTGCATGGTTTGCCATATCGTGCTAGATTGTGCCGACTCATATGAGCAAACTCGTATCTAGGCGAGTCCGATCCGCTGGCATGCATCGTGTTTGATTGGATCATACTGACTCATACATGCATAGTGAGTTGTTTTAGATTCGATTTTTCCATTTGATAAGTATACTTTTTGTATCACTTAATAGGGTACATTGCTCTAAATTGTAGCTTAAACTCATTAATATTAACACACTCATTGGCCTGACTAGGCCCGACTCGTGCGAGTTGGACCATGTCGGATTAGTTTCTTACCGTATCTAGGAAAATACGATCTGATATGGATCAATGATATAGCAAACTTTGGTCATTTGTGAATTGTAATCATAAATAATTCCTGAAGTTTATGGGCAAGTTGTACAATATAATGATGATACAAATGATGAATTCAACGCTTCTAATAAACCTTTCCATGATGCTATTTTCTTTGAACTCTTTGCTCTTTAATTCGATTGGCCTAAAGAACAATATGCACCATAGACTATACTCTTTTTTTCCCCAAATTTCCCTAGACTATACTCTTATTATCTGATAACAAAAATGATGGGGGAATCATTGCAAGGAGCTTCTCAGGAAACAAAGGAGAGAAAACATCAAAATCTAATATTGGAAAATCCAGCCTTATCCATCCTAAAAGTGCCTTTCACCTTCCTTGGTAGCTTTACTTTGTGAAGGACATCACATTGTTTGCAATATCTATGACTCCATTAGCAAGTACATCGGCAGATGCATTCCCATCGCACAAGGTGTGTGAAAAGGTTGGATGCCAATTTTCATAAAGAGCTTTAATTTGGTACCACCAAGCAAGATGGTGCCATGGAGGGTCAGCATCGTTAATAATGAGTTGAATTATCACCTTCGAATCCAACTCTGCAAAAATAGGCTTTAGGTTCAGAATATTGCACAATGGAAATCTATATAGCTGGTTGTATGCTAGGGCCTATAGTATCCAAGGATTCAAGTCAGTGCTTTATGAGATAGAGTGGATAGATGCAGAGGCTGCTGCTTTGGAGGTGAGCTCCTGGAGACCTTTTTCCTTGGACTTTTGTATGCCCCAAGATACACGGGAATGAGAAAAATCAGGTTATTTGTTATGAAAACACGGGGGAGAACCCAGTACATCTCATCCCCATATGTCTGGGGGGTACACAAAGGTCCAGAAAAGGTCTAGAGGATCTCATCTCTCTGCATGGTTAAAAGGGTTGAGGTGTGTGTGGTCAATGGACCAATTTGACACCAAGTCCACACATTTTTATATCACTAACAACTTTGCAGAGTCATTCGATGCCTTTTTTGGCAATGTAAGAGCCACACCAATTGTAGATATGATTGATGCCATTTTCCAAAAGGTTATGGTAAAGATGGAGTTTTGGAGAGTACACAGTTGTAGGTGGCATGGTAGGCTTGTTACACAGGCACAAGCTTACTGTCAAGTAGTTTGCAAGTAGCTAGGAGATTATATTCCTAAACAATCTGAGGACTAGGTGGGTGATCTTAGTGGTCCTTCTGATAGAGCTGAGGTCTGGTTGTATGCGAGGTTTTGCACATGTAAATAGTGGCAAAATAATTGGGCTTCGATGCAAGCACACAACAGCCTTTGTCACCTCACTTGGAGGGTTCCATATTTCCAACTATGTTGATTATGACGGTAGGGACATGTATGAAAAAGCATATGCATTGTTAATTCACTATTTTCCTAATAAATCCATGTGGAAAGTAGTCCAAGGGGAAGAGGTGAAGCCTCCACTTGCATGTACTTCTCAGGGTCATCCAATGAAAAAAAGGATTTAGGCAGCTAATGAAAAACCACAGAAGAGGTATCATAAGTGTATGAAGTGCAACAAGTTAGGTCGTCACAAGAGCACACACAAGGAGCTTCTTACTAAGGGAGCGTCATCCAGTACCAGAGGAAGGTAAGCATGCAATGCCACCTCTTCATGTATACATTATATACATGATGCACTTACATATTCTACTTTTGGTAGGGGTACAATACCACCTGGGTATGTAAGAAGAGGTGACCATGGTTCAGCCAAGCAACGGAAAGTCCCAGGCTTGGGGACTGCTTCAGGAGCTTCAACCACAGGTAAGTGTTTATAACTTAACTTCACAAGTTTTTAGTTTTTACACTTTATAGGTTATAGAGTTTATATGAGTCTATCCTTAGTTGTATTGTTAGCTTATAGGTTTTATACTTTATATAGTTTACAAGTTTACATGTTCTGTACATGGTTTACAGGTGGTATAGATGCAAGGGGAAGAGACCAGGTTTCAGCCCAAGCTAGAGATGTCCAAGCATGGGCTCTATTTCAGGAGCTTTAGGTAGAGGCAAGTGTTTACAAACTACATGTTTTAGTTTTCTCATGCAATTGGGACCTACTGGTTTAGGCCATTTCTGTGCTAATCAAAATCAGTTGGCTCTTATGTCAATTTTAATTCTCGTACATAAGGGGTGGTAAATTGAAATGGATTATGTGGAATCCATTTGGATTAGCATGGAGGGAGAGTGGTAGTGGAAAAAAATATGGACCAGGTATGATAGCTAGGCTGGTTTATACTTTATAGTTGAAAAAATTTCAATTATTGGCATGGAAGGCCTTTGGAATTTGGCTTTGGTGCCCAGATAAATAGATCCTTCCTAGTTGGTTGTGAATTTATCACAATAGGCTGCTTGTAATATGATTTAGAGTGAATTTATCTCCATATGTTGCAGGTATGTTACATGCTTCCCTCTGCTATGTAAATGTGTTTATGTCATTGCAGGGACAAGAAGTAGAAGAGGGGCTGGTACAAGGGGAAGAGGTGCAGTAAGGGTGCTCACTGTTTTAAAAAGTGGCCACCTAGACGATTAGGCGGCCTGCCTAGGTGCCTCAGATGGGTCGGCTGCCTCGAAGGTTTCCGCCTATGACTTTTCTTGACAATTTTGTCTTAAAGGCTTTTCCCCCTCATGTAAATATGTATTTACACTACAAGGAAAACAGTATTTGTCAGCAGCTAAGAGCTGCTGACAAATCCTAAAAAGCCGTTAACAAATACTTATGTCAACGACTATTGAGCCGCTGACAAAGCCGTGGACAAAAGTCCCGTTGGCATATATTTGTCAACGACTGCCAGAAGCTGCTGACATATAATATATATGTCTACGGATAACAGCCGCTGGCAAAGAACATATATGTCCATGGCTACTTAAAGCCGCTGACATATAATATATATGTCCACAGACAATAACCGCTGACAAAGAGTACATATGTCAACGGCTTCTGGAAGCCGCTGACAAAGAGTATATTTGTCAACGGCTAAACTCGCTGACAAATACTTTTGTCCATGGCTGTGTAGCCGCTGACAAAAGTTTTTGTCAGCAACATGAGCCGCTAACAAATACTTTATGTCAACGGCTATGTAGCCGCTGACAAATACTTTTGTCCAGGACTAACGAGCCATTGACAAAAGTTTTGTCAGTAACTAAAGCCGCTGACAAATGTGTTATATGTCCACGGTTTGTAGCTGTAGACATATTTGCACAAAAACTTTTGTCAGCGACCTTAGCTGCTGACAAATAGTTATTAACAAAAAAAATTAAAATATTAAATTAATATACTTTTCCTGTAGATACAGACTTGTACTTATTACAGGCATATACAAGTGAACACATCTACATGTACAAATAAACACATTCACACTTTCAAATAAACACATTCACGAAATCGCAAAAAAAGTACATCTACATGCATAAATAAACATTCACATAAAATTAATAAACACATCCACGAAAAATTCACATTACACATCCACAACTAAATGTATCAATTATCATCGGCTCACTCTTCGTCATCACCATCAAAATCATCTCCCTCATCATTTGATTCGTCTTGGGCGTCGTCCTCATTCACAGCAGCTATTTGAGGCTGAGTAGGATTGTGCATTGCCTGAAATCGACTCATAAATGCGCTCATGTCTGCCATTTGTTCGCGCATCCACTCCATCTCCTCCCCTTGGGCTTTGATTTTTTCTTTAATGATTTGCATCTCCACAGCTTGCTCCTCAAATTTCCGTTGATAGGAAGAGCTCGACCCTTCTCCCGGTCCATACCATGTAAGCAACGTCTCTCGACTTTCCGCACAACGAACACGGCCAGATCGGTCTTTTCCCATAACCGAAATGAATGCATCCTCAGCAGAAATGGGAGTACTTCCAACATCACTCTCTAAAGAAGAAGTGGTTAATTGAGTCATCCTCTCCTAAAAAATAAAAAAATAAAAATCTTATTAGTGATACATATTAAATTTAATAAGAATGATTAAAAATAAAAATTCAAATGATAGAAAAATTTACATATCGACTCCTACTATGCTCATCTACCTATTGCTCACTACCGTCTGGAAGATCCTTACATGTACCCATTTTGAACATCTCAAGACGCTCGAGATTACGTTGATGAAGACGATGCTGTTCAAATTATGTTAAAAAAAATAAGTAATAAAAGCTTAACAATATATAAAGACTACTAATAAAATGAAAATCTTACGAAGTCATCCTTCAATTGATAATGACTCATCCGGCCCCGCCTATATAGTATAGACTGATGGGAGCGATTTTCCCTATTACGATCAGTAATTTTCTGTAGAAAAAAAAAAAAAAGTTGTCAAATTTGTATCGAACAAATCAACATAAATTATCAAAGTTCATTATTATTATACCTGTTCATCCGACGTGTTTCATTTCTCGCACATTGTCTGCCAATCAGACGGATCAACACCCGCCGGCACAGAAACAATTGCATCCGTCAAAGTCTTTCCCGTATAATGCTATGAAATAATTTCAGTTTGACTTCATTATACATGAACATAAGAAAAAATAATACAAAAATAGATTATAAATGAATATAAGAAAATTTTCATTTACTCTTTTCTTCAAAACACCGCGCCAGCTGCGATGCATTGAGGTTATATGCATAAGCATCTCCCTATCTGTCTCGGGAGTTCAGTCTCACTGATACATCAACTGCACATTGTCGTTAACTTAATTAGTCATGCAAAATTGACAAATATATAATTAACTTTAAATATTGTTACCTCGAGATCTCTAAACATTGCAGTCTGTTTCGATGCAGGAAGAGTAACAAATTTTTCCTGCCATATCTTGCAATGAAGTTTTGCTACAACGTCCATGCGGGATACAAAATTGCTTCCTTTCTCACCAACGCCATAACCGTTGATCACCCGCACGTTCCATCGTTGACCCTGCTCCAATCTCCCATCGGTGACACCTCTGATTTGGCCCCGACGGCCATGTCTCCGACCCCAAGGCTGCATAGAAAATAGACATGTTTAAACATACATGATAAAGACATTTATGTGAAATTATAAACATAAAAATATCAATTTAATGAACGACTAAAATTAAAATTCATACCTATTGCAGATGAAGATGTGGATACAGATGTAGATGTCTGAGCCGCAGCGGCCTGAGAGGCAACAGGCTGAGAGGTAAGAGCCTGGCATGTAGAAAGAGTTTGAGAGGTGGGAAGCTCAGGGATAAGTTGTTGAGAGGCAATGGCCTGAGAGGTCGAACGCTCATGGATAGACTGCTAAGAGGCATTCCACTTCTTCCGGAGTGTGAAACCACTACTTGAGCCGCGAGTGACACTACCTGAAGCCATATGTTCAAATCCTACCGTATTAGATTAGAGTTAGAAGTAAAAATAGATAAAAAATAAACGTCGTTGAAAGTTACCTTCACCTAAACCTCCAAGTATTCGCCTACTTTTATGCTAATTCCTTCACTAATATCCACATCAATAGTTTCTCCCCTAATAGGAATATCAATTAAGTTTTCTTGATAAACTTCTTCAACATATAATGCATCATCTTCAGCTGCTTCACCTTGCATGTTATAATAATCTCGCGGTTGTGCTCTAACAGGAATGATCCACCCTACTGTTGTATTATCATTTACATAGAACACTTGTTCTACTTGATTTGCAAGAGTAAATGGCACATTTGTGTTGAGTTTAAAACGCGTGTTTAGACTGAGAATTCCATACTTATCGATCTTAAATCTCCTGTCTTTTTTATAAACATCCCACCAATCACATTTAAACAGTACAATATGACTTTCATGATCAAAAGATATTTCGAGGACATCAATCAGACGTCCATAATATCCATCACATTCATATTCAAGTTCCGCGTTCACAATAACTCCAGACAATTGAGTCAATTTAGTATCATCAATGTCTTTGATACGAAATTTAAAACCATTTACTATGTAACCCGAATGTGAATATGCAAGTCTTGATGGTCTCTGTGACAAAACTTCGATCTCATGAGTACAACGATGATCATTTGCTTCTTTCAGTTCTTCAACATAACTTTAAAACCATTTTAGAAAGTCTTTCTCCACCACATTTAAAGTTTACACTTGTTGTTTATGTTCAGAAAAAAATTGATCTATTTGTTCAATCTGTTTCAAAATGTATGTATGGGCCAAATCTCTTTCTTCCTTAGATAGTAAATGAGATTCTACTTTTCCTTTGAGAAAACGTCCAGGAGATTTGAAAATCGAACAACTTTCATTATCAGTCTCATTAACAGTTCCATCATAATTCCTTTCTCTCCGATTAAATCGAGTGTCAATGTCATCCATATATATCGAACAAAATGACATCGTTTCTTCAACAAGATAATTTTCTAAAATTGAACCTTCTGGACGTACCTTATTGAGAACATAATCTTTCAATTTTTTCAAAAATCTTTCTACAAGATACATCCACCAATACTGAACAGGACCAATAATTCTTGCTTCATATGCCAAATGGATTATCAGATGAATCATTACGTCAAAAAAAGACGGTGGAAAAATCTGTTCCAACTTACATAATGTCACTGTGATATCACTTTCTAATTTGATTAAACGTTTTGGTATAAGAACTTTGGAACATATTTTTTTGAAGTACATACTCAACTCTGTAATCGGATCAGTAACATCTTCATGTACAATGCCACGAATTGCCAAAGGAAGCAATACTTACATGTAGACGTTAGAATCATGACTCTTCAACCCAGTTAGCTTTCGACCCGTAATATTTACACTTTTGGATAAATTAGAAGAATATCCATCTGGGACCTTAATGTTACTTAAGAATTCACACACAAGAGACTGTTGTCTTTTGTTTAGTGTGTACATTGCTGCTGGTATCTTGTTCTTGTATTGGGGGTCTTTTGACACATGAAATTCTGGCCGTATTTTTCAGTCTTCTAGGTCTAACTGTGTTTTTAAGTGGTCTTTACTTTTTTCATCACCTAGAAGGTTCAAAGTGCCCAACAAATTATCACATACATTTTTCTCGATGTGCATTACGTCTAAATTGTGACGAATCAGAAGACTCGACCAATATGGTAACTCTTTAAATAAAATGCTCCTTTTTTTCCATCCTTTCAAGTCTGCAATATCTTTTTTGAACTTTTTTCCGAACTTCAGATAAGGAAGACTCTGTTGTTGGTTCCACAGTTCTAAACCTATCAGAATTCTTGGACGTCTGCCACATACAACTGTACCATCAAATTTATGTTTGTAATTACTTTTCCTCCATCTGTGATGGAGTGGTAAAAAACGTCGGTGCCCCAAGTAACAAAATTTGCGACAATTATTTAACCATCTTGAACATGTTTTATAATTACACGATGGACATGCAAATTTTCATTTAGTGCTCTATCCAGACAAATTGGCATATGCTGGGAAGTCATTTATTGTCCAAAGAACGGCAGCATGCATGTTAAAATTCTAGTTTTTTGCAGTATCATATGTTTCAACACCATTCTCCCATAAGTCTCTTAAGTCTTCCACTAGTGGTTGTAAGTACACATCGATGTCATTTCCCGGGTCTTTAGGACCAGGAATTAGTAATGATATCATCATAAATGTTTGTTTCATGCACATCCACAGTGGCAAATTATAGACAACTGTCATTACAGGTCATATACTATAGTTGCTGCTCATATTTCCGAATGGGTTAAACCCATCACTTGTTAAACCGAGTCTCAAGTTGCGAGCTTCTGTCGTGAAATCTAGATACTGATTATCAAAATGTTTCCATGTCTCAGAATCAGCAGGATGTCGCATCTCTCTGTTTTGTTGAGGAATCCGACCATCAATATGCCATGTCAATCACTTGGCTGTCTTGGACGACATAAACAACCTTTGCAATCTATCTTTCAATGGAAAATAGCGTAAAAATTTATTAGGCAGTCCTTTGGCAAGTCTCTTGTTCTCATTCTGTAATTGGTTGTTCAAGTCATGCATACTTTCCTTATACCTCGGTGCATCACACTGTGGGCACCGATCTTTATCTTCATTTTCCTTCCAAAATAGTAGACAATCATTCTGACATGCATCTATCTTTTCGTATCCCAACCCCAAATTTTTAATAATCTTCTTTGCTTCATACTATGTTTGAGGTACATTGGCTCTTTCTGGTAATATTTCTCTGATGAATTCAAGAAACATATTCATACATGCCCCCGTCACCTAATTCAGTGTCTTAATATGTAACAACTTTAAAAGAAATTTTAACTTTGAAACCTTCTGGCACCCAGGATATAATGGTATTTCAGCATCCTCCAATAGCTTATAAAAGTCTCTCGCTTTGAAATTCGGTTCATGCTCTTCTTCTACAGTAACACTTCCAGCTTTTTGCAAGTCATGCAACATCTCAACTGTACTATTAGTAATAAAAGATTGTTGTTGTTCACTCATCTCTACAGTAGGGATGTTAGTTTAATATTTGAACATATCAGCTAATGGTGCCTCTCCATGACACACCCAATTTGTATAATGCACCTATACTCCGTCTACCTTAAGATGGGTCTCAACATCTATCCGGGTCAACTTTACTCCGTTAAGGCAATTCCGACATGGACACTGTATCAATTCATTGTTTTGTCCATGCTTAAAACTTATTCTATCTTCATGAAAAGCAAAATCCAAAAACTCAGCTACCCCTCTCTCATATCTAGGATCTCCTCGATTATGAACAAACTTCATCCAACTCTTGTCAAGTCCAGCCATTTCTATGTATCCTCTAACCTACATATTAACAAATGTGATCGATTAATAACTTATATATTATCTACGCACGCAAAACACAAACACACACAGTGGCCTCTCCATAAAGTTTAGGAGAGGGAAGATCGGCGGCTCAGATAGAAAATGTTTTTAACCCCTAGGGGCTTCCGTATGTTTTAGCGATCCGCACAAACGGCTGCAACCCGGTTGCCCACCAGGACCATCCAGGGCTGCCGTGCCGTTAGCAGATGGCTTGTAGTGGTCGCAAAGTCAAGTGTATCATCATTGCTTCACACACAATACCAAGGACATACACACAAAGAACCTGTAAAGATAAATGCATCGTCATCATATTCAATTAATTCAAAAGTGCTACTAACAAAAGTTAAATACATAAATAGATAGATAAATATATTTATAGATATAGATATATACATTTCTAAAAAAAATTCGGCAGCATCTTCCCTAAAACTTGTACATTTTTCACATTTGTACATCTGTCTGATTTTATACAATCTCATAAAAAAATGATATCTACATTACACATCCACATCCACATACACATTCACATCCACATCCACATCCACATCCACATCCGTACCTGTCAGGAAAGTTACTTGTATCTACATGTAAATATCATATATAGATAAATAGATATATGTATAGATAGATAGATAGATAAGTACATAGCTTGCAAGATAGATAGATAGGTTGGTAAGATAGTTACATACATAACTAGATAGGTAGGTATATATAACATAGTTATATAGATAAGATAGATAGATACATAGATATGATAGCTAGATAGATATAGATTTATAGAGATAGATACATAGATAGAAAGATCGGATAGCTAGATAGATAGACAATAATTACATAGATAGGATAGATAGGTAGATAGATATGATAGTTACATAGATATAGATTTATAGAGACAGACATATAGATTTATAGACATAGATATATAAATAGGTTTATATACACATTTCTAAACAAAATTCGGCAGCATCTCTCCTGAAGGTTGGACATTTTCTAAACCTGTACACCTGTCTGATTTCATACAATCTCATAAACAAAAGGTACCTACATCACATAACATGTCCATCCATGTATATTTGATCATCTAATGTTCTTTAATATATGTGCTTCATAATTATCTTAAAATTTCGGCAGCATCTCCCCACACTTCTCCAATATACCACCATTATTTACTAATTTTAACTATTTCTCAAAAAGTCACTTGTATGAAATATAAGTGACAAAAAGAGCAGTCAAAATTAGCAAGTATATTGGAGAAGAGTGAGAAGATACTGTCGAAAATTTAAGATGATCATGAAGCACATATAATAAAGAACATTAGATGATCAAATATCCACAGACTGTCCAACAGAACATTTCAAGACTTTATGATCGATATATGTCATTACTGTCAAAAGACAGTGAAAACATATATCATAACAAAAGTCTTGAACGGACAAAAAAAAAGAGGCCAACCACATCCATATATACAACTGCATTTACATATGCACAACCACATCCACATCCACATACACGTACACATACATGTATACATTTACATCATCATCCGTACCTGCAAAAAAACTTATTTGTATCTACATGTAAATATCAAATCACATCCACATTCATACATCTCACATCCACATCCACATATATAGTACAGAGATTATATTCTTATTCGCATGCGCATCCACAACTATATATCAATCTACTTATATATTACCCTTTGGTACTAGGCGGAGGTAAACCTCTACGCACTGGGGTTGCCAGTTTGATATACCAAAGCAGTAATATAGTCTGCCAAAAAAAAATCTACATCTACCAATGATCAAACTTTGCTAGAGTTACTTAAAAAAGATAGTATCATTAAAAGAAGCCTAACAATAATTAATGTCACCGATTTGGACTTTTCTATCCCCATCACAGAATTAGCAGGACAACTATATATATATATTGAGGACAACTAATTGGGCTAAGGGCATCCATTAAGTCCAACTAGCTCATACCCACCCACGTGACATTCACGTGATAGTTCTATCCATCTAACTCTATCTTTTTCGTAGTTGTTGACATCCATCAAAAGCAGCCAACGAATAGGAGAAGGCGACGTAACTAGCTAGTTCTGGCCTTCTTAGAATGGTTAGTTCATTTTTCTTTTTTTCATCAAATTTTCGACTGCGAAAAATTGGAAAGGGAGGCCTGTGTTTGAACCTCCATTTAGATTTAAAACATTGATTAGAAGTGAGCTCACTGTAGTTGGCTTATCAATGTTGGAACCATTTGATTTTCCTTTCATAATTATTTTATTATTGAGGAGAGAGAAAGGAAATGGAAAAGGAGAATCTCATAGTCATGTCCCATTGTTGCCAGGCATGTGGTTGGGGAAGATGAGTAAATGCTCCATGGGTCCCCAATTCAGATGCTAGTTGGTGATGATAATGACAATGAACAAACCTATACACTACACACAGCTTGATGGGGGTTGGGCAGCCTGCACAACCTAGTACCCCTATGACACATCCCTTGGGTCAATTCCACTACCTTTGAACAAGCACCCAATCATGGAAGACAGAGTGCAAGCCCTTTAGCTTTGAAAGGAATGGTTGGGAAGGATGGGCAAGCAAAGCCCTCTGTACCATCCATTATGTTTGGGCGTTTGGGGTCCAAGATGGTTAATTTCTCTAGAAGACAAGACGTAGCTGTTGAGTGGTGAACCTTATCTTCCCTCACTAAAGGATCATGTTTGCTGATGCATTTGCCATTAGCCATTGTGAGTTGTTTGCGGGGGGAAGCAAGAGCAAAGGCATATGGTCAAGCATGTCAGGAAGAAGCAGCTAGTTCACTTTAACTTAACCATAATTTACAGAGAGGATATGAGGAGCAATGGCACAATGCTTGAATTCAGGGTTTGAGTTGGAGGAAATAATCATGATCTTACCAAAAAATTTAAGGTCGTGTTTGGTGCAGTTTCTTGTTGGAAGCAGTTTCAAACTTCCTGAGTTTTCAGCCAGCCATAATATTTTAAGAGGAGAATGTTAAATCTTGGAAGTTGTTTAGGTAGTATTTTGGCTGGTTTTTAGGTTATTGTAACAAGAACTTCTAAATTTGAACTTTTTATATCAAAGTAACAATAGAATTTTAAGAGAAATCAAAAGCCATGCATAAGTGACTTCAGACTAAAAGTTTTGTTGATCACGTCCTTAAGGTTGGAGACAAAGTTGATAAAAAAATTGACTTCCAATCAACTAAATTATTCTTGATTTAGAGGGGTAGCAGTGTTCCTGGTGTTTTAGAGGTCATGAGAGAGAGAGAGAGAGAGAGAGAGAGAGAGAGAAGGGGTGTTGCGAGGGGTAGCAGTGACGCCACCACCATCCTCCTCCTCTTGTTGCTGCTGGCTGTGAAACTAAATAAAACTTCCCCCAGTCTATCGCCAAACATGAGGGGTATGCTCCTTGTTGGGCAAGGCAACTCTCAGTGGTAAAAATTTAGGAAATCATGCTACACAGTCACTTAATATGCTATTGAAAACGATCCCTAGGTCGCTAGATAACCAGGCGACTGCCTATTTAAAAGTTGCGTTCCACTTTGGCAAATTGTCAAACAGGTGATGTGCAGCTGATAAACTGCACGTGAGCGCTGTGTCTGACATCAAGGTTTTAAGAAAAATATACCTGCAGCGGGCCGTGGAAACTAGGATGGCTGGTGGCCTGAGGAGGATGGCCGATGGCCGGTTGCTGTGGAGCCGAGCAGCGCAGTGACGAAGCTGCCTAGCCGTAGCTTAGAGAGGAGTAGCGACGACGGCGTTAAGGTCAGGTGGGGTGTGGAAAAGTTGGGGCGGGCGGCTGCAGGCTGGCGTCCCAGCGAGGAGAAGCGGCGAGATAGCGGCGGCCAGAAGATGAGGAGCTTGGCGGTGTGGACGGGAAGCAGAACCCGGCGGTGTGTGATCACTCGAAATTATGTGTCGCTAAGCATATTCGAACATTAATTTTAAAATTCCAATTTCCACATATAATTATTTGAAAAATAGCAAGTGGTGAGATTGAGTCGAATCCACAGGGAAATAGATTTTTAAAGTTGAAAACTTTAAGTTTTTAGAGGAAAAATAGAGAAGAAAGAAGATGGAGCATGATAATTTGATTTGTTAAGAATTAAAATTAACCGGACTTACTATGAACTCACAAAAAGAGCACCCCTAAACGAGCATAATCAGACCATTTACTGAACTAAGACTACCTCTAAAAAACTAATTAAAAGTAGAATATAAAATTTGAGTAGTGTCAACAGAAGAAAAAATAAAAATTGTAGAACAAAAACATGGAGAAAATATAACTTTTTTCAAAGGAGCTACTGTTATTCATTATCATAACAATATGAAATTTTACAGAGACATTGAAAATCAAACATTAATATAACTTTTATAAGAAAACTTTTACAGAAAATATTCGAAATACAGTGTAACATGGAGAACTCAAAAACTAGAGAGAGACAGTGGAGAGAGAAAATTGATGTTTGCAGCCGCCGTAGCCCTTCGCACGGATCCTTGGTAGCCTTGGACTCCTTCCAATGGTCAGTTGCAGTGCCTTGAATCCACCTCTTGAACTAATAGCCGCTGGTTTGAGAGAGATGTAGAGAGAGAGAGAGAGAGAGAGTGAAAGAGAAGGAGAAAGTGGGAGAGAAATTGAGAGAGAGAATTTCCAAAAAAAACAAACTCTCTTTTTCCTCTCCCCTCCCATGGTTTTATAGAAGAGAATTCTTAATTCAAATTTTGAATTTCAAATAGGGTAATAAATAGGCTATTAAGCTCCCCATTGATTAGTGGATCTTCTTTTAAGCCCATAAAGACTATTTTGAATTTCGAAATAAATATCTTTCTTTTTAAATTTCAAGATTCCCTCCTCCTCTTTCTCTTGATTTCATAGAAGAGAATTCTTAATTCAAATTTTGAATTTCAAATTTTCTAATAAATGAGCACTTAATTGCTCGCATTAAACCCCCCCTTGATTAGAGGATTATCCGTGAATGCATATTTGAAATTTAAATTTGGAGAGGGATATTTCAAAATTCGAATTTTGAATTGGAGAATAAATGTTATTTTCGAGATTTTGAAATAACATTTTTGAAATTTGAATTCTGAAATTCCCTCTTCTCTCTCTTAGTTGGCTTGTGGTTCCCCTTTTAAGATAAAAAGAAATACAATCTTGTTCCTTCTAGGATTCGAATCCTGGTCACTTCCTTGAAATTCAAGTAGTCCAACTACTATGCCATCTGCTTGTTCATGTCCTACATTCACATAAAATAACAGTTAAGTTCATGCGGCAATAAATCATCCAACTACACATTAAATAATTGTCGAGAAAATCTTATTTGAGAATGAAATTGCTACCCTTCTTCAATCCATGGAGTGATGATATTTGAAATTTAGATTTTTTTTTCAAAATTGATATGTTTGAATGCACAAATGATTTATCTATCATTCAATGTGATTTTGTTTATTAAATTGATAGCAAAGTGTGTAAATTTCATCTGTTATTTATGTAAAATTGTGAACTTATCACACCCCCCAACTTAATCATTGCTAGTCCCTTAGCAATACAATCATTTGAAAAATTAGGACTACCATGATCAGTAAAAAGAATCACACTTCATTTTAAAGGATATATATTGTAAATGGTAGGTAATTTGAATTCAAGTTTTCATTCTCCCGCCCACCATACTTAGAATCAGGACAAGTGATTGTGCATATCATTTGAGGTGCTTGGAGTTCATTTCTATCCTGTTTGGTATATCGTTACCTTCACTGACTCTTAGAGTAGAATTACCCAGGGGAGAGAATAGAAAAAGAGATCTCCAGATTAGTTGGCTAGTTTCGCTTTTCGGTTTTCGCCCCGACTTAAAATTTTTTAGGATTTGGTCTTATTTTGTTGTGAAGGACTTTAGTGCGATTGTTTTGTGCTTTGAGAGTGCATACTTTTTGCCACCCTCTTTATTTTTTTGTCTGAGGGGAGGTGCGTACTTTTTGCCACCATCCTTCCTTTGACTCTTTTGAAGTATATTTATTTGATTTTCACGCTTCTGATTGTCCTTTTTCGTAGTGACCGCCTCCTTAAAGTGTTAAGTGGTTTGATCTCCTATTACGAATCCTAACTTTCCGTTTGTTTGATAAAAACATAATGGGTAATTCTACACTTCGGGTCAACTCCAGCAACTCTACACTTTCAAGATCTTCCACTCTTTCCAAGTTACCGTGTGTGTGTGAAAATCATCCCGTCGTGATTCTTTGTAGAGAGGGGAGTTAATTCAAACTTTTACTCAACTTTCTAACTCAGTTTTGATCAAGATTCCCTAAATGAATTATGATAGATAAGAATTTCTATTGAAGTGTGAAAAGGAAACAATTTTTTTTTTTTTTTGAAAATTTGTGTGAAAAATGAAAAAAATTTCAAAAATTTTGTTCATTTTAAACGATTTTATTCAATAGGCACTATGATTCTCCCTCCAACTTGAATGACATTGTCCTCAATGGCATAGAAATGCACAAAAATTACTTAATATGGAATTCATGATGAGGAGAGATACAACCTGAGGTGTGACGAGGCTTCTCTCTGTTCACCAAGGTGGATTTTATGAGTTTTCTAAAAAGAAAAGAAAAAGAGAATAATCAGAATAAAAATGAGAAGATAGGGTTGCCTCCCAATAAGCACTAAGTTTAACGTCTTCAGCCAGACGCATGTGAGTTCTTATCAACCTGGGTCAATTGATTTGTTGGTATCATTTTGTGTGCCCTGCTCAGATATTCTCAGAGCCATACTTTTCCTACTCATGAAGTGATGATTTGTCTGATTTGACCATTTGACTACCTCATTCATGCCTACTTCACTTAGACCTTGGTTCATGTATAATTCTCCTCTCGACTTAGCTTGTCTTACCATATGAATGTCGTGCATGCGATCAGACTGTAAGTAATTGTGCTCAAATTTAGGAGGAGATATAAGAGATGGCAGTGTTGGCCTAGGGTGCAATTTTGGTACAGGTTCAATGATAGGCCAAGGACTAAACGAGTGAGGAAAATTGTGAAGTGAATCAATTTCCTTCGTGTAGGATAAAGACTGTTCAAACTCTAAATTCTCTTCTAAAGGAAAGAGGAACTGTTCTAAATCTGGACTATCATCTACTATATTATCCATGGCATGCACTGTATAACAACCCTCATTCCGATCCAAGTACTTAGGAGCTTGAAAAATATTGATCCCAATCTGCCGGTCCCCAAAAGATATGCCCATCTTACCGGTCGCACAATTGATATTTGCCTTTGCTGTAGCTAAGAATGGACATCCTAGAATGATTGGAGTGTGATTCAAATCTGAGGATGGGGCCATATCCAAGATAAGGAAGTCTACGAGGAAGTAGCAATCTTCGATTTGGACAATTACATCCTCAATGAGTCCTCGTGACACTTTAATTGATCGATCTGCCAGTTGGAGAATAATAGGAGTGGCCTTCAGTTCTCCAAGATCTAGTTGTTCATAGGCAGAAGTGGGCAAAAGGTTTACACTAGCCCCAAGATCAAGAAGTGCCTTGTCAAATGTGATTCCTTCAATAACACAAGAGATAAGTGGAGCCCCATGATCTTTCATCTTTTTGGGCAATTGGTTAAGCAAAATGGCACTCACTTCTTCAGACAAAAAGACCTTCTTATGATTTGTTTTGGGCTCTCTCTTATGAGTACAAAGTTCTTTTAAAAATTTGGCATAGGCCGGCACATGTTGGATTGCATCAACCAATGGTATGTTAATGTGGACTTGTTCAAATAAGTCCATTAACTGTTCATTTTTTGCTTGGATTTGATGCTTTCTTTTTTCTTTGCCATTTTCTAAAACTTGTGGAAAAGGGATTTTTTGGTTTATAATTCTCAGGACATTCCTCCATTTTTCCTTTTCTTTGAATGATATTGGGTTGTTCATTCTCATCTTCATCTTCTTCTCCTTTTTCTTCTTCATTTTGTTCAAGATTGGGCTGACTAGATCCTTGGTTTGGGTAAGGATCCGGCAAGACTTTACCACTTCTTAAGGCCAAAATTGCTTTCGCATTTTCTAACTGTGGGCCTCTTGGTGGATTTGAGCCCATTTGAGGTTGGGCTTGAGGGTTAGGTAGGATTGGTTGATGTTGGAAATCCGGAGGATAGTTTCGCGGGTTTGCAATGGGTTGACTTGGTAATGGGCCAACTTCCCTCCTCATTGTTGTATCAGCCATTTGACCCAATTGGACTTCTAATTTCGAAATGGATTGTTGTTGAGAGATGACCAATTGATGCAATTGTTATTGCTGTTGTTGTTGATTCATGAGTAATTGTTGCAGCATATTGAATTTGTCATCATTTTGATTTGATGGCTGATGTTGTGGGATTTGATATGGAGGTTGAGAGAACATATTCTGATTGTTATTGTAGACACGCTAATTTTGACGTCATCTCGAGTAAATTTCATATCATATAATAATGCCTCAGAATGATCTGATATTTAATCATTGATTAATTTTTATTGATCTTTTTAAATATCGGGTTTAACAGACATGTTTAAGTTAATCAATTAAATTGATTTTAGCTCAAATTTTAGTTAAAATATGAAGAAGGCTAAAAGACGTCTACCCATGTGGACGCCATTTAAAGTTTATTCTTATTTTAGCGTTTAAATTTGAATTTTAATCAGTTGATTAATTAGCTAAAAGGCGTCTGTAAGTATTGACGCGTTTTAGGTTTCCTAAGCTATTTCCATTTCTCTTCCGGATGTTTATCTTTATCTTAATTAGTGTAAAAGACGTCTACACATGTAGACGCGTTTTAGCTAATAAAGATAAAGATAAGTTTTCTTGGATGTTTATCCTTATCTTAATTAATCTGAAAGGCGTCATCAAAGGTGGACGTGTTTTAGATAATTACAGATAAAGATGAATTAATCTGTATTTATCTGTTGGTTAAGATGGATAAATCTGAGGTTTTTCCATATAAATCTGCGGACGCAGAAGAGGTCTATAAATACCTTACATCTTCAATGGGTAAAAAAAAAAAGAGTCGAACATTATTAAAAAAAAAAAGAGAGAGAAGTTAGAATCAGAGTTCGTGATTGAAGATCGGAGCAACGACGTACAAACGCCGAAGCGCTGCCATTTCCAGAAGTCGGCGTCCGTTCTTCATCCAATTTAAGGCTTCATCAAATCGGCATAAGTGTTTCATTACAGCATTTTCATTTTCATTTCATTAATTTCTCACCCTTCATCATCACTTCATGCAACACACAACACCTACATTCTTTTCAAAACCTATTTGATTAAGGGGTTTCAAAGCCATTAAACAAGTAAGTTTGCTGTTTAAATTGCATGCTTAAGAGCTTGATAAGAATGGATACTATTGTTGCTTAAATTCTCATCATCATTTCTTCGTTTCCATTTCTATTTTTACTGCATGGAGCAAGGGAGAGTCAAGATAGCAAAATCAAGTCACAAGGACTCTGGAAGATCCTCAATTTCTCAACTCCAACCTCAACAGCAAGAACAAAAGCAAGAAAGGGCTCTCTTTCTTCAGCCGGCTGAAGGAGGGGAATCAAGAGCTCAATATCTTCCGCATTCAAACAGGTAGGCGATCAAACCCTCTTTTGGAACTTTTAAGTCAAAAGTTTCTGGCGATCACTGCACGTAGTTTCTGTTTTTAATAGATTTATTTTGCACTAAACAACATAGATTTTTCATGATAATCACACTAGCATTTTAAGCACTCACAGCTTTTTTGGCGATCACGGTGGGACTTGGTCTCGCCATCTTTTAGTTTTTGTTCTTGCTATCATCAATCGGGCACCCACGGTGCACCACTTGTGTCTTTCGACACGTCCTCACCAATTGGTGAGTGTTTTAGTTTAGTTAATTTCCCTCGTGCACCACGTGCACACTCCAGTGGCAAAATTATGCCCTCCCGTTGATTAATTGAAAAAGCTGTTTTTGTGATGAAAATGTTGTGTGATTGATTGGCATCTTACTTGTTTAGTTAGTAAAATCATCCTGTTAAAATCTGGAACTAAAAAAATCTGCATGAATTGATTATTTACTGCTTTTATCCTGTTTGAGGAGGAATCAACCCAGAAATTCCTCCTGCAAAATTGTTTCTGCGACTTGAAAAGCGTCTAGGAGAACTGACGCGTTTCAAACTGCGTCAACAGACCTAGACGCCTTTCAGTCTTCATTCTCTGCTGTCTGCAATCTGAGTTTCTGCGAAAAATTAAGATTTTGTTTGAATAGCGTCGACTCCAGTTGACGCAATTCAGATAGTTTTTTAATTTTTCCCCAGTTCTCAGATTTTTGTGACTTGAGTGCTACTACCCATTATTATTAAGTATTAGAGGCCATCCAGGCCATAGGTCATACGCATTGAGGCGAATACCCTCCTTTTCTTAGGAACACACTACTTGACGTCAGCAACTCTCTATGATTGGGTTGGTCCCTTGATCAGACTAGAGAAGTTGGTATTGAGACCTCCATAAGTCCCCAAAATCAAGGTATTCCTCCTTGATCATCGGGCTGGTTGTACCAGTTGAAGTCCCGGTTAGATTCCATAAACGTTGTGAGAGAAAGCCATAGAGAATAACGGTGGATATTGAACTGAAACTAGGATCCTATCCCTTGAGTGAATTTGTGGTTTAATTAAATCCAAAATAACTCGACAAGGAATCTTAAAATCACGTTAAGCATCCACTTGATTGATTAATCTCTGTGCAACTTGTTTGTCAAATCTTTGAAAAAAGAATCTAACATCATGCTGTTGCGATCAGGCAGGGACTTGAGTATGGCTCAGGACGCCATTATCAACTACGAGGGAGATGCTAATGCCCCTCGCGATTCGAACTACAACTATGAGAACGGGAGAGATGCTGATGCCTCCCGTAATTCTGTCCCCATTCCATATCGACAATATGAGAATGTCCGGACACCTCTCTTTCATCCCCATGATCGATATCCTGATCTTCCCCCACATGAATATGCGATTCCTAATCCCAATCTTGAGGGGGACATGAATCAGGATGATCCCTCACCCTCTGATCCTTCGGATCTCGTCAACGCTTTGGGAGTTCTTGCCTCCCGACTGGACCCTCAGCAGTTCGAGGCGATCCAGTCTATTCTGAAGGGGAAGGCACCCATGCAGCCTGCTGAGCCGAACCCTGTAGCTCCCCCTGTTGTTACTCAACAACCTCCTCTTCCTCCTCCTTACATTCATCAGGCCATGGAAGGCCTCCATATTACTTCTCGGCCAGCTGGGCCGCAACTTTCATCCTCTAGGCAACCGGCTAGACCGCAAACGCCTGCTTATCAAAATGCCCTCGGGCATGGCGGAAGCTCTGCCGGACCTCCCCTTTATTGTCCCCCCTGTCCAACGTACTCTAGGCAGCAGGCCTATCAAGTACCTCCACCACCTCCTCCTCCACAGGCAGATCTGACCACGCAAACGTTGCTGGCCAAAATGGAGCGCATGGATGAGCAATTCAACAACCTTCAGAAGATGATGGGGGTTAAAGCTGCGCCCGAGATCAATTTGCCGAGCCTGCCGGTATTCCACCTACCACCCTCTGAGATGCCAGTGTACCGGAAGTACAACGGTACTGGTAACCCCTTTACACATTTGAAGGAGTTTATGTACGAATCGTCTTTCTAGCAGAACGATAAGAGGTCGTTGGCCTTTTTGTTCAGGAGATCTCTAGAGGGACCAGCCCTCGAGTGGTTCTTTTCCTTGGAACCCTCTGAAGTAGAGGACTACGGTATCGTTTCACGGAAATTCATTCAACGGTACCAAGACAGAGTTACACCCTCCTTGTCCATCACTGACCTCATAGCAGAAAAGATGAAACCTGATGAGGAGTTTGTCAGTTTTGCTGACAGGTGGCGGGGCCTGGCCAAAAAGGTAAAAGATCACTTGTCCGAATCTGAGCAAGTGAAGATGTTAATTTCCAATGCCACGCCCCAGTTCAAACTAGTCCTCTCCCTGAACAATCTGACCAACATGGCAGAGCTCTATGAAAGAGCACGGTACTGCCAAAATGCCTTCAAGGACGCTATGTTCTCTAGCGTCTTTGATCCTCACAGACCTAGCAGGCCTCCACCTCGTAAGCCTGCAGTGCCAAACTCTCCTAGCACAGGTCCAACTACTGAGGGCACGCTCTCTCACGAGCAAGTTAGTAGCATGAATAATAACTCGCCCCAGTTCGTGAGGAACCAATAGCAGTACTAGAGGCCATCGCAGCCAAACCAGCAGGGGTACAGGTAGCAGCAGAACCCCCATTATCAGCAACAATATCAACGGCCCCAGCAGCCGAACCAGAACCAGCAACAGCAACAGCCGCAGCAGCCGCCGCAACGGCAACAGCAGTACCAGCAGCCCCAACAACAGCAATATCAGCAACAACGGCAGTATTAGCCGCGCGCACCGCCGGCATACCATAATGTCCCTCCTCCTGCTGACTATAATCAGCAGAGAAGACCTCCAGGCCTTAAGAGGGCAGAATACCCGGCCCTCCTAGAATCCTTAGCAGACATTTTCAGTGCCCTAATGGCAGCCAATGCCGTAGTTTTGCCAAGGGAAAAGGCAGTTTGGCCTCAGAATGCCGACACGTCCAGGTATTGCTATTTCCATAGGCAACCTGGGCATACCATTGACACCTGTTTCCAGTTTAGAGATTATATTCATGATCTCAACGAGCAGGGCGGCATAGACTGGGAGAAGATGAAAAAGTATATATCAGCCCTGAAGGCGAGAAGACCACAGCAGCAGCAGCAGGCAAGACCACGAGCACAAGCAGCACCACCACCCAATATGGGCATAGTGCAGAATCCGCTCCCGGAGCATCAAAACCAAAACCAAGTTGTCCCTACCTTGACAAACAGCCAGTCTGAGGCTGACCGTGGGCAACAGTGGAGAATAGAGGACTCTTCCTCTCTTTATTCGACGGGCCATATTCCAAGTACTGCAGAACGACCACCACGCCACACCATCCACATACCTAGGCCACAACCCATTACCATCACCCCTCTACCGACACCCGCATATTACTCGCCCACACCCAATAACCCATTACCACTACCCGCTTTCCTCAAGCCCATTACGCCCCACACCACAACACCGCTACCATATAATCCTCCGCAAACCAATCACGCGCCCCTTCTACCATCTAGGCCATTACTCCGCGTACCATTCCCTACTTCGCCCGCTACCACTACCACCTACCCAAATACCCCCTTACCATCCAGACCGCTATTACGCGTACCATTCCCCACTTCACCAACCACTTACCCATCCACCATCCAACCATCTAGGCCTTTAATCCGCACCGCGCCATCACCACCTAACCCTACGCCATTACCTACATACCAACCCTCTACATCATCCGCACCATCCAACCCTGCGGTACTCAAGGTGTCACCCGGATCCTCCACGGTTGAGGAACATGCGCTCCGAAGTGGAAGGATTTTCAACAAAGTCTTTCCTCAGTCAACAGTTAGAGACGGCCCATCACAGCCGACTGAGGAAGCCCATAATGAAGAGAGTGCACCAGGCACTCAATATGACTTGTTGAAACATCTGGACAGAATACCGGCACGGATCACCGTACTTGAACTGATCAAAAGGTCGAAGAGCCACCAAGAAGCCCTCATGGAATATTTGCAGAAGGTGATGGTCAATGAGGACGTGCCGGTAGAAAAAATTGCAGCACTACTAGTTCCTCAGGGGGATCAGCCCTCCATTACATTTCACACATCGGAACTAGCACCGCCGGCAGCCAGAAGCATGGCCCTGAGCATCACGGTCAACATCTGTAAGAAGGCCATGGATGCATGCCTTGTAGATACAGGGGCTTCGATCAATGTCCTACCTCCGAAGACCCTAGAGCTGTGCGGTGTGCCCAAGGAGAAATGGCTGCCCAGCCCCATGTCAGTGACGGCATATGACAACTCTACCCGTTCCCCTGTGGGAATGGTTTATTTGAAGGTGGAGCTAGGCCCTATAAGTCATGCAGAGGTCGAATTTCACATTCTGGAAATTGATCCTTCTATAAATGTCATTTTGGGTCGTCCTTATATCAAAACTCTTGAGGCGATTCCCTCTACGAATCACCAATGCCTCAAATTCCCTTTCAAAGGACGAATTATTAAGGTGACGAGCATGCCGATCCTTGCTGCTGCTCATACCTTGAATATTAAATCTGCTGCTTTACCTGGCCGACAACCTTTTCTGTCGGTATTACATGTTTACCATTCAGTGGCCGATCCTCTAAAAGCCGCCACTATTTCTCCTTACCTGTTAAATGCCATAAAAAGGGGGAAGTGCATGAGTACCCCAGGATGGAGGATTATGATGAAGAACGGCTATAAGCCTGGGAAAGGTCTGGGCACACAGTTGCAAGGCAGGACCACTCTTGTTAAAGATCACCGAGCAGCACATGGAAGCGGTCTAGGCTATAGGCCGAGTAAACTGAAGCTGGACATGGTTCAGGAAGAAGATGGTCAGAAAATCTGGGAGACAATGTCTACACCACCCAAGGAAGGCCGAGATCCCCTAACATGGACCTTGTACACTCATTTCATAAAAGGACCCATACTTAGTCATGACAACACGGTGGTCATTACTTCGTGTTTTGACTTCCATGATATACATGGGAGAGACTTGGCCAGGCATTGCTCATAACTACTTACGTACCAATCCTTGGAGGCTCTGCGGCCTATGAAAAGGAGAAAATTCCATGATCCTGAATGCGAATGGTACAGGTGGTTCGATCTGAGAGACCTCTACATTGCACTGAACAGATTCTTCCTAAATCCTGCAGAACCCAAGTTGCCGCCGCGGATTGACGAGCTGATTGAAGGTCCAGGTGCTATCTTTGATAAGCGGATACTGCTGTCTGAAGAGACCGACGAAGGGGAGCCAGATGACCCCTATGAAGCTGGTTACACCACAGATCTGCTCTGGAGGGGGACATATCCTTCTCGTGTTTTCATGCTCCATAATCTGTTTCGCACATTGCTCTTGACTCCGACTTAGTCGCGGGTCATTATTGAAGATATTCCACGGGCTCCGCCCATTATGATTACTCTGTCCCCTCGGGATCTTATTCCACAACCTCCTCTCGATCTAGAGAAGATGTATGATTTGATCTGGGACATATTGCTATATGATCCCCCTAACCCTCTGGCCCTGGTGCCACTTCCTCCGTCTAATTCTCCTTCTATTTGTATTCATTCATGCTTTATGCTTAACTCCTCCACTATCAAAAAAAAAACGCCAATTTTACAACAAATTCTTCCCAGATCCTCATCGAGGAAACATCTTACTTGTCCGATCGCACCCCGTCGTGCGGGTCCTTCGGTCAAGATTCTCTCTTAGATCTACTCTGCCCCTCCCCTCGGGAGGATTCTCCTGTATTTCCACTTGTATCCCAGGATTTCTATCCTGCTTCATCTTCATTAAGTTATAATAGGGAGTTTAGTGAAGTTAGGCAGTCTAGTTTTAGGCAGGTTAGTCAGGTTAGGAAGTTTAGGAAGCCTAAGGGTAGGCAAATTCCAGATAGATACCTCCAGGACTTAGCTGATAGATGCTTTTCTTGCTCTTTAATCCCTCAGTTTTTAGAAAATCCAATTCAGATGCCAGATGATTGCATGAATGATGAGTCAGTCAATGATGGGTATGGGGTATATGAGTTAGTGCATGAAAAGGACCCCATTATTGAAAATGAGGAAGATGACGAGGACGCAGCTGAGGCATATGCCAGTGGAGTGAAGAGATTCGATGAACCCTCAGCTGCCGTAGAAGAGCCCACCAAAGAAATCAATTTAGGGACTGAAGACGAACCTAAGGTTGTCCTCGTCAGCAAAAATCTTTCTACAGAGGATGAGAAGGCGATGGTACAAGTACTTAAGGACTATAAGGACACTTTCGCCTGGAGTTATGAAGATATGCCAGGGTTAGACTCATCTTTAGTTTAACACAGATTAACGTTAAAGGAAGGAGTTAGCCCTGTCAAACAGAAATTAAGGCGATTCTACCCACAAATGGCTCTAAAGATGAAGGAAGAGGTCGACAAATTACATAAAGCTAAATTTCTTAGAGTTGTCCTTTATCCACGATGGGTGGCCAACATAGTCCCGGTTATGAAGAAGGACGGGAAGGTCAGAATTTGCATTGACTTCTGCGATTTGAACCGGGCGTATCCTAAAGATGATTTTCCATTGCCTCATATACTCATTGATAACACCGTTGGCTATGAAACTTTATCGTTTATGGACGGATTTTCAGGGTACAATCAGATTAAGCTAGCAGAAGAAGATCAAGAGAAAACGTCATTCACTACACCTTGGGGAACATACTGCTATGTCGTCATGCCATTTGGACTGAAGAACGCTGGAGCCACTTATCAGAGGGCTATGATGGCTATATTTCATGACATGATGCACATAGATTTGGAAGTATATGTGGATGATTTATTGGTTAAATCGAAGACAAAGGCTGAGCACGCCAAAGTTTTGGCAAGGGTATTAGAGAGATCGAGAGAGTATCAGTTAAAGATGAACCGAAAGAAATGTGTATTTGGGGTATATTCAGGAAAATTGCTTGGATTTATTGTCAGCAAACGGGGAATTGAGATCGATCCCAACAAGGCGAAGGCTATTAGAGAAATGCCACCTCCCAAAAACTTGAAAGAATTGAGAGGATTAATCGGGAGGTTACAATTTATTCGCCGTTTTGTCTTCCAGCACTCACAAAGGTGTAAGCCGTTTTACGAGCTTACCAAGCCGGGAGTCAAATTCGATTGGGACGATAAGTGTCAGGAGGCATTCGATGGATTAAAGAACTATTTAGCAAGTCCTCCTATTTTGAGACCACCATCTCCAAGCAAACCATTGATACTTTACATTTCAGTCCTGGATGATATAGTGGGGGCTGTCCTAGCACAAGAGGATGAAGAAGGAAAGGAGAGGGCAGCCTACTACCTCTCTAAACTTCTCAACCCCGCTGAACAGAGATATACGGCGATGGAGAAAACATGTGCAGCATTGGTCTGGGTTGTGCAGAAATTAAAACATTATTTTCTGGCCCATGAAGTCCATCTCATCGCTAGGATGAATCCGATCAAATTCCTTCTGGAGAAATCTGTTCTTACTGATAGGTTAGCGCGATGGCAAAGCTTTCTATCTCAATTCGATATCATTTATATTCAGCAGAAAGCGATCAAGGGCTATGCCATAGCAGAACATTTCGCTCATCATCCCCTTCCTCGTTTCGATCCAGTGCGATCAGAGTTTCCGGATGAGGAACTGATGTCCGTAAATCAAATCAGAAATGATATGTGGACTCTACATTTTGACGGAGCTCTAAATTCTCATGGAAAGGGGATAGGTATCGTTCTGTTAACACCTGAAGGTGTCACCATTCCACAAGCCTTTCAGCTTGACTTTCCAGTCACTAACAATATAGCTAAATACGAGGCACTCCTTGCTGGCCTCGAGGCTGCTCATTTCCATGGTGCCACCAAACTCAGGATTGTGGGTGATAGCCAACTGATTCTTCGCCAAGTGCTGACCAAGTATCGAACTCTTGATCCCAAGCTCAAGCCTTATCAGGAACTTACTTCTGCTTACTCAAAACTTTTCACAAAACTGATCTTTGTCCATGTCCCTAGGAATCAGAACATCTTAGCTGATGCTCTAGCTTCATTGGCATCTTCTCTTGATTTTCCAATCAGCAAGCAATCCGAATCAATCATAGTTCATAGGTGTCTTTCACCCGCTGTGAAAAACCCTTCATTCCTTAGAACTAAGGAGAAGTTGCTGAAGAAGGTCAGAGACGGAGATATCATTGAAAAGAGAGAAATCATGCTGATGGAGCTGTTAGAAGAGATGGATGATGAACAGGAGCCATGGTATTATGAAATTGCCAAATATTGTGAAGATCAATCGTATCCTGAGGAAGCTACAACTGAGGAGAAGAGAGTTATCAGGAGAGTTGCTCAACGATACACCCTAGTTGGGGGAGCACTGTACAGGAGAGGTTTTGATGGAGTTCTTCTGAGATGTCTAGACGAAGATGAGCTTTGGAAAGTTATGGAAGGAGCTCATAGTGGAGTTTGTGGTGGCCATGTCAATGGACAGATGCTAGCAAAGAAGATCCTTAGACAAGGATTTTATTGGCCAACCATGGAAGAAGACTGTGTAGGATATGTCCGTAGGTGTGCTAAGTGTCAATTTCACACCGACAAAATTCATTCTCCTGCATCTTCACTCCATCCTATTTCTTCCCCATGGCCTTTCTCCATGTGAGCTTTCGACATCATTGGACCCCTTGGCAATCCAAATTCCGGCATCAAGCAAAAATCTTTCATTCTCACGGCAACGGAATACTTCACCAAGTGGACAGAAGCTGAAGCGTACGTGGAGATCAAAGCATCAACCGTCTGCAAGTTCATCATGAAGAACATCATCACCCGATTTGGAATTCCAAGCACCATCGTCACCGACAACGGACCACAGTTCGTGTCACAAGAATTGAAGGATCTCTGCAACAGGTATAGAATTGCATTGCATCATTCATCTCCTTATTATCCGCAAGGCAATGGCCAAGCAGAGGCAACTAATAAGACTTTGATAAAAATCATCAAAAAGACGTGCAAATCTAATAAATTCGCAGGCTGGCCAGAAAAATTGGTTGAGGCTCTATAGGCCTACCGAACTTCAATCCGCACGCCCACTGGGCAAACTCCTTATTCCTTAACATTTGGAATGGAGGCGGTAGTTCCATATGAGATCCTCATACCGTCATTAAGAGTACAATTGAATAAGGAATTCTCTATTGATGAACATCGTTCAGCACTCCTTGCTCAATTGGAACTTTTAGACGAGAAAAGATGGTCAGCTGCTAATCATGCAAAGTTTATCAAAATAGACTAGCACGTTTTTATCAAAAGAAAGTCATTGAGCGTAAGTTCAAAGTCGGTGAAATGGTTGTCAAAAGGATTTTTGTAAAACCTAGTGGTCCGCGTTCTAAGTTCCAACCCAACTGGGAAGGACCTTATGTTGTATCGCACGCTTTTCCTGGTAATGCTTATCGTCTTGTTAATGTAGAAGGAGAAGAGCTAAATCATCTCTGGAATGGCTTACATCTTAAGAAATATTACCCTTAGGTTAAAGAGTTGATCAGTATGGTACAAAGATCAGTGGAATCAGAAAATTTATAAACTCGAATTTCTTTGTTAGTCTGGATAAGTTAACTTCAAATACATTATTACACACACTGACACGTTTGATTCGTGAGTAACAAGAGATGCCAAGTCCAAAAGAATATCGAAGCTTGACTGAAAGGGTAAAGTACAAATCATTCTTTTTAAAGCAAAATTTTGTTTTACACTCGGCCCATAAAGTCGGAACGAGGCTTAGAATAGACTACTAAGAATACCCGCCATCTTAGTAGGAGGCCGTCATAAAAAAATGGGGGAGATCCGTCCCGAAGAAAAGAAAAGAAAAAACAAAACCAAAAGGCAAAATCTAAATGTCAAATCAAAAGGCCATCACATTACAAACGTTACATCAAGGCCATGAAATGAAACGAAAGGGAACGCAAGGTCGATAAATACCCCGGAAAGAAATGACCGAACCCCAACGGATATTAGGGTAGGAGAGGAACATCTTTTTAGGTCTCCGGAACCTTCTCATGGGCTTTCTAAAAACTTATTCTTCCTTTCTTTCTAAAGAGACGTACTCCAAACTTAAGGAATGACTTAGATTGACTAAGGGTCAAATCATTAAATGGGATCACGAATGGAAACACAAGTTCAAACACGATGGGTTTAAGTTAAGTTGTTAAAGAACAATTTGGGAATTAAGTTAATAAATGAATATGATCTTTTGATCTAAGTACCATGCTGATCTTTCAGTCAAAAAATCCAAAAAAATACATATGTCAAAAAGCCAAAAAAATACATATGTCAAAAATCCAAAAAAATACATATGTCAAAAAGTCAAAAAAAAATACATATTTCAAAATCCAAAAAAAACATATATTTCAAAACCCAAACAAAAATGAATATTTCAAAACAACAACAAAAAAATATTTCATTTAGCATTTGCTTATTGCACTTGGTATGTCTCATTCCTTTTATTTTCAGTGAGCATATGTTTGCTTGCATGTTGCATTTTGCTTAAGTTTGATTATTCACATTACCTTTGTTAATAAAGGCTATGCCCCTTGACCATTTATTGAAGGAAAAGATTGATTGACCATTCATTTGGTCAGGCAAGGGGCTAAGCCTAAATAGATACTTAACCTGTTTGTTAAGTGATGTACAGGACACGAGCACAGGAACACAAGATTGGAGCCCAAAAGTTTCATATATATCATCAAAAGGTGTTTTTGTACATGATACATGAAAAGAAAAGAAGATACATAAGCCCTCAAGGCTGGCTCTCCCCTCCGCCCTCATCGAGCTGGCTCTGGGCCTCGTTAGGCACGTCCGGTGCTGGTCCTCGGCTGGGAGGTGGAGGTGGCCCCATCGTGCTCGGCCCTGCCTGGCCGGAAGACATGGCAGCACTGGCGGTGAAAGCACTCGTCAAACCGCGCTCCTGCGCACGCTGTCGAGCACGCCTGTACCTCTCCTCCACACTCCGGCGCTCATGATCTGCAATGCCAAGTTGGACCCGAAGAGCGGATATTTCAGCATCCATCTTCTGCCGCTCCTGCCTCTCCCGCTCTCGCTCCTCGTTGATGAACCCCAGTCGAGACTGGAGGTGTGCAAACTCTCGAGGAATGTCTCCAGTGGAGAGACGGGCCACCTGCTCCTCCAGAGACCGGATCCGCGCCGCATCGGCCTCAGCACGAGCAGCTGCAGCACGAGAACGCTCCAGCTCCGCTTCAGCCCTCTGAAGGGCTTCCTGAAGCTCAGCAACCTGAAGGGAAGTCATTGTTAGTTCAAGGCAATCAATCAAGTAATCAAAATCAAGTTCAGGAATCAAAAGTCGAAGAACTTACCCGAGCAGCGCGATCCTCCTCCGCAAGAGAAGCTCGGTGAATAGCGGAGGCGAGCTGGCTCTGGAGGTCAGCCAGAGCAGCCTCGTGCGTAGCAGATGAGGAAGAAGATGAAGCTCCGAAGGGAGGGGGAGCCGCCTGGGTGTAGACGGCTCGCTGCACCGAAAGACAACTGTCAATGTCGATCGCCAAAACAATTAATTAATTAAAACATGCACTCATATTCATGTATACATACCAAATCGAACAGTTCCTTCTGGACTTGTTCTAGCTGGACCTCCGCATCATGTAGGCGAGCCCGGAGGTCGATGATGACCGCGTCACGCACATCCTGCATATCACACATACATACATTCATTCACCAAACATAAATCAAGATAATAATAAAATTAAAGACGCATGAAAGCATACTTACATCGAGTGGTCGGAGGAGCCGAAGCTGATCGGCGTAGTGGGCCCGGTACTGCTGGAGGTAGCCCTCGCTACTCTCCGCACGGGACTCCACACGTACGCCTCGGCGGTGCCAGTCCTCGTACTGCTCCGGGAACTTGGCACGCCAATCTGTGAGGGCTTGCTTGCCCCTCATGCTTCTCCCGACGCCCTCCGGGACCTCCTCGTCGATCCATTCTTGATGGAGGCCCAGCGTCCTCATCGCGAGCCGGAGGCGGAGGGGTTCGATTTCGTTGAGGCAATGCACCCACATTTGCCTCCCGAACCTCCTCCTGCCAGTCGTCACCCACGGCTGACCCTCCTCGCCCATACCAAGGTACGGACGCCAGATTACCTGCACATAGATTAGATGCATTCATAAATAATTTGCAAAAGATTGTATTTAATTGAACAAGTTAAAAACTTACCAGTAACTCGGGGTAATCCAGGAACTGACGGCGGAGGGCCATCAGCTGGTGGTGCTGTGGGGCCGTATCTACAATTGGCTACCAACGGCAGGCCAACGGGACGGCACTGGGCCTCACGATCCGTGCTCTGCCGAGCGGGAAGTAATGGTAACTCCAAACCTGCATTCATGAACATATAAGTTAGGAAAAAGCATCATATCATATTGCATATCATAAATAAATAATAAATAACTTAATATCTGAAGGAACGGCGAGAAGCCGCTGACAGTGGTCTCACGGTCCGGCGTGACCGCAGATAGATCGGCAAAGAGATGGGCCAGAAGGGCCGCACCCCACGCGTACTCTCCTAAACTATCTAAGTCATCTAACAAATATAGGAATCTACAGTGAATGTGGTCGCCCTTCGTACCGAAGAGCAACCGACCAAAGAAGAAAACTAGAAAGACTCTAAGCTGCCTATCTACTTCCTCCACCTGACTCGGGTCGCTACAATAGATGGCGGAGGATGACTCAACTAACCTATCCCTAAACTCCTCCCGGGTCTCGTCAGACCAACGCCGGGGCTCATCTAGACCAAAGGAGGCCTCTACCTCCACCCTAGGAACCATCCTAGACTCCATACCTAAGCTGGACACCTCTATCCCTAATAGAGCCTCTGCCAATCCCTGATAGTTGGGGTAAGTAACCCCACTCACAGGTCGGCCCTCTACCCTGAGGCCAGTGATCCTGGCCACATCCTCTAGGGTGGGGACCATATGTCTCCACGGCATTAGGAAAGCACGGCTTTCCGCATGCCACCTCTCCTGTAGGAGGACCAAATCAAGCCAAAATGGCTCGATATCTAATACCTTACCGAACCCCATCCGGCGCAGGCGCGCCTTCTGGAAGTCCGGGAGACCTCTATAAGCCCCTATCACAAGGTCCCATGAGATTCTGGACCTCATCACTCCCTCCAAAAAAAAAAAAAAAAAGGGGGTCAATAATGAATAAAAACAGGAAAAACAGTTCTGTTTTTAAAGGCGTCAGCACATATAGACGTTTTTTTCAAAACACGTCAAAATGTCTTGACGCAATTCAAAATTATTTTCTGCCTAATTAAAAATTTGGAATTGGTCTTGAAAGATGTCAGACCATGGTGACGCCTTTTGAATGGCGTCACCTGGTCTAGACGCCTTTCAAGACCCGATTCCGGGTTCTTGAAAAACCCCATTTTTTTCCTCTTTTTCTCATCTCATTCATCCCATAGAGAGCTTACCGTGTGGAGGTCGCCCTCCTCTTCTTCTTCCATTGCCACGGGTGCCGGTGGAGGGATCTCCTCCTCCAAAAATGCCGCGGCTTCGGCTAGCACCGCCGGAACCTCCTCGGGGACTTCTTCTTCGTGCCTTCGCCGCCTCTTGGCTAGGATCTTAGTCTTTCTTGAGCCCTCACCGCGTTCCATAGCTTGAGAAGGAAGAGTTTTGAGGGAAAAAGGGAAGGAGATCGCCGGAGTTCGAAATCGCCGCCGGTGAGGAGAGAGAGGGTTTTTGGGAGAAAAGTGAGGAAGAAAGGGGGGCCTTCGCGGGTCTGTAAACGAAAAGGTAAAAGGCGTCTACTCAGACAGACGCATTTTAGGGCGCATAAGTTGAGGCGGCAAGGACAGGTGTTTGAAACTGATTGAAATGCGTCTACTTGGACGGACGCGTTTCAGATTGCCGCCAATTCTGGTCAGAGCCGTACAGAGGATGATGATGAAAAGCGTCTTACCTTGAAGACGCGTTTCAAGCAATTAATCACGGAATTAATGGCAGAATCCTGGAAAAAGTAAGAGAGAGAGTTGAAAAGCGTCAATGGTTGCAGACGCAATTTAAGCTTTAATTAGGTTTTTGAAGATTAAATTGAATTTATGGAAAAAGAATTATGGTTGAAAGTCGTCTTTCTGAGTGGATGCGTTTTGCATTTTACAGAACCCGAATTGTCAAAGTTTCAGGAAAAATCCAGTTTTTACTAAAGGAAAAATCATGGGCACATCACAGAAAGTTAAGGAAAGGTTTCAAGGCATGAAAAATAGCTCTTTATTCAATGAAATCCTTTATTACATCAAAAAAAAAAAAGAGAGAAAAGAGAAAGAGGACATTTAAGGAAGAATTTCATGAAAACTTTTAAGGTAAGGAAATTTTAGTCCTCTATCTCTATCTTTAGAGGATTTTACACGGTAACTAAAGCCGAGGTTCCACAAAGTAGTGATGATTTGTATGGCTTCATAATCTTTGTCGGATTCCAAGTCACGTTTCTTGATTGGGGATGTGAGAGAGAACTCAGGAAATTCACGACGGCCCAAGCTAAGTTGAGTAAGGCACCGGTGTGGGTTGTATAACATGAACTCGGTGGCTCCAATCAACTTGAGATCCACTCCTACTGCACGGCGCACCCAAATAGGCTTTCCAACAAGAGCAAGCGGAGATGAGTCAAATATGTCGGACGTCATGAGCTTCAAATACTCTCTCCAGTCGGCCCGGGTCTTGAGCTTTGGAACCTTGTTGACCATGTGCTCATTGAACTTTACAATATTAGCAATGCAATGAATTGGACTATTCAAGAAGATTTGAGATGGATTCAGAGGCCTTTTCTTATTGTACTCAAACTTAAAGTGAAGTTCAACCCATAAGGCAAAAAGTAATATGCACCCATAGGGAGGATGACCCACAGATGCCGCAGAAAGCCCGCTGTAAAGATAAGCCAAAAGTGCAGTGCTAATGGATTTACCTTCGAAGATTGCGCAGATGGCACTAACCTGGTCATCTTCCAAGATATTATCCTGCGCAGGAAAGAACAAGGCACCGGCAAGGCATGTAACGAAAGCTTTCGTCACATCCTCCGCTTCATCCTCCCTTAGATCATCAATTTCATATAGAGTCCACTCAGCAAGCTTTGCAAGATTGATCCCCTTCTTGGTAAGGCATCCTTTAGTTTCTGAAGGATCCTTCATAATTGATGTCAACAATTGTTGACCAGTGATTTTATCTCTTGTCAAAGCTATCTTATCTTTGTTATCTTTGGTCTTTGAGAGACCTAATAGAAGCTCTGCCTCCTCCAAAAGGATTGTGCACTCGAAGTCTTGAAAGAAGAACGTATGAGTTTGGGGATGCCACCACTCGATCAAGGCACCCATAGCCGCCCAATCTACGTTCGAACTTTTGTAATTTTTGGCAAGCACCACTAATCCTTGAAGATTCCACTTGGATATGAAAACTTGCATGGAAAGCTTAACACTTTTTGCAAGTTTACGAATCCAAGGGAGAGAGGTGAACTTCCTTGGGCCAGGAAACATGGGATAATTATGAAAACAAAAGGAATGATTAAAGAATATGATGAAGAACAAGATGAAGAACATGAAGAAGGATTGAAGGGAAGTTGATTGAACTTACTTGAAGATTGGGATTCCTTCCATTGAGGTGATTTTCCACGTCGGAAAACTTCTCTAGAGATATCTTCATCCTCTTGTTTGAAGAATCCATCCCCTTTTTCGGAGTTCTTCCTTCTTGAAGCTTGGAAACTTTGGAAACTTTGAAGAAACCTTGAAACTTTGGAAGAAAACTCAACTTAGGATCTTTGGATTATGGTAGGATTACTTGGGAATAACCTAAGGGTGTTTATATAGAAGGAATTGCGATCCTAGGTAGACTTTTTCGGATTGGAAAAGGGATGTGCATTGGTAGAGTTGGAATCCGAGTAGAGAACAGCCAGAAACCTGTTTCTGTGAGTAAAAGGCGTCGAGGAGCACCGCCGCTTTTCAACATTGAATGGCGTCTGCTCGACATGACGCGTTTCAGCCTTTCTGTGATTTATCCGAAATTCTGTGGTTTTTGATGTTTAAATTGAATATTGGTTTGGAATTATTAATAATTTTGATTGCAAGAAATTCAAGTAAAGTTAGAGATATCAAGAAGATCCCATTATGGAATTTATGAAGTCTCGACCGTGGCTAAAAAGACGGTTATTTATACCCTTGTACTTCTTTCATGTAAATCATTTGCATTATAATATAATAAGTATTTATTAGAGTATATCAAGGATCTTGTGGTTTTGATGAAACTGGAATTTGAGTTCCCCTTCAACAAAAACAGTGATAATTCCAGAGGATTCTTAATCGCACGGATAGGCCGTTGGATTGTTAATTAGTGAGGACGATGGTTCCACTTTTGTGAAACGGTGCGTGGATAAACGAGCTTCGGCTTAGCACTGGATTACAAGAGTTGGTATCTTGACTCATTAATGGCAATTTGATAATATTATCCTTGATTAATTTATATTTTATTTGACTTTATATTTTTCTTTTAGCCCAGCATGCATCATATAGGACTTTGAAATCATTGTAATAAGGATTAATTATTGATTAAGTTTCAGACCATTAAATTAAATAATCCCAACATGATATGAAATATTCCATTCTGAATTGAGTATCTTGATTATCTTTGAGGTTCGCTTAAAGATATCCTTAGAATTCTATCCTTTCTTGGAGTCTTTATCCAATATTTCTTGTTTTCTTTTAAAGATCCATCATGGCTGTAGCACGTTCACATTGGCTGGCAAACGCTCACTATGATGAAACCTACAGTGTCTACGACCTGGGGTACTTCCCACTCCGTGGAGGTTGATCAATTTTATTTTATTTCCTTGTCTACTTCATTCAGACAGGATTGATTCTATTGATTTCCTTGAGCTATCTTCATTGATGATTTTGAGAAAAATTCCAATCATGTGATGTTAAGAGCGTGTCTCATCACACATTGGCATCACTTTTTCAGTACGTTCCATTTCATTTCACACCCTTGCAAAGACGATGCCAAGGTGAGGCAGCTGTAGACATGCTAATTTTGACGTCATCTCGAGTAAATTTCATATCATATAATAATGCCTCAGAATGGTCTGATATTTAATCATTGATTAATTTTTATTGATCTTTTTAAATATCGGGTTTAACAGACATGTTTAAGTTAATCAATTAAATTTATTTTAGCTCAAATTTTAGTTAAATATGAAGAAGGCTAAAAGACGTCTACCCATGTGGACGCCATTTAGAGTTTATTCTTATTTTAGCGTTTAAATTTGAATTTTAATCAGTTGATTAATTAGCTAAAAGGCGTCTGTAAGTATTGACGCGTTTTAGGTTTCCTAAACTATTTCCACTTCTCTTCCGGATGTTTATCTTTATCTTAATTAGTGTAAAAGACGTCTACACATGTAGACGCGTTTTAGCTAATAAAGATAAAGATAAGTTTTCTTGGATGTTTATCCTTATCTTAATTAATCTGAAAGGCGTCAGCAAAGGTGGACGCGTTTTAGATAATTACAGATAAAGATGAATTAATCTATATTTATCTGTTGGTTAAGATAGATAAATCTGAGGTTTTTCCATGTAAATCCGCGGACGCAGAAGAGGTCTATAAATACCTTACATCTTCAATGGGTAAAAAAAAAAGAGTCGAGCATTATTAAAAAAAAAGAAGAGAGAAATTAGAATCAGAGTTCGTGATTGAAGATCGGAGCAACGACGTACAAACGCCGAAGCACTGCCATTTCCAGAAGTCGGCGTCTGTTCTTCATCCAATTCAAGGCTTCATCAAATCGGCATAAGTGTTTCATTACTGCATTTTCATTTTCATTTCATTAATCTCTCACCCTTCATCATCACTTCATGCAACACACAACACCTACATTCTTTTCAAAACCTATTTGATTAAGGGGTTTCAAAGCCATTAAACAAGTAAGTTTGCTGTTTAAATTGCATGCTTAAGAGCTTGATAAGAATGGATACTATTGTTGCTTAAATTCTCATCATCATTTCTTCGTTTCCATTTCTATTTTTGCTGCACGAAGTAAGGGAGAGTCAAGATAGCAAAATCAAGTCACAAGGACTCTGGAAGATCCTCAATTTCTCAACTCCAAACTCAACAGCAAGAACAAAAGCAAGAAAGGGCTCTATTTCTTTAGCCGGCTGAAGGAGGAGAATCAAGAGCTCAATATCTTCCGCATTCAAACAGGTAGGCGATCAAACCCTCTTTTGGAACTTTTAAGTCAAAAGTTTCCGGCGATCACTGCACGTAGTTTCTGTTTTTAATAGGTTTATTTTGCACTAAACAACATAGATTTTTCATGATAATCGCACTAGCATTTTAAGCACTCATAGTTATTAGGCTGAGAATAAGGAGCTTGAGCTTGGGGTTGGATAGGTTGGCCTTTATTAAAAGATTGATTTGGATAGTAATTCTGTTGATGGGTCCTATTCTGAAAATTTTGTGTTTGTGGGTTTGGAGCTTGGGCTTGTTGAGATTTCCATGAAAAATTAAGATGATTCTTCCAGCCAGGGTTGTAGGTGTTAGAATATGGATCATGATTGGGCTTTGAATAATTCTGGGCTGCTTGGATTTGTTCTTGGATGAACGGTGGCAATTGGGCTGCCGTAGGACACTCACTGACATGGTGAGTTGGGCTGGCACAAAGACTACAAGCTTCTTGATAAGATGGAGAAGATTCGGAGTAAGGTCTTGATTGTGCATGGATATTAGATCCTTGGTTATTCGAAACTAGGACTTGGTCTATCTTTTGGGCTATAAGATCCATTTTTCTCATTTGTTGGACTAGAAGGTCCACCTTATCCAACTTTTGGGCCAAGGCATTGATATCCATCTTAGGTTCAAATTCTCCTCTATTTCTTATTTCATAAACTCCAGTCCGTTTGGATGTTCCCACAGATCTTTCATATGATGAAAGTGAAGCATGATTTATTGAATTTTTACTTAGCATTTCAAACAAATCATAAGCTTCTTCCTCACTTTTGCTCATGAATGCTCCTCCACAAAATGCATCTACCATTTGCCTGTATTGTGCATCTAAACCTTCATAGAATACTTGTACAATTTGCCATCTAGACAATCTATGGTGTGGACATTTTCTCAACAATTCTTTCAATCGTTCCCAAGATTCATGAATTTGTTCTCCTGGTAATTGTGAGAATCCAGTTATAGCCCTTCTCATTATATTTATTCTCCCAATAAGATAGAATTTTTTTAGGAATTCTTGTTGCATTTCAGGCCAAGTCCTAATGGGCTTCCCTATCGTTCCAAGACAATATTTGGCTTTATCCTTAAGTAAGAAAGGGAATAGGATAAGTCGAAGGGCATCTTCTGTGAAATCTTGAATTTTCACGGTTGAACAAATCTCAAAGAATTCATCCAAATGTTTATATGGATCTTCATTGGTATTCCCATAAAAAGATGGGAGCATTTGGATGGTGCTTGGTTTGATCTCATAATGGCTAGCATGGACATTAGGAAATTGGATACAAGATGAAGGATTATAGTCTTGAGGAATGAAGTATTCCTTCATTTGTTTAGACATTTGTTGATTATTTCCAGCCATTTGATGTTGAATATTAGTTTCGTGATATAGGTATCTCTCAATTTCTTGAATGGGTTTGATAATATATGACTTTTGAAATCTTCTACCTAGCATACACTAGATCAAGATGAGATGAGAATGGTTGTTTTTATGATTTTTATTTTTATACATTTTTTATGTTTATTTATGCAAAGACAAACAAGTTAATAACAAATTCCTAACGACCTAAGTGTATCCTAGACTTAAGGATGAGATTTCTCACAAAATGGTTAGAATTCACTATGAATCACCCCTACAATAGATCAATCGGCCAGGTAAGAGGTGGGATAGTGGGAGGCTCCCCCTACTTTCGTAGGGACCTAATTAAATAACCACTTGTCCACTTAGGCGTTTACCTTTGTAACCTCTAGCCTAGACACTGTTGTCCAAAGTAGAAATGAATTCAAAGTTCGGTCCAATCATAGTGTGAACCCTAGGTGCAATTGCTATTTGATTTTTATTAGACTTGGGACAATGCAAGATGGAGTGTTTGTGGTTTGTTGGCCAAGGAAGGGTGATGAAATCCCCACCTTATCTTGTTATGAAGATGCCCTTAAATTATTTTATCAATGAGATGTACACCACAATTCAATCAAGTTTGTTTTGTGCAATAATGAAATGACAATGCATGAACATGTTATTTGCACAATTTAGAAAGACTTACCTTGCCTCCCGCAATCTTCAACATGAAACAAATGACAAAAATTTAAAACTAATGCATTCCTAAATGATGCATGTCCTAAAACATGGTAGTTTGGTTTCTAATCTTGAAATGTATTTTTTTTTAATTTTATTTTTCTAATTTTTTTTTATTTAATGAGGTCTATATCTATTTTAAGCAAATTTGAAAATAAAAATATTAAATAAATTGGAACAAACTCACCAAGTTGAGCTTTCCTTTTGTCTTCTTTTTTTTGAAAAAAAAAAATCCTGCAAAAAGAGAAAATGAATGTGAGTATGGATTTATACAAATGGACCCAAATAATCAAAATTAAAATTCTAATTCCCCAGCAACGGCGCCAAAAATTGATCGTTCGAAATTATGTGTCGTTAAACATATTCGAACATCAATCTTAAAATTCCAATTTCCACATATAATTATTTGAAAAATAGCAAGTGGTGAGATTGGGTCGAATCCACAGGAAAATAGATTTTTAAAGTTGAAAACTTTGAGTTTTTAGAGGAAAAATAGAGAAGAAAGAAGATGGAGCATGATAATTTGATTTGTTAAGAATTAAAATTAACCGGACTTACTATGAACTCACAAAAAGAGCACCCCTAAACGAGCATAATCAGACCATTTACTGAACTAAGACTACCTCTAAAACACTAATTAAAAGTAGAATATAAAATTTGAGTAGTGTCAACAGAAGAAAAAATAAAAATTGTAGAACAAAAAGATGGAGAAAAGATAACTTTTTTCAAAGGAGCTACTGTCATTTATTATTAGAACAATATGAACTTTTACAGAGACATTAAAAATAAAAAATTAACATAACTTTTATAAGAAAACTTTTACAGAAAATATTCTAAATACAGTGTAATATGGAGAACTCAAAAACTAGAGAGAGTTAGTGGAGAGAGAAAATTGATGTTTGCAGCCGCCGTAGTCCTTCGCGTGGATCCTTGGTAGCCTTGGACTCCTTCCAATGGTCAGTTGTAGTGCCTCGAATCTACCTCTTGCACTAATAGCCGCTGGTTTGAGAGAGATGTAGAGAGAGAGAGAGAGAGTGAAAGAGAGGGAGAAAGTGGGAGAGAAATTGAGAGAGAGAATTTCCAAAAAAACAAACTCTCTTTCCCCCCCCCCCTCCTATAGTTTTATAGAAGAGAATTCTTAATTCAAATTTTGAATTTCAAATAGGGTAATAAATAGGCTATTAAGCTCCCCTTTGATTAGTGGATCTTCTTTTAAGCCCATAAAGACTATTTTGAATTTTGAATTTCGAAATAAATATCTTTCTTTTTAAATTTCAGGATTCCCTCCTCATTTCTCTCTTGATTTCATAGAAGAGAATTCTTAATTCAAATTTTGAATTTCAAATCTTCTAATAAATGGGCACTTAATTGCTCGCATTAAGCTCCCCCTTGATTAGAGGATTATCCGTGAATGCATATTTGAAATTTAAATTTGGAGAGGGATATTTCAAAATTCGAATTTTGAATTGAAGAATAAATGTTATTTTCGAGATTTTGAAATAACATTTTTGAAATTTGAATTCCAAAATTCCCTCTTCTCTCTATTAGTTGGCTTGTGGTTCCCCTTTTAAGACAAAAAGAAATACAATCTTGTTCCTTTGAGGATTCAAATCTTGGTCACTTCCTTGAAATTCAAGTAGACTAACCACTATGCCATCTGCTTATTCATGTCCTATATTCACATAAAATAATAGTTAAGTTCATGCGGCAATAAATCATCCAACTACACATTAAATAATTATCGAGAAAATCTTATTTGAGAATGAAATTGCTACCCTTCTTCAATCCATGGAGTGATGATATTTGAAATTCAGATTTTTTTTTCAAAATTGATATGTTTGAATGCACAAATGATTTATCTATCATTCCATGTGATTTTGTTTATTAAATTGATAGCAAAGTGTGTAAATTTCATCTGTTATTTATGTAAAATTGTGAACTTATCAGTGTGGACGGGAGCCGCAGACGGTGGCAGGCTGAGCGACCGGGAGGCCCGCACCAGTGGCAGGAACGGGGGAGGCAGCGGGCCGAGTGGGGGGAGGGGGGCGGCGATGGAAGCAGTAGATGCCGGCGCGGATGCCGGCGCGCGGTCACAGTGGATGTTGGCGAAGAGAGGATGGGGAGGGGAGCGGAGGCTGGCGCGCGGTCACAACGGATGCCGGCGGGGAGAGGATGGGGAGGGAAGCAAAGGCCGGCGGGGACCACGTGAGCGGCGAGGAAGGCAGGCCGAGTGGAGAGAGCACGGCGGTGGTTATAGCGTAGGAGGGGGGAAAGAGGGATGCAGGAAAAAGAGGGCTTGGGGTGCGGAGAGTAAGAATTTTTGTCAACGGCTATAATTTTAGCCGTTGACAAACGACGGATATGTCCACGGCTAAAGTTTTATCCGTGGACCTATATTTTTTTATCATTTTATTTTTTTCTTTTATTATATATGTCGACGGTTTGTTCAGAGCCGTTAACATATATGGTACATATATCAACGGTTACATTACAGCCGCTGACATATAGTAGGTATATGTCTACGGTTAGTTAAGTCGTCGACATATAAGACAATTGTAAACGGTGATTTGTTAGCCGTCGACTAATAGTCTTTTTGTCGATAAGTATCTTTAGTCGTCGACATATACTCGCTGACAAAACCTATCTTCCTTGTAGTGTTACCTGAATATCCTTGATCTCCTTAACATGCGTTGTATCTCTAGATGTTGTGTATGACTAGAAAACTTACAATAACAACAAATCTTTCTATAAATATTAGACTTGCTTCATTGGTTGATGCTTATTCGTGGTTAGATTTATGATTAGACAAAGAATCTGCATTAACTCTACAATAAGAAATGGGGAGAACACAGCAAATTGAATAGTATCCTCCCCTTTTCTAGCATTGTATACATTGGTTGGACTCTCCACTATTTTTTCACTTTAAGGTCGTATTTTTTTTTCTTTTTCATATATATATAGAGGCCTAATCTACACATATCTAGTATACAATGATTATGGTTCTCAATCTTGGCATGTAGTTATAGGATTTCTTGTGTAACATACACGTATTATTGAGAATAACCTCATGCCTCAATGAATGTGACTCTTGCTTCATCTTTAGTTATTGTATTCTATCTCTTATACTTTGTTTGCAAAGTGAAAATAGTTCATGACTATTCCTTCATTATGATTAATTTACAACAAAAATTCTCAAATATCATCAGAAATAAAAGTATGTTTAGTCAGGTCAAACAGTGCATGAATAATGTAAAATGTTTTTTAAAAAAGAGAGAAATAACTGCCTTGTTAATGAGGCACCTGCCTCGCCAACTAGGCGGTCCACCTAGGCGGCAGGTGGTTCTACTTCCTCGGCCTGCCTAGGCATTTTTAATACATTGGGGGTGGTCTATCTTAAGAGGCAATATTGTGCATGACAATGCAACTGAATATGGTTCCGCAGTGTTAACATGAACACCACTTGTACTATGGAGAGCCAAGCATATGTGCATCTTGGGAGTCAATGAGTCCGAAGTATAGGAACAACTCATTTCCACTTCTCAAACTCACAAGAATGTAACTGCACTACACTAAAGCTGGTGAAGATTTAACCTCGATCTTATCTTATGATGATCTATTGAGTTCTATTTCTTTTTGCTTCTTTAAGGACTGACGTCTAGGGTGGACGGAAAGCTTTACCAATTGAATTGCCATGTAAGGATTGGAGGCTGTGGCAGTTCTTTGAATGGACACATCAGTTTCAGACATTGATGTTTTGTATGAAACTACGTCGCTTTTGATGACAAACAATGTTTTGTATGAGCGTAGAAACCCTATGTCAGGCCTATGAAAGTGTTTATTTGATTTACGACGTTGCTTTTTAAGTGAGATGTATGGGCCTTATATTGTCCACGTGTCTAAGTGTATGGCAGGTGTAAGATGCCAAGTGTAAGCCAATGGTGTATGGGAGTGGTTTGTGACAGGTTTTGTAATGAGATGCGAAGTGTTTGGCAGTTGTATGGGAGTAGTTTATGACAGGATTCTGTAGCCAACTTTATATATAGGTTGTTTATGAGCGGTTCATATATAGTTGTATAGGTGTGGTTTATACAGAGGTTTATGAGACAGGCTTATTGTATGACCGGTTTATATGCAGCTTTTGTAATGACAGGTGTGACGAGTACGTACCCTTGGTTGTATATCCAAGTTAACGTACGCATTTTGGGGAGTACGTAGGTTTTATATGCAAGTTTATGTGATGTTCATACATCACCCCACGAGTACACTAAGCGTCACTTTGATCGGAGAATAAGTTATTTTGTGGGGTCCATTGACGGAATAGCATATATTAGAATAAGAGGTGTTTCGATTTAATAATTTTGTAGGACTCACTGATGGAATAAGAAGAATAAGCAATTCCTGAGTTTAAGGTGGAATAGCTTATTCTCTTTATTCTCCCGATACGCTATTCTGCGCGGTATAAGTCATTCCGCATGTCAAAGCAAAATTAAATTTATTCTCTTTTTATTCGCTCTTATTCTTATCCTATTCTCTAATCAAAATGGAGCTGAGTGTATTAAAAAGGATCAATAACGTAGGGACACCATCCATAAAGATCATAAGCATTCATTCATTAGCCGGAACATACAGCATTACATGCAAGTGTCTTACATAACACACTCCATCTAGACCATATGAAAGCTATAATGACTACAAATATGCATGTAGATATTATAATCTTGGACATTTTTCAATTGCTTCTCCAAATCATCCAGTTTCTTCAGTAAACGTTCTTCCATTACCAACATTAGTGCTTCAGATATGTCGTGTCATGCTGCACATCATCAAACCACAAAAAAATCTAGTCTTTGAAGGGAAACCACTGAGCATGAATAGTTCTTTCAGTTGATATCACAAGCATGCCATGAGCACATGCTTCCACATGAGACACTTGCCATTTCATATATCTTGAGGCTAATCAAATGCTTTCTTCTTGGTTCACAGATCGACAGTGAGGAGCTGAAATGGTAGACCGTTCAAAGCACTTCTAGCTTCTCACATTCTTGGTTTTGTTGGTTCATAGGCCGACAAGGATGGAGAGGTAAGGCGGTGGCACTGGGGAAGGATTGTATGGAGTAGTGGAGCAGTAGCCTATGGGCATTGGAAAGGGTAATACTATCCAGACGGGAAAGGTTCCCCAATTTGTTTACCCACTTGACGTGGGTGTACTTGATTGGTTGTGACATAAAAGGTGAGAGTCACTACAGCAGGTAAATTTGTAAATAAGCCCTCAACTTGAGCCTCTCCCTTTAACAGGGTAAGAAAACTGGGGAAGCTTTTCGGTCATGCTAGCATCAATCAGAGACGGACACCTGAATGCCACAAACCAAAGAGTAAATGGCAATAAAAATTAGAATGAAGGTGTGATAGCTAGGAACACTTCCTCTTCTGAAGCCGAATTTCCAGGAGAAGTGATAATCTCAAATGATCCACCTTTCCTAAACTTGTCATTTAAGGGAGCTATTCAGTGGTGGTAGCTCCTAAAGCCTCAAAACCCAGCACACTCCTCACTCTGATAAATCATTTTATTGAATGGAAGCTTATAACACCAATGTGCCGTGGATGGGGTAGTCTGCTCTTATTATGTCCTGTCCTATTTGAACCTTTTAAGTAATTCCATTCATCCCACTTGGCCCATTAGGTCATTGGAAGATGGCCCATTATGTTAAGTTAAACACGTTTCACATGCCACTATGAACAGTTACTTTGATTTAGTCGTAACTTCCTGTAACTAACTCAAAATCAGGTGAAACTAAATTCATTTGAAATATAATTAAGTTAGTTATAATTTATAAGAAGAGCATTCTGGCCAATTTTGAGGATTAGTAGGAGTTTAAGAGCGAACTATGACCGGAGGTCCATTTGAGAGACTTTCTAAAAGAGGAGTTTCCTAATTGCGGTCTAACTTAGTAGGGAAATATAACTTATGTAGAATTATTTTATCATTGATATGATATAATCGATAATATAATTCATCAAAATGATGCATATTTAAATAAACCAACCCAACTATGAAAGAAATCATTAATTAGAAACTACATGCAACCAGGACAGAGCCCTAGTATTTTATACAAAACTCTCTATATAAGAATTCAAATTAATAAAGGATTACTGCATTGGAAATAAGGCTTAAAAATCTACAAGTTTGAACAAGAAAACTTTTATTAATTTAGATGTTTTAGTAGTCAAATAGATGAATGTTTGGGCCGCTAGTTTAGGAAAGTGGGAAAACTAATCCTAGTCGGACTAGAAAAGAAGGAGAACAAGGTTTGATTGAAGGGAAGCACGACTTGAAAAACTTACGAAAGGATCTTGGAGTTTAATTGGAATGAAAATATACTAAGATTAATTGGATTTATGTTTCCAATTCGTTCAAGAAGAATTTAAGCTTGATTCCTACCCAAACCAGTTTCTGCTCATGGGTGTATAGGATACGGGTTCGGTAAAATTAGGATATCTCACCATAGAAAAGTCGAATTAAGGCATGGTTGAGTTAGTCGGAAAGAGCAGAGAATGTTCTAGAACTCTATGGAATACCATTTTGGCTATTGTAGACGTTTAGGTGGTATAAAAATTGATCAGGTAACAGACGGCTGTTTACAGGAATGAGTCGGATGTCTTGTCGGATTTGAATTTTCTTTTGAGAGGACAACTTCTCCTAAAGAAATTCTAACTAGGGAAGGAAGGGTGTAATACCTAGCCCCTTAAGTAGGTAATTAGTGGCCCATTACCAGCCTGTTAGCAACCTAGATAGGCCAGAGTGAGGCTGAGTGAGCTGTTCTTAAACCTGGCTGAGATAGCTTATAGGCATTAGGGACCCATGACGCCTATAAGAGGGGGGTTCTTAGGGGCGTCATATTGTCACGATGCTTTCATGAGTCCGAGATCTATGCAAACTGTCTTGATTTATTTTCTTATTTGATGATTTTTTCCGTGTGAAATTCATCCTAGAGTCTATAAATAAGTTCTCTGAGTGCGTGAGAGAGAATTTCTGTATTCTAAATCCCAGTTTAGCCGTGAGAGAGAGATTGAAAGCATTCCTCGGACGGAGAGGCGGTGTTCTTCGTGTTCTTCCTGCGTAATGAGCGAGGCGGCGACATTGCAGTGTTGCAGAGACTTAGAGGAGTGCGGTCCTTGTCCAGGTGGCTTGGTTGCATTGGTTTTGCATTCTAGAAGCAAGTGATGACGAATCTTCATTGATTCATAGATATTCTTATGTAAAGAAAATTCTATTTTCAATCTAATTTGTTATTATGATATTAGTATGATAAAAAATATGCTTTAGTATGTTGTTTACGTGCTCAAGAATCCTCATGTATGACCACTTCTTCTTTCTCCCGTGCTTTAAGAGAAACCCTAAGAATTTTTGCAGAAACCTTAATCTATAGGGTTAATGACGTCATCGGACCCTGACGCCTTTATGAATTGACGTCAAGGAACCCTGATGTTTTGAAGCCTAATACCCATAAGATGTTTCTATCATGTTCTTCTTCATTTAAATGCATGAATTGATTTTTTTAGGATTTTTTAAATATAAGCTCCTATAATCTTTCGATTTTACAAAAAAGCCCCTCTAATCTAAGTATTTTTTAAAAAGTCCCTGTAATCTCCTTTATTAGTAGAAAAAGTCCATACCGTCTACCTTCTAACCCAAACATCAAATAGGAGCAAACTATAGTTGGGTTAACGGTTACTCTAGACTTGAAGTGACGAAAATACGGTCACTCTAGTTGGGTTAACAATTCACCCTCTGACTTTACTCTCTCTCTCGCACGGCAGTACGCTAACTCCACGTAGTGCAGGCAGGGGCGGCAAGGCATGCGGCCACGACATGTGGCAAGTGCTGGTGGGAGCTGCTTCTGCCCCATGCACAAGCGACGATGTGCCTAGAGTGCGTTGTTTTTATAGCCGACACGTAGGCTGGTACAGCGCGGTAAGCGAGGCGGGACGGCTCCGCTCCTGGCACAGGCAAAGATGTTGTAGCGTGCGAACGTCTTCAGGCTGCCGCGTGGGCAGGGTACGGCCGAGGCAGGGGATAGGAGAGAGATAGAGAGGGAGAAAGGGAGAGAGAGAGAGAGAGAGAGAGAGAGAGAGAGAGAGCGCAAAAGGGAGATAGAAAAAGTAAAAGAGAGAGAAGAGAGTAGGGAAAGAGAGAGCAAGGAAGAGGAAGAGAGAGATAGGGATCAAAGAGAGCAGAGAGAGAAAAAGTGAGAGAGAGGGAGCAGAAGAGAGAGAGAGAGACAAATGTAGAGTCAAAGAGAAAAAGTAAAAGAGAGAGACAGAGAGGAAAAGTAAAAGAGAGAGACTGAGAGGAAAGAGAGAGAGGTTCAGCCAGAAAGAAAGAAAGCAGGTGGCGGGGAGAGTGAGAAACTTAGAGGGAGAGAGAAAAAGCCAGATAGGGGAAGAAGAAGAAGAAAAGGTTTTTAAATATGGTGAGGCTTTCAAAATTAGGTAGGAGAGAGAGAAAAAAGAAAGGAGGGAGGGAGGTGGTGGTTGTACCTTGGCTTTACTTGGGGGAAGATCTAGGGCACCTCTTTTTAAGACAACAAATGATCATTTTGCCCCTTCCTTTACCCTTTTTGTAAAAATAGGAGTGTTCTTGATGAGATTTGATCTCTGATCCTTTCCACAAGTGGCAAGTGACTTAACTAACTATGCCACGTACTCTTCACATCTTGTTCACACAAAATAAATTTAAATTAGATTTCTGTGATGAACAAAATCACATTTATGCCCAAATAAAATTATTAACCGTCTCAGCTTTGCCGAAAAACCACAAATGCACTATACTTAAGTTTTTACATGAAATGATGACGTTTTTAACTCGGAATTCAACAAAATTGGTATCGTTGGAAATCAGTACAAAATTATCTATCATTTCATATAATTTTTTCACATGAAACCATGAGTGTAATGCATGCATTTGCCGTTTTAATATTAAAAAATACATACTTATCATACATCAACCATGGTGAACTCTATCTCTCGGGTGAGAGACTTTTGTGATGTCCCCAGAGTTAAGGGGAGGGTAATGACGCCCTCGGCCATGATAGGTTGACTACTGAAGCTATATATGGGCGTTTAGACATTCCTTAATCTCTTCATTTCTAGGTCGATCTATTCAAAATAATGAAGAAAATAATGTCAAGAGAGCTGCTATTGTCAACAAACACTTTCTTTACCTTGAAGTCTATAATCTTGGGCTCTATCATAGAGCATCATTATGAGACAGTACTAGCCCTTCAATGTCTGCTTTTGTGAACGTAATCGGTTCCTTGGTCTGGGGTCGGTGGGAAGTTGAGGTGACCTCTCAAGTTACTTTTTGAATCTTGGAGGGATAGTTTCACCTCCTCTTGTTGCTATCTCCTCCATTAGTATGACATGAATCGCACTCGACTTAGGCTGGAGGTGCATGTTCGGCATTACGGGGAGATCAATCACGACGTCGTTGATTGGGCTCCGGGTTGTAAATTTACTACTTCAGGTGCCCCCTCTTGATAAGGTTTGTGATCTCTCTCTTTAGATCATGATATTCTGAGGTATAGTGCCCATATTTGTGGTGATAGGCATAGAACCTCGCAGACTTGTTTGCCGCTCCACCTGAGATAACTGTCATCCTTAATCTCTCGGAGGATTTGGTCGATCAGCATGTTGAGAGGGGTATAGTTTTCTTCTCTTATGAAATTGGGGGGCTTACGTTGGTCCTCATGATGCTCTCGACACTGCCCCTTCAAGGGTTGATCATCGGTGTTGCAATCGAAGTGCCTCTTTTTCCTGGTCGGTTCTTGGTTCTTCCTCCTGTGTTCTCCGGACTCGCTCGTTCAGTGGGCTGGATAAGCTGGCAGAAGCTCTTCGCTATTAAGGCACTAGTTTACCCTCCAAACCAGGTCTGGGAGGTCTATCGGGAGCTACTTACTTAACTCGAACTGAACTTGCTAGTTTTGGGTTCCGACAATAAAATATTGCACCGCGTTCGGTATGTCCAGGTTGGAAATTTTGAAAGTTGCCTCATGGAAACGGGTCTATAATTTGTGTAGAGTCTCATCTTTCTCCTGCCTTATGGAAGATAGCGTAGCAGTCATGGCATGCGTATGCCGACTGGCCGTAAAGTCCTTCTGAAAGCTCTCCTCAACTTGGAGAAGCTATCGACAGAGCCTGGTTTGAGTTGGACGAACCACCATCAAGCGAGCCCTTCGAGGGTTGTGGGGAAGGCACGACACTGGATTGCGTCAGGTGCGTCCAGCAGGTCAAAGGTGCTTTCGAAGACTGTAAGTGGTCATCTCAATCTTGAGTACCGTCATATCTCTTTAGTGACGGTATCCGAAAGCAGTGCGGCAGGGGGGCCTTCAACACATGCCTGATAAAACATGATTGGGCACCTTCTCGATCATCCAGCTTGGCGTCATAATCGTGTCAGGGCAGCTTCTCCACGTGCTCCTCCAACTTACGCATACGACCCTTACTGGATGGACGCCTGTGATGTCGGAGATCACTCCTAGGGGTTTGCCAGCTTTAGGAAGTAGAGGACTCTGATGAGCAGTCAGAGGACCTCCTTCGAGAAGAGCCTTTTCCCCGACTGCGATGGGAGCGGTGCTCTAAGCACGCTGTAGTAGAGTGGTTGGAGGAGGTTGACGATCGTCGGCGCTAGTGCTGACCCTTCTATGACTGCCGCTGTGATTGTCTTCGCCTGGTCTGTGGGGTCGGTTGATTGTGTTGAGTTTTCTCGGGTTTCTCCGGATCGCTCACGTAGCGGAAAATAAAATAAAACAGCGATCCGTTTTCCCGTTTCGAAAAACTAAAATCGATTATCGGATAATCGAAGTTCTCACCGTGTGCGGATTCGAATCCGCAACTGTTCGGTTCCGTCGGTGCGACACTGCAAGCCGCGCAAGTGCCCGGCCTCTAGCGAAGTCCACGCGATCCTCCTCGCGACGGATATCCTCACGTTCTTCGTTCTTCGCAGCCCACGAAACCTATGCCGGTCGCCTCAACGATCGCCGCAGCGTGCGGACGATTTCCCGTCAAACGAGATTCGAAGAAGCGACGGAGCAGATCTAAATCTGTCTGGACGCCAGAAAGAGAGAGAAACAGAGGAGGGCGGCTAGGGTTAGCAGCAGCTTGGCCTGCTCAGCCCGTTCGCTATGTTTTATACTAACGGTGCGATTTTTCATAAAAACCCCCGGTTTGTATAAAACCTACTTATTTATCCATCGTCTTGAGAATCATTTGCGTGTGACCCTCTAGGCCCAATTAACAATCTAGTTAGGAGCCCAATAAGCCCGGTGACTCCTCACTGGCTTTATTAATCAATTAATAACCCTTTATTAATTAATTAATCAATCGAATTGATGTCGCACATCGAATTCGATCGGGCCTCCAATCACGTTGGGTGCCAAGCAATACCGTGTGAACTCGGAAGGTATCGGGACTAAGTAACCACTCTTGGAACCTTTTCGCCGACAGTTACCACGTGGATATAATCCTTCATTCGTACAATGCTCTCGAGTCAACTCAGGGTATGGCGTGCTGTCAAACCCTAACCGGTCGACTCACTTGGATTGGATGTTGCTGATGAATATCGGAAAACTCCTTTCCCGATATTATCGCCCGCCCTGGCCAGGGACTTCCACGCATTCTTCTTAGAGCATTCTCTCTCTAAGTACCGAGAGCGAATGATTCCTTATTGACACACAATTCCCTTCGTCGGTATTCCGCTGTACCCAATCCTTGGCGTATTAGAATCCCATGGCTAGAGATTCTTAAACCAAGGTCAAAGCACAGAAGTCTACCGACAAGGTGTCCTTGGTGTCTCAGGTTCGAGGACCATCCACGCAACTGCGACAATAGAATCAAGCTGGTTGACAGTGAGGTACAATACCATCCAGCGATTCAGTCGGATCAGTTCAGTGAACTCATTCTCCAATGAGCACCTACAGATTCGCCTTAGTATCTCCATACAAGTGACTTATGAGAGCAGTCACCCTCATCATATGAGCATGAGTAATCTGTACTAGTCTAACCGGATATCCGATGTCCTTCTCGGATATCTTCCGACTTGGAACGATTAAGAATATATATGTTTAAGTGATCAATCTCATTAGTATGATCTCATCATAATCTGATCACTATAGCACATATTCACAGACTTCATTATGAAACGATAATTAATGTGATTTACACATAATGAATATTATGCCATTATATTAATAAATGAAAAAAATTTACATAGTCAGATTGGCTTGTAGGCTACCTAAAACTAACAGATTGATCCTCAGCTGCTGGCCTTCTTGGCAAGGTCCTTAAGGCCCTAGCGAACCTTGGGAACCTAAGGGGGGGCAGCTAGTTGGAGCTCTCGCTGTAGGTTACCCTGCTGGGGGTTGGTCGATGGGGGGTCGACTACTTGGAGGCCCTCTACGCGATCGAGCTGCTCCTAAAGTCGTCGTAGGAAAGCTATTGTAGTTAGAGTCCTCCTTGCTGAAGATCTCCTAATGGAGGCAAGTGTCCGACCCCGGCAGGTGCGGTGACAGGTGTCAGGGGCATGTTAGCTTGATCAGTCGGGGGCTAAATAGTGGGAGCTTGAATAGTAGGTGGGACAAAAGGGAGAAGTGTAGGAGGGGCCGCAATGGGAAGGTCAACTGGAGAGGCAACCGACTGGGCAAATATCAGAAAAGCAGGGGGATAGGCGAGAAGACCGCACTAAAAGCAGTTGTTGTTCATTCTGACTATGACTTTTCTTTGTTTCCCAAAACGGCGTCATTGTAGATGCGTGAAAATTTGTGTGCCTTCCCCGAGGTATTGTACCTAGAGCGGAGGTGACATTTTATCCTTTTCCTTGAACAAGAGTCCTTGTTAGGAAGAGAGGTTGAACTCTGTTTATAAGCATACGCCTATTTTTACAACATCCAATGTGGGACTAAAGCGGTTTGCCATTTTTATGCCTCTACACAGCCCTCAGTGAAAGTAGGCGTGTGCGGACCCCTTTTAGCTGTTGGACAGGTCAAGCCGGCTAGGAGTGCTCGGACAAGTTGGTAGCCTTTTGTTCAATTCCCACAGACGGCGTCAAAAAGATGGTGGGTCGGAGATTCGACCGATTTGGATAAGATGACTGAGAATCTTTGAATCGTAGAAGACTCTTCGCACTTCCTACAAGATAGACACCAGGTCAGAGGAGACCCCAGTTGCGATCTGGAGGAACCCCCTCCGATGCCTAAGTCAAAGTATGCAAGGGCAAAGAGAGGGTAAAGACTTGAGCTGTAGAACATACCTTCTGGAGGTATTGGGGGGTCCCTTTTATAAAGACGGATCCTAGGTAACAGTCGAGTCCGATTGGGGAACGTATCAGGGGGGCTTTGTCTGATCCCCGGGTCGGACGGGACTCTAGCTTCTCTTATCTGACTCTAGTTTCCTTATGTGGGACTCTAAAGTTGATTCGAAGGAGACTTCCTTTGATTTTTTCACGCCTGCAGGGCGTCGGAGTCCATTTTGGATTAAAGGGCTTGCTGTTAAAACCTGGATGCACCGGCCCGCTAGCTAAAAGGCCCATCCGTCCCGAGCAAGAGGCCATGGCATCTTTGTGCGGGCCGACCCACTTGGTAAATAGACCAACAAAATTAAGCCCTCTCAAGTTAAAAAAAAAGATCCAAAATTCCACCTCGTAGGAACGTTCATTCACAAGGATTATTTTTCATTAATAAAAAGTGAAGTGGCTGATGTGGCTTAATGCATTTAGCTCACCCACTCGACTAATTGGATTGCTTAACTTGTTGGGGAGGAATATGGACAGGAGCCTGAACCCACCCGACAGGACCCCTTCCAACAGGGAGAGGACAGGACAAAAAGGCTTCAATGGCAATGTCTCCTCTGCATAAGGTTCAATCCCATCACCCCTTCATGCATGTTGGACATGTAAAGAGTACATAGAGTACCCATTCTTGTGCTTTTGTTCAGTCTACATCGAGAATTGGCTCATCTTGGGTTCCTCGTTGCATGGGGCAAGTTGGCTGTTGAGTCCATTGATCACACTCTATCTTGTTCCGTATCCTCTGATTAGACCCTCTCTCCTTTACTTTCTTAGGTTTACTTGAGGACAAATTTGTACTCAAATTAAATTTTGTTTGTTATTAGTCAGAAAGGTGCGTCGATGCAGGGACAAGTTGCTTCTTACTCGATCGCGACTGAAGTGTTCGTTCTAGGGAAGAACAAAGGTCATTGTTGCGAGTAACAAAGGCAAGAACTTTTCGTTCTAGATCTTCGGATCTCATCAAAGTATGGAACAACTTGGCAGTTGAGGGAAAACTAAATATGCGTTTTGAGCTCGTTTTCCAACCCATTAATAAGTACAGGCTTGAAAGTTTTAAAAGACAAGAAATGCTCTCGGCAATTGGAGAGCAAGCTGACTACAGCAGTGAGTATTTTTTATTTTTGATTATTTTAATAACCATTGAGGGTGGAGGCAACTTTAGAGAAATTATCATTATCATCCGATCTATAATTTATTTTAAATTTTTTTGGTCATTCGATCTTTGATGGGACCGTAAGGATGGCACAATAAAGTTACCTCCACTCTCTTAATTTTTTTTTTTTAAATATACATGTTGCTGTCGTCCAATCAAGACTGCTTACATGGCTACTAGGTGGCCTGGAAACCACACTTCAATATCCATATTATCGAAGGTTTTTCTCTTTTAAGACATGCTAGTATGGGTGGGAACCACTTCAAATCTCAAATAAAAATCATCCAATTATATTTTCTTTAACCGAATATCTCTCCCTCTACATCTTCAAACTCACTTGAGCAGGAAATTAATCATAGGTGTTGCAGTGCATTATATAATAACCTTTGCATGGGAGATCACCACAGCATTGGGGGGTGGGGTTTGGATGGGAGGATGCATGGACAAAGCCACATGCCACTGTTCCGCCGCCTCCTCTTTCTTTTGCACCTTCATCCCCTTAGGGCAAACAGTACCACAACCACATACATGGCAGGCCAGGCTTATCTTGATACAGTTGGAAGGAGGCTCCTGGTCTGCACTTTAGGGCACAGCTGAGTCATTGTGAAAAGGAGTTAGCGTAGTTAAATCATCTTACAACTCGCTCTCGGGATGTCTCCCTATTGAAGCCAAAGTCATGCCTTTCCTATCATAATTAAGAAACTCCTTTGCATGTGTGCGCCCTTCCTTCACGTTCACATGTGTAATGCCTCCATGCTTCATACCCTTCTTTTATATTAGTGCAGATCTTCTACGGCCCTCGATAGACGATCAGTAAAATGAGAGAGGGAGGGATTTTGCGATCATGGAAGAGCCTCGACGGGGTGGGATTTTGAGAGTTGTTGCCAACCCTACTTTACTGACGACTGTAGACGATCTGTGTTCTTATATATACTCCACGCGTGCTTCGACTATAGCAGCCTAGTGAAGGTGACGATAGTGACAAAAGATATCCCTTATCAGAAAAGAAATTTTTACTTATAAGTCACTGTGATCTTCTAATACTTCTTAAAAGTCTCTACAATCTTTATATATTTTTTAAAATTCTCCACAATTGTCTTTAGAAGAAGGATTTTTTGCATATATACCTCTGAAATATATCGAATTTACATGCATAACCCAAACTCTCACTTATTAACATCAATACTTGAAATCTTTAGAAAGTTACACTTATACACCTCAATCTAATGATTTTGTATAAATACCCTTAAATTTGCTAATGATTTTGTATATATACCCCTCAATTCACTAAAATCTTGCATTATGTACTTCCGACACCTCCGATGATATTATGATTTATGTAATGTTTTTGACATATTCGGTTGAAATTCACCTAAGTTTGACCGGAGAGGTATAAATCCAATATTTTCAAGATTTTAGGGGTATTAATAATAATATGTGAGAATTAGGAGTATACATGAAAATAGGGTGTCTTTGAGGGATATATATGAAAAAAACTATTAGAAAATTAACCTCTCCAAAGGAGCTCATCAGAGAGGGTCGATGGATCTTTTAGGGGCATTTTAAATAATTGTAAGAACTAATAAAGAATATAAAGATGGTCGGAGCTTATAAAATATATTCAAATATTATTGAGACTGATAAGTAAAAAATCCTATAAAAAAATAATCCAAAAGAGTGATAACATCAGAAATTTTTGGTCTTGGTAAGAAATTGACTGCTGTTGGAACTTTGAAGAGTATTTTCCGTCCATGCATATACCCATGACGGAGGACATCATCACTCAATGGAAGCGACCATATATGTAGGATACATGTAATTAAATGCATTCTTTTATAATGACAATTCCTGAAATTTGATATTAAAAACATAGCGAAAGATGAAAACCATGCATCCACATCACACTGACATTGGGAATATTGGAAACACTTTGTAAAGATGAAAACCTCCCACATCACACTGATGTTAGGCTTGGGAAACATTAGCACTACAAGGATACTTATATGAACTAATAACTCCCATGAACCATTATTTAATCTCTTTGCTTCCTCCACAATTAATTGTATGGAAGGATTTTTTGCATATATACCCTTCAAAAACACCGTAATTGCATGTATACTTTCAATTTTCACATATTATCATCAATACCCCTGCAATCTTCAAAATATTTCATTTATGCTCCTCCCGTCAAACTTAGGTTAATTTCAACGAAATATGTCAAAAACATTGCATAAATCATGATATCGTTAGAGGTATCGAGGATACAAAATGCAAGATTTTAATATATTGAGAGGTATATATGCAAAATATTAGTAAATTTAAGGGTATTTATGTTAAACTATTAATTCGAGGGATATAAAATGCAACATTTGAAAGATTGTAGGTGTATTGACGATAATATGTGAGAATTAGGAGTATACATGCAAATACGCTGTTTTTGAGGGGTATATATATGAAAAACCCTTTATGAAATGCTCCTTGGTGAATGCCTGACTGCTTAATATTATCTTATTCATAATCTCTCCAAGAAGGGGAGAGAGAGGAAACATTCATGCATATAGATGAATAGGCTCCTACAAGTTATTTCCATTCACAAGGTTATACACATACGCATCATTCGCATGATCTGACTTGGTACACTGTGCTTTGAAATCTGACCCGGATTAGGTTTTCTGCATACATACCTCTCAAAGACATCGTATTTGTATCTACACCCCTAACTCTCACATATTAGCATCAATACTCCTAGATTAATCTTTAGACAATTGCATTTATACTTTTCAAATGTAATGATTTTGCATAAATATCCTTAAATTTTACTAATACTTTATATATATACTTTTCAATTCATTAAAATTTTGCATTATGTACCTCCGAGACGTCCGATTATGTCATGATTTATGTAATGTTTTCGACATATTTCGTTGAAATTCATCTAAATTTGACGAAAAGAATATAAATATAACATTTTTAAAATTTCAAGAACAATAGTGATAATATGCAAGAGTTGGAGATATACATGTAAATACAATATAATTGAGGAGAATACATACAAAAAAAAAATCTCTTGTTTTTTTGACATGAAAAAGACTGTTATTCATTCATTCAAAAGAAAGGGGGGAATACAAAAGCAAAGACAAGTGAGGAGATACTAAGAGGCAACATGCCATCCGGTGGGGAAGAAAGGTAGTACGAATAGTAACACGGCACCAGTACAAACAAGCCACCATGTATCCCCTGGGTAAGCAAGAAAGCCATCAAGAGCATGAAGACATCAGGCATCTCCACTGAAAGCATGAGAAGTCAAGCGACGGAATCCGAAGGCCGTCGACATCCCCAGGGGATCAAACTCTGGTAGGTAAGGGTGCTCACTATTTAGTTTAAATTTAAAAATCAAATCGAATTATTCATTCCATTTGCTTTGATTCGGTTTGAAGTCTAAAACAAATTAATTTGGGTTCACAATAAATCGAACAAGAAAAATTAGTTTAGTTTGACTTTCACTCTTCATAAATCAAATTAAACCGAACAAATCGAATTACTTATAAGGACATCAGTTTAGTTTAGTGATTGTTGTATATATACTAAACTAAAATCATTGAAAAGTATGAAATATAATAGAGTATTGTGATCCTTTTTATTTAAGTTAAGAATATCTTTCTCTGTTCATATGTAGACTGTAATATTTTTTTTTTAAAATTAAAGTATAATGAGTGATACGACTTTTTGTTTTAAAATAATTTAATCTCTTTCATGATTATATACTAAACCGATTATTAGAAGTTAATTAGAATGACTAAATAGTGTATTGATTCTTTATTTAAGAATTATTTATTTATTGTATAAATTGTTAAAATATTGAAGACTTTTTTCAAAGATAAGATCTCACTATGACGATTAAATCAAATCAAATTGAATTAGACTAAATTAAATTCAGTCTGATTTAATTTGATTTTAAAAATATTTAATTTAATATGATTTAAAAATTTATTTAATTTGATTTGATTTAAATTCTCTAAAAAAATTATAAAATTAAATCAAACTAAATTAAATCGTGAACATTCCTACTGGTAGGACGGTTCTACCAAAACAAAATAGGGGACATGAGTGAGGGTCAGGTGGCGGAGGGTGGGGGCACGAATGGAGGAGGGGAAAGATGGGGCGGGCAAGACGAAACTGAAGATTCGAATCTGCACGTGTAATGGAGTGGTTGGTTCCTCCCATAGCGGGAAGGTCGCGGCATTGATCCCGCCTGCGTTGTGTGCGGGCGGGGATCGTGCCGCGTAATTGTTCGTTCTCCTCTTGAGCGGAAGAATCACTTTCCTCTTAAGTGAAAAAATCGTCTAATTGAACGGATATTTCATAATTTTAGGCAGATTCGAACTCAGTTCTTCGAACTTGAATACTTGGTCTGTAACCACTGAGCCACTTTGACCAAAAAAAAAGAAAAAAAGACTACACGGAAGAGAACACAGGCGAGGGCGAGGCAGAAATGGCGCCAAGGTGACGTGAAAACAAGGAAGGGGGAGGCAAAGAACGAACCTGAAGGGAGATGGGGGGAAGCCCACGGAACGGGGCCGCCCCACCCAGGCTTCCGCAGACCAGCAGCGGCGGATCTGCCGGGATTCCACAACAAATCCGCCCAACTGGGCACAGCAGAAGAAAGGGGAAGAACACCTAGCGTGGTGCCTGTCAACGCTAAAAAAGGTCCTTTTAATGAACGATTGAGCTTTGATACTACCTAAATGGGATTTTAGATTGTCAATTCAATGATCAGATAGTCTAAATTAAGAAAGTGCAAAGAAAAATCTTTTCCATGCACAGCTCAAATTGCCCTTGCGAACATGCAATGACTGTCCATGAGGAGGGCACCAAGACCGATTACTTGCATTATTCGGATGATTAAGTCTTTATTTATTAATAAATTAGCAAGCCAATAAAAAATCATGTCAATAAATTGTATTCTATGAGTGGAATCATGCCAAAGAATGAGAAATATGAGAAGGAGAATGGGTGAGATTAAAAAAAAAAATGAGAACACTATATATACATAAGGAATGAACCAAATAGTCCACCATCTAATTACCAATCTACCCATATGTTTGATTCATTCCTTATGCTTTCATTTGGTTATTAGTTTACTTTAAAGTCATTCCATTTTTATATTTAAAAACACAACTCTATAAATAGACAAAAATGTTCTTCTACAATTTTGATACAAATTACTCAGCCTAGTTAAAGCCATATAAGTCAGTGTTAATTAGCCCATTAACAAACTAGTTCATTGTTCATAGGCGCACCATGAACAAACAGTTTTATCATATATAGACTAGTCAGAATTACAGAGTTCAAGGCCCATTTGAAAGACATATATAATTAACTTCAATCTTTATTGAAAGTTTAGTAAGAGTTGTATAGTAATTATGAACAAACGTTTTCATGAAAATAAGATTTCCTAAACTAAATCTAATTCATGGGGAGAAAACATGACTCATGTATATCGAGTATCTCTCTGTTGTGTATGATTCAATTGGAATTAATATCCAACAAAGTTTCAACATATTGTTAGTATTATGTATGGCCTATAAGCGAATCAGATATAATCTTGTTCAATTATTTACAATAACAATAAATATTCAATATGTGTAAATGGAATTTTGTTTCACAACAAGACTAATTATAATATTCGTATCATATTGAAGTCCGTGTATTTGTACAATGGTTGTCAACTTATGATGAGATCATAATAGTGAGGCTAAGAACTTGTAAATATACATTCTCAATTGTTCATAGTCAAAGAATATCTAAAGTGGATATTAAATGTCTAGTGAGGCTAATACAAGGTACTCCAGTTCATGTGATGAGGGTGACTGATCTCATAGTCACTTATGTAGAGACACAATGTTGAACCTATAAGTGCTTATTAGTGAATGAGTTCACTGAACTGATCTGACTTAGATCGCTGGATGATAAGTTACCTAACTGTCAACCAGTTTGATCCAACGTCACAGCTGCGTGGATGATCTTCAGACCTAAGACACAAAAGATACCTTATCGGTGGACTTCTGGACTTTGATCTTGACTAATGAATCTCTAACCATAAGGTCCTAGTCTGTCAAATGACTGGGTTCAGTGGAAGACCTTCGAAAATGATTGAATGTTCAATAAGAGATTATTCGCTCTAGGTAATTAGAGAGATAATACTCCAAGTTAGATGCACGGGAGTCTCTGGCCAAGATAGATACTATATCAGAAAAGGAATTTCATGACATTGTACAGATGCATCAAGTCCAAATGGGTTAATTAGTTAGGGTTTGACAATTTACCATACTCTATGGTGACTCGGAAAAATATTATACGAATGAAGGATTATGTCCTTGTAGTAACTGTGGACGGAAAGATTCTTTAAGCAGGTTGCCGAACCCATTAGCTTCTGGGATCATATGACATTGCTTGGCACCCAAAATGATCGGAAACTAGGTTGATTAACATCATATGTTAATACGTTTAAGTAATTAATTAAATTTGTGATATTAATTAAATGTTATTAGTTGTTACTGGACTTAACGAGTCAAAAATTGGATTGGTACTTGGGCTTAGACAGTCACATGCACATTGATTCTCAAGTCAGGGTCAATTAGTGGGTTTTATATTAAATCGGTGACTTTTGTGAAAAGTCACCCCAGTTTAATATAAATAAATGATGTGAGGGAACCCCGGGCCAAGTTCTAGGGTTCCCCATGGCCGCCCCTTATTTCTCTCCTCCTCCTCCGTGGGCCCTATAGCTGACGCTCAGGACTCCGCAGCCTTGCCGTCTCTGACTCTCGTCTCTTGGGAAATTCACCGCTCGTATGCCACGGGCACTGTCGCAACACAAGAATGTCAGAAAACATGTCAATTAGGATGATGGAGCAAGGACGATCCCGCAACAGAAGAATCATGTAGATATGCTAAAGGTCGGGTATCTGCATGGCTAACAGTGTCGCTCCATCCGAACAACACGAACATGGAACCGAATCTGTGCAAGGTGATGAACGATCACCCATTCTTCGTTTTAGTCTATTCAAAATGGCACAGTGAGGGTGGGTTAATTTTATCGTCTCATTTTTTATGCCCATGGATCCCCCCAATCCTTACAATAGTATGAGGGCTAGGTTCCATTGTCGTCCGTTTTGATCTTCCCGAATTCGAGTTCTAGAATTAATTCCATGCATTTAATTCAATCTAATTGTTCTTAATGATTCATGTGTTGAATCTGGAATTAAAAAAATCATTTTTTTTCTTTGATTCGCAAAGAACGAACCCCAAATCATTCTAGGTTCGCCATGTTCTTCGTAGTTTTAATGGATTAAAGGGAATAAGAAGGGGGCGACCCTAGGGTTTTCAATGGAACCGTCGGCCTTCACCGGCCCCCTGGCCGACCCACAAGTGGGCGGCAAGGGCAAGCAACCCCCTCCTCCTTCTTCATGTCCGTGTGATTGGGAGGGGAGGGCGCCAGGGACGACCCTAACCACTGTCGGTTGATCGGCAGTGGCCAGGGAGACCCCTGATGGCACAGGTGTTGCCGTTGTAGGGAAGCAGTGCCGACACGGCGCCCCCCCACCCTTGGTGGCACTGTGCGCATGAGAAGGTTTCCCGCGCACAGCACCCTAGCCAGAGGGTTGGGGGGGGGGGGGGGGGGGGGCGCGACTGGGCCAGCTAAAAAATAAAATTTTTGAAAATCAAATCAAATATCCAATTTTGAAATAATTTATGCACATGGTGATGTGCTCATGCCTTACAATTTAGAATTAAAAGCATGCCAGAAAATAAAATTTTCAAAAAATCAAATCAAAATATCTCATTTTGATTGAAACCCAAATTTTGTGAAAACGAACCTATGTTATTTTTTGAAATTTTACCTACTTGTGATGCGCTCTATCATGTGTGGATGTTTTAAAGTTAACTACGGTCATTTATGCACATTTAAATTACCTCATGTGATGATTGTAGATGCCTGTGTGACCCTCCTCTCTTCTTCGTGGAACTTTGAAATGCGTGTCGCCTTGATGGCGCCACACCGTCGAACTGTCCGAAGCGAGACTCGTACACTGCAACACTAGACAAATGGGTGAGAGGGAATGTAGTGTGATCGCCAAGATCAAATTGACCTAACCCATGCTTCGTGAGGATGAAATGATCACGTTGTTAATGTGAGCAGGATGAGTGTGAGTTCTTCTCTCCTCCACCTCTAACGTCCTGGATGAAGGGCTCCGAGTTTCGATTCATGAGTAATAGCTATGAGAAAGACACAAAAATAACCCAATTAGCACTGCAAAATGTAGTAACTATTCATGCAAGTGTATGGAATGAAGAAAAATAGTGGGTGGATGCACCAGTTGGGTGTTCGAGAGGGAGAGTGTCCAAGTGTTATGGCCACTCACCTCCCTAATTTTGGTTAAAAACCTCTTAAAAACAACATCTAGGGAAGCCTAGATGCATGCAAGTGAGTGTTGTCAGTGTATGTAAGCATGTAGAAATGCAAGAACTAAGTGGAACGTGTGGTATGTATGAGGGTGAATGCATGGAAAATTCATGCTAGATGAAAAAAAAAATGGAAAGGAAGGGGCAAGAGAGCAAGGTTGGGCTCCTCCTTGGTGTCATGGGCGTGCTATAAGAGTATGCTTTGAGCTTGGTGCACTCCAAAGACTCCAAGCCTCCAACCCCGTTTCATGGTGCCACCTATGGGAGTTTTATAGAGGGAGTGAAAAATGAGGATTTTTTGAGTCTAAATCTCCATGTTTTGGTTTGAACCAATGTAAAATGGACAAGGGATGGTGTTCATGATTGGATTGAATGCATGGAGTGAGTGGGTGTTTGGGTTGTGGAGAGTGGTGGCCGTAGTGGCCGGAGAACGTTGGAGGTTGTTGGGATCCGGGTGGGACGCGAAGAACGCAGCGAAAACGATAGACAAAATAAATCCCGCTCGATGCCTGCTGATCTGATTCGAAACAAAAAATACAAACTGAAAACTAACGAGAGTAATCCGATTACTTTACGTGGATTCGAATCCGCTTCCGTCTCAGTTCCGTCGAGGCGATGCCGCAAGCCGTACAGACGTTCGGCCTCCAGCGGTATCCAGGCGATCCTCTGCGGTAGGTCGTCCTCGCTTCCTTGTCCGTATCAGCTCGCTTGCTAAAGATCCGTCGCCGCAACGATGTCCGAAAACCCGCCGACGGGAATTCCCGACTTTTGGGAATCGCACGCGGTGGAGACGGAGACTATCCCGGCACCTCGAACGGGGCGCCCAGAGAAGGAGGAGAGAGAAGGGGGGACGGCCAGCATGGGAAAACCCTGGAGCTTGGCCCAGGGTTTCTCAACAACATGTATATATATATTAAGTCGGCGTGACTTTTCACAAAAGTCCCCGAGTTAAAATAAATCCCACTTAAGTACCACCGACTGAGAATCTTATTGCGTGTGATCCTCTAGGCCCATTAACCAGTCCGATTTTCAGCCCGTTAAGTCGAATAACTAGTTATTGACTTATTGTAATTAATTAATATCTAGATATTAACTAATTACTTAACCGAATTAATATCTTATGTAAATTCGGTCGGACTTCCGATCAAGTTGGGTGCCAAGCAACACCGCATGGTCCCGGAAAGTAATGGAGTTCAGCAACCCACTCATGGAACCTGTCCGTCCACAGTTACCACGTGGCTATAATCCTTCGTTCGCACAATGCTCTCGAGTTAACCTAGGGTATGATCAACTGTCAAACACTATATGGTCAACTTACTTGAATCAGACTCCGCTGTACAATATCTGAAAACATCTTTTCAGATATTATTTATGCTCTGGCCAGAGACTCCTACGGATCTATTCTAGAGCATTCTCTCTCTAGTTACCTGAGAGCGAACAATCCTTTATTGAACACACAATCACCTTCGAAGGTCTTCCGCTGGACCCGATCCTTGACTATTAGAGATCCCATGGATAGGGATTCGTAGGTCAAGGTCAAAGCCTAGAAGTCCACCGATAAGATGTCTTTGGTGTCTCAAGTCTAAGGATCAACCACGCCACTGTGACGATGAATCAAGCCGGTTGACAGTCAGGTAAATTACCATTTGGCGATTCATGTCGGATCAGTTCAATGAACTCATTCCCTAATGAGCACCTACTGGTTTACCATTGTGTCTCCACACAAGTGACTAATGAGATCAGTCACCCTCATAATATGAGTTGAAATAACCTGTACTAATCTTACCAGATGTTTGATGTCCATCTCAAATATCCTACGACTAGGAACAATTCAAAATATGTGTTTATAAGTCATTAGTCTCATTATTATGATCTCATCATAATCTGATGACTATTGCACACATTCATGGACTTCATTATACGCAGTTACAAATATGCCAATCTACATAATGAATTTAATGCCATTTATTAGTGAACCAGAATGAAATAGGTGCCTTATGATTGGCTTAGAGGACACCTATATCTATCAGAGGTTTCGGTTGACTTAGCCAGATGCAGTGGACGACGCTCTTGTCTGCCGTTTGGTAAATCTGATAGTGGCTAAGGCTGCCATCCAAAAATTTGGACGACAATCGAAACTGTTATCTTCCTTCATGCTGAAGGTAAAAGTGAGTGCCGTTTGGGGGTGGAAATACTTATCACCTTCGCATTTGATCTCCCACTTGAACTCAAGTCAATCACCTTCGCATTTGATCTCCATCAAATCTAGGTGATGCTCACTTAAAGTCTGTGACTAAGACTTAGTCATGGATCTGCTAAATTATCTACAAATAGAATATTTTTCATTACGTTATTTTCTCTTAATCTTTTGTCTCTAAACTTGAGAAATAGCCTTAGAATGTTTTACAACTTCTGATGAGACCATGGCTCGACTACAAAATTGATCGCTCCCACTATTGTCCTACAACAATAGGACGTTATCAGAGACCTTTTAGAACTACATCTAGTTCTGGGATGAGCTTTTTCATTTATATTGTTCCAATAACAATATCACTTATTTATGTCGTCATCTTAATATCGAGTTCTTAGTTGGAACTTTTCCAATCCATTCATTTCTTATTAGAAGGTTAAACCCATGATTTGACTTGAAATTTAAGTCAGTGTGATCTCATAATTTCAAATCATCCTCTCCATATACTTGAATGCATCCTTAGCACTTCTCAAGTTCTTAGTGATATGATTCACTCTTTTTATCAAGGTTTCTCTATATCTTTCAAGGAACTTTTCCTTAAAGAAATAAATTCTATATCTCAACAATTGAAACTTATTATGAAATTTATGCCAAAAAATCTTAACATACTGGTCAATATAATATCCCTAACGATCTATCTTAATAGATTCGTATTTCCAATACGTGGAATGTTATAACAAAACCTATTATGGAAAAAAACATAGTTAATAATGCTTTTACTGATAGTAATATCCTGATGTCATTCTTAATTTTTTTGATGTTATTATCATAAAGCATTACTAAAACGACCGTACTCCCACTGTTCTCTTTGAACACACACAGTCTATGATCATTCTTAATGATCACGTAATATTTGACCATTAAGTTAAAACTCTTATTAAAACTTTGGGAAGCTCTAGTTTGATTCAAAATGATTTTTGAAATCATAACTTGCTTCTTGGATATTCTAAAAGCTTTAAAGGTGTATCATATACATCTTTCTCTCAATCACATTGAGAGAACGTTTTTCATATCCAACTACCATCATCTCAACATTATGATGGGCAATATTGACAAGTAGAATTATAATAAACTTATTAATGGTAATCACTGAGAAAAACTTGTCTAAGTCAACATTTTGACGTTGACTATTTCCTTCAGTTTACTATATAAGTTTTAAGTAGTCTATTTATGTAAATCTTCATTCTGAATAATTTGCTTGCTTTAGGTACAATACCCTCTAACAATACTATCAAGTTTTGAACTCAATAGTAGTTATGGATTATGACTTGGAATTTTTAACTTCTTGACAATCTCAAAGTTGTAATGACAGAGAGCATCATCATAGATTTTAGATCATAATCTTTATCTTCGAGCTCCTCTCATTTTCTTAAATATGACATGTCGAACATATCCTTCTAGTTACTGAGAGAATCTCAAAAATCTATGAAGCTTTCTAATGTGTGTTATGAGTAGTTCCAAACAATTAAAGATTATCTAATAATTTTATGTTAATTTGTGGGTCTAAAACATCTTCTAGTTTTATCAGCTCCCACTGTCTTCTCTGAGGACATGTTCCTCTTCATAGAAGACAACTTTCAGGACGATAATTATTCCATTGTCGCCTGGGCAATAAAAGTAATGTCCAAAATCTTTGGACACCTCACAAATTTATACTAGAGTATAATTTGACTTTAAAATTAGTTTTGTCTATAATTCACATCTTATATGAATTATTTGGTTTCCATATCTTATATGGACACACACTGATTTAAAATCATCTGTAAAATATAGACATTTAATGTTCATACTCATGTTGAAAAAGATATAAGAATTAAGCAAATCTTATTATGTATTGCACCATATCTATATAAAGTGCAATTCCTTATTCTATTATATTACTATGATGTACAATGAGGATCAATCGAGCGAGGATATAATTATCCTTTTAATGATTTGTGTGAATCATATACTTAAGTATTAATTTCTTTGATCAAATCAAAGAATTCTAATACTTCATTTTGATCTTATACCTTAACCTCTCAAATGCATTCGACTTGTATTTCAGCAAGTATATACAATCGAATCATTCAAAGAGTAAACTAATAAGGTAAGTCAATAGAAGTGATTATCTTTGGCCTTAAGAGGATATTGAGCTGTTTACATCAATATGTATTAGCACCAATAAGTTCTTACTGTACATGCCTGTATACAATACCATAGATAATCAAGATTTATACAGTTCATTTCTATAGGAGACTTGTGAACATTCGTCACATAAAATGTCACATTAAGAATTTATAGTGCATTGACTAGTTTATAAAATCTTATCGAACAACTATTGTTCCTTCATAGTCAATGTTATTCACTTTTATAATTCTTGATATCTTATGGAACTAAATAACAATTATTTCGGTTTCATATCATACTCCTATAGTTATACAAGGATTTACTGTCTGATAGTAACCTTTGCATATGTTGAACAACTGTTGAATCTAACTCAACACTTATATCTTCTCGATATCTTTTTATTTATCTAAATCTGCATACCATTGCAGATCTGAGAATCATTTCTAATATCTTATATCGGAGATGCTAATTCTCCAATAAATATGAAAAAGATTGATAATAGGAATATCTGAAACTTCTTTCAACTTTCATATTCGTTTTGCTTTTACCAGTATCCTTATATTGGTTGCAGGGGGAGAACTGCTACCTCTCTTTTCCAGCTGACTTGCCTTTATCTTTTTTAGGTGTAGGTTCGACCGTTTAAAATCTTACCACTTGCCTTTCTCAAAAGCACATCATGAATGCCTCTTCATCTTGGTCTATCCAAATAAGAGATTTCATGACAATCATTGCCTTTTATAAAGGTAACATGAGTACCTCTTCACTTTGGTCTATCCAAGTAAGAGGATTCATGATACCTTATTAGGATAGTGACTTTCACTTGGCTTTGATGACATTCTTTAGAGTTTTCCAGTCAATCAGAATCTGAGAAGTATTAGCATCTAATATGCCAATTCTCGAATTAATAGACGACATTTTAATGAACAAAGGAAATAATGTGATTTAAGCAGATAGTTCTTATAATTCAATTATGATTTTTTATCTTGAATTATTTCCCACTATTTTTCGACGGATTGTATAACCTTCAGGTATACAGAACGGAAGACTCCGACGGTCTCCTAGTGAGGATCAGAATCTCCAAAAATCATAGTATGACCTCGGGTAAACACATAGTATCATACAATTATCTCAGAGCAACCATCTCATGGTAATTGCAACTCCTTATAATATCCGATCTTATTTCGGCTCCCAGGTATTTAATGTTCTCGGGTAAACACAATAGACCATTATCTCTGGTCTAAGCTTTACCATCAATACATGACAGAGTAGAGTAAGAATGTAGCTCCCGGATAAATGCGAAGATAGCTACACTATTCCTTTATTCCAATCTCAAGGCATCATGATGCCATAGTTAATAGTCCTTTCATCAGATGGTGGCAGATCTTGGGTAAACACATAGAAACTACCATCATTGAATCGAGTTCTAAAAACTATATTGATGGAGAGCCACGCGGTGCATTTTCAATGACTCGTGCTCCCGCTTAGACTTTATGTTGAAGGTTTTTTTTATGTTAAGTTGGTCTCATCCTAGGTGATAGTCTATAAATATATCGTATATATTTAACTATACCAAGATATTAGCAATCGATTCATTAAAAACTAAAATGTATGCATCATCTATATATGTTCATTATGTGGTCATGGACAGCACAGTGATTAACTGGAGTCAAACAATTAATCACTACAACAATATAACAATTATATAACCAACATGCAAACACATAGGCATTGGTGATCTCATCTCTTGTCATCTTTTTTATTGCACTTGTGGATCATCCTCGCCTCTCCTCGGCCGGCACGATCAATTACAATATAAATGATATTTGAAACAATTTTCAAGTACAAATTAATTGTAAGAGAAAGCCCTATGGCCGAGTACAATAATGGAGAGAGATAGAATTACAATGGAATGAGAGAGAGAAAGGGAGGCTCGCAGATCTCATTAATTAACATTTAATTAACTCACTCAGATTCTACAATTATCCACATAAACCACATACCAACACATGATATGAAGTGAACAAAGCGCATATCCATGACCACTTCAAATTTTAACCATCTACACATAATAAAACACATCACATGAAGGCTAAAATTTTGAAAAATAATAGTTTTGGTTTTCTCAAAACCTGGGTACCAATCAAAATTGGATAATTTGAATTTCGAAAATCATATTTACTAATATGCATTTAAATCTAATTTAAAGCATTAAACACATCAACATGTGCACCAAGTTAAAATTAAAATTCTAAAATATTCCATGTAAAATTTAGAATAATTCTAAATTAATTAATCTAACACTTAGATTAATCTTAAATCACATTAGTAACAATCATTAACACGATATAGTCTAAAATTTAGATAGAATTAAAAATTCTTAAATAACACTTATAAAGAATTTCTAATTCCAATTATAATTAATTAACAACTCCTTGTTAATAAACCCCTTTTATTAAATGATATTTCTTAATAATAATTAATAAGAAATATTAATTAGAACATTTCTAATTAAAATAGTCTAACAATTAGACTTAATTTAATATTTTAATAACTTTTATAAAAGATCAAATTTCAAGTAGATTAGATTAATAAAAAACTATAATTAAGAGATCCTGGAGAAATATAATTAATTATCTCAATAACTATTATTGAGAGTTTATGTAAAAAAAAATTCTTAATAACTATTATTAAGGGTTAATTCTCAAGAATTAATTAACACCTTAAAAACTAGTCAATTAAATACTTAATAACTATTATTAAGTGTCCCTCAATTATAAAATATAATTTCCTAACAACGATTGCTAAGAAATTGTAATTATCCAATTAGATAATTAAAATAAAATTAACAACAATTGTTAATTAATTTTAAGATCAAAACAGTAATCTAATCACTTAATTAATTAACAACATTTGTTAATTACTCTTAAGATAACATCTTAAATTTAAATCCCTTTTTATTTTAAGATCATATCTTAAAACATCCCCTTATTAACAAAAATATAAATTAATTTTTAAAACATACTTTAAATAGAAATTAATTTCAATATTTAAGTTAAATGGGGTGGGATTCATTTATTAAAGGGGTTTTAGGAGTTAAATTGTAGTTTAATGGGCTTGGGATAGAGGGGCTTGAAGATGGAAGTGCCCAAATGGGCTGCTGGCTCGGACCTGGCCCCTTTGGGCAGGCCCAGGCACCTAGCCGAGCCAGGCCTGCCCTAACTGGGCTGTGTGAGTGCTCAAATCGGGTGTGTGATTATCATGAAAATTTATATTGTTTATTTGATAAGTGAACCTATTAAAAACTAAGTGAATGTGATCGCCAGAAACTTTTAACTAAAAAGTTCCAAAAAAAAAGATTGATCGCCTACCTGTTTATGAATTGGGAGATGTTGGAGTCCTTGATTCCCCTCCTTCAGCTGACTGAAGAAAGAGAGCCCATTTGACTTTGTTTATGCTTTTGATGCTTATGGGACTTTGAGGATCGTCTAGATTCCTTTTCCTCGTTGTTGATGCTTCTCTTCTCTTTATCTCCTTTTGTACCTTACAAGAAAGTGAAAAGAAAGAGAGAGGGAAAAATAAGAAGTCAAATAGATGTAGTATCTATTCCAGTAATCATTCTAATCATGCAACTTAAACAAAGAACTCACTTGTTTGATGGTCTTTTAAACCCCTTTAAAACATAAATTGGGAAATAATGCTAGTAAGTGTGTGTTGCATGGAGTGATGTGATCAAATTGTGATACTAATGTGATGAAAATATGAAAAATATGTAGAAATTAATTAAGAACTAAGTTGGATGATCCCTGGAAAGCCTTGGTCTTGAATGGATCTTGAAAGGACGAAGAATGGATGAAGAAAGGATGTAGCTTGCTTCAAGACTCCTGGAAGTAGCAGCTCTTCGATTCTTCAGCGTTTGGACGTCGTCTTCTTCTTGGATCACTCAAAATTATCACTAATCTTTCAAGAATTATCACTAATAATCACTATCATCACTAACTCTTTAATGACCAAGGGGTTGTGTATTTATAGGCTTTTCATCTGCGGTTATTAATAGATTAACATGAAAGAATTTGAAGTTTATCCAATTAACAAACAGATAAACACAGATTAATTCATATTTATCTGTAATTATCTAAAACGCGTCGCCTATGGGTGACGTCTTTTAAACTAATTAAGATAAGGATAAACATCGGAAAAAGAGACAGAATCAGCTTAGGAAACTTAAATGGCGTCGTGCATGGCAGACGTCTTTTAGCTAATTAATCAATTAATTAAGATACAAATTTAAATATCAAAATATGAATAAACTCTAAACGGTGTCTATATATGTCGATGACTTTTAGACTTTTTCATATTTGATTAAAATTTGAGTTAAAATCAATTTAATTAATTAACTTAAATTATGTCTGTCTGACCCGATACTATTTAGATAATTAATCTAAAAAGATTAATAAAAATTAACTAATGATTAAATATCAAACCATTTTAAGACATTATTATATGATATGAAATTTACTCAAAATGATGTCAAAATTAACGTGTCTACAGCTGCCTCACCTTAGTATCGTCTTTGCAAGGGAGTGAAATAAAATGGAATGTACTGAAAAGATGATGTCAAGGTGTGATGAGACACGCTCTTAACATCACATGTTTGAAATTTTTCTCAAAATTATCAATGAAGATAACTCAAGGAGATCAATGGAATCAATCATGTCTGGATGAGATAGACAAGGAAAATAAGGTTGATCAACCTCCACGGATTAGGAAGTACCTCAGGTCATAGACACTGTTGGTTTCATTATGGGGAGCGATTGCCAGCTAATGTGGACGTACTGCAGCCATGATGGATCTTAAAAGAAAACACAAAAATTTGATAAAGAATCCAAGAAATGATAGAATTCCAAGGATATCTTCAAGCGAACCTTAAAGATAATCAAGATACTCAATTCAGAATAGAATATTTCATATCATGTTGGAATTATTTGATCAATGGTATGAAAGTTAATCAAAAATTAATTCTTATCACAATTATATCAAAGTCCTACATGATATATGCTGGGCTAAAAGAAAATTATAAAATCAAATGAAATATAAATTAATCAAGGATAATAGTGTTAACTTGTCATTAATGAGTCAAGATACCAATTCTTGTAATTAAGTGCTAAGCCGAAACTCGTTTATTCACGCACCATCTTACAAAAGTGGAACCATCGTCCTTACTAATTAACAATCAAACGGCCTATCCGTGCGATTAAGAATTCTCTGGAATTATCACTGTTTTTGTTGTAGGGGAACTCAAATTCTAGTTTCATCAAAACTACAAGGTCCTTAATATACTTTAATAAATATTTAATATATAATAATGCTAATGATGCAAATTAATCACATGAAAGAATACAAAAGATAGAGATAACTGTCTTTTTAGCCACGGTCGAGACTCATAAACTCCCATCGTGGGATGTTCTTGAATTTTCAGCTTTATTTGGATTTTCCTGAATTTCCTGCACTCAAAAACTCATCAGTAACTTCAATCAAGTGTTTAATTAAGCATCAAAATATGGATAAATATTGAATTTCGGGCAAATAACAGAAAACTCTAAAACGGGTCGTGTCGCGCCGACGCTATTAAGATTAACTAAAACGCGTCGCTGTTCAACGACGCCTTTTCAGTCGCAGAAACAGGTTCTTGCTAACTTCTACCCGGATTCCAACTCTCATTGTGCACATCCCTTCTCCAATCCAGAAAAGCCTTCCTATAATCGCAATCCTTTTTATATAAACTCCATAAACTTGTATCAAGGCATCCCTAACACAATCTAGAGATCAAAGCTAGAGATTTTCTTCAAAGTTTAAGGATTTTTCAAAGTTTCAAGGCTTCAAGAAAGAAAAGTTTTAAGAACAAGATGGATTCATCAAACAAGCGGGTGAAGAAGACACTAGAGAGGCTCTCCGACGTGAAAAATCATCTAAGTGGAAAAGATCCTAACCTCCAAGTAAGCTAAACCATCTTTTCCTTCAATCCTTCTTTTCTTCAATTCCATGTTCTTCATATTCTTCAAGTGATTCTCCCTTCTATTTTTTAGGTATATCCTTTGTTTCCCGGCCTAAGGAAATTTACATCTCTTCCTTGGATTCGAAAGCTTACTAAAAGTACTATTATTTCCATGCAATCTTTTGTTTCCAAGTGGAACATCTAGGGTCTAGTAGTCCATGCAAAGCATTACAAGAGTCCAAACGTGGACTGGGCGGCTATGGGTGCTTTGATTGAGTTGTGGCATCCTCAAACCCATACCTTCCTCTTTCCCGAATTTGAATGCACTATTCTTCTAGAAGAGGTTGAACTTCTATTAGGCCTTCCTAAAATCAAGTTGTATGGTGACAATGAAGTGATCTAGAATAAGATGGCTCTGATGAGGGAAAAGACCACAGATCAACAATTGTTGATGAAAAACATGAAGGACCCAACAGAAGTTAAAGGATGCCTTACCAAGAAAGGAATTAATCTTGCAAAACTTGCAGAGTAGACTTTGTACGAGATTGAAGATCTTAGAGAGGATGACACTGAGAACGTGATGAAAGCATTCACCACGTGCCTAGCTGGAGCTCTGTTCTTTCCTGCTCAAGACAACATATTAGAAGATGATCAAGTCAGTGCAATCTACGAGATCTTTAAAGGAAGACAGATTGGCACAACGATTCTAGCTTATCTCTACAATGGGCTCTCTGCAGCGTCTACAGGTCAGCCTCCCTATGGTTGCATGCTACTCTTCGCTCTATGGGTTGAGTTGCACTTCAAGTTTGAATATAACACTAGAAATTCTGCAAGACCATCTTAAATATATCAGAATAGCCCGATCTTCCATATTTCCAACATTGTGAAATTCAATGAGAAGATGATCAATCGAGTGCCAAAACTCAAAACTCGAGCTGACTTGAGAGATTATCTGAAAAGAATGCCAACATATGGATTTTATTCCTTTCCACTTGCTCTCGTAGTAAAGTCAATACGAGTGCGCTGTGCAGCGGGTGCATAGCTCAAACTGATCGGATCTACTAAGTTCATGCTGTACAATCCTCACCGCTGCTATACTCAACTCAGCTTGCCTCGCCATGAATTCCCTGAGTTTTCCAATACTTCTCCAATTAAGAAGCATGCCTTGGAATCCAATGAAGATTATGAAGCCACTGAACTTATAGTCACACTATGGAATATTAGCTTCAATCATCGTGTAAAATCCTCTCAGAATGCTCATAGAGGCTTAACCTATCCATATGTAATGGGACTTCAGGAGATTCATCCTTGAATGCTCTATTTTTCTTTTCCTTTTATGATATAATAAAGAATTTATTTCAATAAAGAATTGTTCTTTTATGTCTTGAAATCCATCCTCAATCTTCTGTGACTTATCAAAGATTTTTCCTTAAGTAAAAACTTGATTTTTCCTTAAAATATTTCAATTCGGGTATACTTAATGCAAAAAGCGTCCACTCAGAAAGACGCCTTTCAACCATAATTCATTTTTCAAAAATCAGAGATTAATCCTTAAAACCCCGAATTATCCTTAAAACACGTCCACATATGTAGACGTCTTTCAGCCTAAATCCTTTTCCAAAATAATAGATTTATCCTAAAAATCCCGAATTAATATTAAAAAGCGTCCATATGTCTAGACGCCATTAAACCAAATTTTTTTTCCAAAAATCAAAGATTAATCCTTAAAATCCCGAATTATGCTTAAAACGCGTCTGTCTGGTTAGACGCCTTTCAATTCATTCTGACTTTTCCACATAATTCTGCCATTAATTCTGTGATTAATCTATTGAAACGCGTCGTAAAGTGTGGACACGTTTAATCATCATGCCTTGTACTGTTCTGACTAGAATTGGCGGTTTAAACTGAAACGCGTCGTGATGTGTAGACGCTTTTTGCTCAATTTCAAACTTCTGTCCTTACCGTCTCAATTTATGCGCCTTGAATGGCGTCGTTGTACCCTGACGCGTTTCAACTTTCTCTAACAGAAGCCGCGAAGGACCCCCTTTCTTCCTCATTCTCTCTTGCTCTTCCTCTCTCCTCACCTTCACCGGCGATCTTCCGGCGATTTCCTCTCTTCCTCGACCATCTCCGGCGATCACCGGCGAAGCTCAAGCCTTCTTCAAACTCTCTCACACCCAAACTTTCTCCTTCTTTATTCTCCTTCTCAATCCAAACTCCCTTGAAGCCATGGAGTGAGGTGGATCTAGCAAGGCCAAAGTCATGGCAAAGAGGCGGCGTACGACTTCCTTTGCGGTTGTGCCGACGGAAGAGATCCATGAGGAGGTGCCGGCCGAGCTAGCGGCGGTGGCGACCTTTTTGGAGTAAGAAGAAGCTCCTCCGGCGGCCGTAGGTGAGGAAGAAGGGGAAGAAGAGGCCCTCCACCTGGTAAGTTCCCTGTGTGATGGATTTTTAATTGAATGGAATGAGGGAAAGGGGTTCTTTCGAAGAACCTGAAATTAGTCTTAAATGGCGTCCAGACTAGGTGACGCCTTTCAAAGGGTGTCGCCATGGTCCGACGCCATTCAGGACAAAACTTGACTTTTAAATAAATTAGAAAATGGAGTCAAATGGCGTCAAGGGTATTGGACGCCTTTCAATAGGTGTCCATGTGACTAGACGCCTTTCAATTTTATTGATTTTCTATATTTATTAGCTGATAGGCTTCTTGTTTTATTTGCAGGGGACGATGAGGGCCCAGATCTCATAGGACTTAGTGATAGGGGCCTACCGGGGACTCCCGGACTTCCAGAAGGCGTGCCTACGTCAGATGGGGTTCGCGGAGATTCTGGAGATCGAGCCATTTTGGCTCGACTTGGTACTCCTGCAGGCGCTGCAGGAGAGGTGGCTTGCGGAAAGCAGGGCTTTCCTAATGCCCTAGGGACATATGGTCCCAAGTTTAGAGGATGTGGCCAGGATCACTGGCCTTAGGGTAGAGGGTCGAGTAGTGAGTAGGGTGACCTACCCCGACTAGTTGGGATTAGCAGAGAGTCTCCTAGGGATAGAGGTTTCTGGCGGACTGGGTAGAGAGTCTAGGACCGTGTCTAGAGTAGAGGTAGAGGCAGCCCTAGGACTAGTAGAGCCTAGGCGGCGATCTGACGAGACCCGCGAGGTTTTTAGAGATATATTAGCCGAGTCTTCCTCCGCTGTCTATTGTAGTGATCCGAGTCAGGAGGAGGAGGTAGATAGGCAGTTGAGAGTTTTTTTAGTTTTCTTCTTTGGTCGGTTGCTCTTCGGTACGAAGGGCGACTATATCCATTGTAGATTTCTTTCTTTGTTAGAGACCTTGACCATCTTCATGAGTATGCTTGGGGTGCGGCCCTCCTGGCCCATCTCTTCGCAGATTTGTCCGCGATCACGCCAGACCGTGAGACCACCATCAGCGGCTTCTCGCCGTTTCTTCAAGTATTAAATTATTTAATTATTTGTTTATGATATGAAATGTGATGACATGATGCATTTTCTAACCTACATGTTCATGTGCAGGTTTGAAGTTACTATTATTTCCCGCTCGGCCGAGCGAGGATTGTGAGGCCGACGCTGTACTGTTGGCTCGCCGTTGGCAGCCAATTATGGACACGGCCCTACAGCACCATCAACTGACGGCCCTCCGCCGTCAGTTCCTTGATTATCCGGAGCTTTTGGTGAGTCTTTTAATTTGTTCAATTTTGTTTATTAAATGCAATCTTTTATTTATTAAATGCAATTTATTTATGTGGATGCATTTAATCTATATGCAGGTGATCTGGCGCCTGTATCTGGGCATGGGTGAGGAGGGCCAGCCCTGGGTGACGGCTGGCCGGAGGAGGTTCGACAGGCAAATGTGGTTGCATTGCCTGAACGAAATGGAGCCCCTTCGCCTCCGGCTCGTCATGAGAACCCTGGGCCTCCACCAGGAGTGGATCGACGAGGAGGTCCAGGAGGGAGTAGGGAGGAGCATGAGGGGGAAACAAGCCCTCACGGACTGGCGTGCCAAGTTCCCGGAGCAATACGAGGACTGGCACCGCCGCGGCGTCCGGGTGGAATCTCATGCGGAGAGCAGCGAGGCTTCTCCAGCAATACTGGGCCCACTACGCCGATCAACTACGGCTCCTCCGACCACTCGATATAAGTATGACATTCATGCTTCTTTCATTTTATTATTGTCTTATTTTATGTTTGTGAATGAATGTATGCATATGTGGTATGCAGGATGCGCGAGACGCGGTCATCATTGACCTCCGGGCCCGCCTACATGATCCGGAGGCCTAGCTGGAGCAGGTCCAGAAGGAACTCTTCGACTTGGTATGTATGCATATGTATGAATATTTTATTAATTAATTTGTTTTGTCGATTAGTCACTGACGGTTGTCTTTTTGTGCAGCGCGCCGTCTATACCCAGGCGGCTCGCCCTTTATATGGTGCTTCGTCTTCTACCTTGTCTGCTGCTCATGAGGCTGCCTTAGCTGACCTCCAGGGTCAGCTTGCTTCTGCCATACACCGAGCCTCTCTCGCGGAGGAGGATCGTACTGCTCGAGTAAGTTCTATCCATTCCCTTGACTTTCTTTTTTCTGAATTCGATTTTGATTGCTTGATTGCCTTGGACTGATGATGTCTTCTCTTGTAGGTCACCGAGCTTCAAGAAGCCCTTCGGAGGACTGAGACAGACGCAGCTCGTGTCCAGGATCTTGAGGAGCAGGTGGCTCGACTCTCCACCGGCGATCTTCCTCGGGAGCTCTCACGCCTCCAATCCCGACTGGAGTTCATTACTGAGGAGCAAGAGCGGGAGAGGCAGGAGCGGCAGAGGATGGACGTGGAGATGTCCTCCCTTTGAGTCCAGTTGGGCATCGCCGAGCACGAGCGCAAGAGTATTGAGGAGCATTATAGGCGTGCTCGGCAGCGTGCTCAGGATCGCGGACAGGTGAGTGCCTTCACAGCCAGCGTGGCCATCTCTTTTGGTCAAGCTGGTCCGAGCGCCATGGGTCCACCGCCGCTGCCGTCCAGAGTTCCAGCGCCAGATACCCAAGATGAAGCGCAGAGTCAATTGGATGAAGGGGTAGGAGAGAGTCAGCCTTAAGGGCTTCACATGTACTTTCCCCTTTTTATGAGTCCTGTACAAAAATAGATTTTGATATATATATGAAACTTTTGCCTTCAACCTTGTGCCTCGACTTTCATGTCTGTGTCCTGTACATGATTTAGCAAACAGGTTAAGTATCTATTTAGGCTTAGCTCCTTGCTCAGTTAGGTAACTGATCAATCAATCCTTTTCTTGATAGAAGGGTCAAGGGGCATAGCCTTTATTAACAAAGGTAACATGAATAATCAAATTGTAAGAAAAATGCAACACGCAAGTAGACAGATACTCACTTGAAAATAAAATGAATGAAACACACTAGATGCGATAAGCAGATGCTAATTGAAACATTCTTTTTGTTTTGAAATATTCATTTTTTTTAGGTTTTGAAATATCTATTTTTTCGGATTTTTTTTTGAAATATCTATTTTTTTTGGATTTTTTTTGAAATATCTATTTTTTTGACTTTGAGATACGTGCTTTTTTTTTGGATTTTGAAATATGTATATTTTTTTATTTATTTTGAAATATGTATCTTTTTTGGATTTTGAAATATGTATTTTTTTTTGGATTTTGAAATATGTATATTTTTGGATTTTGAAATATATATTTTTTTTGGATTTTGAAATATTGTACAAACTAAAAGACCAGCATGGTACTCATATCAAAAGATCATATTCATTTATTAACTTAATTCTCAAATTGTTCTTCAATAATCTAACTTAGACCCATTGTGCTTGAACTTGTGTTTCCATTCGTGATCCCATTTGATGATTTGATCCTTAGTCAATCTAGGCCGTTCCTTAAGTTTGGAGTACGCCTCTTTAGAAAGAAAGGAAGAATTGGTTTAGAAAGCTCATGAGAAGGTTCCGGAGACCCAAAAAGAAGTTCCTTTCTTACCCTAATATCTGTTGGGGTTCGGTCATTTTTATTTCCGGAGTATTTATCGACCTTACGTTCCCTTTTATTTCACTTCATGGCCTTGACGTAAAGTTTTTAGTATAATGGCCTTTTGATATTGACATTTGGTTTTTGCCTTTTGATTTTTCTTTTTCTTTTCTTTTCTTGGGACGGATCTCCCCCTTTTTTTATGACGGCCTCCTACTGAGATGGCAGGTATTCTTGGTAGTCTATTCTAAGCCTCGTTCCAACATCATGAGTCGAGTGTAAAAACAGAATATTGTTTGAAAAGAATGATTTGCACTTTACACCCTCGGTCAAGCTTTCTATATTCCTTTGGACTTCACATCTTTTGTTACTCAAGAATCAAATGTGTCAGTGTATGCAATAATGTGTTTAAATTAAATTATTAAGACTGATAAGCGAATTTGAGCTTCTAAATTTTCTGATTCCACTGGTCTTTGCACCATGCTGATCGACTCTTTATCCTAAAGATAGTATTTCTTGAGATATAGACCATTCCAAGGGTGAGCAAACTCTTGCCCTTCTGCATTAACTAGACGGTAAGCGTTACCAGGAAAAGCATGCGATACAACATATGGTCCTTCCCAATTGGGTTGGAGCTTAGAACCCGGACCACTAGGTTTTACAAAGATTCTTTTGACGACCATTTCACCAGCTTTGAACTTACGTTTAATGACTTTATTTTGATAAAAACGTACTAATCTATTTTGATATACTCTTGCATGATTAGCAGCTGGCCATCTTTTCTCGTCTAAGAGTTCTAATTGAGCAAGGAGTGCTAAACAGTGTTCATCAATAGAAAATTCCTTATTCAATTGTACTCTTAACGACGGTATAAGGATATCATATGGAACTGCCGCCTCCATTCCAAACGTTAAGGAATAAGGAGTCTGCCCAGTAGGTGTGCGGATTGAAGTTCCGTAGGCCCATAGAGCCTCAATCAATTTTTCTGGTCAATCTGTAAATTTATTAGACTTGCACATCTTTTTGATGATTTTTATCAAAGTCTTGTTAGTTGCTTCTGCTTGGCCATTGCCTTGCGGATAATAAGGAGACGAATGATGCAATGCAATTTTATACCTATTGCAGATGTCTTTTAGCTTTTGTGACACGAACTGGGTCTATTGTTGGTGACGATGGTACTTGAAATTCCAAATCTGGTGATGATGTTCTTCATGATGAACTTGTAGACAGTTGATGCTTTGACTTCCGTGTACGCTTTAGCTTCCGCCCACTTGGTGAAGTATTCCGTTGCTGTGAGGATGAAGGACTTCCGCTTAATGCCGGAATCAGGATTGCCAAGGGGTCCAATGATATCGAAAGCCCACATTGAGAAAGGCCATGGGGAGGAAACATGATGGAGTGAAGATGCGGGAAAATGGATCTTATCGGCGTGAAGTTGACACTTGGCACATCTACGGACATATCCTACACAATCTTCTTCCATGGTTGGCCAATAGAATCCTTGTCTTAGGATTTTCTTTGCGAATATCTGTCCATTAACATGGCCTCCACATACTCCAGCATGAGCTCCTTCCATAACCTTCCAAAGCTCATCTTCGTCTAGACATCTCAGAAGAACTCCATCAAAGCCTCTTTTGTATAATGTTTTTCCAACTAGGGTGTATCTTTGAGCAACTCTCCTAATAGCTCTTTTCTCCTCAGCTGTGACTTCTTTAGGATATGATTGATCTTCACAATATTTAGCAATTTCGTAGTACAACGGCTTTTGTTCATCATCCATCTCTTTTAACAGCTCCATTAACATAATTTCTCTCTTTTCCACAATATTTCCATCTTTGACCTTCTTCAGCAGCTTCTCCTTAGTTCTAAGAAACGAAGGGTCTTTCACGGTGGGTGAAAGACGCCTATGAACCATAATCGACTCGGATTGTCTGCTGATTGGAAAATTAAGAGAAGATGCAAGTAAAGCTAGAGCGTCAGCTAAGATGTTCTGATTTCTAGGAACACGGACGAAGATCAATTTTGTGAAAAGCTTAGCATAAGCAGAAGTGAGTTCTTGATAAGGCTTGAGCTTGAGATCAAAAGTTTGATATTTGGTTAACACCTGGCGAAGTATCAATTGGCTATCACCCACAATTCTGAGTTTAGTGGCACCATGGAGATGAGCAACCTCGAGGCCAGCAAGGAGTGCCTCGTATTCAGCTATATTGTTAGTGACTGAAAAGTCAAGCTGAAAAGCTTGTGGAATGGTGACACCTTCAGGTGATAACAGAACAATGTCAATACCCATTCCATGGGAATTCAGAGCTCCGTCAAAATGCAGAGTCCACATATCAACTTTGATTCGGTCTATGGACATCAGTTCTTCATCCGGAAACTCCGATCGGACTGGATCAAAACGAGGAAGGGGGTGATGAGCGAGATGTTCTGCTATGGCATGGCCTTTGGTCGCTTTCTGTTGAATGTAAGTGATATCGAATTGAGATAGAAAGCTTTGCCATCGTGCTAACCTATAAGTAAGGACAGATTTCTCAAGGAGAAACTTGATCGAATTCATCTTAGCGATAAGATGGACTTCATGGGCTAGAAAGTAATGTTTCAATTTCTGAACCACCCATACAAGTGCTACACATGTTTTCTCCATCGCTGTGTATCTCTGTTCAGCGGGGTTGAGAAGTTTAGAGAGATAGTAGGCTGCCCTCTCCTTTCCTTCTTCATCCTCTTGTGCTAGGACAACCCCCACCGCATCATCTAGGATAGAAATGTATAGTATCAATGGTTTGCCCTGAGATGGTGGTCTCAAAATATGAGGACTTGCCAAATAATTCTTTAATCCATCGAATGCCTCCTGACACTTATCGTCCCAATCGAATTTGATTCCTAGCTTTGTAAGCTCGTAAAACGGCTTACACCTTTGTGAGTACTGGGAGACAAAACGACGAATAAATTACAACCTCCTGATCAATCCTCTCAACTCTTTCAAATTTTTGGGAGGTGGCATTTCTCTAATAGCCTTTGCCTTGTTGGGATCGATCTCGATTCCCCGTTTACTGATAATGAATCCAAGTAATTTCCCTGAAGATACCCCAAATACACATTTCTTAGGGTTCATCTTTAACTGATATTCTCTTGATCTTTCTAATACTCTTGCCAAAACTTTGGCATGCTCAGCCTTAGTCTTAGATTTCACCAACAAGTCATCCACATACACTTTTAGATCGATATGCATCTTGTCGTGAAATATTGCCATCATAGCCCTCTGATAAGTGGTTCTAGCGTTCTTTAATCCAAAAGGCATGACGACATAGCAATATGTCCCCCAAGGTGTAGTGAATGATGTCTTTTCTTAATCTTCTTCTGCCAATTTGATTTGATTATATCCTGAAAATCCATCCATAAATGATAAAGTTTCATAGCCAGCAGTATTATCGATAAGTACATCAATGTGAGGCAATGGAAAATCATCCTTATGACACGCCCGGTTCAAATTTCGGAAGTCAATACAGATCCTGACCTTCCTGTCTTTCTTCATAACCGGGACTATGTTGGCCACCCATTGTGGATAGAGGACAACTCTAATGAATTTGGCCTTATGTAACTTATCAACCTCTTCCTTCATCTTTAAAGCCATTTGTGGGTGGAATCGCCTTTACTTCTGTTTAACCGGGCTAGCTCCATCCTTTAATGTCAACCTCTGTTCCACTAGCAATGAGTCTAACCCTGGCATATCCTCATAACTACAGGCGAAAGTGTCCTTATAATCCTTAAGAACTTGTACCATTGCCTTCTCATCCATTTCAGAAAGATTCTTACTAACGAGGACAACCTTAGGTTCGTCTTCAGTCCCTAGATTGATTTCTTTGGTGGGCTCTTCTACAGCAGCTGAGGGTTCATCGAATCTTTTTACTCCAATAGCATATGCCTCAGCCGCGTCATCGTCATCTTCTTCATCTTCTACAATGGGGTCTTTTTCGTGTATCAATTCATACACCCCATATCCATCATTAACTGACTCATCATCTACACACTCTTCTGGCATCTGAATAGGATTATCTAATAGTTGAGGGATCATAGAGCAAAAAAGGCATTTAAATGCTAAATCCTGGAGGTATCTATCTGGAATTTGTTTACCCTTAGATTTTCTAGACTTCCTAACCTGACTAACTTGCCTAGAACTAGACTCCCTAACTTCACTAGACTCCATATCCTGACCTAATGAGGATGAAGTAGAATGAAAATTATAGGATACAGGCAGAAATACAGGAGAATCCTCCCGTGGGGAGGGGCAGAGTAGATCTAGAAGAGAATCTTGACCGAACGACCCGCACGATGGGGTACAATCGGACAAGTAGGAAGTTTCCTCAATGAAGATCTGAGAGAAATTTGTTGCCAAATTGGCGTTTTTTTTTTTTTCTGAGAAAAGATGAATTAATCATAAAACAAGAATGAAGGTGAATAGGAGGAGAATGGGATGGAGGAAGTGGCACTAAGACCAAAGGATTGGGAGGATCATACAGTAGTATGTTCCAGATTAAATTATAAATCCTCTCTGGATCGAGAGGAGGTTGAGGAATGAAGTCCCGTGGGGACAGAGTTATCATGATGGGCGGAGCCCGTGGAATATCTTCAGTAATGACCCGCGACCAAGTCGAGGTCAGAAGCAGAGTGCGGAACAAGGTATGAAGTGTGAAAATGTGAGAAGGATAAGTCCCCCTCTAGAGAAGATCCGTGGTATGACCAGCTCCCCTTCATCTGTTTCCTCAGACAGCAGTATTCTTTTATCAAAAATGGCACCAGGCCCTTCAATTAGTTCATCTATTTGTGGCAGCCACTTAGGTTCTGAGGGATCAAGAAACAATCTATTTAATGCAATATATAGGTCCCTTAAGTCAAACCATTTTTACCATTCACACTCGGGGTCTTGAAACTTTCTCCTTTTCATTGGCCGCAGAGCCTCCAAGGACTGGTACATGAGCAATTCTGAACAATGTCTGGCCAGGTCTCTTCCATATATGTCATGGAGATCAAAACAGGAAGTAATGACCACTGTATTATCATGACTGATCACGGGCCTCTTGACGAAATGTGTGTATAGGGTCCATGTTAAGGGTTCCCGGCCTTCTTTGCATGGTGTAGACATTGTCACCCACATCTTCTGGCCGTCTTCATTTTCTTCCTGCTGAGTAATGTCTAGCTTCACTTTTCTTGGCCTATAGCCCAGGCCATTTCCAGGTGTCCTTCGGTTGTCCTTGATGGGCGTGGTTCTGCCTTGTAATTGTGTGCTTAGGCCTTTTCCAGGCTGATAACCACCCTTCATCATTATTTTCCAACTAGGGGTACTCATGCACTTCTCCCGTTTTATGGCATCTAGTGGATAAGAAGTAAGAGTGGCGGCTTTTAAAGGATTAGCCACCGAACGGTAGACCTATAATACCGACAAAAAAGGTTGTCGGCCAGGTGAAGAACTTGGCTTGGTATTCAAGGAGTGAGTAGCAGTAAGGATCGGCATGCTCGTAACTTTAATGATTCGTCCTTTGTATGGAAATTTGAGGCACTGATGATTCGTAGAGGGAATCGCCTCGAGGGTTTTTATATAAGGACAACCCAAAATAACATTCAAGGAAGGATCAATTTCCAAAATATGAAATTCGACCTCGGCATGACATACTGGGCCTAACTCTACTTTTAAATAGGCCATTCTCATAGGGGAATGGGTGGAGTTATCATAAGCTATAACAAAGATAGGGCTAGGCAACCATTTTTCTTTGGGTACACCACATAATTCAAGGGTCTTCAAAGGCAGGACATTAATTGAAGCCCCTGTGTCGACCAGACATGCATCTACAGCCTTCTTGCAAATATTGACCGTAATACTTAGAGCCATACTCCTAGCTGCTGGTGGTGCTAGTTCCGAGGCATGAAATAAGATAGAGGGCTGATCCCCCTGAGGAACTAGTAGTGCGGCGATCTTCTCTACCGGCACGTCTTCATTGACCATCACTTTTTGTAGATACTGCATCAGAGCTTCCTGATGGGTCTTCGATCTCTTTATCAATTCAAGCACAAAGATTTGTGCTGGTGTTCTGTCAAGATGTTTCAATAGGTCATATTGAGCGCCTGGTGCACTCTCATCGTTATGCGCTTCCTCCGGCGGCCGTAATAGGCCGTCTCTGACTGTTGATTGAGGAAAGACCCTATTGAAGATCCTCCCACTCCGGAGTACATGTTCTTTAGTTGTGGAAGGGCCAGGTGATAACTTGAGCACCGCAGGGTTAGTGGATGGTGTAGATGGTGTGGAAGGTTGGTATACGGGTGATGGCGTGGGGTTAGTTGGTGGTGGCATGGTATGGATGAGGGGCTTAGATGGTTGGATGGTGGAGGGGTAATTGGTCGGTGCGGATGAAGTGGGGAATGGCATGCGGAGTAGAGGTTTAGATGGCAGTATGGGATTTGGGTAAGCGGTGGTGGTAATAGGTGATGTAGGGAATGGTACGCGGAGCAGTGGTTTGGATGGCATGAGGGGTGCGTAATTATCTTGCGGGATGTTGTTTGATGGAGGCGTGGTGGCGTGGGGGATAATGGGTTTGAGGAAAGTGGGCGGTATTGATGGGTTAATGGGTGTAGGTAAGTGATATGCGGGTGTTGGTATAGACGTGATGGTAACGGGTTGTGGTCTAGGTATATGGAGAGTGCGACGTGGTGGTTGTTCTGCGGTGCTCGGAGTGTGGCATGTTGAATAAATAAAGGAAGAGTCCTCTATCTTCCACTGTTGCCCTCGATTGGCCTCAGACCGGCTATTTGTTAAAATAGGGGAAACTTGATTCTGGTTTTGGTGCTCCGGGAGTGGGTTTTGCACTATACCCATGTTTGGAGGTGCCGCTGCCTGCGCCGGCACTCTTGGTTGTTGTTGTTGTTGTTGTTGTGGTCTTCTTGCCTTCAAGACGGATATATACTTCTTCATTTCTTCCCAATCAATGCCTCCCTGCTCGTTGAGATCATGAATATAATCTCGGAATTGGAAGCATGTATCTATGGTGTGTCCAGGTTGTCGGTGGAAATAACAATACCTGGAAGTGTCGGCATTTTGGGGCCAAACTGTTTTTTCTCTTGGCAAAACCAAAGCATTGGCTGCCATTAAAGCACTGAAGATATCCGATAAGGACTCTGGAAGGACTGGATATTCTGCCCTTTTCGGGCCTGGGGGGTTCCTCTGCTGGTTATAATCAACAGGAGGAGGTACATTGTGGTATGCCGGCGGTGCGCGCGGCTGGTACTGCTGATGTTGTAGGGGCTGATACTGCTGTTGTGGGGACTGATACTGTAGTTGCCATTGTGGCTGCTGCTGTGGCTGCTGTTGTGATTGCTGGTTCGGCTCTTGAGGCTGCTGGTACTGAGGCTGCTGATACTGTGGGTTCGGCTGCGACTGTCTGTAACCCTGCTGGTTTGGCTGTTGCAGCTGCTGGTACTGTGGTTGCTAATTCCTCACGAATTGGGGCTGATTGTTGTTCATGCTACAAACCTGCTCATGGGAGAGCGTGCCCTCAGTAGTTGGACCTATGCTAGGAGAATTTGGCACGGCAGGCTTCCGAGGTGGAGGCCTGCTAGGTCGGTGAGGATAAAAAATACTAGAGAATGTAGCATCCTTGAAAGCATTTTGGCAATACCGCGCCCTTTCATAGAGCACTGCCATGTTGGTCAAGTTGTTCAGGGCGAAGACTAACTTAAACTGAGGTGTGGCATTAGAAATTAACATCTTTACTTGCTCTGACTCAGACAAATGATCTTTCACTTTTTCTGCCATGCCCCTCCATCTATCAGCAAAACTGACGAATTCCTCGTCGGGCTTCATTGTTTCTACTATCAAGTCAGTAATGGAAAGGGAGGGTGCAACTCTATCCTGGTATCGTTGAATGAATTTTCGTGATACGATACCGTAGTCCTCTACTTCAGATGGCTCTAAGGAAAAGAACCATTCGAGGGCTGGTCCCTCCAAGGATTTCCTGAACAAAATTGCTAACGACCTCTTGTCGTTTTGCTAAAAAGATGACTCATGCATAAACTCCTTCAAGTGAGTGAAAGGGTTACTAGTACCGTTGTATTTTCGGTATACTGGCATCTTAGAGGGTGGCAGATGAAATACAGGCAGACTTGGCAGGTTAATCTCAGGTGCAACTTTAATTACCATCATCTTCTGAAGGTTGTTGAACTGTTCATCCATACGCTCCATCTTTGCAAGCAGAGCTTGTGTCGTTGAATCAACTTGGGGAGGAGGGGGAGGTGAAGGTACATGATAGGCTTGTTGCCTAGAGTATGTGGGGCAAGGAGGACAATAGAGTTGAGGTCCGGCAGAGCTTCCGCCATGCCCGAGGGCATTTTGGTAAGTAGACGTCGGTGGCTTGACCGGTTGCCTTGAGGAGGACAATTATGGCCCAGTTGGCCGAGAAGTTGAAACATGGAGGCCTTCCATGGCCTGGTGAATGAAGGAAGTATGATGAGGAGGTGGTTGAGGAATGACAGGGGGAGCCGTAGGGTTCGGTTCGACAGACTGCAAGGGCGTCTTCCCCTTCAAAATAGATTGGATTGCCTCGAACTGTCGAGGATCCAGACGGGAGGCAAGAACTCCCAAAGCGTTCACTAGATCCGAGGGATTGGAGGATGAGGGATCATTCAGGTTCATGCCCCCCTCGAAAATAGGATTAGAAACCGCATGCACATGTGGAGGAAGATCAGAATATTGATCATGAGCACAAGGAAGAGGGGTTTGGTGGTTTCCCTCATATCGAACTGGACAAGAATGGGGATTACGGGGGGCATCAGCATCTCCCCCGCTTTCAAAGTAGTAATCAAACTCAAGAGGGGCATTAGCATCTCCCTTATAGTTGACTAGGACATCTAGAGCCATGCACAAATCCCTACCTGATCGAAGTAGCATGATATTAGATTTTTTTTTTTTTCAAAGATTTGCAGACAAGTTGCACAGAAATCAAGCAATCAAGTGGATGTTTAACGTTATTTCAGGATTCCTTGTTAGGTTATTTGGATTCAATTAATCACAAATTCACTTAAGGGGTAGGATCCTAGTTTCAGTTCAATTTCCACCGTTATACTCTATGACTTTCTCTCACAACATTATGAAAATCTAACCAGGACTTCGATTGGTACAACCAGCCCGATGAACAAGGAGGAATACCTTGATTTTGGGTACTTACGGAGGTCTTTAACGCCAACCACTCTAGTGTGATCGTGGGACCGACCCAATCAAAGAGAGGTGAAGATGTCAAGAAGGGTGTTCCTAAGAGAAAAGGGGGGATGTTAGCCCCAGTGCGTATGACCTGTGGCCTGGGTGGCTTCTAATGCTTATTACATAATGTGTAGTAGCAAGCAGATCAGAAATCTGAGAACTAAAGAAAAACAAGAAACTGCCTAAATCGCGTCGCTGTTCGTCGACGCTATTTAAACAGAACCTTATTTTTTCGTAGAAACTCAGGCATCAAACAACAGAGATTTTTGCCTGAAAGGCGTCTTGGAAGGGCGACGCAGTATGAAAAGCGTCCCTACCCCTGGACACTTTTCAGGTCGCAGAATCAACAATTCAAGAGGAATTTCTGGATCGATTCCTTCTCAAACAAACAGGATAAAAGCAGTAAATAATTGGCTTATGGGAATCTTTTTTATTTCAATTTTTTAACAGGATGATTTATCATGTAAACAACAAAACATTCAATCAATCACACATACTTCTTATCACAAAAACAACTCTTCAATCAATCAAACAGGGAGGGCAAGATCTTGCCGCAAGGGTGTGCACGTGGTGCACGTGGGAATAATAACTAAACTAAAAACTCACCAACCGGTGAGGGCGTGTCGAGAGACACAGGTGGTGCACCGTGGGTGCCCGATTGATAAAAGCAAGAACAAAGATTAAAAGATGGCGAGACCAAGTCCCACCGTGATTGCCAAAAAGCTGTGAGTGCTCAAATCGGGTGTATGATTATCATGAAAATTTATATTGTTTATGTGACAAGTGAACCTATTAAAAACTAAGTGAATGTGATCGCCAGAAACTTTTAACTAAAAAGTTCCAAAAGAAAAGATTGATCGCCTACCTATTTATGAATTGGGAGATGTTGGAGTCCTTGATTCCCCTCCTTCAGCCGGCTGAAGAAAGAAAGCCCTTATGACTTTGTTCTTGCTTTGGATGCTTATGGGACTTTGAGGATCGTCTAGATTCTTTTTCCTCGTTGTTGATGATTCTCTCCTCTTTATCACCTTTTGTACCTTGTAAGAAAGTGGAAAGAAAGAGAGAGGGAAAAATAAGAATTCAAATAGATGTAGTATCTATTCCAGTAATCATTTTAATCATGCAACTTAAACAAAGAACTCACTTGTTTGATGGTCTTTTAAACCCTTTAAAACATGGATTGGGAAATAATGCTAGTGAGTGTGTGTTGCATGGAGTGATGTGATGAAATTGTGATGCTAATGTGATGAAAATATGAAAAATATGTAGAAATTAATTAAGAACTAAATTGGATGGCCCCTGGAAAGCCTTGGTCTTGAATGGATCTTGAAAGGACGAAGAATGGATGAAGAAAAGATGTAGCTTGCTTTAAGACTCCTGGAAGTAGCAGCTCTTCGATTCTTCAGCGTTTGGACGTCGTCTTCTTCTTGGATCACTCAAAATTATCACTAATCTTTCAAGAATTATCACTAATAATCACTATCATCACTAACTCTTTAATGACTAAGGGGTTGTGTATTTATAGGCTTTTCATCTGCGGTTATTAATGGATTAACATGAAAGAATTTGAAGTTTATCCAACTAACAAATAGATAAACACAGATTAATTCATCTTTATCTGTAATTATCTAAAACGCGTCGCCCATAGGTGACGTCTTTTAGACTAATTAAGATAAGGATAAACATCGGAAAAAGAGACAGAATCAGCTTAGGAAACCTAAATGGCGTCGTGCATGGCAGACATCATTTAGCTAATTAATCAATTAATTAAAATTCAAATTTAAATATCAAAATATAAATAAACTCTAAACGACGTCTATATATGTCGACGTCTTTTAGACTTTTTCATATTTGATTAAAATTTGAGTTAAAATCAATTTAATTAATTAACTTAAATTATATCTGTCTGATCCGATACTATTTAGATAATTAATCCAAAAAGATGAATAAAAATTAACTAACGATTAAATATCAGACCATTTTGAGGCATTATTATATGATATGAAATTTACTCAAAATGATGTCAAAATTAGCGTGTCTACAGGCTGGGCCTAGCTCGGGTCCGGCCTGGAGCGCTCGGGCGGGCCGGCCCGAGCTAGAACCTAGACGGGTTCTGCGGCTAGGGCAAACCCTAGCTGCCGCCGCCTGGTTTGCCCCTTCTTACCCGATGCCGGCAAGGGGGAGCCAGGGCAGCGCTGCCCGGCCTCCCCGCCGCCCCTGACGGGGTCGGTTGGCGATGCCGGCGCCAGTGAAGCTCCGGCTTCCCCCCCCACCCTTTCTTGGGAACCCGACAGTTCAACAAAAGAAAAACTAGTTATTTTCCCATCCATCGCCGACAGGAAATTGCAGCTGTAGCCGGTAGTGGCAGGGGGGCTTTTCTCGATCGTCCCTGACGCCGGTGATGGCCGGCTGGCATGGCCTTCGCCTCCGATGGCCCCCAAAACCGGCGGTGAACCAGTTTTAAAGCTCCTTTATCTCTTCCAACAAACCCTTTTGAAGGAATATTAGAGAAAGGGATGGGCATCGCCGTCGATAGTCGGCCACACTTGGGCTAATGGGAACTGCCAAGGGCTACTGGTCATACCAGTATGCTTAACCATGGTGTCCGAACACCATCAAAAACCCTTCTACAAGGCCCACAAATCCGGTTCTTCATCTCCACGAAGAACATGACGAAACCCTATTAAAAATTTGTTTTTCTACATAAAAAAAATCTAATTTTTAAACGTTCATCCCATGAACAATATCTACGAAGAAAAATGAATCATTGCATGGAATTAATTTAGAATATTAATTTCGTCGTTCCGAAGCGGATCAGAGTGGAACTTGGCTCTGATACTGTAGGCGCCCGGAACGTCCCCCGCCGCGGCTGCGGGCTTCGGGCGAGGGTTCCTCTCCGTTCGTCTTAGCACTGTGGCGATTTAAAGGGGTTAGAAATTAGGATGTGATCGCCAGGAGCATTACCTCTCGGTTCCTGTGCTCCGCAGGATGGTGAGGATGTGATCGCGTTCTGTGGGAGCGGGAGATGCTGGTTCCTCCTTCTCTTCCTCCGGCCGGCCAGAGGAGAAGAGCCCGGTACTCTGCACGCGTGAAGGTGGTAAGAACCCCTGAAAAGAGAAGACAGACAAAGAAAAGACAATCACCCAATTAGAACTGTGACATGTAGGAACCGTTCATGCAAACATAAAATTAACTAAAATTAGAGGGAGACGCACCGGATGGGTGTTTGGGAGGGAAGGTGACCATATGTTATGGCCACCCACCTCCCGATTTTTGTTTGGAACCTCTGGGGGTAAATAGGGATTGCTAAGTCATTCTAGGATGTATGCATGCAGATAAGTGCTCGTGTGTGAAGAGTGAAATGATGTGTTGAAGGTAAAAAGAGAGTAAAAAGGGAGGATGTTACGGCATGGATGGAAATTGGAAATGCAATGAAGTGAAAAAGGTGAAAAGTAAAAGAGGGTTAGGAAGACAAGCCCATATGGAGTGACGTTCCTCCTGAAACAGCCTTTCGACTTTTTGCCCGCTCGACTCCTCAAAGCCGACCCGCTCCTGAGGAAGAAACTCCTTCTTAATCTCCTTCCAACCCCTCCGACGCAATTCCTCTGACGCCACCCCTTCTGACGCAACCCCCTTGCTCGAGGGAACCTGGGGGGTTTAAATAGGCGAAGGAAAAAAGGGGAGAAAACAGGGGTCTAAATCCCCGTAAATCACCCTTCAACCAATAGGAAGTGGTCAAAGGTTAGAGGTAGTGGACGCGGCAGTCGCCGGAGTGGGGAGTGGTCGGAGTAGTGGGGGACGAGGGCGGCGAGTGGAGGAGATCGTGGGGAAGACGGAGTCAAGGGGGTGGTTAAGGAGTGGACGGCCAGGTGACATGCCTTCCATTCTTGTGGTGGAAGGCGGCCCGGCTGGCCTTCGAAGGGGGTGGAAGGCGAGGGGTGGCCTTCGAAGGTGGTGGAAGGCAAGGGGTGGCCTTCGAAGGTGGTGGAAGGCAAGGGAGCTGGCCTTCCACGAAAAGGTGGTGAAAAGTGAAAAAGGTGGCTAAAACGGTGGAAGGCGAGGTAGCTGGCCTTCGAAGGGGGTAGAAGGCGAGGGGTGGCCTTCGAAGGGGTTGGAAGGCGAGGGGTGGCCTTCGAAGGGGTTGGAAGGCGGACTGGCTAGCCTTCCATGAAAAGGTGAAAAGGGGGGCCAAAAGGGTGGAAGGCAAGGTGGCTGGCCTTCGAAGTTGGTGGAAGGGGAGGGGTGGCCTTCGAAGGGGGTGGAAGGCGGACTGGCTGGCCTTCCACGAAAAAGGTGGCTAGAGTCGGGATTTGGTTAATGGGCCTGGCTGGTAGTGGGTTGAGATGGCTGAAATGAGGGGATTTTGGTGATGAAGGGCTAATGATGGATTGGGTTCATGACCAAAAGGGTGGTCCAAAATCGGTGTCTACAAATGCCCCTCCGGGACACCTATTTTGCAGTGGAGTGGAACGGAATGATAAATAGGTGTTCCGGAAATCGAGACTGATTTTGGACAACCCGAGAAAATGAATGAGCTATATCCAAGGATGATATGCGAATGTGGAAAATGCATGAAGGCTAGCTGTTTGAGTTGCAAGAGTGGTTTAAGAAAAGGAACAGAGTTCAGTACTAGAGAATCACAGTCCGTGGGACCCCCCGGGTGCTGGAACCGCGAGGCCTTGGCGTACCAGAATATAGCGATCTGGCCCAAGGGGATCTCGAGCATGAAAGATGTAGGAGTGTGACTTGAAGAACTCTCAACACAACGGGCGCGCGGTGGCCTGGCGCATCATGGGATCGCCAAGTGAGAGGATCTCAAGCACACGTGCTGAAAAGTGGAAGAGGTCTTGCAATTCAAAAGGCTAACAAACGTACAACTGCCAGAATCACAGATCAGCGATGGGTTAAGCAAAGTTATGAATGATGGTCATTGCCCCTAGGGCGGGAATGGTGGATGATGCTTATGCAATGCATGCTGGTTTAAAAATTAGAAAACAAATTCCTAATGCAATTCCTAATGCAAACAGGAGGAATTTATTGGCCAATCGAATAACTTGGGGAATATAGACTCCTCATTGTTTTGTTTAAAGAGGAACTCAGAGTCTATACGCCCGAAGCTATTAGCCTCCTGTGTCTTCGATGCTACTTGCTACAAGTTCCCTGCAGCTGCAAGAACGCACATCAGTAAATGTAAATAATCAATGATCCACAATATCTTAATGTCGAGCTGCAAGGAAACGAGGGACAAAGGTCCCTGTCGAGTCGAAGCCAGCACGGAAGATATGGCCATTCTCAAAGTAGAATGCCAATCCGGCTGCTTTCGGCTTCGACTCGACAGCAAAAGCATCCACCTTTTGGACATAATCCTTTTTTCTGTATGCACAAAATGAAGGGGAAACAGTTAGTAGTATCTGTTTTCGGCCCCTTGCCCAAAATAGAGCAACTACCTTTTCCCTAGCCTTCGCATAGGGTCAAGGTGCCGTGTTCAACTAACCAGACAAAAGGGAGAGTATTGAAACTGATGCGACAAATAAATATGCAAATGCTGGTGGATATTAACAAATGAGGTGTGTGTTTTTGATTCCGCCTGCCTGGTAGTTGCCCAAACTTAGGCTGGTTGAATGATGAAAGGGAAATGCACACTCAACTTCCCAGGTATCCTAAGCTCACATCTAGATTGATTTGGGCCTCTAGACTCTTCAAACTAACCTTGACCGGTTAAGACTCATACTGATGACAATACCGTCATGCCATGCTTAGGCTCCCAGCTGCTTCCGACCACCAAGTTTGCCCAAAAGGTTTTCGAGGTAAATGATTTGCCCGACCCGGGTCTCTTTCCTCACAATCTAGAAGGTATGTAGTGGAACTCCTTGGAACCCTAACGGTCAACCGCGCGACGCTGACCCGGAATCAGACGTCGTCGCACCGATTGGTGACGCGCATGCATTGACCTAAGCCCGAAGCTGTAAGAGTACACATTGAGATTATGGTTAAGAAATTAGTTCACCAGAAACATCGACATTACTCTTCACCCATTTTGGACTCCTGTGATCATGTGAGCATGTGACGATTTTTGAAAACGAACCATTTTGAAATGATGTTCAGTCTTTAGATAGCTATCTCGTGCTGAACCTTGGGGGAGAAAAAGTGAAGAAATTGTGGAGACAAACTTCACAGGAGGATCGACAAAACCGTTAAAAGGGGGAGCTGTGACAAAACGGACCCCTTTTGACCTCTTAGATGCCCCTATTTTGACTTTTCAGGCCTTTGGTAAATTTCATGGCCAGGCACGGTCACGACCAGGCTTTTTTTCATGATTGCTTGAACCCCTTTTTCTTTTGTTTGTATTTCTTTTCTGCTCTTGACATTTTTGGGGTTATTTGATATTCCGCCTGCGGGGACACTACCCTCTTCACGTGCTCTGGTCTATTACATTTCATTTCTGGGCCCTTTTTTTTTTTTTTTTTTTTTTGTTGAGGGGTTACATCTATCGGGTTGTTGAGGAACCGCAATTTGCTGAGCTCGACCGTTTAAGGGCGTCAACTGTCCTGATCGGTCGAGAGACGAAGAGCAAAGGTTGCATTTGACAGTGCACTAAAGACTTGGAATTCATTTTAAACAGGTTCTCTTTGAAAAACGTGTAGGTGTGTGCATCTCATGATGAGCATAGGGATCCGTATGAAAGTAAAGTAGACACGTCCAAGGTTCTGGTGGACCAAAGTCTTAGCCAAACCTTAATGTCAACCCAACCTATCATGCAACTAGACCTAGACAGGGGGTTACGTGGCAGTCACCAGACAGTTGGATTTTTGTGTCTTTTCTGATTTTCATAGGAGTATGTACATATTTACAAATATTTTTGATGCTTTTTTGGATATTCGATTTTTTTTGGGAGATTTTGAAATTTTTGATTTTTTTTTTTTTTTTGAATTTTGAGGGTAAAACTTCTTCAAATAGACTCCTATCCAAAGGAAAGCTTTTCAACAAATTTCAAATATTTACACTTATTTGCTAACTAGAAATGAAAGAACTTACCTACCTCTACAACTTGTGGATAAAGAGTAAGCTATCCAATCCCCAAGCGATTATGCACAAGACTCAGAGGGTGAGTCAGACATGTTGCAAAGATGGGTCCTTGAGACAGAGACCCAATGATGGCAGAATTGCCCCAAGAGTGTGCTACGACCGGTGATAAGAACCTGAGAAGGGCAGGTGTGTGAAATAGCAAGGGAATGAGGGCGGTGGATACATGTTCATCCTTTACTAAGGAGGCTCCTTCTCGTTGAGTGGTTGATTCATAGAAAAGCAGCTGTATACCGAACTCTTCTGCATCTTCTCTTTGAACCTCATTGCCTGTTTCCTTCAACTCATCCTCAAGATAGTGTATCTTGAGTACCTCTTCACTTTCCTTCACAAAGTAATCCAAGAGACTCCATTTTCCTGATTCTTCAGTTGATTTAGTTAGTATGTAACCCAATTTGAGTCCTCCAATGGTCAGATTTTCAAAGATAGGTTCTTGAATTCCCTGCTCTTCTTTGTCTAACCCAGGTCTCGAACTATACCCCATTTTGTTCATAAGCTGCCAACCTATGCTAGGCTGGGGCTTGGCCTGAGAGTCAACCAATGAAAGGATGGGCTCTGCCCCTTTTCCAGGAGTGATCATGGATGGAATTTGTTCAGTCGAGACTAAATCCAAAGGCTCAAGATAGGGGGTACCCTTCATTTTGACAATCTTCCCCTTGTATGGGAATTTATAGCACTGATGATTAGTGGAGGGCCCTCCCAGGGTCTGGTCCATCCAAGGCCTTCCCAAAATGGCGTCGTATATGGGCTTGACATCAAGGATGTAGAATTCAAAGATCAAGGCCATTGGGCCAATTTCCAGGTTTCCATTTGAGACCATCATGGAAGTAGACTCAATCTTCTCTAGATCAATCCCTACTTTCTTGGGGGTCTTGAGTGGACAAACATTGATTGATGCCCCAGTATCCAACAGGATGGAGTCCAATGAGTGACCCTTGAGTGTTGGGGTCAAGCATGAGGGAAGGGATTGACATTCAGGGGGAGCTAGACTCTTATCTGTGAAGGACATGGTAGGTGTCTGGGTGACTGAGAGAATGGCATTGGTGACCCCCCTGATAGGAAGATCTTCATTGAGTGTAATTCGCTGGATGAACTTGAACAATGTCTCCCTTTGTGTAGGAGATCTCCTAATCAACTCTAGGACTGGCATCTTGGTGGGAGTTCTCCCTAGATGCTGTAGGATGTCATACTTAGACAGATCTGAATCCTCTTGAGAGTCCAAGGGTTGACTTGTTGGGGGAATGATGCGATTTCTCAGTGTAACGCCAATCGGACTGGGGTCCACTGCCTGATCTGACTTTAGGGGTTGAACTGGTGGTGAATTTATTAGGCAGAATTGGGTTACTGGACTTGGCTTTGGTGTTGGGCACAAGATGGATGGAGGAGGTTCTCTAATTGAAGGAACTTGGACCAGAGTAACTGGGTTGATGGCTGTTGGTTGCTCCCTAGGTCGTATCAAGACCAAATGTTTGTCTTGGATGATAGTGGAGACTCCTTGCAACGGCTCTCTAGGTTTGGTCGTCCTAGTAGGGCACTCATGCCATATCCCAGCCTCTTCATACTCCCAGTGCTGTCCTCTGTGATCGACATTTGGTTCCAAATTTTTGACAAGGGTGCTCACCCTTTCTAGAGAGATAGATGGATCTTGGACTACCTGATGAGAGGGTGGAGGGCCCTTGACTTCCAAGGTTTCAGCAGCCTCTTTCATGTGCCCCCAATTGATCTTGGCACTGGAGAAAGGGGGAACTGTTGAATATGGTTTCTGATTGGATTGGTTGCCTGATCTAGACATAGGAATGGGTAACCTAAAGGGCTGCCCCAAGGCACTCACCTGTTCATTGATTGTCACTCCCTCTATTGGTGGAATCCTCTTACTTCTGTTCTGATTTTCAAAAAAAGATGGCAAAGTGGAACTCCAGATCTGAGATTGAACTACCCGAGCTCGATTATAAAGTTGTGCGAATGTGTGAAATTCGCTCAGCATGAGGATAGACCGAAGCTGCGGGGTAGCGTTATTGACCAACATGGTGATAGCTTGAGATTCGGGGATTTCCACTTCCGCCCTAGAGGCCATTGTCCTCCACCTGTTGGCAAAATACGTGAACTCCTCTTCAGGCTTCATCTTCTCCATCACAAGATCAAACAAGGTGGGAGGCATGGTTGTCATATAACTAAACTGAGTGATGAATTTTTCGGAGACCATATCAAAATTGATTAGGTCTGTGGCGGGCAAGGAAGAAAACCATCTTAAGGCCTCACCTTCTAAGGATTTCTGGAACAGATGGACAAGGAGGACTCTGTCGTAGAGCCATTGATGGGAATCCATGAGGAAACTTGACAGGTGATCATGAGGGTCAGAGGTGCCATCATATTTCCTGTATTTGGGAGCTTTGAATCCTGGCGGAAAGTAGGCTGGAGGGAGCTTACAATAGCACGAGAGAGAGTGCGGTTGTTTAAGGGTAAGTTTCTCGGCCATGAACTTACGCACACAGGTTTCAACCTCACTTTTGTAAATGAATTCTTTCTGCTCAGGAGGAGGTGTAGTTGGAGAGACTGGAATTGGCATGACGGGTGGAGCAACTGGGGTAAGAGTTGGCTGATTGATGCGAGTCTGAGCTCTGTTGGGAGATCCTTGGAAGTGAGTTCCCTGAGGAGTGGTATCTTGAGTTTTGCCCCCAGAGGCCAACCGGATGAGTTGATCAGGAGTATACCGTGATAACACGGCAGTAAGTTCCGGATCCTCACTTGGGTTTCGGAGGGTTCTGTTGGACATTATAAGGTCACTTTCTGAAGAAGAAAATTCATCCAAGTATCTTGCCTTAAGTTCCTTTCTAGGTGTTTGGAACATGCCCACAAATTTTGGTTGTGGATCCTCTTCAATCTCAACCAGAGGGTTGTGTGTGACATTGTTACCAAACTCATACATGTCATCATACACAGTGTTAACATACATTTGGTTCATTATGAAATACAAATCCTGAGAGATTTTATATTTCACTTGGAAGGTTAACTGTGTATTATGAGTGTTGGTTTCTAACAAAGCAAGTTCAAACCCTTGACGACCCTGGGATTTTTCTTTCAAAACATGTTCCACCAAGATTTAATTAAGTGTCTTCAAATTTGAAACAGTCCACTAATTCCTCACATAAACCCAAGGTTCCTACAGGGTGGTTTCAGGTACAACCTGCTCGGCGGCCAAGTGGGAATCCCTGGCTCGCGGAGACTGACGGAGGTTCCCAACAGAATAAGACTAGTCGCACCCGAGTGGGAATCCTCAGGTGGAGAGTCAGATCCTGCGGGAGAGGTGACTAAAGAGTGTGGTGCCGGCTCTTCCTTAAATCCCCCGCGGAGAACACCCCAAAAAAAGCCCAGAAAGTTAACAAGCAGCAGGTCATAACAAATCAGCAAAACATGGAGCAGAACAGCGTACAGCAACACCAAGCAGAAATGGACGAAGAACCGACCAGGAGTCGACGGCCAAGGGCTAGCCGTCCAAGGAGTCGGACGGCCAGGTGGTGGCCGTCCAAGGTGATGTCAACGGCCAGGGGCTGGCCGTCCAATGGGTCGGACGGCTAGGTGCTGGCCGTCCAAGGGGATGTCAGAGGTCGACGGCCAGCTGTTGGCCGTCCAGGGGGTCGGACGGCCAGGTGCTGGCCGTCCAGTGGGAGGTCAACGGCCAGCTGCTGGCCGTCCAGTGGGAGGTCGACGGCCAGCTGCTGGCCGTCCAGTGGGTCGGACGGCCAGGTGCTGGCCGTCCAGTGGTGATGTCAACAGCCAGCTGCTGGCCGTCCAGTGGGTCGGACGGCCAGGGGCTGGCCGTCCAGGGGTCAATGGCCGACCGGGATCCTTACCTTCTTTTCCTTTTCGCTGCAACGCGTGCAGTGGGCTATAGGCGTCCCACCGTGATCGCCAAAGGGCTGTAGGCGCCCGGAACGTCCCCCGCCGCGGCTGCGGGCTTCGGGCGAGGGTTCCTCTCCGTTCGTCTTAGAACTGTGGCGATTTAAAGGGGTTAGAAATTAGGATGTGATCGCCAGGAGCATTACCTCTCGGTTCCTGTGCTCCGCAGGATGGTGAGGATGTGATCGCGTTCTGTGGGAGCGGGAGATGCTGGTTCCTCCTTCTCTTCCTCTGGCCGGCCAGAGGAGAAGAGCCCGGTACTCTGCACGCGTGAAGGTGGTAAGAACCCCTGAAAAGAGAAGACAGACAAAGAAAAGACAATCACCCAATTAGAACTGTGACATGTAGGAACCGTTCATGCAAACATAAAATTAACTAAAATTAGAGGGAGACGCACCGGATGGGTGTTTGGGAGGGAAGGTGACCATATGTTATGGCCACCCACCTCCCGATTTTTGTTTGGAACCTCTGGGGGTAAATAGGGATTGCTAAGTCATTCTAGGATGTATGCATGCAGATAAGTGCTCGTGTGTGAAGAGTGAAATGATGTGTTGAAGGTAAAAAGAGAGTAAAAAGGGAGGATGTTACGGCATGGATGGAAATTGGAAATGCAATGAAGTGAAAAAGGTGAAAAGTAAAAGAGGGTTAGGAAGACAAGCCCATATGGAGTGACGTTCCTCCTGAAACAGCCTTTCGACTTTTTGCCCGCTCGACTCCTCAAAGCCGACCCGCTCCTGAGGAAGAAACTCCTTCTTAATCTCCTTCCAACCCCTCCGACGCAATTCCTCTGACGCCACCCCTTCTGACGCAACCCCCTTGCTCGAGGGAACCTGGGGGGTTTAAATAGGCGAAGGAAAAAAGGGGAGAAAACAGGGGTCTAAATCCCCGTAAATCACCCTTCAACCAATAGGAAGTGGTCAAAGGTTAGAGGTAGTGGACGCGGCAGTCGCCGGAGTGGGGAGTGGTCGGAGTAGTGGGGGACGAGGGCGGCGAGTGGAGGAGATCGTGGGGAAGACGGAGTCAAGGGGGTGGTTAAGGAGTGGACGGCCAGGTGACATGCCTTCCATTCTTGTGGTGGAAGGCGGCCCGGCTGGCCTTCGAAGGGGGTGGAAGGCGAGGGGTGGCCTTCGAAGGTGGTGGAAGGCAAGGGGTGGCCTTCGAAGGTGGTGGAAGGCAAGGGAGCTGGCCTTCCACGAAAAGGTGGTGAAATGTGAAAAAGGTGGCTAAAACGGTGGAAGGCGAGGTAGCTGGCCTTCGAAGGGGGTAGAAGGCGAGGGGTGGCCTTCGAAGGGGTTGGAAGGCGAGGGGTGGCCTTCGAAGGGGTTGGAAGGCGGACTGGCTGGCCTTCCATGAAAAGGTGAAAAGGGGGGCCAAAAGGGTGGAAGGCAAGGTGGCTGGCCTTCGAAGTTGGTGGAAGGCGAGGGGTGGCCTTCGAAGGGGGTGGAAGGCGGACTGGCTGGCCTTCCACGAAAAAGGTGGCTAGAGTCGGGATTTGGTTAATGGGCCTGGCTGGTAGTGGGTTGAGATGGCTGAAATGAGGGGATTTTGGTGATGAAGGGCTAATGATGGATTGGGTTCATGACCAAAAGGGTGGTCCAAAATCGGTGTCTACAGATACTACTGTTGGGATATGGGTGGGACGCGAAGAACGCAGCAGAAACGATGAACAAAATAAATCCCGCCCAATGCCGTTGATCCGATTCGGAACGAAAAACGCAAACCGAAAACTAACGAGAGTAATCCAATTACCGTGCGCGGATTCGAATCCGCTTCCGTCTCGGTTCCGTCAAAGCGATGCTGCAAGCCACACAGACATCCGACCTTCAGCGGTATCTACGCGATCTTCCGCGTTGGTTCGTTCTCGCTCCCTCTTTCATATCAGCTCCCTCGCTGAAGATCCGTCGCCGCAACGATGTCCGAAAACTCGCGGACGGGAATTCCCGTCTTTTGGGAATCGCGCGCGGCGGAGACGGAGACTGTCCCTGCGCCTCGAACGGGGCGCCCAGAGAAGGAGGAGAGAGAAGGGAGGACGGCCAGCATGGGGAAACCCTGCAGCTTGGCCCAGGGTTTCTCAATAGCGTGTATATATATATTAAGTCGGCATGACTTTTCACAAAAGTCCCCGAGTTAAAATAAATCCCACTTAAGTACCACCGACTGACAATCTTATTGCGTGTGACCCTCTAGGCTCATTAACCAGTCCGGTTTTCAGCCCGTTAAGTCGAATAACTAGTTATTGACTTATTGTAATTAATTAATATCTAGATATTAACTAATTATTTAATCGAATTAACATCTTATGTAAATTCGGTCGGACTTCCGATCAAGTTGGGTGCCAAGCAATACTGCATGATCCCAGAAGGTAATGGAGTTCAGCAACCCATTCATGGAACCTGTCCGTCCACAGTTACCGCGTGGCTATAATCCTTCGTTCGCACAATGCTCTCGAGTTAACCTAAGGTATGGTTAACTGTCAAACTCTAGATAGTCAACTTACTTGAATCAGACTCCACTGTACAATATCTGAAAACATCTTTTCAGATATTATTTATGCTCTGGCCAGAGACTCCTGCGGATCTATTCTAGAGCATTCTCTCTCCAGTTATCTGAGAGCGAACGATCATTTATTGAACACACAATCACCTTCGAAGGTCTTCCGCTGGACCCGATCCTTGACTATTAGAGATCCCATGGATAGGGATTCGTAGGTCAAGGTCAACGTCCAGAAGTCCACCGACAAGGTGTCTTTGGTGTCTCAAGTCCAAGGATCAACTACGCCATTGAGACGATGAATCAAATCGGTTGACAGTCAGGTAAATTATCATTCGGCGATTCATGTCGGATCAGTTCAGTGAACTCATTCGCCAATGAGCACATACAGGTTTACCAATGTGTCTCCACACAAGTGACTAATGAGATCAGTCACCCTCATCATATGAGTTGGAATAATCTATATTAGTCTTACCGGATGTTTGATGTCTATTTCAAACATCCTACGACTATGAACAATTCAGAATATGTGTTTATAAGTCATCAGTCTCATTATTATGATATCATCATAATCTGATGACTATTACACACATTCATGGACTTCATTATGCGCAGTTACAAATATGCCAATCTACATAATAAATTTAATGTCATTTATTAGTGAACCAGAATGAAATAGGTGCCTTATGATTGGCTTAGATGACACCTATATCTATCAGAGGTTTCGGTTGACTTAGTCAGATGCAGTGGACGACGCTCTTGTCTGCCGTTTGGCAAATCTGACAGTGGCTAAGGCTGCCATCCAAAAATTTGGACGACAATCGAAACTGTTATCTTCCTTCTTGCTGAAGGTAAAAGTGAGTGCCGTTTGGGGGTGGAAACAACCACCGTCAAACTTGATCTCGACGGCAACCATAGTTGTCGTCGGGAGTGGATTCGACAGCACCATGGTCTGTCGTGTAGGGCTGAAAGCTGGTTGGTTAACTTGGTTTTAAATGGGGTTGGGTGACCATTCGTTAGGTGGAGTGAGGATATACTTGGAGTCACTTTATTGATGGCAGGACCACCGAGATGTCCAAAATCGGGTGTCTATAGACGCCCCTCCAGGACGCCCATTTTGCAATGGAGGGTAGCAGAGTGATAAATGGGCATTATGAAAACTACTCGATTTTGGGCAGCCCGCATGAGATTGAGGGTTTCTTGGGATCAACAAAGGAGTTTCCATGAAATATGAAAAACAATAGCTTGTCAAGTTGCACGGTTGGAAGAGAAGATGGTGCAGGTGCTATTCAAGATTGCAATCCATAGGATCCTTCGGTACTGGAACCATCGGCCTTGGCACGTTAAGCGATGCAAGGCAATTCGGCACAAGGGGATGTTGAATAAACCAAAGGATAATCCTAAAAGCATTAACTCAAAGAGTCCTCCAGTACTGGAACCGCGAGTCTCCAACACGCAAGGATGCGTAGTGATCCGTCCAAGTGAGCTTTAGGTAGAACAAAATGGGGTGTTGTAAGGATACTTGTCAACTTCAAGACTAAAGGGTTTCATTTTCAGAGCGATCAATTGAAAATTCAAAAACCACAGTGAATTCTCATGATCCAAAGTGGGAGGAACGGCTTTTGAGTTGCTCTCTTTCCGAATGCATGTGTAGACACGCTAATTTTGACATCATTTTGGGTAAATTTCATATCATATAATAATGTCTCAGAATAGTCTGATATTTAATCATTAGTTAAGTTTTATTAATCTTTTCGGATTAATTATCTAAATAGTATCGGGTCCGACATACATAATTTAAGTTAATTAATTAAATTGATTTTAACTCAAATTTTAATCAAATATGAAAAAATCTAAAAGACGTCGACATATGTAAACGCCATTTATAGTTTATTCCTATTTTGATTTTTAAAGTTTGAATTTTAATTAATTGATTAATTAGTTAAAAGACGTCTACCAGGCACGACGCCATTTAAGTATCCTAAACTGTTTCTGTCTCTTTTTTCGGATGTTTATCTTTATCTTAAATTGTCTAAAAGACGTCTCCCATGGGCGACGCGTTTTAGATAATTACAGATAATGATGAATTAATCTGTGTTTATCTGTTTGTTAGTTGGATAAACTTCAAATTCTTTCATGTTAATCCATTAATAACCGCGGATGTAAAGCCTATAAATACCCAACCCCTTGGTCATTTAAACGAGGGTGATGATAGCGATAATTGAGTGAAAATTGAGCAAAGAATGTTGGAAAAATTGAAGGCGACGACGTCCAGGTGCTAAAGGATCGAGGTGCTGCTACTTCCAGGAGTCTGCATCCTTTCTTCATCGCTTTTTCGTCATTTCAAGATTCATTCAAGACCAAGGCTTTCTAGGGGCCATCCAACTTAGCTCTTAATTGATTTCTACATCTTTCTCATATTTCCATCACATTAACATCACAATTTCATCACATCACTCCATGCAACACTCACTCACTAGCATTATTTTCCAATCCATATTTTAAGGGGTTTCAAAGACCACAAACAAGTGAGTTCATTTTTTAGTTACATGATTAGAATTATTATTAGAATAGATACTATATATATTTGAGTTCTTATTATTTTTCTCTCTCTCTTTCTTTCCACTTTCTTGCGAGGTACAAGATGAGATCAAGAGGAGAGAATCAATAAGGAAAAGGAATCTGGATGATCCTCAAAATCTGATAAGCAGCCAAAGTAAGAACAAAGTCAGAAGGGCTCTCTTTCTTCAGCCGGCTGAAGGAGGGGAATCAAGGACTCGAACATCTCCCACATCCAAAATAGGTAGGCGATTAATCTTTTCTTTTAAAACTTTTTAGTTAAAAATTTCCGGCGATCACATTCACTTAGTTTCTTTTTAATAAGTTTATTTGTCACATAAACAACATAATTTTTCATGATAATCACACCCCTAATTTGAGCACTCACAGCATGGTGATTTGAAAATCTATCCTATATGATGCATGTTATGTTTACAATTGAAAACCAAACCTATATAAATGCAAATTAGAGGAATTTATTGGACAATCGAATAACATAAAGAACATGGACACCTCATTGTTTTATTTAAAGAGAAACTCATAGTCTATTCGCCCGAATTATTAGCCTCCAATGTCTTGTCCTACTTGAGATGATTACTTCATTCCCTGTAGCCACATTAGCAAATATCATTCCATGTCATTGCAAATTACTCAGTAAGGGAGAATACATCGTTAAGGCTCATGGACAATAAGAGTTGGTTGATCTATTTCATGGCTAATGGTTTAACCTTTGCCTTGATTTTGTAGTGAAGAGAGATAGAGGCGGCCGTAGCACAGGCCACGGTGGCGGAGGAGGTGTAAGGTTTTGTGGGATTGTTCAACACAGCAGAAAATGAAAATAAAAATTGTATCCCATAAAAACTGTTGTGATCGGTTGTCTAATTCTATGGAATACAAAAATCGAATCCGAGAGAATTGATTCTCATCATACAGAGATGAGGAATCTCCAAAACCCGAGGTCAAATACACGGGACGTGAGTGACCGCACATGCGCATGGACTCTAGACGTAGTATCCATACATATCCTTGCGTGGATGACTTCTCCTTCTCATTCACGATGCGAATATGACTACCACCGCCATCACCTAGAGGAGGGAGAGAAGAGGACGACCAAGAGAGAGCGAGAGAGTGGGGACGGCTAGGAGGAGAACCCACATGGTGGTTAGGGTTTTTCCTAAGTCCCAATAATATATATATATTATCTCTAATTTTTCATAAAAACCCAAATAATAAAGCTCTCGTTAAGCCTTGTCTCACGAGAATCTTTATGTGTGTGACCTTCTAGGCTCGACAATCAATCTAGTTTCAAGCCCATTAATCTTAAAACATCTTTTAAGATTAATTTAATTCATTTATCATCTTATGATCAAATGAATTAATCAATTATCACATAATTATTTATTCAGTGGACCTTCTGATCTCGAATGGTACCAAGCAATACGTGGTGATCCTAGATGATGTCGGGGAATATCATCCCACTATCGACACCTATATGTCAATAGATTATCATACGGAATTAATGCTTCACCTACGCAAGTGTAATAGTGATAACGGAATATGGTTAACTGTCAAACTCCTTAATCACTCAGTGAATCAAATCTTAATGAGATATTATCAGAAAAATCCTTATCTAATAATCTCATTGACCCTTGCTAGGGATTTAACTGAGCATAAACAATTACAGGTGATTCCATCTTGACAACTCAATCACCTTCGTACGGATTCCACTACTAATGGTCAGTAGAATATTCAGATGCAAATATTCTATATCCTTAATCAAGAGCCAAGAAACAGTAGTCCTCGTACAAGGTGTCTTTGGCATCTCAGGTCAAAGGACCTACCGTACTACTATGACACTGAATGTCCTGACTGACAATTAAGACATTCAGTAATTCTGAAGCAGATCAATTTAATGAACTCACTCCACCAATGAGCACCCACATGTTTGTCTTAGTGTCTCCATACAACTGGTTATGAGATCAACCACTCTCATCATATGAACATATGCAACATGTGTTAGTCTATCCGAATGTCCGATCTCCAGTTCATGCATTCTATGAATGAGAATAAATTAGGACTTATGTTTGTAAAGGATTAATCTCATTAGCACAACTACTTGTGATTTAATCCTCATTGGATTAAGTCCATAGACATCATATATATATATATATATATATATATATATATATATATATATATATATATATATATATATATATATATATATATATATATATATATATATATATATATATATATATATATATATATATATCAAATAATTAAGCACACAGACATATATATATATATGAGAAATACTATTTATTATTGAAAAAGAATATTGGAATTAAGTTTGTTACATCAATGTGATTGGCTCACGACACCCTAACTCCTTTAGGAGACCTTAGCGGCCTCAAAGTGGAAGATGGCCAAGGTGCATGCGACCGCAGCAAGATCTCATCCAGACATGTACTGGGAGGGTCTTATCTCTAGTCTCCATACTGAACTGGCCACAATTCAGAAAGAGGCCAAAGAGGCGAGATACTAATATGAGTCACTAATGGACCGGCTGCTGAAGAAAGGCCGCAATCAGGTGGCATGAGTAGGGATGTAGAGCCCTGGCGGCTAGCCAGGGAGACCTGTAGCCTCGGGTGGACTGGCACCATCGAGAGGCTCTACGTTTGGGGACCTCGACTCCCTGGTGGCAGATGGGGAGTGGTGGTACTTAACTACTCCCAGGGAGCCACACTCGATTGGGTCAACCTTCTCCTGGCCACCACTCTCTGGCCAGCATCGCTCAAGGGATGACGGCGTAGAGAGCAAGTTTCGCCAGCGTCTGAGAGATGGAGGAGACGAGGCGGGTAGCAAGAGGAGAGAGAGAGAGAGAGAGAGAGCTAGGGTATACATAGGGCTACACCCCTGTTTGATATTGTATAGAATTTTCCATGAGTTATATATATATATATATATATATATATATATATATATATATTGGAATGTCTTCTGTCCAAACGTGTCTCTTGCACACACAATATGAGGGGAAAATAGTTAGTAGTGTCTGATAGGATCCGGACGAATACATTGAGGGTACTGGACAGGCCTGAGTAAGCTGATCTTCAGCCCCTTGGTGATGTGCTCCCGAACTGCTTCTTGTCTCTCGGGTGCACACCTTCTCCGACGCTGCTGGACAGGCTTCTTATCTGGTAGCAGTTTGAGGTGATGTACGTGTAGCGCTTCCTTCCCTGGCATGGTAGCGCTTCCTTCCCTGGCGACTGTCTCCTCCTAACGCAGGGTTGCCCAAGATTACAGCTGTTGACGTTCCTCGGTCGTGTGGCCATGGTCTTTGTGGATGTGGCAGTACTTCCTCCTGTCCCGGCGTTTAGGGTCGGTCCTATTTTTGGGGGCTAGTTGACATACTCCTTATTCTCAATATCTTGTAGGATCTCGAACACGAGAGTTGTCAACGGTGTATAAGGTCTGGGAGTTGCGGGACCTTTGGACTCTCCCTCAAATCATCGGGACTTCTTCTTCTCGGGAAAAGGCCTCGCATTCTGGCGCTTGCTGTCGCCTTCTTCCTCTTCGGTAGTGGTAGGCAGTTACCACTTCCTCACAGTTGGCATGCTGGTGCACCAGGTTGATGAGGGCGATCAGGGTCTTAGGCACTTAGAAGACGATGGCCCTCTAGAGAGCATCATCTCGAGTGTCCTAAGTAAGGGCAGTTACGGCAGAGGACACTTCAAGTTTCGGAACTCGAAGGATCTCGTCGTGGAAGTGAGTATATTCCCGGAGGGACTCTCCGTGCTTCTGCTTGATAGCTACTAGGCTAGCTAACGATCTCTTCCAGTGGGCGCTAGCAAAGTGCTCTCAAAACAGTTTCCCGAGCTGTCCAAAAGAGTAGATCGACCCCGACGTTAGGGTGGTGAACAACGACTGCGTCGTTCCCACTGCGGTAGTGGCGAAGGCGGGGCTGCAGAAGGCGTCCGAGACTCCTTACAGTTTCATATGAGACTAAAAGTTGTTGAAGTGGGTTGTCGGGTCCTCCTACCCATCGTAAGCGTTGAGGTTGTTGATGGGCAGCTTCTTGGGGACCGGGACATCCAAGATCTCGACAGCGAAGGGAGAGAGATCCCCCTCCTCATCGGAGAGGGAGAGGGAGCGTCTTCTTTAGAGGAGGCTTTCGATACGCTTCTCTCAACGCTCTAGGCGGAGTTCTCGCTCGTTGAGCTTCTTCTCCAACTCGTCTATGAGCCGATGTATAGTGGGACTTTCTTGCAGAGAATGGGATCTTGAAGCTCGGGAGTGATGACTCTGGCTATTTCTACCACTTTTCCTTTTCGGAGCGGAGTGGATCGAGCGAACGACTCCAAAGAGTGCCAGCTGAAGATTCTTGCATTGGATTTCCCCATCGAGGATGAGGAACCGACCACCGGCGCTGTGCATGCCTTCACGCCTGCACCCGACGGCCAGCGATTGTCGGGCCTCCCTTTGGGGTTGTTCATGGGGGGCGGCCCCCAGGTGGGGCTCCAGAACCATCGGTGGTGCAGGGAGGTGCTCCGGCATCAGGGTGAGCAGGGCACCAAGTTGTTGAGCGACCACCCCTATAGGGTCGCTGCCGTTCCTTGAAGGTCTGGAGGTCGTTCTTTACGACTGATTAGCGTCGGCGTTGACTCCAACGTTGTTGATCTGCGACGTTGCTCCAGCGCATCGGCTAACCGGATGTTTAATGAGCCTCTCAAACATCCTCTGACTAGGAACTATTAAAAACATGTGTTTACAAAAGTCTTCGGTCACGTAATTATGATCTCATCATAATCCGAAAACTATTGCAAATGTTCATGGACTTCTTTGTGAAATGATAAGCAAAGTCGAATTACAAACACAATGAATATAAGGCAATTTATTTAATAACTAAGCAATATATAGTGTTTGATTGGCTTGTAGGCCACCTAATACTAACACCGGCTACTCGATAGAATTTTGTGATTGGGTAGAAACACTCAAGGTAGAACATGCAAGAGGGAGAAGAGGTGTCAAGGGGCCCCCCAGGCTCTTGGGGAGCAAAACCCGCCGATGCCTACATTAGGTACGAGAAGATGAGATCTTGCTAGGGTTTTCTTATGCAAAGTCTTCCATACCTTTGACCGAAGAAGGTCTGAGGCTTTAAAGTCTCTCGCCCCAGAGGCGTCCTGAGGATAGTTGCCTTCGAAGAGGCCATGATCCCATGATCCACTCCCCATGATTAAAGAGATCGTGGGATAATGGGTAAGGAGGGATCTGGTCGTAATTGGGGAGAGCAGATCGTGCGAACCTACAGTTATGTCGTTAGCGCGCAAGGTTCGCCTAATGGCTGGGAGGCGCTACGGGTCGCTCTTCGAGGGACCTTTGTTCTCTCAAGAGGCCGAGAGGGAGTGGCCTTCCGACTCTGAACTCTCGGTCTCTGCCTGGCTAAGTTGTCGATATCCGATGGCCAAGAGTGATGGCCGACTTACAGATCTCAAGTGGCTTGACCGAGACCCTGGAGGGTCTCGGGACTTGTCCTTTGGTGCATAGCCTGGGGGTGTAGGGGCTCAGGTTTGATTCTCGACCTCCGATGCCACGTGGCCCCCTTGCCCCGGTTCCTATGGGCTGTAGGCCTTTCAGCCTGTAGGCCAAATGGGCTTGTTTGGGCAGGAACCCAATCACCCCTCGTCAAGAAGCATTGTGCCCAGTGATCTCATCCACTGTGCTACTTCGGACTCTTAAGATCTTCATCAACTGATCAAGATCCTACTTCATCTTCTTCTCTCTTTCTCTTAATCTTCAGTTTTTTATTTCTATTATACACAATTGCCTATTGAGAGATCATTTGTATAATTTTTGTATATAAAACTTGTTACCTCTTCCTTATGAGGAAAGAGGGTTTTGTAATGCAGAAGGTAGTACTTCTTCCCGAGGGAAGAGAGGGCCAACTGCGGCTGGAGGTGTGGTTGTTGGGTTGTAACCTGCATGAATTTATATTGTGTGTAATTTGTATGCTAGTAGAACTCTTAAGAGATTGTTTGGGGACATGATATGGTCTAAAGACCAAAGCAGTATAAAATATACTTGTGTATGTGTGTGATTGCTCCTTATTTCCTCTTCGTTCCGTGCTTTTAATTCTTGTTGCAATTAATTTCTATATTTATCTGCTTAAATAATTTGATAACTATTTCAGCCTCTCTCAATTCTCCATAATCTGGACAACACTACTCCTTCAACATAGGCTTTCTAGAGTGCAAACGATTGCAATTAGTCCTAGATAGATGTGCAAGAGTGTCTCCTTGCAATTGAGCATAAAGCAAGAACAAGCAAGCAGACTTCTCTTGTATCCGAAAGAAAGGCATGCCAGTAGTCTACTAGACACCAATCCCCCCTGTAGAAATACTCGTACATTTGTAAAACGGTGGAGTGGTTGAAGCGATTAATGCTGTGGACTCATCAGCACGAGTTATTAGATTGCGTCTTGTGTTGCGAAAGGAGAATACGAGAAGAGATCCTCTTAATATAAGTTTGGACAGAAGTCCAGTAGTATTGAGAGAGAGAAGGGGTCAAATATTACAAAAAAAAATACTTCTTATAATTCTCAAATTTAGCAATTTCCTAGGTCCATCCTCTCTCAATACTACTGAACTTCTGTCCAAACTTATATTAAGAGGATCTCCTCTCAAAGAATACGAGTAGGGTTTTCTGAACCCACCGACAGGGCCCCCTCCTTTAACGTGGAGTGGACCAAGGACTCCAATGGCAATTAATGTCTGCTCTACGTAGGGTTCCATACCATCACACACTGCGTACATGTTGGATATAGCAAGGAGTATATATAGTACCCATGCATGTTCTTTGTTTAGTCGAGATCGAAATTTTTGGTGCATTATATAAGCTGTCGGGGGATCAAATTGCACAGCTTAGATTACATGGACCAAGTTGGCTATTGAGTCCATTGATCACAGCGATCTCTTCGTTTGTATTGGGTGGTTACAAGAAAAATGGAAACAAAATTCGTCACTTGGTATTGTAAATATACTTTCGATATCTGTTCAAAGGACATTCCATCTCATCTCATAGATATCATAATCAAAACTAGAAAGGGTCAACAAAATTAAGATTTTGGTCATCTATAGTTTTTTTGAATTGCCAAACAAGTTATTGTATTACAATTTTGAGAAAAAAATTTCATGCAGCCTATTTTATATGAAATGGAACGACGTTGCTAGCTCTTGGGAAAAGAAGTTGAGTTTTACTTGCTGCATTGTCTGGTGGTCCAAGCATCTTTTTGTAATTTCTTTCAAGTGGGTCTCAACATGCCCATGTGTCTATACTGCTGAATCTCTCATCGTACAACTTAGAAAATCTGGAAAACTTAAAATTGTTGTTAGACTTGGCCCATTAATGGCATTTTCTACAGTGTATTGGGCTTACATTTTGATTGTTCAAAATTTTTTGGATCGTCCAATTACCGATTGGACTGTATGCGCATAGCCGTATTGTGGCAAAAAAAAAAAACCCTGGTGATCCAGCAAGTAAAAATCGAAAGAAGCTCAATAGTAACGAAGGCAAAAACTCTTTTTTTTTTTTTTTTTCTTTTTTCCTTTCTGGCTGTTCAGATCTCACCAAAGCAAGGAACAAATTGGTGCTTCTAGAGTAGAGGAAAAAATATGCTACCTGAGGGGGAAATTTTCTCAACCAACATCGACCACAATTTTGAAATTTTAGGCCATGGTATTGTGGGTAGAGACCATTTGAAAGCTCTTTCTGGAGTCTCAAAGTTACGTGCCTGGGCCTACTGAACACTAGACACCTTAAGAGATTTAATGCACTTGGCTCCGATACATGAACATGTTTCTTGTGATCTCTTAGTTAATAGTAGAACATTCTAATATGGTCCTTAATATGTAAGCTAACTTAAACTCTAACGTAGAAACTAACAAATACTGGTTGCTGACTTATAGAGACATAATTGTATGGCTTCAGTACGATGCAGAGTTATTGAGCCATCTTATTCAAAATATGAAGATATTATATAGAGTAGGTTTTACTCTTTAAACATGTTTTATTTTGCCTATGACCATTGTGGAACTATTTAACAAGAGTATGCTTGTTGTATCATCATTTTATGTTGTGTAATATGTCTATCAGACAAGTCGTGCTCGCTGCACCATCCAACAGGAGCTGCAATATGTCTTTAACACACTTGTATACTGTCTGATCTACTGATCGAGTGAGAAGTGCTTGAACTACTCACCCTCTTATCCCTTTCATTTCTGTGGTTTTCTATTTTAATGAAAATATGAAAATAATAAAATAAGGAAATAGGTAGTTACATTCTTTTTTTAAAATTTCTCTAACGGCAAATGGAGCCGAACAATGAATAAGACGGCCCAAGCGACAGGTGGGCCCATTAGTCTCCTCAGTAATTAATTTGAGAAAGATTTGTCGCAATGGCTCTTGCACTACCGTCCGATCTCTTTTATTGCATGGTGACACAGGTGCACAGAAGCATGTATCTCGGCATCGTGTTCCACATGATATGAGCTGTTGGATTGTAGAGAGTGTAATTCTTTTTTAACTTTGTTAACTGCTCAATAAAAAATCAGAAGGTACATACATTGAGTTGGGTTGTCCTTCAACTCCGTAATTTTTTTTTTTCAAACAAAAAATTGTGTGCCTGCACTATCGTCTGATGAAAGTAAATCAGATGGCAATGTAAGAGGCATCGCTAACCACACCGGATTGCAATCCCATAACATTGCAGCAAGTCTTCCTCAATTAATTTATGTGGCCTACTTGGGGTGCACTTACTCTGTCTCAAAAAGAATACGTGCAGTACAATTCCTAAATACAACCTACTTGATTAGTTGGCAGTTGTCGTACACTATTCTTAGTATTGGTGGCAAGTAATATATTACCTGCACCATTTTTAGGCCCTCTACATCTCAAACAAGATTCTTTGGACCTCTCCCTTTTGGGTCATTGTGTGCCCCAAGATTCGTGAGGGGGGGAGGCGATGGGGTACACCTATTATTTCAGGGTAGAATGATTTGTTTACCATCTCCCTCATGAGACTAAGGACACACAATGATCCGGAGGGAGAAGATTCAGAAGATCTCATTTCCTACATCGCGGAAGCAACCGTTTGGGATCACGCAAGGACATGATTAGTTTGATTGCAAGATACAAGCAGCAAGTTGGGAGTTGGATCAAAACGGTCATCAACCTTAGGGATTGATCCAACTCATAGTTAAAAAATAATAAAAGAAGAGTTTCTCGTGTCATTCGAAAAGTAAGATCTTACATCACAAGCCTATGCTACGCAAACACAAGTGTGCAGCATATATAAGAATCTCTTTTTTTCCTTCCTCAAGTTTACTCTCATGTTAAAAAACTGGGGAAGGTGAGGACTCCTATAGGATTGTGTCCCCCTTGAACACTTGAGCCTTGCATATCGACTCCATGGCTCTTACGATCTTGTGCCTGGCCATCACTAGTCCTCTTAAAAATGTTTTTATCAGGTAATCTAAGACTGTAAGTGGACTTTTTTTTGGGGCAATAAGATAACTTTCATTCCATTCAAATGTATGTACAAGACTACTAGACTTTCCTTACAATACACTATATCTCCTTACCCAGCACCATTTCACACCTGTGCCTCCCTAGCAGGGAACCATACAACAACAGCACACACACCTCTATAGAAAGACTCACTTACTGCATTGACTCCCATATTGGATGGAGGACAGACTTAAGCTATAGAAATCCTGATCTGCGAAGAGCTCTAAGATGAGATTGCTGGTGATGACACTAGAAGAGGGAGCCTCTTGCTTCAAGGAGCGATGAGCGAATCCCTCGAACCACAAGGAGCAGTAGTTAAGGTCTAGCAGCTTGAACATAAAACGGGTCTCGAAGAGCATGCCCTCGGTCTAGAGCATGCAGCATATCCGTAGAAAATCGAGATCCCAACGAACCAGATAACTCATTTGGATGGCTCTGGATGAACACATAAGACCACGACGACTTCCACAAGATACGACCAAAGTCGTGATAAGCAACCAAATTAGTGAAACACAAACTAATTGGGAGAAGAGACACTGTAGTGAGAATAGTGGCATTCAAAATTTTAGCATGTGGCAATGAACCGGGATAAACAATATAGTAGAGCTTAAGGAGTCTAGGTATACAAAAACTAGATGGAGATGAAAGAGCGGATAAAACAACCAAAGCTGAAGAAAATGAAACCTCTATTACTAAAACAAAGAATAAAACTAGGAAATCTATGAGGACTTACTTGGCAAAAGACTGTAAGTGGACTAGGTCGGGAAAGATCCAGACATGAAATGACAGGATAATATTATTACTAGGTAAACATGTAATCCGATCTGATTTCGTATCTACCTCCCTTTCTGATTGCCACCACATCTCGAATCATCTAAAAAGAAAAGTTTCTATCTTTCGTTCTAGTCTGATTGAAAAGAACTTAATTTTAGGCTTAGATTCATAGAATTTTAATAGACTAACAACTGGTATTGGGTATGCTGTTGGGTTAACTGGTTATCTAAACTAGAGGTAGAATCAAACTTCTACTGAGGCTCTACATTGCTACGTAAGGACCCCCTTGCTACGTAAGGTACTCAAGAAAAAGCCTAGCCTCCTCTTGTTTTTTTATCAGTATCCTCCAATTTTCTGACTTAAGCGTCAGTATTCTTTTTTATAGAAGCAACTGAGTTTTTTCTTTCCGATCAAAGATCTTGATCATGGTGGACGAGATTTTAACCCATTAGATCTCAATAGGAAAGTGGAAGTTGAAGGTCCTCTCACACACTCAAATACAGAAAACACTCACACACAGACAGATGCAGAACCCCATCCTCCCTTGCACACACGTACACGGGTGGCCATAGGCGGTGCATCCAAGCCATAGCTCTTTCTCTCTCTCTCTCTCTCTCTCTCTCTCTCTCTCTCTCTTTCATATACACGTAAACCAGGTTTGAACCCCTCATCCTCCATCTCTCACACACAGAACAGACAAATTAACAAACACCGACACACAGACAGATGCAGAACCTCCACCCTCTCTCGCACACAGACAAACAAACACCCACACACTGACAGATGCAGAACGTACCGGTATACCTCTCTCTCTCTCTGTACATCTCCAAACTCATTTGAGCAGGATAGATATTATAGTTGTTGCAGGGCATTACTTGTAGTTTTTTGCATGGGATCAAGCGGGTGGGGTGCATCATGCTTGGATGAGAGGAGGTGTGGACAAAGTCACATGCCACTGTTCGGCCGCCCTACTGTTCCACCCGTACGTTTTCTCTCTGGCACCTTCATCCCCCTGCAGCACACACCACATCCACACACACCACGCTAAGGCTTTCTTTATTACAGTTGGAAAGGAGGTTCTGGTCCGCACGCCAGGGGGCAGCTACGAGTCATTGTGAAAGGGAGTTGGCATAGTTGAAATATCTTAGAGCTCACTCTGTGTTCGTACATTTTGAAGCTAAATCATAATTTTCCCATCATAGGAAGCATATATGTATTTGCTCCTTTCCTTCATGTTGGTATGTCCCAGTGTCTCCATGCTTCACAACCTTCCTGCATGTTGATCTCCTTGATGCTCCATGCTTCAACTATATCAGATAACTGAAGGTAATACTAGCTAAAAGTATCTTTTACAAACGATTACTCGTAGGTTTCATCGGATAGTTTCGAAGAGAACTTTGACTGGGGACAATTGACCAGTGTTTAGACAGTATTTTCTGTTTTACATTCAAATAATAAGGGAGCAAAGTTCCACAGCCATGCATGTCCAAGACTCGCAATGTGATGGGAAAAATTATAGAATCAGTAGACTTTCTTGTTATTTTATAAACTATACATACGCAGTGGAGGACATGCCATCAATTTCGTCCTATACCAAGTTTGACTCACCAAAGAGTAGAAAATCAACATGAAAAATAGTAAATTACATTAGTGAAATTATCAAATCAGTGGCGGACGTATAAATTTTGTTCAGTAAAGTCATTTGGACATTAAGTCATAAGCATGACTAAGTCAGTGGGACCTTGGACTGGACAATATAGGGTCTTAGCTAGATTGGACCAGTAGGATCTTAGGTTGGGTCGGTGGAATTCCGGACTAGACTGCGTTAGACCGGGTCAATAAACTTGGCAAAATCTAATGAGATCCTAAGACCCCACTAAGTTAATGTTGGATCCGCCACTGTATCAGATCAAAAATTGAATAGTTTCCTCAATGAAACAGAGGAAAAGAAAAGTGCATGCTAGGAATTAGTGAGGGATATACAAACATTGAAGCACCCCATCAGTGGTGCTGTCAGCGCCTCATAGGATTGCTTGAAGCATGGACAGCAGATGCATATCTAGATGGATGCTATTGTTGAACCTGTCATGTAGAGCAGTAAGCTTTATTCGAGCATCCCATCGGATTCAAATTGATTGTGAGCCTAAGAACTCTCTATATATGTCGTTCAGTCTCAATGTGCTGCAGGATTACTTTTCTAGAGATCAATTTCAGGGCTAGAATATTCATTCTATTAAGTGAAATCATTGTCTCCTTGGCAGAAATATTGTCAGACTGTGCAAAATTCTTCCCAAAAAAATAGGAAGAAATATCAGACTTTACCTAGAACGTAATTTAACACTAGTTCTCCGTAAGTATATGTACATATCCAACTATCTGAGTCACCTCTTTAAAAAAAAATAAAAATGCTATTGTTAGCACTGAGCAACCCCCAGTGTGATTCAATTTTTGTTTCATTTACTGACCAAATTATAAAGTACTATATGACCAACCTATGTAAAGTAGTATAGTTAAATAATAGCATTATTCATATGTATTTGTATATGTATGCGTGCATAGATATATCTATAGTATAATACTAGAACAGAGTTCCCATTTTCCCGCCAAAACTAAAATCAGCACATGTGGCAGTAGGAAAATCACTCTCTCTCTCTCTCTCTCTTTATGAAAAATCACTAAAACAGAATTCATATTTTCTATCTCTCTTTATGAAAAATCACTAAAACAGTGTTCATGCTTTCCTGCAAAAATGAAAGCCTATCTCTTTAAATTTGATGTTTTACCGTGCATCGAATAGGCATAGAGCTAGTATATATATATATATTTTCTAGACTGGGTAAAATCAACATCCGAATAAAAAAACAATTGACATAGCACATTTTGACAGAGGGTCGTGGAAGATAAATCTTCTATAAATTATGGGCTTGGTAGTCAGGCAAAATTAAACTGGCCGGGTGTAAAACATAAGAGGACGTTCTTGACACACAGTGGTCTTTAATCTTTAATTTTGATGTTGAGGTGTCTTTAATTTTGATGTTCAGGTGTCTACCAACAGGCTTGGCCCACGAAGGAAATACCCATTAATTGTACGAACTAGGACAGTTGCAACTCACCCACGAAGGAAATACCCGTTGTACGTACTAGGACACTTGCAACTCACCCAAGGACAATTATTTATTGTGCTTAAAATTTTTGATGAAATCCTTATGACCAAACAAAATTGATGGAATGGGAATCCTCCTCTCTACACCGATCGAATACTGTTCTCCAAGATCCCGATTTAAATTGATGGAATCCTCATAAAAGTTATGGTTGCATAACAGAGATTATTCATCCTGTACATGTTTGAAGTAAAAACTGAAAGGAAAATAGTAAAGTAATACCGTTCTTTAATTTTACATTTTGACATACTTAAGTGGTAATCATACATTAGAAGAATGGATTAAAGAAAGTATGAGATCATATATAATACTTTCCTCTTATGTATAATTATCACTTAAATATGTCAAAAAATACTGTTAAAAAGTAATATTACTATACTATTTTCCAAACTGAAATAGCTTTGTCCTCTTAAGGCTGATTATATATGTAGTTTCGCAGACTATACATGCTGCTGCTGTGCTTCACGGTGGTTCCCAACATACCATAGCCTCCGAAAATAAAATCGAAAACCTAATGCACGTGTATAGTAGCCCTCTCAAGTCCAGGACACCATTGGGTGTTCTGCCCACAGTTAGGAATAACATTTGTTACACTGCGGATCGGTGCAGCAAGTAGAGTCATTTTACAATATAAGATGATATTGGTCCACATGAATTGGTATTCATAGGTTAAGTTATTTTTTATTCAAGTGGGGTTATACAAGCATTAAATACGGGTACAAAATTCTGAGTACGACAAATACATCTAAGAATGAAAAATATTTTGTGATGCTCACGAAATATTTATTTAGTCCAAAAAATATTTATCACATCTACAAATTTGTACACATATGTAGGGATGACAAACACTTCTAAGCATGATAAATACTAGTTGTTATTCCCACAAAATATTTGTCATGCTTACAAAATATTTGTCACATTCAAAAATCTGTATACAAATACATAGAGATGATAAATATTTTTTAGGTATAATAAATACCATGCAAACATGACAAAATATTTGTCATGTTCATTAAAAATTGGTCATGCTTACGTATATCTGTTGTATCTAGAATCCTGTATCCTCATTTAATATTTGTCTGACCTCACTCGAATAAAAAATATTTAATTTATGTGCATCAGTCTATATATGAACTAATGACATCTTGGACCCATTACAACAACAAGCATTACTCAGCGGTTAGATAGTTTGAGAGAGAAAGAGAAGAGCTACTTGGCCGTGTCGGCCGGGTAGGGGCCCCGGAGGGGGCGGGGCGTTGCGGCCTGGTCTCCCAAAGGACCAGCACGTAAGACCTAGTTGTTCCCCTTCGTACGGAACCCGCCCACCACCTTTGTCCAACCCCCACCGATCGAGTCCATGCTCCTTCCCCCAAACCATTATAAAACCCACACCACCGACGCCCTAGCTCTCGCACTTTTAGTCCATCTTCTTCTCCCAGATCGCCAAAAAGAAAAGGAGGGTTCACAGGTTAATTGAAGGCAAGTGAGGGGTGAGACAAGAGAGAAGGCAATGGAGCTGGAGCTTGGCTTGGCCCTCCCAAGTGCTAATTTCCCCTCGGAAGGCCACGGTTTGGACCTTAATGGCGATGATGCCTGTGCCACTCCCGCTGCCGTCCACAAGAAGAAGAGGGGTCTCATGGACGCCTTTGGTGGCGACAACGCCGCCATAACCACCCTACCACTCTTTCACTGGCCATCCACCCACGATGACAACAGCAACAACAACAACGGTGGTGTTGGCTACGGTACCAAAGCTGACTACAAGTAAGCCCTGGAGCTCTCAGTTCCTTAGTTAGCTTCTGATCATGGCAGGCGAACTAATGTGACAGCGCCGGGTATAGCGGCACGACCCTGGTGGGGTGGCCCCCGGTGAAGCCCACGAGGAAGAACGGCGCCGGCGCCGGCGCCACCAGATACGTGAAGGTGAAGATGGAAGGGGTGGCGATTGGGCGGAAGGTCGACCTGTTGGTCCATTACTCCTACACCACGCTGCTGGACGCGCTGGACCGCCTGTTCATCAGAAACCGTAGTAAGCATTTGCATGCACTCGTCGCTAAAGGGCAAGACAGCTCTGCCCACCGGCTAGCAACGCTACAGCACATGCTTGTTAACATCTGCTGATCAAATCCTTCCTCTGACATGATATTGCAGATGGGGAGGGAGGGCAGGTGGGACTCGGCGGCGGAGAATGTGGGCCGCCGCCATTGACCCCTGCGAGCTGTCACCACCGCACGTTCACGTACCAGGACGGCGACGGTGACTGGATGCTGCTCGGAGATGTGCCCTGGGAGTAAGTCTTCTTCCCCCCAAGCCTTTCTGTGGTGCAGACATTTCATCTTCTGATATTTCCACCTTTAATTCATCTTTTGTCTTCAGACGTCCTATGAAGTTATTTTCATGTGTCACTAACTTAAAGCGACCTAGCTTTTTGCTCTTTCACGTCCAAAGATAATATTACCATATTCTAATTTGCTGCAGCATCTTTTTTAAGAGACGAGATTCTCTCGGTACATATTCGGATCTGAGAGGAAGTCAAATATTGTAAAAAAAAATTTCGTATGATCTTCAAAGTTGTCAAGTATATGTGCCCTCCCCCTCTCTGGATTCCGATCTAAACGTTTCTTCTCATGTTTTAAACACTCTAAAATGCTTTTTCTAAACAGTTATACTTGCTGTAATGAGGTGCATGCTGCACCCACCGTCATTGCAGTGGGTTAAGAAAAAAATACATATATTTTTTTTAGGTCACCCTTGAGGTCCCATAATCGTCTGTACAGTGTAATGTTGGATCGGACAATTCAAAATAATTTGAAAATTCAAAAAACGAACCCAATGAACAGTAAAAGAAAACATACTTTTTTTACTGTTCATTGGGCTCGGTTTTTGAATTTTCAGTTTTTTTTAGGTCGGCCGGTCGGGCAAAAAAAAGTACGAACAATTAGGAGATCTCAGGGGCGACCTAGAAAAAAATAATTTTTTTCTTTTTTTAACCTACTGCAACAACGGTGCATGCAGCACCCACTTTCTAAAATCTGACTTTTCTTCATGTTATCATTGTAGCAGTCAATTGTCTGGATATTCATCTCTAGTTTTGGATTTTGGTGTAACAATGTAATTCAATGTCTAAGGATCATTTTAGAACTGAAATTTTGCAAAATTTTACTGCATCACTAAATAACATCCACCTGTACGCACGTAAATTAAATACTGCAAGCCGGTCTAATGTTAAATCACTAGCCTTAGAATTGGTGAATTAATTAAGTAGGATTTCAAATCAAAAATATGTTGTTTGAGTGGCTATCAAAAAGCTAGACAACAGAATTCAATCTAAAAGAATTGTTTCATCTTATTTTTTAAATATTTGATTCAATATATGACAGTATAAAATAAAATCTTGTCAGACCTTTATCTACTCAGTTGAGAGCCCATTCAGTTGTTTTGCTTTCTAGCTAGCTAGGGAAAGGCAACTATAAACCAAAACCAACGAATTTGTGTATTCTCTTATTTTTATTTTTATATGTTTTACAAATATCCAAAAAAAATACTCTTTAATTTTAGAACCATGAAAACTCACTGATTTAAAAACTAATAAATTACAAGATTTTACATTGATACAAGCAACCCGTTAATAGTTTTGGATTGGCAATCGAAACAAAAAGCAGCTAGATCAGATATGCTCCTGATGATGAAAGTCAGTAAACTTTAAACACAAGAAAATGATGTTTTGCAGGATACCAAATTACTCGATGACACTTTTTGATGTATTATTTTATGATGACTCTTTACGCTGTTTATCGATTTTAAAGCATATGTGCTTAGCAAAATTAGAAATTATCATCAAGTTGATAGTGGGTCTTTATTTTGTCAACTCGCTTCTTAGACACCCTAATTAACTTTTGAACTTCAACTAGATTTATATATATATATATATATATATATATATATATATAGCTTTTAGTCTCTCTACCTTATAGAACCTAGAAAAAAACTCTCAATATCTTGCATATTTAGACTTGACTCCGTTAACTTGTTTAATAATTTTTGAGACTTTACCATCTGTTCTGAACATTCAAACAATTGTTAATAAGGACTTATTTCTAAGAAAGAATAAGTTTTCGAGTCAGCAATAAATGTAGAACTTACTGGGCTACACTTCTAAATATAAATATTTACAGGAAGTAAAAATTAAAAACTCATTTCCGCGGAGAAAAAACACTTTCTCCTTGAGGTCAAGAAAAGGGCAAAGACGTGTTTCCATAGCCGTCGACAAAAATAAATTTTTCTTGTATTTTTCGTCAAGAAAGGTCTGTAACTTGATAATACATGTTCGATGGTTGAGAAGAGATCTCTTCAGTACAGAGTGGGGGAGGGTCCAGGTATTCTAAAAAATTTTAAATTATGTAAGAGAATTTTTTGCAATATTTAACCATTTCCCCTACTATGCACTGGTGTTCTCCTGTCCAATTATGTACTGAAGAGATCTCTTCTCTCGATGGTCTCGAGTAATCTGTGGAATGTTTGCAATGCGCATATATATAATTTATGACTGGTAACTTGAAGTTGGATCAACACAAGCTTAACTTATCAAAGAACTGATCCCGGGTTCCATTTGATGGCATATTTTCCTGTAGAACATTCATCAAATCGGCGAAGCGCCTCAAGATATTCGGCTGCAGCGCGTAGGAGGCCTGCACCATGCCTTCTCTATCTCCATATATGGTTGTGCCAGCAAATAATGTGGTTATATAAGACTATGTGTAATGTCGTCTACACTCTTAAGTTTGACTCCACGTACGTTTGCTTAATTTCATTTGATATGGAAAGAAATTGTGTGTGCTTAGTATGGCTTCCATGTATACGATCACCCAAGCTTATATAGTTACATGAGGATGCGTCTCCAGTGTGTAGATTAGTTTATGTTTGAATTGTGCTAACTAATGTTACGTTGGAGCAACGTAAGTCTTGTGAGCAGGGACAGACGCAGAAATTTTGTTCAGTGGAGTTGTTCGGATATTAGGTCATAAGTATGGTTGAGACAGTGGGGTCTTGAGCTAGGTCATATGAGGTCCTAGGTTAGGTCAGTAGGGTTCTGAACTAAGTCATTAGAATCTCGGGCTAGACTGCTTTGAATTGGGTCAATAAATTTGACAAAATCTATTGAGATCCCAGAACCTCACTGGATGAACGCTGGATCGGCCACTGCTTATGACGCTTATTTGTATTTGATGTTTATAATACAACCCATTAAGATTTGAATAACATGATTGATCCATCCAAATCACGTTTTGGGCTTGGATGAAATAGGGAAGTGGGGAGACGGGGACACTTGAAGAAGGGTCGTTCAGTCTTGGAGCTAAACAGTTGTAGTTTGGTCTACATGTGGGCCAGCCCATTTATGGGGAATGGGTCAAGTGGACACCCTAAATATCTGACGTTCCTTAATGGCAACACTCATCAAGATCAACATAAAACAGTAAATATAGACTGGGGAGTTTTGCAAATAACCTCATTCTATATTCGTAAATAATTCCTGCATAATTCATATTTACATATAACCTCCTTAACCATGATAGTATTTTCGTGAGTTTACTTTGAATTCACTTGAATTGAAATATCATACCATTTAAAATTTGTAAAAGTTAGGGAAAATTACTAAAAAGGGTGAAAAAACTATCAAAATATCTAATAGGGGCACTTTAAACTTTAAAATATCTAAAATAGACACTCCTTCTAAGATCATATCTAAATAGGACAAAACTCATGTTTTTCTAACATACTACATAAAATGCCCTCAATTGTTTTACAGATAGATTGTCCCAATTGAAATCTCTATGGTATCGCTTTCTTATTTTTTATCATAAAATATCAAAATGAGACCTTTATTTTTATCTAATTACAAAAAAAGGAAAGTAACACTAAAAATATCAATTAAAAAATATTCCCCCAAGATTTAAAATTTAAAAGAGGATCCTAAAATTTTATAATTAATAAAAGAATGAATATGTAAAATTAAAAGTAGTAACATTACGTTTAAATTTTATTCATAAGAATACATAATGCATAATATAAGTTAACCATACTAGTTATCATTCATAAATTAACTTTTACTTAGAGTTTTAAGATAGCAAATCTTTTATAATTAAAAATTTGAGACAATCTGTTTGTAATTGAGGGTATTTTGGGCAATATGTGAAAAGAAATTTGACTTGTACCCAATATATATATAAATCTTAAGAAGAGTGCTTTTTTTTAGATATTTTAAATTTATAGTGCCCTTATTGGACATTCTGAATTTTGTGCCCTTTTTAGAAATTTTCCCAATTTATTAAATAAAAGTATAAATGATATCTTCAGTTAGAATACAAATACCTCACAAGAGAAATCGCATAAATATCTACCCGCAAGTTTATTGTATATATTTAGCTTCAAAAAAAAAATATCTACAACATATATTTTTTAAATAAAAGTTTTTTATGCCACATATACTTGTAAAATTGAATTATAGGAAACTTATGATTAGATGTTTACGTAATTATATTTGTGAGATATTTATATCTTAATCGAAAGTATTATTGATATTTTTATTTCATATCTCATGAATTTTATATAAAGTAAAAAATTACAAAGACCTGTTTGGTTTTAAGACCTAATTTCCTATAGTCCCTGCATAAAGATGAGAATAATTATCAAAACCCTATTGTGAATGGAAAGTGCAAAACACGGTGAAAGAACAGAGATGAGTCTGTTGGGATTGGGACAAGAGACCACGGCCTTCCTCATCTCTGTAGGAATGAGTCTCATCCACTGAGTAGAGCTAGCAGGTACCATTGTTTTATTGTCTATTGGATGGGACTCCTCATCCGTTGTCGTCCCCTCTTCCATCTCCACCTCTTCCCAAGTCTGCAGATAAGAAGTGAAACATGCCAATCTACTCTCCTCAGAATCCATAAGCGTCAGCCATGGGTCTAGAGGAGAGCTGTAAGTAGAGAAGGAGGACGCAATGCAGTGCTCCGCTGTGCTTTAGAGATCAAGGGAACCAAGGACCCAATGGTGGATCCAGCCTCTATCAACGATGTCCCATGACTCCACTGAATTTTATAAAATCGTGATTGATTTTTGTAAAATTTTATTGAGTGACTTCACTCACCCATTAGAATGACTCTAGTGGCCTACTAACTTTGATTCAATAGAAGGACCCCCAATAAATTAGTGACTGACTTTTGTAAAATTTAATAGAGTGACCCCACTTGTCCAGTAGAGTGACCCCACTGGTCCATTACATGATCTTATTGGCCCACTAGTTCTAATTCAATAGAGTGATCTCGTTGGCTCATTGTCTAAGTGGCTCCACTAAACAAAATTTTTGCATCCGCCACTACAAAGACTTAGGAGGACTAAGCATTAACCAACAAGAGAGGGAGAGAGGGAGGGAGCAAGGGAGGGCAATGGGAGGAGAATAGCGGAGATGCATATGGAGGAGGGGCACCAACGATGGAGATGGTGATGGGGGAAGGTAAGGGAGGAGGGTGTGGGCATCGAGATTTTTGTTTGTTTCATGATAAAGAAAATGTCTAGCCTCTTTTTTTATTTTATCATATTTTATGAATCATAGTTCTATCAAAAATATGTTTGACAATAGGGACCAAAAAGTTTTTTTAAGACACTTTAATAAAAAAAAAATATTTCTATAAAAAAATATATTATAATGCAGCCAAACAACTTATAAGGTGTACAACATATTAAGCAAAGTTGAAGCAAAAAAATTCTCTATATTCAAGGTTGAAATTTTTTTGTAGAGGTCAGAAATGTATAAGGATCTTGGCTGTCCAATTATGCTAGATTAAAAATGATGATTAAATGGGAATTCCATTGAAGGAGAAGAACTTAGCCTGGCCCAGAAAAGTTAGTGGGCCGGCCCAGTAAGTCTGAACTTGAGTTATCGAATGCATCTTTGCTTATAGGTACAAGCCATCTTGCTCATAGCCTAACCCAGACATAGTTCATGGGTGTATCCAAGAGACTAGACCCTCGATGGACTTAATGATAAATGTAGGGACCATAAGATCCAAACCCACTCCTGATCCATACTCTCAGGATTACCTAATCCGATTTAGAGACTTGTCACAATAAGAAGACCACTGGGACTAGAGGGCCTCGCCCCTCCTAGTATCAATCCGATCATGTTCCAGATGGGACAGGGTAGAGCTAAGGATCCAATTTAGGACCGGTCTTCTGGAAACAACCATTTCCGATTCAGAATCGCCCTTGGGATCTCGCCCTCTTGGATGGGATTGAATTTACACTAGGTCCTATGTTGCTATATAAGGACTCCCATATTCGACAGGCAAAGGTATGCAACATCCAGCCCAACCTCGTCCTGCTTCTCTCTGTTATCTCCCAACTTTCTAACTTAAGCAATGAAGCGGAATCTCCAAGATCACTACTATGGGCCTTTAATGGTATTCTCTATTGCAAGAATAGTTGAGTTCTGACCCTTTGATCACAAATAGAGGATCTTGATCATAGTGGATGAGATTTCGACCCATCATCTTTTAGCATCGTCTATGAAAAAACGATCTAAAAAGGCCATGCTCGGAAGACATCAAAATCCAGCACCCTGGCAGCAAGACATCAGCCAGAGCAACCATGATCAACTTGCTCCAATCAGACAAATCACTTGTGCAGTTCAAGAGGACAATAAAAAAAGGAAGTATGCCTCTACCGTGGGGGCTCACAACACCGATAAAAAAACTCTTATTAATTACCGTTCATCGCCTACTAAGGAGCTGATTGCCTTCATAGATGAGGACCTACAAGATATAATACTTCCCCAGTTCCTCAGTAATTAAAGCCAACATCATAGGACATCACGTTGAAAGGGTCTTCGTTGACAATAAAAGACTCCTGGGTATCCTCTTCTAGGACAGTCTCCAACTCATATCCATCCATATGAATACAAGGAAAGAAAACTCGCATGCACACGGATTTAATGGCTGGCCGATAGCTATCAAAGGATAAGTAACCCTCCCAATAACTCTCGGGACTCCTCCCTTGCCTGTAACTCAGGAGGTCGAGTTCTTCATAATCGACACCCCGTAACCTTATAACATGATGTTGAGGAGGGAGTCTTTGAGTCATTTTGGGGCCATCCTACTTAGCCTCCACTAAAATCTCAAATTCTCAACTGCTGGAGGAATAGGAGAAGCTTGCCAAAACTAGAACATCTATAGACAAATATATCTCGCGTTAAGACTAATTTTTTAAATTGAAAAATTAACAAATAGTTCAAATATTATCAAATAGATTCATAAAATTGCCAAACTTGGCGAACATGTCAAATAGGTTATATCTAAAGTGTGAACAAAGTTTCAACAATTTATGGATTTGTTTGATATGATTTTGGACTCACGCTTCGGTTCCAAAAATTTGACTTAAATAGAATTTCAACAAATCAAAATAGAAGACAAACTAAATAGCAAACGGGGTCAGAAAATTCTTAAACTTTATAAAGAATTCAAGAACAATATAACAAAGGTCTTCATAAAATTTAGCATGATTTTAACATGAATAAAGTGAGATAAAAAATTCACAAGTTGGGTTTTCAAAAATACTAAGATAGATTATAGTCTGAAAAAAAAATTACGGAATAAATATCATACAAACTCAGAAAACTATGAAATTTATTAGACATAAATATAACATGTAAAATAGATTTCTGTCAAAATTTCAACTTAATTGTCGATCGAACAAGAGAGAACAAATATCTGTACTCAAATAATTATAGTTGGAAATAAAACAGATTGAATCAATATATTACATATGCCGAGATAATAATCAGGGAATAAACAGTAAAGAAGATCACAAAAATATAATACTTGATGATCATGAAGTATATATATAAATCAAACTTCTTACTAATTGATTAGCTTTTTAAAATCTTTAAAAATAATATAATTTTTAATACAAAATAGATCATGCTTAGAGATATCCACCTATCACTTGAAGAAAGATCAATTCTTGGTTCTCCTATGACTTCTTTGCTATCTATCTATAGTTCCTTCTCTTCTAAGCTCTTTTTCACAGTCTATAAGCCTCCAAGGACACATAGTATTGATTAGAATTAAATCTCAAAAGAAATAACTATGAATCAACTTTATTCTCTCAAGAATACCACATGAACTTATCCTTAGAAGAGAATTACATGAAAGAGAGTTTATGCATGACTCCAAGGCTCTATTTATAATTATTGTTTTTCTAAACTCTTTTTCACATTCTATAAGCCTCCAAGGACACATAGTATTGATTAGAATTAAATCTCAAAAGAAATAACTATGAATCAACTCTATTCTCTCAAGAACACCAAATGAACTTATCTTTAGAAGAGAGTTACATGCAAGAGAGTTTATGTACGACCCCAAGGCTCTATTTATAATTATTATTCTTTCTAATATAACAAAAAACACTACATTTCTTTGTTAGAGTCGAACTCCAACTCCTCATGACTTAATCTCCAGTCAATGTCATTTTTTTAATGCAAATCGAATTCTTTCACACAACTTGCAATTTTCTTTTATGAAAACCTTTAAATTTGACCCTTAAACATATGTATTAGGAAAGGCTCTCTTCTGCAAAGTTTTATAACTTTTATTATCTTTTAAATATCACCAATATTACTATTTTTGCACATTTGGACAAAAAGTTATCCCTATTTTATTGACCTGTTGTCCTAAGTACTTCGAATTCAAAAATCTGGTAAATTTCCTTCCCATCTAAATATGTTATGATTCTAATTTGTAAATGACTTATTTTAAATATATGGTCTTCATAAAACTTTTATAATTTTGAGTTATCTTTCTAATGGAAGTTGACTTACTTAATTTATAATTTTATTTACAAAGTTATGCTTAAAACACTAAGACTATATCAAGTAAATATGTATACATAATCATAATTCAAGTACGATTCTAATTATGACTTTCTACCCACTAATTAAAAATATTAATAATACTCAAATTTATTGTGTTTTACTTCTAATCTAAGTTAAATATGTCATACATAACTTTCTAAGTCGTGGTTAACTTTAATTATACTATCTCTTGTTTCCTAATTAGAATCTTAGTTCTATTAAGACTTATTTCCCACTGGTAGCCCTTTCAAAAATTGATTATCGATATTTTTTATCTCTAAAACATCTGAATTAATAAAAATATCTTCTACAAAATTATAGATCTTTTTATTTTACTATGCTGCTATATAATGCACCTAAATCATAATTTTAACTAAATTAGTAGACTATTCTTAATAGTATAATTGGACTAATGAGATTTCATAATAAAGTTAATTGGGCTAAATCAAATTACTTAAACTCACTAATCGACTCTTATAATTAGTTAATTAATTTAATTTAAATATATTGAATTCATTAATAGGTCGTAGAAGTGTAGGGCATAACAATCATCACTGAGATTGAACAATCAGTACATACATCACATGTATATTTAAATTGTAAAATTTAAATTACATCACATGTAATTAATGGTAATTATCTAATAATTACACTTAAAATAACTTTTGTTTTAAAATTATACAACCTTAATTATATTCTCAACAAAATTAAAGTTAACGACTAACTAAACACTGAATAAAGATATAAAGTCTAAACAATTTAGAGAGACAATTAATTCTCATCATCGCATGTTATATTATGAGCTTAGACAATTAATAATTAATTATAATCATATTCTAATTACCATCATTAATAGGTTTAAGTTAACAATTAACTAAAACCAGAGTTAATAAATTTTAAAACAATTTCAAAACATGTTAAACTTAAAAGGGGTCCATCTAACTATATCCAAAATAATTTTAGATAACTTTTAAACTATTTAAAACTTTAAAAGGATTTAAAGTCCCCCTTTAAGAATCAAATTCTAATCACACATAATAAAAGGTTTAAGTTAACAATTAACTAAAACCTAAGTTAATGAATTTTAAAATAATTTTAAAAATTATCAACCTGTGAAAAGAGGATTTAAAAACTTTTAATATTAATAAAATAATTTTAAAAAAGTTTAGAACTTTTTAAAAACCTTTTAAAACTATTTAAATCCTCTTTATTTGGGCTAAAATAGGCAAAAATGGGGCTAAATGGGCATAAAATGTCTTACGGATCCGGTTCGAGCAACCGGATCCACGAAGAGGCCCAGCCTCTTAAACTTGCTAACCCGTTAGGGCAGCCCCCACCCCCCCATGTGCAGCAACAACAACAACAGCGTCCCCAGTCACCGCCGCCGGCCACCAGGGCCTTCGACCGTCACCAGTCTGGCAACCCATCCGGCACCAGCCGGTAGTGACCGAAGATCCAACCGTTCTTCTCCAAGAAGCCCAAAAACATCATGGAAGCCGTTCTCTTCATCTGGAGCTCAAAAAGATTCCGAAACAATTTTTCCTTGAGCAACTTTTGACGCTCTATAATCTTGGAACACTTTTAAGATGATCCGAATGAAAAATAGGGTTCATAAAATCGAAATACTATGCCCCCAAAATTAAGCATGCGAATGATAAAACTAGATTTTAGGGGGTTCTATATAGCCCTTAAGCCTCGTTCTAATGCCAAAACATATCCTATGACTTCAACAATACTTCCAACTATTCAAGAACCCTTCCAGACACTCAGAACGGCGACGACATTGCATGCACGCCTCCGATGAAGTCAACCCAAAAATCACATATGCGATGATGAAAATACAACATAAAAGCATCAAAATGATCTAAACAGAGCCGAAAACTAGGCTCTAATACCACTGTAAGATTAGCAATGGGAAGGATGATGGCACAATGGAATATACAATTTTAATCCTTCCCTCGAATCTCGTGAATCAGTTTTCGGATTATTTAGATCACAACAAAATAATAATTAAAGCACGAAGGTTGGATCTTCACCATCGTGGGGATGAGAATCCCTCACCGAGTCAAAGACAAATGAGCAGTTGTTCTTGAGATCACGAGCCATTCACATGTCCGGCCTCTAGACTTATCTGCACGAACCTCTGAAGACAAGATCCTCTGTCGCATGTCGAGATGATTTCGACGAACACCACAATCTTCTCGTATGCTCTTCCACATCTCTCTCGAAATAGAGGAGAGAGGGAGGGAAAGGGAGAGAGAGGGAGAGAGGAGAGGGGGACAGCCATAAGAGAATGTCCACGTGCTGGCTAGGGTTTCACTCAACCCTCTATTTATAGAATAGTCGATATTTTTCACAAAAATCCGATATTTCTATAAAACCCTCAATTAACCCTTTTTCATAAAATTCTTTATATGTGTGACCCTCTAGACCCAATGTCGAGCTGGCAGTGAGTTCAGTTATTAAATCTCTATTTAATTATCTTTATCGAATTAACTCTTAATTCAAATAATATAACTATTTCTATTATTTTACGTATTCTACTATTTCATGTAAACTATCACTTAGTTCATTTAAATTAATTATCTCATGATTAATTTAACTAACTCACAGATCATAGTTTGTCCCAAGCAATAGGCCATGACCCTCAGACGGTACCAAGGATTCACAATCTATTGGAATATGTCTGTCGTCAATTACCGTGCAATTCTAATTCTCCATTCATACAACATTTTTTTATTAAACTAGGAATATTGCCATATATTAAATTCCCATTGTCTAATCCAATAAAGTCTACACAAATAATTGTCAGGGACAGAAATACCTTTCTATCTAATTGATCTACCCTGGCCAAGGATTTAATCTTTGCAAGACTCGATGAAATATTCTATCTCGTGTGTACTATACCGGAGAGTAAGTGATGAAAGAAATAGGTGGCCTCAAAACCAATCATTGTACATTCTAGTTCGAAATATTAATAACATTTCATTATATATAGTTCTCGCAAATTAACTATCATAATGAAGGTCCATAGATAAATATATGGGATATTGAATCATGATGAGATCATGATAGTGAGATCAATATTTTTAGTCACTTGTCTTAAACAGTTCTCGATCATAGGATATTTGAATTGGACATTAAATATCCGATAAGATCGACACAGGTTATTTCTACTCATACGATGAGGGTGAATGATCTCACGTTCACTCGTGTGGTGACACGTAGACAAGCTTATGGGTGCTCATTAGAGAATGAGTTCACTGAGTAGATCCGAATAAGAATTCCTGAATGGTCATTATATTTGATAGTCAATCATAGAATTCAATCGTTGCAATAGCGCAGTTGGTCTTTTGACTTGAGTCACTAATGATACCTTACTTATAAACCATTGTGACTTGATTCTCTGGCTTGTGGACTTTAACCATTAAATCCACGATAGTCAGTCTCTCAGACACAGTGGAAAGCATGCGAAGGTAATTAAGTGAACAACAGGGGATCACTCACTCTTGGTATATGACTGGAGAGAGAATGTCCTATAGATGTGTATACAGAAATATCTAGCCATGGTCAACTGAAAGAGATGTCTTTCTAGAAGTTAATTGAGTACTGTAATCCATCTGAAACCATACCCTTGCGTTATTGAGACATTGGATGAGTGAAAGATTTTATTTATACGGTATCTGCAGACGGAAAGGTTCAAATAAAGGGAACAGTATCCCTTATATCTTCTAAGATCATGAGGTAGTGTTTGGTGCCGTTCATGGTCAGAAGGTCAAGTGGATTAATCATCGGATGATAAACCACTTATTTATTGAATTAATTATTTAACATATGATGTTTAAATAATAATTAATAAATACTAAACTTTATAGTTAGTTCTAAGTTTAGTAGGCCTGAAATTAGACTGATATATGGGCTTGGAGGGTCACACACATAAGAGTTCTCGTAAGACGGTGAGAGATGTTAAATATTATAGTTATCTGGGTTCTTGTGAAAAACCGCAGGATAAACATGAATATTTAAATGGAGAATTATCCAAGGCCAAACTCTTAGATAATCATGAGAATTAAACCTTCTGTTTATCTATATTTCTTATAAAAAGAGGCCAAGGGGTGGGTGGTGGTGGCATACGTATACAACACCCTTTGAGTTTCTCTCCCCTCTCTCTCTCTCTCTCTCCCTCTCTCTCACTTGAAGAAGATCCCTCTCTCTTCTCAACTGCATGATGGATTTGAGATTGGGTCGAAGTACTCAAGCCGAAGAGGAAATCGCATCTGCGTCAGAAGCTCGCGTGGATACCTCTGGAGATCGTGCACGTACGCGATTACTGAAACAGTTGAATCTACGGGAGATTCGAAATCCCGCAAAGGTGAAGAACAGTTCTTCTGAAATTATTTAAATTATCTATTTTACGATCCCAACAACCGATACGTGTGAATCGTTTTTATTTCCGTTGCGCATGAGCGATTCCTAACAAATGATCCTTTATTAACTACACAGTCATCTTTATATGTTTTTCATAACACCCAATAACTGAATTATACTAGACCTGTGGTTAAGGCCCATGAATCCAACATCAAGGTGTAATGTTTCACATGCAAGATATCTTTGGTGTCTCAGGTCAAAGAACCAATTGTGCCACTGCGATGATGAGTTTCCTGATTAACAATTAGGTATAGTTAACCATTCAGGAATCTTATAAGCAGACCATTCAATGAACTCAGTCTCTAATGAGCACCCACACACTTATCTTAGTGTCTCCACACAAGTAGCTATGAGACTAGCCACCCTCATCATATGAGTAGATATTATATCAGTCTATCTAGATAATCGATATCCTTTCTTAATTATCCTACGACCAGAAATATTTAGAACTCATGTTTATAGAAAATTGATCTCATTATCACAATCTCATTGTGATCCAGTCTCCATTGCATAAGCTCAAGGATTTCATTAACTCTAACAATGACATACGCAATCATTAATAGACTTAATAAATATATTGCCATTAATTAAGTGAATGAAATATTTGAAATTGTCCCATCACATTTCATGTGATTGAGTTGTAGGGCAACTATTTTCAACACAGACAACCTAAAAGATATGTGGGACATATCAGTCAAGGAGTGTCTGGGATATCTTATAATGAGGATGATGATCCTATGACCTACTAGGAAGCTATTAAGATCTCCGATGTCGAAAAATAAAAGAGACTATGAACTCTAAGATACAATCTACGTACACCAACCAAATTTAGAACTTGGAAAACTTGTTTGAAGTTATTATACCTATCAGATGCAAATGGGTCTTTAAGCAAAAGGTTGGTGTAGACACGTTAATTTTGATATCATTTTGAGTAAATTTCATATCATATAATAATGTCTCAAAATGGTCTGATATTTAATCATTAGTTAATTTTTATTAATCTTTTTGGATTAATTATCTAAATAGTATCGGGTCAGATAGACATAATTTAAGTTAATTAATTAAATTGATTTTAACTCAAATTTTAATCAAATATAAAAAAAAGTCTAAAAGACGTCGACATGTGTAGACGTCATTTAGAGTTTATTCCTATTTTGATATTTAAATTTGAATTTTAATTAATTGATTAATTAGCTAAAAGACGTATGTTAGGTACGACGCCATTTAGGTTTCCTAAGCTGATTCTATCTCTTTTCCCGATGTTTATCCTTATCTTAATTAAACTAAAAGACGTCTCTCATAGGCGACGTATTTTAGATAATTACAGATAATGATGAATTAATCTGTATTTATCTGTTTGTTAATTGGATTAACTTCAAACTCCTTCATGTTAATCCATTAATAACCGCGGATGCGTGAACTTAAGCCTATAAATACCCAAGTCTTTGGCCTTTAAAAAGTTAGGGATGTTAGTGATGATAGTGATAATCTTAGTGGTCTAAGAAGGAGACGACATCCAAATGCTGAAGTATCAAAGCGCTGCTACTTCTCGGAGTCTGCATCCTTTCTTCATCTGTTCATTCATCCATTCAAGAGCTTTCAAGACCAAGGCTTCCCAGGGGCCATCCAACCTAGTTCTTTTCATTAATCTCTATTTGTTTCATCATATTAAGTTCAAAATTTCATCACATCACTCCATGCAACACACACTCACTAGCATAATTTCAAGCATATTTGTTTAAGGGGTTTAAAAGACCATCAAAACAAATGAGTTCTTTGTTTAAGTTGCATGATTAAAAAAAAATTTAGAATAGATACTACCTCTGCTTGAGTTCTCATTGGTTTTTCTTCTTTTGTTTTGTTCCTTGCAAGGTTCAAAGGAGATTGAGAAGATCAAAGAAACAAGGAAATATGGACGATCCTCAAAGTCCAATAAACATCCAAAGCAAGAACAGAGTTAGAAGGGCTCTCTTTCTTCAGCCGGTTGAAGGAGGGGAATCAATGACTCAAAAATCTCCCAATTCTGAAATAGGTAAGCGATCAATCTTTTCTTTTGGAACTTTTTAGTTAAAAGTTTCTGGCAATCACATTCACTTAGTTTTTAATAGGTTTATTTGTCACATAATCAACAAAATTTTCATGATAATCACACACCTAATTTGAGCACTCACAGCTTTTTGGCAATCGCGGTGGGACTTGGTCTCGCCATCTTTCAATCTTTGTTCTTGCTTTTATCAATCGGGCACTCTTTGTGCACCACCTATGTCTCTCGACACGCCCTCACCGATCGGTGAGTTTTTAGTTTAGTTGTTATTCTCACGTGCACCACGTGCACACTCTTGCGGCAAGATCTTGCTCTCCCCGTTTGATTGATTGAAGAGTTGTTTTTGTGATAAGAAGCATGTGTGATTGATTAAATGTTTTGTTGTTTACATGATAAATCATCCTGTTAAAAAACTGGAAAAAAAAAAAAGATTCTCATGAGCCAATTATTTACTACTTTCATTCTGTTTGTTTAAGGAGGAATGGATCCGGAAATTCCTCCTGAAATATTGATTTTGCGACCTGAAAAGCGTCCAGGAACAGCGACGCGTTTCATACCGCGTCGCCATACCACGACGCCCTTCAGGCAATTTTCTCTGTTGTTTGCTGCCTGAGATTCTGCGAAAAAATAAGGTTCTGTTTGAATAGCGTCGACTAACAGCGAAGCTATTCAGACAGTTTCTTGTTTTTTCTTCATTTCTCAAATTTCTGATCTGCTTGCTACTACACATTACGTAATAAGCATTAGAGGCCATCCCGGCCACAAGTCATACGCAATGGGGCTAACACCCCCCTTTTCTCTTAGGAACACCTTTCTTGACGTCTTCACCTCTCTTTGATTAGGTCGGTCCCGCGATCAGACTAGAGTGGTTGGCGTTAAAGACCTCCGTATGTCCCCAAAATCAAGGTATTCCTCCTTGTTCATCGAGCTGGTTGTACCAATCAAAATCCTGGTTAGATTTTCATAATGTTGTGAGAGAAAGCCATAGAGTATAACGGTGGAAATGAACTGAAACTAGGATCCTACCCCTTGAGTGAATTTGTGATTAATTGAATCCAAATAACCCAACAAGGAATCTTGAAATAATATTAAATATCTACTTATTTGCTTAATCTTTGTACATCTTGTCTGCAAATCTTTGAAAAAATCTAATATCATGCTACTTCGATCAGGTAGGGATTTAAGCATGGCTCCAGATGCCCTAGTCAACTACGAGGGAGATGCTAATGCCCCTCTTGAGTCTGATTACCAATTTGAAAGCGGGGGAGATGCTAATGCCCCCCGTAATCTCCATTCTTGTCCAGTTCGATATGAGGGAAATCACCAAACCCCTCTTCCTTGTGCTCATGATCAATATTATGATATTCCTCCGCACGTGCATGTGGTTTCTAATCCTATTTTCGAGGGGGGCATGAACCCGAATGATCCCTCATCCTCCGATCCCTCGGATCTAGTGAACGCTTTGGGAGTTCTTGCCTCATGTTTAGATCCTCGACAATTCGAGACTATCCAGTCCATCTTGAAGGGGAAGGCGCTCATGCAGTCTACCGAACCGAATCCTGCGGCTCCCCCTGCTATTCCTCAACCACCTCCCCATCATACTTCCTTCATTCACCAGGCCATAGAAAGCCTCCAGGTTTCAACTTCTCGGCCAGCTGGGCCACAATTGTCCTCCTCGAGGCAACCGGTCAGGCCACTGACGCCTACTTACCAAAATGCCCTCGGGCATGGCGGAAGCTCCGCCGGACCTCAGCCCTATTGTCCTCCATGCCCTACATACTCTAGGCAACAGGCCTATCATGTACCTCCACCTCCCCCTCCTCCAGTCGATCCGACGACTCAAGCTCTGCTCACGAAGATGGAGCGTATGGACGAGCAATTCAGTAATTTTCAGAAAATGATGGGAGTTAAAGCTGCACCTGAAATTAACCTGCCAAGTCTGCCTGTATTTCATCTCCCACCCTCTGAGACGCCAGTATACCGGAAATACAATGGTATTGGTAACCCCTTCACTCATTTGAAGGAGTTTATGTATGAGTCATCTTTCTGGCAAAATGACAAGAGGTCGTTGGCATTTTTGTTCAGAAAATCCTTGGAGGGACCAGCCCTCAAATGGTTCTTTTTCTTAGAGCCATCTGAAGTAGAGGACTACGGTAACGTATCACGAAAGTTTATTCAACGATACCAGGATAGAGTTGCCCCCTCTCTGTCCATTACTGACCTGCTAGTAGAAAAAATGAAGCCTGACGAGGAATTCGTCAGTTTTGCTGATAGATGGAGGGGCATGGCAGAAAAAGTTAAAAATCATTTGTCTGAGTCCGAGCAAGTAAAGATCTTAATTTCTAATGCCACACCTCAGTTTAAGCAAGTCTTCACCCTGAACAACTTAACCAACATGGCAGAGCTCTATGAAAGGGCGCGGTATTGCCAAAATGCTTCAAGGATGCTACATTCTCTAGTGTCTTTGATCCTCACCGACCTAGCAGGCCTCCACCTCGGAAGCCTACCGTGCAAAATTCTCCTAGCACGGGTCCAACCACTTAGGGCATGCTCTCCCATGAGCAGATTAGTACCATGAATAACAATCAACCCCAATTCGTGAGGAATCAGCAGCCACAATACCAGCGGCCGCAGCAGCCAAATCAGCAGGGTTACAGACAGCAGCAGCTAAACCCACAGTATCAGCAGTCTCATTACCAGCGGCCACAGCAGCCGAACCAGCAACCACAACAGTAGCCACAGCAGCAGCCACAGTGACAGTTACAGTACTAGCCCCCACAACATCAGCAATACCAGCCGTGCGCATTGCCGGCATACCACAATGTACCTCCTCCTGCTGATTATAACTAGCAGAGGAAGCCCCCAGGCCCGAAAAGGACAGAATATCCAGTCCTTCCAGAGTCCTTATCGGATATCTTCAGTGCTTTAATGGCAGCCAATGCTTTGGTTTTGTCAAGACAAAAAACAGTTTGGCCCCAAAATGCCGACACTTCCAAGTATTGTTATTTCCACCGACAACCTGGACACACCATAGATACCTGCTTCCAATTCTGAGATTATATTCATGATCTCAACGAGCAGGGAGGCATTGATTGGGAAGAAATGAAGTAGTATATATCTACCTTGAAGGAAAGAAGACCACAACAACAACAACAACAACAGCAACAACCAAGAGTGCCGGCGCAGGCAGCGGCGCCTCCAAATATGGGTATAGTGCAAAACCCACTCCCGGAGCACCAAAACCAGAATCAAGTTGCCCCTATTTTAACAAATAGCCGGTCTGAGGCTAATCGAGGGCAATAGTGGAAGATAGATGACTCTTCCTCTATTTATTCAACAAGCCACACTCCGAGCACCGTTGAACAACCACCACGCCGCACCCTCCATATACCTAGACCACAACCCGTTACCATCACGCCTATACCAACACCGACAAATCACTCACCTACACCCATTAACCCATCACTGTAGACACCGATTTTGGACCACCCTTTTGGTCATTAACCCAATCCATCATTAGCCCGTCATCACCAAAATCCCCTCATTTCAGCCATCTCAGCCCACTACCAACTACGCCCATTAACCAAATCCCGACTCTAGCCACCTTTTTCGTGGAATTTCGCGGAAGGCCAGCCAGTCCGCCTTCCAACCCCTTCGAAGGCCACCCCTCGCCTTCCACCACCTTCGAAGGCCATCCACCTTGCCTTCCACCACCTTCGAAGGCCACCCCTTGCCTTCCACCACCTTCAAAGGCCACCCCTCGCCTTCCACCACTCTCGAAGGCCAGCCACCTTGCCTTCCACCCTTTTAACCCTCTTTTCACCTTTTCGTGGAAGGCCAGCCCCCTTGCCTTCCATCACCTTCGAAGGCCACCCCCCGCCTTCTACCCCCTTCGAAGGCCAGCTACCTCGCCTTCCATCTTTTTAGCCACCTTTTTCACTTTTTACCACCTTTTCGTGGAAGGCCAGCCCCCTTGCCTTCCACCTCCTTCGAAGGCCACCCCTTGCCTTCCACCACCTTCGAAGGCCACCCCTCGCCTTCCACCCCCTTCGAAGGCCAGCCGGGCCGCCTTCCACCACAAGAATGAAAGGCATGTCACCTGGCCGTCCACTCCTTAACCACCCCCTTGACTCCGTCTTCCCCACGATCTCCTCCACTCCCCGCCCTCGTTCCCCACTAGTCTGACCACTCCCCACTCCGGCGACTGCCGCGACCACTACCTCCGACCCTTGACCACTCTCCATTGGTTGAAGGGTGATTTACGGGGATTTAGACCCCTGTTTTCTCCCCTTTTTTCCTTCGCCTATTTAAACCCCCCACATCCTCTCGAGTAGGGGGTTAAGGATTTTCTGGGGTTAAGAGGTGGCTTCTTGGAGGGAAGGCTCAGAGGAGGTTGGCAAGCGGTCGGGAGGAGTCTCAGAAGAATCCTTCGCATCCTAAATGGGCTTGTTTTCTTAACCCTCTTCTCTTTTTTCTTCTTTCACTTTCAACACCTCATTTCACTTTTCACACACGAGCACTTATCTGCATGCATGCATCCTAGAATGACTTAGGAATCCCTATTTACCCCCAGAGGCTTCAAACAAAAAAACGGGAGGTGGGTGGCCATAACATATGGTCACCTTCCCTCCCAAACACCCATCCGGTGCGTCTCCCTCCAATTTTAGTTAATTTTTATGTTTGCATGAACGGATCCTACATGTCACAGTTCTAATTGGGTGATTGTCTTTTCTTTGTCTGTCTTCTCTTTTCAGGGGTTCTTACCAGATTCTGCGCGTGCACTACCGAGCTCTCCTCCTCTGGCCGGCCGGAGGAAGAGAAGGGGAAACCACCATCTTCCGCTCCCACAAAACGCGATCACATCCCCACCATCCTGCGGAGCACAGGGACCGTAAGGTAATGCTCCTGGCGATCACATCCTTTATTTCTAACCACCTTTAAATCGCCACAGTGCTAAGACGAACGGAGAGGAACCCTCGCCCGAAGCCCGCAGCCGCGGCGGGGGACGTTCCGGGCGCCTACAGCCCTCTGGCGATCACGGTGGGACCCCTATAGCCGACTGCACGCGTTGCAGCGAAAAGGAAAAGAAGGTAAGGATCCCGGTCGGCCATTGACCCCTAGACGGCCAGCCCCTGGCCGTCCGACCCACTGGACGGCCAGTAGCTGGCCGTCGACCTACTACTGGACGGCCAGCACCTGGCCGTCCGACCCACTGGACGGCCAGAAGCTGGCCGTCGACCTCTGACATCCCCTTGGACGGCCAGCACCTGGCCGTCCGATCCCTTGGACGGCCAGGACTTGGCCGTCTACCGCCCCGTCGACACCCCAGTGGACGGCCAGCGGCTGGCCGTCAGACCTATTGGACGGCCAGTCGCTGGCCGTCGACCTCAAACTGTACGGCCAGACGGCCAGCGGCTAGCCGTCCGACCCATTGGACGGCCAGTCCTTGGCCGTCGACGTCCCCTCAGACGGCTAGCACCTAGCCGTCCGACTCCTTGGACGGCCAGCCCCTGGCCGTCGACCTCTTGTTGGTTCTTTGTCCTTTTCTGCTTGTTGTTGTTGTACGCTGTTCTGCTCCATGTTTTGTTGATTTGTTATGACCTGTTGCTTGTTAACTTTCTGGGCTTTTTTTGGGGTGTTCTCCGCGGGGGTTTTAAGGAAGAGCCGGCATCACACTTTTAGTCACCTCTCCCGCAGGATCTGACTCTCCACCTGAGGATTCCCACTCGGGTGCGACTAGTCTTATTCTGTTGGGAACCTCCGTCAGTCTCCGCGAGCCAGGGATTCCCACTTGGCCGCCGAGCAGGTTGTACCTAAAACCACCCTGTAGGAACCTTGGGTTTATGTGAGGAATTAGTGGACTGTTTCAAATTTAAAGACACTTAATTGAATCTTGGTGTAACATGTTTTGAAAGATAAATCCCAGGGTCGTCAAGGGTTTGAACTTGCTTTGTTAGAAACCAACACTCATAACACACAGTTAACCTTCCAAGTGAAATATAAAATCTCTTAGGATTTGTATTTCATAATGAACCAAATGTATGTTAACACTGTGTATGGTGACATGTATGAGTTTGGTAATAATGTCACACACAACCCTCTGTTTGAGATTGAAGAGGATCCACAACCAACATTTGTGGGCATGTTCCAAACACCTAGAAAGGAACTTAAGGCAAGACACTTGGATGAATCTTCCTCTTCAGAAAGTGACCCTGTAATCCCCAACATAAACTTCCAAAACCCGAGGGAGGATCTGGAACTTACTGCCGTGTTAGCACGGTACAGTCCTGATCAACTCATCCGGTTGGCCTCTGGTGGCAAAACCCAAGATGCCACTCCTCGGGGAACTCACTTCCAAGGATCTCCCAACAGAGCTCAGACCCGCATCAATCAGCCAATTCATACTCCAGTTGCTCCACCCGTCATGCCAATTCCAGTCTCCCCAACTACACCTCCTCCTGAACAGAAAGAATTCATTTACAAAAGTGAGGTTGAAACCTGTGTGCGTAAGTTCATGGCCGAGAAACTTATCCTGAAACAACCGCACTCTCTCTCAGGCTATTGTAAGCTCCCTCCGGCCTACTTTCCGCCAGGATTCAAAGCGCTCCCGAGTACAGGAAATATGATGGCACCTCTGACCCTCATGATCACCTGTCAAGTTTCCTCATGGATTCCCATCAATGGCTCTACGACAGAGTCCTCCTTGTCCATCTGTTCCAGAAATCCTTAGAAGGTGAGGCCTTAAGATGGTTTTCTTCCTTGCCCGCCACAGACCTAATCAATTTTGATATGGTCTCCGAAAAATTCATCACTCAGTTTAGTTATATGACAACCATGCCTCCCACCTTGTTTGATCTTGTGATGGAGAAGATGAAGTCTGAAGAGGAGTTCACGTATTTTGCCAACAGGTGGAGGGCAATGGCCTCTAGGGCGCAAGTGGAAATCCCCGAATCTCAAGCTATCACCATGTTGGTCAATAACGCTACCCCGCAGCTTCGGTCTATTCTCATGCTGAGCGAATTTCACACATTCGCACAACTTTATAATCGAGCTCGGGTAGTTCAATCTCAGATCTGGAGTTCCACTTTGCCATCCTTTTTTGAAAATCAGAACAGAAGTAAGAGGATTCCACCAATAGAGGGAGTGACAATCAATGAACAGGTGAGTGCCTTGGGGCAGCTCTTTAGGTCACCCAGTCCTATGTCTAGATCAGACAACCAATCCAATCAGAAACCATATTCAGCAGTTCCCTCTTTCTCCAGTGCCAAGATCAAATGGGGGCACATGAAAGAGGCTGCTAAAACCTTGGAAGTCAAGGGCCATCCGCCCTCTTATCAGGTAGCCCAAGATCTATCTAGCTCTCTAGAAAGGGTGAGCACCCTTGTCAAAAATTTGGAACCAAATGTCGATCATAGAGGACACTACTGGGAGTATGAAGAGGTTGGGATATGGCGTGAGTGCCCTACTAGGACGACCAAACCTAGAGAGCCGTTGCAAGGAGTCTCCACTATCATCCAAAACAAACCTTTGGTCTTGATACGACCTAGGGAACAACCAACAGCCATCAACCCAGTTACTTTGGTCCAAGTTCCTTCAATTTCAATCAGAGAACCTCCTCCATCCATCTTGTGTCCAACACCAAAGCCAGGTCCGGTAACCCAATTCTGCCTAATAAATTCACCACCAGTTCAACCCCTAAAGTCAGATCAGGCAGTGGACCCCAGTCCGAATGGCGTTACACTGAGAAATTGCATCATTCCCCCAACAAGTCAACCCTTGGACTCTCAAGAGGATTCAAATCTGTCTAAGTATGACATCCTACAGCATCTAGGGAAAACTCCTACCAAGATGCCAGTCCTAGAGCTGATTAGGAGATCTCCTACACAAAGGGAGACATTGTTCAAGTTCCTCCAGCAAATTACACTCAATGAAGATCTTCCTATCAGGGGGGTCACCAATGCCATTCTCTCAGTCACCCAGACACCTACCATGTCCTTCACAGATAAGAGTCTAGCTCCCCCTGAATGCCAATCCCTTCCCTCATGCTTGACCCCAACACTCAGGAGTCACTCATTGGGCTCCATCCTGTTGGATACTGGGGCATCGATCAATGTCTGTCCGCTTAAGACCCCCAAGAAAGTAGGGATCGACCCAGAAAAGGTTGAGTCTACTTCCATGATGGTCTCAAATGGGAACCTGGAAATTGGCCCAGTGGCCTTGATCTTTGAATCCTACATCCTTGATGTCAAGCCCATATACAACGCCGTTTTGGGAAGGCTTTGGATGGACCAGACCTTGGGAGGGCCCTCCACTAATCATCAGTGCTATAAATTCTCATACAAGGGGAAGATTGTCAAAATGAAGGGTACCCCCTATCTTGAGCCTTTGGATTTAGTCTCGACTGAACAAATTCCATCCATGATCACTCCTGGAAAAGGGGCAGAGCCCATCCTTTCATCGGTTGACTCTCAGCTCAAGTCCCAGCCTAGCATAGGTTGGCAACTTATGGACAAAATGGGGTATAGTTCGGGATCTGGGATAGGCAAGGAAGAGCAAGGAATTCAAGAACCTATCTTTGAAAATTCGACCATTGGGGGATTCAAATTGGGTTACATACTAACCAAATCAACTGAAGGATCAAGAAAATGGAGTCTCTTGGATCACCTTGTGAAGGAAAATCAAGAGGTACTCAAGATACACTATCTGGAGGAGGAGTTAAAGGAAGCAATCAATGAAATTCAGAGGGAAGATGCAGAAGATTTCGGTATACAGCTGCTGTTTTATGAACCAACCACTCAACAAGAAGGAGCCTCCTTAGTGAGGGATGAACAGGTATCCACCGCCCTCATTCCCTTGCTATTTCACACACCTGCCCTTCTCAGGCTTTTATCACCGGTCGTAGCACAGTCCTGGGGCAATTCTGCCATCATTGGGTCTGTGTCTCAAGGACCCACCTTTGCAACATGTCTGACTCACCCTCTGAGTCTTGTGCATAATCGCTTAGGGATTGGATAGCTTCCTCTTTATCTACAAGTTGTAGAGGTAAGTAGGTGTAAATATTTTGAAAAGCTTTCCTTTGGATAGGAGTCTATTTGAAGAAGTTTTACCCTCAAAATACAAAAAAAAAAAAAAATCAAAAATTTCAAAATCTCCCAAAAAAATCGAATATCCAAAAAGCATCAAAAATATTTGTAAATATGTACATACTTTAATGAAAATGACAAAAAAATTAGAAAAGACACAAAATCCAACTGTCTTGTGACTGCCACGTACCCCCCTGTCTAGGTCTAGTTGCATGATAGGTTGAGTTGACATTGCAGTTTGGCTAAAACTTTGGTCCACCAGAACTTTGGACATGTCTACTTTACTTTCATACGGATCCCTATGCTCATCATGAGATGCACACACCTGAACGTTTTTCAAAGAGAACCTGTTTAAAATTACTTCCAAGTCTTTAGTGCACTGTCAAATGCAACTTTTGCTCTTCATCTCTCGACCGATCAGGACAGTTGACGCCCTTAAACGGTCGAGCTCAGCAAACTGCGGTTCCTCAAAAACCCGATAGATGTAACCCCTCAACAAACAGAAGGGCCCAGAAATGAAATGTAAAGGACCAGAGCACGTGAAGAGGGCAGTGTCCCCGAAGGCGGAATATCAAATAACCCCAAAAATGTCAAGAGCAGAAAAGAAATACAAAAAAGAAAAAAGAAAAAGGGGTTCAAGCAATCATGAAAAAAGCCTGGTCGTGACCGTGCCTGGCCATGAAATTTACCAAAGGCCTGAAAAGTCAAAATAGGGGCATCTAAGAGGTCAAAAGGGGTCCGTTTTGTCACAGCTCGCCCTTTTAACGGTTTTGTTGATCCTCCTGTGAGGTTTGTCTCCACAATTTCTTCACTTTTTCTCCCCCAAGGTTTAGCATGAGATAGCTATCTAAAGACTGAACATCATTTTAAAATGGTTCGTTTTCAAAAATCGTCACATGCTCACATGATCACAGGAGTCCAAAATGGGTGAAGAGTAATGTCGATGTTTCTGGTGAACTAATTTCTTAACCATAATCTCAATGTGTACTCTTACAACTTCGGGCTTAGGTCAATGCATGCGCGTCACCAATCGGTGCGACGGCGTCTGATTCCGGGTCAGCGTCGCGCGGTTGACCGTTAGGGTTCCAAGGTGTTCCATCATATACCTTCTAGATTGTGAGGAAAGAGACCCGGGTCGGGCAAATCATTTACCTCGAAAACTTTTTGGGCAAACTTGGTGGTCGGAAGCAGCTGGGAGCCTAAGCATGCCATGACGGTATTGTCATCAGTATGAGTCTTAACCGGTCAAGGTTAGTTTGAAGAGTCTAGAGGCCCAAATCAATCTAGATGTGAGCTTAGGATACCTGGGAAGTTGAGTGTGCATTTCCCTTTCATCATTCAACCAGCCTAAGTTTGGGCAACTACCAGGTAGGCGGAATCAAAAACATGTTTTCATCACACACCTCATTTGTTAATATCCACCAGCATTTGCATATTTACTTGTCGCATCAGTTTCAATACTCTCCCTTTTGTCTGGTTAGTTGAACACGGCCCCTTGATCCTATGCGAAGGCTAAGGAAAAAGTAGTTGCTCTATTTTGGGCAAGGGGCAGAAAACAGATACTACTAACTGCTTCCCCTTCATTTTGTGCATACAGGAAAAGGATTCTGTCCAAAAGGTGGACACTTTTGCTGTCGAGTCGAAGCCGAAAGCAGCCGGATTGTCATTCTACTTTGAGAATGGTCATATCTTCCGCGCTGGCTTCGACTCGACAGGGACCTTTGTCCCTCGTTTCCTTGCAGCTCGACATTAAGATATTGTGGATCATTGATTATTTACATTTACTGATGTGCGTTCTTGCAGCTGCAGGGAATCCGAAGCAAGTAGGATTGAAGACACAGGAGGCTAATAACTTCGAGCGTATAGACTCTGAGTTCCTCTTTAAACAAAACAATGAGGAGTCTATATTCCCCAAGTTATTCGATTGACCAATAAATTCCTCCTGTTTGCATTAGGAATTGCATTAGGAATTTGTTTTCTAATTTTTAAACCAGCATGCATTGCATAAGCATCATCCACCATTCTCGCCCTAGGGGCAATGACCATCATTCATCACTTTGCTTAACCCATCGTTGATCTGTGATTCTGGCAGTTGTGTGTCTGTTAGCCCTTTGAATTGCAAGACATCTTCTGCTTTTCAGCAAGTGTGCTTGAGAGTCTCTCACTTGGCGATCCCATGATGCGCCAGGCCACCGCCCGCCCGTTGTGTTGAGAGTTCTTCAAGTCACACTCCTACACCTTTCATGCTCGAGATCCCCTTGGGCCAGATCGCTATATTCTGGTACGCCAAGGCCTCGCGGTTCCAGCACCCGGGGGTCCCACGGACTGTGATTCTCTAGTACTGAACTTTGTTCCTTTTCTTAAACCACTCTTGCAACTCAAATAGCTAGCCTTCATGCATTTGCCGCATTCGCATATCATCCCTAGGGATAGCTCACTCCTTTTCGGGCTGTCCAAAATCAGTTTCAATTTTCGGAACACCTATTTATCATTCCATTCCATTCCACTCCAAAACAGGTGTCCCGGAGGGGCATTTGTAGACACCGATTTTGGACCACCCTTTTGGTCATGAACCCAATCCATCATTAGCCCGTCATCACCAAAATCCCCTCATTTCAGCCATCTCAGCCCACTACCAACTAGGCCCATTAACCAAATCCCGACTCTAGCCACCTTTTTCGTGGAATTTCGCGGAAGGCCAGTCAGTCCGCCTTCCAACCCCTTCGAAGGACACCCCTCGCCTTCCACCACCTTCGAAGGCCATCCACCTTGCCTTCCACCACCTTCGAAGGCCACCCCTTGCCTTCCACCACCTTCGAAGGCCACCCCTCGCCTTCCACCACTCTCGAAGGCCAGCCACCTTGCCTTCCACCCTTTTGACCCTCTTTTCACCTTTTCGTGGAAGGCCAGCCCCCTTGCCTTCCATCACCTTCGAAGGCCACCCCCCGCCTTCTACCCCCTTCGAAGGCCAGCTACCTCGCCTTCCACCTTTTTAGCCACCTTTTTCACTTTTTACCACCTTTTTCGTGGAAGGCTAGCCCCCTTGCCTTCCACCTCCTTCGAAGGCCACCCCTTGCCTTCCACCACCTTCGAAGGCCACCCCTCGCCTTCCACCCCCTTCGAAGGCCAGCCGGGCCGCCTTCCACCACAAGAATGGAAGGCATGTCACCTGGCCGTCCACTCCTTAACCACCCCCTTGACTCCGTCTTCCCCACGATCTCCTCCACTCGCCGCCCTCGTTCCTCACTACTCCGACCACTCCCCACTCCGGCGACTGCCGTGACCACTACCTCCGACCCTTGACCACTCCCTATTGGTTGAAGGGTGATTTACGGGGATTTAGACCCCTGTTTTCTCCCCTTTTTTCCTTCGCCTATTTAAACCCCCCACATCCTCTCGAGCAGGGGGTTAAGGATTTTCTGGGGTTAAGAGGTGGCTTCTTGGAGGGAAGGCTCAGAGGAGGTTGGCAAGCGGTCGGGAGGAGTCTCAGAAGAATCCTTCGCATCCCAAATGGGCTTGTTTTCTTAACCCTCTTCTCTTTTTTCTTCTTTCACTTTCAACACCTCATTTCACTTTTCACACACGAGCACTTATCTGCATGCATGCATCCTAGAATGACTTAGCAATCCCTATTTACCCCCAGAGGTTTCAAACAAAAAAACGGGAGGTGGGTGGCCATAACATATGGTCACCTTCCCTCCCAAACACCCATCCGGTGCGTCTCCCTCCAATTTTAGTTAATTTTTATGTTTGCATGAACGGATCCTACATGTCACAGTTCTAATTGGGTGATTGTCTTTTCTTTGTCTGTCTTCTCTTTTCAGGGGTTCTTACCAGATTCTGCGCGTGCACTACCGAGCTCTCCTCCTCTGGCCGGCCGGAGGAAGAGAAGGGGAAACCACCATCTTCCGCTCCCACAAAACGCGATCACATCCCCACCATCCTGCGGAGCACAGGGACCGTAAGGTAATGCTCCTGGCGATCACATCCTTTATTTCTAACCCCCTTTAAATCGCCACAGTGCTAAGACGAACGGAGAGGAACCCTCGCCCGAAGCCCGCAGCCGCAGCGGGGGACGTTCCGGGCGCCTACAATCACCACCGCCCACTTTCCTCAAACCCATTATCCCCCACGCCACCACGCCTCCATCAAACAATACCCCGCAAGCTAATTACGCATCCCTCATGCCATCTAAACCACTGCTCCGCGTACCATTCCCTACATCACCTATTACCACCACCACTTACCCAAATCCCATACAGCCATCTAAACCTCTACTCCGCATGACATTCCCCACTTCATCCGCACCGACCAATTACCCCTCCACCATCCAACCATCTAAGCTCCTCATCCGTACTATGCCACCACCAACTAACCCCACGCCATCACCCGTATACCAACCTTCCACACCATCCACATCATCCACTAACCCTACGGTGCTCAAGTTATCGCCCGGACCTTCTACAACTGAAGAACATGCACTCCGGAGTGGGAGGATCTTCAATAAGGTCTTTCCTCAATCAACAGTCAGAGACGGCCCATCACAGCCGCCGGAGGAAGCGTATAATGATGAGAGTGCATCAGACACTCAATATGACCTACTGAAGCAATTAGACAGAACACCAGCACGAATCTCCATGCTGGAGTTGATCAAAAGATCGAAGACCCATCAGGAAGCTCTGATAGAGTATCTACAAAAAGTGATGGTCAACGAAGACGTGCCGGTTGAGAAGATCGCCGCACTACTAGTTCTTCAGAGGGATCTGCCCTCTATCTTATTTCATGCCTCGGAACTAGCACCACCAGTAGCCAAGAGCATGGCTCTGAGTATTACGGTCAATATCTGCAAGAAGGCCGTAGTTGCATGTATGGTCGACACAGGGGCTTCAATTAATGTCCTGCTTCCGAAGACCTTTGAATTGTGTGGTGTACCCAAAGAAAAATGGATGCGTAGCCCTATCTCTGTTACAGCATATGATAACTCCACCCGTTCCCATCTGGGAATAGTCTATTTAAAAGCATAGTTAGGCCCCATATGTCATGCCGAGGTCGAATTTCACATTTTGAAAATCGATCTTTCCTTGAATGCTATTTTGGGTCGTCCTTATATTAAAACCCTTGAGGCGATTCCCTCTACGAATCATCAGTGCCTCAAATTTCTCTACAAAGGACGAATCATTAAAGTTACAAGCATGCCAGATGACCCCTATGAAATTGGTTATACCACAGATCTTCTTTGGAGGGGGACTTATCCCTCTCACATTTTCACACTCCATACATTGTTTTGCACTCTGCTTCTGACCCCGACTTGGTCACGGGTCATTACTGAAGATATTCCACGGGCTCCGCCCATCATGATAACCCTGTCCCCACGGGACTTCATTCCTCAACCTCCTCTTGATCCAGAGAGGATTTATGATTTAATCTGGGACATACTACTGTATGATCCCCCCAATCCTTTGGCCTTGGTGCCACTTCCTCCATCCTATTCTCCTCCTATTCACCTTCATTCTTGTTTTATGATTAATTCATCTTTTCTCAAAAAAAAAAAAAAACGCCAATTTGACAACAAATTTCTCTCAGATCCTCATTGAGAAAACTTCCTACTTGTCCGATTGTACCCCATCTCACGGGTCGTTTGGTCAAGATTCTCTTCTAGATCTACTCTGCCTCTCCCCACGAGAGGATTCTCCTGTATTTTCGCATGTATCTTATAATTTTCATTCTACTTCGTCCTCATTAGGTCAGGATAGGGAGTCTAGTGAAGTTAGGGAGTCTAGTTCTGGACAAGTTAGTCAGGTTAGGAAGTCTAGAAAATCTAAGGGTAAACAAATTCTAGATAGATACCTCCATGATTTAGCATTTAAATACCTTTCTTGCTCTATGATCCCTCAGCTATTAGATAATCTTATTCAGATGCTTGAAGAGTGTGTAGATGATGAGTCAGTTAATGATGGATATGGGGTGTATGAATTGATACACGAAAAAGACCCCATTGTAGAAGACGAAGAAGATGACGAAGGCGCGGCTGAGGCATATGCCAGTGGAGTAAAAAGATTCGATGAACCCTCAGCTGCTGTAGAAGAGCCCACCAAAGAAATCAATCTAGGGACTGAAGACAAACCTAAGGTTGTCCTCGTTAGCAAGAATCTTTCTGAAATGGATGAGAAGGCAATGGTATAAGTTCTTAAGGATTATAAGGACACTTTTGCCTGGATTATGAGGATATGCCAGGGTTAGACTCAACGCTAGTGGAACACAGGTTGACATTAAAGGATGGAGCTAGCCCGGTTAAACAGAAGTTAAGGTAATTCCACCTACAAATGGCTTTAAAGATGAAAGAAGAGGTTGATAAGTTACATAAAGCCAAATTCATTAGAGTTGTCATCTATCCACAATGGGTGGCCAACATAGTCCCGGTTATGAAGAAAGACGGGAAGGTCAGGATCTGTGTTGACTTCCGAGATTTGAACCAGGCGTGTCCTAAGGATGATTTTCCATTGCCTCACATTAATATACTCATCGATAATATTGCTGGCTATGAAACTTTATCATTTATGGATGGATTTTCAGGATATAATCAGATAAAATTGGCAGAAGAAGATCAAGAAAAGACATCATTCACTACACCTTAGGGGACATATTGCTATGTCGTCATGCCTTTTGGATTAAAAAACATTCGAGCCACTTATCAGAGGACTATGATGGCAATATTTCACGACATGATGCATATCGATCTAGAAGTGTATGTGGATGACTTGTTGGTGAAATCTATGACTAACGCTGAGCATGCCAAAGTTTTGGCAAGAGTATTAGAAAGATCAAGAGAATATTAGTTAAAGATGAACCCTAAGAAATGTGTATTTGAGGTATCTTCAGGGAAATTACTTGGATTCATTGTCAGTAAATGGGGAATCGAGATCGATCCCAACAAGGCAAAGACTATTAGAGAAATGCCACCTCCCAAAATTTTGAAAGAGTTAAGAGGATTGATCGGGAGGTTGCAATTTATTCGCCGTTTTGTCTCCCAGCACTCACAAAGGTGTAAGCTGTTTTACGAGCTTAGCAAGCTGGGAGTAAAATTTGATTGGGACGATAAGTGTGAGGAGGCATTCGATGGATTAAAGAATTATTTGGCAAGTCCTCCTATTTTGAGACCACCATCTCCGGGCAAACCATTGATACTATACATTTCTGTCCTGGATGATGCGGTGGGGGTTGTCCTAGCACAAGAGGATGAAGAAGGAAAGGAGATGGTAGCCTACTATCTCTCTAAACTTCTCAACCCCGCTGAATAGAGATACACAGCGATGGAGAAAACATGTGCAGCACTTGTATAAGTGGTTCAGAAATTGAAGCATTACTATCTAGCCCATGAAGTCCATCTTATCGCTAGGATGAATCCGATCAAGTTTCTCCTTGAGAAATTTGTCCTTACTGATAGGTTAGCACGATGGCAAAGCTATTTATCTCAATTCGATATCACTTACATTCAACAGAAAGCGATCAAAGGCTGTGCCATAGCAGAACATCTCGCTCATCACCCCCTTCCTCGTTTTGATCCAGTCCGATCGGAGTTTCCGGATGAGGAACTGATGTCTATAGACCAAATCAAAGATGATATGTGGACTCTGCATTTTGACGGAGTTCTTAATTCCTATGGGAAGGGTATTGGCATTGTTATGTTATCACCTGAAAGTGTCACAATTCCACAAGCCTTTCAGCTTGACTTTCCAGTCACTAACAATATAGCTGAATACGAGGCACTCCTTGCTGGCTTCGAGGCTGCTCATCTCCATGGTACCACTAAACTTAGAATTGTGGATGGTAGCCAATTGATTCTCTCCCAGGTGTTAACCAAATATCGAACTCTTGATCCAAAGCTCAAGCCTTATCAAGAACTCACTTCTACTTATGCTAAGCTTTTCACAAAGTTGATCTTCGTCTATGTTCCTAGGAATCAGAACATCTTAGCTGACGCTCTAGCTTCACTTGCATCTTCCCTCGATTTCCCAATCAGCAGACAATCCGAATCGATCATTGTTCATAGGCGTCTTTCACCCGCCGTAAAAGACCCCTCCTTCCTTAGGACTAAGGAGAAGCTGTTGAAGAAAGTCAGAGATAGAAATATTGTGGAAAAGAGAGAAATTATGTTAATAGAGCTGTTAGAAGAGATGGATGATGAGCAAAAACTATGGTACTACGAAATTGCTAAATATTGTGAAGATCAATCATATCCTAAAGAAGCCATAACTGAGGAGAAAAGGGCTATCAGGAGAATTGCTCAGAGATACACCTTAGTTGGGGGAGCATTATACAAAAGAGGTTTTGATGGAGTTCTTCTAAGATGTTTAGACGAGGATGAGCTTTGGAAGGTTATGGAAGGAGCTCATGCTGGAGTTGTGTGGTGGCCATGTTAATGGACAGATGTTAGCAAAGAAAATCCTTAGACAAGGATTCTATTGGCCAACCATGGAAGAAGATTGTGTAGGATATGTCCGTAGGTGTGCCCAGTGCCAACTTCACGCCGATAAGATCCATTCTCTTACATCTTCACTCCATCATGTTTCCTCCCCATGGCCTTTCTCCATGTGGGCTTTCGATATAATTGGACATCTTGGCAATCCTGATTCCGGCATTAAGCATAAATCCTTCATCCTCACCGCAGTTTGTATCACAAAAGCTGGAAGACCTCTGCAACATGTACAAAATTGCATTGCATCATTCGTCTCCTTATTATCCGCAAGGCAATGGCCAAGTAGAGGCAACTAACAAAATTTTGATAAAAATCATTAAAAAGACGTGCAAGTCTAATAAATTCACAGATTGGCCAGAAAAATTGAATGAGGCTCTATGGGCCTACCAAACTTCAATCCGCACACCCACTGGGCCGACTCCTTATTCCTTAACATTTAGAATAGAGGTGGTAGTTCCATACGAAATCCTTATACTGTCATTAAGAGTACAATTGAATAAGGAATTTTCTATTGATGAACACCGTTCAGCACTCCTTGCTCAATTGGAACTCTTAGACGAGAAAAAATGGTCAGCTGCTAATCATGCAAGAGTTTATCAACATAGATTAACACGTTTTTATCAAAAGAAAGTCAGTGAACGTAAGTTCAAAGTTGGTGAAATGGTCGTCAAAAGAATTTTTGTAAAACTTGGTGGTCTGCGTTCTAAGCTCCAACCCAATTGGGAAGGACCTTATGTTGTATCGCATGCTTTTCCTGGTAACGCTTACCGTCTAGTTAATGCAGAAGGGCAAGAGTTAACTCACCCCTGGAACGGTCTGTATCTTAAGAAATACTAACCTTAGGTTAAAGAGTCGATCAGCATGGTGCAAAGACTAGTGGAATCAGAAAATTTAGAAGCTCAAATTCCCTTATCAGTCTGGATAATTTAATTCAAACACATTACTACACACACTGACACATTTGATTCGTGAGTAACAAAAGAAGTGAAGTCCAAAGGAATACTGAAAGCTTGACTAAAAGTGTAAAGTGCAAATCATTCTTTTTTAAAACAAAAATTATATTTTTACACTCGGCCCATGATGTTGGAACGAGGCTTAGAATAGGCTACCAAGAATACATGCCATCTTAGTAGGAGGCCGCCATAAAAAAAAATGGGGGAGATCCGTCCCATAAAAAGAAAAGAAAAGCAAAAGGCAAAAGCAAAATGTCAAATCAAAAGGCCATTACACTACAAAACGATTACATCAAGGCCATGAATTGAAATGAAAAGGGAACGCAAGGTCGATAAATACCCTGGAAAGAAAAATGACCGAACCCCAACAGATATTAGGGTGAGAAAGGAACATCTTTCTGGGTCTCCGAAACCTTCTCATGGGCTTTCTAAACCAATTCTTCCTTTCTTTCTAAAGAGGTATACTCAAAACTTAAGGTACGGCCTAGATTGACTAAGGATCAAATCATCAAATGGGATCACGAATGGAAACACAAGTTCAAGCACGATGGGTCTAAGTTAGATTATTGAAGAACAATTTGGAAATTAAGTTAATAAATGAATATGATCTTTTGATCTGAGTACTATGCTGGTCTTTTAATTTGCACAATATTCTTAAAATCCAAAAAAATACATATTTCAAAATAAAAAAAATACATATTCAAAAAATCAAAAAAAAATACATATTTCAAAATCAAAAAAAAATACATATTTCAAAATCCAAAAAAAATAGACATGTCAAAATCTAAAAAAAATTTATATGTTCCAAAACCCAAACAAAATGAATATTTCAAAAATCAAAAATATTTTAATTAGCATCTGCTTGTAGCATTTGGTGTGTTTCATTCCTTTATTTTCAGCGAACATTTGCATGCTTGTATGTTGCATCTTATTCCGTTATTTTCTTCAGTTCAATTATTATTTCCTTTGTTAATAAAGGCTATGCCTCTTGACCCTTCTACCAAGAAAAGAATCAATTAATTGGTTACTTAACTAGGCAAGAGGCTAAGCCTAAATAGATACTTAACATGTTTGTTAAGTAATGTACAGGACATAGGACAAACACGTGAGACACAAAGCTGAAGACAAAATTTCATATATATATCGAAAAGGTGTTTTGTACATGATACACAAAAGAAAAGAAAAGTATATATGTAACGCTCATGGCTGACTCTCCCCTGCCCCTTCATCGAATTGGCTCTGAGTCTCATCAGGAGCATCCGGTGCTGGTCCTCGGCTAGGAACTAGAGGTGGTCCCATCGCATTCGGCCTTGCCTGGCTGGACGATATGGCGATGCTGGCTGTGAAATAACTCGCCTGACCTCGATCAATAGCTCGCTGGCGGGCTCGCTGATATCTCTCCTCCACCATTCAGCGCTCGTGCTCTGCCACGGAGAGGCGAGCCTGAAGACTCTCCAGTCGAAGACGATCGCGATCTCTCTCCTCAGTCAAGATCTCCAGGCAAACCTGGAGTCGTGCAAGATCTCCGGTGGAGAGACGGACCACCTGCTCCTCGAGCACGCGGACTCGAGCTGCGTTGATCTCAGCCCTCTGAATGGCCTCCTGAAGCTCAGTGACCTATAAAAGAAGATATTGTTAGTCCAAGGCAATCAAGCAATCAAAATCAAATTTAGAAAAGAAAGTCAAGGATGAACAGAACTTACTCTAGCAGCCCGGTCCTCCTCCGCAATAGAAGCTCGATGGATAGCGGAGGCAAGCTGACTCTGGAGGTCAGCAAGGGTGGCCTTATAGGGAGCAGGCAGGGCAGAGGATGAGGCTCCATGTGTAGGGGGAGCCGCCTGGGTGTAGACGGCTTGCTGCACCAAAAGACAACCATCAATGGCTATTTGTCAAAACAAATTAATTAATTAAAACACTCATAAGCATGCATACATACTAAGTCAAAGAGCTCTTTCTGGACCTGTTCCAGCTGGGCCTCTGCATCATGTAGGTGGGCCTCTCGCGCATCTTGCATACCACACATGCATACATTCATTCACAAATGTAAGTTAAAGATAATAATAAAATGAAAGATGCATAAATCATACTTACATCAAGTGGTCGGAGGAGCCAAAGTTGATCGGCGTAGTGGGCCCGGTATTGCTGGAGATAAGCTTCGCTGCTCTCCGCATGGGACTCCACCTGTACACCGCGGCGGTGCCAGTCCTCGTACTACTCAGGGAACTTGGCACGTCAATCCGTGAGGGCTTGCTTGTCCCTCATGCTCCGTCCAACATCCTCCGAGACCTCCTCGTCCACCCACTCTTGGCCCAGCATCCTCATGACGAGGCGGAGGCGAAGGGGCTCAATTTCGTTCAGGCAATGTACCCACATTTGCCTGTCGAACCTCCTCCGACCAGCCGTCACCTATAGCTGGCCCTCCTCGCCCATGTCCAAGTATGGGCGCCAGATCACCTGCATACAAGTTAGATGCATTCATATAAATAAATACATTTAATAAATAAAAGATTGCATTTAATAAACAAAATTGAACAAATTAAAAGACCTACCAGAAGCTCTAGATAGTCGAGGAATTGACGGCGGAGGGCCGTCAATTGATGGTGCTACGGGGCCGTGTCCACTATTGGCTGCCAACGGTGAGCCAACGGGACGGCATCTGGTCGAACAATCCTCACTCGGCCGAGCGGGAAGTAAAGATAGCTCCACACCTGCATGCATAAACATATAAGTTAGAAAGCATCATATCATTACACATGATTTAAAATAACTTATACCTAAAGAAACGGCGAGAAGCCGCTGATGGTGGTCTCACGGTCCGGCGTGACCGCGGAAAGATCCGCAAAAAGGTGGGTCAGGAGGGCCGCACTCCAGGCATACTGATGTAGACTCTCTAAGTCATCTAAGAGACTCAGGAACCTACAATGGATATGGTCGCCCTTCGTACCGAAGAGCAACCGACCAAAAAAGAAAACAAGAAAGACACTTAACTGTCTATCTACCTCATCTGCCCGGCTAGGGTCACTGACAGAGGAGGAGGACTCAGCTACCCTACTCCTAAACCCCTCCTGGGTCTCGTCACCGGGGCTCTACTAAACCTAAAGCGGCCTCTACCTCCACTCTAGGGACTGTCCTAGACTCTCAATCTAGGGTGGACACCTCGATCCCTAGTAAAGCCTCAGCTAACCCTCGGTAATCGGGGTAAGTCCCCCGCTCACCGGTAGGCCCTCTACCCTCAGGCCAGTGATCCTGGCCACATCCTCCAAGGTTGGGACCATGTGGCCTCAGGGCATTAGGAATGCCCGACTCTCTGCATGCCAACGCTCCCTAAGCGCCTGCAGCAGTACCAGATCGAGCCAAAATAGCTCGATATCCAAGATCTCGCCGAATCCCATTCGGCGCAGGCGCGCCTTCTGGAAGTCCGGGAGTCCCCGATATGCCCCTACTAGCAAGTCCCAGGAAATTATGGCCCTCATTGTTCCCTACAAATAAAAACAAGAAATTCATCAGTTAATAGATATAGAAAATCAATAAAAATTGAAAGGCGTCGAGCTACATGGACGCCCATTGAAAGGCGTCCACATGTCTTGACGCCATTTCAACCTATTTTCTAATCTAATTAAAAACCGAATTTTGCTTTGAATGGCGTCGGACCAAGGGGACGCCTTTTGAAAGGCGTCACTTGGTTTAGATGCCATTCAAACCCGATTTTCGGACTTTTTGGTAAAGTCCCCTTCTTCACCCTTTCTTCATCCCATTCATCAAAAATAAACCCCATAGGAAGCTTACCAAGTGTAGGGCCTCCTCTTCTTCTCCTCCTCCTTCGATCGCCGCCGGTGGAGGGATTTCCTCTTCTAAGATAGCCGTCTCCGCCTCTAAAGCCATAGTCTCCTCGGGAAGAGCCGCCTCGTGCTCCTCCCTCCTCACTACGCGCATGGCGCGGCGACGCTTCCCCCGTGATCCTTCTCCTTGCCCCATAAGTTTTTTTGAGAGGAAGAGAACAAGAGAGAAAGAGGGAGCTCGGGTGAGAAAAATTTGAAAGGAGAGAGTTTGTATAACGACCCGCCACCCTAGAATCGGGGATCCGATTTCTAAATGGGTACCAAATCATTATTTTGGAACCGAACCAGGATCTAGATAAGTCTGGGAAATAAATAATTAACTAAGTTAAACATTCACATCGCATTGAACTGAAAAGGAAGTGCAAAAATTAAAAGTTATTACAATGCGACTGGACACAGCAAATAAATACATATTCCAACAGAAAAGAAATAATTAAGCGTACAGGCTAGAAATAAAATAACAACTACGTCGGAGCATACCCCGGAGTAACAACTGCTGGCGCGCAACTCGGAGCCGCACACACCATGCTAAGCCTGCCTGGAACTCTCACCTGAAAACTGCAGGGGTGAGTCTCAACGAAAAGACTCAGTATGGATCCTTCGATCCCCACTGCCCACACGCACACCCACAAGTGCAGAAACGCAACTAAAGGTGAAGTAAGCAAGTAAAGCAGTAATTACTACTCCTAAATCTCGATATAAATCACATGCATTCGAAATATAACATGCATACCTCTGAAACCATTCTACCAGGGAGCCTACAACCAACGTCTCGGTAAAACACGCCAACCAAACAAACGAGAGTGGGAAACACCGACCGCTGAGACCAAACAGTAACCCCTCGGATAGCACGCTAGCTACTCCGGCCCAACTGGCTCAGGTGGTTACTCCTTCCCCCAGCACGAGTGATACTTTACAGGTACCTCTCCGACACCGGTACTAGCTAACCCCGGGGTTCACCAGGTGACTCTCTCTCACTAGGCGTCACCCCGCCACTACTCCCACCGGTGTTGTGTCCCTTCCACACCGACACAGGGTGTCAAGCGCTACAACTGTCACTCTAGGTCCACAGTAGCACGAAACACAGCACAGTGAGATCCGGTCACGTGAAAAGTCCACGGTCGCACGAAACATAAGTAGTGTAATCAGGTCACATAGAACCCATCATCATCGAGTATATTTAAAACATGCATTAACTGAACTATCTAATAGTGTAAACACATATTAATAGCATGAATTAATGTGGTTCTGTCTTGAATCGCATCGCCCAAGGCCGATGCCATTCAAGCCTCCTAAACTGGTTCATTAAACCCGGCCTCAGAATATGGACTAAAACGCATCGTCCTGGGGAGTCGCCTTTTAGAAAGACATCGCTGTCCTCAGACGCTATTCAGAACAGAACCAAAAACTGACAGAAACCTCAATCGGGGCGATTTCTGCCTAAATGGCGTCGTGCTGGCTCGTCGCCATTCTAAATGGCATCGTCCAGGCGCGACGTCATTTATCGCCAGAAACTCCAAACTGACAGAACCTCAAACGGGGCGATTTCTGCCTAAATGGTGTCGTGCTGGCTCATCGCCATTCTAAATGGCGCCGTCCAGGCGCGACGTCATTTAGCGCCAGAAACCTGGTTCTGCAGCTCTACCCGAAGGTCCCCCTTTTCACCCCAAACGCCCCAAAAACACACCAAAACATAAGAGGAAGAGGGGTAACCAAACTACCATGTGAACCCCATAATTCCACGTTCACAAACACGGCCATTCCATTAAGAAAACCCTAAACATACTTATTCTACCCAAAGATCCCTTACACGCATCATGCTTCAAAGCGGGAAAACATGGGTTTTAAAATGAAACACTACGGGGATCGTCACCCTACCGGTTGCTCGAACTCCTTCAAGCTCCAAGCCGCCAACCCGTCTCGCCCCCACGCCTCCGCCGGTACCGCCGAGGACGTCGTTACTCCACCAGGACGTCGGCCGCCGTCCGGAGAGAAAATGCCGCGGAGGAGGTGGTGGTGGTAGTGGTGGGAGTTAGGAGGTCGATGGGGTGGAGGGAGAGATGAAATGGTGTGGGGGAAAAGAAGGAGGGGAAGGAAGAATCGCCGGAGCCGTCGGGGAAGAGACGAGAGAGAATAGGGAGGAGAAAATGAGGGAAAGGAAGGAGGGTTCGTGGGGTTAACCAGAAACTCTAAAACGCGTCGAGCTGCACGGACGCCTATAAGTTGACATGACGGGCCGTACTGACAGAGTCTGAAACGCGTCGCCTACCCAAGACGCCATTCAAATGACAAGACCGGCACCGTATACTGACAAGTCAGGGTTGTATTCTGAAAGGCGTCGTCCATCCAAGATGCCATTTAGACGATATGACCGGGGCCGTACTCTCGTGACCCTAGGCCAACCCACGCGGCGCCCACGTGGCACAGCCTAAAACGCGTCTGCATTGCTGGACGCCGTTTAAACCACGTCTCGCAGGCTCGACGAGAAACAGAACAGAGTTCCAGCCCCATCAGGGCCTGAACTACGGGATCCGACCCCGAAAACTGACCCAATAACCGGATCCGAAAACCTCAATCCTTACAGTTTGAATGAGAGAGGAAGAAAATAGAGGAGAGAGATGAAAGAGGTCGTCGGAGGATGGCCGGAGTAGAGCTAGGATTACCGGGGAAGAAAAGGGATCGCCGGAGAAGAAGAAGAAAGTGAGGAAAGAGAGGTTGTTTGGGAGAATGAGGAAGAAAGAGGAGTCTTCGCAGCTTCTGTTCAGAGAAGTTGAAAGGCGTCGTGGCAGAGAGACGCCATTCAAGGCGCATAAACTGAGACGGCAAGGGACAGAGGTTTGAAATTGATTAAAAGGCGTCTTGACAGAATGACGCTTTTCAGTTTAAACCGTCAATTTTGCACAGAGCCGTATAAGGCATGATGATTAAACGCGTCCTGGTAACACGATGCGTTTCAGTGGATTAATCACATAATTAATGGTAGAATTCTTGAGAAAAGTAAGAGAGAGAATTGAAAGGCGTCTACACAAGTAGACGTGTTTTAAGGATAATTCGAAATTTTAAGGATTAATCTCTGAATTTTGAAAATTGATTTATGGTTTAATAGCGTCTAAGTATCTGGACGCGTTTCAATGATAATTCGTGGTTTTCAGAATTAATGTCTTATTTTGGAAAATGATTTTGGCTGAAAGACGTCTATATACCTGGACGCTTTTTGGAAAAAGAATTATGGTTGAAAGGCGTCTGTCTGAGTGGACGCATTTTACATTAAGTAAACCCGAATTGTTATATTTTAAGAAAAAATCAAGTTTTTATTCAAGGAAAAAATCTTAAACAAGTCACAGAAGATTAAGGATGGATTTCAAGATATAAAGGAACAATTCTTTATTGAAATAAATTATTTATTACATCATAAAAGGAAAAGAGAACATTCAAGGAAGAAATTCCCAAAGTCCCATTATATATGGATAAGATAATCCTTTATCTGTTTCTTGATAGGATTTTACACGATGATTGAAGCTAATATTCCACAGTATGACTATAAGTTCAATGGCTTCATAGTCTTCATCGGATTCCAAGGCACGCCTCTTGACTGGGGAAGTGTTGGAAAACTCAGGGAATTCATAGCGAGGTAAGCTGAGTTGAATGTGACATCGATGAGGATTATACAGCACGAACTCAGTAACCCCGATCAGTTTAAGCTCTGCACCCGCTGCGCGGCACACTCGAATTGGTTTTCCTACCAGAGCAAGAGGTGTAGAGTCGAACCCATTTGCTGACATTGTTCTCAGATAATCTCTCCAGTCAGCTCGAGTCTTGAGTTTTGGCACTCGATTGATCATCTTCTTATTGAATTTCACTATGTTAGAAATATGGAAGATCGGGCTATTCTGATATATTTGAGATGGTCTTGCAGAATTCCTAGTGTGATATTCAAACTTGAACTGCAACTCAACCCACAGAGCGAAGAGAAGCATGCAACCATAGGGAGGCTAACCTGTAGACGGTGTAGAAAGCCCACTGTAGAGATAGGCTAGAATCGTTGTGCCGATCTGTCTTCCCTCAAAGATCTCGCAGATTGTACTGACTTGATCATCTTCTAGTATATTATCTTGAGCAGGAAAGAATAAAGCTCCAGCTAGGCACGTGGTGAAAGCTTTCATCACGTTCTCAGTGTCATCTTCTCTAAGATCTTCAATCTCGTACAAAGTCTACTCTGCTAGCTTAGCGAAGTTGATTCCTTTCTTGGTAAGGCATCCTTTAACTTCTTTTGGGTCCTTCATGATCTTCATCAACAATTGTTGACCTGAGATCTTTTCCCTCATTAGAGCCATCTTATTCTGGATCACATCATTGTTGTCGTTCAACTTGATTTCGGGAAGGCCTAATAGAAGTTCAACCTCTTCTAGAAGAATAGTACATTCAAATTCAGGAAAAAGGAAAGTATAGGTTTGAGAATGCCATAATTCAATCAAACCACCCATAGCCGCCCAGTCCACGTTTGGACTTTTGTACTGCTTTGCATGGACTACTAGACCTTGGATATTCCACTTGGAAACAAAAGATTGCATAGAAATTGTAGTACTTTTAGCAAGCTTTCGAATCCAAGGAAGAGATGTGAATTTTCGTGGACCGGTAAACAAAGGATATGCCTAAAAAATAGAAGGGAGGATTCCTATGAAGAACTTTAAAAAAAAAAAAAAACATGGACAAAAAAAGGAAATTGAATAAGGATAGAAGAAAAAAAAAAATTAACTTATTTGAAAGTTAGGATCTCTTCCATTTAAATGATCTTTCTCGTCAGAGAGCTTCTCTAGTGTCTTCTTCACCCGGTTGCTTGAAGAATGCATCATGTTCTTGAAGCTTTTCCTTCTTGAAGCCTTGAAAACCTTGAAAAATCTTGAACTTTGAAGAAAATCCCTTGCTTCAATCTCTAGATTTGTGTTGGAATTGCCTTGATACAAGTTAATGGAGTTTATATAGAAGGATTTGTGATTCTAAAGAGACTTTTCTGAATTGGAGAAGGGATAAGTATAGAGAGAGTTAGAATATGGGTAGAAGTTAGTCAGAACCTGTTTCTGCGACTGAAAAGTGTCGTTGAACAGCGACGTGTTTTGAATGAACCTTATGGCGTCGGCGCGACACGACACGTTTCAGGGTTTTCCGATTATTTGCCCAAAAAGTCATGTTTATCCAGATTTTAATGCGCTTCCTTGAAGTTACTGATGATTTTTTAGTGCAGAAAATTCAGGAAAATCCAAATAAAGCTGAAAATTTCAAGAAAATCCCATTGTGGGAGTTTACGAGTCCCGACCATGGCTAAAAAGACAGTTATCTCTATCCCTTGTATTATTTTATATAATTGTTTTGCATCATCATTATTATATGTTAAATATTTATTAGAGTATATCAAGGACCTTGTGGTTTTGATGAAACTGGAATTTGAGTTCCCCTTCAACAAAAACGGTGATAATTCTAGAGGATTCTTAATCGTACGGATAGGCCGTTTGATTGTTAATTAGTGAGAACGATGGTTCTACTTTTGTGAAACAGTGCGTGGATAAACGAGCTTCGGCTTATTACTGAATTACAAGAATTGATATCTTGACTCATTAATGACAATTTAACAATATTATCCTTGATTAATTTATATTTTATTTGACTTTATATTTTTCTTTTAACCCAGTATGCATCATGTAGGACTTTGATATAATTGTAATAAGAATTAATTATTGATTGAACTTCAGACTATTGATCAAATAATTCCAACATGATATGAAATATCTCATTCTGAATTGAGTATCTTGATTATCTTTGAGGTTCGCTTGAAGATATCTTTGTAATTCTATCCTTTCTTGGATTCTTTATCTCAAACATTTCTTGTTTTCTTTTAAGATCAATCATAGTTGCAGCACGCCCACATTGGCTGGCAATCGCTCCCCATGATGAAACCTGCAGTGTCTATGACCTGGGGTACTTCTCAATCCGTAGAGGTTGATCGACCTTATTTTATTTTCTTGTCTATTTCCTCTAGACATGATTGATTCCATTGATCTCCCTGAGTTATCTTCATTGATGATTTTGAGAAAAATTTCAATCATGTGATGTTGAGAGCGTGTCTCACCACACCTTAGTATCACCTTTTCAGTACATTCCATTTTATTTCACTCCCTTGCAAAGACGATGCCAAGGTGAGGCAGCTGTAGACACGCTAATTTTGACATCATTTTGAGTAAATTTCATATCATATAATAATGCCTCAAAATGGTCTGATATTTAATCATTAGTTAATTTTTATTAATCTTTTTGGATTAATTATCTAAATAGTATCGGGTCAGACACACATAATTTAAGTTAATTAATTAAATTGATTTTAACTCAAATTTTAATCAAATATAAAAAAAGTCTAAAAGACGTCGACATGTGTAGACGTCATTTAGAGTTTATTCCTATTTTGATATTTAAATTTGAATTTTAATTAATTTATTAATTAGCTAAAAGACGTCTGTTAGGCACGACACCATTTAGGTTTCCTAAGTTGATTCTATCTCTTTTCTAGATCTTTATCCTAATCTTAATTAAGCTAAAAGACGTCTCCCATGGGCGACGTGTTTTAGATAATTACAGATAATAATGAATTAATCTATGTTTATCTGTTTGTTAATTGGATTAACTTCAAACTCTTTCATGTTAATCCATTAATAACCGCGGATGCGTGAACTTAAGCCTATAAATACCCAAGTCTTTGGCCATTAAAAATTTAGTGATGTTAGTGATGATAGTGATAATCTGAGTGGTCTAAGAAGGAGACGACGTCCAAACACTGAAGGATCAAAGCGCTGCTACTTCCCGGAGTCTGCATCTTTTTTTCATTCATTCATTCGTCCATTCAAGAGCTTTCAAGACCAAGGCTTCCCAGGAGCCATCCAACCTAGTTCTTTTCATTAATCTCTATTTGTTTCATCATATTAAGTTCAAAATTTCATCACATCACTCTATGCAACACACACTCACTAGCATAATTTCAAGCCTATTTGTTTAAGGGGTTTAAAAGACCATCAAAACAAGTGAGTTCTTTGTTTAAGTTGCATGATTAAAATTTTTGTTAGAATAGATACTACATCTGCTTGAGTTCTCATTGGTTTTTCTTCTTTTGTTTTGTTCCTTGCAAGGTTCAAAGGAGATTGAGAAGATCAAAGAAACAAGGAAATCTGGACGATCCTCAAAGTCCGATAAGCATCCAAAGCAAGAACAGAGTTAGAAGGGCTCTCTTTCTTCAGCCGGCTGAAGGAGGGGAATCAAGGACTCAAAAATCTCCTAATTCTGAAACAGGTAAGTGATCAATCTTTTCTTTTGGAACTTTTTAGTTAAAAGTTTATGGCGATCACATTCACTTAGTTTTTAATAGGTTTATTTGTCACATAATCAACAAAATTTTCATGATAATCGCACACCGAATTTGAGCACTCACAGTTGGTACAGATAGATGAATAGATACTTATAAGGCAAACATGGTGACAAAAGAATATCGTCAAAGTCAAGGAATTGACTATGACAAGACTTTCTCACCAGTTGCCATGATAAAGTCGATCATAGTCCTCATTGCTATTGTTGCACTCTACGATTATGAAATCTGACAAATAGATGTAAAGACTGCTTTCCTGATATAAATCTTAAGGAAGAGATGTATATGATACAGCCTGATGATTTCATATCTAAGGAGTTTCTAGATAAAGTGTGCAAGCGTCAGAGATCTATTTATAGATTGAAGCAAGTATCTCGGAGCTAGAATATAAGGTTTAATGAGGCTGTCAAATCTTATGACTTCATTAAGAATGAAGATGAGCTTTGTGTGTATAAGAAAATCAATGGGAGTGTGGTAACCATCCTTGTACTTTATGTTGACGATATCCTACTCATTGGAAATGATGTAGCGATGTTGTCATCATTAAAGTATGGTTGTTAAAAAACTTCTCCATAAAGGATTTGAGAGAAGTAGCCTATGTATTGGGAATACTGATCTGTAGAGATAGATCAAAGAGGATGCTTGGTATAATCCAATCCTTATATATAGACACTATTGTCAAAAGATTTGACATGAAAAATTTCAAGAGAGGTCTCATATCGATGAGACATGAAATTTATCTCTATAAAGAGCAATTACATAAAACTCCTGAAGAGAAGGCAATGATAGATAAAGTACCATATGCCTCTACTATAAGTTTATAATGTATGTCATGCTATGTACTAGGTCTGATATAGCATATGTTCTAAATGTTATGACTAGATATCCGGCAAATCCAGAAGACGCACACTGGAAAGCAACAAAATGCATCCTTAAATACTTGAGAATGACCGAGGATATATTTATTGTCTATGGACAAGGAGACTTGATGTAAGGATTGAGGTTTCGGATCTAGTTATTAGGTCAGTTTCGGTGTCGGACCCCTTAGTTTGGGCCTTAGTGGGGTTAGGGGCACAGGTGCAAGCTCGACGCGGTTCAAACGACGTCCTGTTAGGGAGACACATTTTAGAGTGTGCCAAGTCGGTGCCACGTAGACCAGTTTCGGGCCGCGAGAATACGGCCCTGGTCTTGTCACTTAAATGGCATCGATATTGGACGACGCATTTTAGCTAGGTTTGGTTTAAACCCGCGAACCCTCCCTCATTTCTCTCATCTTCCTCTCTCTCCTCCCTCTCTCCGAACCCTTCGCTCTCCCTTCCCCCTTATCCTTCCTTTCCTCTCCGTCCACTCCATCAACCCCCCCCCCCTAACTTCCACCACTACCACCACCATTACCTCTGCGGCGTATTGCTCTCCGGACGGCGGCCGACGTCCCGGTGGAGTAACGGCGTTCACGGCAGTACCGGCGGCGGCTTGTGGCGTGGCAGTTCAGCGGCTTGGAATTCGGAGGAGTTCAAATAACCGGTAGGGTGACGATCTCCATTGTGTTTTGATTAAAACTATGTTTTTCCCGCTTTGAAGCATTTTTAGGGGATCTTCGGGATGAAAATGGTCACTTTATAAATTGGGGAATGGCAGGCTTTAACGAGTATTTAGATTCTCCTCCTCCTTCCCCGTTTTGGTACGATTTTATGCAAATTAGGGGTAGAATTTCCACTTTTTGTACTTGGAAGGCTGGGGGGAACCTATTTGCGAACCCTAAATGACGTCTTGGGACAGCGACGCCATTTTGAAAGGTGACTGCCTCCCAAGACGCGATTTAGTTCGGTTCACCTCAAGGCCTGATTCTGTTTCTGTCGTGAATAGGCGACTAGGGACAGCGACACCTTTTAAAAGGTGACTACCTTGCACGACGTGTTTTAGGCAATTCTAAGGCCAGTTTTTGTACGAACCAGTTTAGGAGTTTTGAATAACGTCGGCCACGGGCGACGCAATTCAAGATAGAACTTCATTAATCCATATAATTAACACGTGTTTACATTGTTAAATAGTTTGGTTAAAATGCATGCTTAAAACCATACTTCGATGTTGAGGATTTCTACGTGATCGGATCGCACTGTGACGTGTTTTGTGCGATCGTGGACCTAGAGTGACAGTTGTTAGCACTTAGGCACCCTGTGTCGGTGTGGGAGTGACACGGCGCCGGTGTGGGAGTGGTGGGGTGACGCCTAGAGAGAGGGTCACCTGATGTACCCCGAGGTATAGCTAGTACCGGTGTGGGAGTGGTACATTCGGAGTGTCACTCGTGCTGGGGGAAGCAGAACCACCTGGAGCCGGTCAGGCCGGAGTAACCAGTGCGCTATCTGAAGGGTTGTTGTTTGGTCTCAGCGGGTCGGTGTTTTCCGTGTTCAGCCGTGTAACTTGTGTGTTTAGCCGAGACGCTGGTTGTGGACTCCGTGGTGGACTGGTTTCAGAGTTGTGTTTACTGCTTTATTTAAATTGCATTTATTCATGTTGTTGCACTGTGGATACGTGAGTGGGTGGTGGGGATCGAAGGATCCCTACGGAGTCTATTTCGATGAGACTCACCCCCTACGATTTTCAGGTGAGGGTTCCAAGCAGGCGTAGCGTTGAGGGTTTTGTCTCGGGTGGTGCGCCAGTAGCCATCGTTCCGAAGTATGCCCCGATGTAGTTGTTATTTCTTTTCAGGTCTGTACGCTTAATTACTTCTTTTCAGTTGGAATATGTAATTATTTGCTGAGTCAAGTTGAATTGTAATAATTTTTAATTCTTGCACTTCCTATACAATTTAATTTGATGTGGATGTTTAGTTTAGTTTATCATTTGTTTCCCAGACTTATCGAGATCCTAGTTTGGCTCCAAATTTTAATGATTCGGTACCCATTTAGTAATTGGATCCCCGATTATAGGGTGGCGAGTCGTTACAATTGGTATCAGAGCATTCGGTCTGGCAAATAAATGAATAACTAGGTTAAATACCAAAATTTCAGCAAATAAATGCATTATTCCGTACAGGCACGGCGGTAGTGTAGGTTTTAGGTTCTAATTAGAAATTTTTTGATTCTTGTGACTGTAAGCGATTAGATGGCTCCTAGGAAGAGAGTGCCCATTATTAGGGATTAGGGAGATGTTCCTAGTGGGTCTGAGGCCGGTAGGCCGAATATGGAACGTTTTATGGAGGCTATGATGGACACGATGATCATATATCAAACTCGAGATCCTAATGAGAGTTCAAGTACTCGGGGAGGGCCTTCAACTGCTTTAGAGAAATTCCTGAAGCTGAAGCCGCCTCATTTTACTGGTCATCCCGACCCTGATGAGGCCATTCATTGGTTGAAGGAGTTTGAGAAGACTTTTGATACCATGGATTGTGCGGCAGTTGAGAGGACTCCGTTGGCTACCTTCATGTTAAAAGATGATGCCTATGACTGGTGGACTACTTTGAAGAGCTTGTCTTATGCAGATAGGAATGTCAGGGAGATTCCATGGGAGACATTTGTAAAGGATTTCTATGCACAGTACTTCCCTAGACATGTCTAGAAGGCCAAGGAGAGGGAGTTGACCCAAGGGAGCATGACAGTGCTCGAATACCAGATGAAATTTGTTTCGCTTGGGAGGTTCGTGCTCTTTATTTTAGAAGACGAAAGGCGTCGGACTGAGAGGTTCGTGGATGGATTGAGGTACAACTTGAGGAGTTTTGTGGCGTCCCACTGTTGTACAGACTTGGCGCCAGCGGTTATGTGTGCCGCGGCAGTCGAGGCACAGTACGATCAGTCGGCTCGGGAGAGGGGACTGGTTACTCAAGGGCCGACTTACGGCAAGGGGAAGACAGCAGCATCAGATCCTTCATCTAGATCGGGATCTTCTTCACTCGGGTCCAGATTCAGGAGGTTCTTCCTAAGCGGTCGCGGCAGTAGTGGCAGCAGCGATAGTAGTAGACCCAGGCCGAGGCAACAGAGTCAGTCCATGTCCAGTGTTCAGCAGGAGGCAGCTCGAAGGCTTCCGGCAACTTGTCGTCATTGTGGGGGTACTCATGGTGGGACTCAGTGTCCTGCTTTTTTTAGGAGGTGTTATACTTGTGGCCAACAGGGCCATTTGGCAAGGTTTTGCCCGCAGAGGCATGGTCAGGGGTAGGGACCAGGTAATCAGAAGAAGTCGAGGACCTAGGGGAGAGTTCTTGCTATCACCAGGAAGGAGGCTCGTGCGTCCAACTTGGTGAAAGGTACACTTTCTGTCCTTGGGAACTCCGCGCATGTGTTGATTGATTCGGGTGCTTCACATTCCTTTATTTTTTAGCAGTTCGTAGATATTCTTTCTGCACCCGTTGATGAGTTTTCTGATGGACTAATGGTTGAGGTTCCTTCTGGGGATTTCATGTTGTCTTATAACTGTTTGAGTGAGGTTCCCTTGACCATTGAGGGTCATGAGTTACCTGCCCAGCTAGTTGTGCTTGCCATTCGTGACTTTGATGTCATCTTGGGCATGGATTAGTTGGAGGCTTATTATGCCGAGGTGGACTGCCACAGGAAGAGGGTGTGTTTCTCCATTCTGGGTATCCCGTCCTTCTACTTCCAAGGTATTAGGCTCTCTTCTCGTGATATTCTTATTTCTGCTTTTAAGGCCTAGAGATTGCTTGTTGGTGGCTGTAACGTTTTCCTTGCCTCGGTAGTTGTAGCTGGTGTTAGTAGTGGTTCCAGTCCTTGGGAGATACCTGTAGTCTGTGACTTTGTTGATGTGTTTCCTGAGGAGTTGCCTGGCCTTCCTCCTTAACGGGAGGTTGAGTTCACTATTGAGCTTGCACCAGGTACGGCACCCTTGTCTAAGGCCCCGTATCGGATGGCTGCGGCCGAACTCGCTGAGTTGAAAGCACAGTTGCAGGAATTGCTGGATAAGGGTTTTATCCGTCGCAGTACTTCTCCGTAGGGTGCTCCAGTTCTATTTGTTAGGAAGAAGGATGGTTTTCTGAGGCTGTGCATCGATTGTAGACAGCTGAACCAGGTAACTATAAAGAACAAGTACCCACTTCCGAGAATCGATGATTTGATGGATCAGTTGCAGTCTGCCAAGGTATTTTGGAAGATTGACTTGAGATCAGGGTACTACGAGATGATGATCCATGAGGTTGATGTAAGTAAGATGGCTTTTAGGACTCGGTACGGGCATTATGAGTTTTTGGTTATGCCTTTCGGCTTAACCAATGCTCCAGCGGCTTTTATGGATTTAATGAACCGGGTCTTCAAAGCCTACCTGGATCAATTTGTGGTGGTATTTGTAGATGATATTTTGATATATTCTTCTTCTGAGGAAGAGCATGCCACACATCTTCAGGTGGTATTGCAGGTTCTGAGAGAGCACCAACTCTATGCCAAGTATAGCAAGTGTGAATTATGGCTAGATAAGGTGCAGTTCCTGGGGCATGTCATTTCTGGAGATGGCATTGCTGTAGATCCGGCCAAGATTGAGGCAGTGTTGGACTGGGCAGACTGACAACAGTGACTGAGATCAGGAGTTTCCTGGGGTTAGCAGGGTATTACAGACGGTTCGTCCAGGATTTTTCTTCGATAGCAACCCCCTTGTCGAGGTTGACTCGTAAGGGAGTTCATTTTGTGTGGAGCGAAGAGTGCGAGCAGAGTTTCACTGAATTGAAGGCTCGTCTCACTTCGGCACCAGTTCTTGTGCTTCCAACAAGTTCAAGTGGATTTGTGGTTTACTCCGATGCATCTCGTCGAGATTTGGGTGCGGTTCTGATGCAGCATGGTAAGGTTGTGGCCTATGCTTCTAGGCAGCTGAAAAAGCAAGAGGAAAACTACCCCACTCAAGACTTAGAGTTGGCGGATGTGGTATTTGCTCTAAAGATCTGGCGGCACTACTTATATGGGGAGAAGTTTCAGGTCTTCACTGATCACAAGAGCCTGAAATATGTTTTCACTTAGAGGGATCTGAATTTGAGGCAACGCAGGTGGATGGAGCTTATCAAGGATTATGATCTCGACCTTTCATATCATCCGGGCAAGGCGAACGTGGTGGCAGACGCCTTGAGTCGGAAGACGGTCGTATCACATATGATTCAGGAATGGAAATTATATGAGCAGGTTGTGGAATCCTCTTTTAGGATTCCTCGAGAGGCCGATAGAGCCGTGTTGGCCAGCTTGGCTGTGAGGCCAGCAATGTACCATGCAGTGATTGAGGCTCAGAGGGCGGATGCAGAGTTACCACAGATTCTCCAGATACCAGAGGTTGTATTGTGGAGTGATGGCAGGGTCAGATTTAGAGGCAGACTCTATGTTCCAGCTGAGGAAGAGGTGTGCAGGAGTGTCCTAGATAAGGCACACCATTCTACATATGCAGTGCATCCCGGAACAAATAAGATGTATCATTGTTTGAGGAGGCACTTTTAGTGGCCTGGTATGAAGAAGGACGTAGCTGAATATGTGGCAAGGTGTCTGACTTGTCAGCAAGTTAAGGCAGAGCACCAGAGACCAGGAGGGTTGTTGCAACCATTACCGATCCTGGAGTGGAAATGGGAGCACGTGACTATGGACTTTGTGATGGGATTACCCGTGTCACCCGGCAAGAGGGATGCAATCTGGGTTATTGTTGACCGATTGACCAAGTCTACACACATTCTAGCTATTAGAAAGGACTGGTCAGTCGGAAAGTTGGCTAAGTTGTTTGTGGACCGGATTATCTCTCTGCATGGGGTGCCTTTGTCCATCGTATCAGATCGGGATCCGAGATTCACTTCTAGGTTCTGGAAGAGTTTTCAGAAGACCTTGGGTACGTAGTTAGCCTTTAGTTCGGCTTACCATCCTGAGACCGATGGACAGTCAGAAAAGACCATTCAGACATTGGAGGATATGCTCCGGGCTTGTTGCTTAGATTGGGGAGGTTCTAATGAGCAGCACTTGTCTACAGTGGAGTTTGCTTACAACAACAGTTATCATTCTAGTATCGGCATGGCGCCATTTGAGGCATTGTACGGGCGTCCATGTCGATCTTCTATGAATTGGTCTAAGATTGGCGAGAGGCAGATAGCATGGCCAAAGTTAGTACATCAGTGTGCTGAGTTTGCCAGGATAGTGCAACAGAGGCTGACTACAGCTCAGAACAGGCAGAAGAGCTATGCATATATCCGTAGGAGACCGCTTGAATTCGAGGTTGGAGACCACGTGTTTCTCCGAGTCTCACCCTCTAAAGGTGTGATGAGATTCGGGAAGCGAGGTAAGCTGAGTCCGCGATATATTGGGCATTTTCCCATTCTTGCTCGAATTGGGGAAACGACATATCAGCTAGCCTTGCCGCCCAGTCTTCCAGGAGTGCACGATGTGTTCTATGTTTCTTTGCTAAGTAAGTATGTTCAGGACCCATCTCATGTCTTGGACTTTTCGGAGTTGGAGGTCGATGAGGACTTGTCCTTTCCGGAATTTCCAGTGGGTATTGAGGATCGTAGGGAGCAGGTCCTTTGGAACAAGGTTATTCCTCTGGTTAAGGTAATTTGGCAGCATCGCTCCGCAGGCGAGGTGCCCTGGGAGCGAGACGATGAGATGCGAGATCAGTTTCCTTACATTTTCTCGAAAGTTCTCCTTTTACCTATGCAATTTTATTATTGGTGCTAGTTTTGTTGCGGTAATTTCGGGGACGAAATTCTTTTAAGGGGGGGAGAATGTAAGAATTGAGGTTTCGGATCTAGTTATTGAGTCAGTTTCGGTGTCAGACCCCTTGTTTTGGGCCCTTGTGGGGCTGGGGCGGTTCAAACGGCGTCCTGTTAGGGAGATGCGTTTTAGAGTGTACCAAGTCGGTGCCACGTAGACGCCACGTGGGCCAGTTTCGGGCCGCGAGAATACGGCCCTGGTCTTGTCACTTGAATGGCGTCGGTATTGGACAACGCGTTTTAGCTAGGTTTGGTTTAAACCCGCGAACCCTCCCTCATTTCCCTCATTTCTCTCATCTTCCTCTCTCTCCTCCCTCTCTCCGAACCCTTCGCTCTCCCTTCCCCCTTCTCCTTCCTTTCCTCTCCGTCCACTCCATCAACCCCCTCCCCCTAACTTCCACTACTACCACCACCATTACCTCCGCGGCGTATTGCTATCCGGACGGCGGCCGACGTCCCGGTGGAGTAACGGCATCCACAACGGTACCGGCGGTAGCTTGTGGTGTAGCAGTTTGGCGGCTTGGGGTTTGGAGGACCTCAAGTAACCAATAGGGTGACGATCTCCGTTGTGTTTTGATTAAAACAATATTTTTTCCGCTTTGAAGCATGTTTAGGGGATCTTCGGGATGAAAATGGTCACTTTATAAATTGGGGAATGGTAGGTTTTAAGGGGTATTTGGATTCTCCTCCTCCTTCCCCATTTTGGTACGATTTTATGCGAATTGGGGGTATAATTTCCACTTTTTGTACTTGGAAGGCTGGGGGGAACCTGTTTGTAGACACGCTAATTTTAGCATCATTTTGAGTAAATTTCATATGATATAATAAATGCCTCAGAATGGTCTGATATTTAATCATTAGTTAATTTTTATTAATCTTTCCGGATTAATTATCTAAATAGTATCGGGTCAGACATACATAATTTAAGTTAATTAATTAAATTGATTTTAACTCAAATTTTAATCAAATATGAAAAAGTCTAAAAGACGTCGACATGTGTAGATGCCATTTAGAGTTTATTCATATTTTGATATTTAAATTTAAATTTTAATTAATTGATTAATTAGCTAAAAGACGTCTGTCAGGAACGACGCCATTTAGGCTTATTCTATCTCTTTGTCCGAATGTTTATCCTTATCTTAATTAGTCTAAAAGACGTCTCCAATGGGCGACGCGTTTTAGATAATTACAGATAATGATGAATTAATCTGTGTTAATCTATTTGTTAGCTGGATAAACTTCAAATTCTTTCATGTTAATCCATTAATAACCGCGGATGTAAAGCCTATAAATACCCAACCTCTTGGTCATTGAAGAGTGAGTGATGATAAGTGATTAACGTGATAAGAGTGATAATTCTTGAAAGATTAGTGATAATTTTGAGTGATCCAAGAAGAAGAGGACATCCAGACGCTGAAGGATCGAGGTGCTGCTGTCTCCAGGAGTTCTTCATCGATTCTTCATCCATTCAAGAGCTTTCAAGACCAAGGCTTTCCAGGAGCCATCCAATTTAGTTCTTAATTAATTCTTACATCTTTCTCATATTTCCATCATATTGGCATCATATTTTTCACCACATCACTCCATGCAACACACACTCACTAGCATTATTTTCTAATCCATGTTTTAAGGGGTTTAAAAGACCATCAAACAAGTGAGTTATTTGTTCAAATTGCATGATTAAAATTCTACTGGAATAGATACTACATCTGCTTGAGTTCTCATAGTTCTATCTTTCTTTCCACTTTCTTGCAAGGTACAAAAGGAGATCAAGAGGAGAGAATCAACAACAAGGGAATTAAGTTGGATGATCCTCAAAGTCTAATAAGCAGCCAAAGCAAGAACAAAATCAAAAGCGCTCTCTTTCTTCAGCCAGCTGAAGGAGGGAAATCAAGGACTCGAACATCTCCCACATCCAAAATAGGTAGGCGATCAAATTCTTTCTTTTGAAACTTTTTAGTTAAAAGTTTCTGGCAATCACATTCACTTAGTTTTTAATAAATTTATTTGTTACATAATCAACATAAATTTTCATGATAATCACACACCCTAATTTGAGAACTCACAGCTTTTTGGCGATCATGGTGGGACTTGGTCTCGTCATCTTTTAATCTTTGCTCTTACTTTCATCAATCGGGCACTCTCTGTGCACCACCTGTGTCTCTCGACACGCGCTCACCGATCGGTGAGTTTTTAGTTTAGTTGTTATTCCTACGTGCACCATGTGCACACCCTTGTGGCAGGATCTTGCCCTCCCCGTTTGATTGATTGAAGAGCTGTTTTTGTGATAAGAAGCATGTCTGATTGAGTGATTATTTTGTTGTTTATATGATAAATCATCCTGTTAAGAAACTGAAATAAAAAAAAAAGATTCGCATGAGCCGATTATTTATTGCTTTCATCCTGTTTGTTTGAGGGGGACTCGATCCAGAAATTCCTCCTGAAATATTGATTCTGCGACGTGAAAAGCGTCTAGGAGCAGCGACACGTTTCATAATGCGTCTCCCAACACAGACGCCTTTCAGGCAATTTTTTTCGCTGTCTACTGCCTGAGTTTCTGCGAAAAAATAAGTTTCTGTTTGAATAGCGTCGAGCAACAATGACACGATTCAAACAGTTTCTTATTTTTTTCTTCAGTTCTCAATTTCTGATCTGTTTCCTACTACACATTACGTAATAAGCATTAGAGGCCATCTAGGCCACAGGTCATACGTACTAGGGCTAACACCCTCCTCTTCTCTTAGAAACACCCTTCTTGACGTCTTCACCTCTCTTTGATTGGGTCGGTCCCTCGATCAGACTAGAGTGGTTGGCGTTAAAGACCTCCGTAAGTCCCCAAAATCAAGGTATTCCTCCTTGTTCATCGGGCTGATTTTCATAGCATTGTGAGAGAAAGCCATAGAGTATAACGGTGGAAATTGAACTGAAACTAAGATCCTACCCCTTGAGTGAATTTGTGATTAATTTAATCTAAATAACCCAACAAGGAATCCTGAAATAATGTTAAACATCTACTTGTTTGCTTAATCTCTGTGCAACTTGTCTGCAAATCTTTGAAAAATCTAATATCATGCTACTTCGATCAGGAAGGGATTTGAGTATGGCTCCAAATGCCCTAGTCAACTACGAGGGAGATGCTAATGCCCCTCTTGAGTCTGATTACCACTTTGAAAGCGGGGGAGATGTTGATCCCCCCCGTAATCCCCATTCTTGTCCTGTTTGATATGAGGGAAATCAACAAACCCCTCTTCCTTGTGCTCATGATCAATACTCTGATCTTCCTCCGCACGTGCATGCGGTTCCTAATCCTATTTTCGAGGGGGGCATGAACCCGAATGATCCCTCATCTTCCGATCCCTCGGATCTAGTGAACGCTTTGGGAGTTCTTGCCTCTTGTTTGGATCCTCGACAGTTCGAGGCAATCCAGTCTATCTTGAAGGGGAAGACGCCCATGCAGTCTGTTGAGTCGAATCCTGCGGTTCCCCCTATCATTCCTCAACCACCTCCTCATCATACTTCCTTCATTCATCAGGCCATGGAAGGCCTCCATGTTTCAACTTCTCGGCCAGCCGGGCCACAACTTTCTTCTTCGAGGCAACCGGTCAGGCCACTGACACCTACTTACCAAAATGCCCTCGGGCATTGCGGAAGCTCTGCCGGACCTCAGCTCTATTGTCCCCCATGCCCTACATACTCTAGGCAATAGGCCTATCATGTACCTCCGCCTCCCCCTCCTCCCCAGGTTGATCTAACAACACAAGTGCTGCTTGCAAAGATGGAGCGTATGGACGAACAATTTAACAACATTCAGAAGATGATGGGAGTTAAAGCTGCACCTGAGATTAACGTGGCAAGTCTACTTGTGTTCCATTTGCCACCCTCTGAGATGCCAGTATACCGAAAATACAACGGTACTGGTAACCCCTTCACTCATTTGAAGGAGTTTATGTATGAGTCATATTTCTGGCAAAACGGCAAGAGGTCGTTGGCATTTTTGTTCAGGAAATCCTTGGAGGAACCAGCCCTCGAATGGTTCTTTTCTTTAGAACCTGCTGAAGTAGAGGACTACAGTATCGTATCACGAAAATTCATTCAACGATACCAGGATAGAGTTGCCCCCTCCCTGTCCATTACTGATTTGATAGCAGAAAAAATGAAGCCCGACGGGAAATTCGTCAGTTTTGCTGATAGATGGAGGGGCATGACAGAAAAAGTGAAAGATTATTTGTCTGAGTCAGAACAAGTAAAGATGTTAATCTCCAATGCTACGCCTCAATTTAAGTTAGTCCTCTCCCTGAACAAGCTGACCAGCATGGCAGAGCTCTATGAAAGGGCACGTTATTGTCAGAATGCTTTCAAGGATGCTACATTCTCTAGTGTCTTTGATCCTCACCGACCTAGCAGGCCTCCACCTCGGAAGCCTTCCGTGCCAAATTCTCCTAGCACAGGTCCAACCACTGAGGGAACGCTCTCCCATGAGAAAGTTAGTAGCATGAACAACAATCCGCCCCAATTTGTGAGGAATCAGCAACCATAGTACCAGCGGCCATAGCAGCCAAACTAGCAGGATTACAGACAGCAGCAACCGAACCCACAATATCAGCAGCCTTAGTACCAGCAGCCTCAGCAGCCGAACCAGCAACCACAATAGCAGCCACAACGGCAACTACAGTATTAGCTCCCACAACAGCAGTATCAGCAACAACAACAGTACCAGCCGCGCGCACCGCCGGCATACCACAATGTACCTCCTCCTGTTGATTATAACCAGCAGAGGAAGCCTCCAGGCCCGAAGAGGGCAAAATATCCAGTCCTTCCAGAGTCCTTATCATATATTTTCAGTGCTTTGATGGCAGCCAACGCTTTGGTTTTGCCAAGAGAAAAAACAATTTGGCCCTAAAATGCCGACACTTCCAGGTATTGTTATTTCCACAGACAACCTGGACACACCATAGACACCTTCTTCCAATTCCGAGATTACATTCATGATCTCAACGAGCAGGGAGGCATCGATTGAGAAGAGATGAAGAAGTACATATCCACCTTGAAGGCGAGAAGACCGCAACAACAACCAAGAGCGCTGGTGCAAGCAGCAGCGCCGCCAAACATGGGTATAGTGCAAAACCCACTCCCGGAGCACCAGTACCAAAACCAAGTTGCCCCTATTTTGACAAATAGCCGGTCTGAGGCTAACCGAGGGCAACAGTGGAAGATAGAGGATTCTTCCTCTATTTATTCAACAGGCTATGCTCCGAGCGCCGCAGAACAACCACCACGCCGCACCATCTACATACCTAGACTACAACTCATTATCATCACGCCCGAACCAACACCCGCATGCCATTTACCCACACCCATTAACCCATCATCACCGCCCACTTTCCTCAAACCCATTATTCCCCACGCCACTACGCCTCCATTAAACAACCCCCTGCAAGCCAATTTCGCACCCCTCATGCCATCCAAACCACTGCTCCGCGTACCACTCCCCGCATCACCCATTACCACCACCGCTTACCCAAACACCATACAACCATCTAAACCTCTACTTCGCATGTCGTTCCCCACTTCATCCGCACCATCCAATTACCCTTCCATCATCCAACCATCTAAGCCTCTCATCCGTACCATGCCACCACCAACCAACCCCACGCCATCACCCGTATACCAACCCTCCGCACCGTCTACACCATCCACTAGCCCTGCGGTGCTCAAGTTACCACTCGGCCCTTCCACAACTGAAGAACATGCACTCCGAAGTGGGAGGATCTTCAACAAGGTCTTTCCTCAATCAACAGTCAGAGATGGCCCATCACAGCCGTCGGAGGAAGCGCATATTGATGAGAGTGCACCAGGCACTCAATATGACTTGTTGAAACATCTTGACAAAACACCGGCACGAATATCTGTACTTGAATTGATAAAGAGATAGAAGACCCATCAAGAGGCTCTGATGGAATATCTACAGAAAGTGATGGTCAACGAAGACGTGCCGGTAGAGAAGATCGCCACACTACTAGTTCCTCAGGGGGATCAGCCCTCTATCTCATTTCATGCATCGGAACTAGCACCACCACCAACCAGGAGCATGGCTCTAAGTATTATGGTCAATATCTGCAAGAAGGCCGTAGATGCATGTCTGGTTGACAAAGGGGCTTCAATTAATGTCCTACCTATGAAAACCCTTGAATTGTGCGGTGTACCCAAAGAAAAATGGCTGCCTAGCCCTATCTCTGTAACAGCTTATGATAATTCCACCCGTTCCCCTCTAGAAATGGTTTATTTAAAGGTAGAGTTAGGCTATGTATGTCATGCCGATGTCGAATTTCACATTTTGGAAATCGATCCTTCCTTGAATGCTATTTTGGGTCGTCCTTATTAAAAACCCTCGAGGCAATTCCCTCTACGAATCATCAGTGCCTCAATTTTTCCTACAAAGGATGAATCATTAAAGTTACGAGCATGCCGATCCTTGCTGCTGTTCACTCCTTGAATATCAAGCTAACTTCTTTACCTGGCCGACAACCTTTTCTGTCGGTATTACAGGTTTACCGTCCGGTGGCTGATCCTGTAAAGGCCGCCACTCTTACTCCTTATCCACTGAATATCATAAAGCGGGGGAAGTGCATGAGTACCTCTGGATGGAAAATAAATGATGAAGAGTGGTTATCAGTCTGTAAAGGGCTTGGGCACACAATTACAAGGCAGAACCACGTCTATCAAGGATAACCGAAAGACACCTGGAAATGGCCTGGGCTATAGGCCAAGAAAAGTGAAGCAGGACATTACTCAGCAGGAAGTGAATGAAGACGGACAGAAGAAATGGGAGACAATGTCTACACCATATAAAGAAGGTCGGGACCCCTTAACATGGACTCTATACACACATTTCGTCAAGGGGCCCGTGATCAGTCGTGATAATACAATGGTCATTACTTCCTGTTTTGATCTCCATGGCATATATGGAAGAGACCTGACCAGACATTGTTCATAATTGCTCACGTACCAGTCCTTGGAGACTCTGCGGCCAATAAAATGGAGGAAGTTTCAAGACCCTGAGTGTGAATGATACAGATGGTTTGACTTAAAGGATCTGTATATTGCATTGAATAGACTGTTTCTTGATCCTTCAGAACTAAAGTGGCCACCACAAATAGATGAACTGATTGAAGGGTCTGGTGCCATTTTTGATAAATGAATACTGTTGTCTGAGGAAACAGATGAAGGGGAGCCAGATGACCCCTATGAAGCTGGTTATACCACGGATCTTCTCTAGAGGGGGACTTATCCTTCTCATATTTTTACACTTCATACCTTATTCCGCACTCTGTTTCTGACCCCGACTTGGTCGCGGGTCATTACTGAAGACATTCCACGGGCACTGCCCGTCATGATCACTTTGTCCCCACGGGACTTCATTGCCCAACCTCCTCTCGATCCAGAGAGGATTTATGATTTAATCTGGGACATACTGCTGTATGATCCCCCAAATCCTTTGGCCTTGGTGCCGCTTCCTCCATCCCATTCTCCTCCTATTCATCTACATTCTTGTTTTATGATTAATTCATCTTTTCTCTAAAAAAAAACGCCAATTTGGCAACAAATTTCTCCCAGATCCTCATTAAGGAAACTTCTTACTTGTCCGATTGTACCCCATCGCACGAGTCTTTCGATCAAGACTCTCTTCTAAATCTACTCTACCCCTCTCCTCGGGAGGATTCTCCTGTATTTACGCCTGTATCCCATAATTTTCATTCTGCTTCATTAGGTCAGGATAGGGAGTCTAGTGAAGTTAGGGAGTCTAGCGAAGTTAGGCAGTCTAGTTCTAGGCAGGTTAGTCAGGTAAAGAAGTCTAGAAAATCTAAGGGTAAACAAATTCCAGATAGGTACCTCCTGGATTTAGCTGATAAATGCCTTTCTTGCTCTATGATCCCTCAGCTATTAGAGAATCCTATTCAGATGCCAGAAGATTATATAGATGAGGAGTCAGTTGATGATGGATATGGGGTGTATGAATTAGTACACGAAAAAGACCCCATTGTTGAATATGAAGGAGATGACGAGGATGCGGCTGAGGCATATGCCAGTGGAGTAAAAAGATTCGATGAACCCTCAACTACCGTAGAAGAGCCCACTGTAAAGATAGGCTAGAATCGCAGTGCCGATATATCTTCCCTCAAAGATCTCGCAGATTGCACTGACTTGATCATCTTCTAATATGTTGTCTTGAGCAGGAAAGAACAGAGCTCCAGCTAGGCACGTGGTGAATGCTTTCATCACGTTCTCAGTGTCATCCTCTCTAAGATCTTTAATCTCGTACAAAGTCCACTCTGCAAGCTTAGCAAGATTGATTCCTTTCCTGGTAAGGCATCCTTTAACCTCTGTGGGGTCCTTCATGATCTTCATCAACAATTGTTGACCGGTGATCTTTTCCTTCATCAAAGCCATCTTATTATGGATCACTTCGTTATCACCGTACAACTTGATTTTGGGAAGGCCCAATAAGAGTTCAACTTCCTCTAGAAGAATGGTGCATTCAAAATCAAGAAAAAGGAAGGTATAGGTTTGGAGATGCCATAACTCAATCAGAGCACCCATAGCCGCCCAGTCTACGTTTGGACTCTTGTAATGCTTCGCATAGACTACTAAACCTTGGAGATTCCACTTGGAAATAAAGGATTGCATAGAGATTGTGGTACTCTTAGTGAGCTTCTGAATCTAAGGAGGAGAGGTGAATTTCCTTGGGCCGGGAAACAAAGGATATGCCTAAGAAAATAGAAGGGAGAATTACTTGAAGAACTTGAAAAATTTGAAAAAAAACATGGAGGAAAAAGGAAATTGAAGAAAAAAGGATTGAAGGGAAAGAGGATTCAACTTACTTGGAGGTTAGGATCTCTTCCACTTAGACGATTTTCCACGTCGGAGAGTTTCTCTAGTGTCTTCTTCATCCTCTTGCTTGAAGAATCCATCTTGTTCTTGGAGCTTTTCCTTCTTGAAACCTTGAAAATCCTTGAACTTTGAAGAAAATCCCTTACTTTAATCTCTAGATTGTGTTAGGATTGCCTTGATACAAGTTAATGAAGTTTATATAGAGACAATTGCGATCCTAGGAAGGCTTCTCCAGATTGGAGAAGGGATAAGCATGGGAAGAGTTGGAATCCGGGTGGGAATCAGCCAGAACATGTTTCTGCGACTAAAAAGGCGTCGTTGAACAGTGACACGTTTTAGTTGGATTAATGGCGTCGGCACGACCCTACGCATTTCAGGCTTTTCTGCTATTTACCCGAAATTCAATGTTTTTACATATTTTGATGCTTAATTAAACACTTGCTTGAAGTTACTAATGAATTTTTTAGTACAGGAAATTCAGGAAAATTCAAATGAAGCTGGAGAATATCAAGAACATCCCACTGTGGAAGTTTATGAGTCCCGACCGTGGCTAAAAAGACGGTTATATCTATCCCTTGTATTATTTCATGTAATATTTATTAGATTATATCAAGGACCTTGTGGTTTTGATAAAACTGGAATTTAAGTTCCCCTTCAACAAAAACAGTGATAATTCCAGAGAATTCTTAATTACACGGAATGGCCGTTGGATTGTTAATTAGTGAGGACGATGGTTCCATTTTTTGTGAAATGGTGCGTGGATAAACGAGCTTCGGCTTAGTACTGAATTACAAGAATTTGTATCTTGACTCATTAATGACAATTTAACAATATTATCCTTGATTAGTTTATATTTTATTTGATTTTATATTTTTATTTTAGCTCAGTATGCATCATGTAGGACTTTGATATCATTGTGATAAGAATTAATTTTTGATTAAGTTTCAGACCATTGATCAAATACTTTTTAACATGATATGAAATATTCCATTCTGAATTGAGTATCTTGATTATCTTTAAGGTTCGCTTGAAGATATCCTTGGAATTCTATCCTTTCTTGGACTCTTTATCCAAATATTTCTTGTTTTCTTTTAAGATCCATCATGGCTACAGCACGTCCACATTGGCTGGCAATTGCTCCCTATGATGAAACTTACATTGTCTATGACCTGGGGTACTTCCCAATCCGTGGAGGTTGATCGACCTTATTTTATTTCCTTGTTTATTTCATCCAGACAGGATTGATTCCATTGATATTATTGAGCTATTTTCATCGATGATTTTGAGAAAAATTTCAATAATGTGATGTTAAGAGCGTGTCTCATCACATTTTTAGTATATTCCATTTCATTTCACTCTCTTATAAAGACAATGCCAAGGTGAGGCAGCTGTAGACACGCTAATTTTGACATCATTTTGAGTAAATTTCATATCATATAATAAATGTCTCAGAATGGTCTAATATTTAATCATTAGTTAATTTTTATTAATCTTTTCGGATTAATTATCTAAATAGTATCGGGTCAGACATACATAATTTAAGTTAATTAATTAAATTGATTTTAACTCAAATTTTAATCAAATATGAAAGTCTAAAAGACGTCGACATGTGTAGACGTCATTTAGAGTTTATTCATATTTTGATATTTAAATTTGAATTTTAATTAATTAATTAATTAGCTAAAAGACGTCTGTCAGGAACAACGCCATTTAGGCTGATTCTATCTCTTTTTCCGGATGTTTATCCTCATCTTAATTAGTCTAAAAGACGTCTCCAATGGGCGACGCATTTTAGATAATTATAGTTAATGATGAATTAATCTGTGTTAATCTATTTGTTAGCTGGATAAACTTCAAATTCTTTCATGTTAATCCATTAATAACCACGGATGTAAAGCCTATAAATACTCAACCTCTTGGTCATTGAAGAGTGAGTGATGATAAGTGATTAACGTGATAAGAGTGATAATTCTTGAAAGATTAGTGATAATTTTGAGTGATCCAAGAAGAAGACGACATCCAAACGCTGAAGGATCGAGGTGCTGCTGTCTCCAAGAGTTCTTCATCGATTCTTCATCCATTCAAGAGCTTTCAAGACCAAGGCTTTCCAGGAGCCATCCAATTTAGTTCTTAATTAATTCTTACATATTTCTCATATTTTCATCATATTGGCATCATATTTTTCACCACATCACTCTATGCAACAGACACTCACTAGCATTATTTTCTAATCCATGTTTTAAGGAGTTTAAAAGACCATCAAACAAGTGAGTTCTTTGTTCAAGTTGTATGATTAAAATTCTACTGGAATAGATACTACATCTGCTTGAGTTCTCATAGTTCTCTCTTTCTTTCCACTTTCTTGCAAGGTACAAAAGGAGATCAAGAGGAAAGAATCAACAACAAGGGAATTAAGCTGGATGATCCTCAAAGTCCAATAACCAGCCAAAGTAAGAACAAAATCAAAAGGGCTCTCTTTCTTCAGCCGGCTGAAGGAGGGGAATCAAGGACTCGAACATCTCCCACATCTAAAACAGGTAGGCGAGCAAATTCTTTCTTTAGGAACTTTTTAGTTAAAAGTTTATGGCGATCACATTCACTTAGTTTTTAATAGGTTTTTTTTTCACATAATCAACATAAATTTTCATGATAATCACACACCCTGATTTGAGTACTCACACTGTTTGCGAACGCTAAATGACGTCTTGGGATAGCGATGCCATTTTGAAAGACGACTGCCTCCCAAGACGTGATTTAGTTCGGTTCACCCCGAGGCTTGATTTTGTTTCTGTTGTGAATAGGAGACTAGGGACAGCGACGCCTTTTAAAAGGTGACTACCTTGCACGATGCGTTTTAAGCCATTTTGAGGCCAGTTTTCGTATGAACCAGTTTAGAAGTCTTGAATGATGTCGGCCACGGGCGACGCGATTCAAGACAGAACTTCATTAATCCATGTAATTAACACGTGTTTACATTGTTAGATAGTTTGGTTAAAATGCATGCTTAAAACCATACTTTGAAGTCGAGGATTTCTACGTGATCGGATCACACTGTGACGTATTTTGTGCGATCGTGGACCTAGAGTGACAGTTGTTAGCGCTTAGGCACCCTGTGTCGATGTGGGAGTGACACAACGCCTGTGTGAGAGTGGTGGGATGACGCTTGGAGCTGGTCAGGCTGGAGTAGCCAGCGCACTATCCGAGAGGTTGCTGTTTGATCTCAGCGAGTCGATGTTTTCCGCGTTCGGCCGTGTGACTTGTGTGTTTAGCTAGAACGCTGGTTGTGGACTCTGTGGTGGAGTGGTTTCAGAGTTGTGTTTACTGCTTTATTTAAATTTCCTTTATTCGTGTTGTTGCACTTGTAGGTGCATGAGTGGGTGGTAGGGATTGAAGGATCCCTACTGAGTCTATTTCGATGAGACTCACCCCTTACGGTTTTCAGGTGAGGGTTCCAGGCAGGCGTAGCATTGAGGGTTTTGTCTCGGATGGTGCGCCAACAGCCATCGTTCCGAGGTATGCCCCGAGAGGGTACACTAGCTTGAGCTTCCAGTTTGATCCAGATGATAGCAAGTCTACATCCGAATTTATTTTCATATTGAACGAGGGTGCAGTGAGCTGGAAGAGTTTCAAGCGGAAACCACCACTTATTCGACGACAAAACTTGAATACATTGTTGTAGTTGAAGCCGACAAGAAAGCTGTTTGGGGTAGAAGTTCATCACCAACCTTGGTATGGATTCTAGTATCTCTGATCATGTCCCATTGTACTATGACAATAATGAGGCGATAGCACAAAAGAAAGAGCCACAATCTCATTAGAAGTTCAAGCACATTCTGATGCACTTTCGCTTGATCAGAAAGATCATAGCCAGAGGAGACGTCACGGTGGAAAGAGTTTTGTCAGCCAACAATGTAATAGATCCACTAACGAAGCCTCTATCTCATATTGTCTTTGAGCGTCACTTAGATTGTATGGGGATACAATATAGGAGTGATTAGCTTTAATCCTATGTATGGCCTACAAACCAATCAGATACAATCTTATTCAATTATTTATAATAACAATATATATTCATTATGTGTAAACTGAATTCTAATTATTATCATTGTTAATTTCATTATTGGTGTCATAGTTGTTAGTATTAAGTGGCCTGAAAGTCAATCTGATACTGTAAATTATTCAGTTTATTAATATAATGGCAACGTTTCATTGTGTGTAATTAATTCGATCTATGTTTATCGTATCACGATGAAGTCCATGGACATGAGCAACAATCTTCGGATTATGATGAGATCATAATTACGGGACCGAATACTTATAAACTCATGTCCTTAATCGTTCCTAGTCGGAGGATGTTTGAGAAGGGCATCAAACATTCGGATAGACTAGTATGGGTTTCTTCAGCTCATATGATGAAGGTGACTGATCTTATAAGTCACTTGTGTAGAGACACTATGATGGACCTATAGGTGCTCATTGGTGAATCATTGAACTGATCCGACCTTGAATCGCTAGATGGTATATACCTAACTGTTAACCAGCTCGATTCTTTTGTCACAGTTGAGTAGATGATCATTGGACCTGAGACACCAAAGATATCTTGTTGATACGTCTCTAAACTTTGACCTTGACTGATTAAACCCTAACCATGGGTTATTGATAAGTCAAGTGATCGGATTCAGGGAGCTACCCTCGAAGGTAATTGTGTGTTCAATACGGGATCATCCGCTCTCGGTAATATGAGAGAGAATGTTTCAGGAATGATGCGCTTAAGTCCCTGGCCAGGGCGGACACCGTATCAGATAAACGGTTATCTGATATAGTTTAGCGGCATCTGATTTAAGTGAATTGACCGGCTAGAGTTTGACAATAAACCATGCCCTAGGTTGATTCGGGAACATTGCACGGATGCAGGATTATATCCGCGTAGTAACCGTTGACGGAAAGGTTCCCATAGAGGGTTGCAATAACCCCAATGCCATCCGGGATCACGTAATGTTGCTTGGCATCCAACGTAATCGAAAGCTCGTCCAAATTTATTGTGGGACATTAAATTCGACTGATTAATTAATATAATAATAGTAATTAATTCAGTGGGTCCGAAAAGAGTTACTGCGCTTAATGGGCTATTGACTGGATTAGTATTTAGGCCTAGAAGGTCATACGCAAAAGGTTTTCAAGTCGATGGATATTTTGACGGGATTTCGAATAAGTGTGAATTTTTTTGAAAAACCACAAAACCACTTATTATAAAAGAACGGCCGCTAGGTCGGTGGCCAACAACCCTGACCTAGCCACCGTCCTCTCTCTCTCTCCTCTCTCCTGGCCGTACATCTCGAGGCCGACCCTCTGAAGGCTCTGTTCCGACTCCCGACAGCTCCGCCTTCCGTCCGACAGGAGTTTTCGATCCGTATGTCGCGGCAGATTATGCGTAGCTAGACGGGATCCACGAACGCCACATCGAACGAGGAGGCGAGTACGATCCATCGCGAGGAGAACCGCGTGGATACCGCTAGAGGCCGGGCACCTGCCCGGCTTACAGCATTGCTCCGACAGAACCGGAAAATGAACGCGGATTCGAATCTGCGCAAGGTAAATAAGATTTGCCAGTTTATTTTGTTGATCGAATCGGAATAGATCCGATCCTGAATTATTTATTTCTGCTGCATTTTCGGTCGAATCTCGACACAGCGAACCCAACAATAGTGAAGTCTGTGAATGTGTGTAATAGTTGTCAAATTATGATAAGATCATAATAATGAGACAGACAACTTATAAACACATATTTTTAATTATTCTTAATTAGAAGATATCTGAGTAGAACATCAAATATTTGATAAGACTAGTAGATGCTCTAGCTCATGTGATGAGGGTGACTGATCTCATAGTCAGTTGAGTGGAGATACTATGTTAAACATGTAGGTACTTATTGGTGAATGAGTGTACTGAACTGATCTGACTTAGATTGCTAGATGGTGAGTTACCTAACTGTCAATCAATTTGATTTAACATCATAGCTGCATGGATGGTCCACAGACCTGAGACGTCGAAGACACATTATTGGTGGAGTTTTGGACTTTGACCTTAGCTAATGAATCTTTAACTATGGGATCCTAGTCAGTCGAGTAATCGGGTTCAACGGAAGACCTTCGAAGGTGATTTTGTGTTCAATAAAAGATCGTTCGCTCTCAGTAATTAGAGAGAGAATGCTCCAGATAAGATGTGCAGGAGTCCTTAGCCAAAATGGACATTATATCAGAAAATGATTTTTTTGATATTGTACAAATATATCAAGTCCAAGTGAGTTGACCGATTAGGATTTGACAGTTAACCATATCTTTAGTTGACTCGAGAGCATTATATGAATGAAGGATTATATTCACGTGATAACTATTGACGGAAAAGTTCATTAGGCAGGTTATTAAACTCCATTATTTTTTAGTATCATGCGGTATTGCTTAGCACCCATATGATCAGAAACCTAGTCGATTATCATCAGTTAATAATTCGATTAAGTAATTAATTAAAAATATGATATTAATTAATTACTATAAGTTAAAAGTTGTTATTAGAGTTAACGGGTCAAAAAACAAATTGATACTTCAGCCTAGAGGGTTACACACATATAGATTCTTAGTTCACGGACAACTAGTGGATTTTGTATTAAATCAAAAAAATTTGTGAAAAGTCGCCTGCATTTAATATAAATAAAAGTTGTGTGGGAACTTGGGCTAAGCTCCAGAGTCTCCCTAGTGATGGCCGCCTCCCTTTCTCTCCTACTCCTCCATGCGCCCGATAGTCAGTGCCCGACGACTCTGCCATCTCACCGTCTCCAACTCCCGTCTCTCAGGAAATCACTGCCCACATGTTGCTGGCACCATCGCGGCACAGGAACATTGACGAACGTGTCGATCTAGACAAGAAAGTGAAAATGATCCCGCAACAGGAGAATCGCGTGGATACGACATCTAGAAACTAGTAGTGTTGTTCTGTCGGAACAATGCAAATATAGATTCGAATCCGTACATGTTGATATATGTTTACTACAAGATTCACATAAATTTAATTACCTTAAGCATGTGTTTACATTCTTAAAGACTCATATAATTAATCAGACTATAAGATTCAGAAACAAGTGTTTCCGTTTCATTGTCCTAAGTAAATATGAGAAGAATAGTAACCTTAGCTAATCTAAAAATACGTATTCCAATATTTACTACATAAGTATGTTAGGACGGTTATTTGATGTTAATTTTTACCATTTACATCTCTCTAGACGTCCAAAAGAGAATGCAAACTTCCAAACTTCCCGCAGTCGCCTTTTTCCAATAGCCAATGTCTTCTTTAATGAATTTGGCAGTAGAAACTATTAAAGCATATTTCTTAAGACGAGTAATGCTTGGTGTACCGCTCCATACTGGCTGAAATAAACTCTTATATTTTTTTTTGTCATATGAAAAGTCCACATGATCTTGTACTCCATTAAATGCGTTCGGACATCATCTGTCCTTTCAGTACACATGGGGGCGTCAGATGAAAATAATAATAAAAAATTTATCTGTCAAATTACTTTTCAAGAACATCATGAAGCACTTGAGAACATCATGAAACTCTCGAACACATACTCTAAACATCATGCACTCGAGAGCTTTCAGAGCATCATGCGCTCGAAAGTTTCCAGATACACTCGAGGATTTTAAGATATACTCGAGAGTTTTAAGATGCTTTTGAGATCACAATTTGTTGAGTAACTTTTTTATTTAATTTTTTTATTTGGCATCAGAATGTCCGTTGACGTGCGAATCATATCGAGGTGCATTTAACAAGAGAACAGGAGCCATGTGAACTTAATTTCAAGATGACAAAGGTAGAAATAGGATGGCTTGTTATAGCTCAGCATGGAGTAGTGCAGCAGGCATTACTCTTCTTACGAATAACACTCATGGTGCCGTCACTGCCATCAGATCATGGACTGTGTTATGCTGACGTTGGCCGTCTGATCTAATCTTTTGTTCAAATAATTTAAAATTTTTAAAAAGTTAAGATTGCACGGACACAATGCAAACTAACGCTGCATCCCACGTTAAAAACTTGCACCGCTTAGAATGCCGCACGTTGTTCATTTCCTAAAGGTTACTTTCTTTTTCTTTTTCTTTTTTTCAATTTATGGATATTGTGGGGAGCCAGAAACATGTAGGGTTTGTTTGGCAAAATTTCTGCTTGAAAGTTACGGCTTCAACTTTTTATATAGAATGAGTTGAGGGAGAGATAACTAATTTTGATTTATTATAAAAGTTAACTCTTTCGTAACAATCTCACTTTTTCTTCAATCTTAAAAGTTCTCTCTCGTAACTTTTAGTTAGAAGTTAAAATATAATAAAAATACCACATAAATAATTTTTAAAATCCAATAATTTTCAAAAAAATAATTAAATAAAAATACAAAAATGCTTCCAAATGAAAACTACCTAAACACAACCGTAAGAAGGATAACAGATACGAAGCACACTTTCATATAATGCAAATGACTTTTTGAAGTGGCAGAAACTACGATTTTAATTTTAACAGGGACACGTACAAATAGTTCTTAGTAAAACATTTGAACCATCCCTAGTCCTGAGACAGGTCAGAGGCTCACCTGTGAGAAGTGAGAAGCCTGCCCTTGGCAACCTGCAGTGAGGGTATAAGAGAAAGGATACGAGGAAACACTAGTCTCATGTGACCTTGTCGTTGCCTCCCCATATCTAAGCATGGTGCCCCCCCTCGATTGACCATCTCCCTCCCACATAAACACTAGTGCAAGATGTGCGTTGCAATATCGGGGTTGGAGGACATACGTGTGTGTGTGGAGAGAGAGAGAGAGAGGGGGGGGGGGGGGGGATACGCCTCCACTTTCCAACAAGACCCACATCCCACGAAACACCACAACTCCTGCTGTCTATGTTGTGGCAGCGCGCACGAGTGAGAGGGATGAGGATGGGAAAGGAATCCTCCCATTAGCTGTTAAAAATGGGTAGCCAAAGATGGGACGTTAGATGGTCCCTCCCTGCCCACAACACCACAAGTACAGCGAACTGAAAACCAAGACCTGAGCTGTAATGGTATGGGGGATTTCGTGGATATTGTATAGTGGCTGGACCGGCGTTGCTGATCGCCTAGCTTGTACCAGGGTGATGGTGGGATATTCTCAGTTCTCATGGTGGAGCTGGCGCCTCATGCCCGGTGGAGCGGCAAAGACGGATGGGTACAGGTGTGGTGGTGGGGCTGGAGGGAGGGGATGATGAGCCGACAGGAGGGGAATTAAGCAGCGAGTCGTGGTTTGCTTCAAGCAGAAAATCCATTGATCAAATGTTGCAGCAGCAAGTTAATTTGTTTTAAATTTTAAATTTTTCGAAATTCTTTTATGATGGGCTATATCAAGTTCGGCACCCCTCATAATCCAATCTCCAATCGGACAAGTCAAAAAATTTAAGAAAAAGAAAAATATCACTGTTCTTTGGCTCAAGTTTTGCTTTTTTATATTTTTTTTGAGTCATCCGATCAAAGATCTAATTGCACAAACATATCGTACATGATGAGACTCACCGTAAAAAAATTTCAAAAAAAATCAAAAGTTAAGGGTTGTACCCCTTGCGGTACAACAACTATAATTCTTCTTTGAATGCAATATTTCTTATTCTTCCAACTTCAAAATCCCTCTCTTTCTCTAACTCAAAAATTATGTTGCAGCAATTTAAAAAAAACACGAGTTGCAATCTTTTAAGTAGCATCACTCTATTGAAGAGGACTACTTCGTATCACAATCATCAATAGTTGTGTCTGAAGATATTACTCACCCATAGTTATCATACAACAAGAAGGAACAAATTAAAATTGAGAAAGATAAAATTGATATTTTTGCTTCCTCATTTATATGCATTTACGTCTAAAAGAGTATCGTCCATGTTAACAAAATACCAGTTCATTTGTTGCAAAATCTGTACATCCCTTGTATTTTACGTATGAACCCCTGGCCGCAGTTCAAACAGTAGAAAGATGTTCTTTTTCTACTCTTTGCAGAGAAAAGTGGCAAAACGGGAATGATGCCTTTTACAAGTAATCGTGACCAAAACTGGATGACTATTTATCATTTTGAAAGGACAAAAATAAAAATCCATAAACCTAGGAAGATTAGAATCTGATGTCACCCACTGCATCATAGGCCGGAAATTCTATTACACGTGCCTGGTGGGGAGAGAGATGGGAAAGAAGAAGATAGTCTATTCTCTCCCCCTTATTTTAAAAAAATAAAAAGGATAGTCTCTTTCCCCATTATTATATATATATATATATATATATATATAAAAGATAGTCTATTCTCTCCCTTGCCCTTCCATACATAAAAGGAAAAGAAAGAAAAATATTTAACTTGCAGTTGCCTGACGCATGGTCTAATCGACTATGCAAAAACTCTTTAATTGTAATTCAGCTGCTATGTGAACCCTCCAGGTTCCAATTTCTATTTGAAAAAAAAAAAAATATATTTCAATTCTTTTTATTTTTAAGATTTTTTTAAAATTTTCAGGAGTGTTTATTAAATCACTTGATAAACTTTTCGGCACTGGTGGCCGGCCGGTTATTAACCAGTTGGTTTAGTACGCTTTAAGAAAGACAGGGCTGAGAACCAGCGTATAACATGAGAAATCGCCAACGTGGGGAAGGAAGAAAATTCTATGAACATCTATCTTTCCTAGAGCTAGAAAAAGACAATAAAATGGAAAAACAGGTGGCTACTTAATTTTGAAGCCATCGACAAATTGTTATTTGAATCTAGCCTAGCCTTGCTATAAAACTATATATTACTACATATTAAAGGCGATTTGAAGATTTAATCTTGTCATTCTAGATTAGTGGAACATTTTGCGACAAATTCACTTTCATCCAGGGGTGGATCCAGTATGAATTCAGTGGGGTCATAAGATTATACTGAATTATGGGATTTTCTTATAAGGAATATAGGTCAGGAGTCCAGTAACTCCACTGAATCGGCCCAGTGCTCTGTTGATCTGCCTAATTCAATAACCCAAGCCTCTCCGTCCTTTAATTTAACCTGTAAACTTAATTCGGATGACTCCATTGGGCAAAATTCCTACGTCCACACCACTGCTTTCATCATCATACGTAACCATCCCCACAAGTATACATAGTATAATTTGTTTTTCAACATAATACTGGACACACATCAAAGGTATAAACATAAGCATAAAACGTAACCTAAGAAGCATATGTAGAAGAAACACACACATATGTAAAAACATGTGTCTGGGTTAATTACAAGAAACCTTGCCATGCATTCATAATTTTACATATATGTCTCACAAACAAATTAAGCAAACCTATGGAGAAACATAGAGTCTTGACTACAATACTAATTAATATTCTCCATCTCACTACTTTGCTAGAGAAGTCGCCATGCATGCATCGATCAGATCCTCCTACTCGGCGCAGCTGAGTATCCTGAGGCGCTTCACCGACTTAACGAACGTCCTACAAGAAACGCCACACCAAATGAAGGCCACACGTCAGTCTTTTTTATGCGTAAAAATCAAGCACCGACATCCACTTAAAGCCATAACTATTAGAAAAAATCTATATAACTGAGAAATTATGCACCTTACAATTTGTTTGCAGAATAAGTTATCTAAAATTACTTATCCAACATAACTTATACTAAAATAAAAAACATTTAGTTTTGATACTTTTGTGAGATCTACTAGTAGAATAAGAAAAATAAATAATTCTTAAGTTTATAGTTGAATTGTTTATTCTCCTTATTCTAGTATAAGCAATTCTAATATAAATTATTATGCCCATCAAATTAGAATTAATTTTTTTTTTAAATAAGACTCTTTACTTTGCTCTTAGTCTCCTATCAAATCAGCGCAGACTTCAAAAAAGGCAACCATTGATTAATTATAACACTTCTTCCGTTTAAAAATTAACGCAAACGTTGAGATGCATTACATAATGATATTTTTATTGATCTATAAGCTATGGCTATCTATCATGGAGTAGTGACAAATTAATGATAATTTCTTAAGGAAGGACCCCAATAATACAGAGGAAATAATAGTGGAACTAAGACAATGAGCGGAGCAAGCACCATCTATTAAATATTCTTTGATTTTGTCTTCTTCTTTTTTATGTGCCGTCCGATTTGTAACAATAAGTTTTAATACTATGTTGAAGTTATTAGGTCATCCAACTCAAAACTTTAAAACAATTAGTAGAATAGGCACCATCTATTAAACACTCTTTAATTTTGTCTTTTTTTCAATCTAACATATATAGATGTGCTTAACCAAGTTACTAATTGTCTACTCCACCGTCATTTCGATCGCTTAAGATGGCAATGAGAAGGTCGCATACATATGCTACAACAGGAAGAAGAAAGAAAAAGTCCAGATCAAAACAGGAGTACTAGAAGAACTTACTCCCAGGGCACATCTCCGACCAGCATCCAGTCGCCGTCGCCGGCCTGATAGGTGAAAGTCCGGTGCCGGCGGCTCGCTGGGGGGCTGTCTCCACCCAGTCCCATGTTCCCTCCCTCCTCATCTGCAATCACATATGCACCAAAGGCAGAATCAGATGAGCAGATGTAGAAGCAGCAGGCAACAGCAGGGCACAGTTGTAGCGACGGATTTCCATAGACGCTTACGGTTTCTGGTGAACAGGCGGTCCACAGCATCCAGCAGCGCGGCGTAGGAGCCGTGGACCGACAGGTCGACCTTCCGCCCGATCGCCACCCCCTCCATCTTCACCTTCACGTACTTGGCGGCGGCCCCGCCATTCCTCCACGCCGACTTCACCGGCGGCCACCCTACCGGAGTCGTGCCTCCACACCCACCGCTGTTGTTCACTTGTTATGATCAGCATATATATATGCAATTTGCAGATGCATTAATAAGAAAGGAACTGAGTGTTACAAGGCTTACTTATAGTCAGCTTTGATCCCACAGTTGTTGTTGTTGTTGTTGCTGTTATCGTCGTTGTTGTTATCCCGGGTGGATGCCCAGAGGAAGAGTGGCAGAGTGGCGATGGTGGCGTCGTCGCTGCCAAAGGCGTCGGTGAAGCCCCTCTTCTTCTTGTGGGCGGCAGGAGTGGTGGGGCAGGCATCACCGTTGAGGTCGAAGCCGAGACCCTTGGAGGGAACATTAACAACAGTTGGGAGCGCCAAGCCAAGCTCCAGCTCCATTGCCTTCTCTCCTATCCAACTCGTAGCTCTCACTAATTGCTCTCCTCTCAACCTGTGAGCCTTTCCTGTGATCTCTGTTCTCTTCTCTCTTTCTCTCTCTCTCTCTCAGAGCACTTGTTTTGACGCCGCCGAAGAAGCAGACCTAGAGAGGAAGGAGAAGGGAGGGGCGTCGGTGGGGTGGGTTTTATAAGGGTTAGGGGAAGCGCGTGGACTCGCTGTGGAGAAGGGTGGACAAAGCTGGCGGGCGAGGTCCGTGCAGAGGGGAGCAAACAGGTTTCACGTGCCGGCGCCTGTTGGTCTTCTGGGCGACCCGGCTGCATCGCCTTGCCCCCCACCTGGGCCCCAACCCGGCCGACACGGCCAACCCCCTCCCACCTCTCTCTCTCCCTCTCTCTCTCTCTCTCTCTCTCTCTCTCTCTCTCTCTCTCTCTCTCTCTCTCTCTCACGCACACACACACCCAGAACCCATTGGTGTCCTAAACTTCAGAGCTGCCACACGTGTTCTATTTCTATACTTCTTTAAATCCTATGGGGGTGTATGAAGCATCATAGGGACTTGCAAAAGAAAGTTATTCTTATAAGATAATGAAGTCTCAATTGATAGGTTTCCTCTTTTAAAGATCTTATTAATACCTCTCAAAAAAATTACAATTTCTATCTTTCCTTTGAAAAGCTAAGAAAAACGGACAAAAAATCCCGTCACCTTAACATTGCTCATCTTGTAAGTAGATGAGATTGTTTAGTTCACATTTTTGAGATAGGATCGTCTCAATCTTATTCTCTAGATCATGGTGTACTTTTGCTCATGTAGATCAAAGATAAACATGTTTTGATTTAAACAACTAGAACGAAAAAAAGTCTTATCTCCTCACTTTTTTATTAGCGAATCAATCATTTACTCAAAAAACTAAGAATGAATCAATCACTTAATTTTTATTTTATTTTTGTGAATGAAGATATATGAAAATCTAAACAATGAGGCTTAAAAATACTCATTGCTTTTATGATGGGATGATGTATTTGCAGGATGATGAGTAGCTTGTGCTGTTTGAGCCCGTAATGGTTCGTCTTCCTGAGGGTTTTTGTAGGTGTTGGTCATTGAAAGTTTCATCCTTACTTAGTGTACAAATTTTATTTTTTGCATGTGAAAAAATAAGGCATATTTCAAATATATGAGATTTCGTATATATTCGAAAGGAAACTGTAACTGACGTGTCAAAGGACACAACTGCTACGTTTCTTTCAAAGCCGACATGCTGTACCACATTAATGGTCAGCTAATTTTTTGACCCAAGGAAGACTAACAAATATTTAATCATGAAAAAGTGAAGCAAGGAGACAAGAAGATTGGAAAGGAAAAATCGATCGATTTTAATTATTCTCCTGATAATTAATTTGTTTGATTAATTATTTTTAGCCCACTATTTCCTTTTTCATGTTCACTATCTTATCTGTCATTCTTTCCAATTTTTGAAATGATTTGCATGTTCATTCGAATGGGAGAACTTTCCCGAGCAAAACTATAGTTTTTATCAAACTATCTCTAATGGAATGAGATTCTCTAAAACCTTTTCCTACACCTTTGTCTGGACCCTTAAAAGTAACTAGTTAAAATTTATAATTTCTGTGAGCCCCACCGAAGTTGATCTAAAAAATAAACTTCAACATTAGTTTTTTTAGGATCCATACCAGGTTCAGAGGATCTGATTCCATCTCCAATATACCGACTCATTATTTAATGAACATTTATTAATGGTTGATTTGATATATCCTGTATATATTATTATCCTCATTTTTTTTTGCTCCCTTATATTGTTCTCTCTCTTTCCCTCACCCACGGAGATCTCAGATTAATGCCAATAGACTTCTTTCTTTTAATTATTATTCTCAGTATCAACAGCAAGGGCAGAGACCAGTGATGAGTTGCCATTAGAGATGTAAATTGGACTGGATTATATGATAATTTAAATCTAAGTTAAATTTAAGATGGTCCAGCCCACTTTTAGTCCAGCTCAAATTCAATTCGAATTTAACCCAAATTCAACCTCAATTTAATAGCCAGTGGATTGGGTTGGTCCTATTTATAATAAATAATTTGTTAAAAGTGTTTTACTTTTTGTATAAATTATTATAAAAGTCAATAGATTAAATTAGATCAGCCCGTTTTCAATCTAATCCAGCTCAGATTTAACTAATGTCGAATTAAATTTAGCTCAACTCAATTTATATAATTTGAGTCAACCCAATTTGAGTTAACATGAGTTGAATTGGACTGGGCTATAAGCTGATCCGTCCGATTGACATCCCTAATTACCATCACTGGTAGATAAATTGAGCTCCCAACATCAACTTAACACACAATATGCTTGGTGAGAGGAAACCTTATCGACAACCACAGGAAAACGTCTCATATATATGTTTCATCATGCTTGTCAACTCTTCTCTTTCCTCAACCTTTGTGTGCTGCCAGAAAGCTCAGCAACATTTCCCAGTCATGGAAACGCGTTGTTCCATGAAACTACACATCAGCCAGCAGGCCCCAAGCTGTTGCAGTTTTGAGTTCAGAGAACCAACTGCTTAGGGGAGTTGGTTCACCACCTCCCTCTCAAAGGGGAGGTCTCAGGTTCGCTCTTGATTAGAGCCTAAAAACTCTCCATTCATACAGTCATATATTGTTAAGATATTTATCTCATGGTCTATGAGATTATTTCCACGGAAATTAGACGAACTTAAAATTGTCGCCTAATTAGGCGGATCCATCGACCTAGTCGAAATTATCTCCAATTTTGAAAGAAAATCTCGGATTCCGTTCAAATTATAACACCGATCGCTTGTAAATAATTATTGTACATACCTACCCACTACTGGACCACTTCCAAAAGTTTTGAGTTCCGCGAGTTCAGACACAGAACAAGAAGGATCCCCGGTGGCAGCTTGTTGGCAGGCTTTTTGAGGACTGAAACAAAAATTAATGGTGGAAGGGGAGTCAGGAGACAGGAAGATTAAATAATGGGCCAGGGTAGTTATGGCTATTGTTGTGTGTACCGTGGGTGTTTTCCTGTCTGGCCAAGCCGGACGTCAGAAGACGTTGGGCTCTTCCTTCCATTCCATTTATACCAATGTTAGCATCAAAAAAATCTATTAGGAAATTGTCCTTGTAAAACATGTATTTACATGAACACCTTTCATGTGTGAACACACTCAAATTTGCCCCCGACAATGGAGTGCTGACGTCCTCAATTTTTCTTATAAGTACTTAATAAGATCTATTGTGATGAGACCAAAATTAAATTTATCAACATCAACCCTTATTTTGAATTTTTTGCAACCAATATATTCCAAAGTCATCCAAAAGCTTAAGGACGATATATACTGCTATCAAACATGCGGCTAAGTGGTATATTTTTTAGCTAGTTTTAACTTTATTTGGACAAGACATATAAGAATGGAGAAAGATATATTTTTTGTTGATGGCAACACTGTGATTACTAATTTTGACAGAGGCAAGCATGCAAAGAGCTGCTAGATATTTGCTTGAGGTAGAGGTATCTGACTCATCAAAGTCCAGCTGCGACCTTCACGAGGCAGACCCCAGCTGGAAGAGGGAGGCCTCTCCTTCTAGCCTGTTGTTTGTGATAAAGAAAGCCCTGTCTGGCGCGCGCCTCACGGGGCACAGTAGTCGCATGTGGCCTTGTCCATGCCTCCTCCCATCCAGACATGGTTTCCCCCCCCCCCTCCATTTGACCATCTCCAACTTGGATCTTTCCTATTCACGAGTCTGTTGGGTTGAAGCTAGGTTGGCCGACTTGAAGAGTTGGATGAATTTGGATTTTTCATGATCCGGTACGAGTCGGGTCAACTCGTGCTAACTCACTCAAGTCGCATGAAAAAGTTCTTCTAAATCATAAAGGCTCGGTCGAATCGCACCGACTCGGATTCATCCTGATACAATACGAGTCAGCACGAGTCGATCCCGTACGGCAAATTATGGGTTGGAGAGAGAGAGAGATTGAGATCATCTATTTTATTTTTTATATATTATATATATTCTATGTTATTGGCCCACTTATTATGTTAGGAAAGTAGAAGACCAACAGAAGAGGAAATTTTCTGCTTTTAAAAGATTCTCAATTACCAATGAGATAGAGTAGAATACTATTGACATATATAAAGAAAGTTGAGTATACAATTCCAATTGAGAAAGATTTGAGAACAAAATCCTTTGAACTGAGTGCAGTGTACCCAGCAAACAGAGAGTATCACACCTTCCTAAGCCAACAGAGTATCACCCCTTCCTAATGGCATGCCATCAGGCAACCTTAATTTGGTGGCACTCTATTGACTGGGCAGAATGCTTGTGCCACCAACACAGAGGATTATTAATACTCTTGTCTATACACATATATGGAGAAAGGAAGAGAGAGATCCATGAGACTCCCAGATGACTTGGATGGTCCACTTCTCTAACCAATGGCCCCATCATCCCATGAAACATCACAAGTCCTGTATTAGTTTGAGGACACATACGTAAGTGAGAGGATGAGAAAGGAGGAATCCACCCACTTCCTGTGACAAGTGGATACTCCAGGGATGGGGACATAGATGGTCCCCTACCCACAACACCCAAGTCCAGGGGAACAGAAACCCATGGCCTGAAATTTCAAATTTGTAGTGGTTAATGGTTGACAAAACAACTTTCCAAGTAGGAGATTTCTTTTCTCCCTCTAGAACAGTCACATTGTTCCATGCCTTTTTGAGGCTGAATTTCTAGAAGGAAAGAAGGTTATGGCACTTGTTACTGTCAGGAACAGCAACCTTTTTCTCAGAATAGCCAAACACTTTAGTGACCATTTGCTTATTTGTTTTGGGGGGAGGGGGATTAAGTCAAAGTAATTCTCTATGACCCACGTTTTGAAACCCTGAAAGGATCAGAAAAGAAAGCATCTTGATGCTACTTTCTGACTAATGACAAACTTTTAAGTGGAGTTTCCTTTCCCCTTCTAAACACTGGAGAAAAGAGGAGAAAGGGAGCTAATCAATCAAAATACCAACTAAAAAAACCAAGTGTGATCCATAGATTCGACATCCATTTTGCTCCATGTGATGTGGAATAATCTAAGATGTGCCAATTCAGTCTTCAAGGGGACCCAAGACAGCTAATGCACCAAAACTTTCGATCTTGACTAATGAAGGGAAACAAAGAACATGACATGCATTTGTACACAATCTACTCCTCACATCCTACACGCACATCAGACATGATGGGACTTGTTCACTGTGTACACTGTATAGAGAGGTCCGAGACGATTCACTCCGTTGTCTCGGTGCTGACCGAAAAAAATTTGATTCACTCCATTGTCTCGGTGCCGACCGAAAAAAATTTAGAAAGAAAGAGCAACAAATGGAAGGGACAATGTGTGGGTTGCCATTAAGTGTTTTGTGTGTTGTCCTCCCCATGTTGGAGGAGGGGCTAGCTGTTGAGTGTTTTCCGGGTCCTACCCATTCTTCTTCACCCACCTCTGAAGCAATCTCATGACTCTTCAACCGTTTCACTGCTTTACTTATTAATGAAACCACAAGATATCTTGTGCATGAATACTCCTATAAAGAGGGAATCGGGTCCACTGTCTTCCTCTCTTCTTTAGGGTAGAAAAGGTTGTGTTTGAACGTTCGTATCTCATGCGCATCTGAGATAGCACTCCTGCTAAAGAATGTCATGTAGAAAGCATATCTCCAAGACGCATAAATTTTATCTAATGAGGTCACTCGGATATTAAGTTATAAATATGGCTAGATCAGTGAGGACTTGGACGAAGTCATATGGAGTCATGAGTTGACCCAGTGAGGTCTTGAACTGGATCAAATAAGTTTCGGACTAGACTATTTTGAATTGGGATAATGAACTTGACAAAATCCAATAGGGTCCCTGGACCCCACTAGATGAATGCTGGATCCGTCACCGTCTCCAAGGCCCCATATAGCCACGTACCTAGAAATTTGACACTTTGAAAATACTACTAGCTGAGACAAACACCAACACTTGAGTCCTTGGTCGCACTCGCAGTTATTCTACTTGTTCCGAGAATAACGCGTCCGCGTCACAAACAACGCATCCGTGCTCCCAAACTCGAATTAGTGGAATAAGTCTCATAAACCTTTCCACGTTTTCATTTTATGCTCATTTGCAAAGGCGGCACTCTGCTTAAAAAGGAAATCATGTAGAAACTAGTAAGCATATAACCTGCCTCATCAATCATTATGATAATTCACAACTAAAAGGAGGACAATGGAACATCAAAATCCAAGATGTTCTCTAGATATTGTGAGAGGATACTGTGGAGATTGGCAATCCATCTCAAATCACCCTGCATGTGCCATTGATAAATAATATGATAACCCAAAAAGTGGTTCCAATTGATTTTTTCGGTGCAATTTGTTCTTTTTATATGATATGAGGATCTGCATCCTTGATATGAATAGATCCCCTAAATAGTTTTGTGATTCCCTGCGCTCTATGTCTCCTATGCTACCATGCCGGCCTACAGGCCATTCATATAGTAGCACAATGAGGAATCCAGTTGCATATGCCTCCTCACACCTAAACAGTATCCCTGCCATTCCTAGACAGCATCTTTTGGACAAGGAGCACGTTAGGTATGCATATTTCCCATCTTATTGTTTTCAGCTTAGTTCCAAAATACTTGGAAGTGTCTTCTACAGTGTGAGCCATATCAGTCAACTGTTTGTTTTTGAGACTTCTTTCACAGACAGGAAGGTATACTTAACCAAAATATCTGTCAAAATGTTCTCTTGATACCAATGGTCCACAGAGCGGAACAGAACAATAACCTAAGCCCCAATTTATTTGCAAAATTAGAGAAGAATAAGATCTCTTATTTTTAAAATAAAGTTAATTCTAATTTGATGGACGGAATGACTTATACCGCGTTAGAATTCCTTATACTAAACTAAGGAGAATAAGTAATTTGACCTTAGACCCAATAACTACTTATCCTTCCTATTCTGCTAGTGGGTTCCACATAACTATCAAAGTTAAACGTCTCTTATTTTAGTATACGTTATTTCAGATAAATAATTCCGAATAACCTATTTTGCAAACAACTTGAAGCTAAAACTCTAGGTTTGGTCTCATGTTGCCCGTTCGCAGAGCAAGGATTAATTAGCGACTCCTCTCCCCATTACTTTAAACAAGTGAGTGCCTAATTATTAGTCCCAGAAGCCAACTTGTCCCATGTGCTGTGTTAAATCAAGATCTAACAAGGTTTTTTTAATGGTAAAACCGTGTTACGCTCACATGATCAGAAATAATCTATCATTCGTGTTGGCATCTACATGGTTAGAGGGTGTAAATAAGAGGACATGACACCTTTACAAGATCCTTCGATCGGCTCGAATATCGTCATATCTTCGGCTATATCAATTTTTTCAACGGGAAGTACTTTTATACTTGGTACATTCTTTTATATATATATATATATATATATATATATATATATATATATATTTTCTTTCTAAAGTTTTTGATACCATATTTTTGAAGTCAAATAATTTTGTTTTCCTTTATATTTCTGTTTTATTTCCTTCTCATTTCCACTTGTTGGCAAAATCTTCATACTCTTTTCAATGAACAGTGTAGAATCATCTTTACATTTCCCGAAGAAAAGGAATTTTTTAGATAGCAGTCCCTGTCATATTCTAGTGTATTCAGGAAATAATTACGTGCAATCTACTGAATTAATATGCAAGCTTTCTCTGTTGGCTATCTTCTACTTCATAAACGATTTTAGGGTCTTTCGAAAAAAAAGACTTTCGTGTTTTTACTCATTTTGTGAGATATTTCTTAAATAATTTTTCGATAGAAAATAACTTGCTGCACCACCAGGTGACGCCAGTGTTACTACATCGCTAGGTGGTGCAGCCAACATGCAAAAGAAAAATTATAATAGTTCTTTTTAAGGGCTCTAAGATATCTTATATGTCCATATGATCCAGTTTGTTGATCAGAAAAAATGAAATTTTACTGTTTATTAGGAGTCGATTGCTGAATTTTCATCTTTTTTTGAGATGTCCGGTCGAAAATCAAATTATATGGATAGATAGAATATCTTGGGGTGCTTCAAAAAAATTTAAAAAATATTTTTTTAGAATCTTTGCTGCATTATCCGGCAACATAATAAACATGGCAGTGCAGCAAGTTATTCTCTCTTCAGTATATTTAAATTAACAATTAGACTAAGCAGCTGGTTTATCATGGAATGGCTATTTATTTTTTTGAGCGAGCTGTGGTGTGCCCTGTCAAGTAGCACAGCTTCAAATCTATGACAAAGGAGTCGGGGAATCGGAATTGGCTTTGAAGAGCCTTCACCCATCTGCCAATTGGTCCCACCATCCTGTAAGGCTTTTCTTGCATTTTCGGCGCTTGCCCATTGTAGACGAGCAAGTTTAAAGATTATTATTAGGATCTCTTCACCTTAAACCTAGTGAAAAACTACTTATGCTTTGGCAAGTGAAACCCCCCCACTCAGTGCCCAAGGTTATCTCTCAGCTCACAGAAAAAAGGGACACACCCTTGATGAGTGTTTAATTGGGTTGGAGATGGGCTAATGCTGAGGAGATCATAATATATAAAATAATGAATAATACTTGTTGTATTACATGTATTATAGTAAAGATGCCGAGGAATACAGTACTTTACTTCTTTTCGTCACATGTTTTATTTTGTTTTTCATTTTTTTAACAATTTTAAGTGAAGTGAAAGAAAAGTTAAAATTTTCCGACATTATTTATTGTTGTCCTTTTTCGCTCATCTCTCGTTGAAAATTGCAAAAACCCTTCTTGCTTTAACCCGGTTACTTTTCAATTTATTACTTACAAATTAATTTTGTCGCTTTCAAGCATAAAATTATCACTTTCAAATATATTTTTATCATTTTCAAGTGTAATTTTATTAATCCCTAGTTCAATTTTATCCCTTTCAACGTAAATTTATCACTTCTAGATGTATTTTTAATCAGTTTTATCACTTTTTATACAATTTTTTCACTTCTTAACGTAAATTTCGTCATTTCTTACGTAAAATTCTCACTTTCAAACCAAATTATCATTAGAAGTGATAATTCTTACACTTGAAAGTGATAAAATTGAGTTGAAAATAATAAACTAGAAAGTGGCCGGGATAAAGCACAAAGAATTTTGTGTCATTTTCAATAGGAGGTGAGTAGGAAAGAACAATAACAAATACTGTTAGAAAGCTATAGATCTTTATTATTATTCTCTCTACTCAAAAAAGTCAAAATGGTAAGAAATAAAGTAGGGTAGGTGACAGAAATATATTGCATGTTGTAATCCATGTCATCCTTTCTACACTTTAAGCGGTGCAACTAGCATTGCTTATAAACAATTGGATAATTCCTATATTCCTTATATTGTTATATATACCCTCAATAAATTATATTGTCCTTCAAAATCCTCTATTGTTTGCTTAACTTAACTTTAGGTGAATCCAGAAAAAGAAAATACTAACCTGACTCGCTTAAGCCCCTGTACTCAATTGAAATGGCTTATATATATATATATATATATATGTCACGGAATACTCCATTGATTCTAACGCGCGGTACTAAAACTAGAAGAGTATAACTGAAAGAATATCATTAAATATGATGGTATACATGGCGATACAAGGAATATGATGGTATACAATAGGATACAACAATTCTACGGATATATGTGTAGTTATTCATAACGCTAATTTCTCCGTACTCAAACCTCCTGCCAAGAAGTAGGCTAATTTACACGCCTAACCAATGATCAATGAACAGCCTCTTCATATTTACTAAGATCCAAAAAAATTTCTAAAAAGGAAATGGAGTTGCCATCATTCTTATTGTCCTTTTTTAGTATGAAGTATTTATAGAACTTCTATAAGAGAGAGAGTATATAAGTCGGCATTCTAACTAATGTTTTCTCTTTACTAGGAGATTTATTTTCTCTATTGTCTGATAGTTCTGCTTCCATCCTATGATTATTCCAAGCTCAAAATACAACTGTTGGATATAGGATTTGAACCCATAACCTCCCTTCCAAGAGAGTCAAATACCACCCATATGTTCTTACTGTCAACTAACCTCCCCCTTTTACTCTTCTAATAATATGGTCTGCTTAGCAAGCCTAGGAGAGGAGGCCAACGATGTCTTTCTTGCCAGTCATACAACCTCTCATCCTCCCATGTTTGTGATTTAACTATGGTCCAAACTTCGGAAGAAGCATTGAAGCCTTTGCTCCTGTCTCCCCTGAAACAGCATGTTCATGACTCAAGTAATTAAGACATTGCAATAAACTTGACCAGTAAATTGACCTGTTTGGAGCCAGCTGCCTAGGGCAGTTGACTTCACCACTTGCCTCTCATTTAGGAGGTCTTAAGTTTAATCTTGATTGGAGCCTAAAGACTCCCAGTCATGCAGTCAAGAAGTACTGTTGGGATCTTTATCTCTTGGTCCGCGCGGACCTAAAATTTTTGCCTAATTAGATAGACCTATCTACTAGTGCGGAATTATCTCCAACTTTAGAAGATATCTTGAACTCGAACATTGGTCACTTGTATATACTTGTGCATATTTGGCCACTGTGCCACCGTTCCAAAAAAAGTTAGTGACCAGTCTGACGAATCGCTCCCCATGGTTGCCTTGTAGTTTGTTCTTACGTAGAACGTGCACAATCCAATGAAGAGACATGACGTCCCTTCCTTCCTTTGTTTTCTGCCATAAAATGTCAAGAAAGAGATAACCCAGAGAGGGAGAGAGAGATGTTGGGAAGAGGCAAGTTGTCATGCAACCTATTCGTAGAACCATCACAAGTTATGCCAGACAAGTCTCTTCCTTGTAAGAGGAAGGAGGATGACTCTTGCATTTCCTAGCAACAATGTTGCAAAACGTGAGTGAAAGAGAGAGAACCATAAAGGACCAAGTATATACAAAAGACCACTGACGGTTTTGCATAAGGTAGAGTTCCTCAACGGTTACTTTACATCCCAAAAATGGGAAAAACACTTTTAGCAAATAATTCTGTTGGTAATCTACAACATTTATGGAGAGAGATTACCTAAAATCACAGTCAATGGAGAGATCTTCGTGGTGTAGCAGAAGCATCTTCAGGATCGTCCTCGTCAACTTGGGGAGGCTACCTAAGTCTCCCACAAACTTCCACGCAGTAAATTTTGGGGTGTGGAGATGCTACCCCAAGGGAGGGGGAGAGAGAGAGGGAGAGGCAAAGGAGGAGAAGAACGGGAGAGAGAGGAGAAGTCAAAAGAACTCACATTCTCTTCTGAGATATCTCTTCATATATAGAGTAGCATAAACTCCTCTTCCCACTAGAAGAGGGACTCCTCTGAGCCTCTACCCAAGGTAACCTTATCCACTATAGATGACCTATGTTCAAATTCATCTCGAACTTTAACTACATCTCCCACTCAGACATATTGGTCAACAAAATATCTTCCAAAAACCTCATCTAATTCTTCCTTTCATACAAGAAATGACGCATGCAACCGGACGAAGATGATCAAAATTGAGGAGTATTACATTAAGTCACCACCTGACTAACATAACACTACAATTCTAAATCTCGTCTCATATCCCAAACCACAAATTCGCAACAGGTTAAGTCGATCTAATCCCTCTAGATCACTATCTTAACCTTTCAAACTATGTGTCTGAACTCATGATTATATTAGACACATCTATCATAACTGCTAGCCAGCAATGAGTTAAAACAACACAGATGTGAGGCAAGTTGGCTTTTCCTACACCACACATGGCAGTCTTCTTAGACTTGACTACTTTCCCAAATATACTCTGCTAGACTGCATGACTCATGGCCTTTGAATAATATGCTAAAGTAACATCATCAAATCTTTACTTCATTACCAAGTATGTAGTCCCAAAGGGTACAAAAAAGGTGCAAAAACTTCACTTTTCTTCACAAAGTGATGAAGCAAGAATCCATTCAGTCACTCATATGATGGTCGTCAAAATAGCGCATAAAATATGATTTATATGTTGTGGTAGAGCAATAAACAAAAAATACACCACGCTCATACACCATACGAATTTGTAACTCTACGCTCCACTAAACGCATCTATGTTAGCTAAATAGTTCTCATCAGATTCGGTTAATCACAAACTACATAGAAAAACAAATCGATGTTCGACTGATTTTCAATCAGTTTCATCTTAGCCGTCTGCTAAGGCAATTACGACCCTTTTCACGCTCCCACTGAAGGTGAAATCATACTCCCACTAAGTATAGAATCTATGGAGTTTATTTCTTCATGCTCGTGCTCTCATAGCAACATGGCGATCATCCTTATGAGTAGACCGATCGTAGCCTGGTAGCATTCTCATATACATTTACTAATCATCTCACTCAAAGAGATATGCCACAGCCAAACTATGCACAAGTAGTAATATCCAATCATCGTAAGGCATACTACATGATAGCATAGAACAAAGCTCTCAGTACCTTGCATAAGGAACATCTTTTCAATTCTTCCTATGTTATGGGACTTTAGTTAATACTAGTAACCAAGCCCTTCATTTTGGAGTACCGTTGAGTCCTTCAACCCTCAAGTAAAGGACTAACACCCTCATAAAGTTTTGATCATCCATATTATTTCTATCTTGGATAAGATCTAGATTTCCTTATCAGATGTATACACATCAGTATCTCCAAGGAACAGTATAAGAGGCAGTACATGGTTCACTCCCACTATCTATATACAACACTCCCATTATCTTTTGCAATCTTTAAAGGGAGATTCATCTCTCTACCATTACAAGAAGATGAACCTTTCTTCATAGGATCTTGCAGCTCATATAGCTGCATTTCCTATTAGACCTCAATAGCTCAAAAGAATTTAAGGAGAAGTCCTATTGGCCCTCATTAAAAGACTTATGTAGACTTTGTTGAAATATACGGATCATCTTAGAAAGTGACACTAATAGTCTCAATACTTAGATAATTCCACTAAATGAAAAATAATACTTACGAAGAAATTTAATGAAATAGAATCACTATATTCAAATTTCATATTCTTTCATAAATTTACCAAGACCATAAAGATACTAACCAAATTAAAGGGATAATGTAGCTCTAAAGAAACTAAATGAGTAACATAAGATATCAAAGTGTTAAAATTGAAAAATAGACTACATCAAGCTCTAAGTGACAATAGCCAACTCTAAGGACTCCTTCTTGAGCATCAACGCTCATGGTGATTCACTATCTTTGAACTTGTACTCGACTGCAATCTCGTAATCTGACTCACTCATGATCTATGTGGTTGGTTGCCCCTCAGCCTAGAATCCAATAAAAGACTTTATGAGCAATAAACATATTTTTAGCATACATATTCAGATAAACATGAAGACAAGACTAACTTGCTCAGTGCGATCACTGGCATAATGTCCCATCTTCTGATAGTTTAAGCACTTAACCTTACTCAAAAAAAAAAATTCATGTTTCCCATGTTTACCCTTTTAGTTATTATTAGGCCCTTTCTTCTCATCAGTCTTTTGTTGTGTGTTCTTTTTCTTCCTATTCTAGTTGCGCATAGACTATTTTTCCTTGCGCTCATGAGCATCAACCATTACTGCACTATAATAGATCGCCTCTTTGCACTCCGCCTCAAGCTCAAGATGACGTGAAACATCATTAAAAGTTTTCATACTTTCATTATGAGTCAGCACTAATTTAATATGCTCCTAAGAAGAATCCAACAAGGACCTCAACATGGAAAGTACTTGTTGCTTATCAGAGAGCTCAGTTCCAGTTGTCTTCAACTCTCTGATCATTGAAGACATTACCTTCAAATATTCTGCCATAGAGTGCTTAGGATCCATCACGTATTGATTGAACCTCAAGGTCAGAGCCCTCAGCCTCATTACTAATGTACGACTATATTTGACCTTCAATTGTTCTCAAATCTCTTTGACAATCTTAAAACTCTCAAACTCTTTAATAAGGTCATTGTGTATGCAACTCAACATAGTGTAGCACATACTTCTATCCTTATTCAATCGCTTATCATAAACTTGTTTGTCACGATTGACTTGAGCAAGCAGTCCATCATCCGATAGTGGCAGCATCACATTAGTCAAGATTTCGAGTAACTCTTTCTCACTAAAGAGATACTCGATCTTTCTATACCACATATTATAGTTATCGCTTTTCAACTTATCCTAACCAAACAACTCCTCATACAAGTTCTTTGAAGCCATCATTACTGCATAAATTGTACAAATTTGAAAAATTAGACACTTATAAAAATACGGTCAAAGGAGAGATCTTCATGGTGTAGCGAAAGCGTCTTCAGGGTCATCCTTATCAACATAGGGAGGCTACCAAAGTCCTCACAAACTTCCATGTGGCAAATCTCGAAGTGTGAGGATGGTACCCAAGGAGAGAGAGAGAGAGAGAGAGACGAAGGAGAAGAAGACCGGGAGAGAGAGGAGAAGTCAAAAGAACTCACGTTCTCTTCTGAGATACCTCTTCATGTATAGAGTAGTTTGGACTCCTCTTCCCACTATAAGAGGAACTCCTCTGATTCTCTATCCAAGCCAACCTTATCCACTAACAATGTGGACGACCCGAGTTCGAACTCGTCTCGACCTCTGTCTACAAATCTCATCTTGTATATGCAGAATTAGAAGACTCCTTGCTAAGTATGTATATAAAAAAAGAAACTTTCACACAAAAGTTCCTAGAATTAAGTCTACCATCACTTATGTCACTTATAAATTAAGATTTATCTTAGAATAACACAAAGTTTGAAGGATATTTTACATATGTGTATAATAATAATTCAAGAGTTACATAGACAGGGTTCTTTAAGAAGTTACTTACTAAAATCATAAGAAAAAATCATATGGCATCTAATTGGGCAGCCAACTGACTGATGATAAGGATTTGATAATTTGACATTACATGATGGAACAATCATGTGGAGTAATCGTACACATGGATAATTTCCTAGGAAGGTATATGCAAAAAGCTGTTGTCCCTATCAATTATCAATTAATAAGGCAATATAATAGACCTTTTCCTAGATGAAATATCTTAGAGGCAATAAAAAGTCTAGAAAGGAAGTGGAGCGGTTATTATTGTCACCATCAAGAAGCCTTTCCCTTTTACTCTCAATAAATTATTTTCTTAATAAGGCTAGGAAAGAGAAGGCCCACCCATTTGTAAAAGGAAAGAACTGGGCACTGATTTATGGCCCCAACAGCCAAGTAGATCATGCTCTGGGCACATCAAATCATTTCCTTGTAGAAGAACGACCTACTACATACTGCAATCTTTTACATCACTTTCTCTACATAATTTATAATTCATTAAAAAATTAATAATAAAATTTCTTTAAAATAGGAGATTTTCTCTTCCTCAGTCCCTACTTCTTTCCTATCAGAGTAGATGGGACAAATGAAATATAAAATGGTGCAGATAAGCTAGAGTAAATGATCTTGGTCTAACAACACTGCCTTGGCCATGGATCTCAGATTGGACTCTTCTCTTTGCTATTGCTGGCACAATAAGGAAACCGGGATCAGAAAGATCAGAACATATCCATGGGGACAAAGTTAGATGTTGTCCCTTTAATTAAGGAGGAAGCAAGGCCATTGATGTCTCTGCTCTTTTAATTAAGGAGGAAGCAATGCCATTGAAGTCTTTGCTCTTGTCTGCCGTGAAAAAGAGGGGGAGTATTACTTGTTGCACCGTCACGGGCCGCTGATGTTTTTTATTTTAGAAAAAACTTGAATTTATTAGAATTGAAGGAATCTATCAAAAAAAACTCTGTCAATTCTAACTGAATATGTCAAAAATATTCTAATATTCTTGCATATGTACTCTTAAATTTATCAAAATTTTACATGTATATCCTTGAATTTATTAGAATTAACAGAATCTTTCTAACAAATTCAGTTAGAGTTTATGGCATTTTGAGGGAAGCGTATAACCTTTTTGAAGATGTTAGGGTAACTTATAATAACATGTGAAAGTTAGGAGTATAATACATATAAATATACTAGTTTACCGGTGTATAAATACCTAATATTTAAAGTGTACTATCTACCTAATAAAGTGTTGGATATACTTCCTTAAATCACCAATTTTTCCCACGAAATTAAATTTAAAAGAGATAACTCTACAAATGGTATTCCACAAAACCATTGACGATTTGGAAAGAAGTCCGAACTCTTCAATGTCTCTCAAAAACAAGTCCAACCTTGTTTCGTTTCCACAAACGTTGCCCGGCCCAGCAGTTCTATGGTTTATGGAGCCCAAACGTTACATGGGTACTAGAAAAGAGGTCAAAGTTGCCCGGCCCAGCAGTTCTACGGTTTATGGAGGCCAAGATCCAACAATTCGGGTCCAAACAGCTAAGAAGTCAAATTTTGGCCCACGTGAGTTGGAACAAACACATCCCAAAACCCCAACATCACTCACTGGAAGATAGTATTGTTGCTTAACATAATCAATTTTATGCAAAAGTGCAACGTCACACTAGGGATATAAATTGGGCGGGCTGGACTGAGTTATGTGATAATTTGGGTCTAATTTACATTCAAAATGGCTCAGCCCAATTTTAACCTAGCCCAAATTCAATAATGAGCATGTTGGCTTGAGTTGGGTTGGGTTAACCCTATTTATAAATGATTTGTTAGAAGTATTTTGATTTTTGTATGAATTATTGTAAAAGTCAATAAATTAAATTGGGTCAGGCCGTTTTAAGCACAACTCAGTTCAGATTTAACTAATGTCAACCCAAATTTAGTTCAACCCAATTTATATAACTTGAGCCAGCCCAATTTTCTTTAATATGGGCTGGGTTGGATTGGGCCACGGGCTGATCCGCCCACTTGACACCCCAACGTCACATAGTGCAAGTCATACGATTTCTTTTTTGTTATTTTTTTGTCAAAGTTAATTCTCAGCAATTGAAGATTTTGGCATTCGCCGTTGTTGAGATTTAGAGGGAGTGTTCGGTGATTAGGCATTTCGTCCACTTTCCTCCCCATCAATATCCGGATAATGTGGTTGTTGGAATAGCAATGTATGAGGTGGGGGAGGATAATTTAGAAGAGGGATTTTTGAATTTATTAGTTATTATCGACAAATTAATAAGTGATGAGAGGCACAATGTTCTCAAGCTTAGGAAAAGGATGAATACCAATATGTAATGCCCTGTATTTCTTAAACTTATTAGTAATTTAATTAAGTTAAGTAAGTCTGTTAAGTCTTTTATAAATGCCCCATTAAGCCAGTCCCTTCACTATTCACAAGTTCGGACATAGAATTGATGTCTTGCACACAACTCGGCAAGTTTGCTTCTTCTACTTGTATTATGACTTCCTCGATTGCATTCTTCTTCACGAATTAACTCCATACTAACGTCATGAATATCTACAACGAGGGAAAAGTACATTCCATGAGAAGTTCATAGAGTAAACATAATTAAGGAAAAAGTACATTCCATAGGAAGTTCATAAAGTCATCATACACAAATAGATTTAATCACTCCAAGGTCTATCTACCAAGATTATGAAATGAAAGAAAAAGACGAAGGACTACAAAGAACAACAACATCATAACTACCAGTAGAAGCATTATGATAATGCATGATTGCCATAAGAACTTAGAGGGAGTAGTGATTGATAATCGTGCACTAGAGTTGTTGAGCCATTGATAGACTAGTGCATACCACCATACAAAGCTACTTAGTACTTCCTCCATTAAGTAGAACCCCTTCTATTGAGCCCCTAAGATGCCATTTACTTAGACGTAGCTTGTGGCCATGTAAAATATAAGCCAAGTTCATGATCAACCCATACGACATAACCCATATACTTTCCCATTAGAGTGAATGTCAAAATCCTACAGAAATGGAGCCAAAAGGTAAAGACTTAGAACAGCAACAAACAAAGTGGTGCCTAGGAATTGGTAGATAATATGACATATCAAAGTAAGTCCAAATAATATCAACACACATGCATAAATAAAACAGTCCAAAAGTGCCTAGCACGGTGTTTTGCTCCTCCTTTAAGTTGTAAACGCACCCCTTAATTGGGGGGATCCTAGAAGAGTCATCTGATAAGTTCATGGTCAAGGTGGAGGTGTTGGATGTTTCACAATGGTGCAACACATTCATAAAGTCGATCCTCTAGTGTTTGGCAGCAACAAAACATTAATGTTCTTTTGAGTCTGGCATGCCTTCTTTTTAGAGCTAGAACTAAGAATATGTAAGGCATTGGCATGGAAAAGAGTGGACCCCTATGATGGCAATTAAGAGGGACCAAATAGAAAAGGATTGAAACTTTTAATATCAAGATTATTAGCTTCTAGGCCATCCAATTGGGTGACGTCAATGTTGCCATCTCCCCAAAAAGACCCAAGGGCATCCAAGTATTTGCTAATAGAGGCCATTTGTCTTTGCACAGTTTATGCCTGAACAATCACTCCAGCATCTTCTTCATGAGCTGTCTTTTAGCCATTAGGTATTCCATTTCCTTCCTAAAGTGAAAATTTCTACCTTTAATCATGTACCTAGACAGTGTTTGTAAAAGGTTTTGTTACATTCACATATGTAAACAAGGCATACAAAGTATATTACGGATGCTAGAATAGCATGACTAAATAAGCTATGTCCATCCCCCCCTCCCCCCCCCCCCCCCCCCCCGTCATATCGTGGGATAGAGATATTGTTGGCTTCATACCAACCCACCTTTTTTCTTTTTGGCTAGGAGTTTGAGAAGTAGATGATGCTTTTACAAGGTCTTCCAATGATTATGTAGGTTTTCCCATTCATATACCTAAAAAAATCACAAGATTCAAACCAGGTAGCATCTCGTTCCATGTAAAAGGCTTGAATGTCACCTCAACACAATTGCTTTTGTTATACTACTCTATCAACTAGGTTAAGAGCACCTTGTCCCACTCATGTCTCCCATTAGTGGCAGAGGTCTTACCCTCAACTACAAATGCATGTTTCCTTGCTGACATGTATAATATAAGTAAAAATGTAATCATAAAGTAGACCATAAGACAAAAAGGAAAATTAAGTTTTTTTAATTGCATGCCTACTATGAATTGAGCAAGTATAATTAAACCTACATCATGTATGCAAATCTTGCAAAGGGTATAGGGCAATAAATAGCACAAACCACATTTATAAAACTAGCTAATTATTAATATCACGAGAAGCCACTTGAACTAGCAAATTTAGCACAAACTTAAGAAGATTAGCAGAACAAAGAGTTTAATGATGATTATACTACTATCTAGTGTGAACGCTCAAATCGTGGTGTGTGATGTTCATGATTTTGTATTGTTTATATGAATAATAAAACTATTTAAAACTAAAGAAAACATGATCGCCAGAAACTTTAAAAGTTTCAAAGAACGATTGATCGCTTACTTTTTCAAATTTCAGAGATTGAGTCCTTGATTCCTACTCTTTGGCCGGCCAAAGAAAATAAGCCATTTTGTTGATATGTTCTTGCTTTTTACTATTCTTGATTGTTATTACTTTGAATCTCCTGCTTTTTTTTTCTTTGTACCTTGCAAAAAAGATTAAACAACAAAAATTAAAATTCTAATTAGAACTAAAGTAGAGTAGTATATATTTTAACAAAGAATTCAAATATGCAAATAATCAACTCACTTGATTGGTGTTCTTTAAACCCCTAATATACATATAGGTGTGGAAAATATGATGTGTGTGTATGTATATGAACATGAAGTGATGATGATGATGAACTATGAAAAACAGTAAATAAACTATATGAAATTAATGAAAAGTTAGAAAGAAATTAGGGAAAGAAGATAAATTGGTTGACTCCTCTATAGCCTTGGCCTTCAAAAGTTTTAAAGGATGAATAGGAAGAGGAAGAAGAAGTCTTGCATGAAGCTTCTTTCGTTGTCCACGTTTTTCTCCTTTAGAGTCTCCAAACACCTTGTTTTGAGCTTCAAAATCACCAATTGCCAACCTTTTTCAAAGGTCCAAGGGGTGTATTATTTATAGAGAGTGATTTGGGAGTGCTTAGGCCTTCAAAATGACTCTCTCCCGCAGTCGGACTTACTTTGGATGAGCATGGAGGAGTTTGCAATCTTCCCAACTTCAAAAACTGGATTATCTCAGCTAAATCATGTTTATCAGGAAACTCATAAATCACGTCATCGAAGCGGGACGTCATTTAGATAATTAAAACGGTCAAAATAGAATAAAATCCGAAAAGAAAATCAGATTACATTAGGAAATCTAAATCGCGTCTCTCTAGGGCTACGTACTTTAGATAATTAAGAAATTAATTCAAATTAAAAATCAAAAACCCAGACGGGTTAGGACCAAAATGGCATCTCCCGTAGGCGACGCTATTCAGTTAAATCTATCTGAATTTAGAAATTTAATTCCGAACTAATTTCTGCTAGAAATCTAAATGGCGTCGTCCATGGGCGACGCTAATTAAAAAAATTCGAGAAAAATTAATAAAAATTAATTAATAATTAAACATCAGACTATTTTGAGGCATTATAATTGTGACATAAAATTTACTCAATATGAGGTCAAAATTAACTTGTCTACATTTAGGTATAAGGATGCATGCATTATATTCCAAACCAGATGATAAGCTCAAAAGATACTTAGTGAAAGGTAAAACTTAGCATATTATCTCTTGGAAAGAATTAAGACTTTACACGAACATAGAGAAAATGAAGACATATTGAACTACCTTTTTCTCCTCCATGCTAATGTCAAACTGTATTGTTGGAAGCGAAAAAAGAACATGCACCAATTAATATATAAGGGATACATAAGATAGAATAAATTCAATTTCTTAACCAACATTTCATTGGGAAAGAATGGGTGCTAACCAACATCTCATAGAGACTACAAGATGATAATAGTGATGGTACCATGAAAAGCCATAAAAGATAAGATCTAACTTTAGTCTTAGTAGAAACAACATGACTCATCGCAATCTTAAATGGAAAAGTATCAAAGAGATTAACTTTAGCAGTCTAATCAGCCAATAGATGTGCTTAAATACTATAAAAATAACCAAATAAGGTTTGACCTACAGCAGTCTTATGGGAAAGTGCATAACTTATGGCGTTGTCAAACCAGAAACTAGCAAATAGCATGACTCATGTAAATGTAATCAGTGTAGAGCATGACTTATAGCATTTTAATGCAAAGAACAAGACTTACATTTGTAAAACTAGTGCACATTGCTTGAGTAGTAATCCCAAAGCAAAAAAGCATGACTTAATACACTTTTAAAAGCAAACCAACAAAGAGCATGACTTGTAATTTAAACCAACAAAAGAAACTTGAGCTAAAATAGACTTATAGCAATGTGCATGACTTATAATAGTCTCCAATGAAAAACAAGTAAAGGATAGGACTTCATCTATAGAATGTAAAACTATAAGAAACAATGACCATTAGCAATCTTAAAAGGAAAACTAGAAAACTACATAACTTATAAAAGATGTTGATCTCTAGCAGTCTTAAATGGAAAAGCACCAAAGAAGATAAGACATATAGCATTCGTAAACGGGAAAGCAGTAAAGAACATATGTAAGGATTGAGGTTTCGGATCCGATTATCGGGTCAGTTTCAGGGTTAGATCCCTTGGTTTGGGCCCTTGTGGGGCTAAGGCTTTGGTTCTTTTTCCTCGACGCGATTCAAACGGCGTCCAGAGAGGTGGACGCGTTTTAGGTTTTGCCACGTGGGCGCCACGTGGGTTGGTTTTGGGCCGCGAGAGTACGGCCCCGGTCATATCGTCTGAATGGCGTTTTGTATGGTCGACGCCATTCAGAGTACGGTCCTGGCATGTCAGAGTACGACCGGTCTTGTCATCTAAATGGCGTCGATCTTGGACGACGCGTTTTAACCTGTTTCAGTTTGACCCCGCGAACTCCCCTTCCTTTCCCTCATTCTCTCCACCTCTCTCTCTCTCCTCCTCTTTCTCTCCGATCTCCGGCGTTCCCCCTCCCCTTTCTCCTTCCTTTCCTCCTCTCCCTCCACTCCATTAACCTCCTAACTTCCTCCACTACCACCACCACTTCCTCCGCGGCGCATTTCTCTCCAGACGGCAGTCGACGTCCCGGTGGAGTAACGGCGTCCACAGCGGTACGGATGGCGGCGTGTGGCGTGGCAGTTCGGCAACTTGGAGCTCGGAGGAGTTTGAGTAATCGGTAGGGTGACAATCTCCGTTGCGTTTTGATTTAAAACCATGTTTTCCTGCTTTCAAGCATGTTTAGGGGACTTTTACGATAAAAATATTAATTACATATATTGAGGAATGGCAGGTTTTAATGGGTATTTAGGTTCTTCTCCTCCTCCTCCTTTATTTTGTGGTGTCTTATGCGATTTGGGGGAGAAATCCCACCCCGTGGACTAGGAGATGGCGGAGGAAGAACCTGTCTGTCAGGATTAAATGGCGTCTGGGGACAGCGACGCCATTTAAAAAGCGGCTCCTACCCACAACGCGATTTAACCCCAGATAACAGACTCTGTCTCTTGAGTAAATGGCGTCTAGGGACAGCGACGCCATTTAAATGGCGACCAACTTCAACGACGCGTTTTAAGCCATCTTCCGAGGCCATATTTTACATGAACCAGTTTAGGAGACTTGAATGACGTCGGCCTTGGGCGACGCGATCCAAGATAGAATTTCATTAATTCCTGCAATTAACATGTGTATACATTGTTAGATAGTTTGGTTAATTGCATGCTTGAAATCATACTCGAGGACAATGAATTCTACGTGATTGGATCGCACTGTGTTGCGTTTTGTGCGATCGTGGGCCTAGAGTGACAGTTGTTAGCGCTTAGGCACCTTGTGTCGGTGTGGGAGTGACACAGCGCCGGTGTGGAAGTGGTGGGGTGACGCCTAAAGAGAGGGTCACCTGGTGTACCTCGGAGTATAACTAGTACCGGTGTGGGAGTGGTACATTCGGAGTGTCACTCGTGTTGGGGGAAGCAGAACCACCTGTAACCTGTTAGGCCGGAGTAGCCAGCACGCTATCCGAGGGATTGCTGTTTGGTCTCAACGAGTCGGTGCTTTCTGCGTTCAGCCGCATGGTTTGCGTGTTTAGCCGAGACACTGCTTGTGGGCTCTGTGACGGAATGGTTTCAGAGTTGTGCATGTCACATTTTGAATGCATGCGTTTTATATCGAAATTGGAAAATGTGTTTACTGCTTTAATTGTTTAAATTGTCTATATTTCTGTTGTTGTACTTGTGGGTGCGTTAGTGGATGGTTGGGATCGAAGGATCCCTAGTAAGTCTTTTCGACGAGACTCACCCTTGCGGTTTTCAGGTGAGGGTTCCAAGCAGGTGTGGCGAGGAAACTGTTGCCTTGGGTTGCGCGCCAGCAGCCGCTATTTCGGGGTATGCCCCGATGTAGTTGTTATTTTATTTTCTGGCATGTACGCTTAATTATTTCTTTTCCGTTGGAGTATATAATTATTTGCTGAGTCGAGTTGAATTGTAATAATTTTTAATTCCTACACTTCCTTTACAATTCGATGCGATGTGAATGTTTAGCTTAGTTTATCATTTATTTTCCAGACTTATAGAGATCTTGGTTTGGCTCCAAATTTAATGATTTGGTACCCATTTAGTAATCGGATCCCCGATTATAAGGTGGCGGGTCTGTTGGGATCTCGGGTTTCTCCGGATCTTCCACGCAGCGGAAATAAAAATAAAAACGGAGATCCGTTCCCATTTCGAAAAACTAAAAACCACGATAATCGGATTATCGATTCTTACCATGTGAAGATTCGAATCCGCAATCGTTCGGTTCCGTCGGTGCGACACCGCAAGCTGCGCAAGCGTCCGGCCTCTAGCGGAGTCAACGCGATCCTCATCGCGACGGATATCCTCACGTTCCTCGTTCTTCGCAACCCACGACACCTCCGCCGGTCGCCGCAACGATCGTCGCAACACGCGGACGATTTCCCGTCAAACGGGAGTCGGAGAAGCGGCGGAGCAGATCCGGGGATCCAGATTCTTCTAGGACGCCAGAGAGAGAGAAACAGAGGAGGGGGCGGCTAGGGTTAACAGCAGCTTGGCCTGCTCAGCCCGTTTGCTATGTTTTATACTAATCGCGCGGTTTTTCATAAAAACCCCCGGTTTATATAAAACCCACTTATTTATCCATCGCCTTGAGAATCATTTGCGTGTGACCCTCTAGGCCCAATTACCAGTCTGGTTAATAGCCCAATAAGCCCAGTGACCCCTCACTACCTTTATTAATCAGTTAATAACTCTTTATTAATCAATCGAATTGATGTCGCACATCGAATTCGATCGGACCTCCGATCACGTTGGGTGCCAAGCAACACCGCGTGAACCCAGAAGGTATCGGGGTTAACTAACCCACTCTTGGAACCTTTCCATCGACAGTTACCGCGTGGATATAATCCTTCATCCGTACAATACTCTCGAGTCAACTCAGGGTATGGCGTGCTGTCAAACCCTAACCGGTCGACTCACTTGGATTGGATGCCGCTGATAAATATCAGAAAACTCCTTTCCCGATATTATCGTCCACCCTGGCCAAGGACTTCCGCACATCCTTCCTAGAGCATTCTCTCTCTAAGTACCGAAAGCGAATGATTCCTTATTGACATGCAATTCCCTTCGACGGTATTCCGTTGTACCCAATCCTTGGCTGTTTAGAATCCCGTAGTTAGAGATTCGTAAACTAAGGTCAAAGCACAGAAGTCCACCGACAAGGTGTCCTTGGTGTCTCAAGTCCGAAGACCATCCACACAACTACGACAATAGAATCAAGCTGGTTGACAATGAAGTACAATACCATCCAACGATTTAGTCGGATCAGTTCAGTGAACTCATTCTCCAATGAGCACCTACAAATTCGCCTTAGTGTCTCCACACAAGTGACTTATGAGATCAGTCACCCTCATCATATGAGCAGGAGTAATCTATACTAGTCTTACCGAATATCCGATGTCCTTCTCGGATATCCTCCAACTAGGAACAATTAAATATGTGTGTTTAAGTGATCAGACTCATTAGTATGATCTCATCATAATCTGATCACTATCGCACATATTTACGGACTTCATTATGAGACGATAATAAACGCGATTTACACATAATGAATATTATGCCATTATATTAATAAATGAACGAGATTTACATAGTCAGATTGGCTTGTAGGCCACCTAAGACTAACAATCTCCGACTTGTATTAAAGTCAATCACCTTTATACAGTAAGCATATAGACTCTAGGTGACGCTCAAACACAATTTGAGCCAATGGCTTTGTCAGTGGATCTGCTACATTGTCGACGGATGGAACTCTTTCTACTACTACATCTCCTCTGGATATGATCTCTCTGATAAGATGAAAGCGCCTCAGAATATGCTTCGATTTCTGATGAGATCGCGGCTCTTTCGCTTGCGCAATCGCTCCATTGTTGTCACACAACAGCGGAACTGGTTCAGAGATACTGGGAACTACGCCGAGGTTGGTGATGAATTTCTTCAACCACACTACTTCATTGGCGGCTTCAGCTGCAGCGATGTACTCAGTTTCAGTCGTCAAATCTACAGTGATTACTTGCTTGGAACTCTTCTAGCACAATGCACCTCCGTTTAATGTAAATACAAATCCAGATTTAGATTTGCTATCATCTGGATCTGACTGGAAACTCGAGTCAGTAAAGCCTCGCAGTTTCAAGTCACCTCCTCCATAGACAAAAAACATATCCTTAGTTCTTCTCAAGTGTTTAAGTATACATTTCACTGCCTTCCAGTACTCTTCGCCTGGATCAGCCTGAAATCTACTCGTAACACTTAGAGCAAATACAACATCAGGCCGTGTACATAGCATGGCATACATGATAGATCCTATGGCAGAGGCATAGGGTATTCTATCCATGAGTTCCCTCTCATCAAGAGTCTTAGGAGACTGCTCCTTTGAGAGACTAATTCCATGTCTCATCGGTATGAGACCTTTCTTGAAATTTTCCATGTCAAACCTTTTGACTATGGTATCTATGTACAAGGATTGGGTCATTCCAAGCATCCTCTTTGATCTATCTCTATAGATCCGTATTTCCAATACGTATGATGCTTCTCCCAAATCTTTCATGGAAAAATTTTTCGACAGCTAGATCTTTACTGATGACATCATAGCTACATCATTCCCAATGAGTAGTATGTCATCTACGTAAAGAATTAAGAAGAGACTGCACTCCTACTGGTCTTCTTGTACACACAAGGCTCATCTTCATTCTTAATGAAGTTATAAGACTTGACTGCCTCATCAAATCTTATATTCCAGCTCCGGGAAGTTTGTTTCAGTCCATAAATAGACCTCTGAAGCTTGCACACTTTATCTAGAGATTCTTTGGATGTGAAACCTTCTGGTTGTATCATATACACCTCTTCGTCAAGGTTACCATTGAGGAAGGCAGTCTTCACATCCATCTGCCAGATTTCATAATCAAAATGTGTAGCAATGGCGAGTAAAACTATGATCGACTTTATCATGGCAACTGGTCAGAAAGTCTCGTCATAGTCAATTCCTTGCCTTTGACGATATCCCTTTGCCACCAACCTTGCCTTATAAGTATAGATCCGTCCATCAGCACCGATCTTTCTCTTAAAGATCCACTTGCATCCGATGGGTACAATACCCTCGAGCAAGTCCTCCAAGTTCCAAACTTGGTTGGTGTTCATAGACTGGATTTCTGAGTTCATAGCTTCTCGCCATTTCCCGGCTTCTGGGCCTTCTATGGCCTCCTGGTAGGTTTTAGGATCATCATCCTCAGTATATTCAACCTTAGACTCACCTTCAGCGATATGTCCCACATATCGTTCGGGTAGTCTAGGTAATCTACCAGATCTTCGAGGCTCATATGTGTGTACCAGAACAGATTCAGGAATTGATATCTCATCTGATGATAATACAGCTGTTTGGGATTCTGGAACCTCTTCCAGTACTATTTTACTCCCACTGTCCTCCTGGAGAAGGTATTCCTCTTCTAGGAAGACAGCTTTCCTGACGACAAGCACCTTTCATTCACCAGGATGGTAAAAATAATATCCAAAGGTTTCCTTTGGATATCCCACAAACCTACATTTATCAGTTCGTGATTCCAACTTGTCTGGATCATGCCTCTTTACATGAGCAAGACAACCCCAGACTTTAACATGTTTAAATTCTGGTTTTCTGCCTTTCCATATCTCATATGGAGTAGAGGCCACAGACATGCTGGGTACTCCATTCAGTAGGTATGCTGCTGACTCTAGAGCATACCCGTAGAGGGACACTGGTAACCCCGAAAAGCTCATCATGGATCGCACCATGTCCAACAAGGTACGATTCCTCCTTTCTGATACATCATTCATCTGTGGTGTATGTGGAGGGGTCAGCTGAGAAATGATACCATTATCCTTTAAGAATTGTGTGAAATTAGTACTCAAGTATTCTCCTCCTCGATCTAATCGAAGAGCTTTAGTACTTTTACCATAATAGATCGAACAACTTCTATTTTCAATAGTCAACCTATATCCTATCTTGTCCAAACAAGATATTGATATAATGTTCTTTATTATACTAGGAACATAATAACAATCTTCTAGTAGTAAGGTCTCTCTTGATGGAAGCCTGAGGTTTGTTGTCCCAATAGCAATCACCGCAACTTTTGCGCCGTTTCCTAGCCTCAATTCCACTTCGCCTTGTCTCAGCTTGCGCTTACTTGTTAGCATCTGCGCATCATAACAGATATGAGAAGCACATCCAGTATCTAATACCCAAGATGTGGACTCTTACTGACAAGTTGATATCTATCATATAGATATCTGAAGCTTCAGACAGCTTCACCTTTCCATGAGCTTTATCGTTAAGGAACTCTTTGCAGTTCCTCTTCCAGTGACCATACTGCTTACAGTAGAAGCAATCACCCTTTACTACTCTTTTGCATTTGTCCTTCGATCTTTTATCGTATGCGATCATCTCTGTCTCAGAGGCATCTAATGCCGATTTAGCAAGAGGATCAGCATCAAAGGTGTAGGCAATCTGCTCAGATCTGAAGACATTCTTCAAGTGTCTGAGCCAATCTGAGTAGATCAAGTAAGTCAAAAGGGCATCAAGTATGCTACGGAGTGGGTTATTCGACGACATAATTCCCTACAGGAGATAAGTAAAATCTATTTAGAAGATGTTCAATTATTAAAAATAAAACAAGACATGGTCTTTTGTTCAAGTTTTAACTCCCACTAATTTTCGACGGACTGTATAACCCTCTGTTATACAGAACAGGAGACACCGACAGTCTCCTAGTGGGGATCAGAATCTCAATGACTTGCACTACAGTCTTGTGGATAGCATAACAAACTGTAATACAATAAAAAAGCACCCATCTCATGAGACTTGCAACTTCTTACAATATCTGATCATAGCTTCAGTCCCCAGAGATTTAATGGCCTTGTAGATAGCACAACAAACCATTCATTCTGGTCTAAGCTAACTATCGTTACATAATGAGTATAGATTTGCATGCAGCCCTTATGGATAGCACAACAAAGCTATATAGTTCCTCTACGCTGATCATATAGGCATCTCATGCCATAGCCACAGTTTCTCCTCCCAATTAAATAGGCCTTGTGGATAGCACAACAAACCTGCCTAAAATGATTCGAATCCTATGACTATAACAATGGTAGACCACGTGGTAAGTTCTTAACTACTCGCGTTACGGCTTAAAGTTTAGATGAGGGTATTTAGATAACTTTTATCTTGGTCTCTCCTAGGTGATAGTATATAAACATATCGTATATATTTAGTAAATACTATACCTGCTTTGATTCACAATCAAACATTAAAAAAAATGCATCACATACATGTCTAGTGTGGTCATGGATAGCACAGTGGGTTTGACTGATAGATTTGCATGCAGCCCTTATGGATAGCACAACAAAGCTATATGGTTCCTCTACGCTGATCATATAGGCATCTCATGCCATAGCCACAGTTTCTCCTCCCAATTAAATAGGCCTTGTGGATAGCACAACAAACCTGCCTAAAATGATTCGAATCCTATGACTATAACAATGGTAGACCACGTGGTAAGTTCTTAACTACTCGCGTTACGGCTTAAAGTTTAGATGAGGGTATTTAGATAACTTTTATCTTGGTCTCTCCTAGGTGATAGTATATAAACATATCGTATATATTTAGTAAATACTATACCTGCTTTGATTCACAATCAAACATTAAAAAAAATGCATCACATACATGTCTAGTGTGGTCATGGATAGCACAGTGGGTTTGACTGGAACCAACAGTCAAATGCACATACAATTCTAATATAACATTTACATTAGAGATTCAGCAAACACATAGGCAAAAGATCTGCATCACATCGCCTTCCTGGTTGCATATGTGAATTATCCTCGCTCCTTCCTCGGTTACCTCGATCATGTTACATCAAATTCTAGAATTTACAAGTAAATTGAAGAAGGCCTTATGGCGAGTACAAGAGAGAGGGAGGTAGAAGTACATCGGAGTTCGAGAGATGGAGAAGTACGCATACCTCTATTTATTAACAATTAATAAATATCCAATCACACATCCATGATCTACATTAACACATCATTCATCATATGAATAATAAAATAAGTGCATATCCATGACCACAGTGTGTTTTAAACATTCCACTCATAATAAGCGCATCACATGGCTAAAACAAAAGATTTTCAAAATTAAATAATTTTTGGCTTTCAAAAAGCTGGGATCCAATCAAAATTGGTATTTGAATTTTGAAAACTCATTTTATTAGCTTAACATGCAATTAAATCATATATAAAAACATCAAAACACACATCACATGTGCACACACTCCAAATTAATAATTCCATATTATTCCATGCAAATTAGAACAATTCTAATAATTAAATAATCTAACACTTAGATTAAACCACTTTAATAATCTAACAATTAGACTATTAATGACTAATCTAACTCTTAGACTAGTCCAACAAAGTTAATTAATAATTTAACACTTAAATTAATAATCAACCATAATTAATTATTAACTAGTAATCTAACTCTTAGGTTATTAGATTAATATTAATTATTAGTTTAACACTTAAACTAATAATTAATAACTCCCATTAAACCATTATAGTAGTTAATTAAAATTAATTCTCAATTTAACACTTAAACTAACAATTAATTCTAGTTAACTAATAATCACTAACTTAACACTTAAATTAGACAATTAAAATTACTTATTAATTTAACATTTAAATTAATAACTAATTCTAATTATTAATAATCACTTTGTTAATATTAATGATTCAAAATCATTAATGCCCTATTAAATTAAAATTGAATGATAATTTAAATTTTCAAAACACTTTTGAATTTTAAATCAAAATCCAATTATTATATAGGGCTTGGGGATTAATAGATATTAGGGGTTTATTTTTATTTAAATTTTGAAAAATATTTAAATATGCAAGGGGTTTTAGGCTTAAAATGGGCTGAGCCCATTCATCATCTGGTTCGACCCCCTGGCTCGGCCAGGGCTCGAACCAGGGGCGCTGGTCCGGACCAGCCCCCCCCCCCCCCCCCCCGCGACCCGATTCAGCCCGAGCCCTGACCCGGGCCGGCCCCCCGAACCGCCCCCTAAGCTACCCGACGCCCCCCAGCAGTCCGCAGGAAACCCTAGCCTGCACCTGATGGAGGCGGCGGCCGGCAACCGGCGGCATGGCGCCGTCCGGACCCGCTGACGACTTCCCCGGCGCCGATGGGCTCGCCGGAGGCGCCCATGGCAACCAGCCCGACCCCTTTTTCTCCCTCTTTGTTTTCTGGTTTTGCAGGTGGAGGCCGGCGGCTGGGTTGCAGCAGTAGCCCGCCGGTGTCATGCCTCCGACGGTCGGTCTGCCCGGCTCCGTTCAGTTCAGCCGGCGCCCCTCCGGCGTCGATGGGCTCGCCGGAGAAGCCACAAAACTATAGCCCAAAGGTCTTTCTTCCTTGGTTTTTTCTAGTTTTCAAAAAATAGAAAATCATAGAACAAGAGCACCCTTTTGTAGTCCTTCATGGCCTCTCCAGCGCCGGACATGATGCCCGGTGGTGAAGGGGATATTCCTGGTCATACCAGGACCACGGGCTTCTTCCCCAATCGCATGGGGACATCGGACCGAAGCCTTCAACAACCCCGTTCTTGATTGCATGAAGAACACGAAAAACCTATAAATAAATCTAAAAAATTGCAGAATAAATTAATCTAATTAATTTCGTTCATCAAATGAACCATGATCCAGCAATTAATCGAATGTATTGCATGGAATAATATTATGAAAAATTAATTCGGAGATCAAAACAGGACAGTGGAACCTGGCTTTGATACCATTGTTGGGATCTCAATTTCTCCGGATCTCCCGCGCAGCGGAAATAAAAATAAAAACGGAGATCCATTCCCGTTTCGAAAAACTAAAAATCACGATAATCGGATTATCGATTCTTACAATGTACGGATTCGAATCTGCAACCGTTCGGTTCCGTCGGTGCGACACCGCAAGCCGAGCAAGTGCCCGACCTCTAGCGGAGTCAACGCAATCCTCCTCGCGACGGATATCCTTACCTTCCTCATTCTTCGCAGCCCAAGAAACCTCCGCCGGTCGCCGCAACGATCGTCGCAACACGCGGACGATTTTTCGTCAAACGGGAGTCGGAGAAGCGGCGGAGCAGATCAGGGAATCCGGATTCTTCTGGGACGCCAGAGAGAGAGAGAAACAGAGGAGGGGGCAGCTAGGGTTAGCAGCAGCTTGGCCTGCTCAGCCCGTTCGCTATGTTTTATACTAACCACACGGTTTTTCATAAAAACCCCCGGTTTATATAAAACCCACTTATTTATCCATCGCCTTGAGAATCATTTGTGTGTGACCCTCTAGGCCCAATTACCAGTCCGGTTAATAGCCCAATAAGCCCAGTAACTCCTCACTGGATTTATTAATCAATTAATAACTCTTTATTAATCAATCGAATTGATGTCGCACATCGAATTCGATCGGGCCTCCGATCACGTTGGGTGCCAAGCAACACCGCGTGAACTCGGAAGGTATCGGGGTTAAGTAACCCACTCTTGGAACCTTTCCGCCGACAGTTACCGCGTGGATATAATCCTTCATCCGTACAATGCTCGTGCTGTCAAACCCTAACCAGTCGACTCACTTGGATTGGATGCTGCTGATAAATATCGGAAAACTCCTTTCCTGATATTATCATCCGCCCTGGCCAGGGACTTCCGCACATCCTTCCTAGAGCATTCTCTCTCTAAATACTGAGAGCGAATGATTCCTTATTGACACACAATTCCCTTCGACGGTACTCCGCTGTACCCAATCCTTGGCTGTTTAGAATCCCGTGGTTAAAGATTCGTAAACCAAGGTCAAAGCACAGAAGTCCACCGACAAGGTGTCCTTGGTGTCTTAGGTCCGAGGACCATCCACGCAACTGCGACAATAGAATCAAACTGGTTGACAGTAAGGTACAATACCATCCAGCGATTCAGTCGGATCAATTCAGTGAACTCATTCTCCAATGAGCACTTACAGATTCACCTTAGTGTCTCCACACAAGTGACTTATGAGATCAGTCACCCTCATCATATGAGCAGGAGTAATTTGTACTAGTCTAACCGGATATCCGATGTCCTTCTCGGATATCCTCCGGCTATGAACGATTAAGAATATGTGTGTTTAAGTGATCAATCTCATTAGTATGATATCATCATAATCTGATCACTGTCGCACATATTCACGGACTTCATATGAGACGATAATCAATGCAATTTACACATAATGAATATTATGCCATTATATTAATAAATGAACGAGATTTACATAGTCAGGTTGGCGTGTAGGTCACCTAAGACTAACAAGGTCGTTACAACATATGAGGTATAATAGTGTCATAAGACCTATAGGTAACTAAGGATAACTTATCTTAAAATTTTACCATTTCAAGATTTTATTCTATTGGAGAATTATAGTCAAGAGCTGAGAATTTATAGGCTACCAATGGCCTTAACCTCTTAACTTAGTAAGCAATCTATTCCTTGGTCCTGAAGATTCAATACCAAAACAATGTTTAAATTGGACCTAAATATTGATGGTCTATCAAATGATCAACCGAGCTAAATCCACATAATGGCAAATCCAAGCATTATTTAATGTCTATGTTAGATCAAAATCTTAGTAGATCCAAAAGGCCGCTGAAAGTCTATCAAATTTGAAGGGTCTCTATTAGAGATCAATAAATGAAGTACAATACGAAAAGTGGATTGTTTTGCATTCTAGAATAGAATAATTATAATGTAAAATAATTCCACTTAGTATAATGTAAAACCACCAAACAAGATAAGACCTTCAAGAGTATCAAAGCAAAGTGTTGGAACACTAAATAAGTTAAGACCTTATTTTAGGCTAATTAATCAACATATCGCAAATATAAAGCCAATTGCAATGAGGGCCTAGGGTCATAGCAACTAAAATATAGTTAGTAATGGGGTCTAATAATTATCATATCATTGTTCTAAATAATGAAGCGTATATATGTCATGCATACATAATGAAACATCTAACAAGCAATGTCAGGTAAAAAAGTCACAGATCTAAATAATGAAGCATATAGATGCATGGGGACCTAGGGTCATAGCAACCAAATTACAATTAGTAATGGGGCCTAATAATTATCATATCATTGTTCTAAATAATGAAGTATATACATGCATAAATAATGAAACACCAACCAAACAATGTTAGGTAAACAAGTCACAGATCTAAATAACAAAGCATATAGATGCATAAATAATGTACAATCACCTAATAAAGAAAGTCGAGCAAATCATAGATTTAAACAATGAAGCATATAGATCCATAGAAAATGAACCATCAACAAATATTAATAGGTGAACAAGTCATACATCTAAGTAATGAAGCATAAGTATGAACCAGATATTAAAAGGGGACAAAGTAGGGATGTAGGGAGACCGTGAAGCACAATCATCTGTAAAGGAAGAACAAGGCTAAGTTGGTGATAGAGGATCCCTTAAAGCAACCAGACTACAAAGGTGGTGAGGTGCCTAACTCCAACACTAGTGAAGTGGATATAGCAGGAATTGTAATACCTGATGTTAGTCTTAAGTGGCCTACAAGTCAATCTGACTATATAAATCTTGTTCATTTATTAATAAAAATGGCATTATTTCATTATGTGTAAATTCGTATTGTTATCGTCTCATAATGAAGTCCGTGAATATCTGTGATAGTGATCAGATTATGATGAGATCATACTAATGAGAATGATTGCTTAAACACATATATTCTTAATAGTTCCTAGTCGGAGGATATCCGAGAAGGACATCGGAGATCCAGTTAGACTAGTACAGATTACTTAGTTCATACAATGAGAGTGATTGATCTCATAGTCACTCGTGTGGAGACACTAAGGCGAATCTGTACGTACTCATTAAAGAATGAGTTCACTGAACTGATCTGACTGAATTGCTGGATGGTGTAGTACTTCACTGTCAACCAGCTTGATTCTATTATCGCAGTTGCGTGGATGGTCCTCGGACCTGAGACACCAAGGACACCTTATCGGTGGACTTCTGTGCTTTGACTTTAGTTTATGAATCTCTATTCACAGGATTCTAAATAACCAAGAATCGGGTACAATGGACTACCGTTGAAGGGAATTGAGTGTCAATAAGGAATCATTCGCTCTTGGTACTTAGAGAGAGAATGCTCTAGGAAGGATGCACGGAAGTCTCTGGCCAAGGCGGACGATAATATCGGGAAAGGAGTCTTCTGATATTATACAGCAGCATCCGATCCAAGTGAGTCGACCGGTTAGGATTTGACGATACACTATACCCTGAGTTGACTCGAGAGCATTATACAAATGAAGGATTATATCCACGCGGTAACTATCGGCGAAAAGATTGCAAGAGTGGGTTGCTTAACCCCAATACCTTCTGGGTTCACGTGGTGTTGCTTGGCACCCAACGTGATCGAAGACCCAACTGAATTCAATGTGAGACATTAATTCGGTCAATTAATTAATTAATATGAGTTATTAATTGATTAATTAAGTCAGTGAGGAGTCACTGGGCTTATTGAGCTATTAACCGGACTGGTAATTGGGCCTAGAGGGTCACATACAAATAATTCTCAAGGTGATGGATTTTAAGTGGGTTTTATATTAATCTGGGGTTTTTATGAAAAATTACGCGATTAATATATAATATAGCGACCGGATTGAGTAGGCCAAGTTGCTGCTCAGCCCTGGCCGTCCCTCCTCTCTCTCCTCTCTCTCTCAGGCGCCCCACCTCTCTCCTCTCTCTAGAGACTGCTCCGCCTCTTTTCCGACTCCCGTCGACGGGAAATCGTTCACGCGTTGCAGCGATCGTTACAGCGAACGGCGAAGGTTTTGTGGGCTGCGAAGAACAAGGAACGTGAGAAAATCCACTGCGAGGAGGATCGTGTGGACTTCGCTAGAGGCCGGCGTTTGCGCGACTCGCCATGTCACACAGACGAAACCAATCGATCGCGGATTCGAATCCGCACAAGATAATAATTTGATTATCCGATAATCGATTTTACATATTCAAAATAGGAAACGGATCGTTGTTTTATTTTTATTTTAATTCCATTGCGTGAGCGATCCAGAGAAACACGAGAGCCTAACACCTATCCCATTAGCATCCTAGTAATAGCCCATTAGTAACCCAGGTAGGCCCATTAGTAGGTTAGAATATGACCTTTGGGAGTTCTACCTGAGAGGCTGAAACACATTAATTGTGGTTGACGCGATTCAAAAGGCTCCTAAAATGCGTCCAGTCAGGCTAACACGATTTAGAGTCCGAGTCTTGTGCGAACTACACATTGTTCTTTCCTTCTATGGAGTCAGTTTCCATGTGGATTTTGATTTGTTTATAGGCCTTGTGTGCACATGAGAACCCTTTAGTTCATCATAAACCCTAGAAGGACCGTGAGAGAGAGATTGGAAGCAACTCCCGACATGAGAGGCGGCGTCTCAGCGTGTTCTTTACGTGTTCTTAGTGGGAGGCACAAGTGTTCGCCTTGCCTAGGCGAGCTTCTTCGAGCACTTTCTTATGGCGATTGAGGCAAGTGATGACGAATCCATGTTCATAGATATTTTTATGTACATAAAACCATACTTTCAAACTATTTTCTAAAGTACTATTATAACAATATGAACGATGATGATGTTGATGTTTTTGCACATACATAATTCCCATGCCTGATCCCTCTTCCTGAATTCCCCTCAAGCTTCACGTAGAACTCTGGAATTCATGCAAGAAAAAATCTATTCTGGATGTTGAATCACGTTATGCACAGGTGATGTGATTCATGATTCGCGTCACCCTAGGATGACGCAATTAGCATGTTAGTTGTTGATTTGAGGCCTTGTTTTCTCTATTTAATCTGAACATGGATTAGGTATTTTTGGCATGTTAAGCTACACTTTGATATTTTGCATGTTTGATTGATATTAAGAACCTTATTCCATGAGTATTTTCTATGAAATTTTCTTATTTATTCATGAATCCATTATTTGATTATTGTCACTATTAGAAGCCATAATTTTGAGCTATTTTAGATCAATAATTAACCGATAAATTTTCCTTGAATTTGATTGGTTATAACTATCATGACAGCCTGAAAGGCGTCACCAGGGATGACATGATTTATGAAAATGTCATATGTGGATGATCGATTCAGGTTCTTCTACACTTGATCCGTGACTTATCTATTATACAACATGTTTAAATTCCTGACTGATGAATCATTATTTACGGCACTGCCACAGAATGTTCTGCATGCACGTTTAAGATGTTAATTGTTAATTGACAATGCCACCTTAAGGAGTGTAAGTATCCAACCCACAATAGCATCCTTGTGGAGGAAGACTAAGAATAAGATGTGAAAGTGTCCGAGACAATGAGCCAAAATCCTAAAAGTGTGCTTGCTTGCAGGTACACCGACCCTAAGTGGGATATGTCAATCTCCCAACTGCATAGCTGAAGATCTAGTGGACTTTACCTTACCACTAGGTGACGAAGAAGAACAAGAAGAACCAAGAACTCCTGATACAGTTGGATGCATGTCCTATGTTAAATGATAAGATGATGCATGATCCATGATGATTGATGTTAGCGATACATTGTGAATTATGTTTCATGTTTAAGAGTTATGTTTAGTAGTTAATGTTTTCATGTTACGCATGTAAAGTCATGAAGCTAGATCGATATGGAAACAATAGATGCATATAGTATGTCTAGGGCTTAAGAATGTAAGTATATATGATAGAGTTGCAACATGTTTAGATATTTAATTATCATGTTGTTTTCCTTATGTATATGTATGAAAAATTGTGGATATTGGTTTTCAGAACTTGCTGAGTTCTATGTGAATTACCCTTGTGTACTAACTTGTTTTCAACTAAAAGAGGCCCTGTTGAGGAGGGCGAGGCTGAGAAGGTAGTTCCTAAAATTTGAAGCTAAAGCTTTGCTTATCTAGAAGTGGGTTTTATTTTTATGTTCAATAATAAGAGATGTATTAGGTTTACTTTCAGTATAAGTGATGTACTTTTATTTTATGGACATTTAGTGATCCTAGATATGAAGATGTTGTATTTATTTTCAACAGTTTATTATTAGTAGACTTTCCTTATGGCAATGATGGTTGTTTCATTTTATTATAGAATTTTGCATGTGTGCTCAACTAGAAAATATGTAAGTGGATGTTTAGGTTGTTCCCATTGTGGTGCCCACTCTACCGATTTGCTGTAGGCCGACACGACCAAACCAGTTGGCAGCGGGGGCATTACAAGAGTTGGTATGAGAAATAGATTTTTCAGATTGAGTATATAAGTATGATCAACCTGAGCCACTGAACTAGGATCATAGGGCTAGATATTAATAGAATGGAGTAGGCTCGAGGGGTATAGGCCTGACGTCTGTTCTTTCCTTGTAGGTTGTGTATGGTAGGCGTGGTCGTCCCACGAGGGAGCGCATTCAGAAGCATCCAGAGCACAAGAGAGGGTGGTGCGGCACCTATTCCTCCTCCATCCCCACCTTTGGACGTGGGTGCATTTATGCAGATTTTCCTGGGCTTCATGTAGGCAACCCAATAGCAAGGCCTGCAGTAGTGGAGCCAGAGGTCCGCCTTAGACTAATAGAGATAGAGCGGCTCCAATAGATGGGGCCGCCCTATTTTAAGGAAGAGATCGACCCTATGGCGGAGAGTTGGATCCGCGAGATTGAGAAAATTTTCAGGGCGATTAGGTGCCTTGATGAGGACAAGGCCAGCTTAGGCAACTATATGTTGTAAAATTGTGCTGATGTGTGGTGAACTTCTACCTTAAGGACCAAGTTCACTGGTAGAGAGGAGATCTCATGGGAGGAGTTTCTGACAGCATTTAAGGTGAAGTTATTTCCTCTGCATGTTCAAGACAATATGGTGTAGGAGTTTCTGAGTTTGACTCAAGGGCCGATTAGCGTGTTGGAGTATAAGATCAAATTCTCTGAGTTGGCTAAATTTGTGTCTCACATGTGTACTGATGGCAAGTGGAAAATGCAGAAGTTCTTGATGGGTATGAAGCATGTATTGAGGACGAAGTTGGAGGCCCAAAAGTTCAACTTGATGGAGGAAGTGGTGGATGCGGCATGTCGTCAAGCAGCCGAACATGAGATCTTTATGGATGAGCACAAGGTAGCAACCAAAGGACAAGCATCGTCATCGACATCGACATTTCCCAGAGTCCATAGGAAGCATATACAATTCGAGATTCAGAAGGCACCAGAGAACACTTATTCACTACCAGCAGTAAGATCAACCCTGAGTCGCACTATATGCCAGCAATGAGGGAAGGTGCACCGAGGTTCAGAGTGCCTGTAGGCCACAGGCAAGTGCTTCGGATGTGGCGATCGAGGTGGGATACATGGTCAGAGACAATCCCAAGGTGAAGACTACACTGAGAATTACACCAGTGACTGTACCGACAAGACCGTAAGCCCTTGCTCCTATCTTTGCCTTAACTAGAGAGGTTATGGAGGTGGCTGGAAATGTCACAAAAGGTACCATTCTGATCGATGGAGTTCATGCTAGAGTGTTATTAGATATCAGATCTATCCGTTCATTTATCTCTTCAAGTTTTGCCCAGATAGTGATAGATAAGATGGATGTTATTGAGATTTTTGTCACCATGACTATTTTTACACTGGGAGGGGTTGTTCGGTCAGATAAATGCAAAGCTTCCCTATGCATTGAGATTTAGGGTAGGAGGTTGTCTGCTCAGTTATTCGTACTCAGTTATTCGTACTTGATATGGATGACTTTGATATCATTATAGACATAGATTGGCTAAAGGAGCATTATGTGTTGGATTGCCGTTGCAGGAAGATTTTCTTCAGGACCTCAGGTGAGGAGGAGTTCTTCTTTAACTTCCCAAAATTGGTAAGTTGATAGTTTCTGCTATAAAGGTCCGAAGGTGGATTAGTAGTGGTTGCAGTGCTTACTTGGCTAGTTGTTTCTGTTTCTGATAAGAGGTTGCCTAAGTGTTGCTGATGTCGATGTAGTCAGAGATTTTGCTGAAGTGTTTTCTGATGATCAGTCTAGTTTGCCTCCTATTTGGGAGACTTATTTCACTATTGATCTTGTCTCCTGTATAATGCCAATTTTTAAGGTTCCTTACGCATGGCACTTGCAAAGTTGGCTGAGTTGAAGAAGCAGTTGCAAGAACTATTGGATAAGGGCTTTATTCATCCTAGTGTGTCTTCATAGGGGGCTCCTGTGTTGTTTATGAGAAAGAAGGATGGATATTTGTAGCTGTGCATTGATTATCGAAAGCTAAATCAGGTAACCGTCAAGAATCGATATCCCTTGCCATGGATTGATGATTTGCTTGACTAGTTCCTAGTAGCTACACTGTCTTCCAAGATTGATTTGCAATATGGCTATCATCAGTTGAGGATTAAGGACGAAGATGTCCCGAAGACGACATTTAGGGCTCGTTATTGCCAACGAATGCCATTTGGTCTGACTAACAACCTAGCAGCTTTCATGGATTTGATGAAGAGGGTGTTCATGCAGTATTTGGATCAGTGTGTCGTGGTGTGTATTGATGATGTGTTGATTTATTCACTGGATGTAGAGTCTCATCATGAGCATCTGATGACTGTATTAGGGATTTTAAGAAGCCATCAATTGTATGCCAAGTTCAGTAAGTGCGAGTTTTGGCTTGATCATGTTCAGTTCTTTGGTCATGTTATCACTAAGAATGGTGTTGTTGTGGATCCTATGAAGGTTTAGGCTATGTTGGATTGGGAGGTCCCCAAGACTCCTACTGAGATCATGAGTTTTTTGGATCTGGCTACCTATTATCGAAGGTTCATTAAGGGTTTTGCCAACTGGCAACCCCTTTGACTTGGTTGACTAAGAAGGAAATAAACTTTATGTGGTCGAAAGAGTGTGAGAAGAGTTCTCAAGAGTTGAAAACTCGTTTGACTACTACTCTAGTCCTTGCCTTGCCAGGTGGATTAGAAGGATGTGTTGTTTATAGAGATGCATCCAGGCAAGGTTTGGTCTACATTGTGATGCAGCGTGGTAGAGTTATTACTTATGCTTCCCGACGGTTGAAGGATAATGAGGTGATTAATCGATGCATGACTTAGAGTTGTCTGCAGTTGTGCATGCATTGAAGATTTGGAGGCATTATCTTTATGGGGTTGAGTTTCAAGTATTCACTGATCATCAAAATTTGAAGTACATCTTTTTGTAGAAGGAGTTCAATATGAGGCAACGCAGGTGGATTGAGTTCCTGAAGGACTATGATTTCGAGTTGAGTTATCATCCAAGCAAGGCCAATGTGGTGGATGATGCCTTAAGCAAGAAGAGGCTAATGGTGTTGTAGGATTGGCATATGATTGATGAGGTTACTACAGCTTTGTACCAGTTGTCTATCAAATCAGCAGTTGTGGAGTGTGTTGTTGCAACCCATAGAGATGACTAGTAGTTGTAGGGCTTGGCTGATAAGCCTAGTTTTAGCATAGATGGCCATGGAGTGGTCCATTTTTAGAGTAGGGTTTGTGTGCATGATGATCCGGAGTTGAAGAAGGAGCTTATGACTGAGGCCCATTGGCTTAAGTTCACTGTCTATCCAAGCCACACCAACTTGTTTCAAGATGTGAAGATTCTAGTGGTTTGGTATGAAAAAAGACATTGTGGAGTTTGTTTCTAAATACTTGATTTGTCAGTAGGTGAAGGTAGAGCACCAAAGACCTTTAGATTTGAAAGATTGAGATTTTTTAGTGGAAATGGAGATTATCACTATGGACTTTGTTGTAGTTTGCCTCAGTCGATAAGGGACAATGATGTTATCTAGGTGGTGGTGGACAGATTCACGAAGTCGGCATATTTCATGGCGATCAAGGTGAAGCAGTCGGTTGAAAGCTTGACGAGGTTGTACATAGACAACATTGTAAGATTGCATAGTATTCCCCAGTCTATTATTTTAGCTCGTGAGTCCAGGTTCACTTCGTGAGTGTAGAAGGATTTGTTAGAAGCATTGAGGGCGCAATTGAAGTTTAGTATGGCTTTCCATCCCTAGACAGATGGCCGGACAGAAAGAACCATCCAAACTTTAGAAGGTATGCTGAGAGCCTGCAGCTTGGATTGGAAGGGAGATTGGGACAGAAATTTGCCTTTGGTGGAGTTCACATATACTTCATGCTATCATTGGGATGGTCCCGTTTGAGGCATTATATGGCAGGCCCTATAGGTCACCATTGTGTTGGGAAGAATCTGGAGAGAGGTAGCTTATTGGTCTAAAGATTGTTCAGGCTAGTTCAGAGAAGTCCCAGGATGGGTGACCTTCCTAAGAAGTCTACCAACTAGTACAGTTGTTGGGTTAGCCTGGACAATATTCAGCTGATTCGGAAGAGTGATTTCTCTGCTTCTGACCAGATGATTAACTATAATGTGCTTATGGAGGCTATTTGTTATTCAGTTGGTTAAGTGAGAGATATTATGTACATTTGAAATTTTTGGTTCTGTAATAAACATTTGGGTGCAATCTACGTATTCATCTTGCTCAACATTCTTTATGTTATGTTGGGTTGTTCCCACTATTACATGCACCTGACTCTATAGTAAGCATTGACCTGAACTGATGTTCAAGGGGTGTAACACTTAGAGATAAGCAAAACGAATCATATACAACAAGTAAACATACAACATATCTTATAGCAGGATAACATATCCACCCTACATATGAGAGCATGAAAATGTGCATACACGAACTACATGATGGTCACATGATATCCAACATGAATACGTGGCCATTAAAAACACATATATGTCATCTTCCCACTTTGATCATAGGACATGCATCCAACCACGACATTAGGAGATCCTAATCAGCTTTCTTCTTCTTCCTCACCTAGTAGTAGGATAATGCCCAATAGATCTTTGACTGCGCAGTCGAGGGATCGACACATCCCACCTAGGGTCCGTGTACCCGCAAGCAAGTACACTTCTAGGATTTTAACTCGTTGCTCAGACCCTTTCACATCTTATTTAATGTCTTCTCCCACAAGCACGCTTTTGTGGGTTGGACCTTACTCCTAAGGTGGCATCGTACATTATTTAAGCATCTTTATACACATGTAAACATACTATAATAGTGCAATAACTAAATACCAAACAACCATAGTCAAGAGCATGCATTAATAGATCTCTACATGGGACTATTTATAGAAAAACCTGAAATGCATCACTCACAAATGACGCAAATTATGAATCGTGTCACCTCTGGGAGATGTCTTCCAGAGTTTTCTGATAGGTTCATAATTTCATAAAAATTCACAATCCTTTCATTTAAGCAGGGATTATAGGTTTAGAACATGCATAATAATATGGTATGAACAAGATTAACATGATCATGCATAAACATAAATGTTTTTCCAAAAAATAAACGAAAGAATCTCCAACAAAAATTACATGGTTATGCATAATTACAAAGATACTGCATTTAAATCAATCACACATACATGATTCATGGCCTCCAATTTAAGGATACATGCTCAAAGGAATTCCTAAACATGCTTCTAAACACAATACCTATGAAACATCACTAATAGGAACTATAGTATCGAGTTCAAGTATATTAAGTGCGTAAATATCATTAAATAAAAAATAGGCTCAAGCTTATCAGATATTCAATTGAATGGCGTCACCATAGGGTGACACATTTCAACCTATTCACAGGGATTCAATATATTTTCTAGGGTTTATGAACATGGGATTTATGCAACCATGCAAAGCTTCATTAATAGACATAAGCACATATGAAAAGAGCCCTTCAAATTTATCTTTCACATACATATCATATACTTAAGAAAATAGTTTGAACATATATTTTCTATACATAAAAATAGCTATGGAGTGTAGATTAATCATCACTTGCCTTCTACCATGCCAACGATCACCACAACACCGCCTAGGCAAGGCGGGACCATGCACCAAAAGCACAACAATACTACTGCGCCAATCCCCTCGCACCGCGCACATCGAGCACACAAAAGAATGCACAAAATTATCGTTGTACCTGCCACGAATCACCCTCGAACTCCCTCTCTCTCACGTTCTAGGGTTTTGGGATGCAATTAATAGTCTTAGGGGCGAAGAAAGGAATTAAATAGAATACTAGTTCGCACTTAAAGTAGACTCAAAACTCCATGGAATGAAAGATAGGAGTCCCATTTGGACTCAGCTAACAAGCTAAAATGCATCAGCCTGATGTGACGCCTTTCACATCGACCTGAAATGCGTGAATGAGGGATGACGCCTTTCAAAAGTTTAGGCCAGATTACACTAAAATCAGGTCATAGCTCACTAATGGGGCAAGTTATAATCACTAATGGGCTTCTACTGGGCCACTAATAGGCCACGTATTACAAGATTCCTTTTTTTTTTGGTGGGTGGGGGGGGGGGGTTGAATGAGTGATTAAAAACTAATCAATAAATATAAATGCTAAACAAAAACTGCAGCCAATTTAAATAAAGATAGAGGAGATGAGATGAAAAAGGAGCATGAACACACAAAGGGTATGGACGCATATTTTTATCCTAGTTTGGGTCTGCAACCTACATTCAATCCCCAAGGTGATTGCACCTGAGATTTCCACTAAATGACCAGAAAAAAGAAAAAAGAAAAAATCACACCCAAAAATGAGTTGGTCTTCCTCTCTAACATAGAGAACACTTGATACAAACCTCCAACATGTTATCCTCTTGTCCATGATAGGACTTCTTCCCTTAGGAAGACAATTAGGTAGCTTGTACCTCTTCTCCTTCACTCTAGAAGGGCGAAACAACTAGGTGTCCTTGATACCTCTTCTTTCTCCAGGAAGGTAACAGATTACAATAAATGTTTACATAGCATGGCCTCTTAGTAGGATGAAAACACTCAACAAATGTAATAAAAATAATTAGAATTCAAGACAGAGAATGTAGGAATGTAGTAGTTGTCTTGAATGCCCAAGAGCCTTAAGCTTTGAATGTGAGCATAGGAAGAATGTTGCAGAAGAAAAATGCACTCAGGACTTGGAGAAGAAGCTCTTTTCTTTTTACACTAAAATGCTTTTTAAATTATATATACATAAGTGTTCTTCTATAAGCCGAAGGTCTTGAATCTAAAGAACTCTCACAGAAATCTTCTTGTTAGACTCATGAGGTATACGTTAGGCTAAGATTTGTTCTTGGTGTATAACATGCATGATCTTTAGTATGCTTTATATCTATCCATTCAAACCATTCTATCAGCAAGTTGTTCTTCTACCTCTTTGCTAGTGTAGAGTACAAATTGCCATCTTCGTGCTCAAGTATTCCTTATTTAGGATTGTAGGCATAATTGACAACATATATGCATTGTCTTTTTATAATAATAAAAAAGAAAGCTACTAATCTTTGACTAATCATATTAGCACAGGGTAGATAAAAATCTCGTATAGCAAAGATTACACAATGGGACGTGATTCATATTAGCACAAGGTAGATAAAAATCTCATATAGCAAAGATTACACAATAGGACGTGATGGACTACATGGAATATTATAAAATGCAGTAGCATTTAATGCACTTAAAATTTGAATAGTATATGTTTAAGATGTCCGAATATAAGATAAGCGATGGACATATATTAAACGACCAGGCACATCAAGGATAATTGAATATAAGCTATCTGAATGAGGGTTGATGGCATAAGAGCTCACAGATAACAAAGACATGGTAAGTTAATTGATTATAAGAAACTAGAGTTAATCAAAGTAAGATAAGATAATCAAATAAACATAGCTTAATGGAAAATCAAAGGCAAATTAAGTTAATCGAACAACTAGAGTAGATGGGCGAAAGCCAAACAAGCTAATCGAATAACATAACTTGAAGTGGTCAGTCTATTTGCTATGTAAATTGATTATATTCAGCTCAACTTAATTGAAGCTTCAACAAGTCAATCGAATAACACACGCTATAGCATTCTAAACTTCAGGCTATGTTATTTGAATAATTGGAGAAAGTTAATCAAATATATCAAGCTTGAATACTTGTTAAGTTCAACTTGATTAACTCACTGAAATTGACTAAGTTGCATGTGTTAGTTATGGACGTCCATCAAGCCAGTTTCATAACTTTGATGTACATTTTAGTTCTTGTTTATAATAATAAAAGGCATTAAATTTATTATATGTGAATTGAATAAATCGTATCATAGTGAAATCCGTGAATATGTGCAATGAAGATTAACTCATGATGAGAACATGAATGGGATTAATCTTCTTTAAGAGTGTATTCTTAATTGTTCCTAGTCGGAGGATATTTGAGATGGACATCAAATATCCAGTGAGACTAGTACATACTACTCCTCTCATAAGATAGGTGTGACTGATCTCATAGTCACTTATGTAGAGATACTAAGATAAACCTATAGGTGCTTATCGGAGACTAAGTTCACTTAATTGATCCTCCAATGAATCATTAGATCGTAATATACCTACCTATCAATTAGTTGATTCATCATAGTGGCGTGATTGGTCCTTAGACCTAAGACACTAAAGACATCTTGTTGATAGACTTTTGGGTTTTGACCTTGACTCATAGATCTCCAACCATAGGGTCTTAATTAGTTAAGTGATCAAATCTAGAGGAATATCTTCTAAGATGATTGTATGGTCAATAAGAGATCATTTGCTCTCAGCATTTAAAAAAAATGCTCTATAGAGTGATGCCCGACAGTCCCTATCCAGGACAGGACAACATATAGATTAGGGTTTGACAGTTAACTATATATTATAAGTTCACTTGAGAGCATTGGACTGAATGAAGAACTATAATCTCATAGTAACTAATGATGGAAAGGTTCCATGAAGCAGGTTGCTTAACCATAATACCTTCAAGGATCATGTGATGTTGCTTGGAACCCAACTTGATTGGAGACCTAATTAATTAATTATAAGATGATAACCTGATAAAGTATTTATTTAATAATTACTTTAAGTCACTAAAGTGTTACTAGGCTTATAGGGATCAAAATCGAATTGGTATCTTAATGAGTATCTGTGTAAGAATTTATATTAACTTAGGGTTTTATGAAAAATCGCTAAATTAATATAAATTATAGTTGGAAAGAAACCCTAGTTCAACCTCCAGTGTTTCTCCCTGACCTGGTCACCTCCTCTCTCTCCACTCTTTGGTCAGCCCCCTCAAAGGCAACACCCCTCTCCATCTCTCTCCTCTACCTTGAGTTCTATTCTGCCTAAAGCCACCACCTACATGCCATGGGCATCTATAAAAATAAGGAGAACGAGAGATCGTACTGATCCTATAGGAGCATCAAGAATGATCCATCAACTGGGGGACTATGTAGATAACTCTAGAGGTTGGGAACCTGTGCATCCAGTAGCGTCACTCCACCACCGAAATTGATCGAACGTAGATTTGATTCTGCGCAAGGTCAGAATCAAAAGTTTCTAATTCCTATTTATTTATGTGAATCAAATCAAGGAATCCATTGGGTAGATTTTATTCCCCTCCATTTTTTAATAATTTAGTTTTACTCTACATCTCTTCTTGCAATCCTTGCAATTGTAGAGCTACGTTCCATTCTAATCTGTTTCGATAGTCTAAATCATATTCTTGGTTTTTTTTTCTATGTAGTAAAATTAGATTTTATAGTTCTTTATGTGATTCATATTGATGGACTTTTGTGGAAACTCCAAAATGAGGTGATTCAGCATCACGAAATTGTTCCAAGATCCCCCTATGGGTTTTTTGGATTGTTTGGGAATAGCAGGATGGGGCACCGGCCATTAAGAACCTCTCCGAAAGGGCCAGCATCATCGGACTGCATGCTTCCTTCAAGGGAGATGCTGGCGGCACTAGCCAGAGGTCCCAGGAAGGGCTTCCAATGGTGCCTAAGGGCCATCACCAGCCACCCATAGGGCAGCAGCAGTGGCCACTAGCCAAGCAGGGCCCCCTCAGGGGTGGTGTTGGCCGACAGTGTTGCCCCCCTTTAGCCTTCATCCCCTCCTCCGTCAGATGGAGGGTGGTGGGTTAGGGGGGGGGGGGGGGGGGGGCAAGCCAATCATATGAGATGTGATAGGGCATTTTTTAATATTCTTATTCATTTAAATTAATGGCAAAACATTCATTAAGTCTATTAATGATTGCATATGGCATTGTTAGGCCTAATGAAGTCATTGAGCTTATGCAATGAAAATTGGATCATAATGAGATTGTGATAATGAGATCAATCTTCTATAAATATGAGTTCTGAATATTCTCGATCATAGGATAATTGAGAAAGGACATCAATTATTCGGATAGACTGGGACACACTTTGTCTACGTATATGATGAGGGTGGCTAGTCTCATAGTCACTTGTGTGGAGACACTAAGATAAATGTGTGAGTGCTTTATTGGAGATAAATTCATTGAATGATCCACTTACGAGATTCCTGAATGGTTAATGATACCTAATCGTCAATCACGAAATTCATCGTCGTAGTGGTGTAATTGATTTTTTGACCTCAAACACCAAAGACATCTTGTGTATAGAATATTATACTTTGATGCTAGATTCATGGGCCTTAGCCATAGGTCATATATGGTCCAATTACTGGGTGTGATGGGAAACAAAGGAAGATAATTGTGTGGTCAATAAGGGATCACTCACTCTCTAATATAATACTTAGAAGAGAAAATATTCCATTCAGTCCTACATAAGTTAAATTCTTGGCCAAGGTAGATCAGTTAGATAGAAAGATCTTTCTGTCCCTAATGATCATTTATATAGATTCTATCTGATCAAACAATGGGAATTTTCCACATGACTACATTCCTAGTCTTATCAAGAATATTGTATGAGTGAAGAATTAGAATTGCATGATAACTGATGATAAACAGGTTCCAATAGATTGTGGATCCTTAGTATCGTCTAGGGGTCATGGTGTATTGCTTAGGGCAAACTATGATTTGTGAGTCAGTTAAATTAATCATTAGATGATTAATTCAAATGAACTAAGTTATAGTTCACATAAAAATAATAGAATTAATTCTATTATTTGAATTAAGAGTTAATTCAGTAAAGATATTAAATTTTGATTTTTCGTTGTGGTATAATCACAACGATCACTAGGGCTATGGAAGCATCGGATCCTAGTCACCATAAATGGCAGAAGCATAAGCCGCAGGGCATGATTTTTATTTAATTTTTCCCTCCTACAGATTGTCCCAAGGGATGTGATTTAATTAAAAAAAAATCCACAAAAAAGGGGTCGAGAGGGCATGACTATACGGCAGATAGCACCCAGCAGGATGCTGCTCATGCAGCACGTATCCCCTACGGAGCAGCGTACTAGCACGCTTCCCATTAGGCGGGAAGCTATAACACTCCTGCTTTGCCGGTCCAGTTCGGTCGTGTAGACTTACTGTGAACCGTCAGTTCGGGATTGCCAAAGTGGGAACAACCCACATATCTTACATCGCAAGTGAAGATATAAGTATGAGACAAGACATAAAATAACTCGGGCGTCGGGCGAGGGCTTCTCCGTTCGTCTTAGCACTGCGGCGATTTGGAAGGGTTAGGAATCAAAGTATGTGATCGCCAGGAGCATTACCTTACGGTCCCTGTGCTCCGCAGGCTGGTGAGAGTGATCGCGTTATGAGGGAGCGGAAGACGACGGATTCCTCTTCTCTTCCTCTGGCTGGCCAGAGGAGGAGAGCTCGGCAGTCTGCACGCAGAAATGCGGTAAGGGTCCCTGAAAGGAAAAGACAAGACAAAAGAAGAAGATAACCCGATTAGGATTGTGATATCTAGAATCTATCCATGCAAATATAGAAATAAACTAAAATTGGAAGGGGACGCACCGGATGGGTGTTTGGGGAGGGAAGATGACCATATGTTATGGCCACCTACCTCCCGTTTTTTTGTTTAAAACCTCTGGGGAGTAAGGGTTGCTAGGTCATCCTAATATGCATGCATGCAGATGGGGGTGCTCGTGTGTGAAAAGTGAAGTGATGTGTTAAAAGAAAAAAGAGTAAGAGGAGGAGATGATGTTACGAAGTGGATGGAGAGTGGGATGCAATGAAATGGAGAGGAGAAAAATAAGGAGAGAGTTAAGAGAACAAGCCCATTTGGAATGCGAAAGATCCCTCCAGCTTGTCGACTGCCAAGGCTTTCTCCCGCTTGAAGTTCTTCCTGAAGCTCTCTAACTCCTTACCCGCTCAACTCCCCCTCTAACCTCAAAACCAACCCACTTGCCAACCCCCCCTCTCTAGGGGACATGGTGGGTTTAAATAGGTGAAGGGAAAATAGGAGAAAATAGGAGTCTAAATCTCCGTAAATCATCAAAGAGCCAATGGGAAGTGGTCAAGAGTCGGAGGTGGTGCGCGCGGCAATCGCCGGAGTGGGGAATGATCGGAGTAGTGGGGGCGAGGGTGGCGAGTAGAGGAGATCGTGGGAAGACGAGGTCAAGATGGGAGTTAGGGGAGTGGGCGGCCAACCATCTTGCCTTCCAATCCCGTAGAAGGCCAGGTAGCTGGCCTTCCACGAAGAGGTGGAAGGCGGCCTGATTGGCCTTCGAAGGGTGGTGGAAGGCAAGGGGTGGCCTTCGAAGGGTGGTGGAAGGCAAGGGGTGGCTTTCGAAGGGCGGTGGAAGGCGGACAGGCTGGCCTTCAAAGGATGGTGAAAGGCGGACAGATTGGCCTTCGAAGGATGGTGGAAGGAGGACAAGTTGGCCTTCCACGAAAAGGTGGCTAAAGTCGAGATTTGTTAATGGGCCTAGTTATTAGTGGGCTGAAGGATGAGATGGCTAAGATGAGGGGTTTGGTGGTGATGGGCTAATGATGGATGGGGTTCATGACCAAAATGGGGTCCAAAATCGGTGTCTACAAATGCCCCTCCGGGACACCTGTTTTGCAGTGGAGTGGAGCGGAATGAAAAATAGGTGTTGCGAAAATCGAACCTGATTTTGGGCAGCCCTCAGGAGGGATGAGCTATATCCAAATATGGTATGAGAGTGTGGTAAATGCATGAGAGTTGGCTATTCGGATTGCAAGGGTGATTAAGAAGGGGAACAAAGTTCAAACTGGAGAATCACAATCCGTGGGACCCTCAGGTGCTGGAACCGCGAGGCCTTGGCGCACCAGGATGCAACGATCTGGCCCAAGGAGATCTCAAGCATGAAAGATGGAGGAGTGTGACTTGAAAAGGTCTCGACACAACGGGCGCGCGGTGGCCTGGCGCATCATGTGATCGCCAAGTGAGAGAATCTCAAGCACACGTATTGGAAAAAGGATGAGGTCTTGCAATTCAAAGGGCTAACAGACGAACAATTGCCAGACTCACATATCAACAATGGGTAAAGCAAAGTGATAAATTATGGTCTTTGCCCCTAGGGCGGGAATGGATGCTTATGCAAATGCATGCTGGTTTAAAAATTGGAAAACAAATTCCTAATGCATACAGGAGGGATTTATTGGCCAATCGAATAACTTGGGGAATATAGACTCCTCATTATTTTGTTTAAAGAGGAACTCAGAGTCTATACGCCCAAAGTTATTAGCCTCCTGTATCTTTGATCCTACTTGCTTGGGATTTCCTGCAGCTGCAATAGCACACATTAGCAAAGTTCATATATCCAATGATCACATCATTTAAGTATTTCAACTACAGAAGGATGAGAAGTAAATGGTTAGTTTCGAGTCAAAGCTGATATGGAAGATATGGCTATTCTAATGGTAGAATGCCAATCCGATATGGCTTCGACTCGATTTCTAGGAATAACCATTAATTTGTTGATGTTAAGTAAAGTGGTCTCCTGAACTTGGGGTGAAGTTACCTCCTCATAGTAGAAAGGGATGAAGGGCAATATGCCTTTTGGTGGGTGAGCCTTCTCCAAAATGGTGGAAGGCCAACTAGCATGCCTTCTACGAAAAGGTGGAAGGCCAAGAGATATGCCGTTTATGCAAGGATGGAAGGCCAAGGGATATGCCGTCCATGAAAAGGTGGAAGGGATATACATGCCCTCCGTCTTTTATGGAATATGGAAAGTTTGTAGTCTATCCTGTGGCCTTAAAAGGGGAGAGTTGTCCCGAGGCTTTCTTCGAGAACTCAAACTTTCTGTGGGAAAAATGGCCTCGCCTTCTGCTCATGCGACTGCTAGGGAACCTCAAGTTCTATCTGATGTTGAAGGCCATCTCAGCAACCTACTGGCCCGTGGACAAGTATGCTCAAATTTTTATGCAGTTTACCTTGACTCTCTCCTCTCTCTTTTGACTTTTGGTTGTCCTGCTGCCTATTCCCAAATTCCCTGATGCTCGGCATACTCGCAAGTATGCATGACTTGCGGCCCTAATGGACGAGATTACCCTAGACATGAGGGTGTATATGCGCCGGTGGAATCTGACCCGATCCATTGTGTTTGCGAAGTGGTTCACCTCCATTCACTGGCATTGGGAGGGGCTGGGTGCACTGCTCGAACTGTGGCATCCGGAGACGCATACGTTCGTGTTTCGAGAGTTTGAGGCGACAATGCTGGTGGAGGAGGTAGAAATCCTTTATGGCTGGGAGGGCCTAGCCACTGGCGATCCCTTGCTGATATAGTGCAAGACAAACGGGAGGTATGCCGCATGACTGACAAGCGAGGAATCCTCGTCGATCGCCTTGCGCACTGGTTGGTCCGAGAGATTAAATGCAAGACGGTTGAATCTGAGAGACTGATGCGAGGCTTATGCCTAGTCCTTGGGGGAGTCTTGTGGTTTCCAAGTTCAAGCTCCGTGCTAGAAAGAGAGTATGTGGGTGTGCTGAGCTTGTTGTGGAAAGGTTATTCTCTTGCCCCGGTAATTCTGTCACATCTATATGGAGGGCTTAGCTACATGAGCATGGGGTGATCTGAAAGGGGGAGCTTATTCACCCTACAGTTGTGGATGAAGATGCACTTAGTTTTTTATTTTAATGAGAAAGTGACTTCCACCTCCAGGATATTTCAGCACAACGCTTGGTATCCTGCACGCTCGCTTCTTGGTCCCGAAGATCAAATCAGGTGTCTCACGGCTCATCTCAAGACGAGGGATGACTGGCGTGATTATCTGAACTTTCTGACCGTGGAAAAATTCATCTTTGTTCTGATGATCCTTCGGGGTATGGAATTTACCACAAGGGCTTCTCGTAAGCGTGAGTTGTGGCTAATCGGCCCTGACGAGTTAGCCGCGTACCAAGGGCATCGTTGCCATCTCCAGATTGGAGTTCCAAGACAGGTGCCATTCCCCGCTTTACATGATATGCTAATTGTGCCAAGGCATACAGGGTACGCGAGGGAAGCGCGAGCTATAGAGCGATGGCGTCGTCACTCTAGATTCACCAAGACTTGCATTGATGTAGCAGAGACTTCAGAGGAAGTCGAGAGATATGTGAGTTACTTAACAAATGTACGACCTGCTATATGTGCCTTTTTCATGGGCCGTAGAGCACTTGAATAATGTATTCATTTCTAGTGAATAATAAAAATTTTGCTTTCCAAAAATTTCCTTGGACAAAGGTCTATGACGGACGGCCACGCGGGTGACCGTCTGGGACAATGGACGGCCACATTGGTCGCCGTCCTACCTGTCGGACGGCCACTCGTGTGGCCGTCCACGTAGGCGGACGGCCACACAGGTAGCCGTCTGACCGGTCGGGCGGCCACGCGTGTGGCCGTCCGATTCGTCGGATGGCTTTAAGAAGCTCGGGGCATCCTAGTTGCTCTCCCTACCCTTTCTTCCTCTTCTTTCCTGGTTCCGATTTCTCCTTCACCCTCCCATGGCGCGAGTTTGGCTTCCCCGCTCTCTTAGGAGGAGGAGGACCGGTGGTGGCGATGGTGAGGCGGCAGCGGCCGGCGGCGGCGATGGAGCGAGCACCAGCGACGGCGGCAGCGAGGACACGCCTCGCGTCGAAGACGAAGAAGAAGAAGAAGAGAGGGCGGCGGAAGAGGATGATGAATAGGAGGAAGATGAAGTTGATGAAGAGGAAGAAGAAGAAGAAGGAGAAGATGATGAGGAAGGCGGCGGCAACGAGGAGGTGCCCTCGAAGAAGAAGAAGGTGAGTTCCTTCATTTTTTTCTTGATCACGGTGTGGCGGACGGCAGGAGATCGCGTCGTCCGTCCGTACGGACGGCGGACAGGTCTGCCGCCCGTCCGCGCGGACGGCGGAGGGCCCCACCGCCCGTCCGCGCGGACGGCAGAGGGCCCCGCCGCCCGCCCGCGCGGATGGCGGAGGGCCCTGCCGCCCGTCCGCACGGACGGCGGAGGGGGCCCGCCGTCCGTCAGGGTCGGGGCCAGCTGCCTCACTCACTCAAAATCTTTTTGTATATTTATGCCCCTAACTTTTAATCTTGTTGGGATTTACAGGGCCCACAGAGAGTCCGGGTCAGGGTTTCTTGGGAGTTGGTCTGGGCCTAGTACCATGCGCTGCCCGATCGGCTCCTTTTCCAGGTGGATGCATTTGGGTTCAGGCTGTTGTTTCGGATCCGACCGTTCATGGTTGATGCACCCTTCTTGGTGGCTCTGCGAGAGCGCTGGGATGACAAATGCAGAGCCTTCATCATGCCCTGGGGACACATGCTGCCCACACTGGAGGACGTCTCCTTTTTGATAGGCTTGCCGGTCATTGGTGATCCGATAGTGGGTCCTGAGCTCAGGGATTACAAGTAGCTATCAGATCGACTCCTGGGTGAGGGGTACTATCGGGTTCAAGGAGCACTATCTTACATATCCCTCGGACATTTCGCCCGGTCTATGGGATTGAGTCGGGTACGGCGGATGCCGAGCGAGACTCTTGAGGCTTTTGCTGAGAGAGTGGAGGCTTTGCTGGACATGGATGGCCGCTCAGAAGATGAGAACTTACGGATCTTCCTCTTGTTCTTCTTCGGAAGGCTGCTATTTGCTACAACTTCAGACAAGGTTAACTTAAAGTATCTGCCGATGTTGGAGGACCTCCAAGCAGCGAAGAAGATGGCATGGGGAGCTGCGATGTTGGGTCACCTCTTTTCCCATCTGGTGAGCTATCGCCAGGGATCTGGCAATTTGGGTGGATTCACGCCTTTTTTTCAGGTAATCCTTCTTGATTGTTGACCTCTATCTTTTCCTCACCTATGTTGGTTGATATTGACGGTGTTGTCCCTTGTAGATCTGGGGTTATACCCGCTTTCCCATCGGCCGCGGGGCCGTGAGGGATGGACTCCACTTATGGTGCGGTGGGAAGTGATCCTGGATTATCGTCCCGTGATGTATTGCGTGGAGGACATTCGTGCCCAGCTCGACACATTTCCTCCTCATATGGTGAGTGATTCGAGATATATATGCATCTTGACCAATGATTAAGTCTGACCTTTTACTTCATTCAGGTGGTGTGGATGCCATATGCAGAGGAGGACCTGGCTGATCATCCATGGGTGTCTCAGAGTCTCTCCCAATTCCGGCGGGAAGTGCCCTTGCTGTGTGTGAACATCTGTGACGGCCTCTTTGTTCGGATGGCCTACCGCACGTGGGGATGGCATCAGCCTTTACTCGTCTTTCCGACCTATCCTGATATAAACCGCAGTCGTCGCCGATCTTCTGCAATTGGTCAGGACTGGCGAGTGGTGAGGTGAGCTAAGATTGAAGTATGGTACCGCACCGGGGATGCCCTGCAGGAGGATAAATTCCTTCAAGATAGTTATAGATACTTGAGGGATTATGCCCGACGGTACGCGGATCGCATGTTTCTGGATGCGCGGAGGGTGCGTCACTCTAAACCCTTTAATCCATTTCACCCAATCTTTTCTCACTTACTAATCTTGGTGGTATTCCTGCAACAGATGCCTGAAACCGAAGCTGTGCAGATCCTAAAGAATCAGAATGAGATTCTGGTTCTGCAGATGAGTAACCTGCTTCGCCAGATTGGAGAATTGGTGAGAAGTTTGATTTTTTTTGGTTTCGGGTGTGAAGTTGTCCTCTTATTTTGTGAAACCCTTGTGATGCGGAGAGAAACGCTGGCCCGTCACGGGCTGCGAGGAGATCCTGGTGCGGGCTCATCATCCCAGGGGCCAGCTGCCCCTGCTGATTGGGAGGCAAGGTTGCAGGATGCCCTCCGTCGTGTGGAGGCCCGAGAGGCGGACTTGGCACAGCAGGTGGGGCTTGTTCCGCTCTTGTGTTATTCCGATTGAGCTTGCTTAACCCTAAGTTCCTTTGTAGCGCCAGGAGGTGGAGACCGCTTTAGCCAGGGCGCAAGAATTGGAGAGCCTCAATCCACAGTTGAGAGATCAGGTCTTAGAGGAGCGGACTGCTCGGGCCAGGGCAAGAGAAGGATCCCACCCCGACGTGTACTGGGAGGGTAAGATAGCCGGCTTGCGGGAGGAGCTGACGAGGTCGCAGACAAAGGTGAGAGAGCTTGATTTCAAGTACCGGACCCTGTGGGACTGAGTGATGAAGAAGGGGCGAGAACGAGCCACGAGATCCAGCGCACAGAGTCCGGGAGCTCGTCCCCCTATTCCTGCCCCAGGCTGGCCAGGCACCTATTGGGAGCACTATCTTTAGAGACCTCGACTCTCTTCTTGCTGAGGACGCGTGGAGAGCACTGCGACCTACTGGCTCATTGGGGTCTATGCGACCGGCATCAGGTCATCGCCGTGCTCGGGAGGATGACGCTGAGAGTCAGATGAGGCACTCTTCTCGAGATAGGAGAGATGATGAGGCGGAAGGAAGGAAGAGGGATTGAGAGCTGACACAGGGGTATGCCCCTGTATCGTGATGTATGAATATTATGTTATGCTTGCATATTTCACTATTTGTATCTGGGCACTTTTTGTTTTGCTTTTTGTTCATACATGTTATTCCTGCATGCACAACATTAGGGGAAACAGTTAGTAGTATCTGTTTTCGGCCTCTTGCCCAAAAGAGCAACTACCTTTTCCCTAACCTTCGCATAGGGTCAAGGGGCCGTGTCCTACTAATCAGACAAAAGAAAGAGCATTGAATCGATGTGATAACAAAATATGCAAATACTAGCGGATATTAATAAGTGGGGTATGTGGTGGATGAAAACATGTTTTAGATGCCGACCACCTGGTGACTGCCCAAACTTAGCCTGATTGAATGATGGAAGGGAAATGCACACTCAACTTCCCAGGTATCCTAAGCACACATCTAGATTGATTTGGGCCTCTAGACTCCTCAAACTAACCTTGACCGGCTAAGACTCATACTGATGACAATACCGTCATGCCATGCTTAGGCTCCCAGCTGCTTCCGACCACCAAGTTTGCCCAAAAAGTTTTCGAGGTAAATGATTTGCCCGACCTGGTCTCTTTCCTCACAATCTAGAAGGTATAAGATGGAACACCTTGGAACCCTAACGGTCAACCGCGCGACGCTGACCCGGAATCAGACGCCGTCGGACCTATTGGTGACGCACATGCATTGACCTAAGCCTAAAGTCTTTGAGAGTGCTCATTGAGATTATGGTTAAGGAATTGATTCACCAGAAACACTAACATTACTCTTCACTTATTTTTGGACTCCTGTGATCATGTGAGCATGTAACGATTTTTGAAAAAACGAACCATTTTAAAATGATGTTCGGTCTTTAGATAGCTATCTCGTGCTAAACCTTGAGGAAGAAAAAGTGAAGAAATTTTGGAGACAAACCTCACAGGAGGATCGACAAAACCGTTAAAAGGGCGAGCTATGACAAAACGGACCCCTTTTGGACCTCCTAGATGCCCCTATTTTGACTTTTCAGGCCTTTGGTAGATTTCATGGCCAGGCACGGTTACGACCAGGCTTTTTTTTGTATGATTGCTTGAACCCCTTTTCTTTTTTGTATTTCTTTTCCACTCTTGACATTTTTCAAGGTTATTTGATATTCCGCCTGCGAGGACACTGCCCTCTTCACGTGCTCTGGTCCTTTACATTTCATTTTTGGGTCCTTTTGAGGAGTTACATCTATCGGGTTTTTGAGGAACCGCAGTTTGCTGAGCTCGACCGTTTAAGGATGTCGACTGTCCTGATCGGTCGAGAGACGAAGAGCAAAGGTTGTAATTTGACCGTATACTAAAGACTTCGAACTCATTTTAAGAAGGTTCTCTTTGAAAAACGTGTAGATGTGTGCATCTCATGATGATCATAGGGATCCGTATGAAAGTAAAGTAGACACGTATAAAGTTCTGGTGGATCAAAGTCTTAGCCAAACCTTAATGTTTAACCCAATCAATCATGCAACTAGACCTAGAAAGGGGGTTATGTGGCAGTCACCAGACAGCTGGATTTTGTGTCTTTTCTTTTTCTTTTTCTTTTTTTGGTCATTTTCCTTGAAGTATGTGCATATTTACAAATATTTTTGTTGCTTTTTGGGATATTTCATTTTTTTTTGGATTTTGAAAATTTTGATTTTTGTGAGTTTTGATGGGTAAAACTTCTTCAGATACACCCCATTCCATGGGTGGGGTAACTCCTCTCCTTTTTCATTGATTAAGCGGTATGCATTACCTGAGTATGCCTCTTTGATTACAATCCCTAATTTCAACCTTTCTTTCGAGAACCTTCTTTGCATAGAATCTTGCGATCCTACTTCTGTAAACTTAAGCGTGGTTTGCCACCATTATCCTTTTTTCATCTAATAGTTCCAGTTGGGTTAACATGGCCTTATGACGTTCGGCGTCGCTAATTCCATTATCTAATTGCACTCTTAGAGAAGGAAGGAGAATCTCATATGGAAGTACCGCATCTGTTTCGAATGTCAGTGCATAAGGTGTTTGTCCGGTGGGGGTTCGGACAGAAGTACGATACGTCCAAAGAGCTTCTACTAAGCGATCCGACCAGTCTGAATAATTGTGAGATCTGCAAGTTCTTTTGATGATTCGAATGAGAGTCTTATTGGTGGCTTTGGCTTGGCCCTTTCCTTGTGGATAGTAAGGCGAAGAGTGGTGCAAATTAATGCCATACTTACTGTACATGTCCTGGAGCTCCTGGGAGATGAATTGTGGTCCATTGTCGGTGATGACATCGCGCGGTGTCCCGAACCTGGCGAGAATGTTGCGCTTGATGAACTTCACCGTGGATGCTTTGATTTCCACAAACGCTTCCGCTTCAGCCCATTTAGTGAAATACTCAGTGGCAGTTAAGATAAATGATTTCCTTTTTATTTCACATGATCGATCCTCCAGAGGTCCTATAACGTCGAATGCCCACATGGCGAAGGGTCAAAGGGAAATGATGGATTTGAGAGATGATGAAGGTGCATAAACCTTGTTAGCATGTAACTGGCATTTCAACCACCTCTGAACAAATATGGAACAATCAGCCTCCATTGAAGGCCAATAATAGGACATGATGAGCTTCTGAGTTAAGGCACGACCATTGATATGACCGCCACAATCGCTTGCATGAGCTGCTTCCATGACATGGTGGATTTCGGTATCATCTAGACACCGAAGGAGTACCCCGCTGAAGGATCTTCTGAAAAGACGTCCGCCTAAGATAAGGTATCGTTGAGATGCACGGCGGATAGCCTTGCGGTCAGAAGATGTGGCATAAGATGGAAATGATCCATCGCGAAGGTAGTTCATGATATAAAAATACCACGGATTCCCATCATACCAATCAGGGGTGAGTTCTTCCGTGATAGCAGAGACATGTTCAGATGAGCGAAGGAATTGCTGGAACCAGGGGTCCCGGAAGGAGGGCGAGTCTTGCTTGTGTAGAGTGATGGTGGCTGAACTTTTGGTGACCGGAATTTCTAGTGCTGAAGATAGGGAGGTCAGGGCATCTGCTAGGATGTTCTGAGAGCTAGGCACAAGTACGTAGGTAATCCTTCTGAAATGCCTGGTTAGCGACCTTACTAACTCCTGATATGGCTTCAATTTTGAATCCCGAATTTGATTCTTGCCCACGGTTTGGCGGAGGATCAATTGAGAATCTCCAATTATCCTCAATTCCAGGACTTTGAGGACCAGCGCCAATTTTAAGCCAGCTAGGAGAGCCTCATATTCAGCGACATTGTTGGTCACTGAGAAGGAGAGTTGGCAAGCGTGCGGAATACTTACCCCTTCCGGAGATACGAGGACCACCCCTATCCCACTGCCTTGAGAATTAAGTGCCCCATCGAATTAAAGGACCCAGGATGGAGTATCATCCACTATGAGACCCAACTCCTCATCTATGAATTCATCGTTGGCGGGCGAAAATGTAGGCAGCGGATGATGAGCTAGGTGCTCGGCAATTGCTTGCCCCATTACAGCCTTCTGATTTACATAGGTAATGTCAAATTGGTTCAAGAAGGTCTACCATCGCACCAGCCTATCTGTTACAACTGGCCGCTCTAGCAAATATCTGATCGGGTCCATTCTTGCTTGGAGTTTGACCTCGTGGGCGAGGAAGTAGTGCTTCAATTTCTACACTACCCAGACGACGGCCGCACATGTCCTTTCCATGGCAGTGTATCGCTTTTCAGTATCGTTGAAGAGTTTGGAGAGATAGTACACTGCTCTTTCTTTCTTCTCGTCATCAAGTTGGGCCAATACTGCTCCAGCCGATTCTTCAGTGGTGGAGACATATAGCAATAAAGGCCGCCCTGAGATAGGAGCCATACGGACTGGTGGATTGAGGAGATAGCTCTTCAATTCGTCGAAGGCCTTTTGACACTTATCACTCCAAATAAACTTTGCCCCTCCTTTCAATAAATCATAAAAAGGTTTACATCTCACAGAATGTTGAGATATGAACCGTCTGATGAATTGCAAACGGCCAATGAGACCCTTTATATCCCTGACATTTTTAGGAGGGGGCATTTCCACTATCGCCTTCACTTTGTCTGGATCGACCTCAATCCCCCTTCTACTTACCATGAAACCTAGCAATTTACCAGAGGAAACACCGAATACACACTTTTTTGGGTTCATTTTCAGTTGGTGCTCTCTTGACCTCTGCATTACAGCCCTAAGAACTTGAACATGTCCCTTCCTGGTTTTAGACTTCACTAAGATATCATACACATAAACCTCCATGTCGATGTGAATCATGTCATGAAAGATCGCCATCATTGCCCTCTGGTAGGTGGCTCCAGCATTCTTCAGCCCAAATGGCATGACCATGTAGCAATAAGTTCCCCATAGGGTTATGAAAGATGTTTTCTCTTGGTCTTCTTCAGCTAGTTGGATTTGATTATATCCTGAAAAACCATCCATGAAGGACAACATTTCAAATCCAGCCGTATTATCGACCAGCAAGTCTATATGAGGTAGTGGGAAATCATCCTTTGGACAGGCTTGATTTAGATTGCGAAAATCTATGCAAACCCTAACCTTTCCGTCCTTTTTTGCCACGGGGACGATATTAGCCACCCACTTAGGATAGAGCACTACCCGAATGAACTTGGCCTTGTGTAATTTGTCAACCTTTTCTTTTACTTTAAGTGCTAATTCCGGTTGTAGCCGTCTCAACTTTTGTTTCACGGGTTTAGCATCAGGCTTGAGGATTAGCCGATGTTCCACCAATTCTATGTTTAATCTGGGCATATCCTCATATGACTAAGCAAACCCATCACGATGTTCTTGGAGCACGGCTATTATGGACCCTTCTTCTTCTGGACTCAATCGGGCGCTAATCAGCACTATCTTCGGATCCTCCTCTGTTCCAAGGTTGACTTCTTTAGTGGGTTCGTCGATGGCTGACGAAGGTTCATCAAATCGTCTCGTCCCATTGACAAGTGGTTCGGCCAAGTCATCCTCCTCTTCCCCTTCGCTAAGCTCAAATACTCCCAGACCATCACTGTAAGATTCGTCTTTCACCAACTCCAATGGTTCAGAGATGACCCTTATCTGAAGAAACTTATCCAATTTGTTCAAAACTTTACACCTATTTGCTAACTCCTGAACTAAGAACAAAGGAACTTGCTTAGCCTTACAATCTCTAGACAGGGAGGAGGCTATCCTAATTCCTAAACTACTATGTACATGACCTGGAGAATTGGTCAGTTTTGTCCTAGATGGGACAAGGGTAGACCCTTGGGACAAAGATTCAACGATGGCGGGGTTGCCCCACCACGTAAGCTCCTCGAAAGTGACTTCCCCCCCTTCAGGATGAGAATTGGACTTTTTTTTCGCGACCAAACGCCTCTAGCATGAAACATTCAGAAGAAGTGGCGTCGACCGGAACTGAGAGCATCGGGATGGAAGGTGGGTGGAACAAGAAAGGAATGAACGTAGCAGGAGCTCGTTCATTCCTGGGCAAGAAGAGCCCTATCGGTGGGCTACTTGATTCATGAAATAAGGATGATATGCCAAAATCTTCTTCATTTCCTTCTTGACTACCCTCATTATCTTTTTGCACTCCCTCTTCTATCCTGGGCAATCCCTGCTTCTTTCTCACAAAGTGATTCATGAGGGACCATTTCTTTGTTCCTTTTGGTGGTTCAGTAGACTTGTAACCCAGACCACATCTCCCAATGACAGGGTTCTCTAAGATGGGGTCACGAATGCCTTGTTCTTCTCTTCCTAACTCGGAGCCTGAGCTATACCCCATCTTACTCGTGAGCTGCCAACATATGCCGGGCCTAGGCCTAAGATGAGAATTGACTGATGAAAGAACGGACTCTTTGCCTTTCCTGGAAGTTATCATGGACGGAATCTGTTCTGCTGTTACTAAGTCCAATGACTCAATGTAGGGAGTGCTTTTGACCTTCACAATCTTCTCGTTATACGGGAACTTATAGCACTGGTGGTTGGTGGATAGGACTCCCAAGGTTTGGTCCATCCAAGGTCTCCCTAGAATAGCATTGTAGATTGGCTTAACATCCAGGATGTAGAATTCCGAAATCATGGCTACTGGGCCGATTTCCAGTTGCAGGAAGATCTTTCCATCTGCTGGTCTTTGGGAATTATCATAAGCTGAGACCATCATGGAGGTGGACTCAACCTTCTTTGGATCTATCCCTATCCTTTTTAGGGTCTTAAGGGGACAGACATTGATAGAGGCTCCGGTATCCAGTAAAATGGAGTCTACTGAATGACCATTGAGAGTGGCGGTTAGGCACAAAGGAAAGGATCGGCACTCGGGGGGAGCCAGATCCTTTTCCGGGAAGGAGATAATGGGGGTCTGAGTGACTGAGAGGATGGCATTAGTGACTCCTCCACTAGGAAGATCTTCATTGACCGTGATTTTGTTGGGTTTTCTCGGTTTCTCCGGATCGCTCACGCAGCGGAAAACAAAAATATTTACAGCGATCCGTTCCCGTTTCGGAGACTAAAAAATGAGATAATCGGATTATCTTTTCTCACCTTGTGCGGATTCGAATCCGCAGCCGTTCGGTTCCGTCGGTGCGACACCGCAAGCCGCGCAAGCGCCCGGCCTCTAGCGAAGTCCACGCGATCCTCCCCGCGACGGATATCCTCGAGTTCGTCGTTCTTCGCAGCCCGCGAAGCCTCCGCTGGTCGCCGCAATGATCGCCGCAGCGCGCGGACGATTTCCCGTCGAACGGGATTCGGAGAAGCGGCGGAGCAGATCTGGATCTGCCTGGACTCCAGAGGAAGACATAAACTGAGGAGGGGCGGCCAGGGTTAGCAGCAGCTTGGCCTGCTCAGCCCGTTCGCTATGTTTTATACTAACCGCGCGGTTTTTCACAAAAACCCCCGATTTATATAAAACCCACTTATTTATCCATCGCCTTGAGAATCATGTGTGTGTGACCCTCTAGGCCCAAGTACCAGTCCAGTTAATGGCCCAGTAAGCCCAGTGACTCCTCACTGACTTTATTAATTAATTAATAACCCTTTATTAATCAATTAATCAATCGAATTGATGTCGCACATCGAATTCGACCGGGCCTCCGATCACATTGGGTGCCAAGCAACACCGCGTGAACCCGGAAGGTATTTGGGGTTAAGTAACCCACTCTTGGAACCTTTCCGTCGACAGTTACCGCGTGGATATAATCCTTCATTCGTACAATGCTCTCGAGTCAACTCAGGGTATGGCGAGCTGTCAAACCCTAACCGGTTGACTCACTTGGATTGGATGCCGCTGATGAATATCGGAAAACTCCTTTCCCGATATTATCGTCCGCCCTGGCCAGGGACTTCCGCGCATCCTTCCTAGAGCATTCTCTCTCTAAGTACCGAGAGCGAATGATTCCTTATTGACACACAATTCCCTTCGACGGTATTCCGCTGTACCCAATCCTTGGTGTATTAGAATCCCATGGCTAGAGATTCGTAGACCAAGTCAAAGTACAGAAGTCCACCGCCAAGGTGTCCTTGGTGTCTCAGGTCCGAGGACCATCCACGCAACTGCGACAATTGAATCAAGCTGGTTGACAGTGAGGTACAATACCATCCAGCGATTCAGTCGGATCAGTTCAGTGAACTCATTCTCCAATGAGCACCTACAGATTCGCCTTAGTGTCTCCACACAAGTGACTTATGAGACCAGTCACCCTCATCATATGAGCAGGAGTAATCTGTACTAGTCTAACCGGATATCCGATGTCCTTCTCGGATATCCTCCGACTAGGAACGATTAAGAATATGTGTGTTTAAGTGATCAGTCTCATTAGTATGATCTCATCATAATCTGATCACCATAGCACATATTCACGGACTTCATTATGAAACGATAATTAACGCGATTTACACATAATGAATATTATGCCATTTTATTAATAATGAACGAGATTTACATTGTTAGATTGGCTTATAGGCCACCTAAACTAACAGATTTGTTGTAGGAAATTAATCAGCGTCTCCCTGTGTGTGGAAGATTTCCGGATTAGCTCAAGGATAGAGATCTTAGCGGGGGTCTTCTCTAAATGCTGGAGGATGTCATACTCAGACTGGGCATTCCCCGCGGTAGGGAGTGAGTTACCCTGGGAGTCTAGGGGTTGGCTCGGAGGAATGATGCGATTCATGAGCGTTACCCCCACCAAGATTGGATCCGCTTCCGTTGGTGACCTTATGGGATTGAAGCCGGTCATCGATCCCTGGTTCCTGGTTGGACAGAAGATGGATAGGGTGGGCCCCTCGGCTGTGATCGGAGGGATCTGAATGAGGGTGACCGGCTTGAGGGTTGCTGGTTGCTCTTTGGGTCGGATTAGGACCACAGGCTCGTTAAGGGAGAGCGTAGAGACTTCTGGAGTAACTCCTTTAGTCTCACGCGACCAGGTGGGATCTTGATGTTTTATCCCAGACCCTTCATACTCCCAGTATTGTTCTCTGCAGACTATTACGGGTTCCAAGTCTTTGATCAAAGTGTTGACCTTTCCTTGAGAACTGGAGAAATCTTGAACCACTTGATGAGAAGGTAACGGGTCTTTCACAATTCATAGTTCATTCTTAGCCTTCAAAGCATCAATACCCTTTCTCATGTCCTCCCAGTTTATCCAACCTTCATCATTCAAGTCATACACCCAATCCCTAAAGGTGAAGCAATTGTAGATCGTGTGTCCCAGGATCCTATGGTAGGGGCAATACCTGGATGTGTCCGCATTGCGCGGAACACCTTCTCTTTGAGGTGGGAGTTGAATGGCATTACAAGCTAGCAAGCCATAAAAAATATCCGCCAATGATTCTGGCAGAGGTGGGTATGATGCTCGCTTAGCCATAGGACGACTGTAATTGGTCGGGGGAGGAACAGTTGAATAATGTTTCTAATTGGGCTGAGTGTCAGACTTAGGATGGGAATTGGGTGTCCTGGTTGGCTGTGCTAGCATACTGACCTGTTCATTGATGGTGACTCCTTCTGTGGTAGGAGTTGGTGTGGCTTTCTTGTTCCTATTTCTGTTCTCAAAGAACGAAGGTAGAGTGGAGTCTCGGATTTGAGACTGAACTACCCTAACTCGGTTATACAGCTGAGCGAATGTTTGAAGTTCGATAAGCATGAGAATAGCCCGGAGCTGAGGGGTAGCGTTGTTAACGAGCATAGTGACCGCTTGTGCTTTAGGGATGACAACCTCTGCTCTAGAAGCCATAGCTCTCCACCTATTAGCAAAGTGAGTGAAGTCTTCATCAGACTTCATTTTTTCCATTACAAGGTGAAACAAGGTAGGGGGCAAGGCTGCCATGTGGTTGAAGTGGGTAATGAATCTTTCAGAGACCATATCAAAGTTGATTAGGTCAGTGGCCGGTAGAGAAGAAAACCATCTCAAGGCCTCTCCTTCTATAGACTTCTGAAAAAGGTGGACAAGGAGGACTCTATCGAAGAGCCACTGGTGGGAATCCATGAGAAACCCATATAAGTGATGGTGTGGGTCAGTAGTACCATCGTACTTCCTGTACTTAGGTACTTTGAATCCTGGTGGAAAGTAGGCCGGAGGGAGCTTACAGTAGCTCAAAAGATAATGAGGTTGCCTAAGGCTGAGATTTTCGGCCATGAGTTGCCGCACACAAGTCTCAACCTCATTCTTATAGATGAACTCCTCCTGCTTGGGAGGTGTGACCTAGTTGATGAGATTAGATGGGATTGTTTGAGTTGGCAATGTTTGATTTGCCTGGGGTCGGCTAGAAGATCCTTGGAATTGAGTTTTCCGAGGAGTGGCATCCTGAATTTTGCCACGGGAGACCAACTGGATGAGTTGATCCGGAGTATAACGTGATAACACAGCAATAAGTTCCGGATCTTCTCCAGGATTTTGGAATGTTCTACTTGAAATTACTGGCTCATCTTCTCCCTGCGAGGTAGAAGATTCATCAGAATCTTTCCTCGGAAGTCCTTCTCTAGATGCTTGGAGAATACCTATGAAGGTTTGTTGTGGATCTTCTTCAATCTCGAACAGAGGGTTGTGTATAACATTGTTACCAAGCTCATCCATGTCATCATACACAGTGTTAACATACATTCAGTTCATCATGAAACACAGATCCTAAATGATTTTATATTTCACTTGAAAGGTTAACAGTGTATTATAAGTGTTGGTTTCTAACAAATCAAGTTCAAACCCTTAACGACCCTGGACTTTTTTCGAAACTTGTTCCACCAAGGTTTAGTTAAGTGTCTTAAATTTTGGAATAACTCTCTCAGTGACACCTATGGGTGGATGATTGTGAATGGAAAGGCTTAATTAATCCCTCACACAAACCCGAGGTTCCTATCGGGTGGTTTCAGGTACAACCCGCTCGGCGGCCAAGTGGGAATCCCTGGCTCGCGGAGACTCACGGAGGTTCCCAATAGAATAAGACTAGTCACACCCGAGTGGGAATCCACAGGTGGAGAGTCAAATACTGTGGGAGAGGTGACTAGAGATGTGATGCCGGCTCTTCCTTAAAACCGCCACGGAGAGTACCCCAAAAAACCCAGAAACTTAACAACCAACGGGTCAGAACATACAACGAATCAACAAAGCAGGCAACAACAGCATACATGAACAGAGGACGGCCAGGGGCTTGGCCGTCAAACGCAGAGGACGGCCAAGAGGTTGGCCGTCAAGTAGAGGAGGACGGCCTAGGGGCCCGCCATCTAATGGAGTGGACAGCCTGTGTGTTGGCCGTCCAATGGAGAGGACGGCCAGGGTACTGGCCGTCCAGGGGCGTAGACGGCCAGGCAAGTGGCCGTCCAAGATGTTGGACGGCCAACTACTTGGCCGTTTGGCGGCTTGAACGGCCTAACAATAGGCCGTTCGGATCAAAATAAAATATATCAGGGCCTTACCTTCTTAGCTTTGATCGCGATGCGCGCAGCGGGATATAGAGGTCCCACCGTGATCGCCAGATGGCTGTAGGCGCCCGGAACGTCCCCCGCCACTGCTGCGGGCGTCGGGCGAGGGCTTCTCCATTCGTCTTAGCACTGCGGCGATTTGGAAGGGTTAGGAATCAAAGTGTGTGATCGCCAGGAGCATTACCTTACGATCCCTGTACTCCGCAGGATGGTGAGAGTGATCGCATTCTGAGGGAGCGAGAGACGACGGATTCCTCTTCTCTTCCTCCGGCCGGCCAGAGGATGAGAGCTCAGCAGTCTGCACGTAGAAATGCGGTAAGGGTCCCTGAAAGGAAAAGACAAGACAAAAGAAGAAGATAACCCAATTAGGACTGTGATATGTAGAATCTATCCATGCAAATATAGAAATAAACTAAAATTGGAAGGGGACGCACCGGATGGGTGTTTGGAGAGGGAAGATGACCATATGTTATGGCCACCCACCTCCCGTTTTTTTGTTAAAACCTCTGGGGAGTAAGGGTTGCTAGGTCATCCTAACATGCATGCATGCAGATGGGAGTGCTTGTGTGTGAAAAGTGAAGTGATATGTTAAAAGAAAAAAGAGTAAGAGGAGGAAATGATGTTACGAAGTGGATGGAGAGTAGGAATGCAATGAAATGGAGAGGAGAAAAATAAGGAGAGAGTTAAGAGAACAAACCCATTTGGAATGCGAAAGATCCCTCCGGCTTGTCGACTGCCAAGGCTTTCTCCCGCTTGAAGTTCTTCCTGAAGCTCTCTAACTCCTTACCCGCTCAACTCCCCCTCTAACCTCAAAACCAACCCACTTGCCAACCCCCCTCTCGAGGGGACATGGGGGGTTTAAATAGGTGAAGGGAAAATAGGAGAAAATAGGGGTCTAAATCCCCGTAAATCATCAAAGAGCCAATGGGAAGTGGTCAAGAGTCGGAGGTGGTGCACGCGGCAGTCGCCGAAGTGGGGAATGATCGGAGTAGTGGGGGTGAGGGTGGCGAGTAGAGGAGATCGTGGGAAGACGAGGTCAAGATGGGAGTTAGGGGAGTGGGCGGCCAACCATCTTGCCTTCCAATCCCGTGGAAGGCCAAGTAGCTGGCCTTCCACGAAGAGGTGGAAGGCGGCCCGGTTGGCCTTCGAAGAGTGGTGGAAGGTAAGGGGTGGCCTTCGAAGGGTGGTGGAAGGCAAGGGGTGGCCTTCGAAGGGTGGTGGAAGGCGGACAGTTTGGCCTTCGAAGGATGGTGGAAGGCGGACAGGTTGGCCTTCCACGAAAAGGTGGCTAAAGTCGAGATTTGTTAATGGGCCTAATTATTAGTAGGCTGAAGTATGAGATGGCTAAGATGAGGGGTTTGGTGGTGATGGGCTAATGATGGATGGGATTCATGACCAAAGGGGGGTCCAAAATCGGTGTCTACAGTGGGCATGTTATGCATGACTATTATTATGAAATTTTAACATACTATATGACATAAAAACATACACTAACTTCTGTATCTTAACATCTTTCTTAACCTTTAAATATCATAAGTGGTCACACATATCACATATTTCACTTTAACATAGGACAAGCAACCATACAATGATGTCAGGTACTTCTTCTTCTTCTTTACCTAGTGGTATACAATCGAGAGATATTCTCATATCCCACCTAGATAGTATATAAACAAACTTTCAAGATTTAACCCGTTGTCTTAGGTATCTTTCTTATCCCCTTAGTCATTAACCGAGTAAATGAGGGAATTTGGAGGTGGCCCTCATCGAATCAAAAGATGGCCCCTATCATGTAGCACTTTGGTCCTGAGGGAATCAAGAGATGGCTCCCTCAATGTGGCACTTTGGTCCATATGGACAGAGGGCCCACATCACTGGCTTGGTGCATCCACTTAAGCATCTTAATATCTTAAATTAACACATGCATGCATGAAACAAATCTAGTTAATGCGAAGTTGACTCTAATGCATAATAGGTACTAATAATAGGTAATTATGCATAAAAGTAACAAAAATTAACAACCTGTAATATTTATCTAAACCATGTCATGGTAGGTTGACGTGATTCAAATAGCATCATCCTACCCTGACGCCTTTCAAGGAATTAACCATATTTTTAGATTTTCATTTAAAAGCCTAATTATTTTGAAAAATCATACACATGCAGGCACTGTTATGATCCTAAACATGTTGTAACATGTTAAATCATGATCTAGGCATGCTCGTGAAGTATTTACAAAATTAAATGAGCATTATCTATTATAATATCATGAAGATTCTAATGATTTCAACAACATTAAGCATGATTTATCTAACATAATATTTTCATCTTTATATGACATAAAACATGGACCAAAATCATCTACATGTATGGCTATTCATGATAGAAACACATCATCATGATTACATGGAATTTGGATAGGAAATTAAACATGGAACTTAATCATGCTTGAACCTGCATGAAGCTGAATAGCTTTAGGCATGGCTGACACGATTTAAATCACGTCAGCTAGTCCTAATGCATTTCAACGTCTATAGGCAGACTTCTAGATTCCTACATAAGGGAAAATGAAGAGGGAAGGGAAGAAGAAGACAGATCTATGCATCATATCTTTGTTCCAGAACATCAATAAAAAATCCATGCATCACATACCATATAGTACATAGTAAACTCGGTTGAAAATAAAAAAAAAATTGTACATAAAATACTTTGTTCTTCGGGTTCATCATCACTTGCCTCACACATGTAGCACAACCACGTGAAGAAGCTTGCCACTAACAAGGCGAAAACATACAACAACACCTCACTGTCACACTCACCCTATGCCGTACACTGCCCGTCCGCGAAGAACGGCTACCGTTTCTCCCTTACAATCTCTCTCCAGGGTTCCAAATGGCTTAGAGGTAGATAGAGGGGTTGGGGACACACTGAGGGACTTAAATAGGCCTCAAACATGAGTCACAAATGGACTACAATCGCACACAAAGGAGGAAACACAAGCTATGGGTTAGACTTAGAAATAGGTGAATCGTGTCAGCTCGACCTGACACACTCAGCACATTTGAATCATAATAAATCACGAAGTATTCAATAAATCTGAAAACTAATCCCACTATTGGGCCTACCAGGGTACTAATAGGCTTATAATGGGTCTACAAAGATGCCAGGTGTTACACCATCTCCCCCTTAAATAGAATTTGTCTTCAAATTCACGAAAATAAATCACACAACAACAAGCAACACAATCTAAGCATGCTTACCAAACAAATGGGGATAACACCTCCTCATCTTGGACTCAACCCCTATGTGGCTTCCCTCGAAAGAATGATTCCGCCACAACACTTTAACCAAGGGGATCTTCATGTTCCTCAGTCCCTTCTCTTTAGAATCCATGATCTGCACGGGTTGTTCCTCATAACTTAGGTTTGGCTGAACGTCCAACGGCACATAGTCAATCACATGACTTAGATCTGAAACATACTTCCTTAGTAAAGAAACATGGAATATATCATGCACATTGCTCAAGAAATGTGACAATGTCAATATGTAAGCCACTTCTCCAACTCTCTCTAGAATCTCAAATGGACCAATAAACCTAGGGTTCAACTTATCTCATTGTCCAAATATCAGCATTCCCCTGGAAGGAGAAACTTTCATAAACACATGATCGCCTACCTCAAAAGACAACTCCTTTCTTCCTTGATCTACATAACTCTTTTGCCTGCTATGAGCTGCCAACAATCTCTGCCAAATCAACTAAATCTTCACAATACTCACCTATACAATCTCTAGTCTGAGCAACTATCTCTCGCCAGACTCCTCCCAGCATAATAATCACCTAAACGGCTAGGGCTGTAAACGGGTAGGATACAGATACGGAAACAGGTATTTTCGTTTTCCGATTCCGATAAGGATAGTTTATTTCCGTTTCCGATTCCGATAAGATCGGAAAGTACATTATCCGTTTCCGTTTCTGATGAAATCGGAAAGACTATTTTCCATTTCCGATTTGTTTCCGATTCCGATATCAGAATCAGATATTATTTCCAATAATTATCGAAAATTACTGATTTCTTGATTTATTTGTTTAAAACATATAAAATAAAACCTAAATATAACCAATACATCTTAGTATATTAGATAATGATTAATTATATTAGATAATGATTAATAAGATTAAAACAATCCTAAGGTTAATATTATTCTCAATAATAAATTTAATAACAATCGGAATCGGAAAGCAGATGGGGAAACAAGAGTTTCTGTTTCCGATTCCAATAACTTATCGGAAATATCCGATTTCGATTCCAATAGCTATCGGATGGATATTTTTTATCGGAAACGGATATTTTTTTTCGGTAACGGATCGAAAAATCGGATAATCGGGTTTCCATTGACAACCCTATACACGGCCTACCATACAAGGCCTCAAACGGTGCAATATCGATGCTAGCATGATAACTATTGTTATAAGCAAACTCAACCAATGGCAGGTTCCTATCCCAATCACATTTCCAATCCATACTATAAGCTCTCAACATGTCCTCCAATGTTTAGATGGTCCCCTCTAACTAGCCATCTGTATGCAGGTGAAACGCTATACTAAACTTCAACTGGGTTCCCAAACCTCTTGGAGACCCTTCCACACTCTAGATGTGAATCTAGAATCTCTATCTGATATAATAGACTTCGTCACACCGTGCAATCTCACAATAGAATCAACATACAATTTGGCTTAACTCTCTACTGACTGCTTCACCTTGATAGCTAGAAAGTGTGTAGACTTGGTGAATCTATCAACAACCACCCAAATGGCATCATTGCCCCTCACAGAATGAGGCAGTCCAACCACAAAGTCCATAGTGACATGCTCCCACTTCCACTCTCGGATCTCAATCTGCTGCAAAAATCCTAACAGCCTCTAATGCTCTACCTTAATCTGCTGACAAACCAGACATATAGAAACAAACTTAGGTATATCTCCCTTCATACATGTCCACTAGAAGGTCCTCTTCATGTCCTAGAACATCTTAGTGCTGCCCGGGTGCACAATGAACTTAGACCGATGAGCTTTAGTCATTAGTTCTTTCTTCAGTTTTGGATCATCAAGTACACAAATCATGCTCTAAAATCAGACTACCTCATCAATATCTCTACTAAAATTAGGCTTCTCTACAAGACTCTGCCGCTGTTGATCATGTTTCTGCGCTGCAATCACCCTCCCGACCATAGTTGATCTGATAGACAACTGCAATAATGAAGCAACAACCTCCTCAATCAAACTCTAATCTCGCAGCATAATGAATTTGTTCCTACTCAAGGCATCAGCCACTACATTGGCTTTACCTAAATGATAGCGCAGCTCAAAATCATGGTCCTTTAGGAACTTTATCCATCATCTCTGCCACAGGTTCAACTCCTTTAAGAGAAGAGATACTTCAAGTTATGATGGTCTGTAAACACTTGGAACTGAACACCATACATATAAAGCCGCCAAATCTTTAAAACATGAACAACCGCTGCAAGCTCCAAATCATGGGTCAAGTAATTTAGTTCATGATCCTTCAATTTCCTGGAAGCATAAGCAATCACCCAACCATGTTGCATCAACACACAGCCCAAACCCTGCCTCGAAGCATCTGTGTACACAACAACCATCTAGCCAACTTGATAAGGCAAGAATTGGAGCAATGGTCAAACAGGTCTTCAACTTCTAGAAACTCTTCTCACATTCATCCGACCACACGAACTTCACTCCCTCCCAGGTCAACTTGGTCAAAGGAGCTGCCAGAGTAGCAAAACCCTCAATGAATCTCTTGTTGTAACCAATAAGACCCAAAAAACTCATGATCTCAGTGGAAGTCTTAAGAACTTCTAATTCCAAAATAGCCTACACCTTCAACGGATCAATTGCAACACCATCCTTCGAATATTATGACCAAGAAAGTACATATGATCCAACCAAAACTCACACTTACTAAACTTAGCAAATAATTGATGGGCTCTCAAAGTCTCTAGCACAATCCTCAGATGCTCACATAAAGTCTCAACATCAAAAGAATACACCATCACATCACCAATGAACACTATTAAAAATTGATCATGATAAAGCTTGAACACCCTATTCATCAAGTCCATAAAAGTTGTTGGGGTGTTAGTCAGGCTGAATGGCATCACCAGAATCTCATAATGGCCATAACGGCTCTGAAATGCCGTCTTAGGCACATCCTCATCCTCAGCTGATCATACCCAAACCTCAAATCAATCTTGGAAAACACCTTTGATGCTTGCAACTGATCGAACAATTTTTTTATTCTTGGTAAGGGATATTGATTCTTGATAGTCACCCGATTCAACATCTTATAGTTAATGCACAGCCGCGTCGAACCATCCTTCTTCCTGACAAACAACGCAGGGGCTCCCCAAGGGGACACACTAGAGTGAATACAAGCAACTCCTATAAATGCTTCTTTAATTATGCAAGCTCTACTAGTGCCATACGATAAGAAGCCTTAGAAATTGGCTCCGTACTAGTCAATAGTGAAAGCAATCTCCCAAACATGTTGCAAACTAGGCAAATACACAGAGAAAATATTAGCAAAATCCCTGACAATCTCAACATCTGCAACACTAGGAGACTGACTCTCCTCAACAACAGAACACGGATAAGCACTGCACCGTCATTACCTGGAATATGAAATATGATCTTCCTACTACGACAATCCAATAAGGTATAGTGCAACTCCAACTAATCCATCCCAAGAATCATGTCAAAATCCTCCATCTCAAGAACAAACAGCTGAGTGGATAACCTCCTAATATGAATCTCCACACAAATAGAAACAATGCATTCATCCAACCGAACTACCCCTCCCGGACTGAAAATAGTCATAAAAATTAGAACCTCCACCACATCCATCTTCCCTATAAGAATATGAGCAAACCTCCGAGCAACAAATGAGTGGGTAGCACCAGTATCAAATAGAACTCTAGCATGCATATCATTGATCATAATAGTACCTTCAGTGACGTTCTCCGCTACCTCCATATCTTCTCGAGCCAACACAACAACACGAGCAAGGACTTGCTATCTAGTTGGCTGGTCCTTCAGCTTTGAGAACTCCCCAATAATGTGACCAAGCTCGCCACAACCGAAGCACTTGCCTGCCGTCCACAAGCACTCTAACCACTATGGGGGCGTCCACATTGCTTGCAAATAGTGTGAGTCGATGCTACTCTCGCTACTGGCAGTACTAGCCTGGCTACTGGTGGCACTTATCTAGCTACTAGTGGCATAAGGGCCTTAGCTAGGGCCCATTGAGGTGCTCTCTGGAACACTAGCTGCTTTCACTTCTTCTGGAATGTCGATATAGAACTTTCTCTCTCAGTGCAGTCTTGCACTTCTCAACGAAGATCTCATGCTTGACCTCCTATGGACATACTGCCTCGACAACCTCTTCCTTGGTGGTAAAGTTACGAGCTACCAGCTTCGTCCTCAGAATTGACTTTAGACATGTCATGAACTTATGCATCTTCCAACACCCATCCATGCACATGCGAGGCGCAAACTTCGACAAACTCTGAAAACTTTTCCTCACACTCCATTGATCCTATCTGTCCCTTGGTCAGATCTAAGAACTCCTGCACCATTCGTTCCTGAACAAGAGGAGGAAAGAACTTGTAAGGATTGAGGTTTTCGGATCCGGTTATCGGGTCAGTTTTCGGGATCGGATCCCGTAGTTCAGGCCTTGATGGGGCTGGGACTCTTTTCAGTTTCGCGTCGAGCCTGCGAGATGCGGTTTAAACGGCGTCCAGCAATGTAGACGTGTTTTAGGCTGTGCCACGTGGGCGCCACGTGGGCTGGCCTTGGGTCGCGAGAGTACAGCCCCGGTCATATCGTCTGAATGGCGTCTTGGATGGACGACGCCATTCAGAGTACGACCATGACTTGTCAGTGTACGGCCCGGTCTTGTCGTCTGAAAGACGTCGGGCGTGCACGACGCGTTTTACCCAGCTTCTGGTTGACCCCGCGAACCCTCCTTCCTTTCCCTCATTCCCTCCTTCCTCTCCTCTCTCCTCTCTCCCTCTTACGACTCCGGCGGCCCCTTTCCCCCTCCTTCCTTTTCCTCCCTCCATTTCACCTCTCCCTCCACTCCAGTAACCTCCTAACTCCCACCACTACCACCACCATCTCCTCCGCGGCGTTTTTCTCTCCGGACGGCGGCCGACGTCCCGGTGGAGTAACGGCATCCACGGTGGTACCGGCGGCAGCGTGGGGCGAGACGGGTTGGCGGCTTGGAGCTTGGAGGAGTTCGAGTAACCGGTAGGGTGACGATCCCCGTGGTATTTTAACTTAAAAGCATGTTTTCCCGCTTTGAAGCATGATGCATGTATGGGATTTTTGGGTACAATAAGCATGTATAGGGGCTTTCTTGATGGATATGGTGGTTATCAATGTAGATTCATGGGTTTTCCTATGATAGATTGGTTTTCCTCTTCGTTTTCCCCTTCTTGGGTGTTTTTGGGACGAATTTGGGGTTAAAAGGGACCCTCGGGTCGAGCTGCAGAAACCAGGTTTCTGGCGCTGAATGACGTCGTGCTAGGACGACGCCATTCAGAATGGCGACGGTCCAACACGACGCCATTTAGGCAGAAATCGTCCTGATAACGGTTTCTATCATAATGGACTTCTGTTGTGAATGGCGTCCAGGGGCAGCGACGCGTTTTTAAAAGACGACGACTGGGCACGACGCCTTTTAGGCCATGTTCTGAAGCCGAGATTTCATGAACCAATCTAGGAGACTTAAATGGCGTCGGCCTTAGGCGACGCGATTCAAGATAAATCACATTAATTCATACTATTAACATATCTTCACACTGTTAGCTAGTTTGGTTAACTGCATGTTTTAAATCGTACTCGAGGATAAGGATTTTTATGTGATCGGAACGCACGGTGTTGTGTTTCATGCGACCGTGGACCTAGAGTGACAGTTGTAACGCTTGCCACCCTGTGTCGGTGTGGGAGGAACACAGCGTCAGTGTGGGAGTGGCAGGGTGACGCCTAGAGAGAGGGTCACCTAGTATACCCCGGGGTTAACTAGTACCGGTGTTGGAGTGGTACCTGTGTGGAGTGTCACTCGTGCTGAGGGAAGTAGTAACCACCTAGAGCCAGTTGGGCCGGAATAGCTAGCGTACTATCCGAGGGGTTACTGTTTGGTCTCAACGGGTCGGTGTTTCTCGCGTTCGGCGGTGTGGTTGGCGTGTTTTGCCGAAACGCTGGTTGTGGGTTCCATGGTAAAATGGTTTCAGAATTATGTTTGTTGCGTTTCGAATGCATGTGGTTTATATCAAGATTTAGAAGTAATAATTACTGCTTTACTTGCTTACCTTACCATTTTCTGTGTTACTGCACTTTGGGTGCGTGAGTGGGCGGTGAGGATTGAAGGATCCCTACTGAGTCTTTTCGTTGAGACTCACCCCTGCGGTTTTCAGGTGAGGGTTCCAGGCAGGCTTAGCGAGGAGAGTGCTGCTTTGGGTTGCGCGCCAACAGCCGTTGTTCCGGGGTATGCCCCGACGTAGTTGTTATTTTATTTTCTGGCATGTACACTTAATTATTTCTTTTCAGTTGGAGTATGTTATTATTTGCTGTGTCAAATCGCATTGTAATAACTTTTAATTTTTGCACTTTCTTTTTAATTCAATGAGATGTGAATGTTTAGCTTAGTTTATTATTTATTTTCCGAACTTATTTAGATCCTGGTTTGGCTCCAAACTAATGATTCGGTACTCATTTAGTAATCGGATCCCCGATTATAGGGTGGCAGGTCGTTACAGAACTTCCCCCTAAAAGTAGTAAGGAACTCCTCCCATGAAATCTCTAGCTCCACTCCAACAAACTTCATCCTCAACATAAAAGTCCACCATACATCTATCCTCTCCTGAAGCATATAGCTCATCAAGCTCACCTTGTCAACCTCTGGACTTCTAATTGCCCAGAAGATTTTCTCTAACTCCCAAATCCAATTCTCAGCCACCATGCGATTGCTCTCCCCCTTAAAGGATGATGGATCCATGCTTCTAAATCTCTGCATCGCCGTCAACCCCTGGCGGACCTCTGGTTCCACTGGCACCTCCATGATATGAATCTGATTTGATAAACTACTATGCCATGTTGATTTGCTTGGTGATATGTAATTAGAAATATCTTTAGTTCGATATTTGATGTATTCATTTCATAGCTAGTAGAATTTGATAAGTTAGATAAGAATTTGATTCAACCCATCATACTAAGTAAGCTATATAATATTCGATGTGTTCATGTTATTAGAAAATACATCTGATTTGGTAGACCTTTATTTGACAATGCTTTTGTATTATGTTCTTATTTGAGCTATATATAGAACTATGTAAAATCATCATACTTAGTATAATTATATAATATGATTTGCAAAGTTACTTTATGTTAAGTCATGTGGATGATTTGAAACCTCCTAAGTGGTGAACTCATAAATCTGACCAACCGTTTTTCAAGAGAAGTCGATTCAGGATTTACCTAAGTAGAAAATCAAGCATATATAATTTTCAAAATAACCTTTGATTATCTTAGTCAATTAGAAATTTACTTTATGAATTAATAGTTTGATGTAGTAGAGAATGATGAAAGATAGATGTATTTTTTTTATTTGGTGAAATTAAGAGTTTAAATATTAATTGATGGATATTGCAATTTGTAAACTTTAGTATTAGTTATGTTTTAGATATTTCAGATTAATTGATAGTTATGGCATTTACTTAAATCACCTTTTAGTTGTTTAGTTGTCATATCTTTTGTCATGATGAAATTTATCCTAAGATTATGTAGTACAAAGTTGAAAAAATAAATAAATTAGATTCGGGGTGTAGAAATTTTAGACCATAGATAATTCGTCATGATGATCCATAACCTATCCCTCTGCCCAAATCTCACCACTCCTTTAAAAGGAGACACATTTAAAAATATATGATCAACAACGTCGAAAGTTAGGTCTTTCCTTCCCTGATCTGTGTAGCTCCTCTGTCTGTTGTGTGCTGCCATCAACCTCTGTCTGATCATATGAATCTTCTCTGAACTTGACTGCACTAAATCTAAGCCAATCAGTTGCCCCCCTCCAAACTCTTCCCAGCACAAAGGTGATCTGAAGGGTCTACCATACAAAGCCTCAAATGGAACCATACCAATGCTACCATGAAAGGTGTTATTATAAGCAAACTCAACCAAAAGCAAATTCCTATTCCAATCTCTCTTTCAATCCAAACTGCACACTTTCAAGCTATCCTCTAAGGTCTGGATAGTCCTCTCTAACTGACCATCTATTTGTAGATGAAAAGTTGTACTAAACATCAACTGCATCTCCAAAGCTTCTTGAAGGCCCTTCCACACTCTGGAAGTAAACTTGGAATCTCTTCAGCACACCATGCAATCTCACAATGTTATCCACATACATCCTAGTCAAACTATCTGCTGACTGCTTCACCTTAATGGGCAAAAAATACGCTGACTTGGTGAACCGATCTACAACTACCCATCATTGCCTCTCAAAGATCAAGGCAAATCAATAACAAAGTCCATGGTGATGTGTTCCCACTTCCACTCAAGAATCTCAATCTTATGCAACAAGCTTGAAGGTCTCTAGTGCTTTGCCTTCACTTGTTGGCAAAGCAAACATTTAGAAACAAGCTCAGCAATTTCAATCTTCATATCTACCCACCAGAACGTTCGCTTCAAATCTTGAAACATCTTGGTGTTCTCCTGGTGCACTGTGAAGTTAGATCGATGTGTCTCAGTCATAAGCTCCTCCTTTAATTATGGACTATCAAGTACAAAAATCTTGTTCTGAAAATGAACCACCCCTTCATCATCCCTGCTAAAATAGGCTTCCATCCTAGAATCTACATCTACGGGTCATCCTTCTGTGCAGTTACAACTCTATCAACAATAATTAATCTAATAGACAATTAAGATAAAGAAGTAGTAACTTCCTCAATCATCTTCCAATCTTGCAACATCATCAGCCTCTTCCTGCTCAAGGCATCGGCCACAACATTGTCCTCCCCTGGATGGTAACTCAGCTCAAAGTCATAGTCCTTCAGGAACTCTATCCACCTCCTCTGCCTCAAGTTCAGCTCCTCTTGAGAAAAGTTGTACTTCAAACTCTGGTGATTTGTCAAAACCTGGAACTCAACTCCATACAAATAGTACCTCCAAATCTTCAAAGCATGCACAGCGGCTTTAAGCTCCAAATGATAAGTCATGTAATTCAATTCATGGTCCTTCAACTACCTGGAAGCATAAGTAATCACACGTTCATACTGCAACAGAACACAATCCAAACCCTGCCTAAATCATCAGTATAAACCATATATCCCTCAAATCCATGGGCAAACCAACAAGTGGAGCAGTGGTCAAACATGTCTTTAATTTTTGGAAACTCTTCTCACAATCATTCGACCACATAAACTTCACAGTTGAGTCAACCTTGTCAAAGGGGCTGACCAAGTAGCAAAACCCTCAATGAATTGCATGTAGTAACCTAAAGACCCAAAAAAACTCCTGACCACAATGAGAGTCTTGGAGACCTCCCAGTCCAACATGTTAGTCTTAGGTAGCCTACAAGCCAATTTGACTATGTAAATCTCGTTCATTTATTTAATAAAGTGACATTATTTCATTCTGTATAATTTGTATTAATTATCGTCTCATAATGAAGTCCGTGAATATATGCGATGATGATCAGATTATGATGAGATCATACTAATGAGACTGATCACTTAAACACACATATTCTTAATAGTTCCTAGTTGGAGGATATCCGAGAAGGACATCGGATATCCGATTAGACTAGTACATATTATTTCTGCTCATACGATAAGGGTGACTGATCTCATAGTCACTCATGTGGAAACACTAAGGCAAATTTATAGGCACTCATTAGAGAATGAGTTCACTGAACTAATCCGACTGAATCGTTGGATGGTATAGTACCTCATTGTCAACCAGCTTGATTCTATTGTCGCAGTTGCGTAGATGATCGTCGGACCTAAGACACCAAGGACACCTTGTCGGCGGACTTCTATACTTTGACCTTGGTTTACGGATCTCTATTCAAGGGATTCTAAATAGCCAAGGATCGAGTAGTGTGGAATACCGTCGAAGGGAATTGAGTGTCAATAAGGAATCATTCCCTCTCGGTACTTAGAGAGAGAATGCTCTACGAAGGATGCACAAGAGTCCCTGGCCAGGGCGGACGATAATATCGGGAAAGGAATTTTTCGATATTATACGGCAGCATCTGGTCCAAGTGAGTCAACTAGTTAAGGTTTGACGGTACACCATATCCTGAGTTGACTCGAGAGAATTGTACCAATGAAGGATTATATCCACGCGGTAATTATCGACGGGAAGGTTCCAAAAGTGCGTTGCTTAACCCCAATACCTTCTGGGTTCACTCGGTATTGCTTGGCACCCAACGTGACCGGAGACCCAACAGAATTTAATGTGTGACATTCATTCGATTGATTAATTAATTAATATAAGTTATTAATTGATTAATCGAGTCAGTGAGGGGTCACTGGGCTTAATGGGCCATTAACCGGACTAGTAATTGGGCTTAAAGGGTCACACGCAAATGATTCTCAAGGCAATAGATTAAAAGTGGGTTTTATATTAAATTGGGGGTTTTTATGAACGGGCTAAGTAAGCCAGACTGCTGCTCAACCCTAACCGCCTCCTCCTCTCTCCCTCTCTCTCTCTCTCTCTCTCTCTCTGGTGCCCAAGGCTGGTCCTCTGTTGTGGGTCTACTCCGCCGCCTTCTCCGACTCCCGTTCGACGGGTATTCGATCGCACATTACGGCGGCCGTGCAGCGATCGGCGGACTATTCGTGGGTTGCGAAGAATGAGGGTAGTAAGGAAATCCAGTGCGAGGAGGATCGCGTGGACTTCACTAAAGGCGGGGCGTTTGCACGACTGGCAGTATCACACCGACGGAACCATTCGGACGCAGATATGAATCCACGCGCGGTAATGTCCGATTACCTGTTCTAATCATTTTTAGATTATTCGAAACAGAAACGGATCGCAAAATGTTTTATTCAATTTCCACTACGTTTGCGATCCCGATAAACCAACAATGGTATCAGAGCTACATTCCACTGTTTCTCGTCCGTTTCGGGCTCCGAAAGTAATTTTTTCATGAATTATTCCATGCATCGTTTTAATTTTTACGTAAGGATGATAATCATGAGATGATTGATGTGATTAGATTGTTTATTTTTGTGTGAAAATTAGATTCAATTTTGGGTATTTTTGGAGTTCTTTATGCGATGAAGAACGGGGTTAATGGCAGCTTCGTTCGAGGTTCCTAAGCGTTGGGAAGGAGGGCCGGGACTCCGGATCCTCAAGGAAGGGACGCCAGTCGTCACTGGACTCATTGCCAGCGCTGGAGGGGCGGCTGGAGGTGGCCAGTTGGAGGGGATCTCCCTTCTTCTTCCTCCATCTCCACAGTTTTTAGAAAACCAGAAATAAAGGGGAAACAAAGGGGTCGGCCGACTAGGAGTTGGGCAACCCTGGCGAGCCCACCGGCGCCGGGGCCGTCGCCATCCGGGCCGAGCGGCGCTGGCGTGGCCTGTCCGGCCGCCGGGGAACCCCTACAACCCCAAACCCCGCAGCCATGTCCACGCACCAGAAACTAAGGCTTTCGGGTGAACAGTAGGGAGCGTCGGGTTAGGGGAAGCAGTCTAGCCGGGTCAGGGCCCTAGCTAGACCGAGGCCAAGCTCTGCTCATTATTGCCCGAGCCCTGGCTCGGCCCAATCGGGCTAAGCCCCTTCCCTTTATTCCCTTCTTGACCCTATTAAAACACCATAGCCCATTAAAATACAATTAAAATTCGATTTCAGTTTTAAAATTCAAAAATTATTTTGAAATTTTAAATTGTTATTCAATTTTGTTTTATTGGGCATTAATGATTATGTTGATTATTAATTAGTAATTACAATTAACATGATCATTAATTAATAATTAGAGTTAATTTAAGTGTTAAATTAAAAATTAATTTTAATTGACTAATCTAAGTCTTAAATTAGTATCTATCAGTTAATTAAAGTTAATTGTTAATTTAAATGTTAAATTAATAATTAATTTTTAATTAACTAATCTAAGGTTTTGATTAAAAGTTTTTAATTAATTGGTGTTAATTATTAGTTTAAATCTTAAATTAGTGATTAACAAAAATTAACTAATCTAAGAGTTAGATTAGTAGGGAACTATGTCGTCGAATAATCCACTCCGTAGCATACTTGATGCCAATCTTTTGACTAGCTTGAACTACTCGGTTTGGCTCAGAAACCTAAAGAATGTCTTTAGATCTGAGTACATTGCCTACGTCCTTGGAGTAGATCCTCCTGTTCAACAAGCATTAGATGCCCCTGAGGCAGTGATAATCGCATATGATAAAAGGAAGAAGGACAATGGCAAAGAAGTAGTAAAGGGTGACTGCTTCTATTGTAAGCAAAATGGTTATTGGAAGAGGAACTGTAAGGAGTTTCTCAACAACAAAGCTCATGGAAAAGTAAAACTATCAAAAGCTTCAGATATCTATATGATAGATATCAACTTGTCAGTTAGAGATTCCACATCCTGGGTATTGGATACTGGATGTGCTTCTCATATATGCCATAATGTGTAGATGCTGACAAGTAAACGCAAGTTGAGAAAAGGCAAGGTGGAATTGAGGCTAGAAAACGGCGCAAAAGTTGCGGCAGTTGCTGTAGGGACAGCAAACTTCAGGCTTCTATCGGGAGACGTCTTATCATTGGAAGATTGTTATTATGTTCCTAACATAATAAAGAATATCATATCAATATCTTGTTTGGATAAGATTAGATATAGGTTAACTATTGAGAACAAAAGTTGTTCGATTTATTATGGTAATAAATCAATAGCTTCGGCACATTTAGTCAACGGTCTATATCTTTTAGATGTTTCTTACTACAATCTTCACATTAATAATGCTCTTAAAAAGAGTAAGAATTGTGTGAACCAAGCCAACATGTGGCATTGTAGACTTTGACACATTGGTAAAAGCAGGCTGCAAAAGTTGCACACATATGGATATTTAATTGCATTCGATTATGAATCGTTTTCAACATGTGAGTCTTACCTTATGGGAAAGATGGTAAAATATCCATTTAATGGACATGGAAAATGTGCTAAGGACGTTTTGGAACTAATATATTCAGATGTATGTGGTCCAATGTCCACCCAAGCCAAAGGTGGCTTCTCGTACTTCATCACATTTACCGACGACTTCTCAAGATTCGGCTATGTGTACTTAATGAAGTACAAGTCGGAAGTATTTAAGAAGTTTAAAGAGTTGAAGAATGAAGTAGAGAAGCAGACATGAAAGAGTATTAAAACACTTTGATCAAATCGAGGAGGAGAATACTTGAGTACTAGTTTCGCACAATTCCGAAAGGATAATGATATCCTTTCTCAGTTGACCCCTCCATACACACTACAGATGAATGGTGTATCTGAAAGGATGAATCGCACCTTGTTAGACATAGTGCGATCCATGATGAGTTTTTCATGTTTACCAGTGTCCCTCTAGGGTTATGCTCTAGAGTCAGCAGCATACTTACTGAACAGAGTACCCAGCAAGTCTGTGACCTCTACTCCATATGAGATATGGAAAGGCAGAAAATCAGAATTTAAATATGTTAAAGTTTGGGGTTGTCCTGCTTATGTAAAGAGGCATGATCCAGACAAGTTGGAATCACCAACTGATAAATGCAGGCTTGTCTGATATCCAAAGGAAACCTTTGGATACTATTTTTACCATCCTGGTGAACAAAAGATGTTTATCGCCAGGAATATTGTCTTCCTGAAAGAGGAATACCTTTTCCAAAAAGACAGTGGGAGTAAAATAATAATGAAAGAGGTTCCAGATCCCCAAACAGCTGCAATATCATCAGATGAGCTATTAGTTCTTGAATTTGTTCAAGTACAAGCAGATCAGCCTCGCAGATCTGGTAGAGTACCTAAACTACCCGAACGATATGTGGGACATATCGCTGAAGGAGAGTCGAATGTAGAATATAATGAGGATGATGATCCTAAAACCTAACAGGAGGCCATAGAAGGCCAAGATGCTGGAAAATGGCGAGAAGCCTTGAACTCAGAAATCCATTCCATGTACACCAACCAAGTTTGGAACTTGGAGGACTTGCCCAAGGGTATTGTACCCATTGGATGCAAGTGGATCTTTAGAGAAAGATCAGTGCAGATGGACGGATCAACACTTATAAGGCAAGGTTGGTGGCAAAGGGATATCGCCAAAGGCAAGGAATTGACTATGACAAGACTTTATCACCAGTTGTCATGATAAAATAGTAAAATAGTACTATAAGAGGTTGCAAATCCCCAAATAGCTACAATATCATCAGATGAGCTATCAGTTCCTGAATCAGTTCAAGTACACACAGATGAGCCTCGCAGATCTATTAGAGTACCTAGACTACCCGAACGATATGTGGGACATATCGCTGAAGGACAGTCTAAGGTAGAATATAATGAGGATGATGATCTTAAAACCTACCAGGAGGCCATAGAAGGCCCAGATGCCGGGAAATGGCGAGAAGCTATGAACTGAGAAATCTAGTCTATGTACACCAATCAAGTTTGGAATTTGGAGAACTTGCCCAAGAGTATTGTACCCATTAGATGCAAATGGATCTTTAAGAGAAAGATCGATGCAAAAAGACGAATCGACACTTATAAGGGAAGGTTGGTGGCAAAGGGATATCGTCAAAGGTAGGGTTGTAAATGGGTAGGATATGGATACGGAAACAGGTCTTCCCGTTTTCCCATTCTGATAACAATAACATGTTTATGTTTCCGATTCCGATAAGATCGGAAAGTGCATTTTTCATTTCCGTTTCCGATAAAATTGGAAAGTCTATTTTCCGCTTTCCGATTAGTTTCCGATTCCAATATCAGAATCGGATATTATTTCCAACAATTACTGAAAACTGTTAATTTCTTGATTTATTTATTTAAAATATATAAAATGAGACCTAAATATAACCAATACGCCTTAGTATATTATACAATGATCAATAATATTAAAACACAATGACGGTAACGATGTATCCATAAAGCTACATTTAAAAATCTTTAATAATAATCGGAATCGAAAATCGAAAAGCGGATATGAAAACAGGTGTTTCCGTTTCCGATTCCAATAGCTTATTGAAAATATCCGATTCCGATTCCGATAACTATCGGGCGGATATTTTTTATGGAAAATGGATTTTTTTTTTCGGTAACGGATCGAAAAATCGGATAATCGGATTTCCGTTGATAGCCCTAGTCAAAAGCAAGGAATTGACTATGATGAGACTTTCTCACCAGTTGCAATGATAAAGTCGATCAGATTCTACTCGCCAAAGCTGCACACTTCGATTACAAGATCTGGCAAATTGATGTGAAGATTGCCTTCCTCAACGATAATCTTGAGGAGGAGGTGTATATGATACAACCTGAAGGTTTCACATCCAAAAAAATTTCAGATAGAGTGTGCAAGTTTCAAAGGTCTATTTATGGACTGAAACAAGCTTCCCGGAGCTAGTACATAAGATTTGACGAGGCTGTCAAATCTTATGACTTCATTAAGAATGAAGATGAGCCTTGTGTGTACAAGAAGACCAGTGGGAGTGTAGTCACCTTCTTAGTTCTTTACGTAGATGATATACTACTCATTGGAAATGATATAGCTATGATGTCATCAATAAAGATCTGATTGTCGAAAAACTTTTCTATAAAGGATTTGGGAGAGGCATCCTACGTATTAGGATTACAGATCTATAGAGATAGATCAAAGAGGATGCTCGGAATGATCCAATCTATGTACATAGACACTATTGTCAAAAGGTTTGGTATGGAAAATTCTGAGAGAGGTCTCATACTGATGAGACATGGAATTTATCTCTCAAAGGAGCAGTCTCCTAAGACTCCTAATGAGAGGGCATTCATGGATAGAGTATCCTATGCTTCTGCCATAGGATCTATCATGTATGCTATGCTATGTACATGGCCTGATGTAGTATATGCTCTAAGTGTTACAAGCAAATTTCAGGCTGATCCAAGCGAAGAGCACTGGAAACCAGTGAAATGTATACTTAAGTACTTAAAAAGAACTAATGATATGTTTCTTGTCTATGAAGGAGGTGACTTGAAACTGCGAAGCTTTACTGAATCGAGTTTTCAATCAGATCCAGATGATAACAAGTCTACATCTGGGTTTGTGTTTACTTTGAATGGAGGCGCACTGTCCTGTAAGAGTTTCAAGTAAGAAACCACTGCAGATTCGACGATAGAAGCTAAGTACATCGCTGCAGCTGAAGTCGCCAAGGAAGCAGTGTGGTTGAAGAAATTTATCACTGACCTCGGTGTAGTTCCCAGCATCTCTGATCATGTTCCGTTGTTGTGTGACAACAATGGAGTATTTGCACAAGTGAAAGAGCCGTGGTCTCATCAGAAATCGAAGCATATACTGAGGCACTTTCATCTAATCAGAGAGATCATTTCCAGAGGAGATGTAGTGGTGGAAAGAGTTCCATCTGAACAATGTAACAGATCCACTAACAAAGCCATGGGCTCAAAATGTGTTTAAGCGTCACCTAGAGTCTATAAGTTTATTACATAAAGGTGATTGGCTTTAATCCAAGTGGGAGATTATTAGTCTTAGGTGGCCTACAAGCCAATCTGACTATGTAAATCTCGTTCATTTATTTAATAAAGTAGCATTATTTCATTATGTATAATTCGTATTAATTATTGTCTCCTAATGAAGTCCGTGAATATGTACGATGGTAATCAGATTATGATGAGATCATACTAATGAGATTGATCACTTAAACACATATATTATTAATAGTTCCTAGTCGGAGGATATCTGGGAAGGACATCAGATATCCAGTTAGACTAGTACAGATTACTCATGTTCATACGATGAGGGTGACTGATCTCATAGTCACTCGTGTGGAGACACTAAGGCGAATTTGTATGTGCTCATTAGAGAATGAGTTCACTAAACTAATCCAATTTAATTGTTGGATGGTATAGTACCTCACTATCAACCAGTTTGATTCTATTGTCGCAGTTACATAGATGGTCCTCGGACCTGAGACACTAAGAACACCTTGTCGGTGGACTTCTGTATTTTGAACTTGGTTTACAGATCTCTATTCATGAGATTCTAAATAACCAAGGATTTGATACAACGGAATACCATCGAAGGGAATTGAGTGTCAATATGGAATCATTCGCTCTCGGTACTTAGAGAGAATTCTCTAGGAATGATGCGCAGGAGTCTCTGGCCAGGGCGAAAGATAATATCAGGAAGGAGTTTTGCGATATTATACAGCAGCATCCGATCTAAGCGAGTCGACCGGTTAGGGTTTGACGGTACACCATATCCTGAGTTGACTCGAGAGTATTGTACGAATGAAGGATTACATCCATGCGGTAACTACCGACAGGAAGGTTCCAAAAGTGGGTTGCTTAACCCCAATACATCCGGATTCACGCAGTGTTGCTTGGCACCTAGGGCTGTCAACGGAGCGAATACGGAACGGATATCACAGTATCCGACTCCACTCTATTTAATATTATCCGAATATCCGACTCCGGATGCTATCCGAGGATAATAAAATTTTCAATCTGAATTCGACTCTGCTGGATAATATCCGAATTCAGATAGTAATTTGAATACCTAATTATTTCAACTTTGTCTTATAATTTAATGACTTGTAAATTTTATTCTCTATATAATTCATGAATATCATAGATTAAAATTAATAAATATTCAAGTTATAAATATCTAGATAAATTTTAACAAATAACTTAAGAAATTTAACTAAATAAGTAAAATTATTAAAAATAAAAAATCACAACAAACTTTATTATTATTACTCAACACGTCTTAAGCATACTTCAAATATCAAATTACCATTTATTTAAACATACAAATATCATTAAAATTAAAATTTATCAAAATACATAATCGGTTGGATAATAATCGAAGCGGATACCTATTTTCCGTTTCCGCTTCGAATATTAGTCGGATAATTAAACGGATATTCGGATATGCCCGTCGGATGTTCTAATCAGATAAATATCCGACTAATCAGATGCGGATACAAATTCGAGTCGGATATTATCCGGATCCGTTGACAGCCCTATTAGCACCCAACGTGATCAGAGGCCCAACCGAATTTATTGTGCGACATTAATTCAGTTAATTAGTTAATTAATATAAGTTATTAATTGATTAATTGAGTCAGTGAGGGGTCACTGGGCTTAATAGGCCATTAACTAGATTGGTAATTGGGCCTAGAAAAATGATTCTCAAGGAGATGAATTAAAAGTGGGTTTTATATTAAACCGGGGGTTTTTATGAAAAATCACGTGGTTAATATAAAATGTAGCGAACGGGCTAAGCAGGCCAGGCTGCTGCTCAACCCTGGTTGCCCCCTCCTCTCTCCCTCTCTCTCTCTCTGGCACCCCAGGCTGGTCCTCCGCTGTGGGCATGCTCTGCCGTCTTCTCTGAATCCCGTTCGACGGGAGTTCGAGCGCGCATTCCGACAATCGTTGCGGCGATCGGTGGACTGTTCGTGGGCTGCGAAGAATGAGGATTGTAAGTGTTAGTTTAGGTGGCCTACAAGCCAATCTGACTATGTAAATCTCGTTCATTTTATTAATAAAATGGCATAATATTTATTATGTGTAAATCGCGTTAATTATCGTTTCATAATGAAGTCCGTGAATATGTGCTATAGTGATCAGATTATGATGAGATCATACTAATGAGACTGATCACTTAAACACACATATTCTTAATTGTTCCTAGTCGGAGGATATCCGAGAAGGACATCGGATATCCGGTTAGACTAGTACAGATTACTCCTGCTCATATGATGAGGGTGACTGATCTCATAAGTCACTTGTGTGGAGACACTAAGGCGAATCTGTAGGTGCTCATTGGAGAATGAGTTCACTGAACTGATCCGACTGAATCGCTGGATGGTATTGTACCTCACTGTCAACCAGCTTGATTCTATTGTCGCAGTTGCGTGGATGGTCCTCGAACCTGAGACACCAAGGACACCTTGGCGGTGGACTTCTGTGCTTTGACCTTGGTTTATGAATCTCTAGCCATGGGATTCTAATACGCCAAGGATTGGGTACAGCGGAATACCGTCGAAGGGAATTGTGTGTCAATAAGGAATCATTCGCTCTCGGTACTTAGAGAGAGAATGCTCTAGGAAGAAAGCGCGAAAGTCCCTGGCCAGGGCGGACGATAATATCGGGAAAGGAGTTCTCCGATATTCATCAGCAGCATCCAATCCAAGTGAGTCGACCGGTTAGGGTTTGACAGCTCGCCATACCCTGAGTTGACTCGAGAGCATTGTACGAATGAAGGATTATATCCACGTGGTAACTGTCGGCAGAAAGGTTCCAAGAGTGGGTTACATAACCCCAAATACCTTCCGGGTTCACGCGGTGTTGCTTGGCACCCAACGTGATCAGAGGCCCGGTCGAATTCGATGTACAACATCAATTTGATTGATTAATTGATTAATAAAGGGTTATTAATTAATTAATAAAGCCAGTGAGGAGTTACTGGGCTTGTTGGGCCATTAACTGGACTGGTACTTGGACCTAGAGGGTCACACGCACATGATTCTCAAGGCGATGGATAAATAAGTGGGTTTTATATAAACCAGGGGATTTTATGAAAAACTGCGCGGTTAGTATAAAACATAGCGAACGGGCTGAGCAGGCCAAGCTGCTGCTAACCCTAGCCGCCCCTCCTCAGTTTCTGTCTTTCTCTGGCGTCCAGGCAGATCCAGATCTGCTCCGCCGCTTCTCCTAATCCCGTTCGACGGGAAATCGTCCGCGCGTTGCGGCGATCATTGCGGCGACCGTCGGAGGCTTCGTGGGCTGCGAAGAACGAGGAACGTGAGGATATCCATCGCGTGGAGTTCGCTAGAGGCCGGGCGCTTGCGCGGCTTGCGGTGTCGCACCGACGGAACCAAACGGTTGCGGATTCGAATCCGCACACGGTGAGAACTTCGATAATCTGATTATCGTATTTTTAGATTTCGAAACGGGAACGGATCGCTGTAAATATTTTAGTTTCCGCTGCGTGAGCGATCCGGAGAAACCGAATAAACCCAACAGTCAGGAAATCTAGCGCGAGGAGGATCGCGTGGACTTCGCTAGAGGCGGGGCATTTGCGTGGCTGGCAGTTGTAGACACGCTAATTTTGACATCATATTGAGTAAATTTCATGTCACAATGATAATGTCCCAGAATCGTCTGATGTTTAATTATTAATTAATTTTTATTGATTTTCTCGTGAGATTCGTTGAATCGCATCGCTCATTCACGACGCCTTTTTGATTCATAACAGAAATCAATTCTAAATTAAAATTAGTAAATTTAGGAGGATTTAACTGAATAGCGTCACCTGTGGACAACGCCATTTAAGTCCTAATCCGCCCAGGTTTACGATTTCTAATTCTAGTTAATTTCCTAAATTGTCTAAAGCACGTCACGCGTGGACGACGCCTTTTATGTTTCCTAATTATTTTCGATTTTCTTTTCCAGATTTATTTTTATTCTGGCCGTATTAATTAACTAAAAGGCGTCCTCCTTGAACGACGCATTTTAAGAATTTCCTGATAAACATGATTTGGCCGAGATAATCCGGTTCCAAAAGTTGGAAGGGTTTCCAATTCTCTTCATGATCATCCAGGGCAAGTCCGAGCCGTGGGAGAGTCCTTTTGAAGGCCATAATACCCTTGAATCTATTCTTATAAATACATATAGATATTAACCTTTAAAAAATATTGGCTATTGGAGAATTTGGAGCTTCCAACAAGGTTTTGAAGGCCCTTCAAGAAGAAGAACGTGGACAGCAAGGTAAGCTTGATCTTCTTCATCTTTTTCACTTTTTGAAGCCCATTGAAGACCAAGGCTATGGAGGGGCCATCCTTTTCCTCTCTCCTTGATTTTTTCCATTGAATTTTGATAGATTTATATAGTTTAGATTTTATGTTTTCATATAGTTCTTCATTGCATCACTTCATTACACACGTTCACTTCATATTTTCCATGCCTATACATCCTTTAGGGGTTTAAAATAACACAAAACAAGTGAGTTCATTGATTTAGTTGCATGATAATTTTGTTGGATAGAATAGATGAACACACACCCTTTTTGAGCACTACAGCTTTTTGGCGATCACGGTGAGACTTGTCTTACCGTTTCTCTTTATTTACTCTTGTTATTTCCATTGGGCACCTTCGGTGCACCGCTTGTGTCCCTCGAGCACGTTTGATGGTTTGTTGGTTGGCTATTTGATCCTTATCCCCACGTACACCTCGTGCACATCCCCCTTGTGGCAAAATCTTGCCCTCCCTTGATTGCCTTGAGAAGTAGTATTGGAAAGTGTATTTTGTTTGAATTAATATCCATGATGTTGCATGATTAGCCTATATATTTAACTGTTGTCGCATGAGAAGTTGATCTATTATTCATCTTATTATTTGGAGAGGAGATTGCCCCTAGTTTTACTGTCTATTTGTTGTTTTCGGGACCCAATGTGCGTCGCCCTTTGTAGACGCGATTTAGTGCCCCTTTTATCTCTCTTGCTGCTCGAGCCACTGTGAACAGGAGGAGCTACTGTCTTGAATAGCATCTGCGGACAGCGACGCGATTCAAGCTCTTTTTCCTGTTGGTCACTAACACTCGGATTATTGATTTCATTGTTACCTATACTTATTTATTCTACATTAGAAGCCATCCAGGCCACAGGTCATTTGCATGGAGGCTCACCCCCCTCCTATAGGAACACCTCTCTTAGCATCCTCACCTCTCTCTGACTGGATTGGTCCCTTGGTTAGACTAGAGTGGTTGATATTAAGACCTCCGTAAGTCCCCAAAAGCAAGGAACTCCTCTTTGTTCATCGGGTCGGTTGTACCATTTGAACTTCCGGATAGTTATTCATACCGTTGTGAATGAAGTCGTAGAGCATAACGGCGAAAATTTAATTGAAATTAGTATCCTACCCATTGAGAGAACTTGAGTTTAAAAATTCAATTAACCCAGTAAGTAACTCTTTAAACAGCGTAAGCATCTACTTGGTTGTTAATTTGTGCTAACTTGATTGAAATAACTGTCATCTCAACACAATGATGCTACGATCAGGTAGAACCATCGGCATGGTTGCCTTTGAACAAGAAGATCTGGTCGAGTACGAGGGAGATGCTTATGCTCCTCAAGTTCATGGTGCATCTTATTCTGAAGATGAAAGAGATGCCTATATCTCTGGTTATCCTGACCAATTCCAAACTATACACGAGGGAGATGCTCATGCCCCTTAGTTTCAAGATGATTCAATCTATGATCAATACCATTCGGATTTGGGCGATCAATCACGTGTCCATGTCATCTCCAATCCTACCTTTGAAAGAGCCCAAGACCAAGCTGGGCCCTCTGCCAATCATCCTTCTGACCTCGCTACCCTCATGAGAGCTCTGTCTAACCATGTGGATCCTCGTCAATTTGACGCCATCCAATCCATTCTAAAAGGGAAAACTCCTCTGCATCCTTCTGAGCCAAGTCCCTCAGTTCACCCTTCTGCTTATCAAGCTCCTACTCAGGCCATGGAAGGCCTTCATATTTTCACTCCTCGGCACACAGGCCCTCAACAATCTGGTTCACGGCATCTTGTTAGGCCGCAAACCCCAATTTATCAGAATGCCTTTGGGCACGGTGTGAACGCCGCCAGTTCACAACCTCACTGTCCTCGCATCCCTGCTTATTCGCGGAGGCAGTCTTTTCAACAACCATCACCTCCACCAGCAGATTCTACCACTCAACTCCTACTTAATAAATGTTCCCAGATGGATGAGCAGTTTAAGAATCTTGAAAAGAATATGGACAACAAGGCCACTCCCGAATTCTTTGTCCCTGATTTGCCAGTATTCCATCTTTTGCTTTCTGAAATGCCAGTCTACAGAAAGTACAACGGCACATGCAATCCTTTTCTTCACGTCAAAGAATTCCTATATGAATCATCATTTTGGCAGCATGATAAAAAAACATTGGCTTTCCTCTTCAGAATATCATTAGAGGGATCAACCTTAGAGTGGTTCTTCTCTTTAGACCCAAGTGAGGTAGAGAACTTCAACATGATGTCAAAGAGGTTCCTACAAAGATACAAAGATAGGGTGGCACCTACTTTGTCCATCACTGACTTATTCAATGAGAAGATGAAGCCGGATGAAGACTTCATAGTGTTCGCCAATAGGTGGTGAGGGATGGCTGAAAAGATAAGAGATCACCTGTCCGAACAAGAACTGGTAAGGATGATGGTTGCCAACGCCACCCCATAGTACAAGCTAGTGCTGACACTGAATAACTTGACCACCATGGCAGATCTGTATGAAAGAGCACGTAATGCTCAGAATGCGTTCAAAGACTCTACCTTTGCTAGTGTCTTCAATCCTCATCGACCCAATAAACCTCCACCTCGGAAGTCTATTATCCCCAACTCTTCTTCTATGGGTCCAACTATCGAGGGTACATTGTCTCATGAACAGGTCAGTATAATGAATAATAATCAGCCCCAGTTTATGAGGAATCAGCAACAATATCAGTCACCGAGGCCTCAAAACCAACAGGGTTACAAGCCTCCTACTCAGTAACTTCAGTCAGCACCGTAACACCCCCCTCAGCAAGTATACAATCCACCTCGGCAGCAGCCGAATCATATTCATGTTCCTCCTCCTAATGACTATACACAGCAGAGGAAACCTCCTGGCCCCAGAAGGCCGGCATACCCCCAATTACCAGAATCCCTCACAGATATATTCAATGCCCTTATGGCGGCCAACGCCTTAGTGCTGCCGAAGGAAAGGGCCGTTTGGCCACCAAATGTTGACATGTCCCATTACTGTATGTTCCATCGTCAACCGGGACACACAGTAGATGCTTGCTTTCACTTTCGGGATTACATTCATGATCTCAATGATCAAGGAGGGATTGATTGGGAGGAGATGAAGAAGTACATAGCCGCCTTAAAGGCGAGAAGTCCACAACAGCAGCAGCAGCCACAACCACCACAGCAGCAGCAGCCAATCCAACGAGCACCGATACAACAAGCAGTACCACAGAATATAGGCAAAGTGCAGAACCTGCTATTGGAACATCAAAACCAGATCACCCCCATTTTAACGGATAGCCACTCTGAGGCCAGTAGAGGGCAACAGTGGAAAGTAGAGGATTCTTCCTCTATCTATTCAACAAGTCATGTATCAAGCACTGCCGAGCAACCGTCTCACCTCATCCTCCGCATACCCAAACCATAACCCATCACCATTAAACCTATTACACCATCCACCACCACACCTTCATTAAACAACCCTCCGCAAATCAATTATGCACCCCTCATGCCATCTAAACCACTACTCCATATACCATTCCCTACATCACCAGCAACAACCACACACCCTGATACCATACAACCCTCTAAACCGCTCATCCGCACGGTACCTCCACTAAATAATCCGCCACCATCACCCGTTTATCCATACTACAACCCTCTAAACCACTCATCCGAGTCCCCTTACCTCTATCAAATAACCCACCAACACCCGCTTACCAATTCATTATACCCTCCAAACCACTCCTCAACACAGCAGTGCTCAAGATAACGCCTGGACCTTCCACTATTGAAGAACATGCGCTCCGAAGCAGTTGAATATTCAACACAGTGTTCCCAGTCTATGGTGCGAGATGGCCCATCACAGCCGATAGAAGAGGTTCAGAATTAATAAAGTACACCTGGTACTCACTATGATTTGTTGAAACAGCTGGATAGAACATCGGCACGGATTTCTATACTAGAGCTGATCAAGAGATCCAAGGTCCATCAAGAAGCCCTAATGGACTACCTACAACGGGTAATGGTCAGTGAAAATGTGCTAGTAGAAAAGATCACCGCATTGTTGGTCCTCCAGGGGGATCAACCCTCCATATCCTTCCATACCTCTGAACTGGCACCGTTGGCAGCAAGGAGCATGGCGTTAAGTATAACTGTCAACATATGTAGAAAAGCTGTGGATACATGTCTAGTAGATACCGGGGCATCTATCAATGTGTTACCACCAAGAACTCTGGAGCTCTGTGGAGTCCCCAAAGAAAAATGGCTGCCTTCTCCCATTTCTGTCATAGCTTATGATAACTCTACCCGTTCCCCTTTGGGCATGGTCTATTTGAAGGTAGAGTTAGGCCCTGCTTGCTATGCTGAGATCGAATTTCATATTCTCAAGATCGACCCTTCACTAAAAGGCATACTCGGTCATCCTTACATCAAGTCACTTGAGGCGATTCCATCAACGAACCACCAATGCCTCAAGTTCCCTTACAAAGGACGTATCATTAAAGTCACTAGTATGCCTATTCTTGCTACAACCTACTCGTTGAATATAAGTCCAAACCCAGTCCTTCCGACCGCTCAAAGGCCAACCATCTCTTTATGCCAAACCTACATCCTTTCAGTAGACCCCTTTAAGCATATCATGCCTACATCTTACCCGATCGATGCTGTGAAGCGGGAGAAGTCCATGAACACCCCAGGATGGAACATCATGCTGAAGGTGGGATGTCGTCCGGGAAAGGGTTTGGGCACCCGGTTGCAAGGAAGAACTAAACCAGTGACAGATGAGAGAAGGATATCTAGCAACGGCCTAGGCTATAGGCCGGAGAAAGTGAGGCATATTATTGTTGAACAATAAGGAGGCGAAGATGGTCAGAAGATATGGAAGACAATGGTTATCCCTTGTAAAGAAAATCGGGATCCCCTGACTTGGACCTTGTCCACTCATTTTGTTAAAGGGCCCGTGATTTAACATGACCATGATAATACAATAGTGATTACCTCCCATTTTGACCTACATGATATATATGGGAAGGATCTGGCTAGACATTGCTCAGAACTGCTGACATACTAGTCTTTGGAGGCTCTGTGGCCGATGAAGAGGAGGAAGACTCAAGATCCAGAATGTGAGTGGTACCGCTAGTTTGATACATGGGATCTGTATATTGCACTGAACATGCTATTCTTAAATCCATAAGAACCAAAGTGGCCGCCACTGATAGATGAATTAATTGAAAGGCCCGAGGCCATCTTTGATAAAAGGATTTTGCTGACTGAAGGTCGCGGGTCATTACTGAAGACATCCCACGGGCTCCGCCCATTATTATTACTATGTCCCCTCAGGACCTTATTCCTCATATTCCTCTCAATCTTGAAAGGATCTACGATCTAATCTAGAACATACTATTGTATGATCCCCCCAATCCCTGGTCACTGGTGCCATTACCTCCATCCCTCCATTCTCCCCCTATTCATGTCCATTCCTGCGTTATGATAAACTTGAAAATTCACAAAAAAGTCCAATTCGGCAACTTCTTCCTCCCAAATCCTCATTGAGGAAACTTCATATTTGTCCGACTGTACCCTACTGCGCGGGACGTTCAGGCGAAACTCCCTTCTTCTTCTAGATCTGCTCTGTCCCTCCTCTAGGAGGATTCACCTATATTCTCTCCTGCACTCCTTGATTTTTATCCTTCTTCATCCTCATTAGGCTAGGATAGGAAGTCTAGTAAAGTTAGGGAGTCTAGTTCTAGGCAAGTCAATCAGGTTAAGAAATCTATGAAATCTAAGGGTAGACGAGTTCCAAATAGATACCTCTAGGATTTAGCTTTAAGATGCCTTTCTTGCTCCCAGATCCCTCAGCTGTTAGAAGATCCCATTCAAATACCAGAAGAATGTGAAGTTGTTGAATTACTCGATGATGGGTACGGGGTATATGAGTTGTTACATGAGAAAGACCCTATTAATGAAGAAGGAGACTGTTGGGATCCAGGCGGGACGCGAAGAACGCAGCAGAAACAACGAATAAAATAATCCCGCCTGATGCCCGTTGATCCGATTCGGAACAAAAAACGCAAACCAAAAAAATCGGGTTAAAATCTGATTACCGTGTGCGGGTTCGAATCCGCTTCCGTCCCGGTTCCGTCGAGGCGATACCGCGAGCCACATAAGCGTCCGGCCTCCAGCGGTATCCACGCGATCCTCCGCGGTGGTTCGTCCTCGCTCCCTCGTTCGTATCAGCTCGCTCGCTGAAGATCCATCGCCGCAACGACTGCCGAAAATCCGCCGACGAGATTTCCCGACTTTCGAGAATCACGCGCGGCGGAGACGGAGACAGTCCCGACGCCTCGAACGGGGCGCCCAGAGGAGGAGAGAGAAAGGGGGGATGACGGCCAGTATGGGGAAATCCTAGATCTTGGCCCAAGGTTTCTCAACAGTGCGTATATATATTAAGTCGGCGCGACTTTTCACAAAAGTCCCCGAGTTAATATAAATCCCACTTATGTACCACCGACTAAGAATCTTATTGTGTGTGACCCTTTAGGCCCATTTACCAGTCCGATTTTCAGCCCGTTAAGTCCAATAACTAGTTATTGACTTATTGTAATTAATTAATATCTAGATATTAACTAATTACTTAGCCGAATTAACATCGCATGTAAATTCGGTCCGACTTCCAATCAAGTTGGGTGCCAACCAACACCGCATGATCCCGGAAGGTAATGGGTTTCAGCAACCCACTCATGGAACCTGTCCGTCCACAGTTACCGCGTGGCTATAATCCTTCGTTCGCACAATACTCTCGAGTTAACTTAGGGTATGGTCAACTGTCAAACCTTAGATGGTTAACTCACTTGAATCAGACTCTGCTGTACAATATCCGAAAACCTCTTTTCTGATATTGTTTCTGCTCTAGCCAGAGACTCCTGCGATCTATTCTAGAGCATTCTCTCTCCAGTTACCTGAGAGCGAACGATCCTTTATTGAACACACAATCACCTTCGAAGGTCTTCCGCTGGACCCGATCCTTGACTATTAGAGATCCCGTGGATAGGGATTCGTAGGTCAAGGTCAAAGTCCAAAAGTCCACAGACAAGGTGTCTTTGGTGTCTCAAGTCCAAGGATCAACCACGCCACTGTGACGATGAATCAAGCCGATTGACAATCAGGCAAATTACCATTCGGCGATTCATGTCGGATCAATTCAGTGAACTCATTCCCCAATGAGCACCTACAAGTTTACCATTGTGTGTCCACACGAGTAACTAATGAGATCAATCACCCTCATCATATGAGCTGGAAAAACCTGTACTAGTCTAACCGGATGTTTGATGTCCTTCTAAAACATCCTACAATTAGGAACAATTGAGAATATGTGTTTATAAGTCATCAGTCTCATTATTATGATCTCATCATAATCTGATGACTATTGCACATATTCATGGATTTCATTATGTGCAAATATAAATATGCCAATCTATATAATGAATTTAATGTCATTTATTAGTGAACCAGATTGAAATAGGTGCCTTATGATTGGCTTAGAGGACACCTATATCCATCAGAGAAGACGACGAGGATGCGGTTGAGGCGTATGCCAATTGAGTGAAGAGGTTTGATGAACCCTCAGCTGCCGTAGAAGAGCCTACCAAAGAGATCAATCTAGGGACTGAAGATGAACCTAAGGTTATCTTCGTCAGTAAAAATCTATCTGAAGTAAATGTAGAGGCAGTGGTCCAAGTTCTCAAAGATTATAAGGACACTTTCGCCTGGAGTTATGAAGATATGCCGGGACTAGATTCTTCCTTAGTAGAACATACATTGACATTGAAAGATAGAGTTAGTCCGGTTAAACAAAAGTTAAGGCGATTCCACCCTCAAATAGCTTTGAAAATGAAAGAAGAGGTCGACAAGCTGCATAAAGCCAAATTCATTAGAGTTGTCCCCTATCTGCAATGGGTGGCTAACATAGTCCCAGTTATGAAAAAGGACAGGAAAGTCAGAATTTGTATTGACTTCCGATATTTGAACCGGGCATGTCCTAAAGATGACTTTCCACTGCCTCACATAGATGTACTCATTGACAAGACGGCTGGCTATGAAACATTGTCATTTATGGATGGGTTCTCAAGGTATAATCAGATTAAGTTGGCAGAAGAGGATAAAAAGAAAACATCATTCACCACACCTTGGGGAACTTATTGCTATGTCGTTATGCCATTTGGATTGAAAAATACTGGAGCCACTTATCAAAGAGCCATGATGACGATATTCCATGACATGATGCACATTGACTTAGAAGTGTATGTGGATGATTTGCTGGTAAAATCCAAGACTAAAGCCGAGCATGCAAGAATTTTGGCAAAGTTTTTGGAGAGGTCAAGAAAATACCAGTTGAAGATGAATCCCAAGAAGTGTGTATTTGGAGTATCATCAGGAAAATTATTGGGATTTATTGTAAGTAAACGGGGTACTGAAATCGATCCTAACAAGGCAAAGGCTATCAGAGAGATGCCACCTCCCAAGAATTTAAAAGAATTAAGAGGATTGGTCGAGATGTTGCAATTTATTCTCCGCTTTGTCTCCCAGCATTCACAAAGGTGTAAGCCGTTCTACGAGCTTAATAAGCCAGGAGTCAAGTTTGATTGGGACGATAAGTGCCAAGAGGCATTTAATGGGTTAAAAGATTATTTGGCAAGTCCTCCTGTCTTAAGATCACCATCTCTAGACAAACCTTTGATTCTATATATTTATGTTCTTGATGATACGGTGGGGGCTGTCTTAGCACAAGAAGATGAAGAAGGAAAGGAGATGGCAACCTACTATCTCTCTAAACCTCTCAACCCCGCTGAGCATAGATACACGGCGATGGAGAAAGCAATTTGATATCAGGAAGTCCATCTCATCGCTAGGATGAATCCCATTAAGTTTCTTCTTAAGAGATCCATCCTTACTGATAGGTTAGCACGTTGGCAGAGCTTTCTATCCCAATTTGACATCACCTACCTTCAGCAGAAAGCAATTAAAGGCTATGCCATAGCAGAACATCTTGCTTATCACCCTCTTCCTCGATTTGATCCAGTTTGATCGGAGTTTCCGGATGAGGAACTGATGTCCATAGAAAAAATCGATGATGATATGTGGACTCTGCATTTTGATGGAGCTCCGAACTCTCATGGTAAAGGTATCGGCATTGTTCTCCTATCACCTGAAGGTGACACCATTCCACAAGCCTTTCAGCTTGATTTTTATGTCACCAACAACATAGTTGAATATGAGGCTCTCCATACTGGCCTCGAAGCCGCTCATCTCCATGGTGCCACCAAACTGAGAATTGTGGGTGATAGTTAGCTAATTCTTCGCCAAATGCTTACTAAGTATCGCACCCTTGACCACAAGCTTAAGCCCTATCAGGAACTCACTTCAACTTATGTTAAGCTTTTCACTAAGCTGATCTTTGTCCATGTTCCTCGGAATCAAAACATTCTAGCTGACGCTTTAGCTTCTCTCGCATCTTCTCTAAATTTTCTGATCAGCAGGCAATCTGAGTCGATCATTATTCATAGGCGTCTTTCTCTTGCCGTGAAAGACCCTTCCTTCCTTAAGGTTAAAGAGAAACTGCTAAAAAAGGTTAGAAATGGGGATATTGTAGAAAAGAGAGAAATTATGTTGCTAGATTGGCAAGAAAAAATGGAAGATGAGGATAAACCATGGTATTACGAGATTACTAAGTACTGTAAAGATCAGTCATACCCTGAAGAGACCACTACTGAGGAGAAAAGGGCTATCAAGAGAGTTCCTCAGATATATAACTTAGTTGGAGGAACTCTATATAAGCGTGGATTTGATGGTATTCTTATGAGATGTCTGGATGAAGATGAGCTTTGGAAGATCATGGAAGGAGCTCATGTCGTAGTTTTTGGTGGCTATGTTAACGGACAAATGCTATCAAAGAAAATCCTTAGACAAGGATATTATTGGCCAACCATGGAAAAAGATTGTGTAGGGTATGTTCGTAGATGTGCTAAGTGTCAACTTCACGCCGATAAGATCCATTCTCCCGCATCTTCACTCCATCTTGTTTCATCCCCATGGCCTTTCTCCATGTGGGCATTTGACATCATTAGACCCCTTGGTAATCCTAATTCTGCCACCAAGCAAAAATCTTTCATTCTCACGGCAACGGAATATTTCACTAAGTGGGCAGAAGCTGAAGCATACACAAAGATCAAAGCATCAACAGTCTGCAAGTTCATCATGAAGAACATCATACCGGATTCGAAATTCCAAGCACCATCGTCACTGATAATGGACCGCAGTTCATATCACAGGAGTTAAAGGATCTCCGCAACATGTATAAAATTGCACTGCATCATTCATCTCCTTATTATCTGCAAGGCAATAGCCAAGTAGATGTTGGGATCGCTGTGTCGGGATCCGATCTTAAAACGCAGCGGAATAAAATTTTTCGGGACCAGATCTGTCCCGTTTCGGTCGTTAAAATTAAACCGGTGTAAATCGAATTTACCTTGCGCGGATTCGAATCCTCGTCCGTTTTCCGGTTCCGTCAGAGCGATGCCGCAAGTCGCGCAGATGCCCGACCTCTAGCACTATCCACGCGGTTCTCCTCGTGATGGATCGTCCCCACTTCCTCGCTCGCTGCGGCCGGCGTTCGAAGATCCCGTCTGACTGCACGTAATCCGCCGCGACATGCGGATTCGGAATCCCCATCGAACGGAAGGTGGAGCAGTTGGGAACCGCACGCCCATAAGAGAGAGAAAGTGGGGAAGAACGAATGACGGCTAGGTCAGGGATGCCGGCCCCGGACGTAGAATCTGTTCTTTTATAAGAAGTCAGTTTGCGATTTTTCATAAAAATCCAGACTTATCTGAAATCCTGTCGGATTATCCATCGATTTGAAAACCATTTGCGTGTGACCCTCTAGGCCCAAATACCAGTCCAGTTAATAGCCCATTAAGTCCAGTAACCCTTTACTGACCCACTGAATTAATTAATATCCTTATATTCAACTAATCAGCCGAATTTAATGTCCCACAATAAATTCGGACGGACTGCCGATCACGTTGGATGCCAAGCAACATCGCGTGATCCTGGATGGCTCTGGGGTTATCGCAACCCTCTATTGGAACCTTTCTGTCATCGGTTAGCACGCGGATATAATCCTTCATCCGTACAATGTTCCCGAATCGACCTAGGGCATGGTTTATTGTTAAACCCTATTTGGTTGATTCACTTGAATCAGATGCCGCTAATCTGAATCCGATAACTCCTTATCGATTACAGAGTCCGCCCTGGCCAGGGACTTTAAGCGCATCATTCCCGGAACATTCTCTCTCAAACTACCGAGAGCGGATGATCCCATATTGAACACATAATTACCTTCGAGGGCATTTCCCTGAACCCGATCACTTGACTTATTGATAACCCATGGTAAGGGATTCGTTCGTCAAGGTCAAAGCTCAGAAACCTACCAACAAGATATATTTGGAATCTCAGGTCCAAGGATCATCCACGCAACCGTGACAAATGAATCAAGCTGGTTAACAGTGAGGTGATTACCATCTAGCGATTCATGGTCGGATCAGTTCAGTGAACTCATTCACCAATGAGCACATATAGGTTCAACATAGTGTCTCCACACAAGTGACTTATGGGATCAGTCACCCTCATCATACGAGCTGAAGTAACTTATACTAATCTATCCGAATGTTCGATGTCCTATCTCAAACATCCTATGACTAGAAACAATTAAGAACATGTGTTTATAAGTCTTCGGTCCCGTAATTATGATCTCATCATAATCCGGAGACTATTGCACATGTTCATGGACTTCATCGTGATACGATAAACACAGATCGAATTAATTACACATAATGAATTATTGCCATTTATTAATAATCTGAATAAGTACACAGTATCAGATTGGCTTTGAGACCATCTAATACTAACAGTAGAGGCAACCAACAAGACTCTGATAAAAATTATCAAGAATGTGCAAGTCTAATAAATTCTCGGACTAGCCAAAAAAATTAATTGAGGCTCTATGGACATATCGAACTTCAATCTACACACCCACTGGGAAAACTCCTTATTCTTTGACTTTTGGAATGGAGGCGGTAGTTCCATATGAAGTCCTCATCCCATCATTAAGAGTACAACTGAGCAAGGAATTTTCCATTGATGAGCATCGCTCTGCACTCCTCGCTCAGCTGGAATTCTTAGAAGAGAAAAGATGGTCAGCCGCTAATCATGTAAAAGTATATCAAAACATATTAGTACGTTTTTATCAAAAGAAAGTCATTGAACGAAAGTTCAAAGTCGGTGAAATGGTTGTAAAAAGAATCTTTGTAAAACCTCGTGGGCCGCGTTCTAAGCTCCAACCCAACTAGAAAGGACCATATGTCATATCGCATGCTTTCCCTAGTAACGCCTATCATTTAGTTAATGCAAAAGGACAAGAGTTAACCCACCCCTGGAACGATCTGTATCTTAAGAAATACTACCCTTAGTTTAAGTGATTAGCATAGTGCAAGGACCAGTAGACTTGGAATATTTGAAAACTCAAATTCCCTTATTAATCTTTGGTAATCTAATTCAAACGCAATACTGCACATAAACACGTTTGGTTCATGAATAATAAAAGATGTGAAGCCCGAGGAACACCGAAAGCTTGACTAATAGTAGAAAAGTACAATTCATTCTTTTCAAAAGAAGACTTATGTTTTACTCTTGGCCCATGACGACGGAACGAGGCTTAGAATAGACTACTGAAAATACCCGCCATCTTAATAGGAGGCCGTCACAAGAAAAAAGGAGGAGATCTGCCCCACAAAAGCAAAAGAAAAAGCAAAAGGCAAAAAGCCAACAGAAGCAAAAGGCCGCTCAACATTACAAACGTTACGTCAAAAGGCCGTAAAATCAAAAGAAAATGGAGAGCAAAGTCATTAAATATCCCGTAAAAATAAAGATGATCGAACCCCAACGGATAATAGGGTAAAGGAAGGACATCTTTCTGAGCCTTCAAAACCCTCTCACGGACTTTCTAGACCAATTCTTCTTTTCGTTCTAAAGAGGCGTGCTCCAAGCTTGAGGAATGGCCGAGGTTGACTAAGGGTCGGACCATCGAACAAGATCACGATTACAAACATTTTTTTAAGCACAATGAATAGGGATTAGGTTATTAGAGAATGATCTAGGAATTAAGTTAACAAATGAACCTACTTTTTAATCCAAGTACCATGTTGGTCCTTAGCTTAGCTGAATATTTCAAAACTACAAAAAAAAATTGAATATTTCAAAACCACAAAAAAAAATTTGAATATTTCAAAACCACAAAAAACTGATTATTTCAAAACTACAAAAAAATTGAATATTGCAAAACTACAAAAAATTGAATATTGCAAAATCACAAAAAAATTGAATATGGCAAAACCTCAAAAATTGGATATTTTTAAAATCGCAAAACAAAAATATTTCAATTAGCATTTGTTTGTCGCATCATATGTGTTGCATCCTTTTTAATTTTTCAGTGAGCATTTGCATGCTTGTATGTTGCATTTTACTTCCTTTTAATCATCTTTATTTGTCTTCATTAAATAAAGGCTTCACCCCTTGACCCTTCTACCAAGGATAGGATCAAGTAGCCGGTTACTTAACTGGGCAAGGGGCCAAGTCTAAACAGATATTTAATTTGTTTGTTCAAGACACATGCAAGTATGAAGAGAAAGACAATAGAGAAAAGTGTAAAAGGCAACTCAAGGGTGAAGAAACTCTATATCAGAAGAGTTTGTGTACAGATGAAAGTCCATCTACAGGACTTCAAAATGAGAAGAAAATACATGACGACAGCCATCACGGCTGGCTCTCCCCCGCACCCTCGTCCAGCTGGCTCTGCACCTCGTTCTGAACGTTCGGTCCTCGTGCTGGCAGCGGTGGTGGTCCTATGATGCTCGACCCAGCCTGGCCGGAGGATATTGCTATGCTGGTGGTGAAATCACTCGCATGTCCTCACTCCAACGCCCGCTGCCGCGCACGCTGGTAACAAGCCTTTATGCTCTAGCGCTCGTGCTCCGCCACTGAAAGTCGGCCCTGGAGACTCTCCAATCAGGACCGGCCATGATCCCTCTCCTTAGTCAGGACCTCCAGTAGAACCTGGAGTCGTGCAAGCTCTCAAGGCAGAACACTCGTGGAGAGCCTCGCCAGCTGCTCCTCCAACTCAACAACCCGGGCTACTAAACTGCGGGCCTGTGCTAGCTCAGCATCTCTCTCTCCAAGAGCCATGCAAAGCTCTTGGACCTGCAACAAGAAGACATCGTCAGCCAAATGATCAAGCAAGCAAAAGACATCATGCAAGAAACAAGTCAAAGATTTACCCGAGCAGCAGCAGCATCCTCAGCCTGAGTAGCTCGGCAGATGGCTAGGGCCAATTGGTTCTGCAAGTCAGCCATGGCAGCCTCATGGACAGCGGAAGAAGAAAAAGGACCGGCAACAGTGGAAGATGAAGGGGTTGCCGTATGGGTATAAGCAGCACGCTGTAACAAAAGGGAGATTACCATCAGTGTACAAGTGCTAAAACAGTTTAATAAAAAAAAAAAGGAGAAGCATTCATAATACATCTGTCATTCATGCATATCACACTTACCAGTTCATCCAATTCTTTCTGGACCTGCTCTAATTGGGCCTCGGCATCATGGAGGTGGCCCCGGAGCGTGATGATGGTGGCATCCCGTGCATCCTGCATTTTTCATAACATGTCATACATTTACAAATATAAGAAAGATAATTAACAAAATGAAAGAAGCATCCATGTCATGCATATTAGGTCACTTACGTCGAGAGGCCAGAGTAGCTGGAGGTGAGCTGCGTAGTGGGCCCAGTAATGCTGCAGGTAAGCATCGTTGCTCACCGCCTGCGACTCTACCGGGACTCTGTACCGGTGCCATTCATCCCGCTGATCTGGGAATTTGGTGCTCCAGTCAGTGCGGGCATGCTTCCCCCGCATCGTCCTCCCGATCCCCTCAGGGATCTCCTCCTCCACCCACTCCTGATGCAGACCCAGCGTCCGCATCGCCAACCTTAGGCGTAGGAGGGCTATCTCGTTCATGCAATGTAGCCACACCTGGCACCCGAATCGACCCCTCCCTTGCTCTACCCAGGGTTGTCCTACATTATCCATACCTAGATATGGACGCCAGATAACCTGCATTCAGATAGGTTAGTTGCATTGCATATCACACATCAAATAATCAATAAACTATACCATGAGTAAAGCAAAACATTTCATAAGATGTAAATTCGAATATTCATCATTCAACATTTAACGAACACGTTAATAAAACAGCTAACTAATGAAAGTGCTTAATCAAATAAAACAATTGATAATGACAAGAAAAGAATTTTAAAACTTACCAACAACTCTGAGTAGTCTAAAAACTGACGGCGCAGAGTCGTCAACTGGTGATGCTGTGGCGCCGTGTCTACCACCGGACGCCAACGCCGAGCAAGCGGAACTGCTGCCGGCTATATGGATGGCCTCGCTCGGCCTAGAGGGAAGTAATAATAAGACCAAATCTGCATATAAGAACATGTAGTTAGGATCACATGCATTGCATAGTAAGCATTTAATGAATTAAATAAAAATAAAATAAGCTAAGTACCTGAAGAAACGACGCGAAGCCACTGATAGTGGTCTCCCGGTCAGGTGTGATAGCGGAGAGGTCGGTGAAGAGGTGAGCCAAAAGGGCCTCACCACAGGCATCCTCACCTAATCTATCAAGATCTACAAGGAGACTCAGGAAGCGACAGTGGATGTAGTCGTCCTTCGTCCCAAAAAGAAGCCTACCAAAGAAAAACACTAAGAACCTCCTAAGGTCCCTATCTGCTCTAACCCTATCACTAGGATCCTAACAATATACCTCGCTAGCTGCTCTCGCTAGTCTAGATCTCAACTCGGCCCGGGACTCATCAGTCTGCTGCCTAGGCTCCTCTAGTCCTAGGGATCTCTCTACCGCTGTCCTGAGGAGAGTCTGAGACTCTCGACCCTCCAGTCCCGTGCACTCTAAGCCACAGCAACTCCTGAGCTAGTCCGTGATAATCTGGATATGTGATCATGTTCACTGCCCGACCTTCTACCCGAAGGTCGGGGATCCGGCATACGTCCTCGAGACTGGGGACCATGTGTCCTTAGGGCATTAGAAATGCCCTGCTCTTAACATGCTATCTCTCTCTTAGGACCTTGAGCAATACCAGGTCGATCCAGAATGACTCTATCTCTAATATATCTCTAAATCCCATCTCCACCAATCTCACCTTCTGGAAGTCCAGGAGACCCCTATAGGCAGCCACCATTAAGTCCCAAGAAATCTTGCTCCTCATTGTGCCCTGCGATTTTCAAATAATTGATTAGAATCATCGTTAGAACACTAATAATCAATTTTTAAATTAATTTTAAGGTTTAATCACCAATTTTGAATAGCGTCAGGGAGAAGGGATGCATTTCAAAAGACGTCCCTGTCCCCAAACGCCTTTCACCACAGGTTTCGAGAACCTGTGGCCGGGCTCTTTCTTCCCCCCAAAATTGAAACTTAAGTAAAAAGAGGGTGTTTAGAGGATTACCAAACGTGGGCCGGCCTCCTTGGCCGGTGCCGCCGCTTCCTCACCCACTGGAGCCTCGGGAGGAGCTTCCTCGGCCTCCATCAAATCTGCCACCTCCGCGAGGGCTTGTGCTTCAACCACCACCTCGGGGACTTCCTCCCCCGCTTCCACGTCCACGGTGCAGATGGCCGTGACTCGGCATGGTTTCCCGCCGGCCCCGCTAGATCCACCAGATTCCATGGCCCCGGAGTGTGGGATGGAGCTCAAAAGAGTGAGAGAGAGTGAAGATGAGAACGAACTTAAGAGAGGAGCTCGTCGGCGATGGAGAAAGAGCACCGATGATCGTCGGAGACGCCCAAGACTGCCGAAAAGAGAGGGGATGGCCGGAGAACCTCGTCGTCGCCGGAGAAGGAAGAAAGTGAAAAGAGAGAAAGAGTTGGAATGAATGAGGGGGAAGAGGCTCGGACTCGCGAGACCTTGTTTGAATTGGTTAAATCGCATCTTGGAACAACGACGCCATTCAGTGGCACACAAACTGAGGCGGCAAAAGAAAATTTTTGAAATTTGTTAAACGCGTCCCTTGAGAGCGACGCCTTTTGATTTTACCGCCTCTGCTAATCGCGGTCGGACCATGGGAAATTTGAAAATATTATGATTCACGTCTTTAAAGGAGGACGCTATTAAGTGGATTAATTGCTAGAAATCTCTGGAAAATAGGAGAGAGAGGACAGAAAGGCGTCTTACTGACCGGACGCAATTTAGGGTTCTTTTGAGGACATATTTTTATATTTGGAAATTGATTAATGTTGAAAAGCGTCTCTCTAAGCCGACGCGATTTGAATTAACTGAATCTAAACCTTTATATTTTAAGGAAATATCACAGTTTCATTCAAAGAAAAATTACAGAAAAATTGCAAAGCATTAAAGGAGGATTTCTTTTGTATTAAGGAATGATTTCTTTGATGAAAATAAAATTAAAAATACATCAAATTGGAAGATAAGGACGAAGAGCCTTCAAGGACGAATTTTCTTGAGCTCCTTTACATATGATTTCCACAATTCTTTATTAGCTTAATGAGGAAATTTCACACAGCGGGTGAAGCTGATATTCAATAGAGTTGCAATAAGTTTTGTCGCTTCGAAATCTTCATCAGTTCCTAATGCCCGCTTCTTGATTGGAGAAAGAGAAGATATTTATGAAAATTCATAACGAGGCATGCCAAGTTGAGGATGACAGCAATGTGGATTATAGAGAATGAACTCGATCGCCCCGATCAGTCGGAGCTCTGTGCCGGCAGCACGGCACACCCGAACTGCTTTTTCCATGAGTGCGAGTGGCGTAAATTCAAATCCAGTTCTAGCCATAGTCTTGAAATAAGCGCGTCAGTCAGCTCGAGTCTTGAGGTTGGGCACTCGATTGGTCATGTTGTCATTGAACTTCACAATGTTGGCAATATAGAAGATAGGGCTACGCTGATATGTTTAGGATATTCATAGGACTTATTCTTCATTATGGTTGAACTTGAAGTGGAATTCCACCCATAGAGCTAAGAGGAGCATGCTGCTATAAGGAGATTGACCTGTAGAAGCTGCAAAAAGCCCACTGTAGAGGTAGGCTAGAACTACTGTGCTAATCTACTTCCCCTCGAAAATCCCATTGATTGCGCTGATTTGATCATCTTCTATAACAGTATCTTGAGCAGGGAATAGTAGTGCTCCAGTTAAGCACGTGGTGAACACCTTCGCCACGTTCTCTGTATCTTCATCCTTGAGGTCTTCTATCTTTTTCAAAGTCTATTCAGCTAATTTAGCAAGATTGATTCCCTTCTTTATAAGACAGTCTTGAATTTCCTTTGGATTCTTCATAATCTTTTCCAATAATTGTTGACCCGTTATTCTTTCCCTTATGAATATCATCTCACTCAAATTAGGTTCATCATTGTTGACTTTAAGCTTAGGAAGACCCAATAAGAGTTCGGCTTCTTCTAAGAGGATGGTGGCTTCAAACGTGGCAAAGAGAAAAGTATGAGTTTGTGGATGCCATAGTTCGATCAAAGCGCCCATTGCAGCTCAATCCATGCTTGTGCTCTTGTAATGTTTGGCATAGACGACCAACCCTTGGATATGCCACTTGGATATATAAGATTACATAGAGATTGATTTTGTTAACTAGCTTTTGGACGCATGGAAGTGAAGGAAATCTTCTTAAACCAGGGAAGAAAGGATATCCCTAAATGAAGAAAGAAATTGGAATAGTTCTATCATGCCCATGAAGAATTGGAATATGGAGAACATGTAGAGAGTTGCATAGAAAAAATTGTTTAGAAGAGAGATTTGCTTACTTGTAGGCTAGAATCTCGCCCACTTAGATGATGTTTCACTTCAGAGAGTTTTTCAATCGCCTTTCTCATCTTCTTGTTTGAAGTAGAATCCATCTTCCTTGATTTAATTTCCTTGACTTCTTCTTGTTCTTCACCTCTTTTTCTTGAGTGTGGGAGAGAATTCGTTACCTTTCCCTCTTGATTGCTTGTTGTAATACTCTGATTTGAAGAGAGGAAGGTTTTATAATGTGATTTGCAAGATTGGGAAACCCTTTCCGAATTGGAAGAGGGACGTGCATTAAGGCAAGCAAAGTTCAAATTGTAGTTAGAACAGAGAACAGTTTCTGTAAGTTAAATAGCGTCTGGACAGGGGGACGACATTTAAATGACGTCTGTGAACAACGACGCTATTTGATGAATTTTTTGAATTTTTATTATCTTTTCGAAAATCTATAATTGCATGATATTTAATTTGCTTGAAGTTACTGATGAAATTATGAGTGCAGGAAATATCAAAGAAGTGAAATGAAGCTGAGAATTTCACTAAGATCCCATTGTAGGAAGTTCATGAGTCTAAGCCGTGACTAAAAGGATGGTTATCTCTACCCTTGTATTTATTTTATGTAATTGATTTGCATCATCATTATTATACGTTAAATATTTATTAAAGAGCATCAAGGACCTTGTGATTTTGATGAAGTTGGAATTTGAGTTCCCCTCCAACAAAAACATAATAATTCAAGAGAATTCTCAATCGCACAGATAGGCCGTTAGGTTGTTAATCAATGGGGACAATGGTTCCGTTTTTATGAAACAGTGTGTGGATAAACAGGCTTCGGCTTAGCACTGAATTACAAGACTGGTATCTTGACTAATTGATGACAATTTAATAATATTATCCTTGATTAATTTATATTTTATTTCATCTTAATTTTCTTTTAGCCCAGCATGCATCATGTAGGACTTTGAAATCATTGTGATAAGAATTAATTCTTAATTAAATTTCAAATCATTGATCTAATAAATGCCAACGTGATATAAAATATTCCATTCTGAATTGAGCATCTCGATTATCTTTGAGGTTCGCTTGAAGATATCTTTGAAATTTTATCCTTTCATGGATTTCTCACCCAACATTTCTTATTTCCTCTTAAGATCCGTTATGGTTGCAACACTTCCACATTGGCTGGTAACCGCTCTTCATGACGAAACCTATAAGGTTTGAGACCTAGGGTACTTCCCAATCATGGAGGTTGATCGACCTTTTGTTTCCTTTGTTTTCTTCATCCAGACAGGATTGATTCCATCGAATATTCTCGAGTTACCTTCACTGGTTGTTTTGAGAAAGATTCTCATCATATGATGTTAAGAGCGTGTCACATCACACCTTGACATCACCTTTTCAGTACATTTCACTCCCTTACAAAGCCAATGTAAAAGTGGGGCAGCTGTAGACACGCTAATTTTGACATCATACTAAGTAAATTTCATGTCACAATGATAATGCCCCAGAATGGTCTGATGTTTAATCATTAATTAATTTTTATTTATTTTCTCTTGATATTCGTTGAATCACGTCGCTCATTCGCGACACCATTTTGATTTATAACAGAAATCAATTCGAATTAAAATTAGTAAATTTAGGAGGATTTAACTGAATAGCGTTACCTGTGGACAACGCCATTTAAGTCCTAATTCGCCTAGGTTTATGATTTCTAATTATAGTTAATTTCCTAAATTGTCTAAAGCACGTCGCGCGTGGACGACGCATTTTATGTTTCCTAATTGTTTTTTGTTTCCTTTTCTGAATTTATTTTTATTATGATCGCATTAATTAAGTAAAAGGCGTTCTCCATGAACGACGCGTTTTAAGAGTTTCCTAATAAACATGATTTGGCCGAGATAATCCGGTTCCAGAGATTGGAAGGATTTCTAATTCCTTTCATGATCATCCAAGGTAAGTCCGAGCAGTGGGAGAGTCCTTTTGAAGGCCAGAATACCCTTGAATCACTTCTTATAAATATATATAGACATTGACCTTTAAAAAATGTTGGCTATTGGGGAATTTGGAGCTTCTAACAAGGTTTTAAAGGCCCTTCAAGAAGAAGAACGTGGACAGCAAGGGAAGCTTGATCTTCTTCATCCTTCTCACCCTTTGAAGCCCATTGAAGACCAAGGCTATAGAGGAGCCATCCTTTTCCTCTCTCCTTGATTTTTTCCATTGAATTTTGATAGATTTATATAGTTTAGATTTCTGTTTTCATATAGTTCTTCATTACATCACTTCATTACACACGTTCACTTCATATTTTCCATGCCTATACATCCTTTAGGGGTTTAAAAGTATACAAAACAAGTGAGTTCTTTGATTTAGTTGTATGATAATTTTGTTGGATAGAATAAATATTACCTCTCTTTAGTTCTAATCTATTTGTTTTCTTTTATTTTTTGCAAGGTTTGAAGGAGATTTAGAAGAAAGCTTGCAGTTTATACAAACCAAGAAATACCCTTAAAGAACAAGAGTAAAAAAGGAAAGAAGGCTCTTTTCTTTCGACCGGCCGAAAGAGTGGAACAAAAGAACCCTACACTCTCCCGATTTTGCAAGGTTAGTAAGTGATCACTTTTCCTTTGAAGCCCTCGATTTCTGGCAATCACAATTTCTTTCATATTGTTAACCATAGTAAACACATGATAATATGATGAACACACGCCCTTTTTGAGCACTACAGCGGTGTCACACCGACGGAATCATTCGGATGCGGATTCGAATCTGCATACGGTAATGTCCGATTATCCGTTCTAATCGATTTTAGATTATTCAAAACGGAAACAGATCGCAGAATGTTTTATTTAATTTCCGCTACGTTTACGATCCCGAGAAACCCGAGAAACCAACACAACATAGCCGACATCTTCGACGGTTCAACTGCAGTACGATCCTTTAAGATAATATGACTAAGAAACTACATATGATCCAGCCAAAATTTACACTTACTAAACTTGGCATACAAGTGATGGGCTCTAATGTCTCCAGTACGATTCTCAAATGTTCATGATAGGTTTCCTCATCTGGTGAATAGATCAACACATCATCAATAAAAACAACCATGAACTAATCTAGATACGGCCTGAATACTCTATTCATCAAATCCATAAAAGTTATTGGGGTATTAGTCATATTGAATGGCATCACTGAAAACTCATAGCGGCGATAACAGGCCCAAAACACTGTCTTCAACACATCATCATCCTTGATCCTCAGCTAATGATAACCTAACCTCAAATAAAATCATGGAAACACCTTTGCTGCCTACAACTAGTCAAACAGATTGTCAATCCTTGATAAGGGATATTGATTCTTGACGGTGACTTGATTCAACTTCATGTAGTCAACACAATCTCAACAAGCCATCCTTCTTCCTAATGAACAAAATAGGCGCTCCCCACAGAGACATACTCAGATGAATGAATCTCTTGTCCAACAGCTCCTGTAATTGTTTCTTTAACTCCGCCAACTCTGTTGGCACCATATGGTAAGGAGCCTTCAAAATCGGCGCCATATCGGGGAGACGTTCAATGGTGAAGTCAATCTCCCATACAATAGGCAAACCCATCAAGTCATCAGGGAAAACAACAGCAAAGTCCTTGACAATCACCACATTAGCAACACTAGGAGACTAGCTCTCCTCCACAACTGAGACAACACTAACCAAATAAGCACTGCAACCTCCACTCATCCACCTCTGAGCCTTCATCACAGACACAGTCAGGTTACCAGGCTTGGAGAGTTTAAAAGAGAATTGATCCTCACTCGGAATTGAGAAAATAATCTTCTTGTCACGACCATCCAACAAGGCATAGTCATGCTCTAACCAATCCGTACCCAAGATAACATCAAAATCATCCATATCTAGTACATGCAATACAATAGACAACCTCCTACAATCTCAATACAAAGATAAGCAATGCACCTGTCGGTCCAAACTATCCCTCCCGATGTGAACATAGTCATAGCAATAGAAATTACTACAACATCCATCTTATTTACTAGAATCTGGGTAAAACTCAAAAATATAAACGAATGGGTAGCACTAATATCAAAAAGAACTCTAGCATGCACTCCATCAATCAGAATACTATTGTCAGTGACGCTCTCAGCGAACTCCATATCCTCATGGATCAAGGCAAAAACACAAGCAGGGCTCACTGACTGGTTTGTGTTGCTGCTGAAGTAGTCCTCGCAGGTGTAGTCACTATAGTAGTCTTCATCTTTAGGCAATCTCTGATATTGTGACCAGTTTCACCACAACCAAAACACTTACCTACCACCTACAGGCACTTCGATCCTCCATGGTGTTGGGTTCGCTGTGTCGATATCCGACCAAAAAACGCAGCGAAAATAATTGTTCGGGATCGGATCCGTCCTGTTCGATCAATAAAATATTCCGAAAAATCTAATTCACCTTGTACGGATTCGAATCCACGTTCGTTCTCCGGTTCCATCGGAGTGATGCCGCAAGCCGCGCAAGTGCCCGGCCTCTAACGGTATCCACACGGTTCTCCTCGCAATGGATCGTCCTCGCCTCCTCGCTCGATGCGGCGTTCGTGGATCCCATCTGGCTACGCGTAATCTGCCGCGATATGTGGATTTGGAAACTCCCGTCAGACAGAAGGCGGAGCAGTCGGGAGCCGAAGCGAAGCCTCCAGAGGGCCGGCCTCGAGATGTACGCCCAGGAGAGAGGAGAGAGAGAGGGTGGCGGCTAGGGTTATGATTGTTAGCCCCCGACCTAGCAGTCGTTTTTTTAATAAGTATGTTTGCGATTTTTCATAAAAACCCACACTTATCTGAAATCTCGTCTAATTATCCATCGACTTGAAAACCTTTAGCGTGTGACCCTCTAGGCCTAAATACCAGCCCAGTTAATGGCCCATTAAGCCCGGAAACTCTTTACGGACCCACTAAATTAATTAATATATGTATATTAATTAATCAGCTGAATTTAACGTCCCACAATAAATTTGAATGGGCTTTCGATCACATTGGATGCCAAGCAACATCGTGTGATCCTGGATGGCATTGGGGTTATCGCAACCCTCCATTGAAACATTTCCGTCATCGGTTAGCGCGCCGATATAATTGTTCATCCGTGCAATGTTCCCGAATCGACCTAGGGTATGGTTACTGTTAAACCCTAGTCGGTCAATTCACTTGAATTAGATGCCGCTAATCTATATCGGATAACTCTTTATCTGATACAGTGTCCATCTTGGCCAGAGACTTAAGCGCATCATTCCCGGAACATTCTCTCTCATAATACCGAGAGCAGATGATCCTATATTAAATACACAATTACCTTCAATGACATTTCTCTGAACCTGATCATTTGACTTATTGACAACCTATGGCTAGGGATTCGTTAGTCAAAGTCAAAGTTCAGAGACGTACTAATAAGGTATTTTTGGTGTCTCAGGTCCAAAGATCATCTACGCAACCGAGACAACAGAATCGAGCTGGTTAACAGTGAGGTATATACCATCCAACGATTCTAGGTCGGATCAATTTCGTAAACTCATTCTCCAATGAGCACCTATAGGTCCAGCATAGAGTCTCCACACAAGTGACTTATAGGATCAGTCACCCTCATCATATGAGCTAAAGAAACCTGTAGTAGTCTATCCGAATGTTTGATGTCCATATCAAACATCCTCTGACTAGGAATAATTAAGAACATGTGTTTATAAGTCTTTGGTCCCATAATTATGATCTCATCATAATCCAAAGATTGTTGGACATGTTCATGGACTTCATCGTGATACGATAATCATAGATGGAACTAATAACACACAATGAATTGATGTCATTATATTAATCAACTGAATGATACATAGTATTGGATTGGCTTTTAGACCACCTAATACTACCAATCCACCACTTGGAATAAAGCCAATCACTTTTATACATAATACCCATATTTTCTAAGTGACGCTCAAAGACATTTTGAGACAAAGGCTTTGTCAGTGGAGCTGCTATGTTGTTGGCTGAAGGAACTCTCTCCACTACGACATCTCCTCGAGTTATAATCTCTCTGATCAGATGAAAGTGTCGCAGAATGTGCTTCGACTTCTGATGAGACCTCGGCTCTTTCTCTTGAGCAATCGTCCCATTGTTGTTGCACAGCAGTAGGACGGGACCAGAGATGCTTTCCACCACACCAAGATCGTCGATGAATTTCTTCATCCAGACAACTTCCTTGGTGGCTTCAGCAGCAGCAATATATTCAGCTTCTGTTATCGAATCAGCAGTGGTTTCCTGTTTAGAACTTTTCCAGCTCACTGCTCCCCCGTTGAGTGTGAAGACAAAACCTAATGTCGACTTGCTCTCATCAGGATCAGATTGAAAACTTGAATCAGTGTATCTTTGCAGTTTTAAGTCTCCTCCTCCATAAACTGGAAACATATCCTTAGTTCTTCTCAAGTACTTAAGAATGCATTTCACAGCCTTCCAGTGTTCATCACCTGGATCTGCCTGATGTATGCTCGTAACGCTTATAGTATATGCAATATCAAGTCTAGTGCATAGCATGGCATGCATGATGGAACCTATGGCTGAAGCATAGGGAATCTTATCCATCATTGCCCTCTCCTCAGAAGTCTTGGGAGACTGACCTTTGGAGAGATAAATTCCATGTCTCATCGATATGAGACCTCTCTTGAAATTTTCCATTCCAAACCTTTTGACAATGGTTTCTATGTACATAGATTGGGTTAAGACAAGCATCTTCTTTGATCTATCTCTATAGATCCGTATTCCCAATATGTAAGATACTTCTCCCAAATCCTTCATAGAAAAGTTCTTGGATAGCCAGATCTTTACTGATGACATCATCCCTACGTTATTCTCAATGAGTAGGATGTCGTCAACGTAAAGAATCAGGAATGTGATTGCGCTCCCATTATTTTTCTTGTATACACAAGGCTCATCTTCATTCTTAATGAAACCATAAGATTTGATTGTCTCATCAAACCTTATGTTCCAACTACGGGAAGCTTGCTTCAGTCCATAAATCATCCTCATTATAGAGTATCATAGAACCATCCAAATTAATATGTCCCACGTATCTTTCTGGTGGTTTAGGTACTCTTTCTAACCTACGAGTTTCTTGTGTACTTATTTGAACAGGTTCATAAACTGACAGTTCATCAGATGAACCATTTTTTCTTCCAAAGTTACTTTACTCCCACTGTCCTTTTGGAGAATATAATCTTCTTCCAAAAAGACAGCTCTCCTAGCTACAAACACCTTTTGTTCGCCAAGATGATAAAAGTAATATCCATAAGTTTTCTTTGAATATCTTACAAATCTGCATTTGTCAGTTTTGGACTCCAACTTATCTGTATCATGTTTTTTGACATGAGCAGGACATCCCTAGACTTTAACATGTTTAAGGTCTGGTTTCTTTCCATTCTATATCTCATATGGAGTGGTTTCAACAAATTTGTTGCGTACCTTGTTCAGGATATACATAGCCGAGCTAAGTGCATATCCCCATAAAGACACTAGTAATTTAGACATACTCATCATGGATCGCACCAATTCCATTAATGTGCGATTCTTCCTTTCTGAAACACCATTCATCTGAAGTGTATAAGGAGGTGTAAGCTGAGATAGGATATAATTATCCTTTAGGTATTTAATGAACTCTGTACTCAAGTATTCACCACTACGATCAAATCGGATGGCTTTTATGTTTTTTCCAGTTTGTTTTTCTACTTCATTCCTAAATTCTCTAAATTTCTCAAAGGCTTCATATTTATACTTCAGTAAGTATATGAATCCGAATCTTAAGTAATCATCAGTGAATGTGATGAAGTACGAGAAACCACCAATGGCTTGGGTAGACATAGGACCACGTACATCAGAATGTATAAGTTCTAGTAAGCCTTTAGCTCATTCTCCAGTTCTAGAAAATGGAGATTTAGCCATTTTACCCATCAAACATGACTCACAGGTCGCATATGATTCATAATCAAATGGATCTAAATATCCATCTTTATGCAACCTTTGGAGTCTGTTTTCTCCAATGTGACCAAGCCTACAATGCCATAAGTAGGCTTTGTTCATTTCATACATTTTTCTTTTAGTTATGGAACTGATGTTTAAATTCTCATAAGACATATTTAAAAGATACAATCCATTGGACAATATAGCAGAGGCTATTAATTTATTTCTAAAATAAATTGAACAACAATTGTTCCCAACTTGCAAATTGTATCATATTCTAACTAGACATGAAATAGAAATAATATTCCTTATTATGCTAGGTACATAATAACATTCATCTAATAAAAAAGTGTCTCCGGATGGCAGCTTGAGTTCCACTGTCCTTACAGCGATCGTCGCAACTATTGCGCCGTTACCTAGTCTCAGCTCTACCTCGCCAGTCCTCATCTTACGCCTTCTTGTCAGTGCCTGCACAGAATTGTAGATATGAGAAACATATCCAGTATCTAATACCCATGATATATAATCTCTAATTGATAAGTTTACATCTATCATATAGATACCCGAAGCGTCTTGCTGCTTCATAGTTCTTTGAGCCTTCTCTTTGAAGTATTCTTTATAATTCCTCTTCCAGTGCCCCTTCTGATGACAGTAGAAGCATTCTCCCTTCTCAGCACTCTTGCCTTTGTCTTTCTTGACAACTGTCGGCTTCTTCTGATTCTTGCTTTTGCCTTTGCTGATTGGACTGCTAGTCTTTTCCTGCCAGTCTTACCAACCATAAGAACATGAGGTTTATCCTTCACAAAGTTCCCCTCTTCAATCTTCAGCATGTTCAATAATTTAGTCAAAGTGGTCTAGATCTTGTTCATGTTAAAGTTAACAATGAACTGTGCATATGATTGTGGAAGTGAAGATAACACAAGGTCGGTATGCATCTCCTTGGGGAGTGGAACCCCAAGAGCATCCAGCCTCTCCACCCATTCAATCATCTTCAGCACATGAATATGTACTGAAGATCCCTCTGCTATTTGAGTTTTGAACATATTCTTAGATATCTCATATCTCTCGATCCTGCTCTGCTCACCGAACAGCTCCTTCAAATGGAGCATGATGGATCTTGCATCCATCACCTCATACTGCCTCTGCAACTCATTGCTCATAGAGGCCAGCATGTAGCATTGGGCCATGGTGGAATGTTCCTTCCATTTTTCATATGTCAGCATGTCCTCCTCTGAGACATCTAATACTGGTTTAGCAGAAGGTTCATCATCCAAGACATAAGCAATTTGCTCAGACCTAAGGACAATCTTCAGGTTCCTGAGCCAGTCTGAGTAATTCGGGCCTGTCAAACGATTGACATCAAGTATGCCACGCAACGGGTTATGGTGCGACATTTTAACCTACAGGAGATAATTAGATTACAATTAGTAGATATTCAGTCAATTAATTTAAAAATAAGACATGGACTTTGTTTATCTAGTTTTACTCCCACTAATTTTCGTCGGACTGTATAACGTTCAGATATACATAACGGGAGACGCCGACAGTCTCCTAGCGGAGTCAAAGTATAACCTCAGGTAAACACATAGTATTATACTATTTTATTAGACCAACCATCTCATAGTAATTGCAACTACTTGTAATATCCAATCATGTTTCGACTCCCAAGTTATTAATAGTCTTGGGTAAATATAGTAGACCATTATCCCTAGTCTAAGCTTTACTATCAATACGTGATAGAGTAGAGTAGAACTATACTTCCCGGATAAACACGTGGATAACTATATCGTTCCTCTATTATAATCAAAAAGCATCTAATGCCATAATCAATAGTCCTCTCAACAAACGATGCCAAATCTTGGGTAAACACATAAAATATGCCACTACTAAATTAAGTTCCATTAATCATATTGATGAGAGCTACACAATGCATTTTCAATGACTCGCGCGACGGCTTAGATTTTGTAACGAAGGTTTTATTTATTTTCTTTAGTCTCATCCTAGGTGATAGTATTAAATATATAGTATATATTACATATACTAATAACCTAGCTAATTTGATTCATAATCAAAATAAAACACACGCATCACATACATGTCATTAGTGTGGTCATGGATAGCACTGTAGTTTGACTTGAGCCAGACAGTCAAACTCACACACACACAATACAACATTTATATCATGAGTTTGCAAACTCATAGGCTTAAGGAACTCTTTCTTATCCTTCGTGGTTGCAGTTGTAGATCATCCTCACTCCATGCTTAGCCGCCTTGATCAAATTACATCATAAATTCATAATTACATGATAATTTAAAAGAGGAAGCCTTATGGCGAATACATCAAGGAGAGAGGTAGAAACACAATAGAATATGAGAGGGAGAGGTTCGCAGACCTCTATTTATTAACAAATAATAAACCACACAATCACATTCCACATCTACAAAGAATAATGCACATCCATGACCACCATGTAGTTTTAATTAAACAAACCACACGTGTAGTGCACATCTCATGGCTAAATAAAAATTTTCGAAAATATTTAATTTTGGTTTCATAAACCAGGGACCAAACAAAAATTTGGATTTGAATTTCGAAATATTTTCATTTAATCTAAAGCATGCTAATTTAAATCGAATTTAAATAAGCAATTATATGCACATCAAAATAAATGTACAATCATTCCAAATTAACAAATTTATAATATTCCATGCCAATTAATATTTTAGACATTAAAAATTAATTTAACAATTAAATTAGCTCCCTTTTAATGTCCGTTAATCCAACAATTAGATTAAATTACTATTTAACAACATTTGTTAAAATTGCCCATAATTAATAAATCCAGTTACTGGCCCTTTAACAACTATCAAATGGAATTTAATTTAATTAAAAATCTAATTTTAAATTTAAATCAAATTTTGTAAAATAAAGGGTTAGTAAATAGATTAAAAAATAAAAAAATATGGGCTATAGTTGGTTGGTGAACCGGACCCGGTCCGGTCATTCGACCAAGCCCAGCCAGCGCCTGGACCGGACCCAGACCCGCCCCAAGGGGCGGGCCCGGCCCGCCCCCCCCCCCCCCCCCCCCCCCTTCCCTGCCCGACGCCGGGGATGACCCCCCCAGCGGACAGGGGTCCCGGCGATAGTGCCGGTGGCCCTAGCTGCCGACGGTCACCCCCGAATCCCCCCCTTTTTTCGTTTTTCTGCAACCCCACCCCCTTTCTAAACGTACGAGAAAAGGAAGGAGAGGGGTTCGCCGGCCACCCCATCCGGCGTCGGCGACCTGTGACCCCACTGAGGGGATCCTATGCGTCGGTGAGCCATCCCCAACCCTTGGGGTGCCCTCGAAGGTGCCAATCTATGGCCGTTCTTCGTCGGACGAAGAACACGAGAAGGGTACAGAAAAAAAATGATTTTTGATGCAATAATTAACTCTTAATTCATAGTGCTCATCTCATTAACACATCAAATGCAATTAAAATCAAAATTCGGCATGGAATTAATTATAAAATTATCAATACAGAGATCGAAACAGCGAAAACACAGTGGAACCTGGCTCTGATACTACTGTTGGGTTAGCTGTGTCGAGATCCGACCGAAAAACACAGTGAAAATAATTGTTCGGGATCGGATCTGTCTCGTTTCGATCAATAAAATATTATGGAAAATCTAATTTACCTTGTGACTATTCAAATCCGCGTTCGTTCTCCGGTTCCGTCAGAGCGATGCCGCAAGCCGCATAGGTGTCCGACCTCTAGCAGTATCCACGCGGTTCTCCTTGCGATGGATCATCATCGCCTCTTCGCTCGATGCGGCGTTCGTGGATCCCGTCTGGCTACGCGAAATCCGCAGCGATATGTAGATTCGGAAACTCCCGTCGGACGGAAGGCAGAGCAGTCGGGAGCCGAAGTGAAGCCTCCAGAGGGCCGGCCTCGAGATGTGCGCCCAAGAGAGAGGAGAGAGAGAGGGTGGCGGCTAGGGTTAGGGTTGTTGGCCCCCAACCTCGCAGCCGTTTTTATAATAAATATGTTTGCAGTTTTTCATAAAAACCCACACTTATCCGAAATCCCGTCTAATTATCCACCGACTTGAAAATCTTTAGCGTGTGACCCTCTAGGCCTAAATACCAGTCCAATTAATGACCCATTAAGCCCAATAACTCTTTACGGACCCACTGAATTAATTAATATCCTTATATTAATTAATCAGCCGGATTTAATGTCCCACAGTAAATTCAGACGGGGTTCCGATCACGTTGGATGCCAAGCAACATTACGTGATCCTGGATGGCATTAGAGTTATCGCAACCTTCTATTGGAACATTTCCCTCATCGGTTAGCGCGCAGATATAATCCTTCATCCGTACAATGTTACCGAATTGACCTAGGATATGGTTTACTGTTAAACCCTAGTCGGTTGATTCACTTGAAGATGCCGCTAATCTATATCGGATAACTCTTTATCTAATATAGTGTCCGTCCTGGCCAAGGACTTAAGCGCATCATTCCCGGAACATTCTCTCTTATAATACCGAGAGCGAATGATCCCATATTGAACACACAATTACCTTCGATGGCATTTCTCTGAACCCGATCATTTGACTTATTGATAACCCATGACTAGGGATTCGTTAGTCAAAGTCAAGTTCAGAGACGTACTAATAAGGTATCTTTAGTGTCTCAAGTCCAAGAATCATCTACGCAACCGAGACAAAAGAATCAAGCTGGTTAACAGTGAGGTATATACCATCCAACGATTTTAGGTCGGATCAATTCAGTGAACTCATTCCCCAATGAGCACCTACAGGTCCAGCATAGTATCTCCACACAAGTGACTTATAAGATCAATCACCCTCATCATATGAGCTGAAGAAACATGTACTAGTCTATCCGAATGTTTGATGTCCATCTCAAACATCCTCCGACTATGAATAATTAAGAATGTGTGTTTATAAGTCTTCGATCCCGTAATTATGATCTCATCATAATCCGAAGATTGTTGCACATGTTCATGGACTCAATCGTGATACGATAATCATAGATCGAACTAATTACACACAATGAATTGATGCCATTATATTAATAAATTGAATGATACATAGTATTGGATTGGCTTTCAGACCACCTAATACTAACACATGGGGCCACCCACACTACTGGCAAACAGTGTGAGTTAGTGTTGCTCATGTCGCGGGTGGTGCTAGGGTCTTTATGAGAGCCTTTATAGGTGCCCTCTACAACCCAGGCTGCCTCCGCTTCCTCTGAAATGTCAATGATGATCCTTGCTCCTTCGATGCAATCTTGCATTCTTCAATGAAGATATCATGCTCTGCCTCCTACTGATAAGTTATTTCTACGACCTCTTCCATTGTGGCAAAGTTGTGAGCCACCAGCTTTGTCCTCGAGATCAGCTTCAACCCCATCAGAAACTTTTACATTTTCTACCTCCTATAAGTGCATATATGCAGTGCACACTTCGACAACTATGAGAACTTCACCTCATATCTAGCACACTCATTTGTTCCTAAGTCAAACTTAAGAACTCCTACACCATCCGGTCCTGAACATAGGGAGGGAAGAATTTTCCCCTAAAAGCTATTTAGGAAGTTCTCCCGAGTTATCTCCAACTCTGCGCCAGCAACCTTCGTCCTCAACATTGACCTCCACCACACGTCTGCTCGCTCTTGAAGCATGTAGCTCACCAAACTCACCTTGTCCTCTTATGGGCATCTAATCACCCAAAAGATTTTCTCTATCTCCCTAATCCAACTCTCTACCATCATTGGATTGCTCTCCCCCTTAAAGGAAGGCAGATCCATCCTCTTAAAGCTCTCTATCGCCATCAGCCCCTGATGGAACTTTGGCTCCACTGTTGCTGATGCATGCCTCTGTTGTTGGTTACCTACAAAAGGCCCTGGAGTTCCATCTGCATAAAGGAGCCTACGTCCAATGGTGTGGGTGGAAGCAAAATGAATGCCACACCATCCTCTCCAATGTCCCACTTCTCAGGAGCACGATCCCTCGCAGGTCATCCACGTTTGCTTGGCATTTCCTGCAAGAAAACACAGAAGTTAGACCTAACCTTCAACTATTTCTGCAAAATTCTATGATCTACGCCTATGATGTTGGTTCAGTGGCTCAGGTTGAACATCCTCAAAACTCTTAGCTGCCTAGCTTTGATACCAAGTCCTGTAACGACACCCGCCAACCCGATTCAGTCATGCCGCCCTTCTATGCACTAGCAGATGGACGTCACAGTGAGAACAACCCAAACATCCATTAAAGGCAATAAGACTATAAGTATGAACCAAACACCAATGAAACAACATTCATAGCTATAAGACAAATCCACTAATAAAAATAACTCCATAACCACAGAAATAATGACCAACAAGTATCCAAGATCTCTACATATCCAAATAAAATAAAATAAACATCTTTGAACTGAATAAATCAAGCCTATTACATCTGTTGATAGAAACTAGAAATAAACAATTTATGAACCTACTTCTATGTCTTCAATCCTTAAGAAATAGCAAGCAAATGCTAACCTCGCGCTCTTGGAGTTCAGCCTCTATTTTAGCTTCTCCTAAAAATGTTAATAAGCAAGGGTGAGTCCCAACTGACTCAGCAAGCTCATAATCAACAGAACCATCGGTTTTCATACACTATATCATAAAAGAAAAACTTTACATGATAGCATTCATTTAACTAAGCATGGAGAGAAATTATAGCCATATGGATAATTATTCATCCTAAACATGCTTCTTTAACACATGAACATGATATATGGAACCAGTCATGATCTTTCTACACATATGCATCATAGCATGGAATCATTATCGTGAGTATCTATTGTGAACATGCATGTAACCAATATATATGCACCTTCTTAAAACATAGTGAAATCAATCTCCCGAATAGGTGGCAAACCAGGCAAATCCTATGAGAACACATCAACAAAATCCCTGATAACCTCAAAATCAGCAACACCAGAAGACTATATCTCCTCAACAATAGAAATCACACTAATAAGATAAGCACTACAACCTTTATTCATCCACTTCAAAGCCTTCGACATAAATAATAAGTATACCATACTTAGGGAGCTTAAAAGAGAACTCCTCATAACTTAGAATACAAAAAGTAATCTTCCTGTCATGGTAATCCAACAAGGTATAATGCAACTCCAACCAATCCATACCCAAGATAACATTAAAAGCCTCCATCTCCAAAACAAATAACTAAGTGGACAGCCTCCTACCGTGAATCTCCACACAAAGAGAAACCATGCACCTATATGACTAAAGTACCCCTCCTGGAGTGAAAACAGTCATAGAAATAGGAACCTCTACGACACCATCTCTACAAGAATCAGGGCAAACCACGTAGTCATACATCACATACGTATACTAGATAGCAAACTAGCCTGAAAATAGAGTTTTTATCACTTGCCTCTTTAACCACTAAGAGAACTCAAAAAGGACTACATCCGGCAAGGCGACAAGTTTTCAGTATGCTCCATCACGCTCTCCGGGTCATCCACACGCCATGGGGATTGTCCTCGCGTTCTTCTCCTCGCATGCCGTGAAGAGACGTCGTGCCGCACCCGTTCTCTTTCTAAACCTCTCTCTAGGCTCTCTAATGACTTGGGAATCAAGAGAAGGACTTGGGCTACACTATAAGAGTTTAAATAGACCTCTAACTGTAAGGAATCGCCATGAACGCAGCGGAAATAAAAATGATTCCATTGTATCGGTTGCTGGGGTCGTAAAACGGACATTAAAATCTAAGCGGGAAGAACAGTTCTTCACCTTTGCGGGGTTTCGAATCTCCCGTGGATGATGCCGACTCGGTAATCGCGCACGCGCACGATCTCTAGAGGTATCCACACGAGTTCCCGCAGCAGACGCGATTTCCTCCTCGACTTGAGTGCTCCGACCAGATCTCAAATCCACCATGCGCGGAGAGACACAGATCCAGAGTAAAATTCGTCCAACTAACCTTTTACCACTCCCCCTTGACCCTCCTTATATAGAAATAAGGATAAGCACAATAGTTAATCCTCATGATTATCCAAGAGTTTGGCCTTGGATAATTCTCCATTAAGTCTTCATGTTTATCCTGCAGCTTTTCACAAAAACCCAGATAAGCATGAAATTTAACATCTCTCACCGTCTGATGAGAACTCTTATGTGTGTGACCCTCTAGGCCCATATATCAGTCCAGTTGCAGGCCCATTAAACTTAGAACGGTTTCTTGAGTTTAATATTTATTAATTAACATTTAAACATCACATGTTAAATGATTAATTTAATAAACAAGTGAATTATCATCTGATGATCAAATCACTTGGCCTTCTGATCATGAACAACACCAAACACTACCTCATGATCCCAGAAGATATAAGGGATACTGTTCCCTTCAATTGAACCTTTCCGTCTGCCGATACCGCACAGATATAATCCTTCACCCATGCAATGTCCCGATAACGCAAGGGTATGGTTTTATAGTCAAACCTTCTATCGCATTATCCAGATGGATTTCAGTACACAATTAATATCTAGAAAGACATCTCTTTCATTAGACCATGGCCAGGGATTTCTGTGTACACATCCATGGGACATTCTCTCTCCAGTCTTATACCAAGAGTGAGTGATCCCTTGTTGTTCACTCAACTACCTTCGCAAGCTTTCCACTGTATCTGAAAGACCGATTATGGTGGACTTAATGGTTAAAGTCCACGAGTCAGATAATCAAGATACAATGGTCCACAAACAAGGTATCATTGATGACTCAGGTCAAATGACTGTTAGAATTGGGTGGCCTCATAGCCAATCATTGTACATTCTAGTTCAGATTATTAATAAAGGCAATTATTTCTTCATTTAATAGTTCTCGCAAACGACTATCGTAATGAAGGTCCATAGACAAATATATGGGATATTGAATCATGATGAGATCATGATAGTGAGATCAATATCCTAAGGCAATTGTCTTAAATAGTTCTCGATCATAGGATATTTGAGATGGACATTAAATATCCGACAAGATCGACACAAGTTATGTCTGCTCATGTCATGAGAGTGAATGATCTCACATTCACTCGTGTGGTGACACTAAGACAAACAAGTGGGTGCTCATTAGAGAATGAGTTCACTGAACAGACCCAAATAAGAATTCCTGGATGGTAATTATACCTATTAGTCAACCAGGGAATTCAATCGTTGCAGTAGCACAGTTGGTCCTTTGACCTGAGTCACCAATGATACCTTGTTTGTGGACCATTGTATCTTGATTCTCTGACTCGTGGACTTTAACCATTAAGTCCACCATAATCGGTCTTTCAGATACAGTGGAAAGCTTGCGAAGGTAATTGAGTGAACAACAAGGGATCACTCATTCTTGGTATAAGACTGGAGAGAGAATGTCCTATGGATGTGTACACAGAAATCCCTGGCCATGGTCAAATGAAAGAGATGTCTTTCTAGATATTAACTGTGTACTAGAATCCATCTGGATAATGCGATAGAGGGTTTGACTATAAAACTATACCCTTGCGTTATTGAGACATTGCATGAGTGAAAGATTATATCTGTGCGGCATCTGCAGACGAAAAGGTTCAATTGAAGGGAACAGTATCCCTTATATCTTCTGGGATCATGAGGTAGTGTTTGGTGCTGTTCATGATCAGAAGGCCAAGTGAATTAATCATCGGATGATAATTTACTTGTTTATTAAATTAATCATTTAACATATGATGTTTAAATGTTAATTAATAAATATTAAACTCAAGAAACCGTTCTAAGTTTAATGGGCCTGCAACCGGACTGATATATGGGCCTAGAGGGTCACACACATAAGAGTTCTCGTCAGACGGTGAGAGATGTTAAATTTCATGCTTATCTGGGTTTTTGTGAAAAGCTGCAGGATAAACATGAAGATTTAATGGAGAATTATCCAAGGCCAAACTCTTGGATAATCATGAGGATTAACTCTTGTGCTTATCCTTATTTCTATATAAGGAGGGCCAAGGGGGAGTGGTAAAAAGTTGGTTGGACGAATTTTACTCTCCAGATTCTCTCTCTCCTTCTCTCTCTTGGAGTGGATCTGTCTCTCTCCGCGCATGGTGGATTTGAGATCTGGTCGGAGCACTCAAGCCGAAGAGGAAATCGCGTCTGCTGCGGGAACTCGTGTGGATACCTCTGGAGATCGTGCGTGTGCGCGATTACCGAGTCGGCATCATCCACGGGAGATTCGAAACCCCGCAAAGGTGAAGAACTGTTCTTCCCGCGTTAGTTTTAATGTCCGTTTTACGACCCCAGCAACCGATACAATGGAATCATTTTTATTTCCGCTGCGTTCATGGCGATTCCTTACAAGGACCAACTGTGCTACTGCAACGATTGAATTCCCTGGTTGACTAATAGGTATAATTACCATCCAGGAATTCTTATTTGGGTCTGTTTAGTGAACTCATTCTCTAATGAGCACCCACTTGTTTGTCTTAGTGTCACCACACGAGTGAATGTGAGATCATTCACTCTCATCACATGAGCAGACATAACTTGTGTCGATCTTATCGGATATTTAATGTCCATCTCAAATATCCTATGATCGAGAACTATTTAAGACAATTGCCTTAGGATATTGATCTCACTATCATGATCTCGTCATGATTCAATATCCCATACATTTGTCTATGGACCTTCATTACGATAGTCGTTTGCGAGAACTATTAAATGAAGAAATAATTGCCTTTATTAATAATCTGAACTAGAATGTACAATGATTGGCTTTGAGGCCATCCAATTCTAACATTCTCCCACTTAGACTATAGCCAATCACCCATGTGTCTAAGTCCCATAGACTTAAGGTGACGTTCTAAATTGTTTTGAGACAATGGCTTAATCAAGGGATCTGCTACATTATCTTCAGATGAGACTTTCTCAACTATTATATCTCCTCGGGCGATGATCTCACGAATCAGATGAAATCGTCTCAGAATGTGCTTTGACTTCTAATGTGATCTGGGCTCCTTCGCTTGAGCTATTGCCCCATTGTTGTCACACAATAATGGAACAGAATCTGAAATGCTTGGAACTACTCCAAGCGCCGAGATGAACTTCTTCATCCAAACCGCCTCCTTGGCCGCTTCAGCTGCAGCAATGTATTCTGCTTCGGTCGTCGAATCTGCAGTTGTTTCCTGTTTGAACTCTTCCAACTTACTACACCTCCATTTAACATGAACACAAATCCAGACATGGATTTGCTGTCATCCATATCCGACTGGAAACTCGAGTCAGTAAATCCTCGAAGTTCCAAGTCGTTTCCTCCATAAACGAGAAATAGATCCTTAGTCCTTCTCAAGTATCTAAGGATACATTTCACCGCCTTCCAGTGTTCCTCACCTGGATCAGCCTGATATCTACTGGTTACACTTAGTGGATGTGCCACATCAAGCCTAGTACATAACATTGCATACATGATAGATCCTATTGCCGAGGCATAAGGAACTCTATCCATGTATGCTCTCTCTTCAAGTGTCTTGGGAGACATTTCTTTAGAGAGATAAATTCCATGCCTCATAGGAACGAGGCCTCTCTTGGAATTTTCCATGCCAAACCTTTTGACTATGGTATCTATGTACATCGATTGGGACAAGCCAAGCATCCTTTTGGATCTATCTCTATAGATCATTATTCTCAGAATATAGGATGCTTCTCCCAAATCTTTCATAGAGAAGTTTTTGGATAACCACGCCTTTACCGATGACAACATTCCTACATCATTCCCCATGAGTAGAATGTCATCAACATAAAGTACCAAAAAGGTAACTGCGCTCCCACTAGTCTTTTTGTATACACAAGGTTCATCTTCATTCTTAATGAAGTCATAAGATTTGATTGCTTCATCAAATCTTAAGTTCCAAGTTCGGGATACCTGCTTCAATCTATAGATGGATCTTTGCAGCTTGCATACCTTGCTTGAATGCTCTTTGGAAGTGAATCATTCAGGTTGTATCATATACACCTCTTCTTGAAGGTTCCCGTTAAGGAATGTTGTTTTCACATCCATTTGCCATATTTCATAATCATAGAATGCAGCAATTGCAAGAAGTATTCTGATTGACTTAATCATGGCAACTGGAGAAAAGGTTTCGTCATAGTCAATGCCTTGCCTTTGACGATATCCTTTTGCTACTAGTCTTGCCTTGTATGTGTCAATCTGTCCATCTGCCCCGATCTTTCTTTTAAATATCCATTTACTGCCAATAGGTACTATACCTTCTGGTAGATCAACCAAGTTCCAAACTTGGTTGGCATACATGGACTGAATTTCAGAATTCATTGCCTCTTGCCATTTTTCTGATTCTTGACTATTTATGGCTTCTTGGTAGGTTTGAGGATCATCATCCTCATTTAAGTGCACTTTTGGCTTGCCATCATCGAAATGTCCAACATATCTTTCAAGCTGCTTAGGCACTCTACCTGATCTGCGAACCTTTTGTGTATCATCTTGAATAAGTTCTTGAATCAATGGTTCAGTAGATGAACTAGTGTTGATTTGTGAGTCTAGAATTTCTTCTAGTTCTATCTTGCTCCCACTGTCTTCTTTTGAAAGATATTCTTTCTCTAAGAAGACAGCTCTTTTTACGACAAACACCCTTTGATCGCTGGGCTGATAGAAATAATATCCAAAAGTCTCTTTTGGATATCCCACAAATATACATTTCTCTATCCTGGAATCTAGTTTGTCTGGATCATGTCTTTTGACATGTGTAGGTCAACCCCAGACTCTAACATGCTTAAAGTCTGGTTTCTTTTCTTTCCATATCTCATATGGAGTGGAAGATATTGACTTACTGGGAACTTTGTTCAACAGATATGCAACAGTCAACAGTGCATATCCCCATGAAGAGATTGAAAGTTTGGCATAACTCATCATTGATCGTACCATATCTAATAGAGTACGATTTCTCCTTTCCGATACACCATTTAACTGAGGTGTATAGGGAGGAGTCCACTGAGACAAAATACCATTATCCTTAAGATATTCTGTGAATTCTGTACTTAAGTATTCACCCCCTCGATCTGATCGAAGAGTTTTAATACTCCTTCCAGTCTGGTTCTCGACTTCGTTTTTAAACTCTTTAAATTTCTCAAAGACTTCTGACTTATATTTCATTAAATATATGTAGCCATATCTTGAGAAATCATCTGTAAATGAAACAAAGTATGAGTAACCACCCATAGCATGAGTGGACATTGGACCACATACATCACTATGTAATAGTTCCAATAAGTCCTTAGCTCTTTCCCCATGTCCTGAGAATGGAGCTTTGGTCATCTTTCCCATGAGACAAGCTTCACAGGTTGCAAATGATTCATAATCAAATGGATCAAGATATCCATTCTTTTGCAACCTTATGATCATGTTCTCATTTATATGACCTAGCCTACAATGCCATAGGTACGATTTATTCACATCCTTATCTAAGCGTTCAAGAGAATTATTTACCAGACAAACATCATATGAAATATCAAGTAAATATAATCCATTCAATAAATATCCGGAAGCAAATAATTTGTCTCCTTGATAAATTGAACAACATTTATTCTCTAGTTTCATAGAATATCCTTGTCTATCTAAACATGAAATAGATATGATATTCCTAATAATGGTTGGAACATAATAACAATCTATCAGTTTCAAAGAGTCTCCTGACGACATCTGAAATCTTGCTGTCCCCACAGCTAACGCAGCAACTTTTGCTCCATTCCCGAGCCTCAGATCCACGTCTCCACGGTTCAATCTTCTTTTAGTTGTTAACACCTGCAAATTATTGCAGATATGAGAAACACATCCAGTATCTAATACCCAGGATATTGATTCTCTATAAGACAACTTAAGATCGATCATGAGAATACCTGAAGCTTCACCAAGCTTCTCCTTTGCTTTTTCTGCAAGATAAATCTTGCAGTTTTTCTTCCAATGACCTTCTTAATGGCAGTGGAAACACTGACCTTTATCATTGACTTTAGCTTTGTCCTTTTGTGTTGCCGGTTTGCTTTTCACTAGCTTCTTAGGCTTACCTTTCTTAAAGGTTTGTCCAGCTTTTCTTTTCTTGTTGGTCTTACCAACAAGCATTACTTGTGGCTTGTCTTTCTAGATAGTGCCTTCTGCTGTCTTCAACATGTTGAGCAGCTCAGCCAGTGAAACTTCAATTTTGTTCATATTGAAGTTGATAATGAATTGTGAAAATGAATCTGGAAGGGACTGTAGGATTAAATCGATGCTTAGGTCATTGTTCATAACAAAGCCCAGCACAGCAAGCCTCTCAATCCACTCTATCATCTTGAGCACATGAGTTTGCACAGATGTGCCCTCGCTCATTCTGGTCCTGAACAATTTCTTAGATATCTCATATTTTTCTGTTCTGGATTGTTCACCAAACAACTCTTGTAGGTGATTCAGAATAGTCTTAGGTTCCATGTTATCATGCTGTCGCTACAGTTCATTATTCATTGAACCGAGCATATAACACTGGACCTTGACAGAGTCCTCCTTCCAATTTTCATACATCATTAATTCATCTTCGTTAGCATTATCACCGGGTTGCACTGGATCTGGTTGATCCAGGACATAGGCTAGCTTTTCACACCTGAGGACAATCTTCAGGTTGCGTAACCAGTCAATGTAATTTGGTCCCGTGAGTTTGTTTGCATCAAGTATGCAACGGAGGGGGTTAGGTGACGACATAGCGACCTACATGAAAATATATAAAATGAGCAGATAGTTCTTAAAATCAGATTTAGGACTTTTAATCTAGATTTATGCTCCCACTATTTTTCGGCGATCTGTATGACCCTCTAAGATACAGAACGGGAGATTCCGATGATCTCCTAGTGGGGATCAGAATCCTTCGGGCAACATGCATGTGACCTTGTGGTAGCACAACAAATCACATCAAGTCCCTTAGGCAGTCAACTCTTGACAGTTGCAACGTTTGCAATATCCGATCGATTTAACCCCTGAATCAGAATGACCTTGTGGTAGCACAACAAATCAATTTGATTCAGTTAAATTTATCCATCATTACTTAGATGACATGAATTCATAGTGCAATCCTTGTGGTAGCACAACAAAACTACACTATTTGTTCATTCATCTTAATGACATCACATGTCGTAGACCTAGTTTAATTTCTAAATCAAACAGACCTTGTGGTAGCACAACAAATCCGTTTGAGATAAGAATTATCCTAAGATCTATAATGATGGTGGGTTACGTGGATTATTCTGAATATCTCACGTTTACAACTTAAATTTTAAAAGAGGGTTTTGATTTTTTATTTATAAAAATCGTGCTATCAATAGTATTTCAATTTGAAGTATCAATATACTAAATAGAAATATATATGATAGCATAGACCACAAATATCACATATATGCAGAAAAATTAAATGGGGATGATCATGGACTGCTAAAGCTACTATGGAATCATCGGAGCCAAACGATGATCCATAATAGGATCCTAATGTGAAAACAGCAACACTGGTTCCATTTGATACGAGTCCTTCCTCCAGAGGTGTCTTCAGAAGATCCCGTCCTCTAAACTTAATCCGATACATTTAAATACGATATCCAGGACTCGCAGGTCCACAAATGTACATTTAAACAATTAGAAACATTGATCTTATCAAGGGGAGTACAATCTTATAGGAAGGTAGAAGGTATACTTGGATTAAGAGAGAGGAGGACACGCATGTCCTATTTAAAATCTCAAATGAAATAAGCATTGCATTCATCCACATTATTCATCACATGAAAAATCTAAGTCCATGATCATCCCACCATCAAACACATCACATGCATCACAATCATCACATAATTGCAGTTTGGTATTAAATTTTATAATTATAAAATTATAATACCAATTAGTTTTCGAAATAACATTTATTTCAGCATAATCAATAATATTCAAAACATTATTGACAATTAAATAACTAAACCATTCAGTTAATCTAAATAATAATTCAAACAATTTGAACGGCAAAGTGTAATCAAGTTATGCATGAAATCAGTTTAAAACAATTTTAAACTAATTAATTTAACAGGGAAATTAATTATCTAAAACAATTTTAAATAATTAACTAACACCCTATTAATAACAAAGCCCTTTAATTGAATAACAGTTATTAAACAATTTAATAACCTATTAATAATCATAAAAATAATTAATAACAATTATTAATTATTTATATAATTTTTCAGTTTTAAAACAATTTTAAAAATTGGCTTAAATGGGCTAATAATGGGTTTATAAGGGGCTAAACAGTAATTAAAAACAATTTTTAATAAAAATAAAAATGGGCCCAGCCCATTAGGGCCCAATGGCCCGGACCCAGGGCCCTGGCTCGGCCAGGGGGTCTGGCCCAGCCAGACCCGAGCCCTGGCTCGGCCAGGGCGCCGCTCGACCCCGCCCGGTCCGACCGGGTCGGGACCGGGCGGTTCGGCCCTAACCGCCCGCATTCGACCGGCTCCCTTCCCTGCAAAACATAAACCCTAATTTTGTTGCAGAACTTGCGGATGGGAGGATGCGGCGCCGCCGCCGGCGAGCCCCAGCGCCGCCGGCCCTGGCCGGCGTTGCCCCCGGCGCCGGCGACGTGCCCGGCGCCGGCAGGGCCGCCGGTGACCGACGTTGGGGAGGAACAAGCCCCAAAAATGCAAAAAAAAATTTGATTTTCAGGTTTAAAAACCCGAGTTCAGGCTCGTTTTTTAGCACCTCCAAGGGCACTCCGGTGCCGATCTTCATGCCCAATGTGAAGTGGTGACTATCACCAATAGATCCAGACATCCGGGCCGCCATCCCAACACTTGGAATGCACGTACGAAGCCGCCGAAGTACCCCGGTTCATCATCACATGAAGAACTCCGAAAAACCCAAATAAAATCCGAAAAATTACAGAAAAATAATCAAATTGATTTATGCTCATCATATGAACACGATTCTGTCATTTTAATCGGATTAAACACAAGAATACGTACAATACGGGTTCTTCACGCATAACGAGAAAAACACGCATAACGGTGCCGTTTTACAACCGAACCAGCAAACCTGGCTCTGATACCACTGTAAGGAATCGCCATGAACGCAGCGGAAATAAAAATGATTCCATTGTATCGGTTGCTGGGGTCGTAAAAAGGACATTAAAATCTAAGCGGGAAGAACAGTTCTTCACCTTTGCGGGGTTTCGAATCTCCCGTGGATGATGTCGACTCGGTAATCGCGCACGCGCACGATCTCTAGAGGTATCCACACGAGTTCCCGCAGCAGACGCGATTTCCTCCTCGACTTGAGTGCTCCGACCAGATCTCAAATCCACCATGCGCGGAGAGACACAGATCCACTCCAAGAGAGAGAAGGAGAGAGAGAGAAGGAGAGAGAGAATCTGGAGAGTAAAATTCGTCCAACCAACTTTTTACCACTCCCCCTTGGCCCTCCTTATATAGAAATAAGGATAAGCACAAGAGTTAATCCTCATGATTATCCAAGAGTTTGGCCTTGGATAATTCTCCATTAAATCTTCATGTTTATCCTGCAGCTTTTCACAAAAACCCAGATAAGCATGAAATTTAACATCTCTCACCGTCTGACGAGAACTCTTATGTGTGTGACCCTCTAGGCCCATATATCAGTCCGGTTGCAGGCCCATTAAACTTAGAACGGTTTCTTGAGTTTAATATTTATTAATTAACATTTAAACATCATATGTTAAATGATTAATTTAATAAACAAGTAAATTATCATCCGATGATTAATTCACTTGGCCTTCTGATCATGAACAGCACCAAACACTACCTCATGATCCCAGAAGATATAAGGGATACTGTTCCCTTCAATTGAACCTTTTCGTCTGCAGATGCCGCACAGATATAATCTTTCACTCATGCAATGTCTCAATAACGCAAGGGTATAGTTTTATAGTCAAACCCTCTATCGCATTATCCAGATGGATTCTAGTACACAGTTAATATCTAGAAAGACATCTCTTTCATTTGACCATGGCCAGGGATTTCTGTGTACACATCCATAGGACATTCTCTCTCCAGTCTTATACCAAGAATGAGTGATCCCTTGTTGTTCACTCAATTACCTTCGCAAGCTTTCCACTGTATCTGAAAGACCGATTATGGTGGACTTAATGGTTAAAGTCCACGAGTCAGAGAATCAAGATACAATGGTCCACAAACAAGGTATCATTGGTGACTCAGGTCAAAGGACCAACTGTGCTACTGCAACGATTGAATTCCCTGGTTGACTAATAGGTATAATTACCATCCAGGAATTCTTATTTGGGTCTGTTCAGTGAACTCATTCTCTAATGAGCACCCACTTGTTTGTCTTAGTGTCACCACACGAGTGAATGTGAGATCATTCACCCTCATCATATGAGCAGACATAACTTGTGTCGATCTTATCGGATATTTAATGTCCATCTCAAATATCCTATGATCGAGAATTGTTTAAGACAATTGACTGAGGATATTGATCTCACGATCATGATCTCATCATGATTCAATATCCCATACATTTGTCTATGGACCTTCATTACGATAATTAATTGCGAGAACTATTAAATGAAGAAATGATTGCCTTTATTAATAATCTGAACTAGAATGTACAATGATTGGCTTTGAGGCCATCCAATTCTAACACTAACATGAGTCCCAAGCGGACTCCTATTGTACTCGAAAAAGGAAGAGCTGGACATGGGTCGGACTTAGAAAATCTTAAATCACGTTGGCTCGACCAAACGTGATTCAACTCAATTGAATCACGTCCGCCTAAGGCAACGCATTTCAGGTAACTCAGCAAAAATCTAGAAAAATAACAGAATAATCAATAAATTCAAAACCTAAATGGACTAATGGGCCTATCAGGATACTAATGGGCCTGTAATGGGTCTATTAAGATGCTAGGTGTTACGTTAATTCATTAGTGAAGGTCTCTTAGCCCATTTAAGTAGATTAAAATAGCCCACTAACTTAGTTAAAAATCTAGATTCGGATCTACTAGAAACAACATAATAAAATGATGATATGTAAGGATCGTGACCTTCGGATCCGGTTTTTGGGATCGGACCTTGTAGTTCTAACCTTAGTGAGGGCGGGGGTTCTGAGTTGATTCGCGTCAGGACATCGAGACGCGTTTTAAACGGCGTCCATCGTCGCTGACGCATTTCAAGTTCTGCCACGTGGGTGCCACGTGGGCTGGCTTCGGGCCGCGAGGGTACGGCCCTGTCTTATCGACCTGAACGGCGTCCACGTGTGTCGACGCCTTTCAGACTGCGACTCTGGGTTGTCAGAGTACGGCCCTGACATATCGTCTGAACAGCGTCTGCCTTGAACGACGCGTTTCAAAATCTTGTCAGAGTAGCTGTCACATCAACTGAATGGCGTCCGTGGATGTCGACGCGTTTTAGCCAGTCTCTGATTAACCCCGCGAGCCCTCCTTCTTTCCCTCATTTTCTCCTCTCTTCCTCTCTTTCCCCTTCCGGCGAACTCGGCGGCGATCCCTCCTCCTCCCTCTTTTCCTCCCACAGTTTCATCTCTCCCTCCACTCCATCCTCTACCTAGCTCCTACCACTACCACCTCCACTTCCACTACGGCGTTCTACTCTCCGGACGGCGGCCGACGTCACGGAGGAGCAAGGACGACCACGGCGGTACCGGCGGCGGCGTGGGGCGAGTCGGGTGGACGGCTTGAAGTTTGGAGGCGTTCAAATATCCGGTAGGGTGACGGTTCCCCTTAGCATCACGTTTTAAGCCATGTTTACCCTCGTTTAAGCTTGTTTGAATCTTTGGTTTAGGGGGGTAGAATGAGCATGTTTAGGAGTTCTTTTGATAACATGGGGGATTTCTATGAATGTGTTACCTATGGATAGTATTGCTCCTCTTTTCCCTCCGTTTTTGGGTGAATTTGGGGTTGAATAGGGAGCCCTCGGGCTTAGGCAACTCTGGTTCCTGGGGCTGAAACACGTCGTGCATGGACGACGCCTTTTTGAAGGGCGTCGAGCCATCACGACGCCTTTTAGACAGGAATTGCCTGACAGAGAGTCTGCCAGTTCGGGGATTCTGGGACTAAAAGACGTCATAGGTGAACGACGCGTTTTCAATTGGCTTCGGTTAGGCATGACGCCTTTTAAAGGCAGAAAACCCCCGAGTAAGGGCCTTGGAATTTCCGGATTTCTGTGTTGAATGGCGTCTGAGGATGTCGACGCTTTTTAAAAGGCGACCACTGGTGTCGACGCCTTTTAGGGCCTGATTCTGAAGACTGTTTTACATGAACCTGTACATGGAGCTTGAATGGCGTCGGCCTTGGGCGACGCGATTCAAAACAGAACATCACTAATTCATGCCAGTAAAACGTGTTCATACTGTTAGATAGATGGTTAATGCATGCTTTAGTGTACCCGATAGAGATGGATTCTTCATAATCGGATGGTTCTATATGTGTGTTATGCGATCGCGGACTTTTCACGTGACCGGATCGCACTGTGCCGGGTTTTGAGTTACTGTGGACTTGGAGTGACATTGTAGCACTTTATCACCCTGTGCTGGTGGGGGCGTGAGCACAGCGCCGGTGGGGGCGTGGGCGAGGTGACGCCTAGTGAGAGAGGGTCACCTAGTGAACCCCGGGGTCAGCTAGTACCGGTGTCGGAGTGGTACATTCGGAGAGTCACTCATGCTGAGGGAAGGAGTAGCCACCTGAGCCGGTTGGGCCGGAGTAGCTAGTGTGCTATCCGAGGGGTTACTGTTTGGTCTCAGCGGGTCGAGGTTTCTCCACCGTTGTTGTGTGGTTGACGAGTTCTATCGAGACGACAGTTGTGGATTTCCTAGTCGACTGGTTTAATATATGCATGTTTACTATATTACGATTGCATGTGATTTCACGTTAAGAATTAGGGTTTGTACCTCTTGTGCTTATCACCTTTCCGTTAGCTGTACCTTGCACTTGTGGGTGTGTGCGTGGGCAGTGGGGATCGAAGGATCCCTACTGAGTCTTGTCTTTGAGACTCACCCTCTACGGTTTTCAGGTGAGGACTCTCAGCAGACTTAGCGAGGAGAGTGCGGCCGTGAGTTGAGCACCGTGAGCAGTTGTTCCGGGGTATGCCCCGACGTAGTTGTTACTTTATTTCTGGCCTGTATGTTTAATTATTTCCTTTCTGTTGGAGTATGTAATTATTTGTTGTATCGAGTCGCATTGTAATAATTTTTAATTCCTGCACTTTTATTTCAGTTCAATGCGATGTGAATGTTTAGCTTAGTTTATTATTTATCTCCCATACTTGATTAGATCCTGGTTTGGTTCCAAATTAATGATTCGGTACCCATTTACTAATCGGATCCCCGATTATAGGGTGGCGGGTCGTTACAGTTGGTATCAGAGCATACGGTCTGGCAAATAAATAAATAACTAGGTTAAATATCATAAATTCGGCAAATAAATACATTATCCAGTACAGGCACGGCGGTAGCATAGGCTTTAGGACTCTAATTAGAACTTGTTGATTTTGTAATTGTAGGCGAGTAGATGGCTCCCAGAAGGAGGATGCCAGTTATTCGAGAGCAGGGAGATGTCCTTAGTGGGTCCGAGGCCGGGAGGCCGAGTGTTGAGCAGTTCATGGAGGCGATGATGGACACTATGGCTCGTTATCAGACGCGAGACCCTAGTGAGAGTTCCAGTGCGCGGGGAGGGTCCACAGCTGCACTTGAGAGGTTTCTAAAGCTGAGGCCACCTCACTTCATCGGTCGTCCCGACCCCGACGAGGCCATCCACTGGCTTAGAGAGATAGAGAAGACTTTTGACACCATGGATTGTGCTGCAGTAGAGCGGACCCCGTTAGCTACCTTCATGCTGAAGGATAGCGCCTATGACTGGTGGACTACCTTGAAGAGTTTGTCCTACGAGGACAGGAGTCTTAGGAAAATTCCATTGGAGACTTTTGTTAAGGAGTTCAACGCGCAGTATTTCCCTAGACACGTCCAGAGGGCCAAGGAGAGGGAGTTCATGGATCTGACCCAGGGGAGCATGATAGTACTTGAGTACCAGGCGAAGTTTGTTTCGCTAGGTCGGTTCGTGCCATTCATATCTGGGGATGAGGAGCGTCGTACTGAGAGATTCGTGGACGGACTGAGGCTCAGTTTGAGGAACTTCGTGGCGTCTCACTGTTGCATGGATCTGGCTTCCGCGGTTAGATGTGCGGCAGCAGTGGAGGCTCAACAGAGCCAGTCGGCCCGGGAAAGAGGACTGGCTGCTCAGAGCCCAGTTCGTGGCAGGGGTAAGGCAGCGGCAGCGGCCCCTTCTGCTGGATCGGGATCGTCGTCACTCGGCTCCCGATTCAGGAGATTCTTCAGGGGTGGTGGCAGCAGTATTGGCAGTAGCGGCAGCAACAGGTCCGGGCAGGGCCAGCAGAGTCAGTCTATATCCAGTGCACCGCAGGGACCAGCCCAGAGGCTTCCGGTAGTCTGTCAGCACTGTGGGGGTGCCCATGGTGGGACTCAGTATCCCACTCTTCCCAGGAGGTGCTTCACTTGCGGCCTGCAGGGCCATTTGGCGAGGCATTGCCCGCAGGAGCATGGTCAGGGACATGGTTCAGCTGAGCAGAAGAAGCCGAGGACCCAGGGGAGAGTGCTAGCTATCACCAGGAGGGAGGCTCGCGCGTCCAACTTGGTGGAAGGTACACTTTCTGTCCTTGGGAACTCTGCACACGTATTGATTGATTCGGGTGCTTCGCATTCTTTTATTTCTGAGCAGTTCTTAGATATCCTTTCTGCGCCCGTTGTTGAGTTATCTGATGATTTGATGGTGGAGGTTCCTTCTGGAGACTATATGATATCTTATAACTGCTTAAGGAATGTTCCCTTGACCATTGAGGGTCATGTGCTCCCTGCCCAGTTGGTTGTGCTTGCCATTCGAGACTTTGATGTCATCCTGGGTATGGATTGGTTGGAAGCCTTTTATGCAGAGGTGGACTGCCACAGGAAGAGGGTGCGATTCTCCATTCCGGACATCCCGACCTTCTTCTTCCAAAGTATTAGGCTCTCTTCCCGAGGTATTCTTATTTCTGCCTTTAAGGCACGGAGGTTACTTGATGGTGGCTGTGAGGCTTTCCTTGCCTCTGTTGTTGTCTCTGATGTCCGGGTTAGTCTCAGCCCTGGGGAGGTACCTGTTGTATGTGAGTTTATAGATGTTTTTCCTGAGGAGCTGCCTGGCCTTCCTCCTCAGCGCGAGGTCGAATTTACCATCGAGCTTGCACCAGGTACGGCGCCCTTGTCTAAGGCCCCGTATCGGATGGCGCCGGCTGACTCGCTGAGTTAAAGGCTCAGTTGCAGGAGCTGCTGAATAAGGGTTTCATTCGCCCCAGTACATCTCCATGGGGTGCTCCAGTCCTATTCGTTAAAAAGAAAGATGGTTCTCTGAGGTTGTGCATTGACTATAGGCAGCTGAACCAGGTAACAATAAAGAATATGTATCCACTTCCAAGGATTGATGATTTGATGGATCAGCTGCAGTCCGCGATGGTATTTTCTAAGATCGACTTGAGATCCGGATATTATCAGATGAGGATCCGGGATGTTGATGTTAGCAAGACGGCCTTCAGAACTCGGTATGGACATTATGAGTTTTTGGTTATGCCCTTTGGCTTGACCAATGCTCCGGCGCCCTTTATGGAGCTGATGAACCGAGTCTTCAGGACTTACCTGGATCAGTTTGTGGTTGTGTTTATTGATGATATTCTGATCTATTCTTCTTCTGAGGAAGAGCATGCCACCCATCTTCGGGCTGTATTACAGGTCCTGAGGGAGCATCGACTTTATGCCAAGTTCAGCAAATGTGAGTTTTGGCTAGACGAGGTGCACTTCCTTGGACATGTTATTTCTGGCAATGATATCGCAGTGGATCCAGCCAAGATCGAGGCGGTGATGGATTGGAACAGGCCGACTTCAGTAACTGAGATCAGGAGCTTTCTGGGGCTTGCCGGTTATTACAGGCAGTTTGTTCAGGGATTTTCTTCGATAGCAGCCCCCTTGTCGAGGTTGACTCGAAAGGGAGTTCGCTTTGTGTGGACCGAGGATTGTGAGCAGAGTTTTATTGAGTTAAAGACCCGTCTCACGTCAGCCCCTGTACTGGTGCTTCCATCTGGATCAGGTGGATTTGTGGTTTACTCTGATGCGTCCCGTCGAGGTTTGGGCGCAGTTCTAATGCAGCATGGCAGGGTAGTGGCTTATGCTTCTCGACAGCTGAAGAAGCATGAAGAGAACTATCCTACTCATGATTTGGAGCTGGCAGCTGTGGTATTTGCACTCAAGATCTTGAGGCATTATTTATATGGGGAGAAATTCCAGGTTTTCACGATCGCAAGAGTTTGAAATATGTGTTCACTCAGAGGGACCTGAATTTGAGGCAGCGAAGGTGGATGGAGTTCATTAAAGATTATGACTTTGACCTTTCTTATCATCCGGGCAAAGCGAATGTAGTGGCAGACGCTTTGAGTCGGAAGACGGTCATGTCATACCTTATGATTCAGGAGTGGAAATTATTCGAGCAGGTGGTGGAATCTTCCTTTAGGGTTCCACGTGAAGATGACAGAGCCGTGCTGGTCAGTTTGACTGTGAGACCAGCTGTGTATCATGCAGTAATTGAGGCTCAGAGGGCAGATGTTGAGCTACCACAGATCCTCCAGAGGTCAGAGGTGGAGTTATGGGACGACGGTACGGTCAGGTTCAGAGGTAGACTTTATGTTCCGACTGAGGAGGACGTGCGCAGATGTGTTCTTGATGAGGCACACCGTTCGAGATATGCAGTGCATCCGGGCTCGACTAAGATGTATCATTGTTTGAGGAGGCACTTCTGGTGGCCCGGTATGAAGAAAGATGTGGCTGAATATGTGGCCAGATGCATGACTTGTCAGCAGGTTAAGGCCGAGCATCAGAGACCTGGTGGATTGCTACAGCCCTTGCCGATTCCAGAGTGGAAATGGGAGCATGTGACAATGGACTTCGTGATGGGATTGCCTACATCCCCTAGCAGGAGAGATGTCATCTGGGTCATCGTGGATCGGCTGACTAAGTCGGCACACTTCCTAGCTATTAGGAAGGACTGGTCAGTCGGCAAGCTGGCAAAGTTGTTTGTCGACCGGATCGTCTCTCTTCACGGGGTGCCTTTGTCTATTGTATCAGATCGAGATCTAAGGTTTACTTCCAGATTCTGGAAGAACTTTCAGCAGGCACTAGGCACTCAGTTGGCTTTCAGCTCAGCCTACCATCCCGAGACTGACGGGCAGTCGGAGAGGACTATTCAGACCTTGGAAGATATGCTCAGAGCTTGTTGTCTAGATTGGGGAGGTTCTTGGGAGCAGTATTTGTCCACAGTGGAATTTGCATATAACAACAGTTACCATTCCAGTATCGGCATGGCGCCTTATGAGGCTTTGTATGGGCGACCGTGTCGATCTCCTGTATGTTGGTCCGAGATCGGTGAAAGGCAGATGGCAGGACCCGAGTTAGTACAGCAGTGTGCTGAGATTGCCAGGTTAGTTCGGCAGAGGTTAACCGCAGCGCAGAGTAGGCAGAAGAGTTATGCTGACATCCGACGGAGACCGCTTGAGTTTGAAGTTGGGGACCACGTGTTTCTCCGAGTCTCACCCTCCAAGGGTGTAATGAGATTCGGGAAGCGAGGCAAGCTGAGTCCGCGCTATATTGGGCCTTTTCCCATCCTTGCTCGGATTGGGGAAACCGCGTACCAGCTGGCCTTGCCGCCCAGTCTTGCAGGGGTGCATGATGTGTTCCATGTTTCCTTACTGAGGAAGTATGTTCAGGATCCGTCCCATGTCTTAGATTTTTCAGAGTTGGAGGTCGCTGAGGACCTGTCTTTTCCAGAATATCCGGTTCGTATTGAGGATCGCAGAGAACAGGTCCTGCGGAACAAGATTGTACCATTGGTCAAGGTGATTTGGCAGTACCGCTCCGGAGGTGAGGCAACCTGGGAGCGTGAGGATGAGATGCGAGAGCAGTTCCCTTACCTCTTTTCGTAAGTTTCCTCGTGAACTTGTATCCCTGTTTGACTTTGTTAATTCTAAGCAGTCAATTTCAGGGACGAAATTCTTTTAAGGGGGGGAGATTGTAAGGATCGTGACCTTCGGATCCGGTTTTCGGGATCGGACCTTATAGTTCTAACCTTAGTGAGGGCGGAGGTTCTGAGTTGATTCGCGTCAGGACATCGAGACGCGTTTTAAACGGCGTCCACCGTCGCAGACGCATTTCAAGTTCTGCCACGTGGGTGCCACGTGGGCTGGCTTCGGGCCGCGAGGGTACGGCCCTGTCTTGTCGACCTGAACGGCGTCCACGTGTGTCGACGCCTTTCAGACTGCGACTCTGGGTTGTCAGAGTACGGCCCTGACATATCGTCTGAACGGCGTCTGCCTTGAACGACGTGTTTCAGAGTCTTGTCAGAGTAGCTGTCACATCAACTGAATGGCGTCCGTGGATGTCGACGCGTTTTAGCCAGTCTCTGGTTAACCCCGCGAGCCCTCCTTCTTTCCCTCATTTTCTCCTCTCTTCCTCTCTTTCCCCTTCCGGCGAACTCGGCGGCGATCCCTCCTCCTCCCTCTTTTCCTCCCACAGTTTCATCTCTCCCTCCACTCCATCCTCTACCTAGCTCCTACCACTACCACCTCCACTTCCACTACGGCGTTCTACTCTCCGGACGGCGGCCGACGTCACGGAGGAGCAAGGACGACCACGGCGGTACCGGCGGCGGCGTGGGGCGAGTCGGGTGGACGGCTTGAAGTTCGGAGGCGTTCAAATATCCGATAGGGTGACGGTTCCCCTTAGCATCACGTTTTAAGCCATGTTTACCCTCGTTTAAGCTTGTTTGGATCTTTGGTTTAGGGGGGTAGAATGAGCATGTTTAGGAGTTCTTTTGATAACATGAGGGATTTCTATGAATGTGTTACCTATGGATAGTATTGCTCCTCTTTTCCCTCCGTTTTTGGGTGAATTTGGGGTTGAATAGAGAGCCCTCGGGCTTAGGCGACTCTGGTTCCTGGGGCTGAAACACGTCGTGCATGGACGACGCCTTTTTGAAGGGCGTCGAGCCATCACGACGCCTTTTAGACAGGAATTGCCTGACAGAGAGTCTGCCAGTTCGGGGATTCTGGGACTAAAAGACGTCATAGGTGAACGACGCGTTTTCAATTGGCGTCGGTTAGGCATGACGCCTTTTAAAGGCAGAAAACCCCCGAGTAAGGGCCTTGGAATTTCCGGATTTCTGTGTTGAATGGCGTCTGAGGATGTCGACGCCTTTTAAAAGGCGACCACTGGTGTCGACGCCTTTTAGGGCCTGATTCTGAAGACTGTTTTACATGAACCTGTACATGGAGCTTGAATGGCGTCGGCCTTGGGCGACGCGATTCAAGACAGAACCTCACTAATTCATGCCAGTAAAACGTGTTCATACTGTTAGATAGATGGTTAATGCATGCTTTAGTGTACCCGATAGAGATTGATTCTTCATAATCGGATGGTTCTATATGTGTGTTATGCGATCGCGGACTTTTCACGTGACCGGATCGCACTGTGCCGGGTTTTGAGTTACTGTGGACTTGGAGTGACATTGTAGCACTTTATCACCCTGTGCTGGTGGGGGCGTGAGCACAGCGCCGGTGGGGGCGTGGGCGGGGTGACGCCTAGTGAGAGAGGGTCACCTAGTGAACCCCGGGGTCAGCTAGTACCGGTGTCGGAGTGGTACATTCGGAGAGTCACTCATGCTGAGGGAAGGAGTAGCCACCTGAGCCGGTTGGGCCGGAGTAGCTAGTGTGCTATCCGAGGGGTTACTGTTTGATCTCAGCGGGTCGAGGTTTCTCCACCGTTGTTGTGTGGTTGACGAGTTCTATCGAGACGACAGTTGTGGATTTCCTAGTCGACTGGTTTAATATATGCATGTTTACTATATTACGATTGCATGTGATTTCACGTTAAGAATTAGGGTTTGTACCTCTTGTGCTTATCACCTTTCCGTTAGCTGTACCTTGCACTTGTGGGTGTGTGCGTGGGCAGTGGGGATCGAAGGATCCCGACTGAGTCTTGTCTTTGAGACTCACCCTCTACGGTTTTCAGGTGAGGACTCTCAGCATACTTAGCGAGGAGAGTGCGGCCGTGAGTTGAGCACCGTGAGCAGTTGTTCCGGGGTATGCCCCGACGTAGTTGTTACTTTATTTCTGGTCTGTATGTTTAATTATTTCCTTTCTGTTGGAGTATGTAATTATTTGCTGTATCGAGTCGCATTGTAATAATTTTTAATTCATGCACTTTTATTTCAGTTCAATGCGATGTGAATGTTTAGCTTAGTTTATTATTTATCTCCCAGATTTGATTAGATCCTGGTTTGGTTCCAAATTAATGATTCGGTACCCATTTAGTAATCGGATCCCCGATTATAGGGTGGCGGGTCGTTACATGATAACTTTCTGTAAAAAATTCAGATTGAGACATAATTGGTACCATTGGAAATAAGATGAAAAGATCTATAACGTTGTAGAAGATCATTTCTACTAATTCAGATATTTTAAAGGTCAAAAACATCAATAATCAATTTTAGAAAAGGACTACAAATGGAAAACAAGTCCTAATAAGATTAAGATTCGAATTAGGAAACAATGGAAAGTATAATTTAAGTTAACAACTACCTCAAAAGTTTTGAAAGAGATTTTTGAGTTGGATTAGAAACATAATTTTAATCCATAGATAGAAAGTCATAATTGACATTATACTCGAATTAGCATTCTGCACATAGATTTATTTGATACAGTCCTGATGTTTTAAGCATAACTTTACGTAAATAATTCTCAATTTGATGAAACAACTTCAATTCCAAAGCTAGCTCAAAATTCTATAATGTTTATGAAGACAATATTTTCAAAATATGTCATTTACTAGTTCAAATTTGGAAGTCTTTAGACAAGAACATAATCTGTCAGAAATCTGAGTGAGTTCTATTTCGAGTTAGAAACTTATCTATAAAAGGAAGGTCTCTTTTAAAGCAACTTTGACCAGAGAAGGGTAAGGGAAGTTTAAAGAGGATTAGGAGCGGGAAAAGTACTATTTATAACCACCCAAATTCATGCACGCCATACCCTAGCCATAGCTTTGCTTGGAGAAGTTAATTTATATGTTATTCTTGAGAAAAAGAGAGAGAGAAGACTACTAGGCTACAAGGGGGTGTTTCTTCAACGTGAGAAGGCTCTTTTGGGATCTTAGAATATATGGATAAGAGCTTGAAAGGACTGGAGGTCGTAAAACTTACTTGGGAGAATTCTAGAATCCACTAAGAACTAATCTTTCTTTAAGAGGTATACGGATAACCCTAAGTATGATATGTCTTGTATTAAAAATTATATTATTTTAAAAGTTTTAATAAGTTAATCGATTGATAAGAAGTTTGATCTATATATCTACTTCATTATTATTAAATTTCATATTTTTATAATATTATATTATTTATTCCATGATTATTATCTCAACATATGCAATCTATCCATCAGTCTGTTTTGTTTCCAACTATAATGACCTAAATTACATATGTTTGTTCTCCTTTGTCCGATGTACTATTGACCTAAAATTTTTTAAAGTCTGTTTTACATGTTATTTTCATATCTAATAAATTTAATAATTTTTAAATTTATTTGATATTTATTCCACAATAATTTTGTCGGAATATGCAATATGTCCTCGTAGTTTTGAAATCACAACTTGTGGATCTTCTATCTCACTCGATTCATGTTCAAATCATATCAAATTATGTGAAAACCTTTTGTATATTATACTCGATAGCTCTGTAAAGTTTGAGAATTTCTAACCGCATTTGTTATTTATTTTTCCTTCTATGTTAAGTTGTTGAAATTGTATTAAAGTTGACTTTCTAGAATCAATATGAGAATCCAAAATCCTATTAAATCAATACAAAAAATCATGAAACTTTGTCAAAACTTTTAGCGTGATCTTATGAGATTATTCATCAGATTTGATTATTTTCTAACTCTATTTGATATTTATATTAATTATTCATATTGTTCTATGTCCTAAAATTTGATATCCATACCGAAAAATTATGAGATTAATTTTAAATTTTTTTTTAAAATTACTCATATATTTTTAAATATATTTTGATTATGTTTAACAAATTTAACTTAATTTACATTTCTAGATCATAATACACTTTATTATGGCGCTATATATGGCTCTATGTGAGTAAAGAATAGTAAATCTATTTGACTAAGTTTGACCAAGAAATTCTTATGAATTTATATATATGATCTCTTTAAGATGTGATATATATATATATATATATATATATATAGTGTCACTATAGAAGAGTTTTGAGCAGACCGTGTAAGCATTTTTAGGGTAGGTCAGAACTCACAGGCAATGGGTATACGGATAGGGTATCTGCGATTCTGCGTAGTAGTCAAGACCTTTGTATCACTTACTTAGGTGCATTGGTATTTGTAGTTTGCTCTTTATATTATAATTAGATGCATGTCCGATATGTTTAAGTGAAAATATAATAATTAATATATCCTCCGATATGATCATCTAGTTTGACTTATGATATGAACTTTGATTTAATCTCCTATACTCATATACTATCTAAATCACTTATTTGATTAATCATGTTCTTACTTGATTTACTATTTATATCATCTTTTGATTAGTTTATTCATCATTCTTATTCTCTTAATTCGATAATCATGTTCTATTCTAATTAATATTTCATTCATGATCTTATGACTCTGAGATGATCTATGACCTGTGAACTCTGAATTATGAAAATATAATTAAGTTAACGTGTTTCTAGTCATGTAAGAATTTGATATGTGCTATATGAACTACTTATGGATTAGAGGTTATTTGTTCGATAAATATACTGGTTAGAGAACTATGATATGAAACATGAAATTTGCTATTTAAATATCTTGATTTGACCATATAATCATATTATTTCAGATCTGACTATTTGTATTAGAAAATGTTCACATAATAATAATTGACATATGATATACTTCGTATCAATTCCTTATTACACTGTATGTAAAATTTGATATGATCATCTTACTTAGTATGACTATATAATGTGCTTTACAAAAGTTATTACATATTAAGATATGTGGATGGTTTAAAGCCTACTGAATGGTGGACTCATAAATCTGATCAAATATTTTTCAGGAGAAACCGATTCAGGATCTACCTAGATGGGGAATCAAGCTTGTTAGACCTTTGAAAGAACTTTTAGAAATTTTTTTTCCAATTTAGTAGTTTGATGTAGTATGGATTAATTATGAGAAATATGATGTAATTTTCTTTATTTAGTGAAATTGAAAATTGATATATTATTTGATGAATATTATAGACTTTGGTATTTGTCTATTTATTTGGACTATGTGATGGTAATGATATTTATTTTAATTATCTTGTAGTATGTTTATCTCTCATATTTATTTGTTAAGCCGATGTTGTATACTCATAGTCCAATGTAAGTCAGTGTTCTGAACCAGATTTCAAGGACGTAACATTATGATGCGATTGGATGCATGTTCGACAAAAAAAAATAATATGATGCATAATTATGAATGATGATTTTAATGATATACTGTGAAATAAAATACATACTAGTGATTCATATCTATATGTTCAAAGATCCGTATCATGCACTTAGTCTTGACCTAGATGTTGAATGAAAATATTAAGACTTAAGAATGTTTACGTATATGTTATAATTGCAGCATGATTAGATATTTAATTATTATTTCTTTTCTTTATTATATAATTATGCAAAACTGTGAATGGTTAATTTTCTAAACTTGCTTAGTTCTATACGACTCATTCTTGTATACTAACTTGTTTTTCAACTGAGGGAGACCCGATTGAGGGGGTGAGACTAAAGAAGTTGTTCCATAAATTTGAGGGTTGAGTTGAAGCTAGTTATCTAGAAGTATGTTTATTTCATGTTTTAGTAGCAAGAGAGTAATATGATTTATTTTTTAGCATATAAGATATACTATTATTTTTATGGATATTTAATGATCCTGGACATGAAGACTTTGCATTCTATTTCAACAATATTAATAGTGGATGTTTTTGTGGCCATGATAGTTGTGTCATGCTGATTATGATCTTGTTCTTATATACTCTTTCTCTATGATTCATAAGAGAATGTCTTGAGTTGTTTTCATTATAGTATACCCACAATGTTGGTCTGCAATAGGCCGGCATGACCGAACCGGGTCGGCGAGGCGGGGACCTTACATAAATAGACTAAATCAGTAGACTACTAATAATACCAACTAGTCATTTTTTGGAACTCAAGTTAGAAAGAATTTAGAAGTTAAGTATGTTTGATTGAGAGAAGTTCCAGTATGGGTAATTTTTCCGAGAAGTCTACCAACTAGCATGATTGTTGGGCCAGTTAATTGATTAGATTGTTATATAAGCTCAAAATAACTCGAATTTGAATCTCGGACATTGGACTTAAATACAACAAGAGTCGATTTTCTTATTTAAAATATGTAAGCTATCAAGTTAACGAGAATTAGTATCTATAAGAAAATGAGACTTTCAAGGTCATCACATTCAATAACACACACTAAAAAATCCTCAAATTTATTTATATTTTAATCCTTCATGTTTAACTTAAAATAAAAGATCTAAAGAACACATCTTTTATAAAATCAAAATCTAACATAACGGCAAGATATAATATTAATCAACTCGTATTAAGATATTATAACCACTAATGGTGCATATTATGGCTTTGAAGCTGTTGTAAAGACGTCAATTCTACGAGGCAACCTTCACATGTTTAAGATTCCTTAGTAAATACATGCGAAGAACATTGTTGAATTTAAGGCAATTGGAACATTAATCCAACATTAATGTGTATAACGTATATGTACAAATAAATAATCTTGTCAATATATATATATATATATATATTATACAAATTCAATTACTATTCTTTATCTTTAACATTTATTGAGCATTTTGAACTTTTGAATTCGGACTTGACAAAGCCTAAGCCCTACCCATTTCAAAGGTTGGATTTAAAATTGCAGTCCAAATATAACTCAAAAATAAAATAGACTCAATTCTTATAATCAGGCCTACTTAATCGGGGTTCAGTCGGATCGAACTTTGGGTCCTTGGTAACCATTGGTAGCCTCACCCAAACCTAATACGTTCTATTACATTGGTTGTGAACTCGGAGTCGACTCGGCATGCAACAATGTTGGTCGGGCTGTGTCGGCTCAGAGTCGGCCGGGTTGGTTCCCCGAGTTCATGTGGGGTCCACATCCACCACTCCCCGTTAAACAGCTGTTGCATCCCCCGTCCCCCCCCCCAATCATCCTCTCTGCCTCTCCACATCTGCGCGAAGTTTCCCTCTCTCTCATCTCCCTCGCTATCTGTGCCCGCTGCGTTGTTGCCGCCGGCGGGGCCCCGAGGCGGCGAAATTGGGGGTAAATGGCCGACCTTGACACCCAGCAGGTGAGATCGCACTCTCTTCATGCTCTGCCCATCCCCCGTCCCCCCCAAAAGCCAGATCAGGGGTGCCTGCGTTTTGGATCCTCTGCAGAGGGAGGTCTGTATGCCATAGATGTCTGTGGAATCGTGGTTTTCCCTGGATGAGCTCTTGGATCGTCTGATTGTGGGCGTTCATGGGCAAATCAGGGGATTTGTGTTGCCTGGGCATGTTTCTGCGCGTGGGCGACCCATTGATACCGTGAAAATGTGGTTCTTTTGCTCGATTGAGTTATCCCGGTTTTTATTTTATCCGATCTTGTGCGGCGGTTCTGTTTTATTCGATCGGGACGTGCCATCAAAGCTGAAAGACTGGAAGAGAGTGGGAGGGGGTTTCTTGTGTCGGTATTTCATGTACTGCTGGTGAATTATAATGTGCTGCTGAAATTAGGAGCATACAGTCCTATGGGGATGAATACCCAGTTAGCAGCTGAGCCGTGAAACTTTTATCATGGCCACCTTGATTAGGTGGACCAAAGAAGCATGTAGACATTCCGAACGTGACTGTAGGATATGTCATTGGGATGGTATAATGAGGTAAAACTGATGATTAAGTAGAGCAGTATAGTATATGATTGAGATGCAAGATGCGGTGGGAAGATGACTGGAGCTGTGAACATTTTTGTAGTGACTGGTACAGCATTGTTTGCACTTACAAAGGAGGGAGGCACACTTTCATAGATTACCTTAAAATTATTAGGTTCAGAATTCTAGTAACTCTCATGATGCAATCATGTCTAATACATTTTAAGAACCATTACTTTGAGTGTGACATAATTTCCTTTAGCTATTTAAGTATGAATTTCACATTTGTTATTCATACAAATCATACATTTGCCTTTTCCTTTGACCTTAGACTGGTGTCGAAGTTCAATTGCCTATCAAGTGAAGGATGTGTACGATGTAAATGGGATAAGCCTGCTTGGATCACAAAGTGCATGACTCTTAGCAACTCAGCCCGTGCTCAACTTTTGCTTTCCTGAGTATGCAATGTGTGAAATTTGTGTTATCTGCAAATTTTTTAGTGTTGTTAATTACCAATACACTCTTCAGCATATTTTGTAAATTCAAGCAGACTCTTTTCTCTAAAAGTGGATGATACTCTAACTTTACTCATAGTTAAAAGAGGATGTCTATGAGTGTAAAATGAAAGCGTTTCCCAAACAACCTTTTTAAAAAAGTAATTCCCGCAAGCAAAGTGTAGCCTTTGACCAAGAAGGTACTTTGGACCTATCTGTAAGTTTGTTTCCCATAAAGAAGGCTTGAACTATACTCATTTCCCAAAAGATACCCCATTTCACCACCTCCTCTAAGATAACAATAAGAGGCTTTACTATAAATAAAGAGTACATTTATAAAATTTTAAAAATATTTATGGAAATATAAATATATGTGATGGTGTTTTTATAAATATTTTGGTTCAATCCTCCAAAAAGACGGAGGGTGTGATGAGGATGTGAGCCATATGATTAAAGCAGAATGGTTGAAGTGGAGACTTGTCACGGGAGTCTTGTGTGACCGCAAGATCCCAACGAAGCTGAAAGGAAAATTCTACTGTACGGCGATAAGGCCTGCAATGTTGTATGGTAGCGAGTGTTGGGCGATGAAGGGGCAACATGTCTCTAAGATGAGTGTTGCCGAGATGAGAATGTTAAGGTAGATGTGCGGGTATACTAGGCTAGATAAAATTCGTAATGAGTATATTAGAGAAAAGGTAGGAGTGGTACCAATTGAGGATAAATTGAGAGAATGGAGACTGAGATGGTTTGGGCATGATAGGCGTAGGCCTAGAGAGGCTCCAGTTAGAAAAGTGGAGCATATTAGGATAGAGGAGGGAAGAAAAGAAGGGGTAGACCTAGATTAACTTGGAAGAGTGTAGTATAATATAATTTGGAAGCTTTAAACCTTTCAGAAGAGGTAGCCCAAAATCGTTTAGAGTGAAAACAGAGAATCCATATAGCCGACCCCAATTATTTGGGATTAAGGCTTCGTTGAGTTGAGTTGAGTTGGTATTTTTATAAGATTTTACCCACTTTTACTCAACCTTATCCATTGAGATTGGCTAATTCACAAGGTAATGGTCTGGTCTGCATTCTATTTAGCTGATTTCGGTTGACTGCAGTCACTCAACTGATCGCAATTTGTTTTTATTTTTTTCCCTTTTTTAATTTTCCAATTGGGATTGGTTTTATGATGAAATCGGATTGGCCACTGCCGATCCCAATCCAAATTGGTCGTTCCTGCATTCAATCTAAGTATTCAGTAGTAGAACTCAAATCTGTCTTTCCTGCCACCTTCAAAATGGTATCTCCAAAATCTGTCCACTTCTGCCGTATTTCTGTCTTACGAGTCCTACAAAGACCATTATCCTCAGACCCCAATTTCCAAGATCATTTGCATAGTAATGCTCAGTTAAAACCTTCGATATTTCTAGTTCTCCCAAAAGACATCATGCCTCCCTCTGCTCTTCTCCCTACATGCATGCCAAAAAAACCTATACTGAGTAGAAGCTGATGTTCTTGCCAGTGTCTATGGGGTCCTGAACAAGGGGAGAAAATAAATAAGAATACTGGAGAAAACAGCTTTATAGAGGACCAATCTCCCTCCATATGACAATAAATTACCTTTTCATTCCACTGGACACTTTTCAGATGTAGAAATCATGCTATTCTAATCCTTACCTCCTTGATACAGGGTAACACCTAGGTAATTGGGAACTCTTCCACTTTTCGTGCCTTTGTCAAGGCAGCCTGGTATATTTCACATTGGTCCGTACCAACCCCTACCACCTAACTCTTTTCGAAATCACCTTCATCCTACACACATTCTCTACCAATGTCAACATTTGCTAGAGCACATACGATTGCTCCTCCTTAACTATAAACAAACTATTCTCATCTTCATATTCCCAGGTCGAACTTGAGTACCACTAGAATAAGTAGAAAGGTTTCTGGTGATTCTCTTGCCTTTGGCTCTTGTCCACATTCTGCTCATGACTTGGGTGTTACACACGAAGAGAAACAATGGCACTGGGTCTCCTTGCCTTAGACTCTACCACTGTGAAATGACTGTAAGGGCTGAACATTGACAAGAACCATGAATCTAGTAGAAGACAAGATTCAACTCGCCAATCCATCTTTCATCAAACCCCATGCCATATACTCAAATTAACTCTATGATAAGCTTTTCCAAAGTACCTCCATATGACAATAATTTACTTTGCCATCCCACTAGACACTTTCAAACTGAAAAATCACACTATTAACTATTCCAATCCTTGCCCCCCAAGAGGCAGGGGAACACCCTAGGTAATTGGTAACTCTCCCACTTTTCACTCCCGTGTAAAGGCAACCTCATATATTTCCCATTGGTCCATGTACCATGTAGCTCTTTTCAAAACTCACCTTCTGCTAGCATTTGTGAGAGCACGTATCATCTAGCTACAAACATAATAGTGTCATCTGCATATTGCAAGTGTGTAACTTGAATACTTCTGGATCAAGTAGAAAAAGTCTTTTGATTATTCCCATGGTTTTGGCCCTTGTCCACATTCTACTCATGACCCAGGTGACCAACACAAACAGAAACAGTGACATGCCATCTCCTTGCTTCAGATTCCTCCCACCCATTGACAAGAACCATGAATCTAGCAGAAGCAAGAGAAGATTTGATACATCCAATACATCTTTTTTTTAAATGCCATATTCCTCATTACCATAAACGGGAGGCTCCCTCAATTAACTCTATAATAAGTTTTTCCAAACCACAACTTAATAACCATCCCTTGCCAACGTTGATATCTTACGACCTGAATATATTGCTGTGAAGCTTTATTGGACATGTCTTCCTTTGATAAAAGCACTCTAGTTCCGACCAACAAGCTTTGTAGTTCCAATCTCTAGTCTGATAGCAAGCATCTTGTTCATAATTTTGTAAACCTCATTCAAGGGATTGTCTATAGTCTTGTGAAAATTTTGTTCCTTTTTCTTAGGAATGAGTTCGAAGAAAGTCCTATTCAGCCCTCTCAAATGAGCCCTACCTTCCTAAAACTCACAAGTGTCAGAGGAATCATCATTTCTTATCACCTCCCAAAAGTACCGATAAAAAATGAGAGGAAACCCATCTGGCCCCAGTGCCCTTATCCCTGGCAAACTCCTTACAACTATCATCACTTCCTTGATAGGGAAATAGAGGATCTTTTGCTTCATCCCTAGAAATGCTCAGTAGAAAACCACTCTCAATAACTGGCCTCCATATGTCTTCCTTTGTACATGGACAACTCTAGAAGTGGACCACATCTTCTGGGCTCGCCTTTCTATGAGAATGCTTGTCCCACATCTCTATGGTTCATGTTAGAGTTCATTGTTGTTCTAAAATCTATTCTGTGGAAGTAAGCAGCATTCCTATCATTGCTTCAGATATATCTCTTCCTTAGCCAATTCATCTGCATATTCTTTCTTCAGGGCATCCCTCCTCACTCTATCCTCTTCAGGTATGTTCCTTTGGAGTGTCAATCACATCTATTTGCTCCAGCAGCCTATCTAAAACCTTCCTCCCTAGCAGCCTTTAGTAGCTCCCCATTGCATCTGTCTGACTCTGCCCCTTAATTTTAGAAACATGCTTTGCGATTGGTTAAGCGGCTACAACTGCCCGAGTCCATGACTGCCTGACTACCATCTCAAAATCCTTCTCTTTAACTCAAAACTCTTCAATGGTCTTTAGCAGAGTAGGCTTGTGGTTGAACACGGGCCTAGGTAAGCAATCGGCCTCAAGCCTGGGGAAATGCTGCTCCCAATCCACCAGCATCTGGAACTGGCTAAGTCTCAAGAAAGATGGGCTATCCAGCTATCCTTGAAGTTGGATGCTTAGAAATTGACTTGTTTGAATGTGCTTTTCCATGAAAGCTGGTGTCAATTTCAACATTGTTCATCCCATGGTTGTCTTCTTTGCTGATATGGAAAGCTCATGGTTTCATGGTTGCTGGTATTATTAAGGGAGAAAAATGAAGGTTGGGACAAGTTTTTGATCATATTAAGCTTCCTTTCTAGTCTTTTTTTTTGGACAATCATCAGGATGTAAACATAACACTATGGTACTAGAATGAGGTTTTAACATGTAACTGTCTACCATTATCCTTTGTATGAGATTTTAACATGTAACTAGATTCTGTCTACCATTTATCTTTTAAGTCAATGTATTTTGAAATAACTTGAGCCTCCTCTTACCATCAAGGTTCTCAAAAGTGACATTCCATGGGAGACCTACATGACAGCTAAGCTCATCACTGGAAGATGCCTCCAGCTGTTAAGACGTTATGATAAGAGATCCGAAAGTCATCGAGCTGCATTACTTGATGATGTAAGTGTGAATTGCTTTTACATCCCATTGTACTTTATGATTTTGGCAACTTAATATGTTCTTTTGTTTCAAACGGTCATCATTGTTTTGGTACTTACTTTCCGTGGATCCTTTTTTTTTTTTCTTTTTCCCTATTTCAATTACCTCATCCAAAATGTTCTCTGTGTCTTCATGATGCCAAATACTCCAAGCAATGTGACCTTTTGAGGAAGCTTCAGTGTTCTACCATTAATATTTCACTTATTTTCAGAAATGGCATTTTAGGGTGCATGTTCACTCAATCATGATTTCTGTGTTCTTTAAAGTAACATTTTAGGGTTCAAACTGTAAGAAATCACAAGATTGTGGGTTCTTAAAGGATTGGAGAATGAGGTGTAAAGTTTGATCTGCCTAGCTCTTAATCGTTTCCTTGTTTGCCTTTACAAAGGCAATGGAGCTAAGATATATCAAAGTTTCGCTGTGTGTGGATTGCAGCGAGTTTGGGAACAAGTGGGCTAGGTGCAAATTTTCTAGGAACATGCTTTCTTTTTGGAATCATGCAAGTAAAGTAAGGAATTTATCTCCATTCTTATTGTGGTGACCTGTGTCTGGTGAGGGGCAATAAGCATGATTGTTATTTGCCATTCGTTGTCAATTGATGAAAGTTTAAGTGTTCAACTATGCCGGTTGTAGCTCAGCAGTGCAGCTCAACATGGACTGATTGAGGGGTTCAGTATTGGTAGAAGCAATATTCATTTATCTCACCTTTAGTTTGCGGATGATACATTATTGTTTACTTCCGGAGGCAATGAGGATATTTAGAATATCAAAAGGCTACTGATCCTGGTGGAAGCTATTACTGGTCTGAGAATCAACTATGAGACATCATAAGTTGTCGGGGTGAATGTGGCACATGACAGATTACAGGAAATTGCAATCTTTTTTTGCAAAGTCAATTCTTTCCCTATCAAATATCTTGGCTTGCCCTTATCGGATGGTGTCATCAGGGTTAGGGATTGGGATGGTCTAAATAAGAAATTTGAAAATCGGTTGGAAGGGTGGAAAGGTAGCTTTATTTCAGGAGGAGGGAGATTGATTATGTCCAAATCAGTCCTTTCTTCCGTTTACTATGCTTCTATCTTCAAGATTCTAAGGACTGTAGAGAAGATTATTGAATCAGCCAGAAGTTCTTTTTTCTGGTCAGGAGGAAAAAGGGTGAAGAGAGGACTTCATTTGCTTAATTGGAAAAATGTGTGCAAAAGTAAGGAGCAAGGTAGTATTGGCTTCTGTGGAGTTGCCACTTTCAATAAAGCTTTGCTAACTAAATGGTTGTGGAAAAGGGGAGAGTGTTCGGATGCTCTTTGGGCTGTTATTGTCAATGACTTATATTACTATTTTGATAATAAATGGAGTCTATATCCTTCTACCACCTACAATTTGTCTCTCATTTGGAAGAATATAGTGAAGAATGCTGATTTCATGGCTATCTCTTTTGACATCCAAGTTGGTAATGGCTGTGATACACTATTTTGGAAAGATAAATAGTGTTCCAGATTGGTCTTTTCCTCTCAATTCAGTAATCTATTCAATATTATTCATAGCCAGGAGGCTTCGGTTGCAAAAGTATTGTCTCATAGTGGTTCAGGTCATATTAATTTGCAGCTGAGAAGGGATATTACTGAAGTGGAAATAGAGGAAATCTTGATCCTGTTCAATTTTATTAGCAGAGTTAGGATTTGTGCTAAGAATCATGGTAACAGAGTTTGGAGATGAAACACCAATGAGCAGTTTTCCTATTGTTTAGTTATTGAATGATGGTGGCTGTAGGGTTTGGTAGAAGGATTTAGTTTGGTCTAACTATTCTCCTAATAAGATTAAGGTGTTTCTGTGGAAGGTTGCTTGGTCTACAATTCTCACGGGAAGGAGGGCCAAGAAACTCCATCTCTCAGGGAGTTCTTCATGTGTTTTTTGTGCAATCTTTGAGGAAGATCAAAAGCATCTTTTTTTTTGCTCTGGCATAATTACAATTCAGTGGAAGACTCTCTGCAGATTATTTAGTATCATTTAGGTGGATCATTCTTCTGTAATGGATCTTTTAAGTTGGTGGACTAAGGTTTGTCTTTTTTCCAGGCCATAAACAATTGTGGTTTCTCATCTGTCCGGCTTTGATGTGGACAATTTGGTGTGAGAGAAACATGAGGAAGTTCAGTGACCAATGTAATAGTGCTAATGAATTATTGAAGAGTACTTTTAGATGGGTGAAAGAGTGGGAAAGAGCTGCTGACATTCTTAATGAGGGATATTATGTTATTCTATAGAAGGCCAGTATGTGGAGAGCTCTGTTTACTTGATGGCTTCAATACTGTAATTCTGTTTTATTTTCTTGATAAAACAGAACATTTGTAATTTTATTTTCAGACTAGATAAAGACTTGGTTGGGGGTATGTCCCATACAGGTTGAGTTGTGCTTTCGGACTTTCTTTGTACTATCTTCTTCTTATGATCAACGAAACAGTGACTTTTAGTCACCTTCTAAAAAAAAACTGTGCCGGTTGGATCTCTCAGCAGCATACAGGTGTCAAATTCAGATGCAGCAAATCTCATTTCTCACTGAAAAGTTTTAGTTCTTTCTGAGATTGAAAACTGGATAATTACTCCTCTCGGCTGTCGATCATTTTTTCCCATTTCAAGAATAGTTATGGAGCTAAGATCGAAGTTTTTTCCATCAAATATGTGAGAATGAAGGGCTCCCGAGAAGGAGGATGCTACTAAGAGTTCTAGCAAGGGTCTTTATTTTAGTCTTGGCGCAGCGGTACATTGCTATAGTAATATTTTCCAACCGTTGGCTTGGGCTTTTGATGATCTTAGAATGATTGACAATCAATACTTGTCTTCCTCTATGATAAGACATGTCAAGCTACTAATTGGAACCAAAAGAACATCAAATGCCCAATTTTTTTTCTGAAAGTGGATAGAACCACTAAATATACTTCTAAAATAGAGGAGCATGTACAAGAGTGTAATGTCAACCCTAATAAACCCCCCTATACAAAAAGCACCAAGATGGTGCAGACCTCACCCTTCTCTCAAAAAATCAAAAAAGGAAGAGGCTGTAACAAAACAAAAGTGCAAAGCCTAGTCTCTCACTCTATCACATACAAAAGAAACACTCCTCTCTTTAGATAGTGCTTCATGATGGAAGGTACTCCTATTCCTTTCTCCCTATAGGGTCTAAAAGGTTGTGTGAAGAACTAGCCACCAAATCTTGCCATCCTTCTTGGAAAATCTAGCCATTCCCCAAGAGGGAAAAAGGCTCTCCACCGTACTGACAACTGAGTGGGGGTCTCCTTGGACTTTTAAGTTATACCCAAGAGAAACTACCAGCCTTCTCGAGAAAGAGCACTTGATGAAACAAATGATCAATTGTTTCCTCCTCCTCTCCATATAAGGGGCAAATAAGAGAGATCCCATCAATATTCTTGGCTAGCCTATCACAAGTGTGTAACCTGCGAAGAGAACACCTCCAATGGAGGAGTTTGACTTTGAGGGGGCTTTCCAACTTCCAAATGTGATTGTAGAACTGATGGTAAACATCTCTATCAGCAATAATCCTACAGACTGACTTCACTGAGAAAGAGCCCGATGAGTCCTATGTAGTCGAGGCGTGAGGTGATCGAGGCGACTGGGGGTTCGCATCAGCCTCAAACACCTTGGCGATGGCCTAGGTGTTTGAGGCGACATTTTATTAAAAAATATAAAAAATTCAGATATTCAAATATACTATTAAATATATCAAAAACACATATACAAAACATACAAAATGACCTATTCCTCCACTAAAAGGTATTTCCAGATAACTTTAAAATCTACTTAATTGAAACAAAATTTAATTAAATCAAACATTAATAAACAATCCACTTGTCTCTCTCTCCCTCTCTACAGCCCAATGCCCTTCACTATCCAAGGCTCTAAGCTCACTGTCCACCTGTAGAGAAATCATTGTCTACCTGCAGAGAGAGAGACAGGTAGAGAGATGGTGAGAGATTGAGGGAGAGATAGGGAGAGAGATTGAGAGATTGACAGAGAGAGAGGTCCTCGGGTCCTCTTAACAGGCACAAAGAGAGGGAGAGTGATTGATACATAAAGAGGGGGGGCCCTCTGGCCCTCGCGACAGACATAGAGATAAGGAGAGGGAGAGAGATGGTGAGAGACAGACATACAGAGAGAGAGAGAGAGAGAGAGAGAGAGAGAGAAGGGGCTTCTGGTCGGTGCTAGATACTGAGAGAGGGAGAGAGAGGGAGAGGGAGAGAGAGAGTGAGAGATTGAGAGGAGGAGAGAGAGAGAGAGTGTGTGAGAGAGTGTGTACCTGACGGAGTTGCACCAGAGCTGGAGAAGAAGCCTTGTCCCTACTGGAGAAGAACCGTTGGCTTGTTGTCATCGTCGCCTTTGTCGGAGAGGGGAGCAGAAAGGGCAGATGCTAGGGCACGGGACGAATCGGGGGGATTAGGCCACGGGGTGGTCAGGCTAGGGTTTATAAACCCCTCATTATTGGGTTGCTTTGTTGGGCCATGTATTTGTGGTTTGACCATTTGAGTGATCCGGTTGGGTCGGAACCAAGCAGATATGGGGCGGCCGAGGCGCGTCTAGGCGATTGCCTAATCACTTGAGGCGATTACAATGAGCCTAGGCGACAGAGGCCCAAGCAAGGCGGCTTATCGTCGCCTCGCCTCGCCTCGTCGCCTAGGTGATCACCTTGGTCCTTTGATAACAGAGGATGAGTCCCAAGTCCATTATAAGGAATTTGGTCTAGTAGGAACAATAGAAAAGTCTTGAAGGTGCCGAAGAAGAGAACCAAGTTCTTCAATTTCTGCATCCCTTAACTACCTCCTGAATATGGGTGCCCATCCACCACCCGTAGGGTTAGGGTCAAAAACCTGAGCCACAACCACTACTTGGTTGGCAGCAAGGACAGTAACTGAGAATGTAAAGTTGCAGCACCGCACCACTTATGAAGCTAGAATAGGCATGCTCTACCGTCCCCAAGTGGAATACAAGTAGCAGCAGCAAACACGTCTTAGACTGGAGCGCCTCTCTAAAGATGAGAAACTCTAGATAGAGAGGTAGGCACAACATCCCACTGCAGTGACCTGCAATAATAATTGAGGCGAATCACCTCCAACTAGAGACCATTCTCAGCCGTAGCTAGTTTCTACAACCATTTAGAAAGGAGAGCAAGGTTGAACACAAATACCCTTGATGCCTAGTCCGCCATGCTGTTTGCTCTGGCAGATAATGAACCAATAAACATGAAAGCCTTCCTTTCTGCCAATTTCCCCGGATCCTCGCCAAAAGAACCTGTAACAAATAGACTCCAGCTTCTTGGCTATCATCTTGGGGATCTGAAAAACTGACAAGAAGTATATGGGTAAGCTCTTAAGAACAGATCTGCAAAGCACCAACCTCCCCCATAGGATATGCAAAGCACCAACCTCCCCCATAGGGTTGCAATCTGCCCTTCCACCCTGCCAGTCTGGATTGAAACTTGTCAACCACTTTCTGCCAATCTCTACCATGGTGTGCTAGATTGCCACGGATCAGATTGGTGCCCTGATGCTTCGATCTTGGACCGGGATTGGGAGAATCAGGTGGGATCGGCGCGGATTGCCTGATCCCCTGTCTGGATCGGCTGATTCGCGTCGAATTGGGCTGATCCGGCCCCCAACGGCTAGTTTGAAAGCTAGTCATTGGCTAGCCGTTGGGAACATTCCCAACGGTTACTTGGGGCCTTGGGGGGTATATATAAACCCCTCAAGGCCACTCTCCACCCATCTATCCAAGTGCCTCTTCCCTCTTTTTCTAGGTTTTTTCTATCTAATTAATAATTTAATATTTATCTTCTTCTCTCTCTAAGTTTTTTTCTATCTAATTAATATTTCTTTCCCTCTCTCTCTCTAAGTTTTTTCTATCTCTTTACTATTTCTTCCTCTTTAAATTTTTTCTGTCTAATTAATATTTCTCCTTCTCTCTCTAAAAATTTCCTATCTAATTAATAGTTCTCCCTCTCTCTCTAAGTTTTCTCTCTCTAAAGTCTAAAGTCTAAACTCTCTTTTCTATCGACTTGGCTATGGGAAGTAGCACTCTACAATGATTGGGTGGACTCTTCAAGGCGTTTTTTTAGTAATTTGTCTTTCTTTAACACATACTCTCTCTCTAACAATTTCTTTAAAATTTTATGTTTCTTGCTCTTTTTTCCCTCCCTTAGGTACATTAATATTAACAGTCATCAATAGTAAATAAAAATATATAAGTTTACCAAATTGTGCTTTGAAAGAAAATTAAGAAATATACACCATTTCTTTTTTCTATTGAAGATTATATAGTTCAAAATCTAAATGGCAATAAGAGTACTAAAGTTTATTGAAATTTTTTGTCAATGGTTGGAATCCATATCCTTTTTTGTGCCAGCACTACATTCTTATAGTACAACATCGTACTGACATTTTTATCGATGTATTATCTTATCTTGTACTATGAGAATATGCTACGGACATCAAATGGGGTATGTATTTTAGTCATTGATAAAAAAAATTGACTAAATATTTAGTAACCTTATCGTTGCTTTTATCCAGAACCAGATAATATGGTAAACTTATTAGTTTTATTTATTGTTGAGAATTGTTAATACTAATATATATATAAGAAAAGAAGAACAAGAATAAGAGAGAAAATTTTAGAGATGAAAGATAGAGAGAGTGTATGTTACATAGAGACTAGTTACTAAGGAAACAAGATATAGTTGACTTAGATAGCAGGGTAGAGTGAAGAAATCAAGGTTTGATCAAAGATAATATTTTGTACAATTTTTAAAGATTTCTTACACAATTTTTTAATTTTTTTTCTGAACCCTTGTAATTGATATAAGAGGGAAGGGGATCGGATCGCCCGATCCAATCGATCTGGATTGGGCCAATCCGTGCCCGATCCTTGATCCTTCCTTCCTTGATCTCTACACAAAAGCTTACTAGGCGCAAGTGGGAGACCCATGTACGTAACAAGTCCCAATCTGACAACCCAAGACATTAGCTGCCTTAGTAACCTCTCTATCATCTAGATTGATAAACCGGGTTTTTGGGGAAGTTGATTGCGAGGCCACTAATTTCTTGGAACAACTCGAGAATAAGCCTAGCCACAAATAATTACTCCTCACCGTAGTCACGAAATAAGACTGTGTCATCAACATATTGGAGATGAGTGATCTGCCTGTTGTGGGGCCAAAATGAAAGCCAGAGATAATCCCAGACTCTTTTGCTCTGGTCCACATCCTGCTTAAGATATGGGCAATTGAGACAAAAGGAGGAGGAGACATTGGGTCATCCTGACGAAGGCCTCTACTGTTGGAGAAGAAAGGTAAAGGAGCTCCATTAAGGAGCACTCTAAAAGATGCAGAAGAGATGCACTCTCTACTCCACCCCACCCACTTATCTCCAAATCCCATCTTGTTCAGCTTGTAATAAACACCTACAATTGACCTTATCATATGGTTTCTCAAAATTCAACTTCAAAATCAGCCCCTTTTATTGAGATATTTTCATGAAATGGTAGACTCGTGGGCCACTAGAAAGTTTTCTTGAATCTATCTCCCTCTGATAAGGCCACTCTGGTAACAACTGACCAATTTTTTTCACCACCTGCTCCATTTTGGAAGCCAATATCTTTGTGATAAATCTATAAACCCCATTAAAGAGGCTAATCGTTCTAAATCAGCCAAGCTGTCAGCATCTTGTTTCTTAGGTATGAGTACAAGGTCTTGTTAATCCCCTTGTGATATGCTTAACCATCTTGAAATTCAAGCACCGCCTATAGAAGAAGATCTTTAATCACTTCCCATGATTGTTGATAGAAAAACAAGGGAAAACCATCAGGTCCTAGTGCCTTATTGCCAGCCAAACCAGTGACAACAGACCTAAGCTCCTCCAGCCAAACCAGTGACAACAGACCTAAGCTCCTCCATAGTGAAAGGGGCAGATAGCACGGCCCTCTCATCCTCAGAAATACAAGTGTGAGAAGATCATCTTGAAACAAAGGTCTCCAGTGAACATCTTCACTAAATAGCCCTGTATTAGATCGTCGGATATGCCTCCTAATTTCTTCCTCTTGGGTAAGGGTCCGATTCTCAACCTGAAGAGTTAGAATTTAGTTCATCTTGCGTCTCCCAGAAGCAATTCTATGAAAATAAGCACTATTACGACCCCCCTCCTTCACCTATCTGGATCTTTGCCTCCAATAAAGTTCCTCTTTGAGAAGTAAATTATGAAGTTTAGCTTTGAGCTTGACCCCCAGCCTCCTTGTCCTCACCATCTAGAAGACCAGCTTCTTCAAGTGCATCATATCCCTCTATTTGAGAGAGAAACCTACCTTTGACATCCTTTGAAGGTAGCTTCATAGATGGCACCCATTGAGAAAGAGCTCCAGCCAAAGCCTTCAGATTAAGAATAAGAGTACTGTGACAGAAGGTCTCGAGCGTAGTTGGCCCCAAACATTTGTGAGAATCTCCATAAAACCATCTTCCTTAAGCCAAAAGTACTCGAACCTGAATATTCAAGGAGGTTGGCAACATGATGGGTTTGTGATCAGAAATGGATGTCTGTAAGCAGCTGGCCTGGACAATTGGGGAAATGAGCCTCCTAATCTGCGGAAACTAAGAATCTGTCAAGCCTGGAAAAGGATGGTTTCTCCCTGAAATTAGACCATGTGAATAGATAATTTGCTGTATAAATATCAATCAAAGCCGCCTCCTCAATGAAATCTTTAAACTCCTCTATGCTCCATGAAGATGTCAAGTTTTCGGATCTTTCCTCCACGGAAACAGTGGCATTGAAATCACCTGCCAGGCACCAAGGTCTCCCAACATGTCTATGGAAGGCGAGCAGCTCCTTCCATAACTCTTTGGCATCCCTACTCTGAGGTCCATACACATCAGTGAAGTCCCAAGTGAAGTGATCACTAACATTCCGAGAAGTCACGGAAAAGTGACTACCTATCAAAGACCCCACCTCCTCAACGACAAAATCATTACAAAGCACCATGATCCCTCTCAATCTCCCCTTTGTCGGGGCCACAATACCTATCTCCCTCATCAAATTCTGGCCTCTCTCATCACACTTTGTTTCATGGATGCAAAGAATATCAACCTTGCATCTATGAACTACGTCCTTTAATAACACCTCTTCTCCTTACTCTTTATTCCTATAATATTCCAAGAGACAATTCTCTTGATACCACTTAAGCCTCTCCCACTTCCCCTTCTCTCCTTTCATCCCCTTCATCCTCTACAATTGATTTCCCCTTTCCCACCTCCTTTCTTTGGAATGGATTTCCCCCCTTGGTCACCCTTGCAATACCCATCTACCATCTGTTCTAGATTTTGTGGAAAACCGAGTGGATGTCCTTTTCCACTCCGTTAAAGGACACCCCAACCATCTCTGCCACCTCCCTCGCCTTTTGCTCCATCAACGATTCCACCTTGGCCAATAATTCCTTCACTTCCTTCCTGTTGAGCATTCACTCTCATTCAGTCTCCCTTTCTTAGTCACCTGCTCCAAGGGCCCCCCATCCCCACGACCAACACCTAAGCCCATCACACCTCCAGCAGGGAGCTCGGGAAGACTGCAAGATGGGACCAGGGGCTTCATCAAATGACTTCCTGGCCACTGGTCCTCTGTTTGAAGTCCTCAGAAGAAGCCCGTGAAGTGAATCCGGTGGAGAGGCTGTCGGCATAGGGTCCACCTCTGGCCCCTCACAGTCCGCAGAATCCAGGATGGAGGACCGAACAAACGATGGAGAAGACCTGTCGAACAACTCCTCCAAACCCAGATGGCTGCTACAATGCAGCCCAGCGTGTACGACCAGTTGCTGTGGAGCATAGAAAAGTTGCAGAAGGGTTGGGTTCTTCACCAGGAAATTCAGGAGCTCTGAGCGCCTAAGGAGGGTCATAGCAGAACCTCTAGGCGAGTGGGGACCGTCTGGAACAAGTCTGTAGGCAAAGCAGGAGCCTTGCCGAGGCTGGAGCAACAGGTGCTGTGATGGGGAGGAGGAGGTTGAGGAGATGGGCAGAATGACACCTCGTGAAACCCTACACGCCCTTCTTGCCCCTGTCACTGCAAAACCGCCATTACATCGATGACGGCAACTTTGATGAGGTAGGAGTTGGAACCGACCTGCACTTAGCCTACCCCAAGTACTTGAGACACGAAGCAACCTTCACCATCTCCTCTGCGATGGTGATGTTTTTATCCCATCGGAAATGGATCAAGTTTCCTCCGATCGCTCCAAAGCCTTCCTCGATTAGCTGCAAGCCGGCCGGCCTAACCACATAGGAAGAGTGGGATACCAGAAAGGCACATGCTAACTTCTAGGGCTCTTCGATCCGGATAGGTGCCCAAATGTTCCTTTTAGCGTGCCACGACACATCCAGATTGCTCGCTGTGAGCCTCCCCATGCCAGCCACCTTCCTCGCAACTTCCTCCGATGAATCCACAGTTAAGAACATTCCTCCGTTCAGCTATCTGACTTCCCAACCACCCATCCCTCCACCCCCTTTGTCAAGGATGGTGACCACTTCTTCCTGGCGGGGGTTGCCTTCTACCCGATGCACACAAAGGCACCTGCACAGCCAAGCCAAGCGGGGGGGCAGCCTATCAAGTGGGACTTCAATGGACACGGAAGAAGGCTTCTGTGTCCGTTTGTAAGGTAGGCCTCCAACGAAGACGGCGTCAGCATAGGAGCGAGATCCCACTGAAAGAGGCTAAGGTGAACTCATATAGGGCAAAGATGCCAGATGTGGCCATCCCTGCCACACAAGAGGCACCTTACGGCTCCCCTAGAGTGCCTGACCTTGCGGCCCTCCCTAAGACCATGAAAGCACCGGTGAGGATTGGAGGGAAGTTTAGTATCCTGACGATTGGCCAGATTGAGAAAGAACAGCAATCGGCTGTACCGGCAACCAACTCCTAGAGGGGTGCGGTTGGCACCAGAGGCAACCGTAGGAATCGCCCGACCCACCCCTTCTGCTCTCATTGCACCCATCAAATGCCCAAATTGTATCATGCTTTAATGGTGGAAGCAAAGTGTTTAGAGGTCATAGTATTATTGATGGTATTGAGATCATGGACTTGAAGGAGGTCATCCACATGTACAAAAAAGTCACAGAAGAAAAGAATCCTAATATATCATATGAAGGGAAGCCACCCTTGTTTATGGAGACTAGATCGATCCTTGAGGGAAGTGAGATTAGCATACAAAAGTTCAGGCAATCATTTGATGAACCTTCGGTCCTTCACTTTTGGGAGGTTGAGGGCAGCAGGCTTCTAATGTTGTGAATCTGTAGACAATCTGAATCATGGATGGCAGTACCGGCCGATACCGGTACGTACCGGTATCGGCCGGCACCGGTACCGGGCCGGTACCAGACTGGTTTTGGGCCGGTACCGGGCCGGTACTGGCCGGTACCGGACCGGTACGTACCGGTACCGGTACCCACCGATACCGGTACTGCCATCCTTGATCTGAATCTAAGGTTGCTTGGTTTGATTGACTCGCATCGTCTAAATGACTGAAAGAAAGATGGGAATTTAACTTGGGTTGGGGGGGGGTTGTTCAGCAGTGTAAACTTGATCCCTCACCTGATATGTGCTTCTTAGGCTCCTCAGCATTAATGCTACAGAGTAGTTTCCCTTTTGTGTGTGTGTTTGGTGGGGGTGGTGGTGGTGAAGTACTTAATGAAATGGCATGCTGCTTGACATGATATTTGGGGAAGGGAAAAAGATATAGAGAATGTATAGTGAAGTCTTCTGTTGCTGGTATCATCCACAGGCTTTTGTGTCCTTAAGAAACCACTTGATGGCCCCTAAAAACTTCAAACCCCTTGAAGTCAGAGTGTGAACTCTCTTGAGATCGTCGTGGAGGATGATTATGTTAGTAAAGGAAATCATTTCGCTTGGGGGATTCTGCAGTTTTTTCTGGGAAATGGGGCTCTTGTCACTGAATACAGGAACTGATTTTGGATTGGTCAATAATGATGGTGCTTCTTTGATGGCCATATTGAGATTGAAGTTGGATGGTTTAATCAGGGGTAATTTGGTCTCATTGGTTAGTCTATATTTTTATATGTTTCTTTGTGCGTCTTGTAAGGGTATTTTATGCTTATTGGGGACAAGGGTGTTTTGGTCCCTTGTATTATTGTAACCTATGCAGCACTTAAATACAAAGGATTGGGTCGGCTGGGCTAGTTGCTGCTGCCGCACCCTTCTCTCTCTCTGTCTGCTGTCTCCTCCTCCTTCTTCCCCTCCTTCTCTTGTTATTCTTCATGGTGTCAGAGTAGGGAGGAGTCTTGGTGAAGTGAAGGAGGACCGGACCTCCTCTTTCGTGCTTGTGAAGGGATCGAACAGCCCCTCTCTTGTGTCTGGTGGCCTAGGGTTCCACCTGCAGGGCTTCCCCACCAACCGCAGCCCTCTTTCTTGGTGTCCGGTGCACTGCAGGCCATTTTTCTGCTGGCCGGTGCACTGCAGGCCCCTTCTTTTGCTGGCCGGTCCACTGCAGATACACTGCAGGCCCATTTCTTAGTAGAGAAGGGGCTGGACATGCCTTCTTTGGGTGAAAAGGGGCCGCCCCTTTGGTGTTGGAGACTGGTGCCCCTATTCTAGGGTTCCGGACAGACTGGAACCTCTCCCTTTAGGGACCGGTGCCCTCTTCTTCGGAGGTTATTTGCTGCACAGAGGTTTTCTTGTTGTTGGGAGTCACCTATGCCAATGTTGCTGTAGTCTGGAGTTTCTTCTTAATGGATTCATCGAGAAGCAGTGGGAATCAACTCAAGGGAGCAGGGCATGGACCCCAATATTCGTAAAGTTAATTCCCTGATGATGCGCCTTGCTGGTCTTCCGTCCATGGGGCATCACCTTCTTGCGTTACAGATGACCACTATGAAGTTAACATAGACTAATTATTGTCCTTGGTCTATCTCTGCTTGATTTTTCTTGGTGGCCGGGGAAACATAGGGTACATTGATGGTAGAGTCCATGAACCAACACATGATGATCCTACTTATGCTGTATGGGAGTTGGAGAACAATCTTGTGATGGGATGGATCCTCAACTTTGTAAGTTCAAAGATCCAACAACTAATCATGATGAAGACGATTGCTAAGGAGATGTGGGATATTCTCAATCAGATTATGGGCAAAGGCAAGATGCATCCCGTATTTATCAGTTGACTACTGATATACATAAATTGAAATAGGGTAGTGTTGCCGTGTTGGTGTTAACACTTACTTTACAACGCTTAAATACAATACCAGGGTAGTTAGATGCCTCCCGTATTTATCAATAACAAGGTATGTTTATTGGGGACAAGGGTATTTTGGTCCTGTGTATTATTGTAACCCTATGCAGCACTTATATACAAAGCATTGAGTCGGCTGGGCTAGTTGTTGCTGCCACACCCTTCTCTCTCTCTTTGTCCACTGTCTCCTCCTTCTTTCCCTCCTTTTGTTATTCTTCAGATAGCATTATATCTTAATTTCCTGGACTATGTTGTTAGACCTATATGCTGCAATAAGATCCCAGAAAATTGGAGACAAGGTATGCTGCCCCCCGTAGCCTCCGGAGCAAATAGTGTGCCTCTTGGTTCCGGTGGGCGGCCTGACCTTCGGCTACCTCTCTGGGGTTCTTCCCCCTGTTGGTATCGCCCTCCTGGTTTTGGTTCTCATCTTTCGCTATCTCCAAAAGGGACACCCGCCAATGACTATGTAGCTCTTGTGAGGTGTCTGTCTTTGGGGGGGGGGGGGTAGGGCATGTCCAGTGCTTCTGCGAGAGGGGGAAGAGGTCCTTTGCTGAAGTTGTCTCTAGGAAGAGGAATTATGATGCTGATCGCAAGGGTCTCCAGGAGCCTTCTGTTGCTTACCCTCACCAGCCATTGTCAGAGTTCCTTGCCCCACGGCTTTTGTGGCTCCGGAGATCTATTAGGATGCTTCCTGTGGTGGGCCGACCTAGTATCCCCCAACTAAAGGCTTTGGTTTGGCTAGGGGAAGGGAGCTAGCAAGAGTGGGAAGTCTTTCCACCTAGGCGATTGCTTTCTAGGGGTTGCCCGAACCAAACAGGAAGCTATGACTTTGGTTGACCTTGGTGTCATGGCCTGAGAGGAGTGTGCACTCTAATCCTCAGGTGAGAGCTCTCAGGTTGAAGGTCTGCCTCTGTGGGGTCCTTATTGTTCTCTATGATGTCCCTAGGCTGGCACTAGGGACAGTCATCATTTGGGAGGAGGGCAGCCTATCTGTCAGTTGCAGGGGAGCTCTCAATTGTGTTGAAGGGGTCCTAAGAGTGTGCAGCAGATAGGACATCCCTGATAGGCTCCTTCCTTTGAGGATCAGCTCTTTCCAATATGTCCAAGTCCTCGACGAAGCGCCTCTAGAGCTCCAACCCTCTCTAAGGTTTCCTAGAACCAGGCGAAAAGTACAAGATGAGTGGAAGAAGAGTGGGGGGGGGGGGGGTCGTGGCAATCATACAATTGACCATTTGAATTTTGAAAGGCCCGCCCTGGTTTTGGGTGGGTTCAATCCGACTGTCGCCGAAATGGACAATTTAGTCATCTCGTAGCCCATTGGTAAATCAACCCCAACCCACTTTATACCCGATTACGCCAATTGCCTAGGGCCCGTTTGTGGACCCGATCTCATCCGTCCCCCTCGCTCGTTCGCTATGACTGATCTGGGAAGCTTGAATCATAGGTCGTCCTCCCCTATTTTACTCTTCGCTGTTGTTGAGCCGGTTATAACTGGGGTGGTTGCTTCGGCTCCCTCCGAAAGTTGTGCTTGGACCCTCGAGCCCAATAAGGGCGATGGTTCTAAGTCTCTGCAGCCGGCTTCTGATGGAGCCTGCTTCCTGGAAGGGTCTTCCCCAGACCTCCTTGTAGGAGGGGACACATTGCAGGTGTTTTCCACCATGACACACGCTTCCCCAAATTTCCAGTCCTGCAGTGGGCCTCAGAAGAGCAAGTAGGGTGGTCCAGCAGGCATTGCTGTGCAAACCTTCCTTCCCTCTACCAGTTTGGAGGCCTATTGCTCTGAGTGGAGTTGAGGACCCAACTTTTGTTAGTCTTGATGAGGGACTTCCATAGTGCCGGATTGCTTTCCAGTCAAGGATCTAGAGGTTTAAGAAGATGATGGTTGTGTCTGGACACGGATATCATTGTGAGGGAGATGAACAAAGATGAAGTATAGGAGTTGTGTGCTACTATGGAGTCTGCTATTGAAGAACAGTTCCAAGTATTGGCTGTTAATTTGGGTGTTTCCTACGAGGGTATGGATAAGGAAGTGAGAAGAGGTATCTCTAACATTAAAAAGAGGTGGCTACCAAGGTTAGCTAGATGGTCCACGGGAGAGAAGTCTACTTAAGGAAAGAGACTGCTAGGAGATGATGGAGTGGAAGGGGAATCTGGGAGTATGAGGGGAGAGGACACCACCTTACCTTCCCAATGGTGTCATGCTTGACAATAACAATCAGAAGCCATTGGACCCAAGAGCTTTGTCACGCGCTAAAGCAAAAACTACCCTCGCAATTTCACTCTCTGTAAACGGAGAGGATACATATCCTTCGCTTGAGAAAGGGAGTGACGGAGGTCATCGACAAGAGAAGTTGGCCAAGAGATCTTTAGAGAACAGCTTTGAATAGTAATCATGCACATGAAGCCTGATCTGAGGAGCACTGCTAAAAACTTGGTTTCCTTCTTTGAGGCACTTGATCTGGTTTAGTCTTCTCTACTGGAAGCCACCCTCTGAAAGTTTGTCGTATTTCGATCCCCCCTCCTTGATCCATCTCTAGCCTTTTGTTTCCAGAAGATCTCTTCTTCCAAGGCATCTAAGGCATCCAACTTTTCCAGAATCCAGTCCTTGGCCATTTTGCTAGGTAGGGTCTTCCCAGCACCCTACTTAAATAACTCTTTAGCCAGGATCTTCAGCTTGCAGGTGACTTTGACCATGGCATTGGGACTTTGAAGAGGTTGATTCCAGACATTCATAACCAGCTTCCTAAAGCTTTCCGTGGCCAATATTTTTCCAACCTAAATCTGTGCCTCCGAAAGTAGCTGTCATTGGATTTGAGGAGAATAGGCTTATGGTCTGAAGTTGTCCTTGACATTCACTCAGCTTATAGCTGGGGGAAATGGTCCTCCCAGTCCACTGAAATGAGGAATCTATCCAGCATAGAGAGGGAAGGATCCTCCCTTAGGTTGGACCCGATGAAGACCATAGTAGGAGTGGCATATCTACCAGAGCAGACTCTTCAATGAAAGCTCTAAAATCTTTCATCTCCCATGTATGCAGAGAGGGGCCACTTCTCCCGTCTGGTGATGCCATAACATTAAAAGCCCCTGCAATACACCACAGCCTACTAGCTTGATGTTGGAATGATAGGAGTGCATCCTGTATGGCCTTTTTCTTTGCCCTGCTTTAGAGGCCATACACCCCAATGAAGTCCCACTCAAAATTGTCACTGAGATTGTGGAATCTCAATGATACAGTAGATCTGTTCGCCTTCCTGAAGCCACGTAGTTCCTCGACTACAAATTGATTCCACATAACCATAATTTTCCCCTTCACTACCCACCGCCGGGGCCGCCACCTTTTTAGTCAACCTTCTTCCCTTAATCCCTCATAATGTCATCTCCTTCAGCTTCACATTTCGTCTCCTGGATGCAGCAAATATCTGATTCACTCTGACAAACTCTCTCACTGCCCCCCTTTTCTCCTTACCACACACACTCCTCACATTTAGATGATTCTCATAAGGAATTGAGTAGACTCCCCTCTCCTGCCTTCTCTAATTCGTATCCCTTGTTGAACTAAACTGTGGATATTGTCATGATCTTACATCCTTTTCCATTAGTTTGTCGTAAGTGGTTTTAGAAATGACTGGTGGAAAGCTTGATCAGTGCTTCGGCTTTGGTTGTGTTCAATGCTACAGATAAGGTCACAAGCTTGTTTGCTTTTATTGTTAAAAGAGATAATTGAAAATTTAATAAACTTCGATGGTTGGTTTATTTGTTTTTATCATTAAAAGAGTTAAGATTACAAATTTGGCAGGAAGGTCCGGAGTACATTCGAGTCTTTGTCAACATTTTGCGCAACATTAGCAAGGAAGAAACCGTGGAATATGTGCTTGCTCTGATTGATGAAATGCTTACAGGTATTTGAAAGGTAGACAGCTATTGCTTTACATCCGAAGTTAAATGTCCATATTGAAACAGGTTTTTTTTTTGTCTTGGCAGCAAACCCGAAACGAGCAAGATTATTTCATGATGGGTCTCTTGCAAGTGAAGATACCTATGAGCCTTTCCTAAGTTGAGTTTTATTTGAGATCAGCATATAACAGTGAATTATACTTTACCTTGTGTAATTACATATGTTTCATTACATTTGATCCAGAACTTGGAATCACTCTTTTTGACAAATTTGTTAACAATTATTCTTCCTTTTCAGATTGCTCTGGAGTAACAATTGGTTCATGCAAGAGAAGAGCTGTAAAATATTGTCTCTTGTAGTGAGGTGTTTGACATCTCACTTGAAATCTGCAGCTGATCTTATAATATTTCTTTTTTTTTATTCTGAGACTGCAAACTAAGTTTTTTTTTTCTTTTCTCTAAATCTTTGCAGTATGAGACCAAGAACTGAGAATCATGCTTTGTCAAATGGTGAAGCATCATATTCTAAGAAAAAGATTACAAATATTGATGATGTACTCAAGGGCTTGGTTGAGTGGCTCTGTGCTCAGGTGAGCATTAAATATTTGAATGTCATTTTTGTTGTTATGAAAGAGGGAAAAGATGTAAGAAGTGAAATCCTTTTGGACATTTTTACATACAACCCACAAACAGTTGACTATGTGAAAATTTTAACCTGTGATATTTCAGTATTTTTAAAAGATCCCTCAAAGTCTATATTTAGTCTGTATTTTTCTCAATGATATAACTTCTGCCCAAGAAGGAGAATGTGCTCTAGATGTTCTGTAATCTCTAAGATTTATCTTACACCAAACATGCCATAATTCCTTTTTTGTGTTCTTCTCCTTTCTCCTGCCCCCTTCCAACCACCATCCTTTTTTTGGGTGGGGTGAAGGGATCCTGTCATCTAGAGAGAAATTGCCACACCATGTATCCTTCCTTTGTCCATTACCAAGATCAATCTGGATCCCAACAAACATTGCATCCTTGCACTAATGATGCCATTCCACAGATGAGAGATATTCTACGAAGAAAGAGTCAAGCCCTAATGACTTGACCTATAATACTTATGCTTAGTCACCTATAGGCATAGGCCCTCTTCCTCGGTGCCATGCTTCCATGACCGTTTGCTAAGGGCCATGTTGAGGTCTCTCATGTTCTTGAAGACAATTGCCACACCCCTCCTCCTTGCTTTTACACACTTTGCTGCAGATTGATGTCATATCAACAACTATAGGTCCCCAATTGCCATGCTAAAAGAATTTGCTCTAAATAGTCTATCTTCTTAGCCAACATCCTCAGGATCTTGAAGATAAGGAGGCTATCAATAACTGACTTGTAGAGTGCAACCTTCCCCTCTATAAGAGAGAAATCTTCCTTTCCAGCATGCTTGCCTAGGCTAAAACTTTTGAATGATCCTCGGCCAATCTCTACAGTGGGGACCCCTTTAGTCAAGGGGAGGCCCATGTAGGTAATAGGAAACACTTGTAGCGTACACCCCCATGATCATTGCTGCCCTTTGCAAAGCACTATCCATATTCATTCCTAATAACTAGCTTTTGTTAAAGTTCATGGTGAGGACACCAGAGCGCAGGCCCGATTCCGCTACGATCCGACCTGGGTTTACCTCCACCGTAGGACGTCCGCAACAGATCGTGCAGTTTTATGGCTAGGAGACGCTCATTGATATTTTTAGTTTATTTGGACTTTGGGCTTGAGTATGATGTATTTTTTTTTTATTTTTTTAGACCCTTAGGATTGTGTTTGGCCCATTAGTGGAGGCCCATGAGCCTTTTTCTATTTTCTGTCTTTTCTTTATGTATTTTTCTTTTTTAGGACTACTTTGGTCATTTGGGGACCTAGGGCTTCCTTTTTGGGAGCCTATATATACCTATGTATGCCTAGTTGGGAAGGCCAATGATTAGAGAATGGAAAAGTTATGGTGTAGCCGCCGGTTGTTTGCATGTGTGTGGAGCTCGTGAAGGGCTAGTGTAAAAAGGGGCAGGGGCCCTTGTTCATCTTCTTCCTCTCATTCCCTCCTTCTTCCTCTGTTCATCCTTCTTCTTTTCCCTGTCTTCCTCCTCCTTCTTGGGGCCTCCGAGCCTTCCTCCAGTCATTCCCCCTTCTCTGCCCCCCATCATTTGGGATCAGAGCCGGTGTTGGGTCATTCTCATGGCCCAAGTCCTGCGAGAAGCTGCTCATCTCCTCTCTCCTCTCCGTCTCCTTCCATCTGCCTTCCCTTTGGTCCGGTTCGCAGCAGAGAAAGAAGAAGAGTAGAAGAAGAAAAGGAGAAGCAAAGGTCGAAGAGGGGGGCCAGCACACCTGCTGCCACCAACGCCCACCGGCGCCGTCACTGCTGTCGTTGGCATCCGCCGAGGGCACCGCCGCCTTCTATATCCCCCCCCCCCCCTTGTTGTCACCAGCATCGGCGCCACCAGCTCCCGCCGCTGTCCCTTCCACCGGCTGTTGCCACCCTCCTTCTATCTCTCCCTCTCTATGCGTTAGGGTTTGGAGGAGAAGGAGGGGCAGGGGAAGATAAAGGGACGACCCGACCCTTCTTGAGTCAAACTGGGTCAAACTAGTTTGACTGGGTTCAAGAAAAGGGGCCCGAGCCCATTAGTGGCACTTGGTCCGAGCCAGGCCATCTTGGTCCAAGCAAGCTATGGACAAGCAAGTCCATCCGAGCCCAGGTCGGCACTAGGTCCAAACTAGGATGCACCCTAGTTCACTACAGTGCATAGGAGGTGCACTAAGAGGTTCTATCGCACCGCCAACTCCTGGAGCTTGTCCGTGCTCCAATTCGAGAGCTGCTTGCGCTGTTGGATCATCTCGGCGAGGCCGACCTCACAGTAAGTTCTATTCGCCAATAGTGCTTCGTTTTGTGTGCTGCCCTTGCACACTTTATGAGGACACTTGTGCCCTTGTTCTGGGTCCATTTGGACTTCGATTTGCATATGGTCGGCATCGTTGGTCTCGTCTCAGCGAGGTCAACTAGTTACAATGTGCATCAGCCTCGATAGTACCTTGTTTTACATGCCACCACTGTATGCACATCGAGGTCACCCTGTTTGTGCTCTGTTTCGTGCATCGATTACACCGTTAGCTTCGTCTTAACGAGGATGAGTCAGTTCCAACGTGGTGCTGCCTCGACATTGCCTTGATTTTTATGCCACGTTCTACAACGGGCAGGTTAGCATGATTGGACCCTTCATATTGACTTGCTCTTTTGGTATTTGGATCATATTTGGTGCTGTGATTGTGTGGAATTTAGGTTACCTAGCCACTGATTAAAATATCACTGTTGGTTGTATGTGTTTGTGAGCGACATGTCCTGTGGCTCTAATTTAAGATGGTTGATGATGTTGCTGATATCCTAGGCTATTGGTAGTCCTCACTACCATCGATCTGCTCACTATTTGTTGCGAGGGACGACTTATCTAGTTTGCATTTTTTGTTATATTCACGTACTCTCTTTCATGGAAAACTGTGCTCGATTATGCTTATTTGTTGTCCACCATAGTGTTGGTTGCTGATCTCGATTCTTTAGTAGTAGTCAGAGTCTTTTGGTGGTTGTTGTTAGTCTCATTTTCATCATTTGCTAGTTATCATTTCATCATGCTATATCATTTTCGGGTCAGTTTCTCACTAGTGTCACTGTAGCGTGCACTCCTAGTACACTTCACAGCTTATGCCCACACGTAGTGGTTTTGATTTTCATAGTTCTGCTCCCATGGTTGGATCACCGCTAACACACCTGCGGTCCTTGAGATAACAAAATTATTCGGCCAGCTCCTGTGCCTGATGGATCAGTTGGATTATCGCCTCGATCACTTTAAGGAGTCGCTCAGGATCGTGCAGGATAGACTGTCTATTTCAGAGCGTACGGTCTAGGGGATTACGGGCCATGCTCCTGCTCCTCTGGGACACCCTTCGGGCTAGGGTCCACTTTAAGCGGCTGACCGCCATGATGAGATCCTAGCCCCAACTCCTCACCTCATGCAGCCCCTGGCATACCCGCCACCTCCGGCGAACCCACCTCCACTTGTGCACTTACCTCCTCAAGTTGATAGAGCAGTTGACTAGCGAGCCGAGGATGATAGGTTTGATTATGATCCTATGGATGAGATAGGTTACGCCGATCAACTTGATGCACGTGGATTTAGGAGGCAAGATAGGCCATACGATTTAGGTTGGGGGTAGATAAGAGGCATCAGTGGCACCAGGTTGATCGCCTAGACCACGGTGGTCGATTGGATCGGTTTGACCATTTTGATCGGCGTGATAGAGATGATCGATTTGAACGACATGACTGATATGACCGCTTTGATCGACATGATCGAGTGATTGGTTCGGTTGTAACGATTGGTTTAATCGATTTGATTGAGTGGGCTATGGTTATCATCAGATGTACCCCCGATACCCGAGAGATCGGGATGACCGGAGTGGATTTGGAGATGAGCGGAGGCCCTTCCATGATTATGTGTCAAGATGATCGTCGGGTCACTCGTGCTGAGGCTCCCGCATTCGACGAGTCGTTGGACTCGAAGTTTTATATTGATTGGGAGGATAGCATGAATCGCTATTTTGATTGGATGGGCATGACCGATATTCATCGAGCGCGCTTCGCTTTGATAAAACTGACGGGCCAAGCACATACCTACTGGTCTAATGTTAAGGTGCTTCATGAGCAAAGACATTAGGAGTCCATTGAGTCGTGAGAGGATATGAAGGTGTTACTTTGCGAGAAGTACCTTCCTTCAACTTATCGCCATCGCCTCATCGATCAGTGGCAAAACCTTACATAGGGGACTCGTTCAGTGTCTGAGTACATTACTGAGTTTGACGAGTACCTGATGAGGTATGTTGCTAGAGAGGAGAGCGCACTGACTCTTGCCCGCTTCTGGAGGGGTCTGCGTTGTGTTTATCAACAAGAGTTGTTCCGGCAGCACGTGACGACCATCGAGCATGCTTATCAGGTCGTGCGTGAGATGGGGCAATTTGAGTTGGAGTTAGCTTCTCCCTCGCGTGCTAGGCTGCGTTTCCAGTGACCATTCGATCAGCATGCTGCGCCAGGGGCACAACCTCGGTTCCACTTTCAGACCTGTCGAGCCTACTCGTCAGGAGCCCCTTCCTAGACCTCGCTTTCCTCCTGAGAGAGACCCTATTCAGGCTCAGCCTATCCCATTTGCCCGCCCTCTAATCGGTGCTCCACCTTTTAGGCGGGAGGATAAGGGGAAGGCCCCAACTGTGGGCAAGTCATCCCAGGGGAGTGGGCCTCGCGGCCATTGTTTTAGGTGCTAGCTTTTACTACTACGCTACCCATTGTCCCACTAAGTCTTTGGCTATTGAGGGTGCTGATCCCTAGGATCCCCTACCCGTAGTATAGGATGTGACTTGTGAGGCTGGAGTCGATGTAGCCGCTGAGTTTCAGTCTGATGAGGAGGAGTTGGTCGGTTGTATTCGGCATGAGCATCATTAGGTGGAGGATGCTGAGGATTTACCAGATGGGGGCAGGCTTGGAGTCGTTTAATGCATCTTGACTCAGCCGAAGGAGAGCGACAACTGGCGTCGGACTGCGATCTTTCACACCTGTTATTGAGTGGGCGATAAGGTGTGTAAAGTGATCATCGACAGTGGGAGTTGCATCAACGCAATCTCCACTAAAGCCATCGAGCGCCTTGGATTGACTGTTGTAGACCATCCTCGCCCCTACCACGTCTCGTGGGTGGACTCTACCTCCCTTCCCATTCAGACGAGATGCCTCATTTTGATTTTTTTCTCCCCATACGAGGATCAGATCTGGTGTGACATCTTACCGATGGAGGTCGGGAGTCTTATTCTTAGCAGGCTGTGGATTTATGATGTGGACGCAGTCCTTTACGGCCGGTCCAACATGTGCGTATTTCCATTTGACGACCTAGGCATCACTTTGCAGCCTCTCGGTCGAAGTCTGCACCCCATCAGGAGGCATCCCATCCTAGTGCTCCTGCTTCTTCTTCTACTCCTACCTCTGCTGCCGTTGCATCTTCTAGTGTTACACCCACTAGCACTCCAGCCACTCATGGCACGACACTGTTGAGCACTCCTTCCACTCCCCACTCGACCCGTTCGAGCAGTGCTTTGGCCCATGCACCTTCCATCCTTGGTGCACATCCTACTACAACTCTACATATGATTAGTGCTAGGGAGCTTGAGCATGACATTGTTGAGAGTGAGCCTGTTTACCTTTGGCGGTTAGAGAGGTTGCTAATGAGACTTTGAGTGAGCACCCCACTGAGCTCACCTCTCTTCTTCAGGAGTTTTAGGATGTCTTTCCTGAGGATCTCCCGGAGGGTTTGCCACCCGTACGTGATATCCAGCACGCCATCGATCTGATTCCGGGATCCACATTGTCCAACCTACCGCATTATCGTATGAACCTCACTGAGCATTCTGAGCTTCAGAGATAGGTTGAGGAGCTCCTAAGGAGGGGTTCCATTTGCAAGAGTATGAGCCCTTGCGTCGTTCCCGCATTTTTAGCTCTAAAGAAAGATGGCACCTGGAGGATATGTGTGGACAGTCGCGTAATAAACCGCATCACAGTCAAGTACCAGTTTCCTATTCCTTGCCTGGATGATATGCTTGATATGAGGGCGGGAGCCACTGTGTTCTCCAAGATCGATATGAAAAGTGGCTATCATCAGGTGCGGATCAGACCTGGGATGAGTGGAAGACAACTTTCAAAACGAAGGATAGACTCTATGAGTGGTTGGTCATGTCCTTCGGGCTGTCCAATGCTCCTAGTACTTTTATGCGGCTGATAACTCAGATACTGCGACCTTTCATTGGTGTCTTCCTGGTTGTGTACTTCGACAATATCCTCATTTACAACCGTTCTAGGGAGGATCATCTGGAACACCTTCACTAGTTGCGTCTCATCCTTCGTCGCGAGAGTTTGTTTGGTAACCTTAAAAAGTGTGCTTTTATGACTGATCGAGTGATCTTCTTGGAATTCATTGTTTCAGCTGATGGTATTTTTGCTGACTCCGAGAAAATCAAGGCGATAGTAGAGTGGCCCGAGCCGCAATCTATCGATGATGTGCAGAGTTTTCATAGCTTGACGACATTCTACCGTCGATTTATCCGCAGGTTCAGCTCTATTACGGCTCTGATTCTGATCACTTACTGCATTCAGAAGGGAGTCTTTCTTTGGATGAAGGCCGCTGCTTCGGCCTTTCGTGACATTAAGGAGTGCATGACCCAGGTACATGTTCTTCATCTGTCAAATTCTTTGAAGGTGTTTGAGGTCTCGTGTGATGTTTCTGGTGTTGGCATAGGTAGGGTTTTAAGTCAGGAGGGCCACCCCGTTGCACACTTCAGCGAGAAATTGAATGATACTAAACTGAAGTATTCCACCTATGATAAGGAGTTTTACGCGGTAGTTCAGATGTTGAGGTATTAGAGACATTATTTGCTACCGCATGAGTTCGTCCTGTATTCGGACCACGAGGCCCTCAGGTTTCTCCATGCCCAGAAGAAATTGAACCTGAAGCATAGCCGATGGGTGGAGTTTCTTCAGGCCTACACTTTCGTCTTGAGACATAAGGCGGGTGTAGAGAATCGCGTGGCTGACGCGCTGAGTCGTCGATATTCTCTCTTATCAGTTGTCATCGTAGAGGTCATAGGATTTGAGAGACTCCGTAAGGAGTATTCAATTTGCCTAGATTTTGGTTCGTCCACGCTGCTCTTCTTGTCGGGTCCTCGCGAGAGTTTAGTGATTACATCTTACAGGAGGGTTATCTTTTTCGTAGTGATTGATTGTGCATTCCGTGGACTTTCATCTATGATTTTCTCATTTAGGAGGTGCATGCGGGTAGTCTAGCCGGTCACTTCGACCGGGATAAGACCATTGAGCTTATTGAGCACCGCTTCTTTTGGCCTAGCCTGCAGCGTGATGTGGCACAGATTGTCGCTCAGTGTTGCACTTGCGCTACGGCAAAGCAGAAGAAGCAAAATACTGGCTTGTACACTCCCCTTCCCGTGTTCGACTGTATGTGGCAGGATGTTAGCATGGATTTGTCTTGGGACTGCCACGAACCGTCCGTCGGCACGATTCTATCTTGGTAGTCATTAATCGATTCTCCAAAATGGCTCATTTTATCCCCATGTTCTAAGACATCTGATGTGTCTCAAGTAGCCCATTTCTTTTATGAGGACGTTGCTCGTTTACATGGGTTGCCGAAGACCATCGTTTCTAACAGGGATGTGCGATTTGTCGGCTATTTTTGGAAGACCCTTTGGCATCTCTTGGGCACCAAGCTCAAATTCTTTATTACTTACCACCCCTAAACTGGTGGGCAGACTGAGGTTGTTAATAGAAGTCTGGGTGATTTGCTGCGTTGTCTAGTTGGAGTATATGCATAGTTGGGATCAGGTCTTAAAGCATGCTGAATTTGCATATAATAGCTCAGTCAATAGGTCTACATGCATGAGTCTATTTAAGATAGTCACAGGCTATAGACCTAACGGACCTATAGACCTTGTTTCCTTGCGCATTCATGCACGCATTTCAGAGTCTACACAGTCACTAGTTGAGCATATTAAGAGTCCATGATAGAGTCCGTTGTCATATTGAGATCAGCAATGAACATTACAAGAAGATGACAGATTGCGCATCGGCGACAATAGGAGTTCCAGGAGGGTGACTACGTGATGATCATGGTCAGACCTAAATGGTTTTCTTTGGAACCATGAAGAAGCTGCAAGCTCGAGGAGCCAGTCCATTCAAAGTGCTGAAACAAGTGGGACTGAATGCGCACTTTGTGGATTTACCCTCGGACTATGGCATCGGTATCACAATCAACGTCTTAGATTTGGTAGCCTACTTATCGGGACCCAACAGTGATTCCCAGTGACCCGTTTGAGCCTTCTCCTCCCTTTGAGAGTGACTCCACCCATGAGAGTCCACTTCTAGTCTCTGTTCCAATATCGCGTGAGCAGATTGACTATATACTGGACGAGTAGGTTGTTACTTTTAGGGATGTGGCCTATCAGCGCTACTTAGTTCACTGGAGCTGGAGGCCGTCAATCGAGGACACATGGATCACACGCGAAAAGCTACAGTAGATTGATCCGGATCTCTTAGAGCGCTATTAGAGTGATCGAGACCCTTACTCGACGGGGTCGAGTTTCTCCCAACCGGAGAGGATTGGTGAGGACACCAGAGCGTAGGCCTGATTCCGCTATGATCTTGTCCAGGTTTACCGCCGCGCAGGACGTCCGCAACAGATCGTGCAGTTTTATGGTTAGGAGATGCTCATTGATATTTTTAGTTTATTTGGACTTTAGGCTTGAGCATGATGTATTTGTTTTTTTTTTTAGGCCCTTAGGATTGTGTTTGGCCCATTAGTGGTGGCCCATATGCCTTTTTGTATTTTTTGTCTTTTCTTTTTGTATTTTTCTATTTTTAGGGTTACTTTGGTCATTTGGGGACCTAGGGCTTCTTTTTTGGGAGCTTATATATACCTATGTATGCCTATTTGGGAAGGCCAATGATTAGAGAATGGAAAAGTTATGGTGTAGCTGCCGGTTGTGTGCATGTATATGGAGCCTGTGAAGGGCTAGTGTGAAAAGGGGCAGGGGCCTTGGTTCGTCTTCTTCCTCTCATCCCCCCCTTCTTCCTTTGTTCAGCCTTCTCCTTTCCTCTATCTTCCTCCTCCTTCTTGGGGCCTCCGAGCCTTCCTCCAATTGTTCTCCCTTCTCTGTCTTCCATCAGTTTCACCTTCAGGTCTCTCACCTAGGAAGCCTCTTGTCATGAACCTCATGTAACAATGTATGTTTCTTTCCCATTATTGTGAGGAGAAGATGGAGGCACAAAATAGTGGGCTGTAGCTGGCTTACATACCTGGAGTTCCAAGCATGAGCTGCAGCCATTTGGGGGAGATCATGTGGAGGGGCCAGATGTGGGATTATGTCAACTTGTTGATGGCAGCTGCTGGAGCCACATCAAGGATCACGGAATAGAAACTGGTCCCAAAACCTGTGGGGGCCTGTTCCGATTCTGATCCTGTTTCAGACTGGCAACTAGCCAGTCTTGCAGGATCAGTTTCAACTGGCTCCTTAAATACCTATAAACAATAAATTCATTAAAAAAGAGAAGATAAAAAGTGTAAAAAGAGTAAAAAAATAATTTTAAAAATCTAAGAGGGAACCGGCTGGTTAGCCTAGTTCTGCCACCCTTATTGTTAGTTTTCTTTATGGGGCCGGCTGGTTCCAACCCCAAAACCAGCCAAACCGTATTGAGGGCTACTGGTTTTGATCTGAGTTTGGCCAGTCTGAACTGGCCATCCAGTGGCTGGGTGACAACCCATCCACCAACTTTTAATTTTGTGTCTTGGTGGATAATGATCATGCTTGTTAATGGGATTATCATTTGTAGGTCGATGAGCGCGTGGTCCATCTTCTCAGTTGTCCCAAACTTCCAAGGTCAGATTGGGTTACAAGTAACTTTTGTTTTTCTTTGGGAAATGAATGGTACAAAAAATCCATTCAGTAATAAGGGGAAAGAGCATAAAAACAAGTATAGCCCAGTATGCTCTCCATAAACCTCCTCTATAAAAATATACATCCCACACCAGGGCAGTGTTGATCCTGCCACCCATCCAAGCAACTAAAATTTGCAAGCATTGTAATCTTACTGGGTAGATCTGCCAACTGTATGACTTGTCCGATTGGGCCTTCATTTGTTTGGGCCGTACAAAATGTGCAGGAGATCTAAGATAAAGCGGCAAGCTGCTGTACATTTTTACCCAATTGTATATCCCATGGGCTCAGGTCTTTCAGTGGAAGATGATTTGGATTTAATCAGGGCCTGCCCTCGACTCAATGGGCGAGCATGAGTCTAGAGGCTGAAGAAAGTGCCCCACAACTACAATTAGTGGGATCTGACTGCGTGGTTCAATATTGATGGTTCTAGAGTTTGGGACCTCTAGCAATTGTTACACATACAGTGAAAGTGTCGAACACTTGTTAAAGAGACTTTACCCTTGTCATCTGTGAACTCTGTGCGTGCTCACTTCCAAAGAAAAGTGCTTCCAAAAAGGACATTTTATTTGCACATTTGTTTGAAGGGATGGATCGCTGAAGACATCCTACTCAGGGCCTCTGTTTTACAGCACAAACATGTGTTCTTTGGGATATCCAATTCCAGCTCCACAGATACAGATCATGATAGAGACAGGGGTGTCTGGGGGAAAAGACCTGGAGACCAAGTGGAGTACTGTCATTGGAACCGACTGGGGCTTGATGGAAGAAATTGGAACTTCACATGGTGACAAAGCAAGCAGGAAAATGCAGGGTGACAGAAGGGTAATCCTTTAGAGGTTTGCAAAAGAGGTGGACAAATTGGTTGCCTAGTGGCCATAAGGAATGCAGTGGAGGCAGAGGAAGTGGTACCTTTGCCTCACCTATAAACATTCAACATTCATCAACTGAAAACAGTATTTCTGAAACACTTTAAATAAAAATACAATATAATCATCATTTAATTATCATTAAAGGGCAGTGATTCACTCATCAATGTCACTGGCAAACAAAGGTCTATACAACATTATAGACCTGAATAAATCTCTCCAGGACCCTAGGTGGGAGGCTGAACTTATGCACAACAATGGCATATGAACAACATTAAATGGTACTTCAAACTCAAGAAAGAGCAATCTTCATGCCTCAATAATCTCATCTGACATTAGATTCAAAGCAAGAGTAGGAGCTGAAGCTATGATTGTTTGTCCTCAATGTCTAGTAGAAGATGAGGTACCTTGACTAGCACTCGTATTGAATCTTTGCCACACCATAGATAAGAACTGTACTTTAATAGTTTGTAGCACACTCAATGTGGGCCTGTGGGGCACTATCTCCACATACTTCTAGCAAATGTTTTGTGAACCGATGGACACTGCTAGTCAAAAGCTCAAAACACATACAATGAATTTATCGATCCCGAGGGCTGTACCTATACTCCTATGCAGGTCATTGTCTATGGGTGCCATCTATGAGACTACAACATTACAAAATAGAAACTATATAGTATTGCAGTCACCATAAATGGATGTCAAATTACCCAATATAATTTACCCCATCTGCATATGCTTACACTCAGAAAGAGCAAATGCTATGCATCATGTTGGACAATGCAGTGTCCAATTGCAGCTAGCCGTAATAGGTAGAAAGAAGGGTGATGAAGATAAGGTTAGAAACTTAGTGAGTCCTAGGGAGAAGAGTGAGGGAGATAAGGGCACCTTGGTGCCTTAGCCGGTGTCTTGGGGGTTTATATAGACACCCAAGGCCCTAACTAGCCATTGCTGGCCATTCGTGGATGGCCAACAATGGCTAGTTGATGGCCTAATGGGTAGTCAAACTAGCTTTTGTACAGACACCCCAAGGCCCTAACTAGCCGTTGCTGGCCATTTGCAAACAGCCAACAACGGCTAGTTGACTCCCCGGTGGCTAGTCAAGCTAGCTGTTGGGCAGTGGATTGGCCTGATCCAGGCTCAGAGAGATGATACCCCTGCCCTCCCCCCACCTCCTGGAGTTGGGTTGGCACCATGGTCCACTGAAATCTGGTCCAGATTGGCTCATTCATGTGATCCATGCCAATTTTTGATACCTTGGTTTGATCTAAAGTGCCATTACTTAACCCTCTTTCCCACTTCTGTTCTTCTGGATCCAGGTAGATGATTGAACACCGAATGAACATGATTCGAAGCATATTCGTCCAGCAAGTTAGGTATAGCACAATAAAGGACAACATGCTGTTCGATGGATGTATTTTGTGCAGGCAGAAAAAGTGCAGTGTAGGGTGTTGCACTCGATCATCTTGCATTGCTTAGGAAGTGGATGCTGTACTTTCTCTTTAGGTGGTGTTTGATAACTCTGAAAAGAGATATTATCTTTCAAGTGGTCAGATGATATCCATTAAGAGCATTTGATAAAATATCTTGTTTTGCCTCTTAATTACCATTCACTGGGCAGTTACCATCTTAAAGGTTAAGCTAAAAGTCTGCACTTATCTCTTAAAAACTAACGGTCACATGGAGAAGTCTGTGCAATTGGGACCTGTTTCCCATCCTCCTTGATACACGTTCAAACCTACGTTATCTTCTACCAAACGCAAGTTTTTCAGGCCTTTTGCTTCCCCAACTCAAATATTGTTAAGGTTCTATCTTATATTTTATTTGATTTATATTTTACTTATAATTTAATATCTATATTTTATATTTTATATTTTATATTATATTATATATATATATATATATTTTAAAATTGTACATTAATAGGGTGTTTGGAATCTTTGGATACATTTTTTTGCCTCTTTTTTTCTTTCAAATTTGAATTAAAAGTAAATTGAGGAGAGATACCTGTTTGGGAAGATGTCTCCTATTTTTAAGGAAAGTATCCCACCTTTCCTAAATCTCTCCCAAAAAATTAAACAACTCAAGAGTTGTTTTTATTTTGAGGAAACCTCTCTCTCCACATCTCTCTCTCTCTCTCTCTCTCTCTCTCTCTCTCTCTCTCTCTCACCCTCACACACACACACACACACAATTCCAAGAGTAAACCCACATACCCAAGATCAAGCCCTGCATCACTAGTATCTTGAGCCGTAGGCTTGCCGAACATCTCTCGGGCATTGGGCCCCGGTGAAGTCCGTGAGGTCGGAACTCACATGAACCCCAGGTTGGTGCAGCTGCGGGTATCTCCACATTTCTCTCTCCCCCTCCACTTTTCTCTCTCTCCCGCCAACAACTCTCTCTCTATCTCCCAACAACTCTCTCTCTTTCTCTCTCTCTCTCTCTCCACATTTCTCTTTATTCCACCTCCACTTTTCTCTCTCTTTCCTCCTTTACTTCCCTTCAAAGTCTCTTAAAAATAAACAGGGAAAGAATCAAGGTGTAGTAATTTTAAAAGTCAAAACAAAACTTTAATGAAATATGTATAAAGTAAAGAAAAAAAAGGCTTCCAAACATCCTATAAGTTATTGAATAAAGTTATTATGTCCATATTGACACAACTATTATCAACAAGAAAGCAAAATAGTGAATACCTCATCCATTCAAATGTCATTTTTGTGGTTATCAAACAATCTATTCCATTCAGTAGTCAGAACTTCTCTGTTACCTATTCAGGTTTAAAATATGAATCTCAGATTTCATACTTGAGTCTTCAGTTTTATGAAATGTAACCTTGGTAATGATAAACTAGAAGCACTCTTTTGATGCTTCTTGGTCCACATTGCTGGCTTTTCAATTAATCCCTGAAACAAAGCTTAGCAATGAATTTGACGTGCCCATAGTTTTTCACTGATACAGAGAAGAGTGTGAATGCGGGGTGGGGTGGGGGTGGGGAGGGAAGGAGATTGTGAATAGTTGAAAGACAGACCTGGCTTTTAACTTTTGTCTTTTGACAATATTTTCATTATTCATGCTTATGGATTATCGAATTTTACTTCTGCCTGTCATGGCTATGTTTCTTTCCATTGTGGTTGTTCTTTTGTTACAATTTGACTGCACTACAATAACAATTGTAGTTGAAAGACAGACCTGGCTATAACTTTTGTCTTTTGACAAGATAATCATGCTTATGGATTATCTAATTTTACTTCTGCCTATCATGGCTATGTCTCTTTCCATTGTGGTTGTTCTTTTGTTACAATTTGGCTGCACTACAATAACAATTGGTAAGATTGTTTGTGTTAGCATGTGGAATGTTTCATCCTCTCTTTTTAATAAATTTATATTTTTTGTCCCCTCATTTTGTTGAAGTTACATTGTGAAAATTTGGATGCTGCAAGGTACTTAATGAAATGCATGTATGCAGCTAAAGAAACCAACACACCCCAGTCGTGGTTTTCCAACAGCCATCAATTCCTTAGCGACTTTGCTAAGAGAACCGTTTGTACGCTCTTTGTTTGTTCAAACAGATGGAGTAAAGCTGCTGCTTCCTTTGATTTCCCCAGCTTCTACTCAGCAGTCCATACAGGTGATGAAACTGCTTGCGATTGGCATATTTTTATTTATCATTGTTGGTGTTGGTCTTGGTGTTGCTTTTACTATCATGATTGTTTTTGCATATTCTTTTAATTAGGAAGAACTACTTTTATCAGATAATCAAACGGTTTTCCTGAACTGCTCAAGCTAGAAAATTTGACTAAAAGTTTTTTCATTTTAAATCTCAAGCAGATGTCCTTATGTTTGTTCTCTCACTGCATCTAAGAGTTCTAAGTCATAATTTTCATCTCTTATTTTTCCTTCTATGGAGTAAGAAGGTAAATTTCTTCTATACTAAGTAGTATAGCTTCTAAGAGAAATACCATGGTACCACACTTTTTGCCATACTCACTGGGAGATCAGGGTCAACTGGTAGTTTAATCTGATGGCTTGTATTAAACCTATCAATGGGGGAAAAATGACAAAGGTTCTTTTAACAAGAGCATGTTGTTAGGGTTGTTAGACAATCAAATGTCTTTGTGGCTTTGTGCTTATAAGAAGTGTGGTGTACCATGGCATTCCTTAATTCCAAAAATCTAGTGTAACTGTTTTTGTACATTTCCTCCTCTAATGATGGATGATGCTTTTATGCTATGTGCTGATTGTATCTAATGTTGATGAGATTATTATGCATTCTCTCACCTTGTCAGACGTAACATTGGGTTTGTGAAACTTTCTATAAAAAAACCCCCTCTCCCACCAACAAAGGAAAGGAAGGAGTGGAAATTTTGTGACCAACATACAGCTGTTGAATTTCTAAGAAATGTAGTTGGGACTAATGGAAAACAGTTGTTGCAGACTTAACTTTTCTTTCGCTTGTTTTACTGTAGTGTCCTTGGTCCATTTTGACTGTGAACACTTGGGGGTTTTTTGGCACCAAAGTTCTTTAAAAGCCCTGCTAGAATTTTTAAAATTACCTTTTTGAATTCTCAGTTAAACTGTTTTTGGTACCCAATCATCTTTTATCAAATGGCATTGATTCTTGAACAGTTTCACTAGAGAGAATGAATTATGAGCCATATATTTCTTAAAGTAATTAAATTTCAGAATGTCAAAGAGAAGGAAAATGAAACTGAACCTGATTTGTTCAAATAAAAATGTTTGAAAGGATAAATTTGAATCAAGGAGATTGCACGTTTCTAACCATGTGGATTAATTTCTTCTATGTAACATGCTATATGTAGAAGGGAGGGCCCGGAGCAACGGTAAGTTGCCCCGTTTGTGACCTGGAGGTCATGGGTTCGAACCAAGGAAACAGTCTCTCTGCTTAGCAGGGGTAAGGCTGCGTACATCGTCCCTTCCCCAGACCCCACAAATGGTGGGAGCCTCGTGCACTGGGTACACCCCTTAACATGCTATATGTAGAATAGCAGATTAGTATAACCTATATAAATTATTGGATATCATATGTACTATATACAGAGTATAATTATTGTTTACATAGAATGCTTATATGGCTTATAGAATGCATATATGGCTCTGACTCTCCTTCTTTTGTGTTCTAACATCAGAAACATCATACGATGTTTTTTTCAAGAATAACGTGGATTGTATCACCAATTTTATTAAAGAATAAAGAGAGGAAGTACAATCAATGGGATAGAAGTTCCTATCTAGAATAAACAAAAACAGAAACAGGGCGTAAACTAATTAAATGCCTTCGTCCATGAATCGGCCAAAATCCCCAGGATATGGCGAGACCAATTATACAAGAAGGAAAGCTCCAAGGGAAATGTTCTCAATATAAATTTACTTCCCCTGGAAGATTACATAATTCCTCTCTCGCCATCCATATACTCCAGCAGACCTCAGGAAGAATACCGAGTACATCGTTCGTCTCCCATTGATGCGTGCCAATCTGCAGATACTTGAAAAAATTCCACATCTCCAGAGCAGACCTGAATGTAGGTTTGAAGTGCAGGAGAATACCAAAGGTACTCCAAACAGCTTGACTCACTGGGCAAAGAACCAATAAGTGATCCACATCTTTATGATCGATGCTACATAAAGAACACAATGTATCACCATCTGGGCACCATTTTCTTCTATGAAATTTTGTTATGATTCTTTTCTCAAACAGCAGCCACATAAAAGCCCTCACTTTAAGAGGGGATTTAACCTTCAAAACCTCCTCACATTTCAAGTAACTTGGAAGATAGCCTTCAAGCAAAGAATATGATTTAACTGTAAACTTTCCTTTATTAACTCCCCAAAGAAGCTTGTTTGGTTCATTACTATCAATAGGTGTTGAATATAAACTGCTCAATAAAGAGCTAAATTCCTCAATTTCGTCATCCTTCAAATTCCTGCGCAGCTGCACACACCAGTGAATATCTCCCAACCTTTGAACATAACAATCCTTCACTGTGACCGTTTATTAACTGTTAATGCATAAATCTTTGGAAAAGATTCCTAGAAACAAGTTTTCCCCATCCAACTATCTCTCCAAAAGAAAGTATTATGTCCATTTCCCACCTTGTAGACTACATGTTTCTCAAAGTGTCTACCTGCCTTGATGATATCTGTCCACAATGGAGACATATTGGAAACATTGACTGTACTTAAATAGAACCTGGGATATGGCTGGTAGTGTTTATAACTGATCACCTGTTTTCATAGGTTGGCCTCTCTATCTAACAGCTCCCATAACCACTTGCCCAACAATGCTAGATTCCAAATCTTGAGGTTTTTTTACTCCTATACCTACTTTAGATTGAGGTGTGCATACCTGACTCCATTTCACCGGTGTGTGCCATTGTTTTTCTCATTGAAACCTCCCCAACGAAAAGTTCTTCTAACCTGATCTATTCTCTTGTACACAGCTGTGGGAAGCAGAAAAACAGATAGACGGTGCATGGGAATGCTAGTAAGCACTGAGTTTAACAGGGTAATTCTACCTCCAAGAGAGAGATGTTTTGTAATAGGGAATCTTCTGTAATAGGGATTCCCAATCAGTAGCTCTGCGCTTCCAGTTATGTAATGGTAAACCCAAATGTGTGATTGGAAACTTCCCTACAAAACAACCGAATGCAGAAGCTACCTGATTACACAAATATTCAGACAAATTAACACCAGTGATAGAGCTCTTGTCATTGTTAATCTTAAGATCAGAACAAGCTTCAAAACTTCTAAGAATGTTCTTCACATATCTCCTTGAAAAAAAAAGATTGTGTCATCGGCAAACTGTAGATGTGATATCCCAGACAGATCTCTACAGATCTTAACACCTGCAATCCAGCCATTTCTCTCGCTCTACTACACATTTGGCTTAGAATGTTTGCAACAATGACAAACAAATAAAGGGGATAATGGCCCTCCATGTCGAAGCCCTCTCGTGCTGGAGAAACATCCCTACACACTGCTGTTGATTATAATGGAAAATTTAGCTGTGGTCACACAATTCTTTATGACACTTTTTGTTTGTTTTTTGGAAAGTGGCAGGACCACATATATGTATAAAAAACAAAATGGATACAAATGTGTACAATTCAGCACTAAAAAAAGGCCCTTATACAAAAAGAAACAGGGCAAAAAAAACACCAGTCAGGTATTCCATTCATCTCTCCCCTAGCCATTAAAAAAGGAACAGGAATAAGTACAAGATGTACATAGCAATCAGTCCCACTCTCTAACCACTGTTCCTGACACCATACATTCCTTCTTGAAAATCCTCCGCTTCCTTTCTCCCCAAACCGCCCACAAAGTGGCATGAAGTATCAGCCACCAAATAAGGTGGTCTTGGTCCAGGATCACGTAATGAGACCAATATCGGAGGAGAGCTTCCACTGAAAGCACGGGCCGGAATGACTGATTCACCAGATAAAGGATGCCTAGCCAATTTCCTGGCCAAAAGTGCAAAGGACAAAAATATGGTCCAGTGTCTCCTCTTCTTCACCACACAAGGGACACACTGCAGGTACATCACATCCAAACCTTCTCAGTCTATCAGCTGTAGGCAATCTACCATGAGAGATCCTCCAAATAAGTGTCTTGACTTTCAAAGGAGATTTAGGGCCCCAAATCTGCTTGAACAATGGAAACCTTAGGCCTCCATCTGCAATAACAAGATAATCTAATTGAGAAGGTCCCTTTACTGTCTCACATCCACACCCAAGAGTCCCGGGCGGAGAGATTAATTGAAAAGGCTGCCAGAAAATCCCACATAGCAGTAAGCTCCTGAAGTTCTTCTCTAAGATTCCTCCTAAATTGGGAAGAGCACACTCCTAAACCAGAATCAAGCTGATCAAAAGCCTGGGTCACTAGATTAAGGGGATTTGAAGCAATGGAAAACAGACTAGGATATAATCCCGAAGGGGCTGCAGGGCACACCATTTGTCAATCCAAAGAGGCAACTGCTTCCATCTCCCAGTCATCTGCGTCGCAGCCTTGATAATGTCTGTAGCCAGAAGGATGCCTAGCCAAGCAGAATATACGTAGTAGTCCACCTGAAGTTGCACACCCCAGACTCTCCCCGAAGAGTAGTAATTGTCTTTGATCACTTCTAACAATAAGCCTGTGTTGACACAACCAAGCTTCCAAAGTCATTAGTTAACAAGGCCAAATTAAAGACACGAATATCCTTCAAACCTAAACCGCCACTCCGCTTGCTTCTGCAAACCCTGCTCCAAGCTAAGTCATATCCCCCCTTCTTGGCTTCCTTTGCACACCCTTTCCAAAAAACCCTGCACTTGATAACTTCCAATTGCTTGGCCACCGAGGTTGGAATCCTGAAGATGGATAGGAAGTAAATGGGTAAGCTATCTAATACTGATTTACAAAGAAACAAATGGCCACCATATGAAAGCAATCTGACTTTCCAGCCAGACAACCTTGACCGGAATTTGTTGATCAATGGCTGCCAGTCTTTACATTTAATGCCTCTAGGAGATAAAGGTAGACCGAAGTAAGAGATAGGAAACTGTTGGTATTTCTCCTGAGTATTGGATTAAGGCATTCAATTAATAATGCCTAGTTGATTTTCTTTGAGTGGATAGGAACCTCTCCTATCCTTGATTTTACTCCCTCTATTTATTTCATAATAAAATTGGTGGTACAATCCACGTTCTTATCGAATAAAGTAAGAGACATGAAAGAAACCTCTCTGACACCCCAAAGTTGAAGCCGCTCTGTCCAACTCTCCATCGGTCATATTGATGTCTATTGCCACTGATTTGTGAATATTCCCCTCAAGCCTGTCATCCCATCAATGAACTCCAAAATAAACCTGGCCCTATAGAGCTGATCCTCAACACCCATAAGGAATAAGATGGTATTGTCTGCATACTGAAGGTGAGAGATCCTCAAAGACCCTGATGCGGGACAACTCACAGACTCACTGGCGTAGATAGAATTTCAGCATTAAGCATTTAAAAGTTTAGACAACTGCAGTCTAATCGCACAATAGTCTAGTTAGATAACCACGCCTATAAGTAGAAATAGTTGAAAAGTTGTCCCTCTCGTGATGAGGAAGCGCGGGACCGTTTGGTAGTTGAGAAACTACCACAAGTTTAGGAATTAGACCCACCCAAAGTTCTGTCGGAACTCGGGATCGGTATAGCGCACTTACCGCTAACAGTGATGAAGAATCACGGGCTAAGACCTATCTCTCGATTCGGCGGCAGATAGGAGCACATACGAGACAAGCAAATCGAAATGAGAAGGTTAGCACGTACCTCCACGTTGGTGCGTGGGAGAAGATTACCCGGTGTTTGTGTACCACCCACCAAATACAATAGAATAATGGCCCACTCCTTGCAGGGAGGTAAAAGGCTACAATAAACACAAATAAACCGATCTGGGGTGGTAATCACAGCAGCTGACGGGTCAGTGGTCGTGAGAAGGTCGCTGGTAGGCTGCCTCGGGAAGCGTGCAGCAATATCGGCACGCAAATCGAGGCGGCTGGTACGGGCCTCGAAAAACACGATCGGAGTCCTCGGTGCACCGGGAGGCCGCACGTAGTTCGAGGCGACTGATTGGCTTCGGGATGCTCTATCAGACTCTTCGGTATGCGTGCAGCAACGGCACACAAAACGAGGCAGATCTGCAACAGTAGCACCCTGGATTGGGATAGGCCTCGTCGATACGAACCCAACGACGCAGACGGCACGCAAATCAGAGCACGAACGAGCTCTGCGTGAGGGAGGTGCGATAACGGCTCCAATTGCACCCCTGTTGCACCACCAGGAACTTGAATTGGCTCCTGGTTCGAACTTGACCGCACTTGGTTTGAACCAGATGGCTCAGACCACCTCTTCTTTTCTGAACTTGGTCTAACCAGTAAACAAATAGAACCCAGGTCCTTGTTAAAGAAATTGGCTCGAACCAATGGAACTCGGGTTCGAACCAGCTGGAAAGTGGCTCGGACCGAACCGGGTCAAACCCGGTTTGACCGGGCTAAGTCCATAAGGGCACGAGCCCTTCTCCTCTTCCTTCTTTCTTCTTCTTCTCCTTCACCTGCACGAACCGAGAGCATAATAGGGCTTGGGCGGGGCTTCGTTGGTGGCGGAGTCCGCGGTGGCAGGCGGCGACGGCGGCCTGGTGCGGCAACGGCGGCGTCGTGGGGGCGACGGCGACTGCGTGGGGCGGCGGCCCGATGGCTTCAGAGATGGCGGGGCAAGGCGTCGACGACGCGGGGCTCCGGTGAACGCCAGGGAAGAAAGGAAAGAAGGGGGGGACTGGGGAAGGGAACCCGGCCGGCGTCGCACTGCGGGAGGTTCTACGGCTTTACACTGGAGCAGGGGGGAAGATATCCCTCGGCGTCGCACCGAGGAAGAGGGTGTTGGAACCATTTTTTTTTTTAAAGCAAAAGGCAGGGGGAGAAGCCCCCCCACCGGTTGGGGAACCCCCCACCGGTTCCAAGAGGGAAACCGGTGGGGGGGGAGGAGGATCCCTCCCTTCTCTCCCATTTTAAAATCCAAAGAAAAGGGGGGGGGGATTAATTAGGATGGAGGGAGTTAATGGGGAGTCTTAACCCCATTCACACATGGGTTAAGAATCCCATGTGAACCCCATTTAATACTCATCCTAAAACCCCCTTTCACATGGAGCCAAATATGGATTTAATGGGTCTAAACCATTTTTACATTGGCTAAACCCTCAAAATTTGAAAACTAAGGCTCATTAATGAGCCCCAAAAGCAGAAAAAAGAAGGAAGAAATGGGGAGGGGAACCCCCCACCGGTTTCCCAAAACCGGTGGGGAGCCCCCCCCCCCCCCCCCCCACCAGTTCCCAACCGGTGGGGGGTCCATCCGGTGACACCCCCTCCACCGGTTGGAACCGGTGGGGGTGCCAACCGGTCCCCCCCTCCCTCTCTCTCTCTCTCTCCTTTTTTTAATGCTCTCTCCCACTCTCTCCTCTCACCCTTATTAAATAAAAAAAGAAGAGGGAGGAGAGAGAAGCCAACCGGTGGGTACCCCCCACCTCAAGCCAACCGATGGGTACCCCCCACCTCGAGCATTCCGGTGGGTACCCCCACCGGTTAAGGTTTTGAAGCCTATAAATACCCCCCAAGGGGTAAGGAGGAAGCTATGCCCATTTGGCCCAAAAATTCCTAGGGGAAACTCTGTCCATTTGAAGACCAAATCCGGTGCTCTTGCCCGGGTTTGCTGCGTTTGGAGGAGATATTTTCTCGGAGGGCTCTCTTCCTAAGGTTTATTCCTAAGGGGAAGCTCTGCCGAATTTATATTGTAAAATCGCCGTTTTATAAAACGGGATTATGCCGAAATAATGAATGAATGCCACTATTGGTTCTTTAAGCATATGTGTGTGCATGTGTGTTCATAAATCTGTTATTTAAGTAACATCATGTTATTATATTTTTTTACATACACAATTAAATTATTAATTAGTTTAATAACTAATTAAATGCATTAGTATATAATTAAATATCTAAAATATCCTTGGCCTCATCCCATACATAATTAAATTTAGACTCATAATTAAAACTCAATAATCAATAATGAAACTTAGACTCATAAAATAATATACTTAAGTTAAAAAAAAGACCTAAATACTTTCATACTTAATTAATTAATAAAATCTGCGAAAATTATTTAAAATCAGTAAAATGAATATAAAAATCAGAAAAATTCTGTAAAAATCAGTAATACTCAGTAAAAATCAGAAAACAAAATCTGAAAATTACATAAATCTAAAAATATGACTTAAATATCCTTCATATATCTAATTAATTAATAAAAATCAGTAAAATTAATAAAAAAAATCAGGAAAAAACAGAGAACTAAATCTGAAAACATATAAAATTCTGGAATGACTAAAATGCCCCTAGAACTTAATACAAATTACAAAAATACCCTCAAACATGATAAAAATCTGTAAAAATCACAGAAAATTCTTGAAAATATCAAAATCTCTCCTATGCCCAAAATACCCTCCAAACCTTAACAAGATGGGTAAAATTACCAAAATACCCTCAATATGATAAAAATAAAAAATAAAAATCTTAGAAAAATATAAAAATAGACTCCAAGTCTAATAAACCCAATTTAAGGTAAAATTACCAAAATACCCCTATAACTTAAATATGCCTAAAATGATCTTAAAATACATCCTAAGGGTTTTCAAGTCTCCCTAAAATATTAAAAAACCTAAAGTGACAATAATACCCCTATACCCTCTAACTTGGTATAATTACAAAAATACCCTTATGGGTCTAAAATACTTGGAATCAATCCAGAATACTTGGAGTCAATCTAATATACTTGGAATTAATCCAAATAACTTGGAGTTAATCCAAAATCATATAAACCCACCCTAAACTTGGGTGAGGCCAAGAGCTTAACCTAAAATATACCTTCATATGCATGTGCTGCCTGTAGTAGTAGTGTTGCATGTTATAAGGGCATCATACGGACGGTTAATCAAGGGTTGTCGAGTAGTTGCTCGACGTAATTAACACTGACTGAGGTCAGTGGAGAGAGGTCATATACTCGGATCTTCGCCTGATCCGAAGTCCCGGACTCCCTGAGGGCTAATCCTAAGCTCTCATAGTCCAATAAATAAAATACATAAAACCGACCTATATTTCTCCAGATATAAACAAAAATAATATGGATTTTCTTAAATAATCCGAATAGGAGAGCCATGCTAGGTCAGGTCCCGAACAAACAGAGGGTTGGAAGTCTCTCTCTCACAGAGAACAACATGCACTACAGGTATTTTCTTTCAATCATCCATCCATTTGATCAAAGTGTTGACCTAAAGTATTGTGGAGCTCACGGACCATACCTGATAAATCAAGAGTAGATTGGACTCTAGATTCAGTTTCAGTTTCCTCAGGAGATTCATTGGGTGACCTAGACATGGCTGCAAATGGATGGTACTCAGTACCACTACGCGTGGGCATGCAAACCACTATGACCCAATCAAGACTCTCAACTGACTCCCTAGACAAGTAGAACCTGGCTCTGATATCAAAATTGATGTGGGACAAAGGGGAAGAGGGGGGGAAATGGGAGAGAGTTCTTGTCGGCCTCACACCGGCAGGCAGAGTTTCCCCGGAGTCACACCGGGGAGGGGGAGAACCTTGGCGTCACACCAAGGAAGGGGTATGGGCTCTCTCTCGCAGAGAACCGGTCACCAAATAACTCGGGTAATTTTCTTCTCTTTTATAAAATCTCCTCTTCTTCTTCTACAACCCTAACTGAGCCAGATGGGGGAGCGGCGACTAAGGGTGCAGGGAGGAGGGGCTTCGGCGGTGCCGGACTGTGACGACGCCGGCGGTGGTGGCAGGGCAGGGTGGCGACAGTGCCGGCCACGGCACTGGTTGGTGGGAGGGGATGCGTCGGACGGCAGCACTGGCTCCGACGGCAGCGACTGGCGCGGATGAAGACAGCAATGACTGTAGTGCGGCGGCACGATGGGGATCGAGGTATGCTCTGATACCAAAAATTGATGCGGGACAAAGGCGAAGACGGGGGAGAAATGGGAGAGAGTTCTTGTCGGCCTCACACCGGCATGCAGAGTTTCCCCAGAGTCGCACCGGGGAGGGGGAGAACCTTGGAATCACACCAAGGAAGGGGTATGGGCTCTCTCTCGCAGAGAACCGGTCACCAAATAACTCGGGTAATTTTCTTCTCCAGCTGGTTCAAACCCGAGTCCCATTGGTTCGAGCCAGTTTCTTTAACAAGGACGTGGGTCCTATTTGTTTACTGGTTAGACCAAGTTCAGAAAAGAAGAGGTGGTCTGAGCCATCTGGTTCGAACCAAGTGCGGTCAGGTTCGAACCAAGAGCCAATTCAAGTTCCTGGTGGTGCAACAGGGGTGCAATTGGAGCCGTTATCGCACTTCCTTCACGCAGAGCTCGTTCGTGCTCCGATTTGCGTGCCGTCTGCGTCGTTGGGTTCGTATCGACGAGGCCTATCCCAATCCAGGGTGCTACTGTTGCAGATCTGCCTCGTTTTGCATGCCGTTGCTGCACGCATACCGAGGAGTCCGATCGAGCATCCCGAAGCCAATCAGTCGCCTCGAACTGCATGCCGGCCTCTCGGTGCACCGAGGACTCCGATCGTGTTTTTCGAGGCCCGTACCAGCCGCCTCGATTTGTGTGCCGATATTCCGGAGTCCGATATTGCTGCACGCTTCCCGAGGCAGCCTACCAGCGACCTTCTCACGACCACTGACCCGTCAGCTGCTGTGATTACCACCCCAGATCGGTTTATTTGTGTTTATTGTAGCCTTTTACCTCCCTGCAAGGAGTGGGCCATTATTCTATTGTATTTGGTGGGTGGTACACAAACACCGGGTAATCTTCTCCCACGCACCAACGTGGAGGTACGTGCTAACCTTCTCATTTCGATTTGCTTGTCTCGTATGTGCTCCTATCTGCCGCCGAATCGAGAGCTAGGTCCTAGCCCGTGATTCTTCATCACTGTTGGCGATAAGTGTGCTATACCGATCCCGAGTTCCGACAGAACTTTGGGTGGGTCTAATTCCTAGACTTGTGGTAGTTTCTCAACTACCAAACGGTCCCGCGCTTCCTCATCACGAGAGGGACGGCTTTTCAGCTATTTCTACTTATAGGCGTGGTTATCTAACTAAACTATTGTGCGACTAGACTGCAGTTGTCTAAACTTTTAAATGCTTAATGCTGAAATTCTATCTACGCCAGTGAGTCTGTGAGCTGTCCTGCATCAGTTTTGGTATCAGAGCCAGGTTCTTTGGGTTGTCTTCACTATCCAAATCTTGTGCCTCCACCCCGCCGGCAACCACTGCCACCATCGCCTGCGCCGCTCGCCGTGAGATTTTATGGAAGAGAAGAAAATTACCCGAGTTATTTGGTGACCGGTTCTCTACGAGAGAGAGCCCATACCCCTTCCTTGGTGTGACGCCAAGGTTCTCCCCCTTCCCGGTGCGACTCCGGGGAAACTCTGCCTGCCGGTGTGAGGCCGACAGGAACTCTCTCCCATTTCCCCCCCTCTTCCCCTTTGTCCCGCATCAATTTTTGGTATCAGAGCATACCTCGATCCCCATCGCGCCGCCGCACCACAGTCATCGTCGTCTTCATCCGCGCCAGTCGCTGCCGTCGGAGCCGGTGTTGCCGTCCGACGCATCCCCTCCTACCAACCAGTGTCGTGGCCGGCGCTGTCGCCACCCCGCCCTGCCGCCACCGCCGGCGTCGTCACAGTCCGGCACCGCCGAAGCCCCTCCTCCCTGCACCCTTAGTCGCCGCTCCCCCATCTGGCTCAGTTAGGGTTGTAGAAGAAGAAGAGGAGATTTTATGGAAGAGAAGAAAATTACCCGAGTTATTTGGTGACCGGTTCTCTGCGAGAGAGAGCCCATACCCCTTCCTTGGTGTGACGCCAAGGTTCTCCCCCTCCCCGGTGTGACTCCGGGGAAACTCTGCCTGCCGGTTTGAGGCCGACAAGAACTCTCTCCCATTTCCCCCCATCTTCCCCTTTGTCCCGCATCAAACCCATATCTTGCCTGGAAGCCCATAAGATGTCCTGCTTCCTCCTCTTTTACCCACATTCTGCTTAAAACATTGGCAATCGTGACAAATATTAGAGGAGACATGGGGTCCCCTTGCCTAAGGCCTCGACCACTGTGAAAGGAGGTGGTGGGCACCCCATTAATAAGAACAGCAAAAGAGGCCGATGATACACAATGTCTGATCCCTTGTACCCACTTGTCACCAAGACCCATCTTGCCAAGAATATCAAACAAGCAATTCCAATTGACTATTATAGGCTTTCTTAAATTCCAAGTTAAGAATAGGCCCTTTCCTCCTATGATGCTTTATAGCATGTAAGCACTCATAGGCTGCCAGAAATCCTTCATGAATATGCCTCACCTTAATGAAAGCACTTTGTTTAACTGTAATCAGCCTCTCCATAACTCTATCTAGTCTGGAAGCCAACATCTTGGAAATAATCTTGTAGACCCTATTAAGGTGACGAATTGTCCTGTAATCTTCCAAAGTTTCAACTTCAGCTTTTTCAAGGATGAGAATAATGTAGGTTTTATTGACTCTCCTCAAGTGAGCACTCCCTTATTGAAACTCCAAGATAGCCTACAAAAGAAGAGGGTGTACAATCTCCAACAGAATTGGTAAAACATCATAGGAAAATCATTTGGGCCTGGGGCCTTGTCCCTAGGTAAGGCAAAGACAGCATCCTTAAGCTCGTGCATAGAGAAAGGGCTAGAGATGCCCTCTCTTTTCTCTAAAGAAGGATGAGGGGGCATATCATAGTCCACCACTAGTCGCACATGATCCTCTTCTGAGAAGAGGTAGAAGTAGAAAGACAAGATGTGCCTGGTCACTACTTCTCGTTGATAGATAGGTTGCCTATCTACCTTGAGGGAACTTATATAGTTGAATCTTCTCTTACCAGATGCCACCATATGGAAGTAAGCAATATTATTATATCCTTCCTTGATCCACCTGTCCCAAGACTTCTACTTCCAATACATCTCTTCTTTCGTTAAGATTGTTTGGAACTCATTCTTCAATAAACCCCACTTCTCTTTGTCATCAGCATCAAGCAAACCAGCCTCCTCTAGGGCCTCAAAACTGTGCAACTAGCAAAGGATACTCTCTTTCTCCTCAGAGCTCGGAATCTTCTTGGCCGCCCCCCAGATAGTAAGCTCATTTTTAAGTCTTTTAAGATCATTGACAAGGGTAGCCATTGCTGAACCCTTCCAACTCTCTAAAGCCCATACATGTTTAACAATATCAAAAAAACCTTCCTCTTGAAGCCAAAACTTCTCCAACCTGAATAAAGGTTTTCGCAGAAAGGAGAAATTTAAATTCAAGATGATAGGTTTGTAGTTAGACACCATCCTCTAAAGACAAGAAGCTTGTAAATTAGGGAAGTGCTCCTCCCAATCAACAGAAATCAAGAACCTGTCAAGTTTGGAACAAATAGGTGGGTACCTGAGCTTGGACCACTTAAAGAATCCATTCTGTGTGTGCACATCAATCAAAGTAGCCTGATGCACGAACTCTTAAGAATCCTCCATAACGGCCATTGAAGGGGACCCATCCAATCTTTCAACTGGAGAAAGAATAGCATTGAAATCCCTTGCTACACACAAGGGTCTTCCAGACTGTTCATGGAAATGCAGCAGTTCCTCATACAACATCTTGTCCTCCCATAAACCCCCGTGAAGTCCTATTGGAAGCCATCTTCTTTGCACCTAAAAGCCACCATAGTGGCCGTATCTCCCCACTTGCTTGCCGATCTCTTCTGGCACACATTCATTCCAGAGTATCATAATACCTGCCGATATCCCCATAGCTAGTGAAACAACCCCACCAGACAGCCGAAGCCCTCCTATCTCCCTCCAAGCTTCCACCCCTTCTACATCAGACTTGGTTTCCTGGAGGTGAAGGACATCAATCCTACACCTCCTGGTTATGTCTCTCACCACCACCCTCTTCTCCAAGCTACCTAATCCTCTAATGTTCCAAGAAAGAATTTTCATTGGAAACCGAACAAAGTATGTAACCCTACAACCCTTAAGCCCCTTCTACCACCTCCTTCCCCTCCCTTTTTCCTCCCTTTGCACTCCTAGCCAACCCCAATTGCCATCTTTTACGCATCCTGTGGAACACATGGTGAATATCTTTGTCAATTCCCTTAAAGGAAACACCAATTCTTTCCGCTACCTCCTTTGCTTGCTCCCCCGTAATCTTCTCGACCTCATCCAACATCTCCTTAATGTCCTCCTTATCCATGGACCCCACAATCTTTAGCGCCTTCCACCTCCCCTATCCTAAGCACCTAGAGTGGTGTCTCTAAGATAGTCTCCTTGTGGTCTCCTCCTCCTCCCATAAACTCTCCCAGAAGACCTGAGACAGGACTCTCAGGAGACACCAAACTGAGTGCACCATCCCCCTCATCCTGCAAGGGTCCATCCTCGAAGAGACAACTCAGGCTTTGATCCCAGGAGACCATAGTCCCCCTGCGACAACAACAGGCCCTTAGAAGGCTGGATAATGGAGTCCTCCTTCTCCGACATCAATGCACCACTGATTGGCTGTGCATCCAGTCCCTCCACAGGGCCCACTGGCAACGGGGACTCCTCCAAGGTCATTCACATTGGAGCCTGGTTGCCAGCTTCTAGAGCTTCATCTAAGATTTTAGATGGAGCCTCAGAGCTCCTCCAGGAGTCCCCAGGGTCAAGCCCATCAGCCAGAGACTGCAAGACCCCTGCCGGTCGACTGCCTCTTTAGGGTCCTATAGGAACCCCGCTATGTCACCATAAAGCCACCGGAAGCCTGCGGAGGGACCCCTTGCTCGCCCATGGCAGTCGAGTGAGAAAGACAAGCACCCTCGGGTCCAAACTCGGGCCTTCTCAAAACAAGTATATCATGGGTATGTTGGTCCTTACCCGAACTAACCCAGACCGGTCGGTCTGATTGCTGCGAGAATATGACCGGGCTTGCTGAGGGCCCATGAGCACACCAGAGCCTTGATTCAAAATTTGAATTGGTGGATCTCCGATTACCACGTACCTCCTCTCCTCCTTCACCTTCCTCCCGACCTCTATTACCAAACCCTAACTACTGCGGCGCCTACGGCGGCGGCCCCTATTTGGAAGGCACCACAGCCTGGACCTCCACCGGAAATAATACCTTCCCCTGCAAGGGAATCAGTAGGTACTTAGGGATGGTCTGCTCCTCCAGTGTCTTCAACACTCCTTCCACCACCAAAAGACCACCCTTCACCGTCATCTTCAAGCTCTCTCCATCTCAACAACCTATGCCCTGTTTCTGCTAGTGCAGGCTCTCCAGGTCGCATAGGATGATGGGAACTCTGACCAGCCTAATAGAGATGGAAGAAGCTATTGGGAGATCTGGGTAGACCCCCCACCAAAACTGCTATCTAGCCGTCCGCAAGACAAAACCTTCCCCCGCCAGGAAATCAGCATTGAACACTCTCTGGGCCTCCTTCTCTGATGGGGCTAAGGCTAAGAACAAGTCGCCTAATTCCCTCACCTCCAACCCACTGCAGCCACCTCCCCCTCCTCTAACATTCTTTGAATCCTACCCACCGTCGGCCTATTCTCTGATGGTCTCCCTGCTACCCAGCGAAGCTCCACACACCGTCATAGACGGAGCATCCGGGCACCGAGCAGCTCCATTGGCGGATGCACGACTGACCGAAGGGAGGTTTGATCCGCTCTAGGGACCCTACCATGCCCCTTAACAGCTTCCGCATAGGAGAAAGGCCTCATCAGACAAGACCTCCAAACATGGCCAGGCTTCCCACAGCGAAGGCACCTGACGGGGTCCTTGCACTCCCTCGTCCAGTGGGCATCCCCGAGGCAGCAAGCACAATGCCTAGGGACTGGTGAACTCTCTCCCTTCCTCAGCAGCGGCCACAAGCCCTGACTGCCCAACTGGACTCTGTTCACACCAGAGGCAAAGGGCGGAGTCCCCAGATGTCCCCGGAGACCTTCTCGCTCATCTCTCAGTACTTTATGACACTTATCCACTGCACTGGAAAGTGATAAGCCTCCAAAACACTCCATAAGCAGTTCCAATGTATTCTGTCATAGGCTTTGTTAAAATCCAGCTTACAAACAACTCCCTCGGTACCCCTTTTCCTCAGGTAATTCAAGACTTTATGAGCCAATAAAAAATTATCCTTCAGTTTTCTGCCCCATATGAAGGCTGATTTATTGTCCACAATTTTATTGAGAAGACTGTCCAATCTTGAAGCAAGAATCTGAGCTATGATCTTGTAGGATCCATTGAGTAGGCTGCTAGGTCTAAATGCATTTTCCTTCTTAGGAAGTAGCACCAGAAAAGAATGATTAAGGCCTTCACACCCAACTCCCTCACAAATGCATTCCTTAGCCACTTGAACAACATCCACTTTAACTATATCACAGAAATTCTTATAAAGCTGATTGGAATTCCATCCAGTCTAGGCACCTTGTCCCCGTCTAATCCAAACACCACAACTTTAACCTCTTCCTCCAACACTGATTGAGTTAGCACATCGTGGTCTTGAACTGACAGAGGAACAATATCAGGGTCAGTCCATGCCGGAAACCACCTTTTTTCTACTGCAAATAATTCAGTGTTAAATTGAATTGCCTCCTTTGCAATCCTAATCCTCATCCTCTAACCATTCATCATCTTTTTTTAATAAGAGAAATGAATTTCCTCCTTTTATCCTCCCATTAGCTATTTGATGGAAAAACTTTGTATTCAAATCCCCTTCTTTCAACCACAAGGCTCTTGATTTTTGTCTCCGTCTAACTTCCTCTTCTTGAAGCCAATCAGAGTGTTGTGACGTTAAAGTAGATCTAAGCTGCAATTCCTGCTAAGATGATAATCTGCTCTCCTCACTACTATCAAGTTTTTGTAGAGTACTCAAGTATCTTGTTGATCTCCTTGTGTCTTTCCTGCCTCCATTTATCAGCCCAAACTTTCACCTTCTGCTTAAGTGCTCTTAGTTTCCATGCAAGTACTTTTATGACCATAATGATTACCTATTGATTGCTGCCAAGACACCAGGACAAGAGATTTAAAGTCTTCATTGTGCATCCACACCTTTTCCAGACAAAAAGGTTTCGTACTCTCCTTCCTCTGATAGTCAAGTGCATTATGATCCGAGACTTGCCAAAGGAAACATACTTTTCCATCCGTTATCTACTATAATTCTATCCATTTTGAACATAGAAGGGATCTCCCCACCATTGGACCATGTAAATTATGGATTAAGAATAGGCAATTCCATAAGACTATATTCCTTAATCCATGAATTAAATAATCACATGCCTCTATTGAATGCCCTTCCTCTGTTCCTTTTTGAAGGCTTCCTGACTTTATTAAATTCTCCAATAACACACCATGACAGACTAAACTTGTTCTTGCATAGTTGATAATTCCTTCCACAGTTCCTGCTGATCATGAATCTGATGAGGACCATAAACCCCTGACAACATCCATGTAACCCGACCGTGATAATCACTCAATCTGACTATCACAGAATGCTCTCCCACCTCTAACAGCTGACCTTCCCATTTGAGTTTATTCCAAGCAATTATAATTCCACCAAATTGTCCTGAATCTCTTCTAAAGACAAAATCTGTTTTTCCCCAAAAGCTGTGACACTCTTGAGTAAACAGTTAACATTCTCCTGTTTAGTCTCTTGTTGGCAAACAATCTCCACATACTTTCTTCTTGTAAGCTCTCTAACAGCACGTTGCTTCCCACTATCATTCAGGCCTCTTATATTCCACGATAATATAATCATAATGAAAGGATTTGATCCCTTTGCCCAGCTTTACTAACACATCCACTGCTGGAATCCTTGTTAGGTATTAGCAGACCCTTCAACTCCCTTTTCCCTTTCAGCCTTGAAACAGAATCACATAAGCCAACCGAACGCTTGTTACAGAGCTTCTACAACCGCCCTCCTTTTTCCCTTGAATCTGGAGACCAATTCCTTGAGCTTTTGTTTCTAATTCTCTGTTGCACCAATCTTCCAAAAAAGAGACCTTCTGATCACAAGATTTCTCCTTCCTTCTTTTGCTTTTGTGATTGCCAGCTATGGACGGAACCATCTCAAGTCCACCTGACTGCTGCAGCTCTTTGGCTTCCTTCGGGGTAAGGTTGCTTTGAGAAGGGGAAAGAGGAAGATGGGATGAGGACGGAAGGGGATTCAGTTCAGGCAACTTACCCAGAATGATTGCCAGCTGACAAGAAGAAGATTCCTCCCAATTTGAAACTAGCATCTCCACACCTTTGGACCTTTCTCCTCCATTCTCTCCATCTCCTACTCTGGCACCGTAGAAATCGTAATGGTGCCTTCCTTATCTCAGCCTCCTCCCCGCCGATACACTCGGAGAACCTTCCCTCTCTTACCCTTCCTCATGTCCTTCTGTGTTCCACTCACGACCTCCATAGCCAGTTTTGATACAACTTTTCCAGTGTGTGCATCAGGTAAATTACTTCTTTAGCCTTTCTAGATACTTCCTCTTTCTCATGCTTTTCCCCAGCACCGAGGGCAAAAAAGCCATTCTCTTCACCTTTATTCACATTTTGGGTGTTGAAGGAAGTAGACAAGAAGATGGTGACATGGGATGCAATGGAGTATGCTTGGATTCGTGTTCTAACAGAGGATGATACGATGATTCCTAGTTATATTAAGCTTCTGCGGGGTGAAATGAGTATGTGGATCTCCATAGCCGTTGAGAAGCTGGATACTTCACAGCAAACATGGACATACAAGGAGGAGGTGGAGGCATATAGTGCACATAGCTAGGGCTTTGTTGTTACTAGGATAAAGATGACCGAGTTAGATGAGTCAACTCAATTGACTCAACAGAATGCTGCAAGAAGAGTCAGAACAGGCTAATAAACTGGGCGACTCAAGTGCTCTGAACTAGGCAGCATCGCCAAGTCAAGCATGTGAGGTGCTCTAAAGACCTCCACATCCGACAGCAGAAGTGGAAGCCCAACAGTACAAAACAATTGAGAAGTGCATTGTGCAACAGTATATTCTTTCTGTTCTTCTCATCCCTCCCGTTTTCTGCTCTCCCTCCACTTGCCCTTCGCTCTCCATCCCTTCGAGACATCAAACTTCAATAATGTGTAATTTCATCATGTAATTGATCCCCGTAAAAAGCGGCACTACATAGTAGAAGAAAGTTACAAAGCCTTGTACATTCTACAGAGAATGGGGCTCTAAGAGAAGTCAACAACACCTCACATTTATCGATCTGAGCACATAATCCTCCGGGTATGATTGTTGCTGAACACTGAACCCTTGTTTGGGAACATGACAAATAGATTGGCCAACAGCTATTTGGCTTGGGATGTTCTAATGACTGCAAATTCCATGCGGGAAAGCTCTAGATCTGAACTCTTAGGCTGCCGGAAGAAGCAAAAATTTGAGAAGTCCTGGGTTTAGCAAGCATGGCCGAAGAGTTCGCCTCTAAACCCTTGTTTGTAGTAGCTTAGACTAGCTAAAATACTCTTCCACATGCTAGTTTCTGGTTTATAAAGCAAAAATATTCTATATGGACAATAATACCATTGCTGAACTTTCAGTTTCATAAACTTGTAGTTAATGGTTCCTGGTAGACTTTACTAGAACAGAGTTGGGTTTCCTTTTGCCTAGAGTTAGAGGCTTGAGCTATTTGTTGACTTAATGTGAAATTGTGAATGTTGAGTGATTGTATGTTTTCTTAGAAGTTTATAAACAATTTCATGCATTTTTTTGCTGATGCTTGAAAATGATCAGCTTTAGTTGATACTGTGAACTTTCTTTTCTTTGTTAATCCTCTATTGAGATACCTATCATATGTGCTTTTGTACGAAGCATCATTGTTGTTTTGTAGAACTGTAAAAGGAAGGCAGTCTGTTATAGGAGGAAGTTTGGCTTTGAGGAGCTGATGAGGGATCAAAAGAATTTCATAGTGTGTTACAAGTTGATCTAAACTGAATTTTGTTGACAATCTGCTTTAGAGCTTACATTATGATCTTTTTCTCAAAACTCAAAAGAAATTAGTGCCATGAATGCAATGGAAGTTCCAGCAGATGAGAAACTTAACTAAAGAAAAGGATGATTGAAAAGCATTTCCCATGGTTGTTCTTTGCTTTGTTGATGACTAAGAATCAATTTCAGTTTCCAGACCATCCCAACTGCTTTCGTCAAAGCCATTGCACATCACCCTAATTCTTACAAATTTATGAAGAATCATTATTATCAGGACGAAGGCTTGTCCAGTAAATTCCTGATTTTAAACCTAACACTATTTTTATTCTCCAGCTCCTATATGAAACTTGTCTCTGTGTTTGGCTGTTATCATATTATGATGCGGCAGTAGATCGTCTGGCCACTACTAGGGTCCTGCCACGGCTGGTGGAGGTAGTCAAAGGTTCCACAAAGGAAAAGGTGAGCTTTTTCTTGTTTATTTGTATTTCCAGATGTAGTCAATTATGTTTCAGCAAACCCAATTATGTCGGATGTAAATGTTTGTAGGTTGTGAGGGTGGTAATGTTAACCCTCAGGAATTTGCTTTCTAAGGGATCATTTGGAGCTCAAATGATTGATCTTGGATTGCCCCAGATTGTACAGAACCTGAAAGCACAGGCATGGAGTGATGAGGTGAGGCTTTGACAAGTTCTCATCTTGCCATAACTTGATGAGTACACTGGTTCTCTTATGTTGACAGGGAAATGCCAGAGATTATAATGTGACAGTGTTTATGGTATTCTTATTAACATAACATTTTGTTACTTGTAACATATCTATACTTTGTTCACTATATACAAATTATATTAACATACTTTGTTGAACATGTGTATGAGAAAGTAGCTCAAGCTTTAGTATAATGGTTAGCATACTGACAGGCAGCCATGACTACCCTTATTGTCTTATCAGATGGTGGTTAACTAGTTATAGAAAGAGGAGGCAAGAACTACAAAAGCTCTCTCAAATTGGAATTACAAACAATTAGTCAATACTGTTATATCTAGTCTATTCTGTATCTGAAAGAGATGTGGTAACCTGGAAAACTCAAACACATCTGGGTGGAATTTGGGGGTCTGGCATTGAACCAGTCAGCTCTGTGATTAAAGGACAAAAAAAAATGTTTTGCTTTAACTCAGCGTGAATTGGCCTGGCCAGAATAAAAGTTATTAGCCATCCTCAAACCTGCTCAAAACCAGATGCTCTATTTTTTAACATTTTAAATACACAGAACAGAAGTGACAGAACTGTGAGCAGCATGGTTTGCCATCTCTTCCTATACATCAGAGATCTCTCAAGAATCTGTCTCTCCAAGGGTTCTAAGATCAAATTTCTACCGAGATCAAGAATAAGGGGGATATAAGAAGAGTAATGGGAAAGAGTAGAATAAAGGAGGAAGGGGAAAAAAGGAGATGATGATGCCGATAGAGGAGGGGATAAGGATGACGATAAAGAATGTTCTTTCCAGCACATTGGGATGGCATTGGGATTCAAGAAAGCAATCTTTGTATGTATGTAAACATATTTTCTGCAAATCTTCCTGTTATTATTATGTTAATGTAACTATATTTAATAGATAAATGCATAAAATCTAAAGGTTTTTAAAAAAAGTATAACATCAGATCTGGCTGTCATTCCCAATATCTCTGTGATCTTTCAAAGATCTCTTTGGGATCTCTTCTCTTTGGTCTTCCAAGATGATGTCGAGATATGATATGGCATTCCTTGGTGGAAGTAGACCAGAGCATGGGTTTCTAAGCTATCGAAGGAACCCTGGCATCATAGTTTACCAGGTAGAGGGCAGAGGAACAAGTATTTATGGACTAGAGGCCAAATGTTATAGGTGTTACAAGTGCCTTGAAGAAGCTCATGTAACTAACGGCCTCCTGCGGGAATGTCTGGTCTGTTGGAATAGTAGGGGTTTGGGTCCACTGGAGCTTCTTTGGTCTCCAGCAGTCAGTCATTACAGAACCTCTGATGGGAGAGGAGGAAAAGAGGCCAAGTATCAGAGTTCCATGGTTGCCTTATTTCCAGAATGATATAGAATTTTCTAGCGGATGTGTAGTCAGTTCAGTGTATGATCCAGCTACCATTATGGCTGAGTTGCAGACTGATCTGATGTTGGCTTGGCTGGAACAAAATGTGTGGAAGTTCAGTAAGATTGATGATCATAAAGTGTAGGCATTCTGCCCTTCCATGGAGATTAAGGCATCTCCGCCGAAGAACAAACAAATGATAGCAGTGAGTTGATCGCCATGGTCTATTGATGCAGGGAATCGGCCAGCTGCAAGAGGAAGAAGGATCTGGTGCAAAGTGTCGGAAATCTGTTTCCACTTTGGAATGTGGAGGTGTTTTCGAGCATCGTGGCTCCTTTCAGCATTTTAATAAAGGTTAACAGAGATACAGCAGAGTGGAACTTGTTGGAGTCTACAAGGCTGATGGCTGTAGTAGATGGTGACCCTATCATTCCAGCATTCTTGAACTTAGTGGGGATAGGGGACAACACTCTTTTTGGGTAAGGTTTCTCATATAATCTTTATAGTTGTCATCCCCTGGAGCTGCTGACTGGACATCTGAGGAAGTCATCCAGGCGTGTGAAGTCTACAGATATCAGCGAGGAGCCGAGGACAAGAAGGGGATGATGGAAGGTTGAAGACAATGAGCAGAAACAGTGTCAACCTGATGATCCGAGCCTGACTTGGCGAAGTTGAGGTTGGGCACAGATATGGACCATGTGCAAGGCCAAAATTCTTTGCACATGTGCCAGTCACTGTAAGATTGGTGCAGGATGCATGCACAGAAGAAACAGAGTCATGTATAACCCTGTGCGGGAGACATGGTTTCCAGGAAGGGGAAATTGGTACTTTGGTTGATCTGGCATGGCAGGATGCTATTTGCCACCTTAGCATCCCATGCAAAATAAATAGAAGGGAATAAGTAGAGATCCTCTTCTCTACATGTTTTTCACTGCAGAAAAGGAAAAGCTGGAGAAGCTAGAAGTCAATGCTGAAGGGGCTGCAGCTGACCCATGAGGGGTATAGAAGCTTCCAGAGATAGGTGGTCGCAAGGGATATGGAAATAGAAGGGATTCACTATACAATGGCAAGAAGGAAGGATCCTCGCAATTCTCATCCTCTAAAAATTTGGAGGGGCACCCAAATCAAGAGAAACTTCCATTGAAGGAGCCAACCAAGCAAACCAAACCGATATCGGGGGGTATCGATACTGATATGTACCGGTATTAGTATTGGGCATATCAGCCCGGTACCAGTCCATTTTGGCCCAACACCAGCCAATAAAAGTTTTTTTCAATATCGTATCGGTACCTACCGATACCGATACATATCGGCCGATACTGCCATCCATGAAGCGAACTGCAATGAAAGACTGCTGAAAATCCCAAATTCAGTGAGATTCACATTCATATTCATCTTAGATCTCTCCTTCTAATCTTGGGTGGGGGGTTGGGTGAGGAGGATGCAGATTAGCATCCCCCAAATAACAGTGAAGCAGGTATGGTGGAAGATTGCCCCCATTAGACCTCCTCAGAAGATTCAAAATACCAAAATTACTGTGGTCTATTCCAATTATGATGCAATATTTAGAAGGATGATAGAGTAGGAAGGATTTTATGTCTGTCAGGACTTCCTGTCAGATTGGAGTAACGTAGACATTCTAGCGGGTATTCAAACTGAAAACAGTGTAGGCCAATTTGGAAAATTGTAGAGAAACAAAGAATTGAATGGTGAAGCCAGTACAAAGCCCATAAAGGGCTTTCTCCATATGTATGTAGAAGACTAGGAGTCTCCTCAAAGTGCAGATCCTTACGTGGAGAGAGTACCTGGACAGGCTCCCTACTTGTGACAGATCGGACCAATTTTTCCAGGGATTTGTTATTGCTTTTTGCCTTTGTGTGGAGGTAGATGATTCCTGAGACCGATATCTTGTTGGATTGCTCTTTCTCCCTTGAGGTATGGCAGATCATTGACCACAAGTTATGATGTGCTATCAGCCAGTTTACCCTCATGGAGCAGCTATTTCTTTCATGAACAAGGCCGTGCCCAAGAAGAGGGCACCAGATCATCTGGTGGCTGATCCTCCATACCACTATCTGGGCTATCTAGATGGAACATAATGGAAGAATCTTCAGAAGAGAGGCCGCTACCCAGAGTTAGTGTCTACTTTTGTTTGTAGAACGTGAGGGAATGGACTATGCTATCTAGTAATGTAGATAATTGTAACTCCTTTTGTCTTTTTAGGGGGTAGTGTTTTTTGAATAGGGGGAGCCTTTTGTTTTTGTATCGACCTTACACACATATTCTATGTTATCAAAGACGATTGCCTCACTAGCCTAGGCAATGAAGTAGGCTGAAGCGAGCCAAGAATGCCTCGCCTCGCCTCATATTTGCCTCACTCACCTAGTCTCTTGCCTACAAAATCTATGCCAGATGTTTGTTTCTTTTTTAATTATGTGGTACTATTTTTCTTATTCTTAATTATTTCAAAGTAGCTAATGCCTCTTTTAACAATGTATGATACCATTTTCTCTTACAAATTGCCACATTATTTCATTTTCCTTACATGCTGCCACATTTTCTCTTTTTTGATGATTCCTAAAACCATGCACTATTTATACGAGTACTTTATACAAATTGGTCATTACATGTTGGACATGATCAATGTTTCTCAAAGTCTTATATATGATTATTTTGGATGTTTTCTTTATTTTCCTCATACTGCCATTTTCTTCCTTTATGGTGATGGATGATGGAAAACACGTCGCCTTGATTGCCTAGGTGATCGCCTAGGCATTTGAGGCTAAGGCGAACTCCTGGTCGCCTCACTCGCCTCTTGTCTCTAACTACATAGCTTATATTCTTATATTATTCTTCTTCTTTTATAATACACGTGGTACCATCCACGTAAAAAACAAAATAAAACCAATCAGCTGGAACTAGAACCAGAAATTTTCTCAATCCAGTTTTTGAAACCTTGAAGGGGAGTACTAGAGTCCCATGACCGCACTGTGATACTTGCAACCCTGGTGGTGTATTATGATTCTGTTTCCCCCCTCATCTCATTCGTCTAACATTGAAACCCCAAAGAACCATATAACCTATTTCGTCGATTCATATATTTCTTTTTGATCACCTACATTGGGTCTAGTATAAGATTCCTTCTCTAGGCTGCTAAATATGCATCCAAAGTCTCCAGACAATGAAACTCCAAACAACCATATCAGTATAACCATCTCATTCATCTAACATCGAAACTCCAAATAAATATATCAGCATAAAATATTTCAATTGATTTCATATAGTTCTGTTTCATACCTACTTCATTTGAGTCTAGTCCAAGATTCCTTCTCTTGAGTTGCTAATTGATGTTATTAAATTCATCCATGCTCTCCAGGCAATGATGTCGCTTATTGGGTCCCAATGGACACATTCTGATTAACTAGCCTAGTTTTGTTGTGTAAGCATACTAGGCCCTCCTAAGTGCACGTAAGCAGTGCACAGGCGTGTTTTTTCTAGGCTCAATAAGGCATCTAATTGCCTAGACCTTGAAAAAAAAAAAAAACTTTTTGCCTAAGCCTAGGGCTTAGGTGTAAGCCTTGACAACTGAGTGGCATCAAGGATCCTATTGATATTCAGTGGCTGGGTAATGGGAAGAGCAAATATTACCATATAAATTATCATACATTTACTGTTTGGAGGACAGTGTGCATAAGTACAGATCATATCTTACTCCATTTTCGTCTATCAGAATGATGTGTTTTCGATCTTTGGGCATATCAGTTACAGGGTGCTGGATGCTTTGAGCTCGGCGATTTATTTGTAACTTTGAAGGGATCTTGGGTGGTGTTTTTTGTTGAATGGTGTGATGCTGCTGTCTTCTGTGGTCATTTTTTTTTCCTTCTTTTGTTTAACTCTTTGTGGTTCATTTCTTCCATCAAATTTCGAATTATATATATTATTTCAGTTTGCCTCTGTTTATCACAATCTTTATTGTCATACATATTTTTTTAGCAGCAATCAGTTGAAACATGTCATTTCAGGAACGAGACCATGCCATTAGTTCAGGAAATCGATGATACAAGAAATCAGAACAATATTTATACTGAACAATTTGTTTTTTGCTTATCAATTGATATTTAGTATATTTCACCTATCTTCTAGGTGGCATGTTGGTGTAGAAAGAGAGGAATAAAAGAATTTTTAATGGGTCAAGTAGGATGGAATATGGTGTTGTCTGGTTCATTCTGGGTAGGGTCTGAGGATGGGTCAGTTGGTTGCAGGAAAATAATCAGAATTCTCCTTTGCTGGTCAGGTTGAGCTGTTGATCTGATAGCCAATCCAACATGGATCTCTCATGTACCTTTTGTATGGAATGCCTTTTTGTTTGAGGTCTAAAGATTTTTATACCCCCGTTTTTTATTGATTAATGAAATTATGGTACCACCCATTCTCAAAAGAAAATTCTGTCTAGGTAGCTGTGGCTTGTTAACGGTAAAACGGTGTCTTACCTGGTCAGTTCAGTTGTGTTTTCCCAACGATGTATTTTTCCCTTTTGTAGGATCTCCTGGAAGCACTAAATCAGCTGGAAGAAGGGCTTAGAGATAATATTAGAAGACTGAGTTCCTTTGATAAGTATAAGCAAGAAGTGCTTCTGGGCCATCTCGATTGGTCCCCCATGCACAAGGATCCTACTTTCTGGCGTGAAAACATAACAAATTTTGAAGAGAATGACTTCCAGGTATGTTTTGTACGTTAATTATGTTTGTCCAAGTTCAATTGAAGTATTAATGCAAACTGAACACTATATATTGTAAAACAAATCATCTGTCCATTTAGCGTTACTGATCTCTGTTCAGTTTTCGTGAGCATTCTGGAATTTCAACACCATCTGTTGTGTCACCTATTCTGAAGAAAAGAATTCCTATGAGAAGTAGCCTCCTAGTATGAATATTAAACTGTATAATTATCTTCAGTGTGCAGTTTGTCCATTCTTTTTTGTCTTCAATTACAATCATTATTCAGTTTCATACTATTCGAGCGACAATTTTTGACATCATGAATGATGACATACCAAATACTGTGGCCATATATTTGATCATATAAGAACTGAAAATGAAGAGCATGCTGCTGTCAAGGTATTAACATGAACTATCCCTTAAAATTTTGTTTTTTCGGACAACACAACCTGCATAGATCCATGATCCGCAGTGGCTGTCTCGCTCCTTGTGCACTGGACATTCATCCCATCCATTGACATTTGTGCTTGCCCCAATTTTGATCACCGGGGAATGATGATTCTTTTAGGTGACTAAGATGCTTGCCCAAAATAGCGAGTGCTGATGCCGGTCGAGCTCTCGTAGTCGATCGCTCATATGTCCATTCCCTTCTGGCTACTGGAGTAGGGACTGCGCTTTCTAGAATTTCGATAGCAAATTATGACTTTTCTACTAACCAACAGGAGATCCCGGCTAAGTCTTAGTCTTTTAAGAAGAATATAAAAAAATCAATCTATTTGGAAAGCCTATCGATCCATCCTGATTAACTGACGCTATTTCTGACTAGAGAGAGGACTTAGATCGGAGAGGAGCAGCTCTTTTCTTTTTAACATAAAGCAGTGATGAATGGGACACATATCAGATGGAGGATGTTGAAAATTTCAATATGCAATGATGTTTCATTGTCTCTGTTTCTATAGTTTAGGTTGTGGTGTATGTCCCGTCTGCATTGCAAAAGTATAGTAAGTATTGTTCTGATTCTGGCAACATCCTGCCTGATGGCGCCCACAGAACTCAGTCATGATCCTAACAAGCCAATAACTAGTACAATTCTTTCATGTTTCACTTGGCTCATTTCTTAGGAATTGGTTGTTTTTTAGTCCAATATGGATATTTTCTGTTTATGAATCACCACATATGAATGCTGAATGGCACCAGCAGATCTAAGAAACATGTTCTGTAACAGATCGTACGTGTCCTCGTCACAATCCTCGACACATCTAATGATCCTACGGCACTTGCTGTTGCTTGTTATGACGTCTCCCAGTTCATCCAGTACCACCCAGCAGGGCGAATAATCTTGTCTGATTTGAAGGGAAAGGAGCGAGTTATGAAGCTGATGAATCATGAAAATGCAGAGGTCACAAAGAATGCCCTCTTATGCATCCAGAGGCTTTTCCTCGGTGCAAAATATGCGAGCTTCATGCAGTCTTAAGTGGAATATTTGTATCACAAAGCCTTAACGTCAATGTCGGCCTCACTCGTGCAGTTGACGTTCTTCATCATCACTTTGTTTTTCTGGGCCTTGTCTCACTCATGATGGAAAAGAGGGAGGAAAGATTAAAAAAGACTATTGTAATATCCTGAAAAGGCTTGATTTCCTGTGTAGAGGAAAACGCATTTCTTTTATCATGTGTTGAAATAAAAGCATGTTGTTGTTACTTGGATATGGATTTTCCCTGTTACCAATTTTGAAGATATCAATCTACAAAATTATTTCCAAGTGATCTCAATCTTTTTCAATGCAAATGGTTCACTGGTGAAGCGAAACACCATAAAGATTGTGTACAGGCATTCATGGGCACCCAGAGGAGGTCAGAGTGCACCATAAAAGGGTATGCAGTAAGTGTTATATTGTGATTACTTAGATAGTTAAAGGGCTAATATCCGCATTGGTTTTGATAGATTAATAGTTGTCAACTGTTTCTATGGTTCTCTGGCCGTAGTAGAGTGTAGGCATTAATGAGAAATTTGAATATAAACTTAACGTTATTAATGTGGTCGCCTACATCTTATTCTGATCGACCTACCGGTAAAGTTCTTGGAAACCATAGTATTGTATGTTAGATACCGGTCCAGGAATGCTAGACACGAGAAATGGAGCCCTAAAATGAGATTATACAAGTGGTGGGTACCCTACATAATGCTGTGAAACATCAAGGCATTCAGTACATTCGCACAAATGTAAAATCGCTTTGCTGACTTTGGTGGCTCTTTCTTTCTTGCATTTCTTTGCTGATAAACTGAGATCACACTTCTAATCAGCTCTTGATAAGTATTTTGCACATCTTCCTTTTCGGGGAGTTTGAAACAAAGAAATAAATTGCTTAATGACTCCTCGAAAGTTTGTATCTGGATGTTTATGGAATATAGAATGATTAGAGAAGTACATGAGTAGCTGACCTGATACTGCACATCTAGAGTATTGGCGCTGGCGTATGAGTTAGCTTCTCAAGGGGAGTTATTATCCTCTTTATGCTGAATATTTTAAACACCGGTATACTATAACTGGAAGTCAAATGGGTAATTTGTTTGCTTCATGCTTCAGCTTTCTGAAACTATGATTATAACAAATATGTTTTTAACATTAAATGAGTAGTCACAAATAACTGGCTCACAAAGCAGATCCATAGACATAATTAGTCACTTAAGAGAATTTCTCGCAACTATAGAATCTACTTGCTAACTAATCCTGCCGTACAAAACCTTGTACTACCTTTCAAGTGGATGCCAAATAAGTTACTTATTTGCTTCAGCGTTTTTCACTTTGGACTCTTCATACTTCTCTGACCTTAAACTTGGAACCTCTCCGAACCTAAACTAACTTAGGAACTTCATCTTCTGATGATAGGTTTAGGGCAACATTGCTGATGCTTCATTGCTCTATAATCGTGTTGTTTGTTGTAAGTCCCTTTGCCACCGTTGAAGTGGAAATAAAAGGTGATCCATTGCAGAGGAATACTTAATGAAATGGTCAATCACTCCTTTAAGATAGATAAATAGATCCAAAAAAGAATATAGATAGGATCTCACCAATTATAATTTCCTAGATCCTTCCCATTTGTATAAAACAATCACACAAGATAGCTCAAAGGCACTTCAATTATATATTAATATGCCGCATATATTACAATGATTTATTGTCATAGAAATGACCAAGGAGTCATTTTGAGGGATTGTGACCCCTCTAAGGTCATCTTTAGAAGATGCAACACTTTGAATCTTTAGAATATGCAACACTTTGAGGCAATCACCTACTGGGGCCTATGGATAAGTTTCGCCCTCATTGGGCTTGGCCTACTCCACTTGATGAACCCCTTAGGCCTATGGATAAGGTTCTTCACTTGTGGCTATCACCTACAGACATAGAGCCTCCCACTTTGACATTGATCTCAATGCTAAGCTAGTTGATTCTAGATGGGCTCTAGATCTATGCCCTACTGTCGGAAGCACTACTCAAGTTTTGCCACAAACCTCACGAGGTAACGTCAGTGGATGAGGGAAAGGCTCATCCCTCAACGAACATCCCTGTTCTATGGTTGAGTAATACTTGCTGCACCACTGAGGGTGCGATTTGCACCGCCCCTCAGTGGAGTAGGTAATATTTTTTTTTTTAAAGTTATTTTTTAAATTTTTAATTTTTTTAAGTTGGCCCCGAGATGTCTTATATGTCCGTAAAGGCCTATCTCCAATAGGATTACCCCAAAAATCTGAAAAATAAAAAGCCTTATTGGGCTCAGCCCATTAAGGATTCTTTTTTACTGTTCATTGGGCTCGATTTTTGATTTTTCAGATTTTTTGGGTCGTCCAATTAGAGATCGACTCATATGGACATGTAGGGTACCTCGAGGCCCACCTAAAAAAATTTCAAAAAATATTTTTTTTTTAATTTACCCACTGCACTGAGGGGTGGTGCAAATCATGCCCTCAGTGCAGCAAGTATTACTCTATGTGGTTTTTCCCTGGTATTACTAGAATTCATTTTATTTTGATCCATCTTTCTTAGATTGGTTTATGCTTGGGCAATCAGCAGACACTGCAACATCTCAGATTTCAGAAATCCCAAAGTCAGCCCGCTAGTCAAGTGAGTCCCTCAAGGTTTATTAACTAAATTAAAATATGCTTGCGGTAATTAAATACAGCAAATTGCAGAAGAAAATGAGAGAAACAATGAAGCTATTAATAAACAAAATTAATCGATTAAGTGAAACATGCAAAACAACTCAAAAACATATAGTTAATTGGTTTTTGAGAGTTCAAGTTGGTGGATAAGTTAATTGATAGAAGTGGCAATTAATTGATAAGTTAATTAATAGATAGGCCAGTCAATTGATAGAAATGACAGTCAATTGATAAACTAATTGATAGAAATAGTAGTTAATCGATAGGTACTAGTTAGTTGATTTGGTTAATCGATAGTGTTCAATTAATCGAAAAGTCAATTAGTTGATTTACTTAATCGATAAATGGCCAGTTAATTGATAGAAGCCAGTTAGTCGATTCAATTAATTGACAGATGGCCAGTAAATCGACAGAAGTCAGTTAGTCGATTTAGTTAATTGATGGCTAAGTCAGTTAATTGATAGGCGGCAGCTACTATAAGGTGGCACGTGGGGGGGACAATTACACTTGTGCTAGGTGGTTTAAGGTGGTGAAAAAAGGCCTAGATAGTTCCGTACGTGGGTATAAACTATAATTAGTTTAATATAGTATTACACACACACAATTTATGTACTTTTGAATTTTCGAATAAAACTCTCGTCGGCATCGAACTGAAAGACAGGGAAAAATATTCATTTTTTTTTGTACCAACTATTTTATTCACATATAATACAAAAATGTTTAATACTTCTTGTTTAATACACTATTTTTGAATTAAAATAAGGCCTTTACTACTTAAATATCATAGAACATGATATTATATGATAAAAAAAATCACTTTTTCAATTACAAAAATTTAAAATTTGATTAATAACTATTTATTGTATAATTGTAGTTGCTATTTTAACTTTTTAAAAATCTTGATAAAAGTTTCTAGATACATTATCGAATTTTTTAATCTTTTAATTCTTTGACCGAATTTTTGACCATCTTATTCAAAATTTAAACCGAATCATATCCGAATATATTTTTGCAATATAATACCTGCAATGTATTTAACTAACTATGGTATAAACTGGGTTTAGGTAAGCAAGCAACTCTTTTTTTTCACAGAAACCTTGGAGAGTGAGAAAAGAGGGAAACAAAATAATAAGAAAAAAAAAAGGTACATGTGGTGAAGAAATAGTTCTAGAAAATTAGAGATTCATAGAATTTGCTTGGAGACTTCACCATTGAAGGGAGAAAATCTCGCTTAGCCCAGATGGTCTACAGGCCAGTCCAGTTACTCGAGGAAGGCCCGTTTCCATCCATAGAGGTCTCACCCAGACATAGGTAGCCCTGCGGATCGAGGATCCAAATCTGTTCACGTACAAGGTGTTTAGGTCGACCCAACCGACCTAACCTGCGTCAAGATATCCTTACCCTTCTTGGAAGGTGACAGACCTAAGTTGGAAACTCGTTCAGTTAAGGATCCCGTCTCACGAGGAAGTACCCTCTACTCTCGATCGGATTGGGTCAAACTCAAGCATCTGTTCCGGACCTGGCTCCTCCAAAGCAGTCCCCTTCCGAATTGAAGACGCTCAAGATATCTCTTAGATCTTGCTTCCTTGGTTGGGACTCTCCTACTCTACTATATAAGAACCTTGGGTCTAGTCAGCAAAGGTACAATTTTCATAGCTCAAGCTACCTAGCTCTCCTGCAATATCTAGTCTTCTGACTTAAGCATTGGAGGGGGCTCCCCCGGACAGCTACCGGGGCCCTCTGACGGTGTTCTGTTTTGCAGGGACCACCCGAACGTCGTCCCTTTGATCGAAGAGAGAAGGTTTTGACCATAGTGGACGAAATTTCGGCCAATCATCGTTTGGCGTTGTCTGTGGGAAACGGTTTGAAAATCCATGGCCAGAAGCGATCACAATAAGGTGTCTCAACAAAAGGAAGATGCGGGTGGTGGGGTAAACCTCCCTCCCGCACCTCCTCTAGCTGTTGACACCCTACTTCCGTCGAGACGTCCCAACGGTGACCCCAACCACCCCGAGAAATTATGCCAGGTAGGAGGCCCCGACCTATAGTACTTGGTCGACCTTATTCGTTGGCTAGAGGAAAGGTCAACCACCTCGAAGGAAACGCACAGCGCAAGAGGCACGGTCGGATGGGAAGTCCCGCCAAAAGTCGCCGAAACACGGAGAATTCAGTGTAGCCTTCCCTACCACCCCCACTTGGTGGCCCTGCGGTCCTCGCAGAGAGGTAGTCTTTACACCACGACCCTACGTCAGACGGGAAGCGTGGCAGATTGCATGAGCGATCAGTTTGGGCACGACCCTCTGGTCGGGGGTCACATGGTCAGGCGAGGAGCCTCACCCTGCCCCGGACCAGAGTTTCACGTCGTCAACGATGAAATGATGGTTCTGCCGATAACAGCACTTCGTCCCGGAAGTCCCCCAGCCTAGACTCATCTTCTTCAAGTTCAACATCCTCACCTCGAAGCAAGCATGGTGGGTCTAGCCGCCACTACCGTCAGTTGTCCTCGGGGGAACGGAGGGTGCAGATTCTAGAAGAACGAGTAGAGAAGCTACTCCGCTGTGATCAAAAGTCCATCCTGGAAGATCAAGGAGGTCAGAATTCCTGCTTTACTAGGAAAGTGCGGGAGGAAACCTTTCCCACGTTTCTGCATAGGCACCTTAAAACTTATGGCAGCACGAAAGACCCAAATGATCACCTGCAAATATTTGAAAGCACATTCTTACTATTAAATGTGCCGGATGAAATTAAATGCCTAGCCTTCTTGACGACGTTAGAGGGGAACGCTCGATAGTAGTTCCGACAGCTCAAAGCCAACTCCATTGATAACTCCAAAGAATTGTGGCGTTCTTTTCAGAATAACTTCGCCGCAAGTAGGCATTTGCCAGTGACCACGGCATCTCTGGCGTCCCTGCGCCAAAGGAGAGATAAATCACTTCGAAGATACTGGGCACATTTTCACGAGGCCACTCTGAAGATCCCCAGTGTGGATGTGCGTAACGCGATGCAATACTTCATAGCATGGACAACTGCCAACATGCTCAGTTTGAGCTAAGCAAGGAGCTCCCGGTTGACTTCCCCAACTTCATAAGAAAGGTCAACCAATGCATTAACAATGAGTAATTGCTATGTGCATGCAAAACCTTGCAGCAACACCGGATCTTGAGGGCAAAAGCGAAGATCAACTGGCTCCTGGTTGGAATAAACGACGATTGGAGCGAGACCGACCTGGTCAGCCTTACAAGGACCAGCGTCATGATCAAGCAGAGGGACAGTGTGACCGGTTCTCAGATCAACGGTAAGAAAATTACACTATGTTGAACACGCCGATCGCCACATTCTCCAGGAGATTAAAAATGAGGACTGTGTACATTGGCCCAAGAAAATGAAACCCATCCGAGGGGCCGATAAGTTCGGAAAATTCTATGCCTTACACAACGAGTATGGCCACTTCACATCTGAATGCTATGACCTCGGAAGGGAGATGGAAGACGTCATCAAGTGAGGATATCCAAAGACGTACCTCGCTCATAGAGGAGAGTGAGAATCCCGACAGGACCCGAGGGACAGCCACCGATCCCCTCCACATGCAAGTCAAGAGTGGCCAGCCCCTCCCGAGCAAGTCATCCACATGATTTATGGAGGAGCTTCCAGTGACGGAGATATCAATAAGAAGAGACGAAGCTACGCCTTTAAGACACAAAGGCTTTCTTGGGAGGTTGCCACCGTCACCCATCCGCCCCTGACCAGAGAGCCCATCACCTTTTTCGATGAAGACCTCTAAGGTATTGTGCTCCCACATAATGATGCTCTAGTAATTGAAGCTAACATTGCAGGTTACCAGGTTAAAAGGGTTTTCGTTGACAATGGGAGCTCTTTGGACATCTTTTTCCTTAACCGCTTTAAGCAACTTGAGCCGAACTTGTCTAACATGTGGAGGGTCCGAACCCTGATATATGGCTTCAATAGTCAACCAGTCATTGCAAAAGGATAGATCACCCTACCCATGACGTTGGGGATGCCACCGACGACAATTACATGAGAAATTGAGTTTACGGTGGTGGATGTTCCTTCCATCTATAATGTCATCCTAGGAAGGGAGTCCATAGGGAGGTTTAAGGCCGTCCCCTCCAGCCTCCACCAAAAACTAAAGTTTTCGACTGAAGAAGGGGTCGGAAAGGCTCGAGGAAACCAACATGTTATCCGACAAACATACCTGGCTGCGACCAATGCACAACTTAAAAAGCCCTCTATCCCCAATGAGCAAAGTCGATTAGATGAGTTATAGTTTTTTATTTTCTTTTCTTCAAGAGGCCTAGACCTCCTTTAATATGTTTAACAGTCATTCCTTTCAAGTACTTTTAAGAACAATGATTATTTCTTGTGCTTCATTATGGTTGCTAATGAGTATATGACAATCGACCAACAACATTCGAAGCTTCATCCGGTTGCAAAAATTTGATCGACGACAGTCCTGTCGAGCCTCGTCTCATAGGGAAGAGACTCCTCACCCTCAGATAAGACTAAACTCGATCGGCAACACCCCCACTAAGCCTCGTCCTGCCCACCCTAAGATAGGACTAAACTCGATTGACTACACTCCTGTCGAACCTCATCTCACAGGGAAGGGGCTCTCCACCCTCAGATGGGATTAAACTCGATTGGTCACACCCCTGCCGAGCCTCGTCTCTTAGGAAAGGAGCTCCCCACCCTAAGATGGGACTAAACTAGATTGGTAACATCCCTACCGAGCCTTGTCTCGCAGGGAAGGAGATACCTACCTTAAGATAGGACTAAACTCTATTGGTGATACATATGTCGAGCCTCGTCTCGCAGGGAAAGAACTTCCCACCCTCAGATGGGACTAAACTTGATCGGCGACACTCCTACTGAGCCTCGTCTTACAGGGAAGGGGTCCCCACTCTAAGATGGAACTAAACTCGATCGGAGACACCCCTACTAAGTCTCGTCTCGTAGGAAAAGGGCTCCCCACCTTTAGATGAGACTAAACTCGATCGGCGACACCTTTACCGAGCCTCTTCTCGTAGAGAAGGGACTCTCCACCCTCAACGGAACTAAACTTGATCGGAGACACTCCTGCCGAATCTCGTCTCGTAGGGAAGGGATCCCCACCCTCAGATGGGATTAAACTCGATCGGTGACATCCTTGCCGAGCCTCGTCTCATAGGGAAGGGACTCCCCACCTAACGAGGGACTAAACTCAATCAACGACACCCCTGTCGAGCCTTACCCCGCAAGGAAGGTCTCCCTACCCTCAGATGCAATCAAACCAACGTAGAGACGCTCCAGTCGCCCCTCCACTGTAATGCACCATTCGTACCACATAAGCCCTACTTAGAAACCAACCCCAACTATACGTTGAGACTAAGTTGTTGAGTATAAGTTAGCCTATTTTGATTTAGGGGAAGATAGCATGAAACACGAACAACGTAGGAAAAATCTCCTTTAATTACCAAAGACAAGAGAATACAGTAGATTGGGCCATAGCCATATCTAGATTCCTTGCCAAAAAAAAAAACATAAATACAATAAGCCCGTTAAGGGCCTTAGGATGTTCAGCTGTCCGAACAACCGCCCAAGGGCCGAAGTGGCAGGCCCGCCCTTGGAGATGATGAAACCCTAACCGAGAGAAAGCATGCCTTGGCGTCGGAGAAACCCACGAAACCCGCGAGGTATCCATCATCCCAACCGGCATCATATGCTGGCTTCTCCGGCTGTGCAGCATAAGCCACCCATGTTTGTCGAAACTCTTCGAAAGCACGATAAGCGGCCACCCCTTCTTGGAAAATCACCTCCTATTCGGCCGCCTTCTCTACGCGAACAACTTCTAGTTCTCTTTTTGCTTCCATGGCTCGTTCCTCAAAATGCTAAAGCTCTTGACGAAGCCTCTCCGTCTCCGCCACACCCAAGTGACTCTCTCTGCTAAGTTAGCGGAGCCGGGCAAACACAAACCATGCCATCCTGGACTATGAATGCCAACGGTCGGAAAGGACCGCAACGCAGAGGCCTACCTGCAGCATGGCAGTAGCCATATCCTCTAGGAGCACAATGGCGGTCATGTTCTGTAGCACTCGATCATCGAAAGGAAGGCAAAGCTGCCGAAGGACCTCAAGGGCCACGGAGCCGTCAATAAGTGAGGTATCATCGCGAAGCCCCTGCAGGGTGACCTTGAGCGACCTTCCGTCAAGGTTGGCAAGATTCCTCTCAGTATCAACATGGTGGACTCTAACCCTCGGGCTGTCGCGAGGCCTAAGAGTGAACGAGGATCCCCCGATGAAGCCTCGACCATGGGTTGCTTGCGGCAAGCGATCACTTGTTGGCGACGGGTATGGATCTCCTTCGCCAGACCCAATTAAAGGATGGCCCTCAGAGCCTAGACATCCTGAGGTCTGATCGAGGGATCCTCAGTCCTTGGTTCCAATGGAGAGTTGACCCACCTAGGGGATGCTCCTCTGGCACCGCCGCCCCCCAGCAGCCCCTGCTCTACTGCCGCCACAGGCTCCCCTGTACGTGACAACTCCTCTTCCCGCGTCTAGTCAGGAGAATTTGACGGATGCTCACATGGGAAATTAAAAAAGAAATGAGGGGAAAATATCTGACAATTCAGTGAGTATTGAATTTGAATTTCGAGGATGAAATTTCTTTAAGGGAGAGAAGATTTGTAACATCTCATATTTCAGAAAGCCTAATAAGTCAGCCTATTTAGTCAATTTTAGCTCCTTAAGCTTTATTGATTAAATTAAAATGTGCTTGAAATAATTAAAATGTAGTAAAGTACAAAAGAAGATGAGAGAAACAATCAAGTTGTTCAAAGTAGTTAATGAATTAAGCAAAACATGCAATACAACTCAGAAAATATCTAGTTAATCGATTTTTGAGAGTTCAAGTTAGTGGATAAGTTAATTGATAGAAATGATAGTTAATTGATAATAGATAAGCCAGTTAATTGATAGAAATTGCAGTTAATTGATAGATATGGTAGTTAATTGATAAGTTAATTGATAGAAATCATAAGTAATCGATATAAGACAGTTAGTCAATTTAGTTAACCGATAAGTGGCCATTAATCAATTGAAGCTAGTTAGTTGACTCAGTTAACCGATAGATGGCCAATTAGTCAATAAAAGCCAATTAGTTCATTCAGTTAATCGATAGGTGGCCAATTAATCAATGAAGCCAGTTAGCCATTCAGCTAATGGATAGCTATGCCAGTTAATTGATAGACAACAATCATTATAGGGGTTGTTAGGTTCTCGGGTTTCTCCGGATCTCCCGCGCAACAAAAATAAAAATAAAAATAAAAACGGAGATCTATTCCTGTTTCGAAAAATCTAAAAATCAGATTATCGAATAATCAGTTCTTACCGTGTGCGGATTCGAATCCGCAACCGTTTGGTTCCGTCGATGCGACACCGCAAGTCGCGCAAGCGCCCGGCCTCTAGCAGAATCCACGCGATCCTCCTCGCGACGGATATCCTCACGTTCCTCATTCTTCGCAGCCACGAAACCTCCGCCGGTCGCCGAAACGATCGCCGCAACGCGCAGACGATTTCTCGTCGAACGGGAGTCGGAGAAGCGGCGGAGCAGATCTAGGGATCTGGATCTGGCCTGGGGCGCCAGAGAGAGAGAGAAACAGAGGAAGGGGCGACTAGGGTTAGCAGCAGCTTGGCCTGCTCAGCCCGTTCGCTACATTTTATACTTACCGCACGGTTTTTCATAAAAAACCCCTGATTTATATAAAATTCACTTATTTATCCATCGCCTTGAGAATCATTTGCGTGTGACCCTCTAGGCCCAATTACCAGTCTGGTTAATAGCCCAATAAGCCCAGTAACTCCTTACTAGCTTTATTAATCAATTAATAGCTCTTTATTAATTAATTAATCAATCAAATTAATGTCGCACATCGAATTCGACCGGGCCTCCGATCACGTTGGGTGCCAAGCAACACCGCGTGAACCCGGAAGATATCGGGGTTAAGTAACCCACTCTTGGAACCTTTCCGCTGACAGTTACCGCGTGGATATAATCCTTCATTCGTACAATGCTCTCGAGTCAACTCAGGGTATGGCGTGTTGTCAAACCCTAACCGGTCGACTCACTTAGATTAGATGCCGTTGATGAATATTGGAAAACTCCTTTACGGATATTATCGTCCGCCCTGGCCAAGGACTTCCGTGCATCCTTCCCAGAGCATTCTCTCTCTAAGTACCGAGAGCGAATGATTCCTTATTGACACTCAATTCCCTTCGATGGTATTCCGATGTACCCAATCCTTGGCTGTTTAGAATCCCGTGGTTAGAGATTCATAAACCAAGGTCAAAGCACAGAAGTCCACCGACAAGGTGTCCTTGGTGTCTCAGGTCCAAGGACCATCCACGCAACTGCGACAATAGAATCAAGCTGGTTGACAGTGAGGTACAATACCATCCAGCGATTCAGTCGGATCAGTTCAATGAACTCATTCTCTAATGAGCACCTACAGATTCGCCTTAGTGTCTCCACACAAGTAACTTATGAGATCAGTCACCCTCATCATATGAGCAGGAGTAATCTGTACTAGTCTAACCGGATATCCGATGTCCTTCTCGAATATCCTCCGATTATGAACAATTAAGAATATGTGTGTTTAAGTGATCAGTCTCACTAGTATGATCTCATCATAATCTGACCAGTATCACACATATTCACAGACTTCATTATGAGACGATAATTGATACGATTTACACACAATGAATATTATGCTATTATATTAATAAATGAACGAGATTTACATAGTCAGATTGGCTTTTAGGCCACCTAAGACTAACAGGGGTGACATGTGTCGACACTTGTGCTTGTGGTAGGTGGTTTAAGGTGGTGAAAAAGGGTCTGGATAGTTCTGTACGTGGGTATAAACTGAGTTTAAGTGACCAAATGACTTTTTTTTTTCACAAAAACCTTGGAGAGTAAGAAAAGAGAGAAATAGAAGAAGAAGAAGGGTACATGTGGTGCATAAATAGTTCCAAAAAATCAGAGATTTGTAGAGTTTGCTTGGAGTCTTCACCCTAAAGGCAGGTGTATGATGAACCAACAACACACTATTTGTTATTTATGTTGTTTTAATTTTATTTTGATATAAGTAGACATTTAATATTTTATATGTAAGAACTAAGCAACTATTCTAATTAAGTTTAAAATTGGAACAACCATGTTTAAGACTTAAGATGTTTAGGTAGAAACTTGCCTATGAGAGTTTAGTTCATAACTATGCGTAGCCTTTTATTTAATCTAAAAATTAGGTAATTATCTACTTGTTTTCAACTTTAAATTGCATAAATATAGAAGGACAATGCCATCGTAGGGGATTTCTGAACAATTCTACAGTAAGTGACCGATGTAGGTAGTCAATTCTGAACAGATTATGTTAAAATCCCAAATCTGAACTTCGATTTAGTGAACAATGAGGTATTAATCTCCGACCCTGCGCAGCTAATCAAGACTATCGGCACTAGTCATGTAGATGCTAAAGGTGTGGTTTGGATACCTATTTGAGCATGAAACTAAAATATATTATGAAGTGATTTTGTTTACTAATTGTAACGGGCCTAAATATCCTATTTTTGCATACATACATGTAAATGTGATATGCCCTATAAGCTTATATGAGTATGATTTATTCTATATAGGGCATTTGTAAGTTTGAGTTAGTTATTTGATAATGAATTGTATCAAATTTGAGAAATGTGTTTTCATTGCTTCATTCGTCTTACTCCTTGATTCATATGATATATGTAGAACAAGTTGAAGATCATCTAAAGTTTAGGACCATCATCTGATTTACCAAGCTATTATATGTTAGCCATGTTATTGGTTTTGATCCCCGTTGAGTTTCAAGACTCATACACTTGACTATTATCCTTTTAAGGAGATTCTAGTAAGCCTTAACTCAAGGAGGTGAAGGTTGGGGATAGATCGGAGAAACTTTGGATTTTTCCTTTGCTTAGAAACTAGGTGTAATTCTTGTAGTTTTCAGCCTATTAGGTAAATTTGGAGCAAGAGTTGTATAGATGTTGTAATGATGTGAATCATTATGTGGATATCGATGGATTTGGTATGGTTATATTTTTAGATTTGTAGATGATTGACATTTTGTGCCTTACAGATTTTGTCAGATCACAACAATTTGGTTTGAGGTGGCATTCTCGGAAGGGGGTGTCACACATGCTCCTTGCCATAAGAATCTAGCAGACTAGGATAGAAAGTGGAGTGCACCATTCACAAGTCAATGCATTATACTAATCACCATATTCTAAATGGTAATCCTTATTGTCATCTCAATTGGGATCATCAAAGAAGCACTGCTTCTCAAGATTATGACATGCAATTTCCACCTTCCAACAATTAGAATGGCAGTATGCTTTTGCATGGTAATGTGCTATTCTGATGAGGGCAACAAGGGTTATCGGTGATTGCATGATCAATTTGGAAGTTAACATCCCTTGTATCCTCTATAAGGGCATTCACCATAATAGATGCCAAGGCAAGGAAGGCAAAGGACCTTTAAAGAAAATCAATAAACATTTTCCTAGAGAGGTCACTCTTGATTTTACTTGACGAAGAAAAGGCTAGCAAAAGTCCTCATTTATTTCAGACTAGCAACGAAGTTACCCTTGAAAATGCTAGTCGTTAGAAGCTAGCGGATCTAGATGGCAAAGCTTAGTACCATGCATGAGCCCTTCCATAAGGGTAGTAGAAAAGGTCGGCACTTGATAACATCCAAGAACCCATGGAGAGTGAGTAGCTCCTTCAAATTATGGATGGTGCCATGGGCAGTAGTTGCAACTTCTCGACAACTAATGCTACTAGGATTTTTACAAAGAAGGTCGACTAAAATGTCAGAATTATCATCTATCATGGCCCTTGGCCTCCTATAGAAGGGCCTGTAGGTGCTTCCACTTGTGTGGCTCAAAGTGGTAGTTAACCTTCTTGATAATGAGGAGGCTAGTAGGGTGATTTCACATGTTTCTAACCAAAATGAATATGTGCCATATGATAAGTCATATTTTATTATATGTATGGCTAGAAACATGTGAAGTCATATTGGTGCCAATTTTGGACGTATAATTTTGTGATTGCTATGCATATCTAAAATAAATATGTGCCATATGAGAAGTCATATTTTTATTATATGTTATTTGATCTGATCAACAATACTAATAATTTGATTATGAAATCATGTAAGCGAATTTGGTAAGCTTTGGCCCTTTATGATCAATTAGCCATGATGTGCTTTGATTAGCCTTCAATTTGCTATCATATGACTATATGATGATATTTGACATATGAAATTTGAAACATGAATACATTGCTCATCTTCAAGTTGCTCTCCTCTTCATCTCAAGTGCTCATCTTCAAAAAAGGGCCTCACAAGGCCAATTCTAACTATTGTACCTTCTAGAGGACTGTGTTGAAAGCTTAGCAATGTGTTCTTTCTCTCCAATGTGCTCTAAAACACAAGATAGAAGAGTAAGGCTTCACATTTCTCACTGTTTCTATTGTACTATGTTTTGATAAAGTTCTAATTTTTCTTGTGTCTTAGTTAGATCTAATGGCTAGGGCTTTCTTATTTTCTCTATATCTTCCTAGTTTTACAAGTTCCTTCATTGGGAAGAAGGCCAATTCTTGGGAACTAGATGGTAGCCCTACTAGAAGCTTGGTGTATAGTGGGAAAAGCCCTCTAGAGGCTTGGTATCTAAGGTGTTGTTGGTCTACTGGTATCGTACAAACTGGTTGTGTACTAGATGTAAGACTCTAGTGGTTTAGTGTAAAGACCAACCAAGTTGGGGAGTGGACTTAGACCTCCAAGGGGAGGGTCGAATCACCATGAATCTTGTATGCCTTGTATATGAATGCTTACTCTTGATCTTTGCTCTTTTACTTAATCTCGTACAAAGATGTCAAAACGTGTCGAAACTTCTTAAGGAACCCGTTTGGACCCATTAAGTTCAAGTATGGGTATACTCATTTACTCGATGAAATTTACATTACCATTTCTTAAGTAAATTTACAATCAATTTTTTGCAAATCTGGGCTTGAAATTGGACTTGTTTTTCAAGTATATTAGAGTTTGAGATAACTTGGTTCTTTCTTGGGCACATTTATTTTTTAATAGGAAGAAATTAAGGAGTGGATCCAAGACCCTACCCATTTACCCATGAACCTTATTAGGTCTAGTACGCTAGGCATAATTGTCTGGGGCATGGATCCACCCAAAACCATTCCATTGATAACCATAATCTCGTGTATTGATCAAAATTGTTAAGTTCACTGCAAAGTAATCTAAATATTCCATCACCTTATTCAGCCCCCTCCGGTGTGACACTATAGCTCTAAACTTAACAAATTCAATATTAAAGACCAATTTTTATTTAAAGGGACATTAATTTATTTTTTTGTATGGAAAAGCAACTCATTTTCATAGACATATCTTTGAAGTTGGGACCTCTCAGTTACAGTCCAAACATCATACTTGAGTCCCTTCTTTTCACTTGCAACCATTATGCCATCCATACATGTCTTCCCACTGCTTTCCTAGACACTCCTCTCTATATCTTGGTGGTTACTTTTCATGTCTCATGCAATAAAACAACCTCTTTTTTTCAAGTTTGGATCGTCTTAGTGCTGGAGAGGATTGCACTCCCCATCACCTTGAGATTTGAACCCTATTGTTAAACCAAATATGTCATGATTTCTTACATTACTATCCACTATTCGTAACAAAGTTTTTTTCATATGTACGGTGACAAATACTTAGGTTGCTAAAAACATGTATAATATATCTCGTCATTTTACTTGCCAGAGGTTTGGCTGTAACCTTGCGACAAGCTTTTGCACTCTTTGCCCCTTAAGATGCCGAAAGTTGAAGCAAACAAGAAGCTAGTCTACTAATTGCTTGAAGGTCATGTCAAGACGATTGTTAAAGTTATTTTTTGGTATGAACAAAAAGATATTGATTTGTCAAAGTTCTTGTGATAGGAACAAGAAGATATTGACTGTACTACAATTTGGATAAGTTTTATTAGACTTTCTCATTATGCTGACACAAATAGCAAAATTCAAAAAACAAAAATGCAATTGAAGTCGGTTTATCCTAAAAAATACTTCTTGCATTTTTAATAGTTCAACATTCTTTATAGGGTATGCGAGTCATCTATGGTTGTCTTCACATAGCAATAATTGTGTAGAAGATTTGGAATTTATCCTACTATAATTCAAGTAAGATGTAAATCCAATAAGTTGATGACGCTATTTAAGCTTCATTTGGAAGTGGTTCACTTGAAAGTTAATTCGGCTTTTTGAATTTGGTAATCATCAGTTTATGTGATCAATCTTTCCAAAGTGGATCTAAAACTTGGATATCATTTTGTTGTATGAATCATCCTTCATTGTTTTACATAACGAATGAAATAAAATTAATCACTGTTTCATTTCAATAATGCCTTCTCATGTCTCAATATCATTACACTTCTATCTCATATACTTGGACCAACTGAGCTCCTAGCTTACACCTCAACACAATACCCAAATTTATGCTCGAATTTGGCCTATGTGCCAGTCCCTAGGGATTGAACCTGACCTTACCAGTAAGTACCACATCATTTCAACATATAAATTCATGAGATTCACAAAACATCATCTTGAAGTGTAGCCAAGAAGCATTGACAACAGGGAACATTCTTTTCCGTGAACAGGCCTATTGCCTATAGGACAATGCTAATGTCCTGGCATTTTTTTTTTCAATCTGAAGAGCAGCAGCTACAAATGAGCCTCAAGGTTACAGCAAATAAAATAAGGACTTGTTTGGCAAAACTTTTACTTGAAAGCTATTTTTGACTTCCACTTATTACATAGAATGACTCGAGAAAAGAAGTTATAACTAATTTTGATTTGTTACAAAAGTCAACTCTTTCATAACAATTTCATTTTTTCTCCAATCTTAGAAACTTTAGAAACTTCCTCCTTGTAACTTTTAGTTGGAAGCCAAAACACATAAATAACTTCTAAGATCCTTTTTTTTTCTAATTTTCGAATCACCGAACGATCCAAGCTGTTGGATTGTATAAGGGCACGATCTTTATTTTTTTTATTTTTCTGATTGTCTGATTTTGATCGGATGGTACAGCTCCCCCCCCCAAAAAAAAAAAAAAAAAAACACCCCATGTTGTTTTAGTGAAAAGAAAAATATATGCTCCTGGTGCAACCGTCTGATCGAAGCAATCAGACAACTATGCAGGGATCACCGCAAGGAGTATTATTCAAGATAAAGATACCTTATTCAATTCGCGAGAGGTTTCAACTGGAAACATGGACTCAACAATCTAGGCAACAAGTGGGTCGGCATTGAAAAATGTCCTCGATAGGGCAAACGTACATTTAGAATGGAAACTGCTTACTAGATTGGGTGCAAACAGCTATAGAATCCCGCCGACATGCCAAGCCACCGGACCCGATGGATGGAACTACTGTTTTTTTAGTCATATGTTCTGCACTAGTCCCAATAGCATCGTCCAATCTGTTAGATCAGACGGCTGTGTCAAAAGTATAATATAAAAAAAAAAAACTCATTCTAAGGAACCATTCTAAGGACGCCATCCATACCATCTCATTTTGATCAGATGATTAAAAATTTTAAAAAAAATGAAAGAGTGCACCTCTACACAATCCGACGGCTTACATTGCAGGGGGCATGATCGGCACTGCACCCCAGTACAGCAGGTATTACTCTTTTTTTTAGCTGTGGCATGCCTTTTCAAAATTCCTTCTTAGCATTGGCCATCCAATCTTAAAATGGTGCTGACTCTAGCGGTGCCGACTTGCCAGTCCGGCATCTTTTTTTTTCTTTTTTGATCTATAACGCAATGACAAGGGACGAACCCCAGCAACCAGCCCACTAAGGAACGACCCCGAAGGCAAACAACACTGCACACAACCCAACAAAAAACCCCGCCGAAGAAAACCCGCTCGCGCCCGCGAGCGTTGAGCACCCGACCTCCTCCGCCCAGGGAGGGCGTCCAATGGGGAGCCCCACTGGGCCACACCCGCATGCATACACATGCAAGTGAGATGTAAATACAAGGCCAATAACCTTGTGGCTCAAATGGCATAAGACCTCCTTTTTACAGCCGAGTGGGGGCCTTGGGTTGAAAGTCTCATCTCCGACTGTAGTGCGGGAAAGGGGAGGTTTGTCTCACGGATTCATGGGAGGCCTGAATATTCTCCACAAACGGAATGTGTGGGAAGATTACTACTTCCTACAACGAAATCTCAGAACTTGAAATAAACGTCCACAGAAAGAACAATGACCATTCTCGGGCAAAATCCCTTAAAGAGAGACACATTAATGTTAATCGCATGTTTCTTTTACTCTCCACTGGGGAAGGGTCGTAAATACTTCTAACCAAAAAAAAAAAAAAAAATGTTAATGATGAGCGCTTCCTAGGTCATTATTGGTGGAATTTCTATGTAGAAGTGATACAAGGACCCAACCAAGCAATGGCGCATACAGGTCAGGTCGATTCACCATAGAACAGAAAGTAGCTTATTGTCAGATCAAATGTGTCAAAACAGCGACTAGGTATTCTCATCGACACTGCAGATCTTTCAAACTATCTAGCAACTCGTCTAAAACTCTTAACATAGTTGACGGATAGACTTGGCCTCAGGCCTAGATCCACGGGATCTGACTACAAAACAGGATAATGGGTCTGTTAATGTGGAAACATATATACCCCAATCTAAAGTTACTGGGTTTAAATGGAAACAAAGCTTGGATCCAGACACACTTTGAGACCCCTAAGATTATCACTGTCGACTACTTTTATCGCATAATTTTTGAAATCGAGTTCTCATTGTTCATTCCACTTCAAAATATAGTCAGGTAACACATTGAATCATCTGAAGCTGACCAGACATTTCATGTTACCGGACAAAGATTTGACAAAGTGGACATGAACACAGTGGGGAGCTGGACTACGACCAGTTATAACCAACCGACCAAGCTACAAGCACATTCAGAACATACAACACACGGTTGCAAATGACAAAAGACATTCTGGAAGACGAAATATGATCAGATGGTTGGTAGACAGACAAGATCACATCAAGGCATCATCAAATCAGTCATTCGAAGAATTAGCATTTCATGATAATCCAAACCCTGTCAAGAGTCACCTTCGGATTTCAAAAGGGGCAAAACATAAAACAGAGCCCACACATGAAAGAATTAACCAAACTGGAAGAGGAAATCCATAGCAAGACAATTTGGATTTCTGGAATTCTGGGATTAGACATGACCTGACTTTGCTGTCATCATTTCCGCTAGAATGCTCACCCAGGTGTTCTCTGGTGCATTCCTGCCATCTCAGCTCTTGGTAAGCAAGCCACCCCGTGACGAGATAAAGCGCAGAGCCCTCTCTGCATTCTTCAGAGTTGCTTGTGACCTAGGGACATCCATTTTTCTCTTTTTCAAGAATTCCAAGGAGTTCTCCAAGCAGTTGGCAGGTGGTATGTCCTTTAGAATTACAGGTTCCAGCCTGTAAGCAATGTTGAATAGTTAGTGGAAAAATATGATCCCTATTCTCAGTAGAACAGAAGTCCCATTTACATCGGGGCAAGGGATGCATTGTACCCTGTAAATTTCTGCTTCTTATTCTTCTTCGTGACAGGCTCATTCACAATTGTTTCTTCCCCAGTGTCCGATGAGAAAACTTGCCTGGATAAAAGACAGTAAGCTGTTAGAAGAGTAAAAATGTACCACACTATGTGAAATTCTCTGTGCACGTGTTAGGGTTGGGTTTGATCCCATTTTCCTCTTTTTTTGTGTTTTGTGTTGACTGCCCCTCTCCCTCATGTGCTGGGTCCAACTACATGTAAAACTAGGGGATTTTCGTTAAAGCCAACTCCAATATCTGTTCACATTAAAAAAAAGACCCAAACAAGGTTTCTGGATCCAATTTAATCATTCAAAATTTGCCATGGCCAACAATCCTGCCAAGAAGTGAATGTCACAAAATCGCCTTCTTACAGCAGTTCCAAGTCCGCATCAGCCTGGCTTATCTTCAGTAACAATTTATTCCAATGATTGAGAATTGAGGAATCAGGTTGAGTCCAAAGGTTTCTTAGGACCAAGCCAATCTAAATCAAGATCGGGATGGTGTTCACTGTTTGGTTTAGTTTTGAGGAAATTTTAGAGAACCCAAACCAAACCAAAAAGCTCAAATCAAAGCAAACATACATGCTTTAAACCAAACTGAAATAATTCAGTTTGCTTCAGTTTGATTTGGATTAGCCTTCAGCTTAAGTCCCTAACTCCCTAGTCTTCAATAATTTTAACCTGTACAATACGTGAATTAGTTATGTAGGCAAAGTTTAAATATAATATTTAATCATTATAACTGACCTTCTAATGGATGGTTTAGGCTAGTATCAAACAAAAGCTCTCACAATAATAAAAGAATTAAATTATTTTAAAATAGAGGATCATATTGCTCTTTACACTGTAATTTTAACAAATAAAAACATATTAGACCTTACATTAGATTAGAAGATGATGTTCTTACTTTAAATAGGGAGGATTGTATCATCCCATTATACTTTATGATTGTACTCAAATATACACAACCACCATTAAAATTTATGCATATTACACCTTACATTAGATTAGAAGATGATGTTCTTACTTTAAATAGGGAGGATTGTATCATCCCATTATACTTTATGATTGTACTCAAATATACGCAACCACCATTAAAATTTATGTTAAACTTATGCCCTTGATGTAATTTGGTTTGTTTGGTTTATTAGTAGAAACCTTGGTTTGGTTTAAACCAAACCAAACCAAATTTTGTAATTCAGTTTGATTTCAACCCAAACCAATTTTTTTAAGATTTCAAACCAAACCAAATGACCCAGTTCGGTTTGGTTTTCGATTTGAACTGAATAGTGAAAACCCCTAATTGGGATCGGCTCAGAATGGGCTGGGGAATGACGGATTTTAGACCAATTCCAGCCAATCCAAGACAAACTGTTTTCTTCCTTTTCTTCTAATTAAAATAGGGATCAGATTTCCTCCATTGAAATCAGATGAGCATTGGCCAATCCTCATCAGAATCAGCCATTCCAGATTGACATTTGGCTGATCCCGCAACCCATGATAGATTGGACATTACAAGGCACTTGAGAAGAAAGCAGAAGTTTCTCTTATTAGAAAAGTAGCTCATTCTTTAAATGTATGCTTAAATAAAGCACGAGTATGCAATGCTCGTCAGGCATGCTACTAGCTACCCTTTTTTTAAGCATTGTGCTTAAAAGTGATACGCATAATGCAGCCATTTATGTTTCTCTTTTTAGTACAGGGAGTGACTTTTTACTTTGTCCCAATTCTTTGTAGAACTCCGTTTTCATAAATGATCAAGAAATAACAGGATGCATGAACAAGTCCATGGTGACTTCAACAACCTCCCTTTTCCTTAAACATTAGACTGTATCAACAACAGATTTGGTAAACTAAAAAAGTCTGATTTTTTTTCAAAAGAAAGTGAAACTGCACCAGCAATTTTATTATGAAAATAAAACAGAATAAGTACAGTTAGAGGGGAAGAGGAAAGGCTCCTCTCCAGCCACTACAAAAAAAGGGAAAAAAAAAAAAACCAGACTCCTACTCCCTCGCATCATCCCATTTTTGAAAGCAATGTCAAACAAAAATGCCCCCTTATCCATCAACCATCACTTCCTAACATAGTACTTAAATTCAGCCTTCGCTTAAACTTGTACTTCTACACACAAGGATGCTATACATGGTCCTTTTCCATTCTTGATGGTAGACACAGATACCACTTGCATGTCATTCCATTCCACAATTACCTTAATTGAATGCCCAAAGTTGTTGCATGTTGAATTAACTCTTCATTATTCCATTGAGACAAATAATCTGCAGTCTTTAAGATTTATTACTCTTCTCTTCTTTTGGATGAATATTCTTCTTTTTTTAACAACATATCACAGAAGCAGGCCAAAAGGATTTGATTTTCCCTTTCCGAAATCCTAATAGACAGCAGGGATCCATCTGGTAGATCTGCAGAAAATCCAGTGGGTGCTCGGTTTCGGCAAAATACTCCTTTTCTAAAGAAGGGAATTGACTAGATAAAGATGGCTCGCTGTCAAACAGGTGCTCGTTTCAGACCACTGGCTCGTTTCAGACCACTGGCATTTTCTCCGGAACAGAATCCCGTGGATCACACCTTCCTTCTTTCTGTTGACTCATGTTAGCACCTTCATGCTCCCTCATCGAACACCGAGATTCCTCCTATGTATACATGGAGCAGGAATGTAGTGAGACCTACGCCAAGGAGACTTGCGAATCCCTTCAACAATTTGAGAAGCCACCTGTTCCATAGCTTTTTTCCACACTTTATCTGCAGAGAGGATGTAAGATTCCCTCTTGGATTTATCCACTAAAAGAGCTTTGACATTCCCAATGGCAGTGTCCCTGTTTGTGTGCACCAAGGACTCTGGCTCAGCCTCCAAATGACCATCTGAAGAATCAATGCTCCCTGAGGGCTTCTCCTGTGGACGTTTGCCTGAATTGACCACAGTTGGAACAAAATTCTCAATGCCCTCCTTCCTGTGTACATGTGCACAATTGCCCTAATTCTGTTTCTATTTCTTGTAAAAGCTTGGACAACTTAAGAATACGTCCAATCCATGCTGTTAATACAGTATGATTGGTGATGTTCGATGCATATCTTGAGCAAAAACTATGAATCTCCCCAATGTAAAGTTGCAGCTCATGGAATATTAGAAATATGATAAACCTCTATCTTCATCCAAGCAACCTCCAGGTTAATCCAAAAGAAAGTGCCTCAATCGACACTTGGAATACTCTGAATGGAGTAACAATTCTGTGGAAAACCTCAACACAGCGGAATACCACAAACATGATACCAAACAGACGAGCCTCTTGTTGTTGCTGTAACACCTATACCATCATCCCATTCTGCCCACTAACCACTTTATTATTAAACCAAATTCTTTTGGTGCAAAGCATTATCTCATTGGTGAAGAATACTATGCAGTGGCTATCATCAAGAACTCCAATCCTCCACTCCTTGTCTGTTTGCCACGATCGATGCAGGGCCTTTAACAACTCCTCCATATTCAGAAATCCGTGCTGAATATAGCCGACCAGACTGTCTGAGTGATTGCATATTCTTCTCATATTATGGAAACCACGGAGCATCCACAAAAATTGTCTTCGGCATATTTGCACTATCTCCACCACAGCAACACCAGACTGCCCTTTGGACAGAACTCCAGTCTCCACAGAAATATGCAAGGGCAGAACATCACTACAGGATGAACTAAGATGCCCAACTAAACACCTCCAACAAATCATAGCATCCCTAAACGATGCATGGTGCCCTTTGCAAAGGCATCTAAAACAAGATATTGCTACTTGGTTGAGGCTGCCAAGGATTAGAATAGGACATTCATACCTTGTTGTAATGATCTCCCACTATCGCCGACAACACTTCAGTGCTACTTTTATGAGGCATGATCCATTCTGGACCCTTTCCAGAGGTGGTATGCTTGGTGTTCTGAGTGCCCCTTCTTTTACCAGAGACCTGAATCAACCCCCTTCCAGTAAGATCATGTCCTCTTGATGAAGCATGGGAGTAGACCCAATGTCTCTTCCATCAGGAACAATTTAAGGACTATCATCGCCACACTCTCTTTATCACTTTGGTTGCAGGAAGCAGAGGTGGCCCTGGATCTGCTACCAGCATTGCTCTTGGTGCTGTGGTGAGGAGCAGCTTTGGCAGGGGTTGCCCCCTCCAGTGGCTTCATCATGCAGGCTCACCAGCTCTGACAAACTTATGCAACTAATGGCTGTGACAGATATTTCATTCTCAAAACAAATATTGATAAGGCCACTGCCTTCCGTTACTTCGATACAGCCTAACTCAACTACATGTACCATATCATACTGCTACTCACATCACAAACCCCACTTGGACACAAGTATATGCCCTCAACTGTGTCGCGTCTTATGTGACAGTTTTGTCCAAATATATCAAAATGCATTACCACAAAAGAGTTTCATCTCAAAATAACACAAGTATATGGCTCGAGTTGTACATTTGTGCCCTCAATTGTCTCATGTCTTATGTGACGGTTTTGTCCAAATATATCAAAATGCATTACCACAAAGGAGTTTCATCTCAAAATAACATGAAACCCAAAAAATAACTCATTTCTCACAGGCTGCATTAAGTTTCAAAATGCAAATATATCAAAAATGAATTACCAAATGTTAGCTGTAGCTTAAAATGGGAAGTAACTCAATAATAGAAAGCTCACTTCTCATGAGCAGCAAGCAGCTCAACGATATTAGTTGGAAGCATCCCATGCATATCTTCTGCTTCTTCATGCGGTTCAGGTTCTGTAACATCTTGGGCACCGCTGGACTGTTGTGTTCTCCTATGTGCCCACTTCCTCCGGCGTTCTTTCCCTTCCTGTGAAGCCCTACAAATGAAGAATATATTTTGCCAAAAAAAATTGACAACAGAATGGATACAAGTTACTAAGAATAATGATCATGTTGAATATGACCCCTAACCGAGCTTGATTTAGGGGAGAAAAGAACGAAAATGTAACAATAAAACCCAATATCTCCATACAGTTTAATACACAAATTTTCACCATGTTTATTTATCTGACTAGGCTGCTACGATGACCTTTCAATCAAAAGAAAGTGAGGGTTTAGAAATAGAATAGCAATACTTAAAAGTTTCAAGACACTAATTGCCAAAGGGTAATAATTCATGGTCAAAACAATGATGAGAATGTGTCATAGTCAAGGGAAAGCCAAAAAAGAAGTCAAAAAATACCTGTCAATGCTAAATGTTTTAAAAATATAAACAATGACTAAAGTCTTGGTCACTTATTAACCATTAATGCGTAAGATAATGACCATAAGCAAAAGGTCAAAATGTAACTTACATAATAACTTCAAAAAAAAGGCATATAATTTGCAACAATGACAGCCATCGGTGAGGAAGTAGTAGTTAATCTGTCATGTCATCCCATTTATGTCCCACCACTTTATCTATTTAAATTCATGTTTGTAGTTAAACATAGAAAGGTCATCTTTCTCACTACATCAAACCATCTTACTTTACGCGTTCCTCATGTCCTCTTGTCACTGTTGTCAGCCTCCAAATTCGATCACACCTTCTACTTGACATAAACTATGGATGATGGTGCACATACCCAAGCCATTTAAAACGTATTGTCCTCAAGCTTGGCATCAACTGAAGAAACACTTAAATCTCCATGCACGTGTTCAATTTGACTCTTATCCTTGCTAGTCTTTCAGCACATCCATCTCAACATCCTCGTATCCGCCACACAGTCTCTGTAGGGATTCTTTTCTCATCATCCAACACTCAATCTCATACAAGATGCCAGGTCTCAAGCTCTATAAAATTTCCCTTTGAATTTTAAGCGGGCATGTCAATCATAAAGGATTCCAAATGCATTTTTCTATTTCAACAATTCTGCCTTGACCTGACATTGTGGGAGACATGAGGGAGACAAACCCTCGTGCTGATTTATTTGTTATTGTATTTTATCATTGTTTTGGGGGTTTCGGTAGATGTTGAGGACTTATAGTAGACCCTTAAGGAACCCGAAACTTTGGATCGGATATCTGAATCCATAAGTTTAAACTCTCCTCATTGACCTAGGCCAGTGTTAATTCCATCAATCAGACAATCAAAGATCCTGATTAACTGCCATAAACAACACCTTTTAAATAAACCCACATGCAAACATGATAACATGTATGCGACTGTAACTTAAGCTCATTAGCTAGACTACAGTCTATGGTCAATCCATGAGAAGTCAAGCCTTGATGTGCCATGTCCGTGGCATAGGCAAGCCATTGCTTAAAGTTTATAACATGTATGGAACCCATTGAGGTTCCTTAAAAGATTACATCTTAATGGACAACACCCTTGAAGATATGAAATAATGATTCATATCTGTAGGCTCCAGTAAAGATGTTTCCTTAAAGTTGAAACGAGAGGTTAAGGAACAATCAAATATATGAACAGATTTAGAAGAAGGATCATGGGCCAACTAAATTCATGATAAACGAACCACTGATTAATGTTTAATCAACATCATATATTGGTTCCCTTTAGATCTCTTAGATACAGCTTAATAGATGTTAACTTTGAGAGTAGAAAGTAATGATACTTGACTCTATCCATAGAATGATTTCCACTTAGGATAATAACCAGAGGTATCAATAAGGATAAATTGAATGTCCTGTTTGTATCCTTTAAGTTGTTAGCCATTAATGAATTTAAATTAGGCCCACTTAAGATCCAATAACATTAATGGGAACCCATTTGGGATCCAAGTATCATGAGTTTGGGTTTGACTCATTTGGATTCCATTAAGGGGTTGTTTGTTTTAGCATAAAACAACGTAATTTGAAACAATTGTTTCATTTTACGGTGTTTTCAGTTGTTTGGAGTGATGTAAAACAATGTAAAGCAAAATCCTGTCTCAGCCTTGTTTGCCACTTGATAGCCCAATTCCCTTGTTTTGGTTTACAGCAAAGACCCACTATAAACCAAAACCAGAAGATTGAAGCATGCCTCTTGTTTTGTTTTACAAACAACCAAACAAACATTCCCTAATTCTAAAACAAGAAATTTTCACTTGTTTTAGAACCGGTGATTTACAAAATTTTACACTCAAACAAGCAACCCCTAAGTGTTAATGGACTCGAGACCAAATAAGTATACAATAAGAGTTCAATAACAATCCGAAAAAAATAATACTCATTCCTATGTATGAATCAAGATTGGGTAAACATAAAAATGTGATTTTATTGCTTGTGTCATCAATGCACATGGAATGCAGAATCGGTTGATCCTGATTCGGATCGGCCGACTCGGATCGGGATCGACGAGTCCAAATGTGGCCGGAATCGGCCGATCCTGACCAATTCTGGCCAATTTCAGCCAATTCCGACTGATCCGATCCCGATTTGGATCGGGATCGGTGGGTCCCGATCCGTGCCGGAATTCCAGGTCAATGCATGAATCATTTTGACTTCTTTACCTTTTACAAACAATCAAAGCCAAGAGAGAAGGAAATATCTTTGATCCCTCTAACTAACGACAAGAAGAGCTTGAACAGAATCTCCAAAAGGCTTGGCTGAATGTCTTCTCCAAAAGTCCCCTGCAGCGGCCCCCCTTGATGAAGTATTATAGGGGTGAAGGCCATCCGACATCCGACGAGGGGGTTCCAACTGACCTGGTGGCACCCCCCACCAGATCATTACACTTTCGCTCCAAAAAACTCATTTCAATTTTTCCCACTTTAAACCAATGGGGGTGAAGGGGTAAGAGAGAAATACGGAGCGGGAACATGGATTCCTCTTCCTGGTAGAAAGGGAAGCTGTCTAGTGGGGCGTCTCAATGGACTGATGGCAACCCCCCATCAGATCCTTTCTTTCTCTCTTTTCTTTTCCTTTTTTGTCCTCCTTTTTCTCCTTTCCTTCTCTTTTTTTAGACAGTTTTACGCCCAACCTGTCCGATAGAGGGAGGGGGGGTTGTTTCTCTTCCCGGTGGTAAGATGAGATGGAACTGTTGGGAGGCCACTGGATCCCCTTTTTCTCTCTTTTTTTAATTCTTTCTCTCTCTCTCCCCCCCCCCCCAATGGGGGCTGCCCCTTCTCTCTCTCTCCCACTGCCTCTCTCTCTCTCTCTCTCTCCCCCAACCCCCTTTTTTTGGGGGAAAGTGACCAAAAGGTCACGATGTCATTCCTAAAAGAAAAACAGTATTAAAAAAGACAGCAAAACAAAAAAACTATCAAAACAGGCAAGAGCAAAAGACACAAGTCAAACCCAAAGACCCAAAAGCCTTATTTTATCCAGGGAATAAAATAAGGGTGCAAAGCAAACCCAAAATCACAGAGTTAGACTGCTCCACTGAAGAAACTTGGAAATGATATAAGACCATACACATCATTAAAATTCTAAGACCAATGACCACAATTGTTTTTCAGATGTTCTTGGACATATAGTACCCTACCAATGCATCAAATCTAGCACATGGAGAGGTTCCTTCCATGGGAAGTGGAAAATCTTGCACATACATCTCCACAAAACATTAATAATCCCCCAGTGGCAGAACAGGTGATCAGAGATCTCATCAAACAGGCCGCAGAAGATACATGAAGACTTCTGATTATGAAATATGTTGTCAAGTCTAACCATGGTTGGGAGCCTTCCCAAAGCTAGTTTCCATACGAAGATGCTGATCTTGTTAGGAAGAAGCTTAGACCATGCTAAGATCCCATGAAACTCTAGTTCCACCATCAATTAGCACTCTTGTAAGAGAATTAACTGGGAAAAGTTCCTTGCCACTCCACGTCCAGACTCTTCTGTCCTCCCTGCCAGGGATAAGATGGATTTCAAGTATAGTTTCCAAAACTGATATCAGTTGGTCCAATTCCAGAATAGTGGGGTTTCTTCTTAACCTAATGTTCTAAGAAGTATCTTCCACAGAGTACAATAGGCAACTGGCTTCTCCTTATCCTCTGCAATTTGATAGAGTTGCTGAAATTTCAAAGTAAAAGGTGTCTCAGAACACCATTTGTCTTCCCAAAATCTAATCAAATGACCACTTCCAACTACATAGATTGCAGAACTAACAAGATCAATCAATTTGAAAATATTTCTCTGAATAGGAGACATCTTAGAAGTTGAAACAGGAAGTAAAGTCCATCTTGGAGACTGAATATAATATCTCTCCCTACAAATCCTTGCCCAAAGAGTATCCCACTCCTCTCAGACTCCAAATCCATTTGGCTAATAAGGCTTTGTTGAAGATGCCTATTTGAAGCAACCCTACACCTCCTTGATCCTTCCTTCTACAACCTTTCTCCCATGCCACAAAATGCAGGCCTCTTCTATCCCTCTTACCTCCTTCCCAAAAGAATGAGCTTCCTTTGGATTCAATCAACCTTTCCACTGTCTTGGGGATTTTGAGAATTGAGAGGTGATAAGTAGCCAAGGGAGTGTTTTGGACAGAATCCATCTTCATCCTGCTGAGAGAAATCTAGCTTTCCATCCTTCCGATCTCTGATCATTTTTTTTAATAAGATCATCCCAGTCCCTCACTGTACTTTGGACATGAGAAAGGGGACGTCCAAAGTGTTTAATGGGAAACTGTGAGATTTTGCATCTAAAAATCCCAGCAATGCTCACCTATTTATCTTGAGACAGATTAATCCCTATACTTCTTATTTTTTAAAATTAATAGACATTCCAGTGATGCCCTCTGTGAAGATCAGTAGGTTTTTCATATTACAAAGCATTTCTTCATTTCCCAAGGAGAACAAGAGTGTGTCGTGAGCAAATTGTAAGTGTGATAGCACAAAAATCGTTTCTTCCCACTGCAAAAACCAACCAGTAGCCCTTGATTTGCAGCTCTATCCCATAATGTACCCATAATCTGTCTGACCATAATGAAGAGGAGAGGTGTAATTAGATCACCCTACCTCTCTAGAACTATCAAAGTACCCACATGGCTCCTCGTTCAGCAAAATAGAAAATCTGGAAGTTGAAATGCAGCTCATAACCCAGCCGATCCATTTCTCCTTAAACCCATTGCACCAAGGGTCCTATGAATGTACTGCCAACTCACTCTGTCATAAGCTTTGGCAAAATCCAGCTAAACAACAACTCTCCTGCTGTTTTTTCTGAGAATGAATGGCTTCATGGACTGAGAGAAAATTATCCAGAATATATCTAACTTTCAAGAAAGTAGATTGGTTACCACTAATCACTTTCATCAACATTTCTATCAATCTGTACCATAACTTTGGTAATGATCTTACAACAACCATTCAACAAACTGATTGGCCAATACTATGTCACTTAACCTGTGTTATCAAAGGCGTGAGAGGCGAACGCCTAGGCGACAAGGCGAGGTGAGGCGATGGTTTGGCGCCTCGCTTTCCCGGTTTTCGCCTAGGCAATCGCGGGAAACGCCTAGATTGCCCAGCCGCTCGCCTAGGCGTGCCTCACATGCCTTCAGCGCCTCAGGCGCCTTACGGAAAGAGCCCAACCGGCCTGCTACGAAAAAGCCCACCGGCCCGGTTCGTTTGGGGCTTAAACTGGCCCAATACGAAACGGCCCACCCTTATAAGCCTACCCCCCTCCACGTTTTACCCTAAAAACCCTTTCCTTTCACTGCGTCCCGACACGAGTGGCAGGCGATCGCGGTCTCCTCCGGCAAGGACACGAGCGGGCATCGGCGGGAACCAACTCCGGTGGCAGCGGAGAACTTCTCCGGCGGCGGAGACGGCGACGGCGACGACAGGTAAGTCGTCTCTCTCTCTCTCTCTCTCTCGCACTGTCCCCCTCTCTCTGCCTCTCTCGCACTCCCTCCCTCTCTGTCTCTCTCAATCTCTCCGTCTACCTCCCCTGACCCTTTCAATCTCTCCCAGCCTCTCTGTCTCTCTCTCACGCTTACTCTCTATGTCTCTCACCCCCGCCCTCACTCTCTGTCTCTATGTCTCTCACCCCCGACCCCCTCATTCTCTCTGTCTACCTCACCCGACCCTCTCAATCTCTCTCAGCCTCTTTATCTCTCTCACCCCCGACGCTCACTCTCACTCTCTCTCACCCCCGACCCTCACTCTCTCTGCGTGTCTCTCAATCTCTCTCCGTCTACCTCCCCTGACCCTCTCAATCTCTCCCAGCCTCTCTATCTCTCTCTCACGCTTACTCTCTCTGTCTCTCACCCCCGCCCTCACTCTTTGTCTCTCTCAATCTCTCTATGTCTGTCTCTCCCCTCCCTAACCCCCACTCTCTCTATCCTTCTCTCTCACTCACTCTTGCTCTCTGTCTCTCTGTCTCTCGTAATCTCTCTTTGTCTGTCTCTCCCCTCCCCGACCCCCACTCTGTCTCTCTTGTTCTCTGTCTCAATCTCTCTCTCTATGTCTCTCCCCTCCCCGACCCCCACTCTCTCTATCCTTCTCTCTCACTCTCTCTTACTCTCTGTCTCTCCCCTCCCCGACCCCCACTCTCTCTGTCCCTCTCTCTCACTCTCTCTTGCTCTCTGTCTCTCCCCTCCCCCGACCCCCACTCTGTCTCTCTTGATCTCTGTCTCTCTGTCTGTCTCTCCCCTCCCCGACTGGAAATATGGTACTCTCTCTTTTTGCCTATCTCTCTGTCTCTCTCAATCTCTCTCTGTCTGTTCTCTATCTGTCTCGCCCCTGAGTCCCCTCCCCCGCCCCCCCGCTCTCTCTGTCTATCTCTCTCACTCTCGCTCACTCTCTCTTGCTCTCTGTCTTTACTGTTTACAGGTGGACTGTGGACATTGATTTAATTTTTAAGATGACCACACCAACCAGAGGTTCGTCTCATTCGTCTAATCAAGGGCCTATCGAAGGGAAGGGGAGAAATAAAGACCCAGACTGGAAATATGGTACTTTGGTGAATCCAAATAATAGGGACTGGGTAAAATGCAACTTTTGTCAGAAAGATTGTAAAGGAGGGATCCACCGGTTGAAACAACATCTAGCAGGTACTTCTACAAATGTAACAGTTTGCTTGAAGGTGACACCAGAGGCAAAAGAAGAAATTAAACAATATATGGAGCAATCAAAACAAGCAAGGTTTGAAAAAAAATGTTTGATTAGGGAAGCAGAAAGTCGAGATGATATTTTTAGATGTTCAATTTCCAAAGATTCATCCTTTGAGGTGAATCAAGTTGATGACATTCTTGCAAAGCCTCCTCGGATGAAAGGTCATTTAGATAGATTTTGTACTCCTAATCCTGAAGATTCAAAGGGAAAATCTATCAAGGATAAGAAGCATGAGAAGGAAGCACGAGAAAGGGTCATCCAATACATAGCTAGGTGGATGTATCAAGCTGGAATCTCATTTAATACCGTGCGTCTAGATAGTTTCCAAACAATGTTAGAAACTATAGGACAATTCGGTCCGGGATGGAAAGGCCCTAGCTACCATGAAGTTCATAAGACCCTTCTCCAAAAGGAGATTCAAAAGACTCAAGAATTAGTAGATTTACACAAAGCCAGCTGGGTGAAGTTTGGTTGTACTATCATGTCTGATGCATGGATAGATGGGAAAGGCCGTACTTTGATAAATTTTTTGGTCAATTCACCTACTGGAACTGTGTTTTTGAGGTCTATTGATGCATCTCAACATGTCAAAGATGCAAAGTTGTTGGTTGACTTATTGAACAAGATAGTTATAGAGGTTGATGTGGAGAACGTGATACAACTTGTCACGGATAATGAAGTAAACTATGTTGCTGCAGAAAAAATGTTGATGGCAGCCCACCGTCACTTATTTTGGACACCATGTGTTGCCCACTGCCTAGGCTTAATATTGGAGGACATTTCCAAGGTGTCTCCAATCAAGTCAACCATTCGGAGGGCAAAGATGGTTACTACATTTATTTATGCACATACGAGGGTGCTTGCTATAATGAGGAAGCATACAAATGAAAAGAATCTTGTCTGTGCAGCTGTGACCCGCTTTACCACAAATTATTTGAATCTGCAAAGTTTGCTGGATTGTAAAGATGGTTTGAGAAGAATGTTTACATCTAGTGAATGGACAAGCAATAATAAGTGGGCAAGAAAAATTGAAGGAAAGAACGCACAAGATATAATTTTGAAGACTCAGTTTTGGAAGGGAGTTATTTATACACTAAAGATATTCAAGCCCCTTGTCGTGGTTCTGCGGTTGGTTGATGGAGAGAAGCCGTCAATGAGTTATATTTATGAAGCCATCGAATGCGCCAAGGAAAGTATCAAGAATGCTCTGGATGGAAAAGTGGACAAGTATGGTCCACTTTGGGAGATCATTGATAGGAGATGGGATTTTCAACTTCATCGTCCTTTACATGCAGCAGGATACTATCTTAACTCTCAATTCTATTATATAAATCCAGAGATTGATTCAGATGATGAAGTGAAGCAAGGACTATATGATGTCATTGAGAAGTTAGTTCATGATCCTAATGTACAAGATGAGATTACCAAGGAATTGGCATGTTATAGGAATGCTATAGGATTCTTTGGGAGAGAAATGGTCATAAGGTAACGTACTACATCTAATCCTGGTATATTTCTCTATGGACTACTAATATTACATTACTAATATTACATTTATTCATTAAATTCTTTTTGATGTGAAAATTAAATACTATTTGGATGTCTTATGTAGTTAATTGGTGGGTGGATTTTGGGAGCAAAACTCCTAATCTGCAAAAGATGGCAATTCGCATCTTGAGCCTCACTTGTAGTGCATCTAGCTGTGAACGCAATTGGAGTACATTTGAACAGGTTTTGATTTTTATTAACTTTCATTGAATAATACATCTTATGTTTTTTTATTCTTTATTAATCTAATAATGATATTTCTCTAGGTGCACACTAAGAAAAGGAATAGGTTGGAGCAAAAGAAGTCGAATGATCTCGTGTTTGTGCAATACAACCAACGCCTTCGAGATCGCTTTTTACGTTTCCAACAAAGTGACCTTGATCCTATAAGCTTGGAAGATATTGATGATTGTAATGAGTGAATAGCACATCCCCATAATAATGAAGATGTTGTACATGAGGATGAAGACCTTACATGGTTAGATGTTGAGATTGTTGCAGTGATTGGTGAAGAAGAAGGTCCACATACAAGGACAACATCAAAGAAACGTTGTTTAGGGAAGGGGAAAGCGGTTGCAACAAGTTCCACATTAGAGTCTATTGATGAGCTTGAAGTTGGGTTTGATGATACAACGGAGGACTCTGAGGGTGCACTTCCACTTGAGCAAGACGAGGATTCTGAGAGTGATGAATGAGTGAGGCTTTAGAGTTGTGAAAGGAATGTATTCATAGGCTTGTTAGCCTTATTTGGAAATGTTGGCTACTTATTTTCTTAAGGAACATTTGAATGTTGTAATAGACTTATTTACCTTACATTTGTACATTTATATTGTGTTTGCTTAGCATTTCATTCATAAATTTTCATTATGGTGGATTTAATTAGTAGCAAAATCTCCATGAATTTGTTGATTACATCTTTGAATGATTAAAATTTATTTCAATTACTTTGATTTAAAATTATTTAGTTATATTTGATAATTTTAGTGAATGAATATGTCATTATGTATAATTATATTTGTGTTTTTGACATTTTGTATAATAAATAAATTATAAATATTTTTTTTTTAAAATGTCGCCTTAAACGCCTAGGCCATCGCCTAGGCGTTTGAGGCTGAGGCGACCCTCTGGTCGCCTCGGTCGCCTCTCGCCTCTGACTACATAGCACTTAACTCTTCCTTTTTTGGAATAAGCACAATGAATGTGGAGTTGAATCCTTTTACAGAAAGTGGTCTATCCTGTAACTCCTCCATGATCCTCATGAGATCTTCTTTGATAATATCCCAAAAAAACTAATAAAAACCCATACAAAAACCATCTGGCCTAGTAGACTTGTCAGCATCTAAACACAGCTTCTTTGACTTCTACTGTGAAAGCATTACATAATTCATCAGCCTGGTCTTCTTGTACTTTTGGAAGAACTCCAGCCTGTAGGTGGGGTCTCCACCACTCATTTTCTGTAAAGATATATTTATAAAAAGAGAGAAACACTTCCTTGATGTCTTCCTCAGAATCAACAAACTGATTATCAGTCTTAACATGCTCAATCTTCAAGGATCTTCTCTTTGTACTTCCTATAGCATGGAAAAAGTTTGTGTTCTTGTCCCCGTCTCTTAACCACACTTCCTTAGACCTTTGTAACCATTTGATCTCTTCTCTTAGAAGCCAATTGTTATACTCCTTTTTGTACTCAAGAAGTTCTTGGTTTTCATCAGCCGATAATTCATAAGCATCAACTCAGGCCTCTAGCTCATCCATTTTTTGCAGAAGTTGTTGTCTAATGGCTAAACCTTCCCAGAAGTTTTGAGATCCATTTCTTAATACCCACTCTAAGCCTTTTGAGTTTTTTAGAGAACATATCAACAGCCTGAACAGGAGGCAGCACTCCTTCCCACAGCTTGGTGACTAGAGCGTTAAAGTCTTAGTGTGTTTGCAAAGCCAATTCATTCCTGGACAGTATGTGCATTCTCCTTTATTCCCTTGTAACCATCAGGAGAGGAATATGATCTAAGACAGACCCATTTAGGCCCGTGGCTTGAGTGAGTGGAAACATCTCAGAACCATTTAGTGGAGACTAAAAGTCTATCAAGTCTAGACTATATAGAGGACAGTTGCATGTTAGACCACGTGAACCTTCTACTGGAGATTTCTAAATCAATCATCTTAGAATCAGCAATCCAGTTACCAAAATTCTCCAAATCCTTGGTCCATTTGTGGTTTCCTGATATCTCCCAGAGGAATCTAACACAATTGAAATCCCCTATTACACACCAGCTTCCCTGAACATATTGGCAAGTCTTTAAAGCTCTTGCAAGAAGTTTTCTCTGGGTTGCTATATGTGAGGGCCATAGACTGAAGTAATAACGCAATTATCAAGACTGCCTGCACAGGAAAGACTAACTGAAATACTAAAAAGGCCAACATACATAAAATTCCTCTGAATTTACTTCCATTCCACATGATAATCTGACCCCCACTAGCTCCAACTGCCGGACAAGAAGCCAATTCTGTCATAATAGAGCCTCCAATTGTCTTGATCAACTGCTGCTCGACACATTCTACTCTTGTTTCTTGCAAGCAGAAACAGTCCATTCTAAGACTTCTCACATAATCCCTCATTGCCCTTGTTTGAACTCCCCATTAAGACCCCTAATATTCCAGGTGCAAATATTCATTTCAGCATATTACTTCCCTCCTGTTTGATTGCCCTCACGGAATCAATAATTTCATTATTGTTGATGAGATTAATCTCCCTCTTGCCGATCTTCACTCCTACTCCTTGGCCTTTCCTCTTCTACAAATTTTGGAGATTGTCGGCTCTTCTCAACCATTTAATAAAGCTTTTAACAACCTCTTGTTTTCCATGGAACGACACCCCAATTTTCCTTCCAAAGTTTAAAATCTCCTCTATCCAATCTACCACAGGCTCTAATAACATCATCGGCTGCCCCTGGGAAAAGAACGGAACAATCGTGAGGAGAACCTCTCCCTGTCCTCAAGATGTAGTACTTGACCTCTGAATCAAACACCCGAGATTCCTAGAAAGCTAGTATCACATTCAATAGAACTTCACACAAAAAGATGTGGGAACCCTTAGAGGAGCCATCTGTTCTTAGGAAATAGTCATTCTCTTCCTGCAAGACAACCCTTGTGCCAAGGGAGGTTGAAGCAAAGATAAGCTCCACCGAACACTCCTCCTGTAACACTAGATCATCGGAATCTTGCTGCAGGGATTCCAATTCCCAATGATACAGCAGTGCAGTCGGAGACAGGAGTTGTACGGCATCACAACCATGGAAAAGTTGGACCAGGGTCCCTGAAGCTTTCAAGACACCCAGCAGTGCAACTTCATCATCGCAGGATAGGGGATGCAGAGCATGGCCATTGCCACGAGGAAGAAGATGAACAGTACTCTTCATCGAGGTGGGTAGTCTGGGTTGACTAGATCGGTCCTAAAGAGGAAACAGGCAGGTCCATCACAGGAAAGGAAGACTGGGTCAGGTCAGAAGAAGACCTTGGCTGGTTCACTTTTAAGTTGGGATCCGACCCAACAAAGCCCCAAAAAGACTCCCTGAGCGGATAGCGGTTTGCTTGAGCCCTATTCCCAGCCCAACATTGTTTGTCTTCTCCACCCGAAAGCTGCCGACTGACCAGATCAGAAGAAGCAGAGACTTCCTCAGGACTCGAAGATATCCACCCCACCAACCTGGCCTCAAAAAGGGCAACATCAAAACATGTGTCGGGAGACTGAACAGGCTCCAATGAGCGAGACAGACAATGTGATTTTTGAGGCTGACGAGGAGGCAATGGAAGGGGAACCGTCTTCTTGGGAGAGGAGAGTTGCATGAGAAGACGTCCATCCCTCGACTCAGAGGAATTGTAAGGAGCCGCTGGAGAATCCTTCGAAGGAAGAGAGAGCCAGAAAAGAGCTTCTGCCCCATATACTCCATGTACTCTGAGACAACCTTAGACCATCCAGTCCTGTGAAGCTGGTGGCACTGAGAAGGAAGCCTCCTCTTTGACAATTTTGATCCAAAAATCACACCCTGACAAATGGATAGTAGCTTTATCCAGAATAACCTCCATGGAATCTAATTCAACAAGCACGCAAGCATACATCAGAGTCAAACCATCCAAAGTTCTCGCATCTTCTCCTCCAATCACCCCAAAGCTTGCAACAATGGCCCGGAATATAATTCTAGATATGAAGCCGAACCCCATAAAGCCAAAGCCAAGTCTTCCGACCTTCAATAGCTAAAGTAGTTGCAGAAGATATAGCCTTAGGAGCACAGGTGAACGTCAATTACCCTTTTAGACCTTGTCAAGCTTGAGCCCCTGGCTCTTACAATCAGAGAATGGACTCTTCACCAGGAAGGCTCCATTGCCGAGCTCCCAAATCCACCACTCTCTCATTCCTACCCAATGACTGTGAAGAAGATCCTGAAGGGCTTGATAAGAGACTAGCTGACCATCGTTGGAGGAGTGTAGTTTCAACACTTGGAAGATCAAGCAGTCCTCCATCCAGGCATGTGTCTCAACTACCAATGGTGACCAAGGAACAAAGATTCTACCTGGAAGGTGCTCTCAGTCAAGGCAGACACAAGGTCTAGAGGCTTGGAACAAGGTTTTTGACAAGAGAAATTCTGATGTCCATAGCTCCCACAGAGCAAACACCAAATTCTCTCTCTACATTTCCCGGCCCAATGACCCCTTCCCAAACACCTTAAGCAAGTATCTCTCCCCACTGGTAGAGAGGAAGAAGAAGAGTTCCTTTTCCTGACAAAGGGAGCGGGAATACCCACCCGAGTATTCCTTCTCTGCCACCGAACCAGCGTCCAACCACCTTCCTCCCCCAAAAACCCTTGTCTCCCCACAGGCACTCATCTCACTCCCCTAGGTAGCGACAACAGGCCCCCTTTTTCTGAGGCTTTTGTTGAAGGCGGCTGCTGCTTCTGCCTTATTGCTGTTGTTCTGCTCTGTTTTATTGCTGCTGCTTTTGCTCACCATACATGTGGGACGCTTTTTCTTTGGGTTTCATGCAAGCCACCCTTCTCTAGGTATGAATGCTTGTCTTTTCTTCTCACATCTTATTTTGTTTTCAATAGAAAACTATAATAAAGATAAAAGTTGAGAAACAAATGCCCTCCACCCCTAGACATGCATCCAAGGAAGAGGAGAGGGCATGCATGTACGATTTTGTTTTGCATGTTCTGACAATTTTGCTGTCTTTTTGATAAGGTTGTCATGCCAATTTGAGCATTCAAACATGTGAATGTCTGCATTGCATCCCGGACCATCATGGGATGTGTGTTTTTAACTTTAAGGATGGTCAGTTCACTCCGAGCCTATCTGAAAATCTCTGCATTTAGTTGAAATTATTATGAAAAATATGAGAATGTGTGATGTATTTTGATTGCACCATATTTTGAGAATTTTCTCTGATTTTAGGGTCAAAACCCCTATTTCAGTTTTTCCAAAGTCTGACTCTATCTGAATTCCTCAGCTTTTGTGCTGTGATATGATTGAAAAGGCTTTTGTGAAACTTGAACAATGTCGACTCACTTTATTTTTTGGTGTTTCACCAAATTTTGAAATTTTGGTGTACTAAAAACCCCTATTTTGGCCTTCCAGAAACATTGAAAAGTGCCTGTGTCCCTCAATGTTGTCCCTCAAGACGCAGACGCCACTGATCTCCGCACTTCTGTTTCCTTTGTTGGACTAGGGTCATTGGTGAGTGGCCCAGCCTCATGTAGTCATCATTATGGAGGATGTGAGTCCTATTGACAATGGTCATATTATTTTTCGGGGAGGATATTTTCATTTTATCTGGAAGACAGATTTGGCACCATGCTTTCCATCGAATGCTTCCATTTATCAGCTACTCAGGACTTTCACACATGAGGTGGAAGATATTGAGGTACTTCTTAATCCATAAGTACAGTGTGATTTAGAGTGATCTATCTTAGTTGACTGGGATAGTATGAGAGGATTGGTATTCTACTCTTATCCCTCCTTCCCTCTGTTTGCTAATCGTGTATGGGAGTTCCCTTCTCCAGAGCAGCAAGTCTTTTGGACCACTTGATGCAGATGCATAGTGTTTAGTAGTCATTTTAGCGGATCCAGGCTGGTGGTGTTGCAACAGCAAAGTCCAGACGCTCTCTTGGAATATTCCTTGCATTAACAGAGGAGGAACCTGAGCATGAGATTCTTAGTGAGTCTTGCATTCTAGCCAAGGATGGCAGTACAGGCATCCAGCATATCAGCCAGGCACTGGTCCATTTTGGCCCAATACTAGCCAATAAAAGGTTTTTTATTATTTTTTTTAAATACAAATGACTGTTGAGAAAAGTCCGAGGCAGAAACCTTCGAGGCGGCTAACCCATCCGAGGCGCCTAGGCGGGCCGCCTACGTCTAGGCGGCCGCCTTTTAAAACAGTGGAAGGAGTACAATTTTGTCTCAGATTTAGTTGATGAGGCATCAATGGAACGTTGGACTTTGTACCAAAGTAAAACCCATTCTGTGAGTTGTCAAGGAATTTGATTGGAGCTCTGTGCATGGCATATGTTACTTCAGATTCCAATTGGAAGAATATTGATGGTAATTAGCTTCTCATAGATGATGGATATGCTTCTGCCTTCAAAGATGGCCAGTCAGCTCTGTTCAAGAGGATTAATGATAGAGCAATACTCGCTATGATGTCTCCACTAGAAAGATGTAAGTTTCCAAAATGAGTCCACTTATTAGGGAAAACTGGTTTGCTCACATTACTTGGGATGATGACCATGGTTCTTGACTTGGTCATAGACGAATCAATAGACTACATCATAGACAGAATGATCAAGTCATATCAAAGGAGAAAAGATTATAAATAGAGGAAAAAATGGATGTTTCTTTTAGACAGGGTAAAGAGGAACTTAAGAGTCATCAAGGTCATCCTATAACTATAGATACACCACGAGTTATCACGCTCATTTTATAGTTTGGATACAGGTCATACAGTAGTACATATGCACATACATATTCTGCTCTAGTATTTACACCAGCAATGTCTTATCAGCTACTCCCATGCATAGGGTTCTTGCATGATGTCTTTGCTCAGGAATATGGAACATATGCACATGCATCAGCAAAAGATGAGTAGGGAACAAATATTATAGTGGAAAATGAGACATATCCATCACCTTGCTTTTTTTGATGTACTCAATAGTTTGTGGTAAATGTGTGAATGTACTATTTATATTTAAGAATATATTCAGCTATCTACTGAAAAATAGTCACATCCTTATCAATGATATGCGCAAGTGTGCTTTTTATTGTCCTTATCATTATTGTGTTAAGTTAATCATGTTGAATGGCTAAATATGTGAAATCTAAAGGTTTTTTTAAGAAATATAAGATTATCAGGGTCCCTGTCAGTATTCTCAATCTCTTCAGGATCTCTTCCCTTCGGTCTTCAGAGATAATGTGAAGATCTGATATGACTGGGGCGGGGAATGGGAGAGTTGATAACACTGGCTTTCGCTTGGGAGTGGCAACCCAAGAGGTCATGTGTTAGATTCCTACCACCCTTGTCCAGGGGGTTGAGCCAGTAATATCCTCATCCCCACCCCAGCCGCGACCTGGGGTTTATTGTAGCAAGCGGTGTAAAAAGGCAATACAGGTAAATGGCCCTGCTAAGACTCAAACTTGGGTCACTGGGTGTCCTGCCTTGAGCCTCAGCCAACTGCACCAGGTTCCCCATTAGCAAGGAAGAGAGAGAGAGAGAGCTGATTTCTGTGATCACAAGGTAGAGAGATAGAGAGTGTTCTGGATATCATTCCTAGCTTCAGCCCATGGCTAGTAAAGTCTTCAAGGACCGCGGAAATTATTCTGCTTCACAAGACAATGTGCTGGTAAAACATGCAGTTGTTTTACCCGCTGTTGCAGACAATGTGCTGGTAAAACATGCAGTTGTTTTACCCGCTGTTGCATGCTATCTGTTGTAATATTTGGCTAGAGAGAAGTGAGAACATTTTCAATGAAGGTTAACCAATGCAGAAGAACATTTTTTTGAGGTTCATTCAGATATCATCATTTAGAAGTTGTAGGGACTTTTTTTTATCTCTCTCTCTGTGAGAGAAGGAGCTCCACAAACTATCTAGTCAAAGGCGAGAGACGACCGAGACAACCCTGGGCTCACTTCAGCCTCAAATGCCTAAGCGATTGCCTAAGTGTTTAAGGCGATGTGTTCTCTCATAAATCACTATAAAGGAAGAAAATGGCAATACAAGGAAAATAAAAGAAAACATCCAAGATAATCATATGTAAGGCTATGAGAAGCAGTGATCATGTCCAACATGTAATGTCCCAAGACCATCTACTATTCATATAAGTAGTGAATGGTCTTAGAAATCATCAAAAATAAGACAAGATGTGACATCATGTAAGAGAAAAAGGACACTAGACATTGTTAAAAGAGTCATTAGCCACTTTGAAATAATTGTTAATAAGAAAAAATAGTACCACATAATTAAAAAAGAAACAAATATATGGCATAGATATCATAGGCAAGTGCCTAGGTGAGTGAGGCGACCATAAAGCAAGGCACAAGGATGGTAATACCAGTATCGGTACCGGTATTGGAGGGTACCGATACTGATACGTACCGGTATCGGTACCGGCCGTATCAGCCAGTATCGGCCGGTATCGGGTCCATTTTGGCACAGTACCAACCCTACCGGGCCAGTATCGGCCGGTATCGGTCCCCTTAGTATGGTATCGATACCTACCGATACCAATACGTATCGGCCGATACGTATCTGTATCGGCCGATACTGCCAACCATGGCAAGGCCACCTCAACCTACTTCATTGCCTAGGCGAGCGAGGCGATCGCCTTTGATAACATAGTCCACAAACCACATTTGCTGCAACTAATGTTAAATTAAAACATTTGTCCAAGTCTTCATTAAACTTTCCTCAAGAAAAAAAAAAAAAAAAAAAAACTTTGGACATTCTTTTAAGGAAACTAAACAGTTTTTGTCTGTCCCATGAGGGTTACCTCCTCTTGCCTCTCTCCCTCTTTCTCTTACTCTCCCTCTTTGCTGTGAGATGCCAAAATCCCACAGGCATATGAAGGAGATGCCAATGGGCACGAAAAGAAAAATGTATCCCTCATCCTAGATGGTAGTGCAGGTAGATGTGGTGATGAGAAGGAGAAGGGGGCAGTCTATGGAGGAATTTGTGGGTTCAGATGCCCTGGGTATAATCTTCATCGGCCTTAGCACATGGGCCTTCAGACCACGATAAGGATTCTCAACCTCTCCATTTGCTTCATCTGCAATGCAGCCATGGGCACCCACTCCAAGCTCCTTGCCTCTTTCTCCATCCTCTCTGCATCACCTTCCACAGTGATGTCTTCCAGTCAACACCTGCCATCCCCATCAACACCTTGGCGGGTGCCCTCTCCAACCTCAGCATAGAGTTCCGCATCCACTTCTACGTCCTCTCTGATGCCACCTCCTAAAGCAGCAGCATCCAGTCCACATTCAGCCTTCCTGATAGACACTTGCCGAGCAACATCTCCAAACTTAGCATCATGTCCCTCGCTCAATTCTCTATTCTCTTTGGTCTCATCGACCACGGCAGTATGCAAACATCATCTGGTCCACACTCAGCCACATAATTAGGCCCTTATAGAGCCCTGTGATGAATTTTGACAAGGGGAGGAAGGAGAAGACAAGGGGATAGAGATGGTTGCAGCTCTAGTTGTTCTTTTAATTATCATGCAGTTCTGTCAAAGAGGTCTAGAACATGTTTTCAAAGAAAGGGTGGATTGTACCACCAATTTTATTGAAATAAAGAGAGGTAGTACAATCGAATTGTTAGGGGAGATTCCTCAAAAAAAATATAACTTAAAAAACATAATTCACTTAACACCAAGTTCCCTTTTTCAAGACTCGAGAGAAATCCTTATAATATGCCGACACCAATTAAAAAGCAAATTGATAGCTTTAATGCAAATGGTTTCAAAAGAGGTCTAGAACTACTTATAGCATTTTTAAAACTAAAAGAAAATTTTCAATGGTCTACTTTTGGGGAAGAAATAATCATAAAGGAAAAAAAAGGTTCCCAAACACCCTACTAGGCAAGGGCAGGAACATACATTTCTTCTCTTTTCTTGACAGGAACCTAGATGAAGTTGACATGAGGTCCATGTAAGCTGTTGAGGCATGCCAAGCACACATGAACTATTCGAATAGTAACAGACGTACAGGGTGTTGCCTCAGTGCTTCTCTATGTAGGTTAATGGTAATCAGACTCATTATCTCAGAAGAAACCACCACAGACTCCATTACCTTCTGCCATCGATCACATTTTGCAAACTTGAATTCCCAACAGACTTTGCATCAGTTCCACTCGTCCCACAATGCATGAGTTTTGTGCATAGACTTTCAATGAATAGATCTTTTTGTCTTCCCATCACCAAGTCACGTCCATTCATACATGCCATCCCACTTCTACTTAGCATTCCACTAAATGCACTGAACACTTATTTGGCAACTTGATCACCATTGTGTTTGTTATTGTTCATTAATAAAGTGATTTCTAACTAAAGGGAGAGGGTAAAAGAAGAAAACATCAACACAGGATATGACGTACATGAGGCCAGCCATAACAAAAGATTTCCCAAGGGCAATGATAAGGGATATGTGACCCTGCTCCTACAACTGACCTACACTGGATATATACACTATACATATACTGTGAAAACAGGTGACCTAAAATCAAGATGATCCGTGAACACAACACAATCAAATCAAGTTACAATAATTATTCGGATTTTTTACTTTTTAACATAGTTGCCAAGGGATGTAGCTAGGCGTCGCCTAGGCGCCTGGAGCAAACCCAAGGCCAAGGCGCAGAGGCACCTTTCCAAACAACCAAAAAGTGCCCAAGGCACTGGCTTGAGTGCAAGGATGGTAGTACTTGTATCAATACTTGTATCGGTAGGTACTGATACCGATATGTATAGATATCAATATCGGATGTATTGGTCTATTTCTATGTTATCAAAGGTGAGTGAGGCGTTCGCCTAGGCGATGAGGCGAGGCGAGGCGAGGCAAGGCGGTGGTAAGTCACCTTGCTTTGCCCTATGTCGCCTAGGCGAACGATGAAATCGCCTCATTCGATGAGGTGCTCGCCTCCATGCACCTTTGGCGCCTTAATCGCCCCATTCGCCTCAAGCCAGTCCGCTCGGCCCAATTGGCCCAGCCCAAAGGGGCCAATCCCTTGCCTATCTATCCCCCTGACCCATTAACCCACCCCCCATCCCGATTGAAACCCTAGCTCATTTGTCCTCTACCCGCTCCACGGTTCTCTCCGACCCCGAGCGCCCATTCCACGGTGCCTCCCCGGTGACGGTGACGGCGCTCCACTCCAGCCCCGGCCACGCAGACGACTAAGGTACCCTCCAACGATGGCAAATCTAGGTAAGCCTCACACACACTCTCTCTCTCCCCCACCCTCTCTCTATCTCTCTCCCCTCCCCTGACCCTCTCACTCTCTCTGTCTCTCTCCCTGTCTCTCTTCCTTCCCCCGAGTCCCGACCCTCTCACTCTCCTTATCTCTCTCTCTCTGTCTCTCTCCATGTCCCTCTTCCCTCCCCCGAGTCCCAACCCTCTCTCTCTCTCTCTCTCTCTCTCTCGCTCTCGCTCTCCCCTCTGGCCCTCCCCCAACCCTCTCACTCTCTTTGCCTCTCTCCTCTCCCCGAACCTCTCACTCCCTTTCTCTGTCTCCCACTCACTGTCTCACTCTTTTTTACTCTCTACCCAGCTCTCGCACTCACTATCTCACTCTTTCACTCTGTCCATCTCCCCCTCACTCTCGCTTTCATTCTCTGTCCAGCTCTCCCACTTTCACTCTCTGAGAGACAGTCACTCATTGTCTCACACTCTGTACCTCTATGTTGATATCATGTTTATAATACGTTTATATTATGTTTCTTTAGCACTATGTTGATAAAATTTTATTATAGTGGGTTTAATTAGTAGCAAAATTTTCATGAATTTGTTTATTACATTTTTTATTGATTAAATTTTATTTCAATTGACTTGATTTAAAATTATCTGGTTATATTTGAATGCATGCATATGTCATTTTGTATGATTTTATTTCTATTTTTTACATTTTATATAAACATTTGAAGTATTTATATGTTTAAAAGAAAAAGGTCACCTCAAATGCCTAAGCCATCACCTAGGCGTTTGAGGCTGAGGCGAACCCCCGGTCGCCTCGGTCGCCTTATGCCTCTGGCTACATAGGTCCATTTTAGCCTAGTATCAGCTAATTAAAAAAAATTATTTTTTTAAATGCAAATAAGTGTATCAGGATACCCCCAAGTATCACATCGATGCTCACCAATACCGATATGTATCGGTATCGGCCGATACTATACCAATACATCCAACCATGCTTGAGTGGCCCAGGCGACCCAAGGCACCCTCCCGGGCCGCCTTGGCACGCTTGGACCTGGTTTGATCCGATTGGGTCTGGATTCATTTGGATCCCTTTAAAGAGCCCCCCATGCCCCAAGCCCCAATTCAATCCCCCATATACTCCGACCCTTCTAGGGTTCCTACCACCTGTTGTGCCTCTCGGGCCCTCGGCCCTCTCCACTGCCACTACCATCGAATGCTGCTGCAAAACCCCACCATTGAATGCAACCGCTTCTCCACCTTTCTCTACTGTCCAGTGCCGGTAAAAGGTTGGCCCCTCTCTTTCAACCACGCCCTCTAACCCCATCTACTTGACCCTAATAGGGTTCCTATGGCCCATCGTACCTCTCAGCACTATCTTTAGAAGATTGTGTGATGACCCAAAGATCAAAAGAGATAAAAAAAAAGAAACAAGAGACTATGGATCAAATACAACAGTAGCAAAATGATCTTCACAAAAGTCACTATGTTTAAGGCTGTGTTTGGATAGTTTCCAATTGGAAGTACTTTTGCACTTCCATTTAGTTATTGTTGGGGGAAAGCTATTGGATCTTCGAAGCCATTTATATAGTATTTAGATGTGTTTTAACTTCCAACCAAAAGCTACAAAGTGGAGCTTCCAAGCTTGGGGCAAAGGTGAGATTGTTATAAAAAAGTTGACTTGTAACAAACTAAAATTAGTTATAAGTCAAGAAGTTTTGCCAAACACACCCTACTTGTAATTGTAGATGTTACGAGTCAAAAGTGGCTTATGCTATCCTCGTAGACTTCAGAAAGAGAGACTATTCTTTCTTTTCAAGTCGCAAACACAGACACTAGCAAACTGAAATTTCAGAGGACCCAAAAAAGATTAAAGAATACTCTAGAGAAGTTGGACTATAAGAGGCCAAGGCATTCAGTATCCGCTGACTACAGCCACAAAGCAAATGTCACGAGATGATAATTGTACAGAAACATGGTGATAAAAACCAGTCATTATTCCCCACTCATGATAGCTTCTGAATGGCGGTGCACATCCAGAGTGCAAATAGCAAAAACATTACATAAAAAACAGAAAACCCAGACAAGCACGCGCAACAGATGAAAGCAGTACCTCATCTTATTTTCTCTCTGGATTTTAGTAATCTTTTCATCCTGCTTAATGCCCTGCGTAGCAAATTACAAGGAAAACAAGCATCCCCATCAGGACAAAAACCTCATGATGCACGAAAGAGAATAGAACAAGAACATACTAACAAATAAAATAAACCCGAAAAAAAAACGCATATTTGAACTCCTTCCACCCAAAAACCCACAGCGCACACACAATTGTTTGATCAAAAGGGAAAAAATAGAGCTTGCACCAGCACTAGCTTACAAGATGCGATTTTTACGATAGAAACCAAAAAAAGGGAACTTTCTGAACAAGCTAGAAGAAGAAGAGGCAGCGGCGGCGGCGGACCTGCTCGGCCGTGAGCTCCTCGGGAGCTTCCAAGTCGGAGTCGGCATCCCTCACCCCTGCCATCTCCACTGTTTCACTCCTCCCTTCTTTCTCTCCTCTCTCTCTCTCTCGCTCTCGCTCTCGCTCTCAAACAGTGAAGGGTCGAAGCCCAGGCGGGAGCGCCAACACCCCTGCGTTGTTCAGTCTATATATTAACCTAAATGCGTGCCAGCGGTGCAATTGTGCAAAGACTCCAAACCGGACCCAACGGTGACGGTTTTGGGAACCAAAAGAAAAATTATTTTAAATCCCCCTGTGAGATTGTTTTCCGTCTACAAAGAATTTCATATACCAACATGGCCGCCCTTGTATTTCAGAGAACTTAAGTTTCACCTTCTCACCAAGGGGTGGCAACATGTCAAGACGAGAAGAACTTTGACAAACTTAAGTTTGGCTCAACAAAAAAATTTCAAACTCGAGTTGAATCCGAGCTTCAATTTAAGTTTAAATCTAAGCTTGAGTTTGAACTTGACAGAGAAGAATCGAGCTCCAACTAATTGGTGTTGGGTTTTTACTTAATATTATGGTCCACTTGCGGTCAATGGGCCACACACAACACACCATAAGATGTAGTTAGTAGATTACGGTTGTTGCGTTTAACCCATAAGGTGCCCATTAGGATTCTTTAATGGGTGGGATCTATTTTAGATTAAATGAGATCGGTCCCTTCTCTCTATATAAGAAGTCGATGACTCTCCATAAAGTCATACGCATCAAGTGAGATAGAGAAAGGAAACAAGTGGGAGATGTGCTCGGGTTACATGCATCTCCATGTCCAGCGTTCGTGCACGTGTGAGGATCAGCTTCCTCGTCGTCTTCCTCCTCCTTCTACGCCAAAGAGGGATATCTTCTACTGCAAGTATTCCTACATCCCTAACATGTAGTATTAAAGCCCGTGTCGGTGATTTTTGAGACTCTTATTTGATGTGTTTTTCTTGTTTTCATCTATGTACGAATGAGAAAAATATGGAGTTATTTCTATTAAAAAAAAATGGAATTGTGTAACGGTGACGAATGTCGCCGTGAAGGAATGGGCAACGCAAAAGAACGGCGCTGAATGCTGCGCAGTGCGCCCGGGTGCAATGCCTGCAAGCATGTGCCTACGCAAGGGCGCTGCCTAGTGCTGAGCAGGCGCCCTGTGAGTGGCGGGCCCAGCGCGGGCGGGTGCCCTGCACCGAGCACCGCCCAGCGCGGGCGTGCGCCCTGCGCGGGTCCGACGCCCTGCACAGGGCGTGCCCAACGCAGGCTACACCTAGCAAGCACCTGTGTAGGCGGTGGGCTCCACTGCGATGCCCACTGGAGACCCATTCAATACTTTTTAAAAAAAATGTTGTAGGGGGGCAGCCGACAGCCAAACTCCGCCATACCATGTCTCCGACGAGGTCTCCGGACGATGGGGGGTAGCGGCTCTTCACCTCCTAACATTTCTCCCCAAAAATGTAATTGTTTTGGAGAGAAAGTTAGGGGAGGTTGAACATGAGCCATAAAAGACCATAAAGCCCCCATGTTTAAATTCTAATATTAAATCATCCAATAAAGGTTTAACGGATCCAATTTATTAGGTCTCTTTGGATTTTTATGTTGGATTTAGATTAGATTCCGTAATGGATCTTAGTTAATGGGTTTCAAATATAGATTTTGGTTAAGAATCCGACCCGACCCCAATTCGTTAATCCGTTAAGATGTGAATCCATATCATTTATATCCGTTAATGTTAATCCTTTAAGATTTAAAACTATGTAATTTTAATTTCTTAATTTATCCTTATTCTTTAGTTCACTAATGGTAACTTGCAGGGTCCATTAAGTTTTGGATCTTAGGCCCATTAGTGGTCTTTAAAGTGTACATGGTCATTTTTTTTTAAACAGTTTGGATACATAAACAATTACAGTAGATATGTTTGCAATTATGGTTTATTTCTGCAAACAGAAATAGATATTTATGTAACAACATGCTATAAACTTGTGTTTTGTCCATTTTAATTTAATTTTGAACTTGATTAAAGTATATTCATGGACTAATAATTGTTGCAGTAAATTTACGAGATATTTTTGTGATAATTTGACATCTTTACAGTTTTTATTTATGCATGAATATCTCCATTTTAGATTGCAATAATTATTATATTTATGTCATTTTGCTCATATTAAGTGTTAATTTGATGTTATTATGTAGTTTTGTGGTGAATTTTAGATTTTTAAATGATTAGATAGACCACCAAAGCGGCACTAATCATGAGGAATGCTAAAATTTTATCATATTAAGTTTTAAATAGTGTCATTAATGAGTATTTTGGTTATTTGTTATCATTCTAATTAAGAGAAGGATAATTATAATTGAAAGTGTATAAGTTGATCACCAAAGTGGCCTTATCATGGAGAATAATAAAATATTCTCATTAAAAAATTAAAATGATATTAATTTTTTTGTGTTCTTGACTTGATTGTAGATTTCAACTCCCAACGGAGTATCTATTTTCATGTCATGAGCAAGATATAATAAAATTTATATGCATGACGACTCTTGAGAGTTTTGTACCCCAAGATATTCTCTCTTGACATCAAAATGTATATAAATTTTAGTTCTATCACTTAAGTTAATTTCTTGCTTGGGGGGTTTGTCCATTAGCATATTATAATTTTCTCCCAAAGAAGATATTATAATGATGCAACCGGACGACTTGTTAAAGTAGTTCATTTCATTTGCTGAATTACTTTACAATTTAATATACTATCTCATAGCTTGCTATATTTGTTCCATTATTTTATATGTGAGCATGTGTTTGTTTATTTCAGTTGTTTCTCCTTTGTTTACACCTTTTACTGTCAATGTATTTTATCTGAATAGCACTAATTTCACTGAATGGAAACAAAGGGTACTATTTGCTTTGAGTTTCATGGACTTAGACTTGGCTTTACGTCAGGATATGCCAGTTCCACTTACTCCATAAAGTTCAATGGAATAACAGACTCATCTTGAAAAATGGAAAAAATCCAACCATCTCTACCTTCTATTCCTTCGAGGACATGTTGGACAGAACATTAAGGGATTTATCCGAAAACAAACCACTACTAGTGAATTTCTTAAAGTCATTGATGAACAATTCATAAGTTCTGATAAAGTCAAAGCCAACACTTTCAGATACTTTCCTAATCAATTTCATTCTCAACTCTCTACCTAGTGAATATGAGACATTCAAGATCTCCTATAACACACATCAGGTTAAGTGGTTTGTCAATGAATTGATGACCATGTGTATCAAAGAGGAAGAGAGATTAAGAGGAGAGAGGAATCATGTTATTTTGTTTACCTCTCATAAAGTTAAAGATGGATCAAGAAAGAAGAAGGGTGTCGAGAAGAAGGACAAGAAGAAAAACAAGTCAAAAATTAAAAATGACAAATGCTTCTTCTGCAAACTACCTAGACACGTTAAGAAAGATTGTCTGAAAAAGAATGTATGATTTGAAAAGAAAGGTAATCTCTCATCTTATGCTTGCTAAGAGTCTCATTTAGTAAATGTTCCTAAAGATACAAGGTGGATTAACTCAGGTTCTACTGCCTATGTTGCCACTTCTATGTAGGGACTCCTTTTCCAAAGGCCTCCAAATGAAGGTGAGCATAGTATCTTTTCAGGAAATAAGACCCGCTCACAAGTCAAGGCCGTAATAACTTATAGGATTTAGAAAACACTCTTTATGTACCATATTTTAGTAGAAATTTGGTTTCATTATCAAAACTTGATTCAAAACAAGTCAATTTTGGAAACTCTCCAGTTGAATTAATTAAAGACTGTATTGTTATTAGTACTGGTTTTCTATCTGATGGTTTATATAAATTGTGTCTTAGCAATGTGAATGAACAATCTTATAATATCCTGCAACTTAAGTTCTTATTGGCAACAAGCGTGATAGAGTTAATGAAGATTCATCTATGTTATGGCATAGGAAATTAGGACATATCTTCATTAAGAGGCTTAAGAGATTAGTGGGAGAAAGAGTGCTACATACTCTTGATTTCACTGACTTTGTGACATGTGTTGATTGCATTAAAGGAAAACAAATACACACGCCTAATAAAGATGCCACTAGAAGTTCTGGAATTCTAAAAATTATTCACACTAATATCTGTGGTTCGTTTTCACCCTGTCTAACTGGTGAGAGGTACTTTGTCACTTTTATAGATGACTATTCTAGATTCATATATCTCTATTTAATTCTTGAAAAGATAGATATTTTCAATGTCTTTAAGGATTTTAAGAAGGAAGTATAGAAACAATCAGGAAAAATAATCAAGATAGTCAAGTCTGATAGAGGTCGTGAGTACTATAGTAGATATACAAAGATGGGACAAAGGCCAGGACCATTACCTAGATTCCTTAAAGAGGTAGCTCATATCAGAATGAGGTTGCATAAAGAAAAAATCAAACGCTTAAGAAAATGGTCAGGGTAATGTTAAGTCATTCTACTCTTCCTTTATCCTTATGGGGTGAGGCCGTTAAGACAACTACACACATTGTGAACAAAGTTCTTACGAAGGCTGCACCTAAGACTTCCTATGAGTTATAGTGTGGTAAGAAACCTTCTGTGAGTTACATGTGTACAGAAGGATGTTCAGCTGAGGCTAGACCATACAATCTACAGGAAAATGCTTTTTATCTTAGAACATCCAGTGGATTCTGCATTAGTTATCCAGAGAGATAAAAAAGGTATAGATTTTATTATCTATCACATGTTCCCATCATTATAGAGATAGATAAGGCAATGTTTCTTGAAGACGGCAGGGTTAGTGGGAGTGGACCTTCTGGAGAGATTTCTTTTGAGGAGTTATAGGATCAGGATGAAAATAACAACATTTTTTCCATATTCATTGCTCGAAATGATATTTTGGGGGAGCAAGTACTTGTAGTTAATCCACCCCAAGTTACTTTAGAGTCAGAGGATGTTGTAGTAGTTGACCAACCACCTCCTCAAGTGGATCAAGGGCCAACACTGCGTTGATCTGAAAGAGTCAGGAGACTTGTTATATCTGATAAATTCATAGTGTATCTACAGGAGGACAGTATAGACATGGGTGACATTGATGATCTAATGACGTTTTCACAAGCCATGAAAAGTAAAAAATATGCCTATTGGTTTGAAGCCATGAAGGAAGAGCTTGACTCAATGGCTAAAAATCAAGTATGGGATCTCGTTGACTTTCCAAAGGGGTCCAAACTTGTTAGATGTAAATGAATATTCAAAACTAAAGTAGACTCTAAAAGTAAAGTTATAGCGATATAAGGCTAGATTGGTGGCTAAAGGTTTTACTCAAAGGGAAGGCATTAATTATGATGAGACCTTCTCTCCAGTTTCTAAGAAGCTCTCATTCAGAATAGTCATAGCCTTGGTAGCTCATTTTGACTTAGAGTTACATCAAATGGATGTGAAAACGGCTTTTCTCAATGGGGACTTAGATAAAGAAGTGTATATGGAGCAGCCTTAAGGATTTCGTGCTGAAGGGAAGAACACTTGGTATGCAAATTAAAGAAATCAATTTACGGACTTAAGCAAGTCTCCTGCCAATGGTTCATAAAATTTAATGAAATCATATTGTCTTTTGAGTTTAAGGAAAATATTATTGATGAATGTTTGTACCTAAAGGTCAGTAAGAGCAAGTTCATCATCTTGCTTTTATGTGTGGATGACATTTTGCTTATTAGTAGTGATCTTGGTTTCTTGTACGAAACGAAGGCTTCCTTTTTAAGAACTTTGAGATGAAAGATATGGGTGATACCTACTATATTTTGGACATTGAAATCACTAGAGATAGACCCTCATGCACTCTTGGTCTTTTTCAGAAAGTTTATGTCTCAAAGGTCTTGAAAAGATTCAACATGCAGTCATGCGCACCCGATAAAGTACCTATTGTAAAATTTGATAAATTCAGTGAATTGCATTGTCCCATAAATGACTTAGAAAAGAAGTAGATGGAGCATATCCCATATGCTTCAGCAGTTGGGAGCTTGATGCACCTTCAGACTTGTATACGTCCAGATATTGTTTTTGTCATGAGTATGCTCAGTAGGTACCAGAGCAACCCAAGCATGGATCATTGGAAAGCTGTCAAGAAAGTCATGTGTTATCTTAAAGGCACAATGGATTACATACTCACATATAGGAGGTCAAATCAGTTGGAGGTCATTGTATATTCAGATGCTGATTTTGCTGATTGTCTTGATTCGAAGAAGTCCATTATAGGCCACATCTTCCTCTTAGCAGGGAGAGCTATACCCTGGTGCAGTGAGAAGTAGAGTATTATAGTGGCTTGCATCATGGCAGCTGAGTTTATTGCTTATTTTGAGGCTAGTGTACAGGACATTCAGTTGCAGAATTTGCTCACATGTCTATCATTTGTTGATTTCGTCTATTAGGATTTACTGTGACAATTCCACTATGATCTTCTTCTCTAATAACAATAAGGCGTCTAAAGGAGGTAGAGTCTTGGATATCAAGTAGTTTGCCCTTAAAGACATAGTGAAGAATCATGAGGTATCTATAGAACATATTGGGACATATCTTATGGTTGTTGACCCATTCACTAAGTGACTACCTGCTAGCACTTTTTGTAGTCATGTGATTCAGATAGATCTTGTCAGTTCTCTCGATATGTTTGACATTTTTAGTTTGACACATACAGTTATTTGTGATCATATTTATATCATGATTCTTCTATTGTTTTCTGTCTATTCCATTTATTGTATATAAATGTTGGTTATGGATTAGATAAATATAAAAAGATACATGATAATATCATATAATCATGTCACGATAGAATATAACATAACAAGCTTTAACTAACATAGTGATCATGACAAATCATGGCATGGTCGAAAGATTGTGGCGGAGCATGGCATGGCGTGAGTATAAACATAAAGATCATGGCATGACATCATAGCGTGACTTGACTTGATCATGCATAGCATCATGGCATGGCTTGACTTGATTATGACATAGCATCATGACATGGCAACATAGCATGGCATTATGGCGTGACTTCATTTGATCATGCATAACATCATGGTGTGGCATAAGCACAAGCATAATCATGGCATAGTTACAAGATCATATTATAGCATGAAGTTGTAAATAAATATAGCATACGAACAACATGTATCTTTTTACTTATTTAACGGACATGCATCTAAACCATAATATGAGGAGGTTAGCATGACATGCAGCTAGCGGTAAGGCAAATCCCCACTGGCGTTTCCACTACGTAGCAGGGGGACCCACCCGTCCCACATGGATCGGAAGAACTGTAACTGAACATGATCGTGTATATCATCATCTTATTACTTATTTAACTGGATAGACAAAGGATTCTAGAGGTGGCCCTCACAAGCTCAAAGGATGGTTCCACGCTATGGCGGCTTCACCTCTAAGGGTAGCTCTTTCCATAGGTAGTCATTTCCTCCAAGGGGTGGCTCCACGCTACGGTAACCCTTTCTATAGGTAGCCCTTTCCTCCAAGAGGTGGCTCTACATTATGGCGGCTTCACCTCGAAGGTAGCCCTTTCCTCCCATAGCAACCTGCGTGGCACTTAGTGTTAGTTTTAGGTGGCCTACAAGCCAATCTGACTATGTAAATCTCGTTCATTTATTAATATAATGGCATAATATTCATTATGTGTAAATCGCATTAATTATCATTTCATAATGAAGTCCGTGAATATGTGCTATAGTGATCAGATTATGATGAGATCATACTAATAAAACTGATCACTTAAACACACATATTCTTAATCGTTCCTAGTCGGAGGATATCCGAGAAGGACATCGGATATCCGGTTAGACTAGTACATATTACTCCTGCTCATATGATGAGAGTGACGGATCTCATAAGTAACTTGTGTGGAGACACTGAGGCGAATCTGTAGGTGCTCATTGGAGAATGAGTTCACTGAACTGATCCGACTGAATCGCTGGATGGTATTGTACCTCACTGTCAACCAGCTTGATTCTATTGTCGCAGTTGCGTGGATGGTCCTCGGACCTGAGACACCAAGGACACCTTGTCGGTGGACTTCTGTGCTTTGACCTTGGCTTACGAATCTCTAGCCATGGGATTATAATACGCCAAGGATTGGGTACAGCGGAATACCATCGAAGGGAATTGTGTGTCAATAAGGAATCATTCGCTTTCGGTACTTAGAGAGAGAATGCTCTAGGAAGGATGCGCGAAAGTCCCTGGCCAGGGCGGACGATAATATCGGGAAAGGAGTTTTCCGATATTCATCAGCGGCATCCAATCCAAGTGAGTCGACCGGTTAGGGTTTGACAGCTCGCCATACCCTGAGTTGACTCGAGAGCATTGTACGAATGAAGGATTATATCCACGCGGTAACTGTCGGCGGAAAGGTTTCAAGAGTGGGTTACTTAACCCCAATACCTTCCGGGTTCACGCGGTGTTGCTTGGCACCCAACGTGATCGGAGGCCCGGTCGAATTCGATGTGCGACATCAATTCGATTGATTAATTAATTAATAAAGGGTTATTAATTGATTGATAAAGCCAGTGAGGAGTCACTGGACTTGATGGGCCATTAACTGGACTGGTACTTGGGCCTAGAGGGTCACATGCAAATGATTCTCAAGGCGATGGATAAATAAGTAGATTTTATACAAATCGGGGGTTTTTATGAAAAACTGCGCGGTTAGTATAAAACATAGCGAACGGGCTAAGCAGGCCAAGCTGCTGTTAACCCTAGCCGCCCCTCCTCAGTTTTTGTCTCTCTTTAGCGTCCAGACAGATCAAGATCTGCTCCGCCGCTTCTCCGAATCCCGTTCGACGGGAAATCGTCCGCGCGTTGCGGCGATCGTTGTGGAGACCGGCGGAGGTTTCGTGGGCTGCGAAGAACGAGGAACGTGAGGATATCCATCGCGGGGAGGATCGCGTGGACTTCGCTAGAGGCTGGGCACTTGCGCGGCTTGCGGTGTCGCACCGACGGAACAGAACGGTTGCGGATTCGAATCCGCACACAGTGAGAATCGATTATCCGATAATCGTAGTTTTTAGTTTTTCGAAATATGAACGGATCACTGTTTAATATTCTATTTTCCGTTGCGTGAGCAATCCGGAGAAACCCGAGAAAACCCAATAGTGGTATCAGAGCCAGGTTCCACTGTTTCTCGTCCCGTTTTGGTTTCCGAATTAATTTTTCATGATATTATTCCATGCTTATTATCCGATTGTAACAACAGAAAAGTGTTCATAAGATGAACATAAATAATAAGATTATTTTTCTATAATTTTTTCGGATTTTATTGGGGTATTTCCTGTTCTTCATGTGATGAAGAACAACATGACTTTTGCGGCTTCAATCCGGCATCCCCAATCGTTGGAGAGGTGGCCTTGCATCCCAGAACATCCTGGGAATGTCGCCGATCTCCACCGGACCGGTGGCCGGCCCCGATGAACCCTCTTGTGATGGCTATAGAGAATCCCATCTCATTCTTCTTCGAAAACTGTTTTTGAAAACCTTGATAAATGGAGGAGGATGGCAGGTTCGAGCAAGGGGCCCTGCTCACCGCCGGTGTCACAGCCAGCGCCGGGGGTCGCCGGCGCCGGAGCTTCATCGGCGCACCAGGGCGGGGCCGGGGCCGGCCGCTGGCTGCGCCGGAAGTTCCCCTCCCGCCGCCATGGAACCTGCAAGTCAGGTTAGGGCTCGGGTGGGGGGGAGGCGACGGTTTGGGGGCGGTTCGGGGCCGGTCCGACCGGCCCGCCCCAGCGCCGGACGGGGCGGCCACAGGGTGGCACGGGCTCGAGCCAAGATGGGGTGGCTCGAGCCTGGCCCGAACCATGGCTCAGCCAAATGGCTGAGCCCCTTACACAAATTCAAAAATCCCCCCCTTTAAACCCCTAGCCCAATTAAAATTAAATTTGGATTTTAATTTAAATTCAAAATAAGTTTTGAAATATTTAATTTATTATTCAAATTTAATTATTAAGGCTTAATTAATGATTTTGAATCATTATTAACAATTAGCAATCATATAATTAGAGTTGATTATTAGATTAAAAGTTAACCTAATAATTAACTTTAATTAACTAATTTAATTGTTAGATTAGTGATTAATAATTAATAGTTTAATTGTTAAATTATTAATTATTAACATATCTAATTGATAATTAGAATTAGTTATTAATTTAATTGTTAAATTAATAATTAATTTTAATTAACTAATTTAAGTGTTAAATTAGTAGTCCTTGATTAATTACTGTTAGTCATTAATTTAATAGTTAAATTAATGATAACTTTAATTATCTAATCTAAGAGTTAGATTAATTAATTATTAATTAGTTAGTGTTACTTATTGGTTTAAGAGTTAAATTAATAATTAACATTAATTACCTAATCTAAGTGTTAGATTAGTAGTTAATAATTAATCATGGTTGATTATTAATTTAAGTGTTAAATTATTAATTAACTTTGTTGGATTAATCTAAGAGTTAGATTAGTCTTTAAATAGTCTAATTGTTAGATTATTAATGAGGTTTGATCTAATTGTTAGATTAGTTATTAGAATTGTTCTAATTTGCATGAAATAATCTGGAATTATTAATTCGGAGTGTGTGCACATGTGATGTGTGTTTATTGCTTTTAAATTTTGATTTAATTGCATGTTAAGATAATTAAAAGTGTTTTCGAAATTCAAATACCAATTTTGATTGGATCCCAATTTTTTTTTGAAAGCCAAAGTTATCTATTTTTGAAAACTCTTTTATTTTAGCCATGTGATGTGCTGAATCATGTGTGGGATGTTTAAAACACACCGTGGTCATGGATATGCACTTATTTAATTGTTCATGTGATGAATGATGTGTTTGTGTGGATCGTGGATGTATGATTGTTTATTAATTGTTAATAAATAGAGATATGTGAATCTCTCCCTCTCTCATTCTCCGATGTATTTCTACCTCCCTCTCTCTTGTACTCGCCATAAGGCTCTCTTCTAATTACATGTAATTCTAGAATTAATGTAATTTGATCGAGGCAACCGAGGAAGGAGCGAGGACGATCCACAGCTGCAACCAGGAAAGCGAAAAGATGGAGATCTCTTGCCTATGCGCTTGCAGGTTATCTAATATAATTGTTGTGTTAGATTGTGTGTGCATTTGATTGTTGGCTCCAATCAAATCCACTGTGCTATCCATGACCATACTAATGACATGTATGAGATGCATTGTTTTCTTTTGATTATGAATCAAAGCAGGTATAGTATTTAGTAAATATATACGATGTATTTATATACTATCACCTAAGAGAAACTAAGATAAAAGTTATCTAAATATCCTCAGATAAACTTTAAGCCGTAACGCGAGTAGTTAAGAACTTACCGCGTAGTCCACCATCGTTATTGTCATAGGATTCGAATCACTTTAGGCAGGTTTGTTGTACTATCCACAAGGCCTGCTTAATTGGGAGGAGAAACTGTGGCTATGGCATTAGATGCCTATATGATCGGGGTAGAGGAACCATGTAGCTTTGTTGTGCTATCCACAAGGGCTGCATGCAAATCTATGCTCGTCGTGTAACGATGGTTAGCTTAGACCAGAATTAATGGTTTGTTGTGCTATCCACAAGGCCATTAAATCTCTGGGGACCGAAGCCATGATCAGATATTGCAAGGAGTTGCAAGTCCCATGAGTTGGGTGCTCTCTGATTGTATTACAGTTTGTTGTGTTATTCACAAGGCTGTAGTGCAAGTCATTGAGATTCTGATCCCCACTAGGAGACTGTCGGCGTCTCCCGTTCTGTATAACTGAGGGTTATACAGTCCGTCGAAAATTAGTGGGAGTTAAACTTGAACAAAAGACCATGTCTTGTTTTAAATTTTAATAATTGAACATCTGCTAAATAGATTTTACTTATCTCCTGTAGGGAATTATGTCGTCGAATAACCCACTCCGTGGCATATTTGATGTCCTTTTGACTTACCTGATCTACTCGGATTGGTTCAGAAACCTGAAGAATGTCTTCAGATCTGAGCACAATAACTTTGTCCCTGGAGCTAATCCTCCTGCTAAATCGGCATTGGATGCCCCTGAAGTAGAGATGATAGCTAACGATAAAAGATCGAAGGACAAAGGCAAAAGAGTGGTGAAGGGTGACTGCTTCTACTATAAGCAATATGGTCACTGGAAGAGGAACTGCAAGGAGTTCCTTCATGATAAAGCTCATGGAAGAGTGAAGCTGTCTGAAGCTTCATATATCTATATGATAGATATCAACTTGTCAGTTAGAGATTCCACATCTTGGGGTATTAGATACCGGATGTGCTTCTCATATCTGCCATGATGTGCAGATACTGACAAGTAAGCGTAAGCTCAGACAAGGTGAGGTGGAATTGAGGCTAGGAAACGGCGCAAAAGTTGCGGCGATTGCGGTTGGGACAACAAACCTCAGGCTTCCATCAGGAGACGCCTTACTTTTAGAAGATTGTTATTATGTTCCTACCATAATAAAGAACATCATATCAATATCTTGTTTGGACAAGATAAGATATAGGTCGACTATTGAGAATAGAAGTTGTTCGATTTATTATGGTAATAAATTAATAGCTTCAGCATCTTTAGTCAACGGTCTATATCTATTAGATGTTTCTTATTACAATCTTCATATTGACAAAACTCTTAAGAAGAGCAAGAATTGTGTGAACCAGGCCTACATGTGGCATTGTAGACTTGGGCACGTTGGCGAAAGCAGGTTGCAAAAGTTGCACAAGCATGGTTACTTAACTGCATTCGATTACGAATCGTTTGCAACATGTGAATCCTGCCTTATGGGAAAGATGGCAAGATCTCCATTTACTGGACATGGAGAACGTGCCAAGGACATTCTGAAACTAATACATTCGGATGTATGTGGTCCCATGTCTACCCAAGCCAAAGGTGGCTTTTCATACTTCATCACGTTCACCGATGACTTCTCAAGATTCGGCTATGTGTACTTAATGAAGTACAAGTCGGAAGTATTTAAGAAGTTCAAGGAGTTCAAGAATGAGGTAGAGAAGCAGTTAGGAAAGAGTATTAAAGCTCTTCGATCAGATCGAGGAGGAGAATACTTGAGTACTAATTTCACACAATTCTTAAAGGATAATGGTATCCTTTCTCAGCTAACCCCTCCATATACACCACAGATGAATGGTATATCAGAAAGGAGGAATCGTATCTTGTTGGACATGGTGCGATCCATGATGAGCTTTTCGGGATTACCAGTGTCCCTCTGGGGGTATGCTCTAGAGTCAGCAGCATACCTACTGAACAGAGTATCCAGCAAGTCTGTGGCCTCTACTCCATATGAGATATGGAAAGGCAGGAAACCAGAATTTAAACATGTTAAAGTCTGGGGTTGTCCTGCTCATGTAAAGAGGCATGATCCAGACAAGCTGGAATCACGAACTAATAAATGCAGGTTTGTGGGATATCCAAAGGAAACTTTTGGATACTATTTTTCCATCCTGGTGAACAAAAGGTGTTTGTCGCCAGAAAAGCTGTCTTCCTGGAAGAGGAATACCTTCTTCAGGAGGACAGTGGGAGTAAAATAGTACTGGAAGCGGTTCCAGATCCCCAAACAACTACATTATCATCAGATGAAATATCAGTTCCTGAATCTGTTCAGATACACACACATGAGCCTCGTAAATCTGGTAGATTACCTAGACTACCCGAACGATATGTGGGACATATCGTTGAAGGTGAGTCTAAGGTAGAATATAATGAGGATGATGATCCTAAAACCTACCAGGAGGCCATAGAAGGCCCATAAGCTGGGAAATGGCGAGAAGCCATGAACTCAGAAATCCAGTCCATGTACACCAACCAAGTTTGGAACTTGGAGGACTTGCCCGAGGGTATTGTACCCATCGGTTGCAAGTGGATCTTTAAAAGAAAGATCGGTGCTGATGGACGGATCAACACTTATAAGGCAAGGTTGGTGGCAAAGAGATATCGTCAAAGGTAAGGAATTGATTATGACGAGACTTTCTCACCAGTTGCCATGATAAAGTCGATTAGAGTTCTACTCGCCATTGCTGCACATTTTGATTGTGAAATTTGACAGATGGATGTGAAGACTGCCTTCCTTAATGATAACCTTGAGGAGGAGGTGTATATGATACAACCAGAAGGTTTCACATCCAAAGAATCTTCAGATAAAGTGTGCTAGCTTCAGAGGTCCATTTATGGACTGAAGCAGGCTTCCCGGAGCTGGAACATAAGATTTGACGAGGCTGTCAAGTCTTATGACTTCATTAAGAATGAAGATGAGCCTTGTGTGTATAAGAAGACCAGTGGGAGTTCAGTCACTTTTCTAGTTCTTTACGTAGATGACATACTACTCATTGGGAATGATGTAGCTATGATGTCATCAGTAAAGATTTGGCTGTCGAAAAACTTCTCCATGAAGGATTTGGGAGAAGCATCCTACGTATTGGGAATACAGATATATAGAGATAGATCAAAGAGGATGCTTGGAATGAACCAATCCTTGTACATAGATACCATTGTCAAAAGATTTGGCATGAAAAATTCCAAGAGAGGTCTCATACCGATGAGACATGGAATTAGTCTCTCAAAGGAGTAGTCTCCTAAGACTCCTGATGAGAGAGCATTCATGGATAGAATACCCTATGCCTCTGCCATAGGATCTATCATGTATGCCATGCTATGTACACGGCCTGATGTTGTATTTGCTCTAAGTGTTACGAGCAGATTTCAGGCTGATCCAGGCGAAGAGCACTGGAAGGCAGTGAAATGTATCCTTAAGTACTTGAGAAGAACTAATGATATGTTTCTTGTTTATGGAGGAGGTGACTTGAAACTACGAGGCTTTACTGACTCGAGTTTCCAATCAGATCCAGATGATAGCAAGTCAACATCTGGATTCGTGTTTACTTTGAACGGAGACGCAGTGTGCTGGAAGAGTTCCAAACAAGTAACCACTGCAGATTCGGCGACTGAAGCTGAGCACATCGCTGCAGCTGAAGCTTTCAAGGAAATAGTGTGGTTGAAGAAGTTCATCACCGACCTTGACTTAGTTCCCGATATCCTTGATCATGTTCCGCTGTTGTGCTACAACAATGGACTATTGCACAAGTGAAAGTGTCGTGGTCTCATCAGAAATCGAAAGATCTTTTGAGCCCTTTCATCTTATCGAGAGAAGATGTAGTAGTGGAAAGAGTTCCATCCGTCGACAATATAGCAGATCCACTGATGAAGCCGTTGGCTCAAATTGTGTTTGAGCGTCACCTATAGTCTATAGGCTTATTGTATAAAGGTGATTGGCTTTAGTCAAAGTGGGAGATTGTTAGTTTTAGGTGGCCTACAAGCCAATCTGACTATGTAAATCTCGTTCATTTATTGATATAATGGCATAATATTCATTATGTGTAAATCGCATTAATTATCGTTTCATAATGAAGTACGCGAATATGTGCTATGGTGATCAGATTATGATGAGATCATACTAATGAGACTGATCACTTAAACACACATATTCTTAATCATTCCTAGTCGGAGGATATCCGAGAAGGACATCGGATATCCGGTTAGACTAGTACATATTACTCCTGCTCATATGATGAGAGTGACGGATCTCATAAGTCACTTGTGTGGAGACACTAAGGCGAATCTGTAGGTGCTCATTGGAGAATGAGTTCACTGAACTGATCCGACTGAATCGCTGGATGGTATTGTACCAACTGTCAACCAGCTTGATTCTATTGTCGCAGTTGCGTGGATGGTCTTCGGACCTGAGACACCAAGGACACCTTGTCGGTGGACTTTTGTGCTTTGACCTTGGTTTACGAATCTCTAGTCATGTGATTCTAATACGCCAAGGATTGGGTACAGCGGAATACCGTCGAAGGGAATTGTGTGTCAATAAGGAATCATTCGCTCTCGGTACTTAGAGAGAGAATGTTCTAGGAAGGATGCGGGAAAGTCCCTGGCCAGGGCGGACGATAATATCGCGAAAGGAATTTTCCGATATTCATCAGCGGTATCCAATCCAAGTGAGTCGACCGGTTAGGGTTTGACAGCACGCCATGTCCTGAGTTGACTCGAGAGCATTGTACGAATGAAGGATTATGTCCACGCGGTAACTGTCGGCGAAAAGGTTTCAAGAGTGGGTTACTTAACCCCAAATACATTCCGGGTTCACGCGGTGTTGCTTGGCACCCAACGTGATCGGAGGCCCGGTCGAATTCGATATGCGACATCAATTCGATTGATTAATAAAGGGTTATTAATTAATTAATAAAGCCAGTGAGGAGTCATTGGGCTAGTTGGGCTATTAACTGGACTGGTACTTCGGCCTAGAGGGTCACACGCAAATGATTCTCAAGGCGATGGATAAATAAGTGGGTTTTATACAAACCGGGGGGTTTTGTGAAAAACCGCGCGGTTAGTATAAAACATAGCGAACGGGCTGAGCAGGCCAAGCTGCTGCTAACCCTAGCCGCCCCTCCTCAGTTTCTGTCTCTCTCTGGCGTCTAGACAGATCAAAATCTGCTCCGCCGCTTCTCCGACCCCGTTCAACGGGAAATCGTCTGCGCGTTGCGGCGATCGTTGCGGCGATCGGCGGAGGTTTCGTGGGCTGCGAAGAAAGTTTGACTTAAAAGTTCCAAAAGAAAGTTTGATCGCCTACCTGTTTAAACGCGGAAGATATTGAGTTCTTGATTCCCCCTCTTCAGCCGGCTGAAGAAAGAGAGTCCTTCCTTTTCTTTTGTTCTTGCTGTTGAGTTGAAGTTGAGGATCGTCCAGAGTTCTAGTGATTTGCTTGTTTTCCTTCCTTTGATTCTCCTTTTTGCAGCTTATAAGAAATATAGAAAGAAGAATAAAGAAACAATGATGATGAGAACTTAAGTAGAAGCAGTATCCATTCTAAATAGAGTTTTAAACATACAACTAAACATCAAACTTACTTGTTGAGATGGCTTTTGAAACCCCTTAATCAAATGGGTTTTGAAAAATGATGTTGTGGTGTGTGTTACATGAAGTGATGATGAAGAATGCAATATTAATGAAGGTGTAAAATGAAAATGCAGAAATGAAACACTTATGCCGATTGGATGAAGCCTTGAATTGGATGAAGAACGGACGCCGACTTCTGGAAACAGCAGCGCTTCGGCGTTTGGACGTCGTCGCTTCGATCTTCAATTACTAACTCTGATTCTAACTTCTCTCTTCTTCTTTTTTTTTTTTTTTAACTTTTTTCAACTTTCAAGATGTAAGGTATTTATAGACTTCTTCTGCGTCCGCGGATTTACATAGAAAAATTTGGGATTTATCCATCTTAACCAACAGATAAATACAGATTAATTCATCTTTATCTGTAATTATCTAAAACGCGTCCACTAAGGCTGACGCCTTTCAGATTAATTAAGATAAGGAGAAACATCCGGGAAAACTTATATTTATCTGTATTAGCTAAAACGCGTCTACATGTATATACGTCTTTTACACTAATTAAGATAAGGATAAACATCCGGAAGAGAAGTTGAAATAGCCTAGGAAACCTAAAAAGCGTCGACTCTTACAGACGCCATTTATCTAATTAATCAACTGATTAAAATTTAAATTTAAATGTCAAAATAATAATAAACTCTAAATAGCGTCTACACAGGTCGACGTCTTTTAGACTTCTTCATATTTTAACTGAAATTTGAGTTAAAATCAATTTAATTGATTAACTTAAACATGTCTGTCTGACCCGACACTCAAAAAGATCAATAAGAATTAATCTAATCAATGATTAAATATCAGACCATTCTGAGGCATTATTATATGATATGAAATTTACTTGAAATGACGTCAAAATTAGTGTGTCTACACTTGCGGTGTCGCACCGACGGAACCGAACGGTTGCAGATTCGAATCCGCACACGGTGAGAATCGATTATCCGATAATCGTAGTTTTTAGTTTTTCGAAACGGGAACGGATCGCTATTTAATATTCTATTTTCCGCTGCGTGAGCGATCCGGAGAAACTCGAGAAAACCCAACACTTAGTTTCCCAAGCTACCGGTTGGTTAATCATCTTAACATATACATGTGACATATCTAAATATATGCATGGGAGACTTATAGAATATAACTTAGGCATGGGTTGGGAGTCCATTTAAGCTCTTGTGTCATTTTGACAGCATAACAGTTTAGTAGCATCTACTTAAATTTGTAGGAAAATACATGACAAACTATTTGCGATAGGAAAATAACCATGGAGACAGAACTATGTACTTGCCTTTAAACTAGGAGCTCACTTGGATACGACAAGAACTTCCTCCTCCTACACGTGCGAAGAACTCACAAGCAATCCTGTTCTCGCTTTGTTTTTCTCTCTTCCTCTCTTTCTCTCTTTCTCTCTACCTCCCTCTCACTCTTTCTCTTCCACTCTCTCTCTCTCTCTAAAATGTGGGCAAGGAGGGAGGAGAAGAGATGGAGAGATGGAAGGGGCTACCCTCCTATTTATAGAAGATGTCTAACTTAGGATTGGGTTAAGTGTTCCTTTTAAGAACCCTTAGATGTGGGACATGTGTTCCTTTAGGATAGGGATTAGCTAAGTTGTGACAAGTGTCATGGTGAGGTGGCATGAGTTTTTTGGGGGCTAAGAAACCTTATCATTATCTTTTACCAGTATCATTATCCTTTAGTAGTATCATTTAGTACTTTTACATTTAAGTCAATGTATCTTTTATAATTGACTTTATACTCTCATTCAACACTTTTTCACCGAATTTAACTTCTTTTTAGTGATTTGAGGACACTTCTACAAGTCTTACAAATTACACTTAAGATCTTAGAAAATCATCTATTGCATCATAGGACATGAATTTTTCATAATTACTTTTATACTTTTTCGATTTTTATGAATGCACAATTTTTCATAATTATGTATTTGTTGGCATGTAATTGTAATTTTGTAGGTCCTTACAAGTGGTCACCAACAGATAAACATTAGGTTTGAGTTTATCTGCAATTCCATATTTGGTGTTCGATTATAGTAAGTTGGTGGCATTGTGGTACATGGAAAGATATGTGTAATTGAATACATTTGCCACCATGATCCCTGTCGTTTAATTCACTATTCTTCAATTCTTAAGATTATGTTAACTGGAATTGTATAGTTTTGTTTTTATCGTGCGAGCGCGTACCATGTTTCTCTCTTTAGATGTATGCCCATGACATCAAATCTTCAAGAGTCTTTTTGAAATTATATATGTGTATACTATATGTATGTTTTCAAAAGAAGATTTGATGTGCTTATGATAAGTTGGACCAAGTGAGAGAATGTTGGATTTTCACCTAATATTGTGGTCCACTTGTGGTCATTGGGCCACACACAACACACCATAGGGTCCAATTAGTGGATTACGGTTATTGGGTTTAACCCATTATGATCCTTTAATGGGTGGGATCCATTTTAGATTAAATGGGACTGGTCCCTCCTCTTTATATAAGAAGCCGATGACTTCCCATAAAGTCATACGCATCAAGCGAGATAGAGAGAGGAAACCAATGGGAGACGTGCTCGGGTTACACGCATCTCCACGTCCGACGTTCGTGCGGGTTGTACATGTGTGGGGATCGACTTCCTTGTCATCTTCCTCCTCCATCTACGCCAAAGAAGGATGGCTTCCGCTGTAGGTATTCCTACATTCCTAACAGTTGGGTGAAGCCAAATACCTTAAGGCTCATTTAGTTTGTCCAGATAGAGCCCAACCCCCCTAGTCAAGTTCCATTTGTCTAGACAGACATCACCTCCATGGTCTAGATGGACCCATTTGTCCAAGCATAGTCCAACTCCCAAGATAAGGCCCATTTGCTTTGTCCACCCAAAATTGATGAAGAAGGTAGGATGTAGCTTATTTAATAGATAGAGGGGACTGGAGAAAAAAATGGAAAAGCCGATGTAGGACTAAAATCCCTTATTGCTTACGCCCAATCGTGCGTGCAGACCGTCGTGGGGTAGAGCTAAGATATTTAGCCTCGTACCAGAAAGGCAAAATGGTTTCCACACTATTTATAGTTGCAATGTTCAAACCTATTAAAATTGGCTCATGGTGGTTATGGTGAAAACCACTGGATCGTGATTGTTTTGACCAGAGAATTTTTAATTAACATGAAATTTATTAATATATTTTGTACTGAGTTGGCTCATGAGCCTAGCTCAGTTCGTTTGAAGAAACGAGCTTGAAGCCAAGCTTAGGCTTGACTCATTTCACTAAATGAGCAAAGGGTTGAGTCGAACGTTTTCGAATCAACCTCGAGTAGCTCACGAGCAACTTAGTTCATTGCCAACCCTAGTCACCTCACTGTCATTTTTTACAGAATGTCAAATTTATCGTCGAATTTTTCCTTTTCCTTTTTTGCATTTTCTTCTTCCACCTCCTCCACTGGTGGTGTCCCACTCCATGGCAGCTCCTTCCTCGCCTTCACCAGCCATGGAGGAGCCGAGCGGCTTTCATTTATTTCTTCCTACAATTTATCTTTGCAATGTGACTTGTGCAATGAGAAGTGTGCTTCGATTATAAGTTATGTTGGTGTATGTAGTAATATGGAAGCATATAAATATAATAATAATTTTTTTATAATAATTTTGTCATTACTAAAAGGGAGGAGATATTAGATTTCTGATCAAATAAGCAATGTTTTGACTTATGATATCAAATATTATGTAAAAATGTGTTATGCAAATATACAATTACATGCCTAATTATCTTAAGCAGATAACACCCATTTGAACACTTGCTGCTTTATGGGTCCGAACTTTACTACACTAGGCAAAACACTTCGCCTATTTCGAACCCAATAGGCACTAAGCTGCGCCTCATCATAATTTCTAGGTGTTACATGCTGCCTAATACACCTAGATGCTAGTCTGATAGGTGCTACACTTCAACTATTAATAATCATAAGTGCTAAATGCGTTAGGTGCACCACTCCGCCTAATTCTGTAGGCATAAGAACATTAGGTATTAGAAGTTCTCCTAAGGGGTGTTCACTATTTAGTTTAAATCGAGAATACAAATCAAACCAAACCAAAAATTTGGTTTGACTCGATTTGAAAACGCCTCGGTTTAGTTTGATTTGTAAATGTGTCAAACCGCATAAACCAAATTAAAATGTACATTTTAGGTATTTTCTGTGGCCAATTGCTTATAGGTCCACTTTGTTAGGCCAATATATAATTTGCATTTAAAAACTATTTTGGGCTACCATATGCCATGGCCCATTGCTTGTTACTGGGCTGGTACAGCTCAGCACGCAGGCAGGGGTTGCACATGAGTAATGCTTGCTAAAAATGCAAGGCATTGCAACAGGCTGAGTCAAATTACAAGGACTAATCTCATTCGTCCACGTAGCCAAGAGTCACATGGTCCCAAATATGAGCCTGACAAGTATTAAATGTGAGTGTAGAATTTTGGACGTAACTAATGTGTTTAAGCATGATAAATAATATTTATTATACAAACGAAGTATTTGTCATGTCTAAAGAGTTATTTGTCATTCTTATGCATCTGAATACAAATTTTTGGGTGTGACAAATAATTTACATGTGAGACAAATACTTTGTGAGCATGACAAATAGTATTTGTCATGTTCATGAAGTATTTGTCACGTTTAAAAAATATTATCATCCCTATATATGTGTGTAGAAATTTATGAACATGATAAATATTTTTTAAGCATGACAAATATTTCATGGACTAGGAAAAATTGTCAACCTATGTGACTCTTGCCTATGTGCACCACTGAGATTGTCCATCGCAATTTGACTTACTTGTTGCAATGCCTTGCATTGTAGCAAGTATTACAACACACACATATATATATAGAACATTTTAGGGGATTTTTTTTTGCATATATACCCCTTGGTTAACACCATTGTTTACATCCATACCCCCAATTCCTACGTATTACTATTACTACTCCTGAAATTTTCAAAATGTTACATTTATACCCCTCCATCCACCAGTAGAAACCGTCACATTTGCGACGAGAAATTTGGTGACGGCTTCAAAAAGCCGTTGCTAATACATCTATTAGCGACGACTAACACTTAACTACAGCGAGTGTGACTATTTGCGATGGCTAAATTTACCGGCCGGGTCGCTAACAATGGATATTTGCAACGGCTAAAAAGTAACCATTAGTTAAACAAAGTATTAGCGACTGATGATGATTAAGCCATCGCAAATAAATTTATTTGCGACGGATAGAGTTGGACAATTGCTGATAATATAGTTATACTATGTAATATAGTTATGTACCTTAACTATTACTAAATATAGTTATATATACTAAGTAAAAATATAGTAATTAAGCATGTAACTGATATACTTAAATATTTACTTAACAAGCCTAACTAATATGATATAGTAAATATTTAGTATAGTTAAATATAGTTATTCTAACTTTTAAGTGTTGTGACATGGTTATTTAAGTTGACTATATTGTAGTTGTACTAAGTAAATATATTAGATAATTAAATATATTAATATTAATATACAGTGTATGAAGTAAAAAATAATATAAAAATAGTTATACTAAATAAAAGTTTATATTACTTATATATCCTCATACTAAGTAATATAGTTATGTAACTTAACTATAACTAAATATAGTTATACTAAGTAATATTTAATATAGTGAAATCTAGTTATACTAATTTACTAAGTATTGTGACATAGTTATATATAGTATAGTTATACTAAGTAAATATATAGTATTTGTAACTTAATTATAATTAAAGTATAGTTAAAACATAGTTATACTAAGTAAAAAAAATTATTACTTAAATATCCCTATACGAAGTAATATAGTTATGTAACTTAACTATAACTAAATATAATTATACTAAGTAGTATTTAATATAGTGAAATTAATCTAGTTATACTAATTTACTAAGTATTGTGACATAGTTATATATAGTATAGCATATAGTATAGTTATACTAAGTAAATATATAGTATTTTGTAACTTAACTATAATTAAAGTATAGTTAAAACATAGTTAAAGTATAGTCAAATATAGCATATATAAGCATTTAACTAATGTGATTAGAGTGTAATTAATTATCCTAAATAATAAAATTATTATTTAAGTATTAATTGTATATAAGCATTTAACTAGATATAAGGGGTTTTCTTCGTTTTGGGTTCGTGTCTCCTCTCCACTGGGACAGGAAAAGGGCTGCTGTTGCTGCGGCTATGGAGGGTTTAAAGAGGAGAAGCGGAGGGAGGTAGTGGTTTCTCTCTGTCTTCTTCTTCTAGTTGCATTCTAGGGCTGAGCATGGGAGCGAGTAGAGGCGGCATCGGTTGTTCTGGTTTGTGAGCATCTCGAAAAAGATTATGCTTTCTACTTCTGCTGCATCATGGGCTGCTGCTCTGTACGTTCACTGGTATAACAACATCTCCTACTCACTTTGTTTGTGGAATAAGACCAGAATAGTTGGTATAAAGGTCATATTCTGATTTGGTTGAGGGTATGTCTAATTCCTCTAATTCCTCCAACTCTCAAACTTATCTGGAATATCTAATTCTCCCAATTCTCTCAATTTTACCTTTTATTTCACTCTTTATTCTACTTATTCCTATCAAATCACTTGGAATAGCGCAGTGTAATTCTCCTTATTCTGAGTGGAATACTAACAATTTACCAAATCAAAATACTTCTTATTCTGGTTTAAGAAATCCCCAAAACTTTATTCTGATTTAAGTTATTCTGCAAACAAAGTGAGCTGAGTAGCAGTGCGCACTCAGTCACTAAAGATTGAAATGATCGACTCTTTATTCAAACATGTATCAGAAAAAGATGATTCTAGCATAGTTCGGAAACTTTTACTGGATTTTTATGTTAGTTCTGACAAGAGGAAACCAAACCAAGTGATTATCTTTTGACATTGTGTGAGCAAATCTCAATTCAACCAAGTTTTGAATGTAGAATTGCAACAAATTATTGAAACCTGCAAGTTCCTTGATGAGAAGTGGGATCCAAAGTTCACCGTGATTATAGCTTAAAACGATACTGTAACTAGTTCATTACAGTGGTTCTAATTAAATATATATTATGCATGCATCTATTAAGTATATTATGCATCTAATAATTATTTGAGTTAAATATAATTAGCTATATAAGTATATAAGTTAACTAACAATTATGATACTTAAACATAATAGCGTAAATATATTAGTATATATAGTTAAGTAGCACACTGAAATATATAATATGTATATATACAATTTATATAAGTATTTAACTAATATATATATATATATATATATATATATATATATATATATATATATATATATATATATATAAACATAATTACTATTTAATATATATAGTTAAATAATATATTTCACTAATTAAGCATGTAACTATAATATACTTAAATATTTCTTATAACTGAACTAATATAATATAGTAAATATTTAGTATAGTTAAATTAGTTATAGTAACTTACTAAGTATTGTGATATAGTTATTTAACTTAACTATATTATAGTTATATTAATTTAATTTATTAGATAAATATATAGTATACTAAGTAAATATATAGAATAGTTATTCTAACTAACCTATTATTGGAGTATTAAGCGTATTATAAATGTTTAACTAATATAATGGAGTTTATAGTTAACTAATATCCATAACTATTTTAGCATGTAAGTATTTTATTAAATATTTACTTAACTAATATAACCAATACATAATAATTAAATATATTTAGATAAGCATAATATAGTTAATTATATTTAACAAAATATATTTTGTCTATTTAAAGTTAATTAAATATATGAGTATATGAATAGTTATATAGCACATTTAAAGCGTAGTTAAATATAATGTACATAAATATTAATTAATATGATTAGAGTGTAATTAATTATCCTAACTAATAAAATTATTATTCAAGTATTAAGTGTACACAAGTGTTCAACTAGATAGGAGTATATGATTAACTAATATACATAACTAAATTATTACTAAATATGCAGTTAAGTATATATAAGTATTTAACTGGTATAATGAAGTATATAGTTAACTAATATACTTAACTGTTTAAGCATGTAATACATTATATTAGTTAAATGTATTATTATATATAGCTATACTAAATAAATATACAATAAAATATTCTTAAATATACTTAAGTAAGGGTATTAGCTAAATATATTAACTAATTAGTTTAAATAATACACTTAAATATATATTATGCAAGTATTAAGTATATATAGGTAAATATATAAATAGTTAAGTATTACAATTTACTATTTACTTAACTAGTATAACTAATATAATATAACTAAATATAGTGTAGTTAAATATAATTAGCTTAACTATAATATTAATGTAAGTATGACATGCTTGACTTAGTATATATATAGGTATTTATTTTCAACTAAATTATTTTTTTATTCCTTAGTCATTTTCAACGATTAAATCATTAGCGGTCACAAATAATCATCAGTTGCGATGGCTAAATTACTAGTAGTCGCAAATAATGATCTTTTGCGACTACTAGAATGATAGCTGTAGCCAATATTTATATTTGCCATGGTTTATGTATAGCCGTCGCAAATATCCTTATTAGCTACGACATATTATATAGCTGTCGTGAATATTTCTCCCCCCCCCCCCCCCCGAATCCCTCCGCCCCACACCCTAATTCGCACAACACTTCTCTCTCTACCCCTCTTCTCTCGCTCTCTCCTTCCCTCCACACAATCGTCGTAGCCGTCTCCGGTCGCTGCTGCCCACCCCCGGTCACTGCCATCATCCTCGATCTCCATTGCTGCCTTGGTCTGTGTGTGTGTGTATCCTCACGCCCTCGGACGCTAGTTGGCACCGTGCGGGGGCTCCATCGGTGGTGCCACTGCCTCGAGGCTACCCTCCTAGACATCACGCTCTCTCGGCCCACATCTCCCTCTCTTTCTTCTCTTGCCCTCTCTCTATCCAATCGATCTCTCGATCTGCCACCTCCCTCTCTCCTCTCTCTCTTTGTCTCAATCTCTCTCTACCTCTCTCTCACCCCGGCCCCCCCACTACGTAGCACAGAGAGAGAGAGATGGGGAGGGTGTCGAGGGGAGAGAGAGGGAGAGAGAGTGAGATTGAGACAAAGAGAGGGAGAGAGAGAAAGGGAGATGGGGGAGGGTGTCAAGGGGAGAGAGAGAGAGAGGGAGAGATAGTGAGATTGAGAGAGAGAGAGAGAGAGAGAGAGAGAGAGAGAGAGAGAGAGCAGAGAGAGATTCATGAGACAAAGAGAGAGTGTGTGATTGAGAGATAGAGAGTGAGAGTTGAGAGAGAGATAGAGGGAGAGAGAGAGCAGAGAGAGATTCATGAGACAAAGAGAGAGTGTGTGATTGAGAGATAGAGAGTGAGAGTTGAGAGAGAGATAGAGGGAGAGAGAGAGCAGAGAGAGATTCATGAGACAAAGAGAGAGTGTGTGATTGAGAGAGAGATAGAGGGAGAGTGAGACAGAGTGAGAGTGAGAGAGAGAGAGTAAGACAGAGAGTGAGAGCAAAGAGAGGGAGAGACAGTGAGATTGAAAGAGAGAGAGTGAGACAGAGAGAGGGAGAGAGATAGACAGAGAGAGTGACACCACGACACACACATACACAGACCCTCCCTATCTCATAGACACACACCCTGCCTCTCACTCTCTTTGTCTGCACATACAAAATTTAAATAACTAGTATATAATTTTTTTTTTAATATTGTTGCAGGTTATAGCAAGATTTGGAGGGATTGATCTTTTATTCGTTGTTGAGGCATACATCTATCCATTCCGAATTTATTTTATGTAGATGTAAGATAGAAGTTAGATATATAGATGTATATATATATATATATATATATATATATATATATAGATGTATATATATATATATATATATATATATATATATAGATGTATATATATATATATATATATATATATATATATATATAGAGAGAGAGAGAGAGAGAGAGAGAGAGAGAGAGAGAGAGAGATGTATCTATATATATAGAGAGTTAAATATATAGAAAATTCGATATGTAGATAGCTACATAGATAGGTATCTATATATATTGTTAGATATATGGATACATAGATATACATCTATCTATCTATTTATCTATTATCTATTTAGTCGTCGTTGAGGTATACATCTATCTACCTATCTATCTATGTATCTATCTATCTAGTTTATCTATCGACCAATTTATATAACTAAACTAGTTGCAATTCTGTGCGATGCATGGTGAGTTAACATATTTGAATAAAAAAATATAATTAATACAAGTGAAATTAATCTTTTACACTTTTTAAAGGAATGAATAAAATAATTATAGAAAAAAATATATTTAGAAATACTTACATTATTTCTATGAATATTAGATTAGTTGTTTGGTAAACATTAAAAGTTCAGAACCATTGTATTTAATTGAAATATGAAGTGAGAGAGAAAACAAAAAAGTGAACTGAAGGTCATTATTATTATCCCTTGAGATTATCCTCCATAAATGTTGTGTTGAAATATAGATTGGGAGAAAAATGAAAGAGAGACTGATCTCGTTAATAACAAAATTCGTTATTATTATTCCATTAAATTATTAAAATAATGATAATAAATATTAAATTTATTATTATTATCTCAAAAGACTATCTCAATATTAATAATAACAACAACAACAATAATAATAATAATACGAGTGGGAAAAGTGAGAGAGAGACTGGTCTCATTAATAATAATAATAATAATAAAAGTAATATAAAAATTAATTATTATTATAACATGAGACTACCCCAATAATAATAATAATGATGATGATGATGTTGATGTCAAAATTAGTTATTATTATCTCAAATGATTGCAACAAATAATAATAGGGGGATAGAAAAATAAGAGATAAATAGGGAGAGAGAAAAATGTGAAAGAAGAGAAAGAGAGATGATGATGATGATAATAAATAATGATAATAATGTCAAAATTAGTTATTATTATCCCATAAGACTACTATTTTGATATTAATTTTTTAATAATAATAATAACAATATCAAAATTAGTTATTACTAACCCATGAAACTATAATAATAATAATGATAATAATATTGTTAAAATTAGTTATTATTATACCAAGATATTACAACAACAACAACAACAACAACAATAATAATAATAACAATAGGGGACAGAAAAATAGGAGATAGAAATATTAATAGGGAGAGAGAAAATATAAAAGAAGAGAAAGAGAGATAATAATAATAATAATAATTAGACAGAGAGGGGGGGAGAGAGAGAATTAATGAGAGAGAGGAATGAGAGAGAACTAATGAGAGAGAAGAGAGAGAGAATTAATGAGAGAGAGGGGGAGAGAGAGATGGTGAGTGAGAGAATTTATGAGAAAGAGGGGGAGAAAGAGAATAAATGAGAAAGAATTAATAGGGAACATAGATATAAATAGGGAAGATAGAGAGAGAAATTTAGGCAAAAAACAGAGAATTCCGGTGTTGACACGTGGCACCAAGGAACTCTATTTTTTATATATAGTATAGATATGTACCTATCAACCTATCAATGTATATATTTAGCTATCTAGTTATTTATATATCTACTTATCTATCTTGTCTAACTATTTATTTATCTATCTATCTATCCATATATCTACCTATTTATCTATCTAGCTATCTACTTATCTATCTGATTTTATTTATGTGCATGTAGATTTCTTTTTGTCAGACTATATTATTGCTTTGGTATATCAAGCTTGTTAATCTTAGGTGGCCTACAACTCAATATGACAATGTATAATCATGTTTATTTATTAATAATATGGCATTATTTCATTATGTGTAATTCTTATTGTTATTGTCTCATAATGAAGTTTATGAATTTGTGCGATAGTGATCAGATTATGATGAGATTATACTAATGAGGTTGATCACTTATACACATATATTTTTAATTGTTCATAGTCGGAGGATATCTGAGAGGACATCAGATATCCGGTTAGACTAATATAGATTACTCCTGCTCATATGATGAGGGTGAGATCTCATAGTCACTTGTGTAGAGACACTAAGGCGAATCTGTAGGTGCTCATTAGAGAATGAGTTTACTAAACTGATCTGACTAAATCGCTGGATGGTATTGTACCTAACTGTCAACCAGTTTGATTTCATTGTTGTAATTGCGTGGATGGTCCTCGGATCTGAGACACCAAGAATACCTTGTCGGTGGACTTCTGTACTTTGACTTTGGTTTACGGATCTCTATTCACGGGATTCTAAACAATCAAGGATCGGATGCAATGAAATACTGTCGAAGGGAATTAAGTGTTTAATAATGAATCATTCGCTCTCGGTACTTAAAGAGAGAATGCTCTAGGAAGGATGAGCATGAGTCCCTGGCCAGGGCGGAATAATATCAGGAAAGGAGTTTTCTGATATTATATGGTGTTAGTATTAGATGGTCTCAAAGCCAATCCGATACTGTGTACATATTCAGATTATTAATAAATGACAATAATTCATTGTGTGTAATTAATTCGATCTGTGTTTATCGTATCACGATGAAGTCCATGAACATGTGCAATAGTCTTCGGATTATGATGATCATAATTACGGGACCGAAGACTTATAAACACATGTTCTTAATTGTTCCTAGTCATAGGATGTTTGAGATAGGACATCGAACATCTGGATAGACTAGTATAGGTTACTTCAGCTCATATGATGAGGGTGACTGATCCCATAAGTCACTTGTGTGGAGACACTATGCTGAACCTATAGGTGCTCATTGGTGAATGAGTTCACTGAACTGATCCGACTATGAATCGCTGGATGGTAATCACCTCACTGTTAACCAGCTTGATTCAATTGTCACGGTTGCGTGGATGATCCTTAGACCTGAGACTCCAAGGATACCTTGTTGGTAGGTTTCTGAGCTTTGACCTTGACGAACGAATCCCTAACCATAGGATATCAATAAGTCAAGCGATCGGGTTCAGGGAAATGCCCTCGAAGGTAATTGTGTGTTCAATACGGGATCATCCGCTCTCGGTTGTTTGAGAGAGAATGTTCCGGGAATGATGCGCTTAAAGTCCCTGGCCAGGGCGGACTCTGTAATCGATAAGGAGTTATCGGATTCAGATTAGCGGCATCTGATTCAAGTGAATCGACCAAATAGGGTTTAACAGTAAACCATGCCCTAGGTCGATTCGGGAACATTGTATGGATGAAGGATTATATCTGCGCGCTAACCGATGACAGAAAGGTTCCAATAGAGGGTTGCGATAACCCCAGTGCCATCCAGGATCACGCGATGTTGCTTGGCATCCAACGTGATCGGCAGTCCGTCCGAATTTATTGTGGGACATTAAATTCGGCTGATTAATTGAATATAAGGATATTAATTAATTCAGTGGGTCAGTAAAGGGTTACTGGACTTAATGGGCTATTAACTGGACTGGTAATTGGGCCTAGAGGGTCACACGCAAATGGTTTTCAAGTCGATAGATAATCCGACAGGATTTCGGATAAGTCTGGGTTTTTGTGAAAAACCGCAAACTGACTTCTTATAAAAGAACGGATTCTACGTCCGGGGCCAGCAACCCTGACCTAGCCGTCATTCGTTCTTCCCCACTTTCTCTCCCCTCTGGGCGTGCGGTTCCCAACTGCTCCACCTCCCGTTCGACGGGGATTCTGAATCCGCATGTCGCGGCGGATTACGCACAGTCAGACGGGATCTTCGAGCGCCGCAGCGAGCGAGGAAGCGAGGACGATCCATCGCGAGGAGAACCGCGTGGATACCGCTAGAGGTCGGGCATCTGCGCGACTTGCGGCATCGCTCCGACGGAACCGGAAAACGGACGCGGATTCGAATCCGCGCAAGGTAAATCGATCTACATCGGTTTTTGTTTTAACGACCGAAACGGGACATATCCGATCCCGAACTTCTTTATTCCGCTGCGTTTTAGGATCGGATCCCAACACAGCGATCCCAACAGTGGTATCAGAGCCAGGTTCCACTGTGTTTTCGCCGTTTCGGTCTCTAAAATTTATGGTTTTTGAATTTATTCCATGCTTAGATTTATGTTCTTGAAAGATTTATAATCATTAGATGATTACTGCGATGAGATCGTGATTTAAATATGAAGAAAAATTTATTTTTTGGGGTTTTTCGTCGTGTTGTTCGTTGGACGAAGAACGGGGCGTTTTTGATGTGGTCGGATCCATAGAGATGGATTTTAAGGGGTTCTAATCGCTGTAGATCATGCCCAATGACCCTGGTCGAGTTGTTGGTGGCATGGGAAGCCATGGAAGAGCGGCCATGGACCTTCTTCTTCCTCCCCACGGGTTTGAGAAACCTGCAAAACCAGATTTTTTGGAGGAAATAAGGGGGCGAATAAATCCCTTTCCGGATGACCTCCAGGGCCACCGCCGGTCACCGGAGCTAAGGGGTTCGCTGGCGGCGTGGTGCGGTGCCCTGCCGGCGCCGGGATCGGCGCCGGAGAAGACCCCAAAGAGGGGGCGGCGCCGTCGGGTTCCCTGCGTTGCAGGGAACCTCGGGCGGTTCGGCCGGGCGGCCGACCGGACCGGGCCCGACTGGGCCCTGGCTCGTGCCAGGCGGCCCGAGCCAGGGGCTCAGCAGGGCTGAGCCCTTTAGGGGGCCCAGTTTGTTTATTTTATTTTTAATTAATTAGAAATTGGTTTAATAATTATCTGTAAAATGTGATTTTACTGTTTTTATTAAATTCAATTTTTTATTGGGCCCTTATTTAGGTTTATTATGTTAATTAATTAACAAAAGGTTGTTAATTGAATTAATTCTAAATGTTAGATTAAACCTTATGCAATCTAATTGTTAGATTAACCCCATAAATATTTGAATTGTTCAAATTGAGCATGGAATATTTCTGAAGACGTTAATTTTAGATTTTAATGCATTTTTGATGTGTTATTCATTTGCTTGTTTAAATTGGATTTAAATTAGCATGCTTGCAATAAATACTAAAGTTTTCGAAAGTTCCAAATAATCCAAATTTTGTTTGGTCCCTGGTTTTATGAAACCAAAATTATTATTATTTTCGAAAATTTTATTTAGCCATTTGATGTGCAATTCATGTGTGGTTTGTTTAATAAAACACATGGTGGTCATGGACGGGCATTACTTGTGGATGTGGAATGTGATTATGTGGTTTATTGTGTATTAATAAATAGAGGTCTGCGAACCTCTACCTCTTACATTCCATTGTACTTCTACCTTCCTCCTTGATGTAATCGCCATAAGGCTTCCTCATTTAAATTATCTTGTAATTGAGAATTACGATGTAATTTGATCGAGGCGGATGCGTGCGGAGCAAGGATGATCCACAACTGCTGACCAGATGAAAATGAAGGAGTTCATTGCATTCATGGGTTTGCAGACTCATGATATAAGTTGTTATATTGTGTGTATGTGTGCGTTTGACTGTCTGGCTCAAGTCAAACCGCAGTGCCGTCTATGACCACACTAATGACATGTATATGATGCGTGTGCTTTATATTTGCTAGGTTATTAGTATTAATAAATATATTCGATATATTTAATACTATCACCTAGGATGAGACCAAATTAAATAAGCAAAACCTTCGTTACAAACTCTAAGCCGTAGCGCGAGTCATTGAGAATGTACCGCGTGGCTCTCCATCAATATGATTGATAGAACTTAATTCCGTGGTGGCAGATACTATGTGTTTACCCGAGGTTTGCCATTAACTGATGAGAGGACTGTTGATCATGGCATAAGATGCCTTTGGATAAGAGTAGAGGAACGATATAGTCATCCACGTGTTTACCCGGGAACTATGTTTCTACTTTACTCTGTCACGTATTGATGGTAAAGCTTAGACCGGGGATAATGGTCTACTGTGTTTACCCGGGACCATTAAACTTGGGAGCCGAAGTACGATCGGATATTGCAAGGAGTTACAATTATCATGAGATGATTGCTCTGAGATAGCAGTATGATACTATGTGTTTACCCGAGGTCATACTGTGATGCTTGGAGATTCTGATCCCCACTAGGAGACAGTCGGCGTCTCCCATTCTGTATATCTGAAGGTTATACAGTCCGTCGAAAATAAGTGGGAGTAAAACTAGATAATAAAAGACCATATCTTGTTTTAGATAATCTGAATATATGCTAATTATCAATTAATTATCTCCTGTAGGCGAGAATGTCGCACCATAACCCGTTGAGAGGCATACTTGATGCCAACCGTTTGACAGGCACCAATTACTCAGACTGGCTCAGAAACCTGAAGATAGTCCTCAGGTCTGAGCAGATTGCCTACGTCTTGGATACTGAACCTCCTGCTGAACCAGCATTAGATGCTCCAGAGGAGGAAATGATAGCGTATGAAAAATGGAAGGAGGATTCCACTATGGCCCAATGCTATATGTTAGCCTCTATGAGCAATGAGTTACAGAGGCAACATGAAGAGATGGATGCTAGATCCATCATGCTCCATTTGAAGGAGCTCTTTGGTGAGCAGAGCAGAATCGAACGATATGAGATATCGAAGAATCTGTTCAAAGCTCAGATGGCAGAGGGAACTTCAGTACAGAATCATGTGCTGAAGATGATTGAGTGGGTGGAGAGACTGGATGCTCTTGGGGTTACACTTCCCAAGGAGATGCACACAGACCTTGTGTTGTCTTCACTTCCACCTTCATATGCTCAGTTCATCGTCAATTTCAACATGAACAAGATCCAGGCGACCTTAGCTGAACTGCTGAACATGTTAAAGACTGCTGAGGGGAACCTTGTGAAAGATAAACCCCAAGTCCTAATGGTTGGTAAGACCAACAGAAAAAGACTTGCAGTCCAAGCTTTTCGAAAGAATAAGAACAAGGTTCAGAGAAAGGCAAAGGTTGTCAAGAAAGACAAGGGTAAAAATACTGAGAAAGGTGATTGCTTCTACTGTCACCAGAAAGGGCATTGGAAGAGGAATTGCAAGGAATACCTCAAGGACAAGGCTCAAGGAACTGTGAAGCAACAGGACGCTTCAGGTATCTATATGATAGATGTAAACTTGTCAATAAGAGATTGTACATCATGGGTATTAGATACTAGATGTGTATCTCATATCTGCAATTCTGTGCAGGCACTGACAAGAAGACGTAAGCTGAGGACCGGAGGGGTGGAGCTGAGGCTAGGTAACGGCGCAAGAGTTGCGGCGATCGCTGTGGGGACAGTGAAGCTCAAGCTACCATCTGGAGACACATTTTTATTAGATGATTGTTATTATGTACCTAGCATAATAAGGAACATCATTTCTATTTCATGTTTAGATAGAATTGGATACAATTTAAATTTTGGGAACAATAGTTGTTCAATTTATTTTAGAAATAAATTAATAGCTTCTGCTATTTTGTCCAATGGATTGTATCTATTGAATGTATCTCATGATAATTTACATATCGGTTCTTCGATTAAAAGAAGTAAGTATGAAATGAACAAAGCCTACTTATGGCATTGTAGGCTTGGACACATTGGTGAAAACAGACTCCAAAGGTTGCATAAAGATGGATATTTGGATCCATTTGATTATGAATCATATGCAACCTGTGAGTCATGTTTAATGGGTAAAATGGCTAAGTCTCCATTTAGTGGAACTGGAGAACGAGCCAAAGGCATATTAGAACTCATACATTCAGATGTATGTGGTCCTATGTCAACCCAAGCCATTGGTGGTTTCTCATACTTCATTACATTCACTGATGATTACTCAAGGTTTGGATATGTATACTTATTGAAGTATAAATCTGAAGCCTTTGAGAAATTCAGAGAATTTAAGAATGAAGTAGAAAAACAAACAGGAAAGAGTATAAAAACCATCCGATCTGATCGGGGTGGTGACTACTTGAGTACTGAGTTCATTAAATACTTAAAGGATAATGGTATCCTTTCTCAGCTTACACCTCCTTATACACCTCAGATGAATGATGTATCAGAAAGGAGAAATCGCACATTAATGGAAATGGTGCGATCCATGATGAGCATGTCCAAATTACCAGTGTCCTTATGGGGATATGCACTTAGCTCGGCTATGTATATCCTGAATAAGGTACCCAACAAATCTGTTGAGACCACTCCATATGAGATATGGAATGGAAGGAAACCAGACCTTAAACATATTAAAGTCTGGAGATGTCCTGCTCATGTTAAAAGACATGACGCAGATAAGCTGGAATCCAGAACTGACAAATGCAGATTTGTGGGATATCCAAAGGAAACTTATGGATATTACTTCTATCATCCTGGCGAACAAAAGGTGTTTGTGGCCAGGAGAGCTGTCTTTCTGGAAGAAGATTATATTCTCCAAAAGGACAGTGGGAGTAAAGTAATTCTGGAAGAAGTTCCAGACCCACAAACTGGCAATGGTTCATCAGATGAACCGTCAGTTTCTGAACCTGTTCAAAATGATACACAGGAACCTCGTAGGTCTGAAAGAGTACCTAAACCACCAGAAAGATATGTGGGACATATTAATTTGGATGGTTCAAGGATATTCTATAATGAGGATGATGATCCCAAGACTTACCAGGAGGCCATTGAAAGTTCAGAGGCCGGGAAATGGCGGGAAGCCATGAATTCTGAAATACAGTCCATGTACATCAACCAAGTTTGGAACTTGGTAGATTTACCCGATGGTATAGTACCTATCGGCTGCAAATGGATCTTTAAAAGAAAGATCGGTGCAGATGGACGTATTGAGACTTATAAGGCAAGATTAGTGGCAAAAGGCTATCGTCAAAGACAAGGTGTTGACTATGACGAAACCTTTTCACCCGTTGCCATGATTAAGTCCATCATAATTCTTCTTGCCATTGCTGCCTACCATGATTATGAAATATGGCAGATGGATGTGAAGACTGCCTTCCTCAATGGAAACCTTGAGGAGGAGGTGTATATGATACAACCAGAAGGATTCACATCCAAAGAATCTCCAGACATGGTATGCAAGTTGCAGAGGTCCATTTATGGACTGAAGCAAGCATCCCGAAGCTGGAACATAAGATTTGATGAGACGATCAAATCTTATGGCTTCATTAAGAATGAAGATGAGCCCTGTGTATACAAGAAAACCAGTGGGAGCGCAATCACATTTCTGGTTCTTTATGTTGACGACATCCTACTCATTGGGAATGATGTAGGAATGATGTCATCAGTAAAGATATGGCTGTCAAAGAACTTCTCCATGAAGGATTTGGGAGAAGCATCTTACGTATTAGGAATACGGATCTATAGAGATAGATCAAAGAAGATGCTGGCTTTAACCCAATCCATGTACATAGAAACCATTGTCAAAAGGTTTGGCATGGAAAATTCCAAGAGAGGTCTCATACCGATGAGACATGGAATTTTACTCTCTAAAAGTCAGTCTCCCAAGACACCTGAAGAGAGGGCAGTGATGGATAAAGTCCCCTATGCTTCTGCCATAGGGTCCATCATGTATGCCATGCTATGTACCAGACCTGATGTAGCATATGCTCTAAGTGTTACGAGCAGACATCAGGCAGATCCAGGTGATGAACACTGGAAGGCTGTGAAATGCATCCTTAAGTACTTGAGAAGGACTAATGATCTATTTCTAGTCTATGGAGGAGGAGACTTAAAGCTGCAAGGATATACTGACTCGAGTTTTCAGTCTGATCCTGACGACAGCAAGTCAACATCAGGTTTTATTTTCACACTCAACGGGGGAGCAGTGAGCTGGAAAAGTTCAAAGCAGGAAACCACTGTTGATTCGACAATGGAAGCCGAGTATATTGCTGCTGCTGAAGCCGCCAAGGAAGCTGTGTGGATGAAGAAATTCATCGGCGATCTTGGTGTGGTGGAAAGCATATCTGGTCCCGTCCCACTGCTGTGTGACAACAATGGGGCGATTGCTCAAGCGAAAGAGCTGAGGTCTCATCAGAAGTCGAAGCACATTCTGCGGCGCTTTCATCTGATCAGAGAGATTATAGCTCGAGGAGATGTCGTGGTGGAAAGAGTTCCCTCAGCCGACAACATAGCAGATCCACTTACAAAGCCTTTGTCTCAAAATGTTTTTGAGCGTCACTTAGAGAATATGGGTATTCTGTATAAAAGTGATTGGCTTTAGCCCAAGTAGGAGATTGTTAGTATGAGATGGTCTCAAAGCCAATCCGATACTGTGTACATATTCAGATTATTAATAAATGACAATAATTCATTGTGTGTAATTAATTCGATCTGTGTTTATCGTATCACGATGAAGTCCATGAACATGTGCAATAGTCTTCGGATTATGATGAGATCATAATTACGGGACCGAAGACTTATAAACACATGTTCTTAATTGTTCCTAGTCATAGGATGTTTGAGATAGGACATCGAACATCCGGATAGACTAGTATAGGTTACTTCAGCTCATATGATGAGGGTGACTGATCCCATAAGTCACTTGTGTGGAGACACTATGCTGAACCTATAGGTGCTCATTGGTGAATGAGTTCACTGAACTGATCCGACTATGAATCGCTGGATGGTAATCACCTCACTGTTAACCAGCTTGATTCAATTGTCACGGTTGCGTGGATGATCCTTAGACCTGAGACTCCAAGGATACCTTGTTGGTAGGTTTCTGAGCTTTGACCTTGACGAACGAATCCCTAACCATAGGATATCAATAAGTCAAGCGATCGGGTTCAGGGAAATGCCCTCGAAGGTAATTGTGTGTTCAATACGGGATCATCCGCTCTCGGTTGTTTGAGAGAGAATGTTCCGGGAATGATGCGCTTAAAGTCCCTGGCCAGGGCGGACTCTGTAATCGATAAGGAGTTATCGGATTCAGATTAGCGGCATCTGATTCAAGTGAATCGACCAAATAGGGTTTAACAGTAAACCATGCCCTAGGTCGATTCGGGAACATTGTACGGATGAAGGATTATATCCGCGCGCTAACCGATGATAGAAAGGTTCCAATAGAGGGTTGCGATAACCCCAGTGCCATCCAGGATCACGCGATGTTGCTTGGCATCCAACGTGATCGGCAGTCCGTCCGAATTTATTGTGGGACATTAAATTCGGCTGATTAATTGAATATAAGGATATTAATTAATTCAGTGGGTCAGTAAAGGGTTACTGGACTTAATGGGCTATTAACTGGACTGGTAATTGGGCCTAGAGGGTCACACGCAAATGGTTTTCAAGTCGATGGATAATCCGACAGGATTTCGGATAAGTCTGGGTTTTTGTGAAAAACCGCAAACTGACTTCTTATAAAAGAACGGATTCTACGTCCGGGGCCAGCAACCCTGACCTAGCCGTCATTCGTTCTTCCCCACTTTCTCTCCCCTCTGGGCGTGCGGTTCCCAACTGCTCCACCTCCCGTTCGACGGGGATTCTGAATCCGCATGTCGCGGCGGATTACGCGCAGTCAGACGGGATCTTCGAGCGCCGCAGCGAGCGAGGAAGCGAGGACGATCCATCGCGAGGAGAACCGCGTGGATACCGCTAGAGGTCGGGCATCTGCGCGACTTGCGGCATCGCTCCGACGGAACCGGAAAACGGACGCGGATTCGAATCCGCGCAAGGTAAATCGATCTACATCGGTTTTTGTTTTAACGACCGAAACGGGACATATCCGATCTCGAACTTCTTTATTTTAGCCATGTGATGTGCTCTTTCATGTGTGGAATTGTTAAAATACACCGTAGTCATGGATATGTGCTTATGAATACTTCATGTGATGATGTGTCATTGTGGATCATGGAAGTATTTTTGTATGTTTATTAATTGTTAATATATAGAGGTTTGCGTACCTCTCTCTCTCTCATATTCCGATGTACTTTTACCTCCCTCTCTCTTGTACTCGTCATAAGACCTTCTTCAATTTACATGTAAATTTAAACTTTAATGTAATCTGATCGAGGCCACCGAGGAAGGAGCTAAGATGATCCATAACTGCAACTATAAAGACAATGTGATGAAGATCTCTTGCCTATGTGTTTGCAAGTTGTCTGATATAAAAGTTATATTAAATTGTGTTTGTGTTTGACTGTTTGGCTCCAGTCAAACCCACTGTGCTATCCATAACCACACTTAACATATATGAGATGCATTGTTTTTATTTTTTGATTATGAATCAAAACAGGTATAGTATCTAGTAAATATATACGATATATTTATATACTATCACCTAGGTTAGACCAAGATAAAAGTTACCTAAAACCCTCTATAAATTCTAAGTTGTAACGTGAGTAGTTGAGAACTTATTGTATGGTCCTCCATCGTTATAGTCATAGGACTCAAATTACTTTAGGCAGATTTGTTGTGTCATCTACAAGGCCTATCTAATTGTAGGAGTGACTCTAGTTATGGCATGAGATGTATATTAATCGAGATAGAGGAACCATGTAGCCTTGTTGTGCTATCCACAAGGGCTGCATACAAATCTATGCTCGTCTCGTAGCGATGGTAATGCTCAGACTAGAATTAATGGCTTGTTGTGCTATCCACAAGGTTATTAAATCTCTGGGACCGAAACTATGATTGGATATTGCAAGGAGTTGTAAGTCCCATGAGACGGGTGCTCTTTAATTGTATTGTATCTTGTTGCTACCCGTTTTGTATATCTGATGGTTATACAGTCCGTCGAAAATTAGTAGGAGTTAAAACTTGATTAAAAAATTCATATTTTATTTTAAAATTAATAATTGAACATATGTTCAATAAATTTTATTTATCTCCTTTAGGAAAATGATGTCGTCGAATAGCCTACTCTATGGCATACTTGATGCCAATCTTTTGACAAGCCTGAACTACTCGAACCTAAAGATTGTCTTCAGGTTTGAGCACATTGCGTACGTCCTTAGAGGTGATCCTCCTGCTGATTCAGTATTAGATGCCCCTGAGGCAGATATGATCACATATGATAAATATAAGACAAAGAGGTTAGAAGCTATTGGGATTCTTTTGCCCAATGAGATACATACTGATCTCACACTTGCCTCACTACCTACATCATATGCACCGTTCATAGTTGATTACAATATGAATAAGATACAAATTTTCATGGCTGGACTTCTGAATATGCTCATAACTGCAGAGAGCAACCTGGTGAAGGAAAATCCCAATGTCCTCTTAATTGGTGAGACCAATAAAAGGAGGAAAGCAGCAGTTGCCTTTGATAAAGGTAAAAGCAAGAAGCTGAATAAGCCAAGGTTTGTGTCTGAGAAGTACAATGACAAAGGAGTATTAAAGGATGACTGCTTCCACCGCAAGCAGAATGGTCACTGGAAAATGAACTGCAAGGAGTTTCTCAACGATAAAGCTCATGGAAACGTGAAGCTATCAGTAGCTTCAGATGTCTATATGATAGATATCAACTTGTCAGTGAGAGACACGACATCTTGGATATTAGATACTGGATGTGCTGCTCATGTCTGCCATGATGTGTAGATGCTGACAAGTAAGCGCAAGCTGAGAAAAGACGAGGTCGATCTGAGACTAAGAAACAGCGCAAAAGTTGCGGCGGTGCCTGTAAGGACAGTAAACCTTAGGCTTCCATCGGGAGATGTCTTATCATTGGAACATTGTTATTATGTACCTAGCATAATAAAGAATACCATTTCTGTATCTTGTTTAGACAAGATAAAATATAGGTTGACTATTGAGAACAAAAGTTATTCGATTTATTATGGTAATAAATCAATTGCTTTGGCACCTTTAGTCAATGGTCTACATCTTTTAGATGTTTCTTACTACAATCTTCACATTGATAATGCTATTAAGAAGAGTAAGAATTCTGTGAACCAAGCCTACATGTGACATTGTAGACTTGAATACATTGGTGAAAGCAGACTGCAAAAGTTGCACAAACATGATTATTTAAATGCATTTGATTATGAGTCGTTTGCGACATGTGAGTCCTGCCTTATGGGAAAGATGAAAAATCTCTATTTACTGGACATGGAGAACGTGCCAAAGACATTTTGGAACTAATACATTCAGATATATGTGGTCGCATGTCCACGCAAGTCCAAGGTGATTTCTCGTACTTCATCACGTTCACCAATGACTTTTCGAGATTCGACTATGTGTACTTAATGAAGTACAAGTCGGAAGTATTTGAGAAGTTCAGAGAGTTCAAGAATGAGGTAGAAAAGCAGACATGAAAAAGTATCAAAACTTTTCGATCTGATTGGGGAGGAGAATACTTGAGTACTAATTTCACACAATTCTTAAAGGATAATGGTATCCTTTCTCAGTTGACCCCACCATATATACTACAGATGAATGGTGTATCTGAAAGGAGGATTCGCACCTTGTTATACATGATGCGATCCATGATGAACTTTTCGGGTTTACCAGTGTCCCTCTAGGGGTATGCTCTAGAGTCAACAACATATCTACTGAACAAAGTAACCAGTAAGTCTGTGACGTCTACACTATATGAGATATGGAAAGACAGAAAATCAGAAGTTAAACATAATAAAGTATATGGTTGTCCTGCTCATGTAAAGAGGCATGACCTAGACAAGCTGGAATCAAGAACTGATAAATGCAGGTTTGTGGGATATCTAAAGGAGACCTTTGGATACTCTTTTTATCATCTTGGTGAACAAAAGGTGTTTGTCGCCAGGAAAGTTATCTTCTTGGAAGAGGAATACCTTTTCTAGGAGGACAGTGGGAGTAAAATAGTACTGGAAGAGTTTCCAGATCCTCAAATAGCTGCAATATTATCAGATGAACTATCAGTTCCTGAATATGTTTAGGTACACACAGATGAGCCTCGTAGATCTGGTAGAGTACCTAGACTACCAGAACGATATGTGGGACATATCGCTGAAGGTGAGTCTAAGGTGGAATATATTGAGGATGATGATCCTAAATCCTACTAGGAGGCCATTGAAGGCCTAAAAGCTGGGAAATGGAGAGAAGCCATGAACTCTGAAATCCAGTCTATGTACACCAACCAAGTTTGGAACTTGGAGGACTTGCCCGAGGGTATTGTACCCATTGGGTGCAAGTGAATCTTTAAGAGAAAGATCGGTGCAGACGGACGGATCGACACTTATAAGGCAATGTTGGTGGCAAAGGGATATCATCAAAGACAATGAATTGACTATGACGAGACTTTCTCACTAGTTTCCATGATAAAGTCAATCAGAGTTCTACTCGCCATAGCTGCGCACTACGATTACGAAATCTGGCAGATAGATATGAAGACTGCCTTCCTCAACGGTAACCTTGAGGAAGAGGGGTATATGATACAACCAGAAGGTTTCACATCCAAAGAATCTCCAGATAAAGTGTGCAAGCTTCAGAGGTCCATTTATGGACTGTGTTAGTTTAGGTGGCCTACAAGCCAATCTAACAATGTAAATCTCGTTCATTTATTAATAAAATGGCATGATATTCATTATGTGTAAATCGCATTAATTATCGTTTCATAATGAAGTCCGTGAATATGTGCTATAGTGATCAGATTATGATGAGATCATACTAATGAGACTGATCACTTAAACACACATATTCTTAATCGTTCCTAGTCGAAGGATATCCGAGAAGGACATAGGATATCCGGTTAGACTAGTACAGATTACTCCTGCTCATATGATGAGGGTGACTGGTCTCATAAGTCACTTGTGTGGAGACACTAAGGCGAATCTGTAGGTGCTCATTGGAGAATGAGTTCACTGAACTGATCCGACTGAATCGCTGGATGGTATTGTACCTCACTGTCAACCAGCTTGATTCTATTGTCGCAGTTGCGTGGATGGTCCTCGGACCTGAGACATCAAGGACACATTGGCGGGGGACTTCTGTACTTTGACCTTGGTCTACGAATCTCTAGCCACGGGATTCTAATACGCCAAGGATTGGGTACAGCGGAATACCGTCGAAGAGAATTGTGTGTCAATAAGGAATCATTCGCTCTCGGTACTTAGAGAGAGAATGCTCTATGAAAGGATGCGCGGAAGTCCCTGGCCTGGGCGGACGATAATATCGGAAAAGGAGTTTTCCGATATTCATCAGCGGCATCCAATCCAAGTGAGTCGACCGGGTAGGGTTTGACAGCTCGCCATACCCTGAGTTGACTCGAGAGCATTGTACGAATGAAGGATTATATCCACGCGGTAACTGTCGACGGAAAGATTCCAAGAGTGGGTTACTTAACCCCAAATACCTTCCGGGTTCACGCGGTGTTGCTTGGCACCCAACGTGATCGGAGGCCCGGTCGAATTCGATGTGCGACATCAATTCGATTGATTAATTGATTAATAAAGGGTTATTAATTAATTAATAAAGCCAGTGAGGAATCACTGGGCTTGTTGGGCCATTAACTGGACTGGTACTTGGGCCTAGAGGGTCACACGCAAATGATTCTCAAGGCGATGGATAAATAAGTGGGTTTTATACAAACCGGGGGTTTTTATGAAAAACCGCGCGGTTAGTATAAAACATAGCGAACGGGCTGAGCAGGCTAAACTGCTGCTAACCCTAGCCGCCCCTCCTCAGTTTCTATCTTCCTCTGGAGTCCAGGCAGATCCAGATCTGCTCCGCCGCTTCTCCGAATCTCGTTCGACGGGAAATCGTCTGCGCACTGCGGCGATCATTGCGGCGACCAGCGGAGGCTTCGCGGGCTGCGAAGAACGACGAACTCGAGGATATCCGTCGCGGGGAGGATCGCGTGGACTTCGCTAGAGGCCTGGCGTTTGCGCGGTTTGCGGTGTCGCACCGACGGAACCGAACGGCTGCGGATTCGAATCCGCACACGGTGAGAACTTCGATAATCCGATTATCGTATTTTAGATTTCGAAACGGGAACGGATCGCTGTAAATAATTTTGTTTTCCGCTGCGTGAGCGATCCGGAGAAACCGAGAAAACCCAACAGACTGAAGCAAGCTTCCCGGAGCTGGAACATAAGATTTGACGAGGCTGTCAAGTCTTATGACTTCATTAAGAATGAAGATGAGCCTTGTGTGTACAAGAAGACCAGTGGGAGTGCAGTCACTTTTCTAGTTCTTTATGTAGACGACATACTACTAATTGGAAATGATGTAGCTATGATGTCATCAGTAAAGATCTGGCTTTCGAAAAACTTCTCCATGAAGGATTTGGGAGAAGCATCCTACGTATTGGGAATACGGATCTATAGAGATAGATCAAAGAGGATGCTTGGAATGATCCAATCCATGTACATAGATATCATTGTCAAAATGTTTGGTATAAAAAATTCCAAGAGAGGTCTCATACCGATGAGACATGAAATTTATCTCTCAAAAGAGCAGCGTTTTAAGACTCCTAAAGAGTGGGCATTCATAGATAGAGTACCCTATGCCTCTGCCATAGGATCTATCATGTATGCCATGATATGTACAGGACTTGATGTTGTATATGCTCTAAGTGTTACGAGTAGATTTCAGGCTGATCCAGGCGAAGAGTAATGGAAGGCAGTGAAATATATCCTTAAGTACTTGAAAAGAACTAAAGATATATTTCTTGTCTATGGAGGAGGTGACTTGAAACTACGAGACTTTACTGACTTGAATTTCCAGTCAGATCCAGATGATAGCAAGTCTACATCTGATTTTGTGTTCACTTTGAGCGGAGGCACAATGTGCTGGAAGAGCTCCAAGTAGGAAACCACTGCAGATTCGACGACTGAAGCTGAGTACATTGCTGCAACTGAAGCCGCTAAGGAAGCAGTATGGCTGAAGAAGTTCATCACTGACCTCGGCATAGTTCTCATCGTTTCTGATTCTATTCCGCTGTTATGCGACAACAATAGGGCTATTGAACAAGCGAAAGAGCCGTGGTCTGATCAGAAATCGAAACATATTCTGAGACGCTTTCATCTTATCAGAGAGATTATTTGTAGAGGAGATATAGTGGTGGAAAGAGTTCCATCCGCCGATAATATAGCAGATCCATTGACAAAGCCATTGTCTCAAATTGTGCTTGAACGTCACCTAGAGGCTATAGGTATATTGCATAAAGGTGATTAACTTTAGTCTAAGTGGGATATTGTTAGTCTCAGGTGGCCTACAAGCCAATATGACAATATATAATCTTGTTCATTTATTAATAATATGACATTATTTCATTATGTGTAATTCGTATTGTTATCGTTTCATAATGAAGTACATGAATTTGTGCGATAGTAATCAGATTATGATGAGATCATACTAATGAGACTGATCACTTAAACACACATATTCTTAATCGTTCATAGTCGGAGGATATCCGAGAAGGACATCGGATATCCGGTTAGACTAGTACAGATTACTCCTGCTCATATGATGAGGGTGACGAATCTCATAAGTCACTTGTGTGGAAACATTAAGGCGAATCTGTAGGTGCTCATTGGAGAATGAGTTCACTGAACTGATCCTACTGAATCGCTGGATGGTATTATACCTAATTGTCAACTAGCTTGATTCCATTATCGCAGTTGCGTGGATGGTCCTCAGACCTGAGACACCAAGGACACCTTGTCAGTAGACTTCTGTACTTTAACTTTGGTTTACGGATCTCTATTCACGGGATTCTAAACAGCTAAGGATCGGGTATAGTGGAATACTGTCGAAGGGAATTGAGTGTTCAATAAGGAATCATTTGCTCTCGGTACTTAAAGAGAGAATGCTCTAGGAAGGATGAGCATGAGTCCCTAGCCAGGGGGGAATAATATCGAAAAAGGAGTTTTTCGATATTATACGGCAGCATCCGATTCTAATGAGTCGACCGGTTAGGGTTTGACGGTTCGCTATATCCTGAGTTGACTCGAGAGCATTGTGTGAATGAAAGATTAAATCCATGTGATAATTGTCGGTGAAAAGGTTCCAAGAGTCGGTTGCTTAACCCCAATACCTTTCGGGTTTACGCAGTGTTGCTTGGCACCCAACGTGATCGGAGGCCCGACTGAATTTAATGTGCAACATTAATTCGGTTGATTAATTAATTAATATGAGTTATTAATTAATCAATTAAGTCAGTGAAGAGTCACTGGGTTTATTGGGTTATTAACTGGACTGATAATTGGGCCTAGAGGGTCACACGCAAAAGATTCTCAAGGCGTTGGATTAAATTGAGTTTTATATTATTCTGTGGGTTTTTATAGAAAATCGCACGACTAATAAAAAATATAGCGAGCGGAATGAATAGGCCAAGCTATTGCTCAGCCCTGGCCACCCCCTCCTCTCTCCCTCTCTTTCTTTGGCGTCCCTGGCTCTCTCCCCTCTCCGGAGACAGTATCATTGTCTTCTCTGACTCCCGTCCGACATGAATTCGATCGCACGTTGTGGCGGTCATTGCGGCGAACGACGAGCTGTTCGTGGGTTGCGAAGAACGAGGAACGTGAGAAAATCCACGGCGAGGAGGATCGCGTGGACTTCGTTAGAGGCCAAGCATTTGCATGGCTGACGGTGTCACACCGACGGAACCGTTTGAACGCGGATTCGAATATACGTGAGGTAATATTCGATTACCCGTTAATTGATTTTGTTTATTTGAAACGGACAAGGATCACAACAATAATTTTTATTTATTTCCGCTGCATTTGCAATCCCGAGAAACCGAAGAACCTCACAAAGCTGGCAGCCCCAGTGCATAGAAGTTCACCTCCATCTAGTACCAAAGGGTAATATGTAAATAGATGGATATATACTTGTAGATACTCATGTGAATTGGAATATAATCTCTGTACCGTGTATGTGGATGTGAGACGTGTATGTGGATGTGACTTGACATTTACATGTGGATACAAGTAAGTTTTCTTACATGTACGGATGAGGTTGTTGATGTATATGTGTATGTGAATGTGGTTGTGCATATGAATATTTTTGCACAGATTTGGCCTTTTTTTTTTTTTTTCATTTTTTGACCGTTCAAGACTTTTGTTATGATATATGTTTTTACTGTGTTTTGACGGTAATGACATATATCGATCATAAAGTCTTGAATTGTCCTGTTGGATAATCTGTGGATATTTGATTATCTAATGTTCTTTATTATATATGCATCATGATTAGTTTAAACTTTCGACAGTATCTTCTCACTCTTCTCCAATATATCTACTAATTTTGACTATGCTTTTTGTCACTTGTATTTCATACAAGTGACTTCTTGAGAAAAGTTAAAATTAGTAAATAATGGTGGTATATTGGAGAAGTGTGGGGAGATGCTACCGAAATTTTAAGATAATCGTGAAGCACATATAATAAAGAATATTAGATGATCAAATATCCATAATGGACATGCTATGTGATGTAAGTATCATCTTTTTATGACATTGTATAAAATTAGATAGGTGTACATGTGTGAAAAATGTACAACTTTTAGAGGAGATGCTGTCGAATTTTTTTATTTAGCAATGTGTATATCTATGTCTATAAATCTATCTACACATCTATTTATCTATCTATCTATCTATTTAGTTTATCTATCCGCCTATCTACATAGTTAATTATGTACCTATCTACCTATCTATGTATATATTTAACTATCTAGTTATCCATATATCTACCTATCTACCTATCTATCTTATCTAACTATTTATCTATCTATATATCTACCTACCTACCTATCTAACTATATATCTATCTATGTATCTATCTTGCTATGTTTGTATAGCTATCTATCATGGGAGAAAACTCGGGAAGACGATGAAGGGTCCTTAGTCCCTTCGACTAAGGAACTGGAGAAAGTTGCACGCGCTAAGGATTGCACACCGTCGAAAGCTGAAAACACGGCATAATACATCAACTAAAGCTCCGACATGACCAAAGCAACGTACCAAGACATTGAATGCCATAACCAAACGCTAAGAATTTGGTAGGATTTGGGCAGCATCCATGGCAAAGAATTAAAGCAGCTCCATGATAAAGCCAGAGATAGGGAGCCAGAAGCCTGCCTCGAACATAGCTTCGATGGCCATGAAGGACAGGGACTGCCTGAATAAAGACGGTCCTAAGCCGAGGGCATACGAAGCCCGAACTCGGTTGTAATCCAGTACCGATCCCTTAGCATGGCAAGGGAGTCAATTGTTATCACTGAGGCCCCAAGACCGGCCCAGTCCTCTGCTATCCTATGGGTGTAATATGAGGCTATCCCAACTAAGCAATAGTGGGGAAACTACAGGGAAGTATACTGCACAAACAACTACGGGTCGACTTCTCCCCATGCCCCCTCTTTTATAGGCTCAAGATCTAGCACTACGCACTCCAACCGACCAAGAATAGTATGGAAAAGCAATAACCATTTTGACCAGGTCAGATGAAAAAGAATTAAGGAAAATACAAAAGGTAAAGCCAGACACTGCGAAAGGGCATGAAGTGTTAGTTTTAGGTGGCCAAGATCTCCAATCCGACTATGTAAATCTCGTTTATTTATTAATATAATGGCATAATATTCATTATGTGTAAATCACATTAATTATCGTTTCATAATGAAGTCCGTGAATATGTGCTATAGTGATCATATTATGATGAGATCATACTAATGAGACTGATCACTTAAACACACATATTCTTAATCGTTCCTAGTCGAAGGATATCCGAGAAGGACATTGGATATCCGGTTAGACTAATACAGATTACTCCTGCTCATATGATGAGGGTGACTGATCTCATAAGTCACTTGTGTGGAGACACTAACGCGAATCTGTAGGTGCTCATTGGAGAATGAGTTCACTGAACTGATCCGACAGAATCGCTGGATGGTATTGTACCTCACTGTCAACCAGCTTGATTCTATTGTCGCAATTGCGTGGATGGTCCTCGGACCTGAGACACTAAGGACACCTTGTCGGTGGACTTCTGTGCTTTGACCTTGGTCTACGAATCTCTAGCCACGGGATTCTAAAACGCCAAGGATTGGGTACAGCGGAATACCGTCGAAGGGAATTGTGTGTCAATAAGGAATCATTCACTCTCGGTACTTAGAGAGAGAATGCTCTAGGAAGGATGCGCGAATGTCCCTGGCCAGGGCAGACGATAATATCGGGAAATGAGTTTTCCGATATTTATCAGCGGCATCAAATCCAAGTGAGTCGACCGGTTAGGGTTTGACAACACGCCATACCCTGAGTTGACTCGAGAGCATTGTACGAATGAAGGATTATATCCACGCGGTAACTGTCGGCGAAAAGGTTCCAAGAGTGGGTTACTTAATCCCGATACCTTCCGGGTTCACACGGTGTTGCTTGGCACCCAATGTGATCGGAGGCCTGGTCGAATTCGATGTGCGACATCAATTCAATTGATTAATTAATTAATAAAGGGTTATTAATTGATTGATAAAGTCAGTGCGGAGTCACTGGGCTTGTTGGGCCATTAACTGGACTGGTAATTGGGCCTAGAGGGTCACACGCAAATGATTCTCAAGGCGATAGATAAATGAGTGGGTTTTATATAAACCGGGGTTTTTTATGAAAAACCGCGCGGTTAGTATAAAACACAGCGAACGGGCTGAGCAGGCCAAGCTGCTGCTAACCCTAGCCGCCCCTCCTCTGTTTCTCTCTCTCTCTGGCGTCCCAGACAGATCTGGATCTGCTTCGCCGCTTCTCCGAATCCCGTTTGACCGGAAATCGTCCGCGCGTTGCGGTGATCGTTGCGGCGACTGACGGAGGTTTCATGGGCTACGAAGAACAAGGAACGTGAGGATATCCGTCGCGAGGAGGATCGCGTGGACTTCGCTAGAGACCGGGCGCTTGCGCGGCTTGCGATGTCGCACTGACCGAAGCGAACGGTTGCGGATTCGAATCCGCACACGGTGAGAACTGATTATTCGATAATCTAGTTTTTATTTATTTTCGAAACGGGAACGGATCTCCGTTTTTATTTTATTTTCCGCTGCTTGGGAGATCCGGAGAAACCCGAGAAATCCAACATGAAGTACGCACAAGCCTAGAAGTTGTATCACATTTTTTGACCGGAAGACTAGCCAAACAATAAATACAAAAAGAAGCCTTGGTGAACAAAAGTACAAAGCTACTGCCGGCCCGCGCCATCATCTTCCTTGGAGCCTTCCTCAGGGGCTGTTGCCTGTTCGCTCCAGGCTGCCTCTGCATCGGTCAGACCATTGTTGTATCCCATTTGGTAGGCAAGGGCCATGCTTTCAGCGCCTATCTTCTTCGCATACTCATCCAGCTCCCGCTGGAACTCGTTGGAAGATCTGTACACAGCGGCCCCCGCAACGAGGCCTTCTTTACGAGCTACGGCAAGGTGAGTATTGGTTTCTTGATGCATAACATTTGTCTCCTGCTGAAGTTCAACCAAGGCCTCTTCCGATCGCCTCGCCGCAGCCTCGGCCTCCGACAGTCGCCTCTAAAGCTGGAGGACTTCCGCCAAAGAGTTAGATAGCTTCTTTTGTAAGGCCTCGGCTCGACGGACTTCTGCCCACCGGTGTTTGCTCAAGGCTGCCGCATGGAAGATGACCTGGGACGCCAATGAGGAAAGCTCTACGGTTAGTGCATCGCCAAGAAGGCTCCAAGCTTGGGCGTCCGCTGGCGATCCGGCGGTGGAAGAGTCTAGACCAACATCCCGCCAAGCAATTGTCTCAGGTTCTTACCTAGAAGCTGAAGCCGGAATCTCTCTCGCAAGCACCTCGCCCTGAGAGCCAGGGTGACCAAGAGAAGTCCCCCGCTTCTTGCCAAGGAGAGAGCCCAGTCGCATAGAGCGCATGGGAACCCTCAAGCCTTTGAGCCGTTCCAGGCGGAATGTCTCAACACGAGCCTTCGCCTCAGCAACCATTGTAGCCAAGACATTGCCGCTCTTCACCACAGTGGGAGGCACCAGAGATTGAATGCTTGCACTGCTCCCTTCCTTGAGCGACGATCCCTTCGTTGCTCGGGGGCTCGGCGGAGCACCTGTTCCACCCTTGGTAGTCGCCGGCTTCTCAGGTGTTGTAGTTGAGGGTTCGTCCACCCCGGATCCTAGTTGCTCTATGGTTGCCTCATCCGCAGGAGATTTGCTCTCAATAACAGAAAAATTCATTTGACGCCTGACTGGCTCGTTAACCGCACCCCCTTTAGAAGGGACAGGGAACGTAAATGTTCGTCGACTGCCCTAACGGAGTCATTTTAGCGATCGGGGGCTCGTTGACAATGCATCTCCTATCGTGGGAGAAAGTGCGATCACTTCCTCTGAAGGGGATGATGCCACTCCCTCCCCTTCGGCCCTCTGGCGCTCTGAAGAGGAGGATTGGACCTCTCCCACTGCTGTAGTGCCTGTTCCGACTACACCTTCCCTTTCACTCTCCGTCTCCTCTCCTGACGTCGCCGCAGAGGCCGACGGAAGATCACGAGAGGCAGGAGAGCTTGCCCCTCCCGAGCCCTCTACCTCAGGGTCCTTAGGCGCGGGCCTCTTCTGCATTAGCCAGGCGAGGGGGATATGAGACTCAGCCGACCCCTCACCTTCTTCTACCCGAGGGGTCGCCCAGGATGCCGCCAAAATGGCCACAACATCTTGGCCCATCTCCTGCCATCGCCATCGGGCCTCGTTTGAGCAGGGGCGTAAGATTAACAAGTTCGTACCTCGGTTCAAGGCACATGGGGTACCGGAAGGGATCAGACCTACCCCAGTCACCTTATCCCCTCGTCACTTGCTCTGCCTTTCGACATCATGGGAGATGAACCTCCGTACTTCCCTAGGCAATGCCACTATTATCACTGGAGCCTCTCTAAAATCTCAGAGGGGAACCGTGGCTGGGATGTCCCTCCTCCCAGACTGTGAAGGATTGGCTTCGATTTCTAGAGGCGAGGATGATCACCAATCAGTATCGAGCAATTAAAAGGAAAATCAACACATGCATAAGGGAAAGTACTTACCAGGGACTGGCATGCAACTAAGACCTGTCGCCAGCAAGCTCTCCTTCATTACCACATCGGCGATTTTTAGAGGAGGCCCTTACTAGGTATCTGCAACCACTCTGGAGTCGTTTGTTGGCACCAAGCCTAGTGGCAGGTCTACCGATGGGCCGATGGAGAGATCTCGGAAAGTAATGGGAAACTTCCAGCGCCTCCCTTCACATTCCGTCACTCAGAAAAAACAATCCTTCCAATGAGAAAATTTGCTGAAACTAGTCATATGAAACAAGGCCTTGTCACGGGCCTCGAGTTGGACAAATCTATGGTTGCCTGCCTTCGCACCCCTCTTTGGCTGGAAGGCAAGGTGGATCATCTCCGACAAAGGCTCTAAACAGCCAAGCTCCTTCGCTCGGATGAAGAACCCAAAGATTAAGTGCTAGGAGTTTGGCATTATTTGCCCCGGTGCCAATCCGAGATAGTTTAAAAGCCACTCCATGAATGGAGGTAGCGCCAGCCGAAAGCCCGCCTCAAACATGGCCTCGTAAGCCATAAACGAGCAACTTCTGCTATGGTAGATTCGCTCGTCGCTCTAGGGCACACTCAGCTGGTACTCTAGAGGGATGCCAAATTGCGCATGTATCTTTGCAAGGCGCTTCTCCGAACGTGTCGTTGACTGCATCGCCTAGCGGTCGGCTTTGACCCCCTTTGCGCATGACATGTCCCTTGTTGCTTGCGCAGCGTGGCGAGACATCTGGGACACAGGAGACCGGTAGGAAGACAAGCTCAGGGGGATCGAAGGGAGGAGACTCAAGCAGAAGATTTGAGTTGAGAAAAGGCTCTGTTCCTTCTCGAAGAGCTCATATGCCCCGCACCCTGCGAGAGGCGTCCCTACGGTAGCGATGCCCTGCCTACCCTAACAGTTGAAAAGGCGCCTCACCTTGGGCAGGGGCGACCACCGAACATGCACCTTTGCTTGGGCGTGCCACGTGCATCTTTCAAATCATAACCTCCCGCCTGGTCCGGGGAGGTGAAAGGGCAGACATTCCCTACCGTCATTGATGTGCTGGCCCATTCATGGCTCAACTGCTCCAAGAGCCGTGCCTCCACCCCTCAGAGCAGGGGGGGCTAGTGAGAGGGTCCGGTTCCACATGCCCATTTGCTGGGTGGGCACCTTGCTAATAATGGTTTGTGATCACTATCCAACCCAACAGACCTTTCGACCGACGACTCCATGGGCCCCAGACTCCAACAGGGAGTTTCCCAATCTAAAGCGGACCCCGATGACATGGGGGCACCAAGAAGCTTCCTTACCATAAGAACCTTCTTCCGAATCAACTTCAAAATAGATAAGGGAAAGTTGGAGTTCCGTTCCGAACTGGAATTGTGCCTAACTTCTTGCAATACTTTTTCCAATTAGATTCAGTTACTGCCTCAAATATGTCCCTATAAAAAGGGCCCCTGATACCCTCGAAAAAGTATCTTCTGCACGTGATCTTCTACCCTTTCATTACTTTTGCACTTTTTGACTTAGACATCAGAGGGGACTCCTCCGGATCACAACTGGAGGTCTTCTCCGACCTGATGTCCATTTTGTAAAGGTGAGCAGAGTTTCAGCAATCAAGGGAGTTCAGGCCATCGGACGAATCTCCAATCCAAGAGAGACAATCATGAATTTGGGTCATGCAATCCAAACTCCCCTAACCAACCATCCAAACCTCCTAACCAACAGTTTAAGAAGAAAGCTAAAGAAATGACTGCCTCAATCATTCCCCACCGACCCCTAAATAATGACCTTCAAGAAATGTCCCTTGGTCCATCTGAAGATAAAGAAAAAAAGACAGCCAATTATTCCCCGGTGGGACCTCTCTAAAAGCGTCCCTTTTCTCTCCCTTGGGAAATTTTCTCCTCCTTTAGGCTGTAGTGAGCTGTGGTGGGTCTACGCAGCCACCTGTAACCTTGAAGCCTTCTTTTATCTTATTATTATTATATTAATTAATAAATAACCAAACAAGAGGGGAACGTTCTTATTCAAGTAATGGCATTGTTGTTGCAGCCTCGTGCAGCTGTGGTGTTACAATGCATCCGCGGGAGCATCCTTGCATATCCGGATCCCTGTCGCGTGAACCCACATCCAGTGCGACAAAAATGGCAAATCCTCAGACCCGTCAGAAGCCGGAAACTCGTGTGGGAAAGTTCCTCTATTTCTGACAGGGATTTCAAAGTCGCCAATGGGCAGCATGACACGTAGAGTTCCCACGTTTAGACGTTACGAACCCCCGGCCACCCAATTCCCCTCGCCCACCACAAACCTTCTTTGGGAAGGAAGGAAGAGCACAGACAAACAGACGACTAGAGAGAGACTCTAGAGAGAGAGAGAGAGGGGCGTCGGCGAGAGCGCATCGGCTGGCGTCGTGTTGTTGTTGTTGAGTGCTCGCCACCTGCAGCTTGGAGGGGCAGCGGTGGTGGTGGTTGCCACTTCTTCGTCAGGGATGGCAGCGCAGGGGCCGTTTCCTTCCAGGGGCCCTTCCCCGTTCCACTGCTTCTGCAGGTAGAGCCACCAGTGTAGAGAGAGAGAGAGAGAGAGAGAGAGAGAGAGAGAGAGGGGAGAACAGCAGAACAGTAACAGCACGAACAGGAGGGGGCAGGAGATTTCCGCTGGACGGTGGAGGGAGGTGGGGAGCAGATCAAAGATGCCTCTTTGCCCCATGTTCTGCTGCGGGAAGACCTCATATTGGTAGGTTCCATTCCGGAGAGCAGGAAAGATCAGATTTTGTCGTCTGGGTTTTGTGGGTTCTCCCCCGTTTTCATGTTCCCAAGGAAAGATGGGAACTTTTTCTGTGTGATGATGATTGAAAGCAGAAAAAAAATGGTGGGTTGTTTTGCAGGAGGGATCAAGGGAAGAAGAAAGCGGCGTCATGGAGGATATTCTCGCTCAAGGAGCTCCACTCTGCGACCAACAGCTTCAACTACGACAACAAGCTGGGGGAAGGCGGGTTCGGGAGCGTCTACTGGGGCCAGCTCTCGGATGGATCACAGGTGCTGAGTGAGACATATGTATACATGTGCATCTCTTGTCTGTGTAGTTCCTCTTGTTCTCCCTCTGCTTTTCCCTTTCTGACTCGCAGCAATTGCACTGTGGGTGTCGATTATAAGGCATTGGCATATCAGTTACTTTGCTGTTTATTTATGTCGGAGAGGTAATCCAGTGTGTGATTTTGCAGCCTGTTGTTATCGCTTCTCCCTTCAAATTCTTGATAATTGCATTGCTAGAGTGGGAAGATTGGAATACGGATTTTGTTTACTATGTTAGTTGTTGCTTGGCGTAGGAGTTTGTTTAACATACAGTGGGGATTTGACCAAGCAAATAACTTGCACTGATGGCACTACATGTAGTGGGCTTCATAACGGCATCCATCAACTAGACCATTTGCATGACATTCATTGTGCATGAGATCAGAATACTGGTACTTGTTTTTCAAGGTATAGCTTTTAGTTATTGGTTCATGTTTTTACTTTTTGGGTGGCCAATGGCAGAGGATTGTGCTGACTTTGTTGCTGGAAAGACATTTAAGACTTTCACGTTCAGTAGTCTTGTTTTCTGTATTGGATGCAGCTTTGCTTTTTTTTAAAAGAGCAAGAAATTATATGTGAGATGGCTGCACGTTGACTAGCCTAGGGAGTTTGTTGGTGATAATAAATTTTTGTTATGTGTTTTACATTATTGCATTATATATATTGTTGTTGTGAGCATTATGTTGTAGATTTTGGAAGAAAAAGTCGACAAACATCTGGGTTAGTATTTTTTTTAATATGAAATATCATTTTTGTATAATTACTTTTCAGTCGGATACTTAACTTTTATACTTCAATCCAATAGACTACTTATTAGTTTTCATATTAATGTCATATTAGTGTTATTTTCTGATATTTTTATGTTAATGTCATATCAGTGTAATATTGAATATATTATTATCAACTAGGCACCTAAGCGATGCCTAGGCAAGCGCCTAAGCGGTTAGGTGCTTAGGGACCCCAAATACACCTTGGGTTATCTTACTGTCTTAACAATTATGGGAACATAGTATCTCACATCTATTTTTCTTATGGTGCCAATTTTGGGGCGTTTTAGGATAGATATCAAAATGAATACTATGGAGTTGAATCCTTGGTAGATTAAGCTTGTGAGCTTTCCACTATAATGTTTTCTGAATATCTCTTGTTAATTATTCCATGTAGTCTTAAAAGATCCAGGATGTATGTAGCCAATGATATTGTGTCATGTAGTTCAACAACCATGGGTTGCTGTTGTTTTTGCTTTGTATTTATGATGTTTATTTTCTTCAATTGTACACACAACCACATGCATGTGTACATACTCATCCTTCGAACTCTCTCTCTCCCCCCACTTCTACATACAGTTAATTACATGAGAAACCCCATATATTTGTGCATGAATGTAGTTGGGCTATATTCTACCACCCTTTAGATCAGTTATTTTAATAGGTTATCTTATGTGCTTTCTTTCTTCATCTTTACATGTTTCCTTTCCTCATATATACATGCATGAATGTGATTGCCTTTCTTCTACTATCTTCTTGACTAGTTCTTTTAATAACTTATTTTATGGTGCTTTCTTTTCTCATCATTATGTGTGTTCTTTATCATCATTGTGATGAATTGGTATTTGTTTCCTAGTGGTTAATAATGCCATTATGAAGATATTGACTTTCTTAAAGGGAAATAGGATGCACTGTGGTGTGTGGGACAGTTGGAGTGTTTGGTGTTAAAAAGAATTACTAGGATGACATTTTGTGCCAAGTTAGATAAGGAACATCAGTGTCAAATTCCTAGGCAAGGGCCTAGGTGTTTGAGAAAATATAAAAAGATCATAGATGTGCATATATTCTTGAAGGGCGGATCTAGGAGCAACGGTTAGGTTCCCCCGTTTGTGACCTAGAGGTCACAAGTTCGAACTAAGGAAACAACTTTTTTGCTTAGCAGGTGTAACGTTGCGTACATCGACCCTTCCCCAGACCCCAATGGTGAGAGCCTCATGCACTAGTTATGTCCTTTATATATGTAGATGTTTGAGATGAGGTAGTATTCGCAAGAAACCTTGGCTGTTTCAAGGGGCAGCTCCCAGACTAGACAACCAATACGTATCGGCCGAGCCGGCTGATTCAAGGGGCAGTTCCAGGCCTGACACCAGAAACATATTGGGTAAACTGCCCAACACGTGGCGGGTTTTTTTTGTTTTGGGGGGGGGGGTTGGGGACATGTTGGGTAACCACTACGGGGTGATGTGGACTCGAACCTATGACCTATGGCATGGCAGTACCGGCCGATACCGGTACGTACTGGTACCAGCTGGCACCGGTACTGATATTGCCTAAAATGGCCGGTACCGTATTAAAAAAATAAAAATAAAAAAATACTGTACCGGTTTGGTACTATACTGGCCGGTACGCCCGAAAACGAACCAGTACCGGCTGGTATGCTCGAAACGGGACTGGTACCGGTCCATTACATGTAAAATGCTCCTGAAAAGGGGTGTTTCACTTTCTCCTCTCACATAAATAGATCTGTGAGAGGGCCTCCTGTGGTTTTGGAAGGGGTGTATCAAAATAGTCATTTAGTATGTGTTATATGTACTTCTTTGTCTTAATCCACCTTTGTCACAGTCAACAAATATCTAATTATTTTTTTACATTTTTTCTTGATTTTTTCTAGCCATTTTTTCCTGTACTGTACGGCCAGTACTGGTACCGGTACGTATCGGTACCGGACCCACCAATACCGGCACCGGTAATGCCATCTATGACCTATGGGAATTAACCGGCTTAAGGTTGGAGCCTATCTACTATGCCATTTCCCCATCCCCCCCTTCCCTTTTATGATAGATATTCTTAAAAATGATAAAAATAAAAAAAATGAATTCCAAGCTCATAATATGTCGTACCAAATAGGTGCAATATCCACCAAATTCATATCAAATGTAGACAAATATAAAAAATGGCAATCAAATATTTTTTTTGAAAGTGCAAAAATAGTTTTTTTTTTTTTTTGGGAAAGTGAGCAATCATACAAGATGAAATGCAAAGTTGTCGTGAGGAGCCAGAAACCAAAATGTTAGGGTTAGGGAGGGGTGAGAACGGTACCCTTGTTTTTTTTGGGGGGGGGGTGTTTCTAGCTACTCGAGGTTATATGAGGTGACTTGTTCTGGACTCCCAGGATGCATCGATGGCTTGTTGCTATGTGTAAGAGACGAGGTGACACTCTCTACCATGTGTTGCCAGAATCTGATGCCATGCATTCAAATGTAAATAGGGCCGATGGTCACACAAGCAACAGAGAAACAGGGGGGAAAAATAAGATTGTACCTAGCTGAGTGCCAAAATCATTGAGGATACACTGTTTAGAGAGAGAGAGAGGGAGAGAACTTGTAGGGGGGGGGAGGGGAGGAGAGGACATAATATAAGAGTTTGAATTCACTGTTGAGGTTCCTGGAGAGACTATGCTGTTGTTTGCAACTGGCCAATGCAGGTGAGAGCCTATGGCGTGGGAGAGGATGGAGGGGATCAGGACTGAGGGTGGAAGAAGAGGGAATGAAGTGATTGGGGTCAAAGTTATACTTAAGGGGTCTATATGCAAACGGATAAGAGCTTCCAGTTTACTTACCTGAGTCCACATTAATACGTGTAAAGTTGAGGTCAGGTTGAGTGGGCGAGGCGAATGCCTGAGTGCCAGAAGTGGTTATGGCATTCACCTAAGGCGACATGGGAAGCCCAGGATGACTTGTTGTCCCTTTTCCTGGCCACATCGCCTTTTGAATGCTTAAAAATTTGCTTTCATAAATTTTTGGACTCAGAAATGCATATCCAAACAGAGTAATGGAATTGGAAAGAGAAGTGGATGTATTGCTTTTGAGTCTGCAAGAAATATTCTAAAAAAATAAAACTGTATATATTTGGATTTTTGCATATCTACTTAAAGGGGAATTGCATGAGAATCTATCCTATATTTGCATTTGCTTGTATATCATTCATATGTGAAATAAGTGCGATATATGTCCCTGTTCTCAAATTTCAATGAATATACATAAAATATTCAATCCCCTTATTAGACATAAATACCCTTTCCCCAACATGCATTCACATGTTATTCTCTCTGTTAGAAGGTGAGCTTCTTACTTCTAGAGGGGTCCCCCACTTGGCAAATGGTAGAGGGGGTCTGCTCTGGGGAATATTCAATCCCCTTATTAGACATCAATACCCTCCCCCCAACAGGCATTCACATGTTAATCTCTCTGTTAGAAAGTGAGCTTCTTACTTCTAGAAGTGTCCCCCACTTGGCAAATGGCAGAGGGGGGCCTGCTCTATGTGCTGGAGGTGTGGGCTGCCCTTCTCCTCTCTCACACACTAGAGAGCAGCTGCATCCCCTCTCACACTTGCTGGTTGGGGGTTTTGAATTCCACACCAGATGCTGGAGGGTGGGATCTATGTTATCAAAGGTGGTGGAGGCAAATGTCACCAAGTTGGGATTCAGAAAAAAAAATCAGTCTGGGAAAAAATTCTCAAGTCGGAAAAAAATCTGAAAACTTCGTGAAAGAAATGTTAATTCTTAAATATATAATACATAATTTTAATATATAATATAAAAATTATAAAAACACCTAATATAAAAATGAATGAGTTCTTTTAGAAAGGTATGCTTTTCCCCAAAAAATTTATGATTAAATTGTAATTAAGTCGCTACTTTTTGAATTTATGAAGATTCTAAAGATTCTTTCAATAAATCAGGATTTATTCGTAAAAAATACGGTAAGATAAAAAAGTGTGATTAAATTATGATTTTTTTTTCAAAAAATCACATATTTATGTTACATTGGTTGAGGCGATCGCTTAGGCGACAAGGTAAGGTGAGGCGATGGTAACCCGCCTCGCTTTAGCCTTTGTTGCCTGGTGATTGTCAGAATTACCTCCAACGCGAAGGCGATCGCCTCCGCATGCCTCCATTGCCTTGGTCGCCCTAGATTGCCTTGCCTGCACCTTTGGTTTGTCAGCCCGGTCTGTCGGCTTGGCCCAAAGGCCTATCTCGCCAGGGGCACAAGGGCCCAATATCCATTACATATAAACAACACCCCCCCCCCCCCCCCCCCCCACACACACACACACACACACACACACACACCCACCCACCCACCGGCAACAGTGAGTCCTTGATCATGGAAGCTCTAATCCCTCTCTTCCTCAAATTTTACACACACAGTCTCTCTCCCCCATGCTTTCTCTCTCACTTGATTGCACTCTCTCGCCCACCCTCTCTCTCTCTTTAGTCTCCACTTCAGTCTCTCTCTGTCTTTATCCACTTCTCTCTCTCTCTCTCTCAACTGCACTCTCTCTCTCTCCTACCCCTTCTCTCTTTGTTATAGGGGCTCAGAGCCCTTTCTCTCAATCTCTCTCCACTTTGCTCTCTCTCTCAACTGCACTCTATCTCTCTCCACTTCACTCTGTCTCTCTTTGTTGACTGCTCTCTCTCTTCTCTCACCCTCTCTCTTTCCCACCCTCCTTTCTGAAGTGAAGTTACGGGGGCTCGGAGCCCATGTAACTTTTGAAGTAGAGGGCCCAAAGCCCTCTCTCTCTTTGTCCCTCTCCCTCTGTCTCTCTCCACTTCACTCTCTCTCTTTGTATCTCTCTCTCTGTGTTTATATTGTGTTAGTTTAGCACTCCGTTGATAAATTTTCATTATGGTGGGTTTATTTAGTAGCAAATTTTCCTTGATTTTGTTGATTACATCTTTGATTTGATTGAAATTTATTTCAATTGGCTTGATTTAAACTTATTTGGTTATTTTTGAATGAAGGAATATGTTATTTTTTATGATTTTGTTTGTGGTTTTGGCATTCTATATAAATATCTGGTTTATTTATTTTTTAAAAATGTTGCCTCAAATGCCTAGGCCATCGCCTAGGCGCGTCGGTCGCCTCACACCTTTGACTATATAGGGTGGGAGGCACCCCTTCCCTGCAATGTGTTGATACTAGGGCTCCCTCCACAATGTGCAATCTGATGCACCCACCCTTCCATGGCAAGACTCTCTGGTGTCAGGGAGGTGCTTCTCCTCTTCTGCGTTGGGGGCACCAGGCACTCCCCTGGGCTGCCCCTCCATTAAGGAGGAGCTGCCCTCTCTGGAGTCTGACAGCATCCTTCTTCAATATGTCTCCTTCTCTTCCCTTTTTTCAAAATTTTGAGGGGTATTTTAGATATTCCCTGACTTTGGTTAGTTGTTAACCAGAGTTGGCTAGGAAATTTTAATGGTTGACCATTGGAGAATGACAGAAAGGTTATACGCAGCATATGTTCATGTATGAACAGTATACATGCAAATGCAAATGCAAATGCAAATGTAAGAGTGCACTTTCTCTTTTACGATGGGTATATGTACAAAATATCCTATATACTTTAATACAAAATGTATTATAGAGGATAAGAATAACATCATCGAATGAAAAGTGTTTTTTTGAAAGTCATTATGGATTGTACACTCATCTATACTACTATATAATTTTGGTATAAAGAAAGATGCCCAGTATATTCCATCTGTCAGAATAAACAAGGGCCCTTGGATTTATTTGCTTATCTTAACCATTAAATCACATTTAATTAATATTTTAATCACTTAATTATTCACTTTATTATACTTTCTATCTCTTTTTCTTGATCTCTCTCTCTAATACCTCCCTTTCTGATTGATAATGGCAGATTTCCAATTCAGATTGACTTTTAGAACTGTGGTGGAAGGTTTGAAAGAGTGAGTAGTGAGTTAATCCCAGTGACATGGGTAAATGTTTAAAATCCTCGTTAGTATGAGTTAATGTTTAGAAACGGTCATGTCACCCTAACCTTCCTATGGGTAAGTCAACTAAAAGCTCCCGTCCCTTGCCCGCCCTGTTTACAGATGTCATGGAAACACAATTTCCTTAAAATTTTATTTAATGCGTTCATTTTTTCTCTTTCTAAGTTCATTTACTTAAAAAGGGACATAAAATCAATAAATCAACAATATAGAGATTATGAAGCCTTCCTAAGGTCCAAAAATGTCAGTGACATTATAGAACATTTCTTATTTTGTTACATAGAAATAAAGTATAAAACTTGAAATAATTGTAGAAAAAAAGGTTATACGACCTCAGAACTTAACCGACCAATATTTTAAATGTGCCTTTTATATGACAAACATGCCTATGAAAAATAAAATGTCTCTTCTCAAGGTTTGAGAAATATAAATATATTATATCAAATTTAGAATTCAGCTAGATGATGACTTCTAATTAAACTTTTTAACATAATTTAAACTTTTAAATTTCCTTAAAATAACTTCTTGATTATTGATCTGGTTCTACATAACTCTTTTGTTAATATCCTTCTCAAGATACATAGCAATACTCAACTTATGCATTGGCATCCATAATTTCTATCTATACTACTATATCTATATGTCTATACTATAAAACACGAATAAGGGAGTATTCATTCCCTATTCTTTCTGTCAGCAGAAAATGTGGACCATTAAGATTACAAGTTTTTATTCTAGCTGTTTATTTCTACAGTTACTCTTCTCTTTCTTACTTGCAATTTATTAATATGTGGGACATGCTCTTTCTTTATCCTTATTAATTCTCCAGCATCTAATGTCACCCTACTTTAAATGTTCTCATCAATGCTATAATATAGTCAGGATGAACTATCATCCATAACACCACCCTCCCTCCATAACCGATTTGAAGAGATGAAGGAATTTAATTAATTTGTTTCTCTCTTTTCTTTTGCTGCACTTAGATTTTGTCTATCCTTCTTTCTCTTGCCAATATTAGTTAAACGTAGTCCAAATCAACAAGCACCATCTCATGACCTTATACAAAAAGAAAATTAATTTTAAATGCAGCATGAACACATTGAATATTTTAAATTTACAATAACAAAATATGGTTATAATAAATATTGCATAAATAAAATATGTAGGAACATAAAAAAGTTGAGTATGTAGGCATGAGAACCAAGGTCATAGTGTTTGAATAGATATGCTTATACATAGTTCTTTTCATGCATTCACGCATAGAAATCTGATAGAATATTCTTTTTGATTCCATGTGTCTATCTTGATGACCATTGGTTAGTTGCCACTTCTCTTGTCTAATCACACGAGTGATACTTATTGCACCATGCGGGTGCTGCTGTCCGATCTCTTGGATCGGATGGTACCAAGTGGTGCAGATTTTTTTATTTTTATTTTTAATTTGCCACCGTAATGTCCGATATTGGATTGGATGGTTAAAAAATTTGAAAACAAAAAGGATCATGCATTCCATGATCTTCACTGTACGCGGTGCAGCAGGAAGTACTGCTCATCAAATACCTCAATATACTTTTTGAGTGCATTGACATAGATCAGTCGTGATATTGCCTTAAATGTCTTTTTATGTTAAGTATTTATACCACCACAATGGTCTGTCATGGAGCAAAAGAAGAGGAGGTGGTAGTTGTAGGGGTGGTAGGGATGATCAAGTGGTAAGCAAATATTGCCTTAAATGTCTTTTTTTGTTAGTTATTTATTGTAACGAATATAGTTATTTTTATAATGTATCAAGTATAAACAGAAAAAGAAATATAAGATAGAGATGTTCCCCCCTCTCTCTCAATTTTTGTTAAACAGTTTATACTCTTTCCGGTACTCTCTCTCCCTCTCTCCCTCTCTCTCTCTCTCTCTCACACACACACACACACACACACACACACAGTGATTCCTCTATTGCACTATAGTTTCCCAAAAGAAAATTGGAAAAAATGTTACCAGGTTACAAATGATGACTGCTACTGGTGATCACTCCACACCATTGAAATGCTGGTAATGGGCCAATAACACTAAAGAACAACAAATACAATCTCATACTACCCATCACTCTGCCACTGTGCAAAAAAGATGGCTTTGCAGGGACTACTGCACAAGAAAAAATTATCACAGCATGCTTCATATGCTCATGCTAGTAGTAAGAAAGACCCTGTTCACCCTACATTTTGTTATGTTGTCCATGGCACGTAAAATATGTTCCATCAATCTCTACTCTCTTTATCCAATAATCACTATGTACAGAATTTAGAAGCGTTTGAAGTTCTTTTTGACGTTGGACATATTTATCATTTTTTTTCTGACTCTCTAGGTCTATGCTCCATAACTTGCAATACCGGCCTACTTTATAACGAATTTGTAAGCCTAGAGCAGAGGGTTTCCCATGATTTCTTCATTGCCCCGGTCTGCTAATGCTCCCTTCCTTTATTTCTACCACAAACTGTCTCACAATCTTCTGAAGATGCCGGCTTAGACTTTCCATCATTAGTTGGCAATGTTTCTGAAAAATTTCCTTGGCTCAGCTGTGGCAGAGTTGCAAGTGTCCATTGTTTGAGTAAGATGTTGTGTACCTGCCAGGGTCTCTTTGTGACCTTCCCCAAGAGCTCCCTCCTGCTTATTTCTCGCTTTCTGCTTTCCCCTCCTGTAAACCTGGATCGGTTGATTTCTTCTCTTCTGCCTCCTCAACTCCTTAGAAATGCCAGCTACTACTAGGGGTGTGAGGATTTTGATGGCCCCCTCCCACATTTCATCAGTTGATTTACCTACATATATCCTCTCCTCTCCCCATGAAGGTTAAAACTTGTAATAGACCTGCCTGCCAAAATTTCCCCCGTCCCTTTTTGGCATTAATTAATTCTGTCATGAATTCTGGTGATTGTTGAGTTGCATCAGCTGAGTTTTGAGTCTTGACTGAGTCTGCATTGATGATTGACTGCTTCAACTTGAACCAACTCATCCTTGTACATCCAATCAATATCATACAAATGACTGAATGGAGAAGCTTCAACCTTGGCTTGCACTAGAAAATTGCACGAACCCCATCTCAACTTCATATCTTCAGTGATTGAAGATCTTTGATCAACTTCAATTAACAACCTAACATACTCCAGATTGGACCAGTTGCTAGTGTCCCTGACCTGGCTGATTTCCGTTTCGACTTCAACTCGAACTCGGTTGAAACAGTCTTGTGACTTGATCTTCTTCCTCCATCCCTTCTTTGAAGGCTTGAAGCTACTCTGTATGCCCCATCCCTGTTTGTTCTGTGTTTTCAATATTCCACAATAACCTCTGTCCAGGACCAAGATCCTTTGTCACACTAACCAGTACAATAAGATGCCTTTCATGAAGATTTTGCCACTTCCACCTTAACAAGTACCCAGAATTATCTCCCATTATTCCTTATCCTGACCACTCTGAATATGACTAGATCGTCAACTTCCACATGAACCTGGCATGCCGAAGGAATTATCTATCCAAGGTTCTCTTATCCAGTTCCTTCAGCTGTCTGATCTGCAACCATAGAATGGAATGCTTCAATATTGATAAAGAGCCTGTTTCTCTGCAGCAGCTACGTCCAAATTGTCTGAAACGAAGATGACTTGCCTCCACTTCAGACTTCACCATAGCAAGACACACATTTCCATTCAGGCTTTGGGAAACCAAACTAGGTAGGCACCTCTTAAAATCTCTCTCAACCACCATTCCTCATTGCACTTGCAATTAGCCTTCAAAAAACTTACCAGATAATCCCTCCCATTGCCTTTTCCTGAATAGTCCACCACAACACAGTCACCTGGCTTATTTCTGTCTGATAGAAACTACCCCACTGTCTCTGCTACTCATCATACTCCCTGCTATACGGAAGCAATTTATAGTGTTGGCCTACTCTAGGCTGCAGTCCTGAAAAGTTTATTAAATACTAGACCATCCTTCGATTCACAAGGCTTACGTTAATAACCTTTCACATGCGCGCAGCTGCCTTTCTGCTTGTGCTGTGTCTTATATTCTTGCAGTTCTTTCCCAATGTTTTCTTTCAGGCCAAAACGTAGCAGTTTTTCAGAGGATATCCAGGTTTATTTTGAATATCAGAGTATAGTCTATATTACAGGAAATACATAAATGCTAACTTATGATCTATTTAAAAATTGCTTGCTAGGTAAGCTCTAATGGAAGATTTAAATTTCCTCTATTATCTAGTACAGTTTTTTAGTTGTAACCTTAGGGAATAGTGCTTTATGATGTCCTCATACCCACTATGTTTACATGGCACTCATGGGTTAGTTTTGCAAACAAAATTTAACAAAATGATTTCTATTTGGGCACTGATGTAAAGCACACCCTATTCTTTCATACAGAATACCCCTTACTTCCCGAGCCTATGTTTGAGGTACAATCATTCTAACAAAAGATAAATCGTTAGTGGACATCGGACTTCAAAATGGGGTTCCCCTAACTGATTACATATTTTCGTACTGTTGTGTAATGCCCAATTGTACTCAGGGTCTTACCCAGTTGGACTTTGTATTCAGATAACAAATGATTTAAATTGAACATTCATTGCAGCAGCAAAAAAGTGGAGGTTGTCCTGGGGCTCTAAATGGTGAGGGGTAAGTTACAGGTGCCCCGCTGTCCCATATTTTCAGCAAAGCCGATCCTTGACATCCACCAAAAATTCAAAAGGCTTTGTTTTGGGATATTTGATGTCCTCATAAAAGATTTGTTATCTAACCTGTACTGCAACCAATTTTGGAGTAGGAGAAATGCTTTGAATGGACGGCATGCAGTCTCTGCTCCGCCAGCAGTGGGTGCAGTGCACCTTAAAAGGTGCACGCCCTCCAATTTTCAGGGGCCATTGCAGAAAGTATTTCTCTTGGAGTGGTTTAAATGGACCAAAATCTATCAGGGATGTCCACAGCTCAAGTTGTACCATTGTACTTTACTGTGGCTGCTCATGGTTCACTAAGTCCAAAACCTATGTTGTTTACTGCCAATCGGTTGCCATCATTGCTGTTACCTTTTTGCTGCCGTCGTTCCTCATTGCTGTTAGCTTTCTTTTACCTTTAGGATTGTCTAGACGAATGTATATGTTGTATGCAGATTGCTGTGAAAAGACTAAAAGTTTGGAGCAACAAAGCTGAAATGGAATTTGCTGTTGAGGTTGAGATTCTGGGCCGAGTCAGGCATAAAAATCTTCTGAGCCTACGTGGTTATTGTGCTGAAGCACAAGAGCGACTTATAGTGTATGATTACATGCCCAACTTGAGTTTATTTTCTCATCTCCATGGGCAGAATTCAGCAGAGTGTCTTCTTGATTGGGAAAAGCGAATGAAAATTGCAATTGGTTCAGCTGAGGGGATATTGTAAGTTAAAAATTTAGCTAACCCATGTTTTAACCTTAATTTATTTAGTGCACTAACTGATTTGCTGATCTTTTCCAGGTATCTTCACCATCATGCGACACCTCATATAATTCACAGGGATGTCAAAGCCAGTAATGTCCTTCTAGACTCTGATTTTCAGGCACAGGTTGCTGATTTTGGATTTGCGAAGCTCATTCCAGATGGTGCTACTCATGTTACAACTAGGGTTAAAGGCACTCTTGGATACCTTGCACCTGAATATGCAATGTTTGGGAAGGCCTCTGAAAGTTGTGATGTCTACAGCTTTGGTGTACTGCTTCTGGAGCTTGCTAGTGGAAAGAAACCTATTGAGAAACTCAGCCCAACACTGAAACGCACAATAATTGATTGGGCTCTTCCGTTGGCTCAAGAAAAAAATTTTGAAGCGATAGCAGACCCAAGGCTCAATGGAAACTTCGTTAAGGCAGAACTGAGGAGGGTTGTACTTGTCGCACTCATCTGTGCACAGAATAGGCCTGAGAGGAGACCCACCATGCTGGAAGTAGTGGATTTGCTCAAAGTTGAGTCAAAAGAGAATCTACAGAAACTGGAGAATGATGAGTTACTCAGTGCAGAAATGCATGGATTGTCAGGTGCTGATGGCAGCTCGGATTTTATTTCTGAAGAGGATATCAAACCAGAGTTGAAAGACACAGCTGGTTCTCAACCTGAACCAGCGACACAATGATGAACATGACGGTGTCTGACAGGAGAAAAGATTATGTTTTCATGCAAGGAAAAGGTAAGGTGCAGATACCAAGTCAATGAAAAATAGCTGTTTTGTTCCCCAAGAGAAGGCTGCTGATCGTTGGTCAGATGAAATGGGGATGGGTTTGTCTGTGTTCTTCTGCTGTATAATATTCTGAGGAAATCAATCTGTTTATTCTTCTTGGATTGTTGTACCTGTTTGTATGGGGGTTGCACTTCAAACATTTCATATTTACAGTTGGTTTTAATTGGGATTTCTGTGTACAACATGAAATGGCTGCCGTGATACAGCTTATACAGGTTGCTTTTCTCTTGTGCTATTTGATTGACGGCCCTGCTAAGTATGTTTAAGTGAGGAGTCACAGGACTGGTGACCAATAATTCTTGTCTGAAAAATACTTGTTGGAGGAATTTTATGTTGGATTGAAGGTAGTGGTTATTGTAGCTAGACTTCTGATCCACTTGAATGACAATTAAGAAAGCCTAGGAGGATTTGTGGAATAGTATGTCTGTGCCATAGTTTCCGATGGAGCATATTTTGTTCATACTGACTAAACAAAACCAAACAGTTAGATTTAGCTTGACCCAATTTAGAAATGAAAGAGGTTTGTTCGAATTGAAAAATGAAACCAAATGCAGTATAAGGTCTCAAAGAAGTATTTTAATTTTAAATTTAGGACTGATCACTGACGTGCCAAGTGGCCCATGAGATTGGTTTTCTGGAGACGGTCCGGATTGGGGGTGAGCCTGTGGCTGTGCCTTGTACACATAACAGAGACGTCAGCAGGGTGTCCGAGGTGTTAGCCTTCTGGAACATCCCTCGTACGCTCAAGTGAGAGCATGCCAAGTGGTAATTAGAAAGTGGAGGAAATAGGAGTAAGGCCAAGATAGCATACCTTTTCATTTAGTAAGGAGCCTTTATTTATAGAGTGGGTAGGAGAAGCTTTTATGACTTACCAGATGTGGGACTAAATAAGGAGAGTGGTCCCCCCTCCTTTACAGCTCCAACGCCTTTTGTTGGACCAGTCGGGCCGGCTCCTCCTTGATCTATTGGTGGGCTTGGGCCTTTGTCAGGTGAGCTACACGGCCAGCACCTTGAGCTAGGCTGAGTCGGGACCTTAGTGGGGATAACTTCCATCACTGGCCCCCGACTCCCGAGATGTTCAGCCGACGATGCCTTGGGAGTAGAGTTAGGTTGACCAGTCGTAGCGTAGGCTGGTAGCGCGCCAGTAGCCTCTCAACAGGTGAATGTCAAACCGACTGGCAGTTGATTGGGAATAATGGAGCAGTGGACAATCTGGGAAGCACGATCGTTGGGGACGGATTGGACGACTCATCCTCGGCCGACCCTGACGGATAGGTCTTACCCATCTTAGTTGTAGGAGTAGCTATAGCAAAAAAGGCACTTATTGGTGGGAAGGGCTCTTCGTTCCGTAGGAGTCAGTTTCATCGGCCGAGACGTCCTTGTTTGGTGAGGCATCCCACTGACGGCTTGTAAGGTGTCGAGACCGTTGGCCGAGCCAGAGGAGGTCTACTGCCGCCGATTGGCATGGGGATGAGTTGGCAGACAAAATCCGAGGGGTACCCCTCATTTTAGAAGTTGACCAGTTTGGCCGGCATGTCCACATGCATGACTGCCTCGACTGGTGTGTGAAGACCATTGGCATGACGGGGGAACGTCATTTCATTTTGGCGGGAAGATTGACCGTCAGATTCGAAGCGTCGTAGAAAGCGTCATTTGAAATTCCCGCACGTGGGTGCGTGAGTCGAGATGAGCAACACATGTCGCAATCCTATGGCTTCCACTTGATTGAGCGCCTCGATGGGCACCATCGATCTTCCCAGTCACATATAGGGGCCCCCCTATGATTGGGCCTTGCTCGCCCACAACCTTTCATTTACGCAAGCGAGAAAAGGTGAGGGAGGAGAACTGCACGAACCTAGTGGGGAGAGCTCGAGCGGGTCTTATTGAGGAGTAGTATGAGAGGGTCGAGTCAAGGAGCTTGGACTGAGTGCATCAGGAGGTGAGCCTCCTCTCTCATCCTTCCATCCCTTTCTTTTGATGTCCTCTTCCCCCTTGTTCGACTCGAGCAGCTCGTCCTACTCTTTCTCTGGCCATTCCTTATCTAGCTCAACTTCTCTTTCCACTTGCTTCAGCCTCGATCCTTCGCTTCCAGGATGGTTGGTGCTTCGACTCCACCCGTTTCCTCCTCAGAGGCTGTTGAGCAGGATGACTTGCAGCTGGTGGCCGATGTCAGACCTGGTCAGCCAGTCGACCCGGCCACCGGTGTGGCCTCTGTCTTGTCCTGAGAACTCATCCAAGAGTTCTGGGATTGCGTCGGCCTCCCAGGGTGGCTCCAGCTATGGAAACCACGGCTGGCTAAGAGGGTACATCTACCCCGATCGGGTTGCTTTGCTATCTATGAGCAAAGCCTACGGGCTGGCTTTCGGCTCCTTCTTCACCTTCCATTCTAGATCTCCTTAATTTTTATAGTCTCACCCCATCCCAATTTTTTCCAAATTCATGGCAGACCGTTTATGCCTTTGTCGTCCTTTGTCACTAATTGGAGGTGACCCCGACCTCCTTTCTTTTTGTTTATATTTTTACCATCAAGTGGCGCAGTAAGTCTCCTTGGTACTGCTTCTCCACCTGCTCCGGGAGCGACATCTTTACAGAAAGCCCTCGTCCATGCATTATTGGGAAGAGGGTTTCGTCTTCGTTGGCATGGAGGAAGGGAAGGATGCGGTCTATCCCTTTTGGATGATCTGGGGGGTCCTCGCCCCAAAGTCGACAGATGCCCCCACTTTTGAGGCCGACAAGCAAGCAAAGGTGCTGAAGGTACTAGCCTAAAAAACAACGAACATCACTGACTTGATGGGCGATGAGGCGCTGATGGTGAAGTTCGGAGACTGTCCATATCCTGATGAACTTTCGGATCGAGCAGCGCCGTACCTCCCCTGCGGTACTTCTGCACAGGCACCTGCTGAGATCAATGGGGCTGCGGCGGAAGTGCCTTCTGCTATCGAGGTCTCAGCCACCGAAGGGTTACCAGGCGAGGCGACCGTCGCTGGCCATTCCAAGGGCAAGTTGGTTTCAACTTTTTGAGACCCAGTTTTATTGATGTTTGTTTGCTTATGTGCCTTTTGGGATGCATATATGGCTCTCGGGATCGACATCCTTCTTAGCAAGGTTCGTAGAATGGCCATGCAATGGGTACCTGCGACAGTCGCATCTCTAGAGGAGCATGCCGCTGCAGCTGCGACAAATGCTTGGATGAAGAAAGCGGCCAAGGCCTCCCCCCTGGACAAGGCGAAGAAGGGGAGGCGGCGGGAGGAGAGGAAGTCTGTTGTGAAAGCCAGCAAGAGGGAGAAGAAGGTGGCCATCCGAACTGCCCCCCCGTCAGACATGAGGGCTTGCCAGGGCGAGCCGAGTCGGTCTTGGTTGCTGACACTTTCTGCCTTGTTCCCATTTGGGGCCGAGGTATGGGGCCACATGGTTTGTGAATATGGTCACGAGCTATGGCCCCCCTAGTTGGGGGTGTGTACAGATGATTCCCTCGAGGACTCGGCGACTTGCGTCAAGTTGGCACATGGGATGACTCTCCCGATGATTCGGGACGAGCTTTGGTCCATCCCTATGGAGGGGCTCACAGTGCAATGCATGCGCCATGCGGTGCTGGTAAGCTTTTGTCCTCTCTCATTCTTTTGCGAATTGCCTTGGTTGATCTACCTCACTTGTTTTTGTGCTTGCAGTCCGCCACTCTCAGCGCCACCCTCATTCGACGCTATGCCCACATAAGGACCAGCTCGAGGACATCGACCATGCATTCGACCACCTTGCAGCGGCCAAGGTGGGGGCTATGAAGCATGTCCTCAAGGAGCACGTTGAGGCCCTCCTCAGCATCAACCCGAAGATGGGGCATGAACTGCTTTGTCAGTTGGACCTCCGCAAGGAAAATGAATCTGCGAGGGAGGCTGCGGACAAGAAGACGGCGGACCTCAAAGCTGCCTTGAAGGAGAAGGAAGAGGCCACCCAGAAACTTAGGGTGGATTTCGAGGCACCTGTCGAAAGAGCAGGACAAGACTAACACAGTGACGGAGGAGGCCGACCGAGCCCTGGAGGAGGTAAAGGGTGTCGTTAAGTGATTCAAGTCTGTCCCCGAATATATTGAGGCCTTGCTCGAGTTTGGGGACTAGTCTATTGAAAAGCCTTCAACCTGGGCCTTGCACTGGCTTAGATGGCCTGCCCTGGCATCGACCTTACCAGCTTCGAGTTCTTAGAGGAGCAGACCGGCGAGGAGCGACAGGCGTGGTGGAACCGGCTGAAGGTAGCGACGCCCCCCTTGCTTACGAAGTACCCGTGTAAGGACTGAGACTTTGAATAAAGTTAACGGGTTGGATTCGGCTTATCGGTGCTCTGTGTAGGCTTTTGTGATGGCTTAGTGTAGGCTTTGAATTGCATCCACGATGCTTGACGCCTTTTGTAAAGGGCGTGTATCTGCCTCGACGCGATTTAGAGACGTGCATGCACGTTTCGGCCATGCATGCACATCCCGGCCATGCATGGCAGCCACTTGGCTGAGCCCTATTTAGTTGGCTGAATCATGTCTGCCATGGTCGACATGATTCAAGCCACTTTTGCATGATTGTCACCTACCCAGTGGCACTCCCATGATTAGTTGAGGGCACCTGGGGGCGGGCCTTGGGGGTCTTGGCTCCAAATTCTCATCTCTCTCATCTCTCTCTTCTATCTCCTCTCTTCTCCTCTCTTCTCCTCTCTCCCTCCATTCCTCCACTCTTCCAATCTCTTCCACTACCATTCCACCTCTCCAAGTCCCTTCTCCACATCACCACCACCTCCATCTCCACTACAATCTCGTTCTTTTTGGGCCGTGGCCGACGTCTCGATGGGGTTCAACTTCTACAGTGGCATTTGGCGGCAGTTCGGCGGTGCGGCAACTTGGCGACAAGGGGGCGGGACACATGGCTTCTCGTGGCGGCATCGTAGTGGCGGTAAGGTAGTGCTTCCATGGTGTGCGGACTCCGCGTGAGTCGGGAGGAGTCCTAGTTAACCGGTAGGGTGATGATTTCTGTGCAAGTTTTGATAATCTAAATGCATGGTTTTGATAGTCTCATGTAGAAACCCATGATTAGAATCTCTTCTTCTATCCTCCTCCATGCTAAACTTCAATCTAATCTCATGCTCAAATGTGATTATTATAATCTCTCCTTGTGATAATCATAGTTATTATGGATTTGGGGATTAGCATGCTTGTTAGGCAATTCTCTTACTAATGATGGTAGTTATGGTAGAATTGCTCAAGGGATTGCGAAAGTATGTTTTATGGGGTTTAAGGGAACCATCTCTTTTTTGTAATTCCCTGAATATTCATGGTAATTTTTGAGGATTGAATGTGTTTTGGGTTGACCAAGGAGAGGCTCTCTATGACCTGGCCTTGGGCGCTGAAATGCGTCCAGATAGGTCGACACAATTTGCAAAAGGTGTCGACTTGCATGACGAGATTCAGGCCCAGTTCTGAGAACCCAAGGTTCATTATTTTCTTGTATTCATTGCGTGTATTATATATATATATATATATATATATATATATATATATATATATATATATATATGTTAATTCCTTTATAAATTATGTAGACTAAATTCTTGTATAAATGTTGCATAATTTTTACAATTGCATGCTTGAAATCATTTTCCAGGGTGGGGTTTTTCTACGTAGTCGTACCTTGCGTGATTTTGTGCTTGTGTGGTTTTGGACGTAGAGTGACGATATTTGTTAGTTTTTACACCATGTGCCGGTGTGGGAGTGGCATGGTGACGCCTAGGATGCGAGGGTAATTGGGTGGACCCCCATGGTAGTAGATAGAGTCGGTGTGGGAGTGACACACTGTGGAGCTTCGTCACTCTTGTGGCTGGACAAAGGCAGAATCGCCTAGGGCCAGGTAGGATAGAATAGCCCAGGGCTACCCGAGAGATTGTTGCTCTATCTCAATGGATCGGTGGTTACTGTTTGCAGTTTCATTGTTACTCTTGCGTATTTACTTTCCAGCTATATGATTTATTTATTTCTTTATTGTGCACATTTCTTGCCCTATTGAGCCCATTTCCTAATGTGGTTCACCCCTCATGTTTTCAGGTGAGGGTTCCCAACAGGCTTAGGAGTTTTGGAGTCGTTTGGAGTTGCGCACCAGTAGTCTTTTGTTCCAGAGTATGCCCCGATGTAGTTGTATTATTTATATTTCGGCCTATATGCACATATATTTCCTTTTAACTATGGACAATGTATTTACTTGCTGAGTTGAGTCGCACTGTGATAACTTTTATTTCCGCACTTTCTACCTTACAGTTCGGTATTTTAATCGCTTGTTTAGCTTAGTTTATTACCTATTCCCCGAACTTTCTTTGTGATCTTGGTTTGGTCCAAAAATAACAATCTGAAACCCATTTAGTAATTGGATCTCCGATTATATTGTAGCACGTCATTACAACCCAAGTCGGTTGTCAGGGTCGAGGGGGAGACGATCGAGGTCCCTTCAACCCCTTCGACTCCTGACATGCTCGAAGCTAGCTTTATGCAATCTGATGAGGGTGAGGACACTGACGCGGCTCATAGAAGACCCTAGGCGACTGAAGCCTGACTTAGCGGCTCTTCGGCTCCCCTTTCTTCTTTTTTTTTTTTTTTCTTTTTCTTATATATACGTGTTGTCGGATGTAGGGTCGTAGAAACTTTTGTAAGCGGGTCGATCCTGCCTTTTGAAATACAAAGTTGGACTCTCTTTCTTATGTCTTACAGTTTCTCCTTCTTTGCAATGATTTACATCCGGCACTCCTCGTTGGGGGGCCGATATTAGTCAAAAATTCGCCTTGATTCCCCTAGGGGACTAGTTTCAATCGATCAATCATGCCAGTTTCCCCTTTTAGGGGGCTGGTCTTACTAATTGCTCTAATCATTGAAAAAGGCTGCTCCTGGATTATCCTCGGGCCACAAATGGCGTGCCACTGCGGCTGAAGCATGTGCCGTAGGCTGCTATCTTCTCAGGCCATTGCCATGTTGCGACGACTTAGGATTAGGGCAAGTTCCACGCTCGACTGACTCCGATAAGGGAGTTGATTTTCGTAGCTATAGGGCTGCTCTCAGTATGGTTTACATGGCTGAGGCCGCTCCTAGTATGGTTTACACTGTCTTCCGGTATGGTTTACATGGCTAAGTGTCGTACCTAACTCCCTCCCATAGGGAAGTTTGTTTTCGTAGCTATAAGGCTGCTCCCGGTACGGTTTACACAGCCGAGGTTGTTTCCGATATGGTTTACATGGGAAAGTGTCATGTTCGACTCCCTCCCGTAAGGGAGTCATTTTTCGTAGCTATAGGGCCGCTCCTGGTATGGTTTATACGGTCGAGGCCGCTCCAGTATGGTTTACACGGCTAAGTGTTGCGCTCGACTCCCTCTCGTAGGGGAGTCAATTTTCGTAGTTATAGGGATGCTCTCGGTACGGTTTACACGACTGAGGCAACTCCTAATACTGTTTATATGGCTAGGTTTCGCACCTGACTCCCTCCCGTAGGGGAGTCAATTTTCGTAGCTATAAGGCCTCTCTCGATATGGTTTACACAGTCAAGGCCACTCTTGGTATGGTTTATATGGCTAAGTGTCATGCTTGACTCTATCCTGTAGATGAGCCAATTTTGATAGCTATAAGGGCGCTCCCGGTACAGTTTACACTGCTAAGTGTTGCATCCGACTCCCTCCCATAGGGGAGTCAATTTTCGTAGCTATAGTGCCGCTCTCGATACAATTTACATGGTCGAGGCTACTCTCGGTACGGTTTACACGGCTAAGTGATGTTCTCGACTCCCTCCCGTAGAAGAGTTAATTTTCGTAGCTATAGGGCCACTCCTAGTACAGTTTACACGGTCAAGATTACTCTTGATACGGTTTACACGGCTAAGTGTCTAGCAGAGAGCAATCTTTGTAGCACCAACAACATTCTATTACTCAAAAGGCCCCATAGGACGATTTTCATTTATCAAAAACTTACATATAGTAGCGTCGAAGCCTTTCCGTATTCTAGGTTTTAGGGATAGGTTGGTCCTCGAGTGTCTCGAGGCGATATGCACCTCGACGGATGACTTCCCTCACTCAGTAGGGTCCTTCCCAGTTCGGGGCCAGCTTTTTGGAGGATTCGGTGGGTTGGAGGCTCAGGCATCCTACAGCACTAGATCACTGACTTCAAAGCTTCAGGACTTCACTTAGGCGTTGTGGTATCGCACCATCCTTTGTTGGTATGCTACAAGCCGGATTTGTGCCAAATCCCTTCTCTCGCTGATCAAGTTCATCCAGTTCACCAGTCCTTTGTCATTAGCCTGTGAGTCATAAGTCAGGGCTCAGGCCGACAAGATCTTGATTTCAATCGAGATGACGGCCTTGACCCATATGTCATATAGAAAGGGATCTCACCGGTGGCGGTTCGGCTAGTCATTTGATATGCCCATAAGATACTCGGCATTCATCCACCCATCGGCCTTTGGCCTCACCAAGACGAGTCTTTAGGCCCTGCAAAATGGTCCTATTGGTTACATTGACCTGCCCGTTTGTCTGTGGATGGCGACCGAAGTAAACTTGTGGTTGATGTCGAAGGCGCCGCAATTGCGTCTAAATTGGTTGTTATCGAACTGCTTGCCATTGTCGGTTATCACCACTCGGGGAACGCCGAATCAGTAGATGATGGACTTCCACAGGAAGTTCCGTGCGTTGCCGTCAATGACGGCTGCCAAGGGCTCGACTTCTACCCATTTGGTGAAGTAATCGACGACGATGACCAAAAATTTCCTTTGACCATCAACTAGAGGGAAAGGCCCGAGAATATCAATCCCCCATTAGGCAAAGGGCCAGGGATTGGCCAATGGAGTCATTGGGGTGGCCGACTGGTAGATCAGAGTACTGAACCACTAGTAGCTGTCATAGCGGCAGACGAGTTCGTGGCGTTACAGAGTAGAGTCAGCGACTAGGACCCTTGTCTCAAAAGCTTGTGGGCAAAAGCCCAGTCCCCAGCATGACTCCCGCATACTCCTTTATGGGCTTCCCAGAGCGTGTAGTTGGCCTCCGTCTCGGCCAGACAGTGGAGCGACGGTCGTCTACAGAATCTCTTGTAAAGTATGCCGTTGATGAAGAGGAAGTGGGGAGCGTGAAGTTGAACACGCCGGGCCTCCTTCTTGTCAGTCGGAAGTTCCCCTCAAAGGAGATAGGCATGTATTGGCATCATCCACGAGTCAACTATTGATGGTTCGGCTTGCATAACCAACTCGTGTTGACTGATACTCGACACCTGCAATTCCTCTACTAGAACCACCCGCCGCTCTCAATCCCCTGAAGTCGATGCCAGGCGAGAGAGGGCGTCAACCTAGATGTTCTTAGCTCGGGGGATCCGGTTGATGCTGAAGTGATCGAGACGTGCTGATATGGCTTTCACAAGCTGAAGGTAGGCTACCATGGTGGTGTCCTTAGCCTCATATTCACCGAGGACATGCCCTACTGTAAGGATTGAGGTTTCGGATCCGATTATCGGGTCAGTTTCGGGGTTGGATCCCTTGGTTTGGGTCTTTCTGGGGCTGGAGCTTGTGTTCTTTATCGCGTCGAGCTTGCGAGACGCGGTTCAAACGGCGTCCGTTGAGGTAGATGCGTTTTAGGTTGTGCCACGTGGGCGCCACGTGGGTTGGTTTTGGGCCGCGAGAGTACGGCCCCGGTCTTATTGACTGAATGACGTCTTGCATAGAAGACGCCATTTAGAGTACGGTCCTGGTATGTCAGTGTACGGATCGGACTTGTCGTCTGAATGACGTCGGACTTGGACGACGCATTTTACCTAGTTTCAATTTGACCCCACGAACCCTCCCTCCTTTTCCTCATTCTCTCCTTGCTCTTCTCTCTCCTCTCTCCCCTCTGACCCTCCGGCTCCCTTTCTCCCTTCTCCTTCCTTTCCTCTCCCCATTCCTCCTCTCCCTCCACTCCATTAACCTCCCGACTTCCTCCACTACCACCACCACTTCCTCCGCGGCGCATCTCTCTCCGGACGGCGGTCGATGTCCCGGTGGAGTAACGGCGTCCACGGTGGTACCGGCGGCGGTGTGTGGCGAGGCGGGTCGGCGGCTTGGAGCTCGGAGGAGTTCGAGTAACCGGTAGGGTGACGATCCCCGTTGTATTTTGTTTAAAACCATGTTTTTCCCGCTTTGGAGCATGTTTAGGGGTTTTTTTTTGGGTGAAAACACTAATTGCATGTAATGAGAAATTGGGGGTTTTTATTGGGTATTTAGTTTCTCCTCCTCCTCCTCTACTTTGTGGTGTTTTTTGTACGATTTGGGAGAGAAATCCCGCCTTGTGACTTGGGGGAAGGTGGAGGGAGAACATGTCTGTGAGGATTAAATAGCGTCGGGGGACAGCAACACCTTTTAAAAAGGTGGCTTCCACCCGCGACGCGATTTAGCTTAGATAACAGACTCTGTCTCTGGACTGATTAGCGTCTAGGGACAGCGACGCCTTTTAAAAGGCGATCCCTGTGCACGACGCGTTTTAAGTTCAGATCACCCCGAGGCCTGTCTTTGTTTTTGTCGTTATTAGGTGACTAGGGACAATGACGCCTTTTAAACGGCGACCCGTTTGAACGACGCGATTTAGGCCATATTTTGAGGCCCATTTTCACATGAACCAGTTTAGGAGTCTTGAATGATGTCGTCCTTGGACGACGCGATTCAAGACAGAATCTCATTAATTCCTGCAATTAACATGTGTTTACATTGATAGATAATTTGGTTAATTGCATGCTTGAAATCATGCTTGAGAGCGTTGATTTTTACGTGATCGGATTGCACCGTGTTGCATTTTGTGCGATCGTGGGTCTAGAGTGACAGTTGTTAGCGCTTAGGCACCCTGTGTCGGTGTGGGAGTGACACGGCGCCGGTGTGGGAGTGGTGGGGTGACGCCTAGAGAGAGGGTCACCTAGTGTACCCCAGGGTATAGTTAGTACCGGTGTGGGAGTGGTACATTCGGAGTGTCACTCGTGCTGGGGGAAGTGGGACCACCTTGAGCCGTGTCAGGCCGGAGTAGCCAGTTTGCTATTCGAGGGGTTGTTGTTTGGTCTCAGCGGGTTGGTGTTTTCCGCGTTCGGCCGTGTGACTTGTGTGTTTAGCCAAGACGCTAGTTGTGGACTCTGTGGTAGTTTCATAATCGTACATGTTACTGTTATAAATGCGTGTGTTTTATATCGAAATTGTGTTACTACTTTATTTAGTTAAATTGCCTATATTTGTATATTGCACTTGTGGGTGGTGGGGATTGAAGGATCCCTACTGAGTCTTTTTCAATGATACTCACCTCCTGCGGTTTTCAGGTGAGGGTTCCAGGCAGGCGTAGCGAGGAGAGTGTTGTCTTGGGTTGCGCTCCAGCAGCCGCTGTTCCGGAGTATGCCCTGATGTAATTGTTATTTCCTTTTCTGGCCTGTACGCTTAATTATTTCTTTTCTGTTGGAGTATGTAATTAATTGCCGAGTTAAGTCGAATTGTAATAATTTTTAATTTCTGCACTTTCTTTACAATTCGATGTGATGTGGATGTTTAGCTTAGTTTATCATTTATTTCCCAGACTTATCGAGATTCTAGTTTGGCTCCAAATTTAATGATTCGGTACCCATTTAGTAATCAGATCCCCGATTATAGGGTGGCGGTCGTTACACCTACAATCAACTGAGAATCATTGTGGATGTTGAGTCCTCGGGCCCCCATTTAAAGCGCGGCCCAGAGACCGGAGATGAGGGCTTCAAACTTGGTGATGTTTTTGGTGGTGGGGAAGCTAAAGCGCAGGGTGTACTCTATATGGACTATGTCTGGAGACACCAAGACCCACTCGGCTGCTTCCTGCTGTGCATGCGGACCCATCCACGTAGAGCTCTAGACTGGACGTCCCCACTGAGTTGGGGGCCACATTCTCAGGGGCCAGACTTGGTGGCGAGGTGGACCCATCGGGCTGTCAGTTTGGTGATGAAGTTGGCTAGGGCTTGTCTTTTGATGGCTATCCTAAGCTTGAAGGTGACGTTGAACTCACCCAATTTGATGGCCCACCTGGCCAATTGTCCCAATACCTCTAGCTGTGTGAGGACCTGCCTCAATGGCTGGTCCGTTAGCGTCCTCATTGGATGGTCCAGGAAGTCGGGTTGAAGCCTTCGCGTCGAAACAATTAGGGCCATAACCGGCTTTTCTAGGGCTAGGAATTAAAGCTTTGCCCTGTGCAGGGTGCGACTAGCATAAGAGATGAGCTTTTGTACGTCGCCCTCCTCCTACGGAATTGACAGTCGTGTCTGAGGCGGCCATGTATAGGAAAAACCGCTCGCCTTTGACTGGCTTCGACAAGATCGAGGCATTGGACAAGTATTTCTTGAGCTGGTCGAAGGCCTTATGACAGTCCTCAGTCCACCGGAATTCCTTCACCTTCTTGAGTAGTTGAAAGAAAGGGAAACACCGGTCCGTAGCCTAAGACATGAACTGGCTGAGGGCCGCCACTTGGCCGCTCAAGCACTGAGCGTCTTAGATAGTTGATGGTAGAATCATCTGAAGGATGGCCGCTACTTTTTTAGATTTGCCTCGACGCCGTGCCGAGTGATCAAGTAGCCCAGGAAGCTTCTAGACATTACTCCGAAGGCACACTTTCGCTGGATTCAGCTTCATCTTGTACTTGCGTAAGGTAGCAAAGGTCTCGGCCAAATTGTCCAAGTGGTTAGCGGCCAATTGGCTTTTTACAAGCATATCATAGATGTAGACCTCCATGTTCTAACGTAGCTGCGGGGTGAAGTCTTTGTTGACGGGACATTGGTAGGTGGCCTCGACGTTCTTTAACCTGAATGGCATTCAGGTGTAGCAGTAGAGGCCGAGGTCGATGGTGAAGCTCATCCAGATCTAATGGTATCCGGAATAAGTGTCGAGGAAGCTGAGAAGTTCATGGCCGGAGGTGGAGTCCACTAGTTGGTCGATTTGAGGCAGTAGAAAGCTATCTATTGGGCAGGCCTAGTTGATATCCGTGAAGTCAACGCACATCCTCCACGTGCCGTCCATCTTTGGTACATGACGATGTTGGCCACCTAGTGGGGGCGGTGGGCCTCTCGGAGATGGCTGGCAGCCAACCCTTTCTAGACTTTGGCATAGATGGTCATCCATCGCTCATGGTTGAAGCTTCAACACTTCTGCTTCACTGGAGGATGAGCTGGGTCCACATGGAGTTAGTGGACCGCAATTGCTGAGTCTATACTTGGCATGTCAGAAGTGGCCCAGGCAAAGATGTCCAAGTTTGCCTTTAAAACATGGTCAACGTCTCTGCTTCGACGATTGGAAGCTGAGAGCCAATAAGTGTTATGCCTCGGATCCGATTCATTTTTTTTTTTTTTAACTTAAGAGTTCGACTGCGTAATCTCGGAACAAATTCCATCATAACAAACATATATGAGAGCTAAATAGCCACAAGATGATTTAAACAAATGCCATAACCATCAATTAATTTAAATATCCAAATATAGTCAATACCAAAATTCACAAATTACAATATCTATCAATTTGTATATAAATTCTCAATCTCACTAAATAAAGAAAATATACAATCTCTTATTATCCCTACTGCATCAAATCTAAGAAAGCTGTGAATTTAAATCTAGATAATCTCCTGAAGATATCAAATGCCTCAATTAGAAGTCTTCTCGAATTCTAGATTCTCTTTCTCAGACTTTGAAACTGTTAATAGGATTTATGAGTACAACCACTAAGTAGGCTTCAAACCATCCACATAACTTAACATATAGTAAATTTTACAAATCCTATTATACAATTATACTAAACATGACCTTATACAGATCTACATATAACTCAAATAAAATCATGATACAAAGCATGGTCAGACATAAGTTTATCAAATCAAATATGTTTTTTAATAGTATGAATGGATCGATTAACATATAACATATATGACATAATCAGATTCTTATCTAACTGAATAAGTTTACTAGCCATAATCAGAACATATCATATATCAAACTGACATATAGCAAATTTATCATGGCATGGTAGCTTATCAAATCAGAATTTATATTGTCAGAACAACTAATTAGAATGAATATGGATTCTTAATCAAATAGGTTGATATCAAAATCACTGAGTGTAGATGTCAAAACAACAAACTGAACAGATTATAAGCTGAATTAAATGGATCTAAATAGCAAATTACGTTTCATAATTATATGCCAAACAAATCAAATCCAAATATATCAAATAGACATGTATCCAATCACCATATAAAGAACCGAACAAACGAATATTAGAGCATGTAGGCAAGTATGCTAAGATCATGTCACATATATAGCCGGAGAGTCTATTGTTCCACCTTGGATAACTGCAAAAGCACAATTACTAGGATTTTCATGTTGCCTATGGGCAGAACTCATTTACAGACGCTTATGGAATGAGCTCCAATCTCCTTAAGATGACAATGTCCAAACATATATCAAATAAATATGGCACAAATATATTTTCACAGATTTCAAAATGATCATAGATCTGAAAATTAATTTGGCATAGTGATACTTACATGTAAGAGTTAAAATACATACTTTCATATACAAAATAGTCACTTAAAGAGTCAACATAGTCATATACATGGATAATCAGAATAAATATAATCAAAATAGGTTGATGGACAGAAAATATAGTCAAAGAATTTTTTTTAGAATTTTTGGAATAACAAACATATTTTTCGGCTATCAAAACTGATTTTCAAAGTTGAAAAATCAACAAATAGGCCGAATATTATCAAACAGATTCAGAAAATTTCCAAACTTGGGGAACATGTCAAATAGATCATATGTAAAGTGTGTATAGAGTTTAATCAATTTTTTAATTGATTTGATATGATTTTCGATTCTCACTTCGATTCAGAAATAGAATTCTAGCAAATCAAAACAGAGGGCAAACTAAATTGCAAATAGGGTCATAAAATTCTCAAACTTTACATAGAAGTTAAAGATAATATAACAAAAGTTTCCACAATATTTGGTATGATTTGAACATGAATCAAGTGAGATATAAGATTCAAAAGTTGGGATTTCAAAACTGCTAAGACAGATTATATAGTTTGAGAAGAATATTACGTAATAAATATCAAAAGAACTCCGAAAATTATGACATTTATTGTAGATGAATATAACATTCATAATAGACTTTAGACTAAAGTTCAACTCAATTGATCATAGAACAAGGGAGAACAAATATCTGTAACTCAGATGATCATAGTTTGAAACAAAATAGATTGAATGGACAAATTGTATATACTGAGGTAATAATTATAGAATAAATAGTAAATAAGATCATAATAATATGAAACTTGATGATCATCAAGTAGACATATATATATCAAACTTATTACTAATTGATTAGCTTTTGAAAGTATTTAAAAATAGTATAATTTTTAGTTCAAAATAGATCATGTTTAGAGTTATCTACCTACCTTTTGAAGAAAAATCGACTCTTAGTTCCCTTATGGATTTCTTGCTATCTATCCATAGTTTCCTCCTCTTCTAAACTCTTTTATACATTCTCTAAGCTCTTTCTAATGTTCTCTAAGCCTCCAATAACACAAAACATTGATTCGAATCAAATTTTCAAAAGAAATAACCATGAATCAAGTCTATTTTTTCAAGAACACTGCATGAACTTATCTTTGAAAGAGAGCTACATGCAATATAGCTTTGAGTACGACCCTAAGGCTCTATTTATTTTTATTTTTGTTCTTAATATAACCATTAATACCTCATTTCTTTGCTATAATCAAACGCTTACTCCTCACAATTTAATCTCCATGTTAAAGTCTCTTCTGGGTGCAAATTGGACTCTGTTCATGCTATTTATAGTTTTCTTTTCTGAAGACCATTAAATTCAACCTCTTAAATGTCTGAATTAAGAAAATCTTTCTTATACAAAGTTTTAGAATTTTTTAATTCTAATGCTACCAATATCACTATTTTTTGACATTTGTACAAAAGGATATGTCTATTTTACTAACCTACTGTCTTGAGTACTCTGAACTCAACAATCTGTCATATTTTCTTCCTATCCAAACATATCCTGATTCTGACTAGTAAATGACTAATTCTAAACATATGATCTTCATAAAACTTATAGAATTTTGAGTCCTCGTTCTAATGGAAGTTATCTTACTTAATTTGAAATTGTATACACGAAGTTATACTTAAAACACTAGGACTGTATCAAATAAATATGTGTACAGAATCTTAGTTCAAGTAGAATTCTAATTATAACTTTCTACCTATTAATTATAATTATAATTATATTAAATTTTATTATGTTCTACTTCTTGTTTAAGTCAAATATATCATACATAACTTTTCAGGTCGTAGTTAATTTTAATTGTATTATCTTTTATTTCCTAATTCAAATTCTAGTCTAATTAGGACTTGTTCTCTATGGGCAGTCATTTCTAAAAATGATCATTGATATTTTTGACCTCTAAAACATCTGAATTAGTAAAAATGATCTTCTACAAAGTTATAGATTTTTTTATACTCTTTCAAATGATATTAGCCATGATCTAATTCAAATTAATTAAATTCATTTATGGGTTGTAAAAATGCGGGACATAACATCTTCTCCCCCTTAAAAAAATTTCGTCCTCGAAATTTGATAGATTCTAATAATCTATCTTTGTATTAATAGATTCTAAGGCTATAGAATAAGATTAAGAGATTACTCAATCAAGATCAGATCACTATGACAAATAGATTTATATTTGTGGAGTATTTTTAATGTGATTAATATACCCTTTTGATTTAATACGTCTATAGACTTGAGATCCAATTAAGTTAATCAACCTAATTAATCAATAGATAGACTTATCCTGACATAGCTAACGACATAAGATAAAAAGAGATCGATGACTAACTAACTCTCATATGGTTGAATATGTACCAAAATAATTAGGATATATATCATGATCATAACAACCTTATCATGGCTTATGGTTACTCCTTAAAAGTACTTTGAATATCATAAGTGTATGTCAATTAACTATTATGGGTATTTTCAGCTTAAGATACATAAGAATCCTAACATCACAGTACGTTGCTAAAGAATCATTTATATTTCAAATTGATGAGGCAGAATCCGATTCGGCCCATTAAAACAAGCCCAAACTCCGTTCAGCCCAGCAACAGCAGTAGAAGGCCTTCAGGAAGCCTTCGGCCCATCAGCGGCCCAACAGCCCTCGGCCCGTAAGCGGCACCGTTGCTCCCGGCCCAACAGGCTTTAGCCCGTCAGCGGCCCACCAGTCTACGGCCCGTGAGCAGCGCAGTAGCCTTAGGCCCAGCAGGCTTCGGCCCATCAGCGGCCCAACCCCCTTCGGCCCAACAGCCGTGTTCGGCCCACTCCGGTGGAGGACTAGGCACTATGGCGGTTTACCAGTAAGCCCGGAACATAGTCCTATATCGGCTACCACCGTTAACCATCCGCCATCTTCCGCTATAAATACCACGCTATTTATTGCCAAAGGTATGCCTCCGAGACCCTCAAGGACTATAGTCCAAATAGCATTAAAGCTATTCTTTGCCTTCTGAATCGAATCATCTTCAGGAGCTAACTTGACCGTCGGAGGGGGTTCTTTAGGGCCGAAGCCCGGGACTCCTGCTGACCGGTTTCTTCTTCTTTCCCTTCTGCAGGAGCTCGGTTCGAATCGTCGCCGACCTCCCCGAGTCGGTCTCGGCCGCCGACCTCGGATTTCTCTCCCCGGTCTCGACGCCGTGGGCCGGCTGCCTCCCCGACTGAAGGAGTCTCGGCCCTGCCTTCCGAAGGCAAGCCAACGTCCGACCGAACGACCCTCGGCCTCGGATCTCCAACCCCGTCTCTGCGACCGCCGCCTTCCGGATCCCCGTCGGGCCTCTTACTCCGATCCGACCCAGCTCCGGATCCAAACTTCAGATTCCAGCTTCGGAATCCGGTCGTGATAGCCTCGGCTACATCACAAATAATTATAATATTTTAGAGTTTTAATGGAAATCATGAGTCATCGATGTTTTACTTCTAATCTGAGAGCTTTAAGAAGATGGATCTAATATCTAATCTAGATAATGTGCTTAACTCTCAAATATCCTTCATAGGTCCACTATCTTAACTAATTTATAAATTATGTATACTTAGCAAATTTACTTATTATAGAACTAGAAGTAATCTATATTTATCAAAGGTAAGACCTAAAAGATAACATAGAAGAGTTTAAGTATATGCTTATAGGTGGCATAATTGATTATTTTTAAAAATATTATGTACATGTCCACAAGTATTTTCTTAGTATTCTAATAAATTAAGAGAATATATTTATGGTGTAGCACTACTATCAAATGAACTCATATGAACTTATATCCAATGTCGTCTCTATACTTTTTCGTATAAGTACTAACGGCCAATGGTATAGTATGATTCTAGTTATTTACTCTAAAAGTAGATTTAGGATCATCGACGGTCAATCCAACACATGTCATGAAATTAGATATGAGTCACTTATAAAACTTAAAGGCACTATCTTATACTAACATTTTAAAGTGTTAACCGATTCTTTTTAGTCATGGGCAATATAAGTGAATGTAGATAATAGATTGTTAACTAAATATAAAAATGTATATTATGGTTAAAGCATCCCTTAGTACTAATTATCAAGAAATCAGGGATAAAATAGCTCAATAGTAGAAAGACATAAGTGGTAGGTATATATGCATCCTATAGCTTGCTCTCCCCTTTAAAAAGATGTAACTTAATCCTCTTAATATCCATCCATACCAAGAATTCTCTATATATAAGTTTTATTGTGGGGACTAACTAAGCACGTCATTTACAATCACTTATCCCCAAATCTCCAAGTCATAATTTGAAATTAGATATTACCTTAATTACTAATCAAAACCTAAGATCATACTAACCCTAAACTTTATCATATTCCCTAATATGAATTGGTATGACTTAAGATCAGATGGTTAAACCCAAGATCATACTAACCCTAAACTTTATCATATTCCTTAATATGAATTGGTATGGCTTAAGATCAGATGGTTGTAGATGTTTAAAATATCATAATTGTTCTGATATTATATTGTTACGCCCCCGGATCCGGTTCATTTTTTTTTCAACGCAGAATCCAACTGCATAATTTTAGAACAAATTCCATCATAACAAATATATATGAGAGCTAAACAACTACAAGACGATTTAAACAAATGTCATAACCATCAATTAATCTAGATATCCAAATTTAATCTCCTTTAGATGGCATTGTCCATATCACACATATTAAATTAGAAGGCATATGTCTTACATAAGTTAAAATTCTTCATAATTTGACGTTAACATTAATCATATAGTCAATAACATACATATATAAAAATAATACATTTTTCATTAAATCATCACATTTTAAAGTAACATGATGTTCTATATGCAATTTAATGTAACACTAGTTCCAACAGATCATATATACATGAAATACATTCTTAGGAATTTTTTTAAAATTTTATGAATACGAAATATAATTTATACATGAAAAAATCTATTTTTTTAGATTAAAAATTCATTAAATATGATGAATATTAGTAACTAGATTTGAAAATACACCAAACTAGTAACACATGATATTTAGGCTGTAAGTAGTGTACTTGCAATTTTTTTAATTTCTAAGATCAAATAAGTAATTTTAAAATTCAAATAGCAAGTTTAAACTTGAATCAAATTTAATAAAAATGAAAAATTAATTTTAAAAAATTATAGAATTTTTCAGTTCAGTAGATGCTATGAAAACATACATATGTTCAAAATTTCAAATCATTTAGATTACAAATTACTAAGTTATAAATATTTGAAGGTCGTGTAGATTAAAAACTAAATTTTAGAAAATCCAAACTGGACGGTCAGATAGGCTGCCGTTCAGTAGACTGGACGGCCAACAATGCTACGGTTCAATACTGTAGACGCCAGGGTTGTTGCCGTCCACAAGATTTTCCAGACAGAGCGCATCAAACAAATTTTGATGAAAATTTCTCATATCTAATCTATATTTTGGATCACAAGTACAAAGAATATGATTCCAAACTTTCGTTTTAACCACTTTTAGAATTAAAATATTAATTTTTTATATTAATAAAAAATAATCTATACTTTTGGGAATCATTACCTACCTCTTACCCTAGAACCTCCAAATCCAAAATTCTGTAAGATATCTCAACTCCCAGGACGGGTCGTTACTTCTTAGCCTTCCTCCTCGACTTCCAATGCTCCTAGAAGACAATAAAACTATGAAATTATAAACTTCCTCGAGAACAACCTTCATCTTCTTCTCTTTCTACAAGAACATGAACAAAACATTCACCGTTCACAATGTAGAATGACGGCTACGTTTAACCACGTTCTCAACCTTATATTTATAGAATTAACACAATTTTTGATCCAAAACAACCTTTACAAATCAACTTTGATTCGGATTAATCATCCTTTCCACAAATTAAAGACAATTCGACTCCAAATCAGACTCCTGCAACTCTTTCTTCTCGAACTAAATTTTTAATTTTTTGACCTAGTAAATGAATGAATCAACAAAAATACTCTTCTATAAAGTTGTAGATCTCTTCGAGTTCTTTCCAACGGTATTAACCACGCCAAAATTCAAGTTATTGCATTGAGAGTTCTCACCAAAATATTGACATGTTATTGCATTGAGAGTTCAACTTAATGGACTAAACTACCGATAAAATTAACTTAATAAGCTTACTTAATTAACCATAGTACACCCTATATAACCCTTTAACTATTATTATCATTATTATTTATTTATTTATTATTATTTATATTTTAAAAAAATACCGTGTATTGTATTGTTGGTCTAATCTCCACATGTCTCGATCCAGTCCTCATCAAATCGTATCTAATTGATTGTAGCTGTCTAATCTGGTGCGAGCAAATTGGTTATGAATATTAAAACTCTAGGGAATGGTAACAATTCGAAGGCTGACTAACTTTCTATTTTTTGACTATTTTTTATTAATTTTTGAATCAAGATTTATAAGTACCCAATAGACGGCTACAATTGAATTTCAAGATTGGATATGATTGGATGATGTAAATAAAGCTCCAAGGGATGAGATTAATCCTAAGAGGGGTAATTAAATATTTAAAAATTTATGGTGAATTAAATTATTTTTTTTAACGTAGGAAATGGGGTCAAAACAATGCACACATATTGTTTGGTTCACATTATATATAGATATGCTAGAGTACGGTGAAGGTAATTAGTGCGATTCCACCACACCAAAAAGATGGACCGTTAGATCTTTAATCTAATAGATCCAAAACACTCCCCCCTCGTTCCACTCGTTCAGCGTAGACGTAGAGCGGATGAGGACCGTCCGATCACACGATCGGATGGTTCCTCTTTTAATTAATCTATTATTATTTTGTTTTGTTTTCTTCTCCATAAATTACGGGTGCCGAAGGCGCCGCAACATATCTTTTTCTTCCATCTTTAATGTATGATTAAGCCTCACCAACCACCCTTGCCGTACTATAGCATTACTATATATATATATATATATATATATATATATATATATATATATATATATATATAACTTTGATGCACTCCCCTCCCCTCTCCCCAAACCCTCATCTTGATGTTAAAAAAAAGTTAAAATCATCAAAAAATTTAAAATATTCAAATACACCCCCCTAGGTTGGTTCCCATCCTTTTTAGTTTAATTTTCAACATCGAATCAATGAAATCAAACTATAGTCATCTCTAATCAATTGCAAAGTTAGACTGCACCATGCACCATAGATATCAGTAAATCTTTAAAGTTCCTCTCTCTTGTTTTCTTAGGAGCTTTTACATACAAACAAAGCTGATTTACTACTCTACCATTTAAATTTTCACACGTATCACTAGGGATGAGAACATGTACGGAATAACTACAAAATGGACTTTACGCACACATACGAGCGTTCTCAAATTCTGAGAATTTATCATTGCCAAAATTGAGTCCGGTATCTGGATATATATCCTGTGTATGCAGCCTTTTGTGATCAAATGTTCGGGTTTTATGAGGTGATTTTATAGACAAGTTAAAAAGCAAGGTGTCCAAGAACAAGGACCCACTAGCAGATTACATCCTGGTAATTGGATTGACGAATACGACGCTTGGCCTGGATGGTCTCTCTACTAAGAAACCAACTCGGTGGAGTCGGTCGACATAACAACAAACATTTGGAAAAGAGGAATAAAGGCGTGCCATGCTCGAAAGAATGCGCTACAACACTTTTCTGCCATCTGGATTTTAGATCATATAACAAAGGTTTAGATTGACTGAAGTTTAGTGCACTTGATCTAGAGATGCTCATAATCTAGAGTGCAGCAAACTTAGGTTTAGTATCCCCTGCTCTCTGATTTGAAGATCAAATGGCAGCAAAAGAGCATAGAATGCTCACGAGTAGAGGTACAAGAAATTTCTCAATGAGCTTCAACCAATTTTGTAGTGTCACTCCTTTTTTTTTACAGCTAGTCACACTCACATTGTTAAGAAAATAGCTGTGTGCTTACTGATATCTGATCCCACAGGCCATGCTCTTAGAAAAATTGGCTTTAACATTCAAGATAGTTTCATTGGTACAATATCCAACTTCAACTCCAGCATAATACAAATCTCTGGAGATGGGCTCCAAGTGGCCTCTCCTAGTAATGTTACAAACAGGTCACGTGTCAGCGAGCTCTTCTCCCCTTATCACAAGTGCAGCACAAATGCAAAAGAGTCCTTGTTTGAATGCGCAAACAAGAACCTTCAGAATGGAATGAATCAGAGCCGCATGAAGAAGTTCCTCAATTCTCCCATTTGATGGTGATTAGGCTGTTGATTTCTTCCTTTCTAGACAAAAGTTGTTGTCGACTAGGATGGCAGTGGTGAAGACACAAATTTTCTAATCCTTCGAGCTGTGTCTGACCTTTGTTCCTCCTGAGGCCAATGTAATCCACATATCCAAAGTACTGACTATTGCTAATTTTCATCAAACGAAAATAGTCTGGATTTATTATCTAAGCCGGGGATATATCCCTCATCTCTTAATTGTTTTGTCAGCCCATCGAGTGCAGAATATATATGGATACACTCTTTATGAGATTTATCAGCTCTGAAGAACCTATGAAGCTCCCCTCCATCAACTTCAATCCAACTGTATCCAGGGCACTTCCTCAGGCCAGAATCTTGCATGGCCCCTCGGACCCGTGCCACATCAAGCCACCTAGATGCATCAGCATAGATGTTGGACAGCAACACCTTATAACCGGGATGGTTAGGCTTCAGCTTGATCAAATGCTTGGCTGCGACTTCAGCCAGCTCGACATTCCCATGGATCTTGCAACCACTAAGCAATGCTCCCCAGATGCAATCATCAGGTTTTACAGGCATGCTTTTGATCAATCTGTATGCCCTGTCAAGCTGACCAGCCCTGCCCAAATTATCAACAATGCAGGTATAGTGATCGACATCAGGTACAATACCATGTTCCCTGGCCATGGCCTCAAAGTACTTTAAACCTTCATCAAGCAATCCTGCGTGACTACATGCAGACAGAAGCCCAACAAAGGTAATCCGATTTGGCTTCCAACCCTGCTCCAGCATCATCTGAAACACCAAAGAAGCCTCATGTGGACGAGCATTAAAACCATAACATGAAATAATGGTATTCCATGAGATGATATCCTTCTCTTCTATCTCATCAAAAATCTTTCTTGCATCCTCTACACATCCACACTTACCATACATATCGAGCAGAGCATTCTGAACCACACAAGACGATCGTGAAAACCCTCTCTTTATTATGTCACCATGTAATGCAGTTCCTTGCTGAAGGGATGACGAGTGCCCACACCCCTCGAGGACAGAACCAAAGGAGAAATCATCAGGTTTCATGCCCTCATAAAGCATTTGGCTGAAAAGCTTGAATGCCGCATCAAAATCAAGGGTAGAAGCATAGCATGAGACCATGGTGTTCCATGTAATGATATCCTTCTCGTTGGTCCTTTGAAACACTTGCTTAGATGACAGGACATCTCCCCTCTTTGCATACATGGAGATGAGCGCGTTGCATACTGATGTATAGGATTCTAAGCCATGTCTATAAGCATAGGCATGGATCTCCAATCCATTTTTTGACAAAGGACTGCACTCAGGGAGCAGCAATGTTAGACAAACCTTCGATATTGTCCTCCCTTCATTGTTGCACTGCACAGCCATGTTGCGAAAGACATCAAATGCCGCGTGGGTCATTCTCCTGTCGATGTATCCTGACATCACTGACAGCCACAACCGGAAGGTCATGAAGCTAATCGTCCCAAACAGGTGAGATGCGCAGTCCATGTGCCCGTGGTATGCGTACCCGGCTGCAATTGCGGAGCGCAACCTCTCGTCATCCACAAACGCCATCCCAATCACCTCCCCATACCTCAACGCCATCCCATGCAATGCCTTAACCCTCCTCAGCGAGCCCAACACAGGGATCAACGGAAGAAGCGTATTGAATGTGGCCACACTGGGCCTCACCCCAGCCGACACCATCATCCCAAGAGTCGCCAGTGACGACTCCGCATCCTCGCGGCGCACGCAGCCTGCTATGACCGAGTTCCAGCTGCTCGCATCCGCCTTGCACCCTTCCTCTTTCCCCATCATTTGCAGCATGCCCAGAGCCTCCGTCCAGTACCCGTTTTGCGCGTAGGACGCTATGATGGCATTCCAAGTGACGGCGTTCCTCTGGGGCATTCCGTCGAACAACTCGCGGGCGTCCCCTAATGAGCCCCATTTAGCGTACACGTCGAGGAGGGCGCAGGCGGAGAAGACGTTGGCACCCAGCAAGCCCGTCTTGGCAAGGAGCGCGTGGAGCTGGCGGGCGAGGCCGAGGAAGCCCAGGGCGGCGCAGGACTTGAGGGCGAAGGGGAAGGTGTACTCGTTGGGGGCGAGGCCGGCGGCGGCCATCTCGGCGAGGAGAGAGACGGCGGCGTCGTAGAGGGCATCCTCCACGTGTGCGCGGATGAGGACGTTGTAGAAGAAGGGAGTGAGATGGTGGGCCGGCGTAGAGCGGACGAGGGCGAGGGCGGCACGAAGGTCGCCGGCGGCAGCGTAGAGGCGGAGGAGCTTGCAGGGGAGGTAGGGGTCCGGGGTGGGGAGGAGACCCAGGCGGAGGGCGCAGGCGTGAAGCCGGGCGGCGGCGCAGAGGTCGAGGGCGGCGGCGCAGCGGTCGAGGGCGGCGGCGAGAGCGGCGGAGGAGGGGATGGGAGGTGACGCGGGGGTGGTTGCGGGCGGGGGAGGAGCGGCAGAGAGGCTGCAGCAGCGGCGGCGGCGGCGGAGCGGAGGAGACGAGGTGGTGGGGGGCCATGCGGGTGGCGGGGGTGGAGGTGGGGAGAGCTGCCGCTGGAGGAGGGGAAAGTCCGGCCACGAATGGCGGCCAGGTCCGCTGGACAAGGCGGCGGAGATGGCCATGAGAAGGATCTATGGTTTCAGTGATACCCGCTGCAATGGCCCTGGGGGCATTTTAGTGGGTAAAACAAATTTTTTTTTTTTTTTTTTTAGATCACGTCAGATTGTCCCCATAGAACAATGTTTGATCGGAAAATTTAAAAAATAAAAAACTTACTCTTAAACTTGGCTCATTAAGGATATTATTAGATTTGATCTTTAATTTTTTTAACTTTTTTAAGATCACCTTATTAGATATGGTGTCGTACAAATGAACAGGACATATATGACCTAACTTTAAAATAATTATTTACGTACAATAATGTCTCCATTACAGTTAAGAAAAATATTGTAGCAAACATTACTTATATGATTTTATCGAAAACGAGATCCCAACGTGCAACCACAATGTGCGCCTTTTTCACGCCCGTAGTCTTAGGCACCGCTTGGTTGCGCTGAGATATCTAGACTTTTATCTTTATTTGTAGAACAAGTTATTATGGGGGACACACTGATGGAATAACGTATACTAGAATAAAGAATGTTTCGATTTGATAGTTTTACGAGATCTGCTCACGAAATAAGAAGAATAAATAATTTTTGAGTCTAAGATGAGATGACTTATTCTTTCTGGATAGGTTATTCTGTAAGTCATTCCGCTTGCCAAAATAAAATAAAATTTATTTTTTCTTTATTAATCCTTATTCTTCTCCTATTTTCCAATCAAGATTGTTCGTTTGAAATCTGCTTATTTGAGTCCTGTAAATGCATGACCAAAAGCTAACCTCAGTAAGCAACTCGGTCTGGGCACTTTTTCCCTTTTACCTCCTGATAACTCCCCTCTCCCACGAGCCATTTTTCACCGCTTCCCATGGTGGCACCCTTCCCCCGAGAAAGAGAGAAAAACACAGAGAAGGTGGACAACGCACACAGAGGCCTGCTCGTCATTTGTTCTTCCAGGTCATGCGCTGCATTCTCTCCACACGGTGGAGCACCAGGTCTTTGGCGAAAGGGTTCTCCTCCACGGATGACGATGCACAAAGGGCGGAGGACTGCGAGGACGGAAGGACTTGGTCGGCCAGTCGTTCCCCCGATGGTGATGGTGCTCCTTGGTTCGTCTCCAACTGCCTGGTCCCGTTCCTCCCCTTGGATCCTGCCGAGCCGCGAGAGGAAAAAAGGGGAAACGAGGCTGGGAGAGGAAAGGGGAAAGGAAGAAGGATACAGATGTGGGGCTGAATAGTGCGAAAAAGCTCCTTTCGCACCGCTTCCAGACGGGGACTCAAACGTGCTCGGTTGTGTCGATCTCTCCTACCGGGAGGAAAGGGATTGGGGAGCAACCGAGGAGACTTTTGAACGTTTGGAAATGCCTTCAGCCCTGTCAAGTGATTCCATCTAGGGAATCGATCCAATTTGTGGTTCCAAACAGTGCCTTACTCGCTTACAAGTTACAATGTAATTTTTTACCAAAAAAATCGTAATTTAATTATAATTTAATCACATGTTTCTCAGAAAAATTATATTTTTAATAAAAAAATCATTTAATGTTAAATATTTTTTAACATTGATGTTCTCTTTTGAAAATAAATTTTTATATATTAAAAGATTAGTATTTCTTCCAAAATCTTTTTACAAAATTTTTGGGCATTTTTTTTTTCTATCGAGTTGAACCGTTTCAAGGGGGTGTAGCGATGGGGTTCACTTAGACTAAGCGAATTTTTTAAAAAGATACATTCGAGTTTTAAAAAGATTTTAAAAAATAGTTTAAAACTCATTCACATTAAACATCAATAAGCCACCACCCAAGCTTACTAGATTGTATAACAAATCAATGAATATATAAATGAGCTATCACCCAAGCACGCTCAATCACATATAATGAATATGTAAATGAGCCACCACTCAGGCTCACTGGATCGCATATAATAAATATATAAATGAGTCATCACCTAGGAGGCTCACTGGATAAGTAAAATAGTGAATATATATCTTCGAAGTTACTTAATGATGCTGACAAGTCAAACGATGGGCTTAACAAATAGTTTGTTCTCTTTTCCTGAAATCGAGAAAAATCTCATTCAATCATTCTCCTTATGTAAAACTTAAACAAGTTGCGACATAATAAAAAATTATCTATTATCATTTAATTAAAAACTAAATAAAAAATAATTAATTAAAGAAAATTATACCTTTGCACGGAGGGCAGTGGGTTGTGTCCTTCAGTGAATCGGGTGCGGTCACCTTCAAGTTGTTCTTCTCCACCACAAATATGGCAAAGTTGGTGCCCTAAATAAATACAACTAAGATCAGATGGTGACCAAACTTCAACAACCTCCCCTTATTTCAATGATCCGTGGTTCTAGCAATTTCTTAATCCATCAGAAATCATCTCAGCCATTTTGAGAAACCCTCGCCCTAGCTGGACGATGACAATCCCTAGTATTTTGACATTCTAAATTACCTTCGAATAGTACTTTCCCCAACTATGCCATCTCATCTGGCCGTAAGGCCATCCATCGCGTTTCACAATGTTATATCATTCTAGCAGGTGTCCTTAACAAATGATCGCTCAATGGGATCCTCCTTCGTTGTTTGGATGATAATGAAATCTCCCAAGTCAGTGAGGCAACCCACGCCCATGTCAATGGTCGCACGCTTGCACATAAGCTACTTAAGTCCTATTACTGGCCATCGATGGAGACCAATTGTACTAACTTTGTTTGACGGTGCTCAAAATGCCAGCTTCGTGTTGACAAACTCCATGCGCCCTCCACTTCCCTCCATCCTCTCATCTCCCTATGGCCCTTCGCCATGTAGGCATTTGATGTCATTATCCCTTTAGTATCAGTTTGTTTGCAGAATAGCTTAAACCAGAATAAGGAGGAAGGGATTTCTTAACCCAGAATAAGAGGTATTTTAGTTTGGTAAGTAGTTGGTATTCCACCCAGAATAAGTAGAATTGCACTGCGCTATTCCAAGTGATTTGGTAGGAATAAGTAGAATAAAGAAGAGAATAAAGAGTGGAATAAAGAGTTCAAAATATTATATTGATTAATATATATTCATAAATATTAATTAATAGTAATAAATGTTAATTAATATTGATAATATTAATAAATATTATTGTGATTAATACATACTAAACAATATTAATATAGATTATTATGATTAATAAATATTAACTATTATTATTTTGATTAATAAATACTAGCAAACATTAATCATAGTTAATTATTAATATAATTTTTATTATGCTCCATTTAAATAGTATTAAATATTAAAAATGTTAAGTAATAAATGTTAATTATTATTAACAATGTTAATAAATATTATTAATCACCATTAATTCATATTAATAATAAATATTAATTCATAAATATTAATATTAATAAATATTAGTATGATTACTAAATATTATTTAATATTGTTTTGATTAACTAATATTAATTAACATTAATCATAGTTAATTATTAAGATAAATTTATTATGCTCCATTTATTGATAAGAAATTTGAATAACAATTAACGTTAATCATAGTTTATTATTAATTTAAATAGTAATATACTAATTACTAAATATTATTTAATATTTAAATATCAATAAATGTTAAGTAATAGATGTTAACTATTATTAATAGTATTAATAAAATATTATATTGATTAATATATATTCATAAATATTAATTAATATTAATAAATGTTAATTAATATTGATAATATTAATAAATATTATTGTGATTAATACATACTAAACAATATTAATATAGATTATTATGATTAATAAATATTAACTATTATTATTTTGATTAATAAATACTAGCAAACATTAATCATAGTTAATTATTAATATAATTTTTATTATGCTCCATTTAAATAGTATTAAATATTAAAAATGTTAAGTAATAAATGTTAATTATTATTAACAATGTTAATAAATATTATTAATCACCATTAATTCATATTAATAATAAATATTAATTCATAAATATTAATATTAATAAATCTTAGTATGATTACTAAATATTATTTAATATTGTTTTGATTAACTAATATTAATTAACATTAATCATAGTTAATTATTAAGATAAATTTATTATGCTCCATTTATTGATAAGAAATTTGAATAACAATTAACGTTAATCATAGTTTATTATTAATTTAAATAGTAATATACTAATTACTAAATATTATTTAATATTATTTTGATTAACTAATATTAATTAACATTAATCATATTTAATTATTAAGATAAAATTTTTATGCTCCATTTATTGATAAGAAATTTGAATAACAATTAACGTTAATCATAGTTTATTATTAATTTAAATAGTAATATACTAATTACTAAATATTATTTAATATTATTTTGATTAACTAATATTAATTAACATTAATCATAATTAATTATTAAGATAAAATTTTTACGCTCCATTTATTGATAAGAAATTTGAATAACAATTAACGTTAATCATAGTTTATTAAGAACGTGTAATTCTGCCCCTATTCCACTTAACTCGGGTATAAGGTATTCTACCCTGGGTTAAGCAATACCCTCCGCCAAAGTGGGTTAACCGGTTTAAGTAGAATAAAAAGCTTTATTAGAGGACCGATTCAGTGAGATCAAAAAGAAGTTGTTCATCCTAACAACTATTGAGTATTTCACAAAATGAGTAGAAGCAGAAGCATTCATAGAAATTAAAGCATCCACGGTGGTAAAGTTCATTAAATGCAACATCCTTGCCAGGTTTGGAACTCCACGTGACTTCGTTACTGACAATGGACCACAGTTCGTCTCGCAGGAACTCCATGACATGTGTAGTGAGTATGGTACCAATTTGCATCATTCATCACCTTACTACCCACAAGGAAATAGACAAGCTGAAGCAATAAATAAAACTCTCATTAGAATCATTAAAAGAATCTCTAAACCTCATAATTACACCGATTGGCCAGACTGCTTGGGCAAGGCTCTCTGGGTGATCGCACCTCTGTCCTAACCCCTACGGGGCAAACATCATATGCTTTGACATTTGGGACGGATGTGGTACTTCCATACGAGATTCTCCTTTCCTCGCTAAGAGTGCAGTTGGACAATGAGCTTAGTGACAATGAACATCGCTAGGCTATGCTATCCTAATTGGAGCTATTAGACAAGAAAAGAATGTCAGTAGTTGATCACGTACAAGCCTACCAAAGAAGGATTGCCAGGTTCTATACTAAAAAGTACTTGAAAGAAAATTCGAAGTAGGAGAAATGGTCCTCAAAAGGAAGTTTATAAGAGCTTCAAGTCTTAGGAGTAAATTGCAAGAGAATTGGGAAGGCCCATTTGTCATCAAAGAGGTCTTTTATGGGAAGCTTATCGGCTAGTTGACCACGATCAAGTGGAATTATCACACCCATTGAATGGGGTCTATCTTAAGAAGTTCTACCCTTAGTCCAAGAAACTGAAAAAAATGAAAATTAAAAAAGTCAAAAAAATCAAAACAATGAAAGCACAAAGAGTCTTGTAAATATATACATACTAGATTTGAAAAAAAAAAGAGAAAGTTTCTGATCGCCTTGTGACTGTCATGCATTCATGGTCTAGGTGCATGATAGATTAGGCTGGCCATCATGGAATGTAGTAGAACTTTGGTCTACCAAAACTTTGAAGGATTTTGCTTTAGAACCTACCTTGATTAACACAATTATGACAAGGCACACGCAAGAGCATGCCTTCAAACTAACCATCTAAAGTAAGTTTCGCACCCTTAACACCTCGTGGAAAGGTTACTACCCTCCTTCTTTTTCCCTTTCGGCCGAACAAGATGGGCGACGTCCTTTATAAGGACTGAGGTTTCGGATCCGGTTGTCGGGTCGGTTTCAATGTCGGACCCCCTGGTTTGGGCCCTTGTGAGACTAGCGATTTGAGATAGGCGTCGGCCAAGGGGGACGCCATTTAGGAGCCATGCGGGGGTGCCACGTAGACGAGTGTTGGGGTGCGAGTGTAAGGCCCCGGTCTGATTGTCTGAATGACGACGGCCATGGGAGACACCATTCAAAGATCTACTAGTGTACGACCCGCATCTTGTCGTTTGAACGACGTCTTCCTAGAACGACGCGATTTAGGCTTGTGCGGTTTGACGCCCGAGCCTTCCCTCCTTTCCCTCATTTATCTCCCTCTCCCTCTCTCTCCTCCCTCTCTCCGAACCTCCGACGTCCCCTTCTCCTTCTCCTTCCCTTCCTCTCCCCATTCCTCCTCTTCCTCCACTTCATCAACCTCCTAACTCCCACCACTACCACCACCATCTCCTCCGCGACGCATTTCTCTCAGGACGGCGACCGACGTCCCGATGGAGTGAAGGCGTCCACGGCGGTACCGGCGGCAGCTCGTGGCGTGGCGGTTCGTCGGCTTGGAGTTAGGAAGAGTTCAAGTAACCGGTAGGGTGACGATCCTCGTTGTGTTTGGTTTAAAACCATGTTTTTCCTGCTTAAAAGCATGCGATGTGTGTGGATATTTTTAGGTAGAAAGCATGTTTTAAGGGTTTTTTAATGAGAATAGGCATTTTTAAGAAATGGGGTATTAGGTGATAATTGTTATTGGACTTCTCCCCTTGTTTTCTTTGTATTTTTTAGCATTTTTGGGGAGAAGAAGGACCCTTCGGTTTGGCTCGGTTTCAGGTGTAAAAGGTGTCCACTCAGGGCGACGCCACTTGCTATAGGTGTCGACCTGAGTCGACGCCATTTACGGCCCATTTCTTCTGGTTGCCGAGGCCAACGCGGGATAATGAGTCGAATAGCGTCGGCTATGGGCGACGCCATTTAGGCCAGTATCCCTCGTCCCAGTTACTCTGCAAAATTTGAACCAATTTAGGGGTCTAGAATGATGTCGGCCACGGGCGACGCGATTCAAGACAGAACTCTATTAATTCATGAAATTAACATGTGTTTACATTATTAAATAAATCGGTTAAATGCCTGTTCGAAACCGTACTTCGAGGACGAAGATTTCTACGTGATCGGATCACACTGTGTTGTGTTTTATGCGATCGTGGACCTAGAGTGACAGTTGTTAGCGCTTAGGCATCCTGTGTCGGTGTGGGAGTGACACGACGCCTGTGTGGGAATGATGGAGTGATGCCTAGAGAGAGGGTCACCTTGTGTACCCCGGGGTATAGCTTATACCGGTGTGGGAGTGGTACATTCGGAGTGTCACTCGTACTAGGGAAAGCAGAACCACCTAGAGCTAGACAAGCCGGAGTAGCCGGCGCGCTATCCGAGGGGTTGCTGTTTGGTCCCAACGGGTCGGTGTTTTCCGCGTTCAGCTGCGTAGTTTGTGTGTTTAGCCGAGACGTTGGTTGTGGATTTTGTGGTGGAGTGGTTTCAGAGTTGTGCATGTGTTTTATATCGAAATTTGAGAATATTTGGGAGTTGTGTTTACTGCTTTATTTATTTAAATTGTCTATATTTGTGTTGTTGCACTTGTGGGTACGTGAGTGGGTGGTGGGGATCGAAGGATCCCTACTGAGTTCATTTTGATAAGACTCACTCCTGCGGTTTTCAGGTAAGGGTTCCAGACAGGTGTAGCGTGGAGGGTTTCATCTCGGGTTGCGCGCCAGCAGCCACTGTTCCGGGGTATGTCCCGATGTAGTTGTTATTTTCCTTTCAGGCATGTATGCTTAATTATTTCTTTTCAGTTGGAATATGTAATTATTTGCTGAGTCAAGTCGAATTGTAATAATTTTTAATTCCTGCACTTCCTTTACAATTCGATGTGATGTGGGATGTTTAGGTTAGTTTATCATTTATTTTTCAGACTTATCGAGATCTTGGTTTGACTCCAAATTTTAATGATTTGATACCCATTTAGTAATTGGATCCCCGATTATATGGTGGTGGGTCGTTACACCCTTAAATGGGTGAGCTCAATGAACTACGATTTTAATGGATCAAAGGATGCCTCATTAAAAGAATACCAAAGAACATCAGAAGACCAGAGCACGTGAAGAGGGCAATGTCGCCACAGGCAAGAAAGCAAAACACGCAAAAGACCCAAATCATTGACGATGGTACAAATAAAAAAGGATCAAAACAAGAACCTGGTCATGACCGTGCCTGAAAGAGCCAAAGTTAGAGCCAAAGTCAGAGCCAAAATGAAATCAAAATCAACCAAAGGCATCCCTTGAGTCGGAAGACAACATTTTGCCATACCTCACCTTTTTAACAACTTTGTCGATCCGCCTGTAAAGCTTGTTTTAGCCCTCTTCCCTTCTCCACTGAGGGTCAACCTTAAATGATGTTTCAAGGATGGTTCTCTTACTTTAAGTGGGTATTCTTTTGAAAATCATCATATGCCTGCATGATTAAATGGTTGAGGTAGTGTCGAGAGAAGCTTCTTATTTTTGATAGGCCAATTTTGTAACACACTCATGATGTGTTCTCTCACCCTCAGGCTTAGGTCGATGCAAGCGCAACACTTGTAGGTGCAACGGCGTTTGATTCTAGGTCAGCATCGCGTGGTCAACCGTTAGGGTTCAGAGGTGTCCCATCTAATATCATCTAGATTGTGAGGAAATAGAACCGAGTCAGGCAAATCACTTACTTCGAAAACTTTTTGGGCAGACTTGGTGGTTAGAAGCAGCAGGGAGCTTAAGCATGGCACGACAGTATGGTCATCAGTGTGAGTCTTAGCCGAGCAAGGTATGCATAAGGAGTCTAGAGGTCCAAATCATCCTAGATGTGTGCTTAGGATACCTGGGAGGTTGCTAGAGCATCACCTACTTTCATTCATCTCGGCCATGTAAGGACAGTTGCTAGGCGGTCAAAACCAAAAACATGTTTTTAAGCATCCGCACGTCTGCATTTTGCATGAATTGAACTTGTTTATATTTCCCTAGCATCTGCATGCCTACATACCACATCGTGTATATCTTTCCCTTTCTTTTGTCTGGTTAGTAGGACACGGCCCTTTGACCCTACGCGCAGGCTAGCAAAAAGGTATTTGCTCTTTTTCGGGTAAGGGGCCGAAACATACTAATTATGTTTTCCTTTATGTTTTGCATGCAGGAGAAGGAAGAGAGAAGAAAATAGGGGAAGCAAATGCCTAAGAAATCACATACACTCATGGAAAATGTTTCATACATCATCAAATAGGGGCATACCCCTATGTTCATCACTCCCTCCTCTCACACATCGCCTCATCCTTCCCACCTCATTGGTCTGGTCTTCGAGCACTTTCCATGCCATCCTCCTGCTGGCATCGTTGCCCTAACAAGGGCGGGTACAAGGATACATATCGCTCCAGCTGTGGACACCCATATGCCATGCCACTGAGCCCAGCAAACCAGGGAGTCAAGGCCCCAAAGATGGAGTCCACCGACTGAGTAGGGTGAGGAGTCTGAGGCCTGGGGCTCTGCACACCGGTATGGGTCACGTGCTACATCCCTTGCGCATCACCCGTTCCTTCAGCGCCTAGTACAACTGGTTGACCTCCCTCGTCTCGGCTCGAGCCCCGTCGACCTCTATACGTACACCGGGGAAGACCCCCTCTCAGTAGCTATCAGGGCGAGCTCCAGTGGCTCCACCCTAGCCTCCGCCTGGACTTGGCCATGCCCCTTCCACCCTGGTCGCCCTCGCCAGACCTATCACGGTCTTGTGGTGTTGCAAGTCACAACCAAACAAGGTTAAACTGCTACCAATTGAAAGAGAAAGGATGTGACTTTAAAGGTTAAAGACCCTTACCAGTTGTAAAAGGTCGGCCTCCCTCACCTCCGCCCTCAGTACTACCTCCTGAAGGTGGGCCTCCTAGTCTGTAGGGCAGGTGGACCTAGGAAGAGGACCCTGCACCCAGAGCATCCCCATAGGCTGACTGTTGGGCCTGCGCCACTCATTGCTAAGGCAAAACAGAAAGTGCAAGTTAGAAGAGGTATAACGTAGGAATGGGTCAGGACTTGCGTTTAAAAGATAACCACTCACCAGTTCCCAGAGCTGACCCCACAAGCTCATGATCTCGGCCTCAAAAGCTGATATCCATCGAGAAATTGTCGAATCTCCTCACCCTCTGGCATTTGTATCCATAAGGAACACACATTTGAGTACTGAACGACTATTCCAAAAGGAGGATCGTTTGATAGGATCACTCACTAGTTGGGTGTCGAGACGGAGTCGACCGGCATAGCATTGGCGATAATCAGCGAGGTAGGCCTCGTTGTCCCATAGTTCCGCCATCCGCTACACCCTCCTCGAGGTGGCACTCTGCCACCCTCTCGACATGCTCAACTGACCAGTCATGGTCGGTGCCATAGATCCGCCACTGAGCTCAATCCACCATCATCCCCTCGAAGTTCCTATAGATCGGCTGCGGCCACCCAAAGCACCAAACCATGAAGTAGACGTAGTGCATGCACCTCGCAGATGTTCACGTAGAACAAGTTCAAGTTCCAGTGAAACATCTATCGTCCATCCCTTACCGCCAAATGGACGGAATCCACCTCTGCCTCATATGGCGTCCAAACCACCTGAAATCAACAAGGGGGCAACCAATTAGACACTTAGGCAATTAATTAAATAATCGATTTGGAAAACCCAGAATTTAGGACTCACCATATGAGGGGGGAAGTTGTCTATCGCGCCTCTTTGCTCCTCTACACGGCGGTCGATGGCTCGACAGTCAGTCAACACAGACCACCGAGCCATGATCAGGGTCGACCTGACCCGATTGGGCGGCCGGATGCCTCGCCCGATAGGAAACTTGATGTACCCCCACACCCGTAAAAGTGGACAAGAGAAGAGTGGTTAGAAGCGACCACGCTAAATTAAGTAAATACAGGAGCTAATGGTGAGATAGTACCTGAAGGAAGGGGGAGAAACCCCCAGGTTCCCAGACCCAGATCTGAAACTCGCCATGTGGTCTGTGAGGTGCCCCAACATGGCCATTCCCCACGCGAACTTCTTCCCGGCTTGAAGGTCATGAAGAAGTGGCAGCCAGTTCAGGCTGACCTAATCAGCAACTATCACAAACAAGAGCTGCTTGAAGAAGAACACCAGCAAGACCCTCAACGCCTAGTCCTCCTTCCTCCTGCCTACATCGAGGTAGGTCACCATCCACTCACAGAAGCTGTTCAGCGACTTCTTCGGACAGTGTTTCGCCCGGTCAATCCCTGCCACTCGGGTGAAAGCCCCCAGCGGCAGGTGCATCACCAGACTATTAGAAGAAGGAAAGCCCTCCCTTAGCAGCTCGGTGATCGTCTGGCGATAATCGCACTGCTCTGTACGAACTACAAGCTCCCCATGCACTGGGAGGCTAATGAGGTATGCCACATCCTCTAATGTCGGAAGCATACAGTCCCACAGCATGACGAAGGTGCAGGTCTCCCCGTCTTAGCGCTCCTGAAGTGTAGCTAGGAAGGGGCGTCTACGGTAAATGGCCGAATCTGGAATAGGGGTCCAAATCCGAGTTCGTCCGCTCGCCCCCTAAGTCCTTTGGGTAGGGTGTGGTACAATGCCTAAACCAATTACCACAAGACTCGAGCCCAGATCAGTGGGGGTCCCTGCAAAACACCAGAAGAATACTGTTAGTAATCACAAAGAAAAGCAAGGAGCAGAAAATGGTAGACCCGGCTGCCGTCCAGGGCTATGGACGACAGGGTTAGTTGTCATCTGGCAAAAAACATGCGGTAGTTGACCTTGTCGTCTAGAAGTCTAGACGACAGGGTCGACTGCTGGCTGGGGTAAGCTAGACGACAGTTAACCCTGCTGCATGATAACCTGGACAGCAACCAAGCCTGCTATCCTTTGTGTTTTCAAGCCTAAAATAGGCCCCCTCAATAGATAAAAGAGAAAAAAAAGACAAATAGAAGCAAAGAAGTCTTACCCAAGGTCGGTAGGGTCCTCTATCTTCCCCACTTGCTTCTCCTTCCTGCTCTTCCTCCTCGTCTACAGCTGCCATGGGAGGCACTGGCACCCACCGACGTGCCGACTCCACAGAGGGACGCCAGTTATCACTTTCGCCACCCTCCAACTCCTCGCCTTCATCCCTGTCGTCCTCCTCCTCACTCCTACTCTCCTCTTCTCCTACTTCTTCCTCCACCCCCCTCATTCCTGTCGGAGTCGCGTTCCTCAACCGTTGCCTCGTCAAATTCCGGCGACTTCAGTGACGTTGCCGGAGTGGTGGTGTCATCTGCTCAATTCGGGGGCGATGCCTCACCAACGTCTTTGGCCACGCCATCCTGATGCAAGTAGAGAAAGAGAGGGAGCTGTGAGAGAGGGAGAGAAAGGGAGAGAGCTATGAGAAAGGGCGCGCAACAGAGCGAGGGGTGATGGATATAGGTGTCCTCTAAGCCAATCATAAGGCACTTATTTCAATCTGGTTCACTAATAAATGACACTAAATTCATTATGTAGATTGACATATTTGTAATTGCGCATAATGAAGTCCATGAATATGTGCAATAGTCATCAGATTATGATGAGATCATAATAATGAGACTGATGACTTATAAACACATATTCTCAATTGTTCCTAGTCGTAGGATGTTTGAGAAGGACATCAAACATCCGGTTAGACTAGTATAGGTTATTCCAGCTCATATGATGAGGGTGATTGATCTCGTTAGTTACTAGTATGGAGACACAATGGTAAACCTATAGGTGCTCATTGGAGAATGAGTTCACTGCACTGATCCGACATGAATCGCCGAATGGTAATTTACCTAACTGTCAATCGGCTTGATTCATCGTCACAGTGGCGTGGTTGATCCTTGGACTTGAGACACCAAAGACACCTTGTTGGTGGACTTCTGGACTTTGACCTTGACCTACGAATCCCTATCCACGGGATCTCTAATAGTCAAGGATCGGGTCCAGCGGAAGACCTTTGAAGGTGATTGTGTGTTCAATAAAGGATCGTTCGCTCTCAGGTAACTGGAGAGAGAATGCTCTAGAATAGATCCGCAGGAGTCTCTGGCCAGAGTAGAAACAATATCAGAAAATAGGTTTTCGGATATTGTAAAGCGGAGTCTGATTCAAGTGAGTTGACCATCTAGGGTTTGACAGTTGACTATACCCTAGGTTAACTCGAGAGCATTGTGCGAACGAAGGATTATAGCCACGTGGTAACTGTGGACGGACAGGTTCCATGAGTGGGTTGCTGAACCCCATTACCTTCCGGGATCATGCGGTGTTGCTTGGCACCCAACTTGATCGGTAGTCCAACCGAATTTACATGCGATGATAATTCGGTTAAGTAATTAGTTAATGTCTAGATATTAATTAATAACAATAAGTCAATAACTAGTTATTGGACTTAACGGGCTGAAAATCGGACTGGTAAATGGGCCTAGAGGGTCACACGCAATAAGATTCTCAGTCGGTGGTACATAAGTGGGATTTATATTAACTCGGGGACTTTTGTGAAAAGTCGCGCCGACTTAATATATATATACGCTGTTGAGAAACCCCGGGCCAAGCTCCAGGATTTCCCTTGCTGGCCGTCATCCCTCCTTTTTCCCTCCTCCTCTGGGCGCCCCGTTCGAGGCGCCGAATCTATCTTCGTCTCTGCCGCGCATGATTCCCGAAAGTCGGGAATTCCCGTCGGCGGGATTTCAGCAATCGTTGCGGCGACGGATCTTCAGCGAGCGAGCTGATACGGACGAGGGATCGAGGACGAACCACCGCGGAGGATCGCGTGGATACTGCTGGAGGCCGGACGCTTGTGCGGTTTGCGGCATCACCTCGACGGAACCGAGACGGAAGCGGATTCGAATCCGCGCACGGTAATAAAATTTCGATCCGTTTTTCGGTTTGAGTTTTTTGTTCCAAATCGGATCAGCGGGCATCGGGCGGGTTTAAGTTTTGTTCTTCGTTTCCGCTGCGTTCTTCGCGTGCCGCCCGGATCCCAACAGTGGTATCAGGGCCAGGTTCTGCTCTGATCCGCTCCGGAACGATAAAATTATTATTCTAAATTATTTCATGCATAAATTCGTTTTTCCTCATAGATATTGTTCATGGAATGAACTTAGAATATCGAATTTAATTTTTCTGTGCGAAAAACGAAAATTTTGAAGGTTTCATCGCGTTCTTCATAGAGATGAAGAACCGGATTTGTGGGCTTTAAAAAGGGGATTAACGATGGTTGGACCATCTCTGTGGGTTTGCTGGTATGACCAACTACCCCTCACCATCCCCGGAAAATTTCTATGGTGGCCGGTGGAGCTTTTCTTCCCATAATTTTCAAGAGTTGAAAAGGATTGTGGAAAAGCTGAAATATGCGAAACTACACAAATCTCCATCTTTGGAGGTTCACCGGCGGCGAAGGAGTCGCTGGCCGGCCACCACCGGCGGGGGAAATGGAAGGGGTGACTTTCCCCTGCGGATTCCGGCCACCATCGCTACCGGCGGCGCCCAAAACCAGCTTCAAACAGGGGCCAAAAACCCTAAACGAAGGGGTATCGGCCGAACCAGATGCTGGGCGCCTGGACTGGCCGGCCCTGAGCCGGTTCGGCCAGGTGGCCTGGGCCTGGCCCGGGCGCGCCAGGCGCGTGACCTGGCTCGGCCAGGTCGCCCGAGCCATGGCCCCGCCTGGCTCGAGCCAGGCCGGACCAGACTGAGCCTTTTTTGGTTTTTATGGGCTAGGCCCATTTAATCCTTTAACCCTAGCCCAATAAAACCCCAATCAGCCCTTTAACCCCTTATTTAAAGATAAACCCCCACCCCTTTTAACTGGAAATTAAAATTAAATAATTTAAAATTGTTTTAAGCTTATTTTTTCAGTTAATAAAGAACTTATTAAGATTTGATCTTAATAATAGGTTAATTTATTGAGATATGATCTCAATTTATTAACCAACAAATGTTGTTACAAATTATTAAGATATGATCTTAATAAAGGGGATTATAATTTAAGATTTGATCTTAAATTAAGGGGTATTAATTATTTAAGATGTGATCTTAATTTAATTAACAACTTTTGTTAATTTAATATATTTGAGATTTGATCTTAAATAAAGGGGATTTATATAGAAGATGTGATCTTTTAATGAGGTTAATTATTAAGATATGATCTTAGTTTATCAACCATTGTTGTTGAATCCTCTTAATTAAGTAATTAGAGAGATAATTTAAGATATGATCTTAAATCATCATTAACAATCATTGTTAATTTATATTTAAGATGTGATCTTAAGTTAATATTAACATGTGTTGTTAATTAATTGTTAAGTTATGACCTTAATATTAAATAACAAATGTTGTTATTTGCTCTTAGTTAAGTGATTAGATTAATATTAATAATTTCTTAGCAATTGTTGTTAGTAAATTATTTTAATAATTTAGAGACATTTAATAATGGTTGTTAAGTGATTAATTAACTTTTTTTTTTATAATTGTTATAATTAAGTTAATTAGTTCTTGAGTAATAAACCTTAATAAATGTTATTAAGAACTAATTAAATCTTAATAATAGTTATTAAGATGATTAATTAGTTTACTCAAGTATCTCTTAATTATTGGTTTTAATGATCTAATCTTCCTGGAAATTAATCTTTTAATAAATGTTATTAAGAGATTAATTAAGTCTAAGATGTTAGACTATTTTAATTAGAAATGTTCTAATTATTATTTCTTAATAATTGTTATTGAGAAATATGATTTAAATAAAGGGGTTTATTAACAAAGAGTTGTCAAGGGTTTAATAATTGAGTTGAAAATTCTTTTATAAATGTTATTTAGGAATTTTTAATTCTTTCTAAATATTAGATTGTTTCACATCAATAATTGTTATTAATGTGAATTAAAATCAATCTAAGTGTTAGATTAATTAATTTAGAAATGTTCTAAATTATGCATGGAATATTTTAGAATTTTAATTTTAGCTTTGTGTGCACATGTTGATGTGTTTAATGCTTTAAATTAGATTTATTGCATGTTAGAAAATAAGATTTTCGAAAATTCAAATTATCCAATTTTGATTGGAACCTAGGTTTTAAGAAAGCCAAAACTATTATATTTTCAAAATTTTAGCCTTCATGTGATGTGTTTTATCATGTGTGGATGGTTAAAATTTGTGGTGGTCATGGACATGCACTTAGTTAAATTTCATATCATGTGATGATGTGTGATTATGTGGATTGTTATGGAATGTGATGTACATTAATTAAATATTAATTAATGAGGCCTGCGTGTCTCCCTTTCTTTTTCATTCCATTGTAATTCTATCTCCCTCCACTATTGTACTCGGCCATAAGGCTGTCTCTTACAATTTATTTGTATTTGAAATTGTTTCAAAATATATAATATTTGTATTTGATCACGCCGGTCGAGGAGAGGCGAGGATGATCCACAAATGCAACCAAGAAGGCGACAGGAGATGAGATCACCGGTGGCTATGTGTTTGCATGTCTAGATTATATAAATGTTATATAGTTTTGGTGATTAATTGTTTGACTCCATTTAATCACCGTGCTGTCCATGACCACATAATGAACATGTATGGATGATGCATGCCCTTTTTTAGTTTTTGATTATGAATCGATTTCTAATATCTAGGTATAGTTAAATATATATATTCGATATATTTATAAACTATCACCTAGGATGAGACCAACTTAATATAAACAAAACCTTCAATATAAAGTCTAAGCCGGAGCGCGAGTCATTGAGAATGTACCGTGTGACTCTCCATCAATGTAGTTCTTAGAACTTGATTTAGTGATGGCAGTTTCTATGTGTTTACCCGAGATCTGCCACCATTTGATGAAATGACTATTAACTATGGCATTATGATGCCTTGAGATTGGAATAGAGGAACGGTGTAGCTATCCTCGCGTTTACCCGGGAGCTGCATTCTTACTCTACTCTGTCACGTATTGATGGTAAAGCTTAGACCAGGTATAATGGTCTACTGTGTTTACCCGGGACCATTAAAGACCTGGGAGCCGAAATAAGATCGGATATTGTAAGGAGTTGCAATTACCATGAGATGGTTGCTCTAAGATAATAGTATGATACTATGTGTTTACCCGAGGTCATACTGTGATTCTTGGAGATTCTGATCCTCACTAGAAGACTGTCGGAGTCTTCCATTCTGTATACGTGAAGGTTATGCAGTCCGTCGAAAAATAGTGGGAAATAATTCAAGATAAAAGACCATAATTGAATTATCAGAACTATATGCTTAAATCACGTTATTTCCTTCGATCACTAAATTGTCGTCTATTCGAGAAGTTGACATATTGGATGCCAATACTTCTCATACTCAGCATGACTAGAAAACTCTAAAGAATGTCTTTAGGAGTGAGTGAAAGTCACTATTCTAATCAGATATCATGAATCTTCTTACTTGGATAGACCAAGGTGAAGAGGTACTCATGGTATGCTTTATTAAAAGGTAATGATTGTCATGAAATCTCTTATTTGGATAGACCAAGATGAAGAGATATTCATGATATGCCTTTGAGAAAGGCAAGTGGTAAGATTTTAAACGGTCAAACCCACACCTGAAAGGATAAAGAAAAGTCAGCTGAGATAGAGAAGTAGTAGTTCTCCCACTGCAACCAATATAAGGATACTGGTAAATGCAAAATGAATATGAAACTTGAAAGAAGTTTCACATATTCTTATTATCAACTTTTTCATGTCTATTGGAGAATTAGCGTATCAAATATGGGATATTAGAAATGATTCTCAGAGTTGCGATAGTGTGCAGACTTAGACAAGTAAAAGGAAATCGAGAAAATGTAAGTGTTGAGTTAAACTCAACTATTGTTCATGATATTCATAGATTACAGTTAGACAGTAAATCTTTGTATATCTATAGGAGTCAAATATGAAACTAAGTAATTGTTATTTAGTTGATAAGATATCAAGAGTTATAAAAGTGAATAACGTTGACTGAGAATGAACAATAGTTGTTCAAATCAGTCAATGCACTATAGATTCTTGAAGTGACATTTCATGTGATGAATGTTCACAAGTCTCCTATAGAAATGAACTGTGTGAGTCCTGATTATCTATGGTATTGTACACAGGATTGTACAATAAGAAATTTTTGATGCTGATGCATATTGATGTAAACAGCTCAAAGGCCAAAAGTAATCACTGCTATTGACTTACCTTATAATTCACTTTTGGAATGATTCGACTGCATGTATTTATTAAAGTACAAGACGAATATATCTGAGAGATTAAGGTATAAGATCAATATGAAGTATTAGAATTTTTGATTTGATCAAAGAAACTAATACTTAGGTATATGATTCACATAAATCTTTAAGAGGATAATTGTATCCTCGCTCGATTGATCCTCATTGTGCATCATAGCAATATGATAGAATGAGGAATTGCACCTTATTAAGATATGGTGCAATACATAATAAGATTTGCCTAATTCTTATCTTTTTTGAACATGAATATGAATATTAGATGTCCATACTTTAAAGATGGTTCCAAGTAAGTCAGTGTGTGTTCATATAAGATATGGAAACCAAATAATTCATATGAGATGTGAATTATGAACAAACCTGATTTAAAAGTCAGGTATTACCAAGGTGTGAATTTGTGAATGTCCAAAGAGTTTGGACATTACAATTATTGGCCAGGCGATATTGAAATAATTTTCGTCATGAAAGCTGTCTTATGTGAAGAAGAATATGTCCTCAAAGAAAACAGTGGGAGCTGATAAAACTAGAAGATGTTCTAGATTCACAAGTTAACATAAGATTATTAGATAATCTTTAGTTGTTTGGAACCACTCATGACACACATCAGAGAGCTTCATAGATTCTTTGAGATTATCTCAGTGACTAGAAGGATATGTTTGACATATCTAATTTAGCAAGATGAGCGGAGCTCAAAATATATTATGATCTAAAATCTATGATAATGATGCTCTCTGTCATTACAACTTTGAGATTGATAAGTTTATTATAATTCTACTTATCTATACTGCCGATCATGAGACTGATGACAGTTGGATATTAAAAGCGTCCATTCAATGTGATTGAGGTAAAGATGTATATGATACACCTTTAAAGCTTTTGAAATGTCCAGGAAGTAAGTTGTGATTTCAAAAGATTATTTTGAATCAGACTAAAACTTCCCGAAGTTGTAATAAAAGTTTTGACTTAATGGTCAAATATTATGTGATCATTAAGAATGATCACGGATTGTGTGTGTTCAGAAAGGACAGTGGGAGTACGGTCTCTTTAATAATGCTTTATGATAATAACATCAAAGTCATTAAGAATGACTTCATGATGTTACTATTAGTGAAAGCATTGTTAACCATGTTTTCCTCCATAATGGATTTAGTTATAATATCCCACGTATTGGAAATACGAATCTATTAAGATAGATTGGTGGGGATATTATGAGGTCACACTGACTCAAATTTCAAGTCAAATAATGGATTCAACCTTCTAGTAGAAAGGAATGGATTGGAATGGTTCTAATCTAAAGCTCGATATTAAGATGACGACATAGACAAGTGATACTGTTATTGGAACAATATGGATGAAATGGTTCATCCCTGAACTAGATGTAGTTCTAAAAGGTCTCTGATACTATCCTATCGTTTTAGGACAACAGTGGGAGCAATAAATTATGTGATCGAGCCATGGTCTCTTCAGAAGTTGCAGAACATTTTGAGGTTCATTCACAGGTTCAAAGACAAAGGATAAAGAGGAAATAACGTAATGGAAAATATTCCATCTGTAGATAATTTAGCAGATCCCTGACCAAGTCTTAGTCACAGACTTTTGTGAGCATCACCTAGATTTGATGGAGATCAAATGCGAAGGTGGTTGGCTTGAGTCCAAGTGGGAGATTGATGGATATATGTTTCCTCTAAGCCAATCATAAGGCACTTATTTCAATCTGGTTTACTAATAAATGGCACTAAATTCATTATGTAGATTGGCATATTTGTAATTACGCATAATGAAGTCCATGAATATGTGCAATAGTCATCAGATTATGATGAGATCATAATAATGAGATTGATGACTTATAAACACATATTCTCAATTGTTCCTAGTCGTAGGATGTTTGAGAAAGACATCAAACATCCGGTTAGACTAGTACAGGTTATTCCAGCTCATATGATGAGGGTGATTGATCTCGTTAGTTACTAGTATGGAGACACAATGGTAAACCTATAGGTGCTCATTGGAGAATGAGTTCACTGCACTGATCCGACATGAATCGCCGAATGGTAATTTACCTAACTGTCAATCGGCTTGATTCATCGTCACAGTGGCGTGGTTGATCCTTGGACTTGAGACACTAAAGACACCTTGTCGGTGGACTTCTGGACTTTGACCTTGACCTACGAATCCCTATCCACGGGATCTTTAATAGTCAAGGATCGGGTCCAGCGGAAGACCTTTGAAGGTGGTTGTGTGTTCAATAAAGGATCGTTCGCTCTCAGGTAACTGGAGAGAGAATGCTCTAGAATAGATCCGCAAGAGTCTCTGGCCAGAGCAGAAACAATATCAGAAAATAGGTTTTCGGATATTGTAAAGCGGAGTCTGATTCAAGTGAGTTGACCATCTAGGGTTTGACAGTTGACCATACCCTAGGTTAACTCGAGAGCATTGTGCGAACGAAGGATTATAGCCACGTGGTAACTGTGGACGGACATGTTCCATGAGTGGGTTGCTGAACCCCATTACCTTCCGGGATCATGCGGTGTTGCTTGGCACCCAACTTGATCGGTAGTCCAACCGAATTTACATGCGATGATAATTCGGTTAAGTAATTAGTTAATGTCTAGATATTAATTAATAACAATAAGTCAATAACTAGTTATTGGACTTAACGGGCTGAAAATCGGATTGGTAAATGGGCCTAGAAGGTCACACACAATAAGATTCTCAGTCAGTGGTACATAAGTGGGATTTATATTAACTCGGGGACTTTTGTGAAAAGTCGCGCCGACTTAATATATATATACGCTGTTGAGAAACCCTGGGCCAAGCTCCAGGATTTCCCTTGCTGGCCATCATCCCTCCTTTTTCTCTCATCCTCTGGGCGCCTCGTTCGAGGCGCCGAATCTGTCTCCGTCTCCACCGCACGTGATTCCCGAAAGTCAGGAATTCCCGTTGGCGGGATTTCAGCAATCGTTGCGGCGACGGATCTTCAGCGAGCGAGCTGATACGGACGAGGGATCGAGGACGAACCACCGCGGAGGATCGCGTGGATACTGCTGGAGGCCGGACGCTTGTGCGGTTTGCGGCATCACCTCGACGGAATCGAGACGGAAGCGGATTCGAATCCGCGCACGGTAATAAGATTTCGATCCGTTTTTCGGTTTGAGTTTTTCGTTCCGAATCGGATCAGCGGGCATCGGGCGGGTTTAATTTTTGTTCTTCGTTTATGCTGCGTTCTTCGCGTCCCGCCCGGATCCCAACAAGGGGCACATTTGAAATGCACCCCATTTTATACCCCTTTGCTTCGAATAGCGTGCGCCAACCACTAGTCATGGACGGCAGTCATGTTAGCCATCTATGATAGTGGACGACAGTCCGGTCTGCCATCTAGCCATCAGGATGGTAGTCTCTTCTGTCGCCTACCCCCCGAGGTGATAGCCTCCTCTGCCGTCCACGATTTGGATGGCAGTGTAGTTTGTCGTCTACTATTCACAATGCAACGTTCCACACAAGTTCATGAGGGAAAAGTATGAATTTAATTAAAGAGGAGTACATTTATTCCGAAAAAGAAAATGAAAAACCATCACTCTACGGTTCGGTGATTGTTAGTTTAGGTGGCCTACAAGCCAATCTAACAATGTAAATCTCGTTCATTATTAATAAAATGGCATAATATTCATTATGTGTAAATCGCGTTAATTATCGTTTCATAATGAAGTCCGTGAATATATGCTATGGTGATCAGATTATGATGAGATCATACTAATGAGACTGATCACTTAAACACACATATTCTTAATCGTTCCTAGTCGGAGGATATCCGAGAAGGATATCAGATATCCGGTTAGACTAGTACAGATTACTCCTGCTCATATGATGAGGGTGACTGGTCTCATAAGTCACTTGTGTGGAGACACTAAGGCGAATCTGTAGGTGCTCATTGGAGAATGAGTTCACTGAACTGATCCGACTGAATCGCTGGATGGTATTGTACCTCACTGTCAACCAGCTTGATTCTATTGTCACAATTGCGTGGATGGTCCTCGGACCTGAGACACCAAGGACACCTTGGCGGTGGACTTCTGTACTTTGACCTTGGTCTACGAATCTCTAGCCATGGGATTCTAATACGCCAAGGATTGGGTACAGCGGAATACCGTCGAAGGGAATTGTGTGTCAATAAGGAATCATTCGCTCTCGGTACTTAGAGAGAGAATGCTCTAGGAAGGATGCGCGGAAGTCCCTGGCCAGGGCGGACGATAATATCGGGAAAGGAGTTTTCCGATATTCATCAGCGGCATCCAATCCAAGTGAGTCGACCGGTTAGGGTTTGACAGCTCGCCATACCCTGAGTTAACTCGAAGCATTATACGAATGAAGGATTATATTAACGCGGTAACTGTCGACGGAAAGGTTCCAAGAGTGAGTTACTTAACCCCAAATACCTTCCGGGTTCACGAGGTGTTGCTTGGCACCCAACGTGATCGGAGGCCCGGTCGAATTTGATGTGCGACATCAATTCAATTGATTAATTGATTAATAAAGGGTTATTAATTAATTAATAAAGCCAGTGAGGAGTCACTGAGCTTGTTGGGCCATTAACTTGACTGGTACTTGGGCCTAGTGGGTCACACGTAAATGATTCTCAAGGCGATGGATAAATAAGTGGGTTTTATACAAACCGGGGGTTTTTATGAAAAACTGTGCGGTTAGTATAAAACATAGCGAACGGGCTGAGCAGGCCAAGCTGCTGCTAACCCTAGCCGCCCCTCCTCAGTTTCTGTCTTCCTCTGACGTCCAGGCAGATCTAGATCTGCTCCACCGCGTCTCCGAATCCCGTTCGACGGGAAATCGTCCGCGCGCTGCGGCGATCATTGCGGCGACCGGCGGAGGCTTCGTGGGCTGCGAAGAACGAGGAACTCGAGGATATCCGTCGCGGGGAGGATCGCGTGGACTTCGCTAGAGGCCGGGCGTTTGCGCGGCTTGCGGTGTCGCACCGACGGAACCAAACGGCTGCGGATTCGAATCCGCACACGGTGAGAAAAGATAATCCGATTATCTTGTATTTTAGATTTTGAAACGGGAACGGATCGCTGTAAATATTTTTGTTTTCCGCTGCGTGAGTGATCCGGAGAAACCGAGAAAAACCCAACAGTGGTATCAGAGCCAGGTTCCACTGTTTCTCGTCCCGTTTCAGATATCTAAATTAATTTTTTCATGAGTTATTCCATGCTGTAACTTCGAATAATTGTTGGATCTGTGTTCATGCGATGAACACAGTTAATCTGATTATTTTTTTTCAATTTTTCGAGATCATTTTGGGGGTTTTTTCGTGTTCTTCGTGAGACGAAGAACAACGTGTTTACAGCGACTTTAATCGGCCTCCCAAGCGTTGGGATGGCCGGCCGAGACTCCGGATCCATAGGTGATAGTCACCACTACCCACCGGGCATCATTGTCGCCACCGGAGTGCCCTTGGAGGGCTATTAAATTAAGCCCTAAAATGGTTTTAAAACCCTGCGAAAACCAGATTTTTGGAGATTTTGGGGGCTTGGCCGGCTCCTTTCGGGGCCTCTCCGGCGACCCTGCCGGCGCCGGGGGCACTGACGGCGCCGGGGCATCGCCGGCCGGAGCCGGGCGACGCCGGGGGCCGGCCGGCGGCGGCGCCGGATCCTCCCAGCCGCAGATGCTACAGTGTTTAGGGTTCTGCTGGTTAGGGGGGCGTCGGGTGTGGGCGGGGTGACCGGTCCAAGGCCGGACCGGACCGGCTGGGCCGGGCCGGGTTAGCTGGCTGAGCCAGCAAGGGCCGGGTTACCTGCTGGCCCGGGCGAGCCCAGGGTGGCACTTGGCTCGACCCTGGCTCAGCAGGGTCCGAGCCTGGCTCGGTTTTAAATGGGCTGGGTCCATTTTAATTATTAACCCCAAACCCCTTTTAACCCCTCACTAAACCCCAATGAGTCTATTTAAATTATAAATAAAATTTGAACTAAATTTTAAATTTTAAAATTGTTTTGAAATTTAATTGTTCAAATTTATTTTAATTGGGTCTTTTAAATAATGATTATTTAATCATTATGGATTAACTATTAGTTGTTAATTGATTAATGTTAATTGTTAGTTTAATAGTTAAACTAATGATTAATCTTAATAATACTAATTTAATAGTTAAATTAGTAATTAACAATTATTAATCTAATAGTTAGTTTATTAATTGTTATTTCAACTAATTGTTAATTAATATTTGAGTTAGTTATTAATTTAATTATTAAATTAATAATTAACTTAAATGATTAATTTAAGTGTTAAATTAGTTGTATTTATGATTATTGTTAGTTATTGATTTAAGGGTTAAATTAATGATTAACTTTAATCTTCTAATCTAATTGTTAGATTATAGTTATTAATTGATATGTGTTAATTAATAATTTAAATGTTAAATTACTAATTAACATTAATCAACTAATCTAAGAGTTAGATTAGTAGTTAATTAATAATTAGAGTTAATTAATAATTTAAGTGTTAAATTGTTAATTAATTTTGATGGATTAATCTAAGAGTTAGATTAATCTTTAATAGTCTAATTGTTAGATTATTAAAGGGGTTTGATCTAAGTGTTGGATTATTAGAATTGTTCTAATTTGCATGGAATAATCTGGAATTATTAATTTGGAGTGTGTGCGCATGTGATGTGTGTTTAATACTTTTAAATTTAGATTTAATTGCATGTTAAGTTAATTAAATGAGTTTTCGAAATTCAAATGTCAATTTTGATTGGATCCCAGCTTTCTGAAAGCCAAAACTTATCTATTTTTGAAAACTCATTTGTTTTAGCCATGTGATGCGCTAATTCATGTGTGGGATGTTTAAAACACATCGTTGTCATGGATATGCACTTAATTTATTATTCATGTGATGAATGGATTGTGTGGATCGTGGATGTATGTTTAATTATTAATTGTTAATAAATAAAGGTCTGCGCACCTCTCTCTCTCATACTCCGATGTATTTCTACCTCCCTCTCTCTCTTGTACTCGCCATAAGGCCTTCTTCAATTTACTTGTTAATTCTAGAATTAATGTAATGTGATTGAGGCAACCGAGGAAGGAGCGAGGACGATCCATAGCTGCAACCAGGAAGGCGAAAAGATGGAGATCCCTTGCCTATGTGTTTGCAGATATCTAATGTAATTGTTGTGTTAGATTGTGTGTGCGTTTGACTGTTGGCTCAAGTCAAACCCACTGTGCTATCCATGACCACACTAATGACATGTATGAGATGCATTGTTGTTCTTTTGATTATGAATCAAAGCAGGTTATAGTATTTAGTAAATATATACGATATATCTATATACTATCACCTAGGAAGAGACCAAGATAAAAGTTATCTAAATACCCTCAGATAAACTCTAAGCCGGAACGCGAGTAGTTAAGAACTTACCGCGTGGTCCACCATCGTTATAGTCATAGGATTCAAATCACTTTAGGCAGGTTTGTTGTGCTATCCACAAAGCCTGCTTAATTGGGAGGAGAAACTGTGGCTATGGCATTAGATGCCTATAGATCGGGGTAGAGGAACCATGTAGCTTTGTTGTCCTATCCACAAGGGCTGCATGCAAATCTATGCTCGTCGCGTAATGATGGTTAGCTTAGACCAGAATTAGTGGTTTGTTGTGCTATCCACAAGGCCATTAAATCTCTGGGGATCGAAGCTATGATCAGATATTGCAAGGAGTTGCAAGTCCCATGAGTTGGGTGCTCTCTGATTGTATTACAGTTTGTTGAGCTATCCACAAGGCTGTAGTGCAAGTCATTGAGATTATGATCCCCACTAGGAGACTGTCGGCATCTCCCGTTCTGTATAACTGAGGGTTATACAGTTCATCGAAAATTAGTGGGAGTTAAACTTGAACAAAAGACCATGTCTTGTTTTAAACTTTAATAATTGAACATCTGCTAAATAAATTTTACTTATCTCCTGTAGGGAATTATGTCGTCGAATAACTCACTCCGTGGCATACTTGATGCCGTTTTGACTTACCTGATCTACTCAGATTGGTTCAGAAGCCTGAAGAATGTCTTCAGATCTGAACGTAATAACTTTGTCCCTAGAGCTGATCCTCTTGCTGAATCGGCATTACATGCCCCTGAAGCAGAGATGATAGCTAACGATAAAAGATCGAAGGACAAAGGCGAAAGAGTAGTGAAGGGTGACTGCTTCTACTATAAGCAGTATGGTCACTGGAAGAGGAACTGCAAGGAGTTCCTTAACGATAAAGCTCATGGAAGAGTGAAGCTGTCTGAAGCTTCAGATATCTATATGATAGATATCAACTTGTCGGTTAGAGATTCCACATCTTGGGTATTGGATACCGGATGTACTTCTCATATCTGCCATGATGTGCAGATGCTGACAAGTAAGCGTAAGCTGAGACATGGTGAGGTGGAATTGAGGCTAGGAAACGGTGCAAAAGTTGCGGCGATTGCTGTTGGGACAGCAAACCTCAGGCTTCCATCGGGAGACACCTTACTATTGGAAGATTGTTATTATGTTCCTAGCATAATAAAGAACATCATATCAATATCTTGTTTGGACAAGATAGGATATAGGTTGACTATTGAGAATAGAAGTTGTTCGATTTATTATGGTAATAAATCAATAGCTTCAACATCTTTAGTCAACGGTCTATATCTATTAGATGTTTCTTATTATAATCTTCAGATTGACAATGCTCTTAAGAAGAGCAAGAATTGTATGAACCAAGCCTACATGTGGCATTGTAGACTTGGGCACATTGGCGAAAGCAGGTTGCAAAAGTTGCACAAGCATGGTTACTTAACAGCATTCGATTATGAATCGTTTGCAACATGCGAATCCTGCCTTATGGGAAAGATGACAAAATCTCCATTTAGTGAACATGGAGAACGTGCCAAGGACATTTTGGAACTAATACATTCGGATGTATGTGGTCCTATGTCCACCCAAGCCAAAGGTGGCTTTTCTTACTTCATCACGTTCACCGATGACTTCTCAAGATTCGGCTATGTGTACTTAATGAAGTACAAGTCGGAAGCATTTGAGAAGTTCAAGGAGTTCAAGAATGAGGTAGAGAAGCAGTTAGGAAAGAGTATTAAAGCTCTTCGATCAGATCGAGGAGGAGAATACTTAAGTACTAACTTCACACAATTCTTAAAGGATAATGGTATCCTTTCTCTGCTGACCCTTCCATATACACCACAGATGAATGGTGTATCAGAAAGGAGGAATCGCACCTTGTTGGACATGGTGCGATCCATGATGAGCTTTTCAAGATTACCAGTGTCCCTCTGGGGGGTATGCTCTAGAGTCAGCAGCATACCTACTGAACATAGTACCCAGTAAGTCTGTGGCCTCTACTCCATATGAGATATGGAAAGGCAGGAAACCAGAATTTAAACATGTTAAAGTCTGGGGTTGTCCTGCTCATGTAAAGAGGCATGATCCAGACAAGCTGGAATCACGAACTGATAAATGTAGGTTTGTGGGATATCCAAAGGAAACTTTTGGATACTATTTTTACCATCCTGATGAACAAAAGGTGTTTGTCGCCAGGAAAGCTGTCTTCCTGGAAGAGGAATACCTTCTCCAGGAAGACAGTGGGAGTAAAATAGTATTGGAAGAGGTTCCAAATCCTCAAACAGCTACATTATCATCAGATGAGATATCAGTTCCTGAACTTGTTCAGGTACACACAGATGAGCCTCGTAGATCTGGTAGAGTACCTAGACCACCCGAACGATATGTGGGACATATCGCTGAAGGTGAGTCTATGGTACAATATAATGAGGATGATGATCCTAAAACCTACCAGGAGACCATAGAAGGCCCAGAAGCCGGGAAATGGCGAGAAGCCATGAACTCAGAAATCCAGTCCATGTACACCAACCAAGTTTGGAACTTGGAGGACTTTCCCGAGGGTATTGTACCCATCGGTTGCAAGTAGATCTTTAAGAGAAAGATCGGTGCTGATGGACGGATTGACACTTATAAGGCAAGGTTGGTGGCAAAGGGATATCGTCAAAGGCAAGGAATTGACTATGACGAGACTTTCTCACCAGTTGCCATGATAAAGTCGATCAGAGTTCTGCTCGCCATTGCTGCACATTTTGATTATGAAATCTGGCAGATGGATGTGAAGACTGCCTTCCTCAATGGTAACCTTGAGGAAGACGTGTATATGATACAACCAGAAGGTTTCACATCCAAAGAATCTCCAGATAAAGTGTGCAAGCTTCAGAGGTCCATTTATGGACTGAAGCAAGTTTCCCGGAGCTGGAACATAAGATTTGACGAGGCTGTCAAGTCTTATGACTTCATTAAGAATGAAGATGAGCCTTGTGTGTACAAGAAGACTAGTGGGAGTGCAGTCACTTTTCTAGTTCTTTACGTAGATGACATACTGCTCATTGGGAATGATGTAGCTATGATGTCATCAGTAAAGATCTGGCTGTCGAAAAACTTCTCCATGAAGGATTTGGGAGAAGCATCCTACGTATTGGGAATACGGATCTATAGAGATAGATCAAAGAGGATGCTTGGAATGACCCAATCCTTGTACATAGATACCATAGTCAAAAGGTTTGGCATGGAAAATTCCAAGAGAGATTTCATACCGATGAGACATGGAATCAATCTCTCAAAGGAGCAGTCTCCTAAGACTCCTAATGAGAGGGCATTCATGGATAGAATACCCTATGCCTCTGCCATAGGATCTATCATGTATGCCATGCTATGTACACGGCCTGATGTTGCATTTGCTCTAAGTGTTACGAGCATATTTCAGGCTGATCCAGGCGAAGAGCACTAGAAGGCAGTGAAATGCATCCTTAAGTACTTGAGAAGAACTAAGGATATGCTTCTTGTCTATGGAGGAGGTGACTTGAAACTGCGAGGCTTTACTGACTCGAGTTTCCAGTCAGATCCAGATGATAGCAAGTCAACATCTGGATTCGCGTTTACTTTGAACGGAGGAGTAGCGTGCTGGAAGAGTTCCAAGCAAGTAATCACTGCAAATTCGACGACTGAAGCTGAGCACATTGCTGCAGCTGAAGCCGCCAAGGAAGCAGTGTGGTTGAAGAAATTCATCACCGACCTCGGCGTAGTTCCCAGCATCTCTGAGCCTGTTCCACTGTTGTGCGACAACAATGGAGCGATTGCGCAAGCGAAAGAGCCACGGTCTCATCAGAAATCGAAGCATATTCTGAGGCGCTTTCACCTTATCAGAGAGATCATATCCAGAGGAGATGTAGTAGTGGAAAGAGTTCCATCCGTCGACAATGTAGCAGATCCACTGACAAAGCCGTTGGCTCAAATTGTGTTTGAGCGTCACCTAGAGTCTATGGGCTTATTGTATAAAGGTGATTGGCTTTAGTCCAAGTGGGATATTGTTAGTTTAGGTGGCCTACAAGCCAATCTAACAATGTAAATCTCGTTCATTATTAATAAAATGGCATAATATTCATTATGTGTAAATCGCGTTGATTATCGTTTCATAATGAAGTCTGTGAATATGTGCTATGGTGATCAGATTATGATGATATCATACTAATGAGACTGATCACTTAAACACACATATTCTTAATCGTTCCTAGTCGGAGGATATCCGAGAAGGACATCAGATATCCGGTTAGACTAGTACAGATTACTCCTGCTCATATGATGAGGGTGACTGGTCTCATAAGTCACTTGTGTGGAGACACTAAGGCGAATCTGTAGGTGCTCATTGGAGAATGAGTTCACTGAACTGATCCGACTGAATCGCTGGATGGTATTGTACCTCACTGTCAACCAGCTTGATTCTATTGTCGCAGTTGCGTGGATGGTCCTCGGACCTAAGACACCAAGGACACCTTGGCGGTGGACTTCTGTACTTTGACCTTGGTCTACGAATCTCTAGCCATGGGATTCTAATACGCCAAGGATTGGGTACAACGGAATACCGTCGAAGGGAATTGTGTGTCAATAAGGAATCATTCGCTCTCGGTACTTAGAGAGAGAATGCTCTAGGAAGGATTCGCGAAAATCCCTGGCCAGGGCGGACGATAATATCGGGAAAGGAGTTTTTCGATATTCATCAGCGGCATCCAATCCAAGTGAGTCGACCGGTTAGGGTTTGATAGCTCGCCATACCTTGAGTTAACTCGAGAGCATTGTACGAATGAAGGATTATATTCACGCGGTAACTGTCGACGGAAAGGTTCCAAGAGTGGGTTACTTAACCCCAAATACCTTCCGGGTTCACGAGGTGTTGCTTGGCACCCAACGTGATCGGAGGCCCGGTCGAATTCGATGTGCGACATCAATTCAATTGATTAATTGATTAATAAAGGGTTATTAATTAATTAATAAAGCCAGTGAGGAGTCACTGGGCTTGTTGGGCCATTAACTGGAGTGGTACTTGGGCCTAGAGGGTCACACGCAAATGATTCTCAAGGCGATGGATAAATAAGTGGGTTTTATACAAACCGGGGGTTTTTATGAAAAACTGCGCGGTTAGTATAAAACATAGCGAACGGGCTAAGCAGGCCAAGCTGCTGCTAACCCTAGCCGCCCCTCCTCAGTTTCTATCTTCCTCTGACGTCCAGGCAGATCTAGATCTGCTCCGCCGCGTCTCCGAATCCCGTTCGACGGGAAATCGTCTGCGCGCTGCGGCGATCATTGCGGCGACCGGCAGAGGCTTTGTGGGCTGCGAAGAACGAGGAACTCGAGGATATCTGTCGCGGGGAGGATCGCGTGGACTTCTCTAGAGGCCGGGCGTTTGCGCGGCTTGCGGTGTCGCACCGACGGAACCAAATGGCTGCGGATTCGAATCCGCACACGGTGAGAAAAGATAATCCGATTATCTTGTATTTTAGATTTCGAAACGGGAACGGATCGCTGTAAATATTTTTGTTTTCCGCTGCGTGAGCGATCCGGAGAAACCGAGAAAATCCCAACAGGTGCCCCATATAAAATGTGGATACAAACCAGGTGAATGTTTTGTAAATACATCATGTATCTTTTCACATCATCCACTTACTCTACAACATCAATATGAGCCCTTGTCAGCTTCGTGTGCCGCCTCCATGCACACTTCAATCTCTTCATCAGCTCTCTATCTCGTGGATGTCATGGCACACGCATCACAATCAGCATCTCACCCAATGCCAGAGCTGGGGTACCTTGGGACAACCTAATTTAGAGGTAGCATCGGCGATCCTGGTATAACACAATCTCCACAAGACCAAGCAACCAAAGCTCTCTGTTCACCGAATCTCGAGTACAAAACTCTAATACCTCGGAACATCATTTGGACAAAAATGAACCTCTCAGCAGAAAGAAAAGATGATCCATCTAATCATCCCTTGTCTTTAAGTGAGCTATGAGGCACTACAGTTGCTTCTCTAGGCCTAACAATGACCTCGCTGGATACAATGCACTCCACTGAAATATCCGCGAACTTGTTGTCACCACCTTGTCAAAGTCAAAGTACAGGCGCACCTCAGCCCATAACTGAAGTAGGAACAAGCTACCCTTCAATCCCTTTCCCATGCACATTTAGGATAGCCCACTGTCAAGGTGCGCCAAAACCATTGGGGCAGAGGATCACCCTTTCCACAATAGACTCACTACTCCCACATACTCTCTCTCCACCACCTCACCTAAAGTAGGAAATAACAATGCACCTCCCAGCACTAAACACACACCTTGCATCAGCTGGTCCTCCTTCACCTCTTTGGCCTTGATCTTCTTGATCAACCATCATGCTAGGCGGTCGACGAAGATGCCCTGCTTGTCACACATCCTACATACTTCTTGCTTGTCCTGTACGATGTCAGCGAATGCTTCATCCCATGCAGGCAGGTCGGTGGGGTCTCCTACCTTGAGGTCTCCCCATCCGAAGAAGAACTCTACCTCCCCAACCAAGAAGGACACCTCGAAGTATAGGAACATGAATGTGTGAGTCCCAAGATGCCACAACTCAAGAAGTGCTCCTAGGTGTGGACGGCCGGAGTGTTCTCGCTCTCCTTCCGTAGGGAGGTCTCCGTCCGTCACACAACTAGGGCAATAATGGGGTTAGGAATTGACGTATGTGATCGCCAGGAACATTACCTTGGGGTCCCTGTGCTCTGCAGGATGAGTCAATTGATCGCGTCTTGTTGGAGCGGGGAGATGTAGTTTCCTCTTCTCTGCCTCCGGCCGGCCAAAGGGGGAGAGCTTGGTAGTCCGCGCCCAGGATGTGGTAAGAGCCCCTTAGAGAAAAAGACAAAATAAAGTAAAGAAAACCGATTAAAACTGTGATATGTAGAGTCTATTCATGCAAAAATATTAATAAACTAAAATTGAAAGGGGATGCACCGGATGGATGTTTGGGGAGGGAAGGTGACCATACGTTATGGCTACCCACCTCCCGTTTTTTGTTTGAATCCTCTGAGGGTGAAGGGTGCTAAGTCATCCTAAGATGCATGCAATGAAGTGTACGTGTGTGCCATGGTAAACAGATGGATGGGTTGTAGAAAAAGAGGATTATGAAATGTGGTAAAGAGATGAATGAAGTAAAATAGAAAAGAAAGAAGGGAAGAGCCAAAAGAACAAGTCCGTGTAGGAAGGATTCCTGGTGCTCCCGTCCTGCTGCCCGCAACCCCCAGACTGGCCAACCTCTCCAAGATCCAACCCCCTCCTCCGAGAGAAGTAAGAGGGTTTAAATAGGGGAGAAGAAAATAGAGGAAATCCATGGTCTAAATCCCCGTTAATCTTTAAGGAACCAATAGGAAATGGTCAAGGGTCACAGGTCGTGCGTGTGGCAGTTGCCGGAGTGGGGAATGGTCGGAGTAGTGGGAGGTGAGGGTCGCGAGTGGAGGAGATCGTAGGAAGATGAAGTCAAGGAGGGTGGACGGCAACCATCTTGCCTTCTTCTTTCGTGGAAGGCCACCAAGTTAGCCTTCTGCGAAAAGGTAGAAGGCGGAGCGGCTGGCCTTCAGGGAAGATAGAAGGCCACCAAGTTGGCCTTCCGCGAAAAGGTGGAAGGCAGAGCGGCTGGCCTTCGGGGAAGGTGGAAGGCCACCAAGTTGACATTCCGCAAAAAGGTAGAAGGCAGAGCGGCTGGCCTTCGGGGAAGGTGGAAGGCCACCAACTTGGCCTTCCGCGAAAAGGTGGAAAGACGTTGGTTAATGGGCTTGACTACTAATGGGCTGAATTAAGTAGAGAAATATGATGGGCTAAATGAGATATGCTAATGTAATGGGGGTTTGGGACCAGAAGGATGTCCAAAATCGGATGTCTACAAATGCCCCTCCGGAACACCTGTTTTGCAGTGGAGTGGAGCGGAATGATAAATAGGTGTTCCGAAAATCAAACCTGATTTTGGACAACTCGAAGAAGGGATGAGCTATATCTAGAGATGATATGCGAACATGGTAAATGCGTGAGAATTAGATATTTGGATTGCAAGGGTGATTAAGAAAGGGATCAAAGTCCAAACTGAAAAATCACAATCTGAGGGACCCTCGGGTGCTAGAACTGCGAGGCCTTGGCGCACTAAGATGCATGGTGATTTGGCCCAAGGGGATCTCAAGCTGGGAAGGTGACGAAGTGTGACTTAAAAAAATCTCAGCACAACGGGCGCATGGCGGCCTAGCACATCACATGATTGCCAAGTGAGGAAATCTTTAAGCATAGAGATGTAAGATCTTGCAATTCAAAAGACTAATAAATCAACACTTTTCGAAGTCACAAGTCACTAATGGAATAGGCAGAGTGATGAATCATGGTCATTGCCCCCAAGGCGAGGATGGATGCTTATGCAATGCATGCTGGTATAAAAATTTAGAAAATAAAATACTAATGCAAATGCAAGCAGGAGGGATTTATTGGCCAATCGAATAACTTGGGGAATATAGACTCCTCATTGTTTTATTTAAAGAGTAACTCAGAGTCTATACTTCCAAAATTATTAGCCTCCTGTATCGTGAATTCCACTTGCTTCGCATTCCCTGCAGCTGCGATAACGCACATTAGCGAAAATTCAGATAATCAATAACCTTAGCATTAAATATCAAGCTACAAGAAAGTAGAGACAAGTTGTGAGTCAAAGCCAATGCGGAAGATATGGCCATTCTACTGGTAGAATGCCAATCCGATATGGCTTCGACTCGAGAAGGATCACTTGGTCTATTTATTCATATAGGGTAAAGTCAAGACCCTACATATTTTGATAAAAGATGGTGTGCTAGACCAGTGGGTGAACAACCAAGTGACACATCTACTTGGGAGATGGGCAGTGAGAGGATGTGCCTTCCATGGAAAGGGTGGAAGGCCAAGGAGGATGCCTTCCACAAAGGCGGAAGGCCAAGAGATGTGCCTTCCATGGAAAAGGTAGAAGGCCAAGGGACATGCCGTCCTCAACAAAGTGGATGGGGATGCATTCCGCTTTTCATGGAAGGTGGAAAGGTTCAAGGCTATCCTTACGGCTTTATAAAAGAATAGCTTGACAACTTTTTGGATATTCTGAAACCCTTTTCATGCTGACTATGGCCTCCTTTTCTTCTCGTGCTGTCGCAAGGGGCCCCAAGGTTCTCTCAGATGTTGACGGCCATCTCACCAATTTGCTTGCACAAGAAAAGGTACCTCCTGTCCTTTCCTTTCTTTATAAAATGTTTGGCCGTTGTTGGTTACATCTCTCCTTTTGACTTGCAGCCTATACCTCGCTTCCCTGATGCAAGACATACCCGAAGGTATACGTGGCTTTCCGATCTTATGGATGCTATTACGCTAGACATGAGGGTGTTGATGCATCGGTGGAATTTGACTCAAACAGTCGTGTTTGCAAAGCGGCTTAACTGTATGCACTGGCACTGGGAGAGTCTAGGTGCGCTACTCGAGTTGTGGCATCCGGAGACGCACACATTCATCTTTCGTGAGTTCGAGGCCACTGTGTTGTTGGAAGAGGTGGAACTCATCTATGGTTGGGGTAACCTAGCTGCCGGTGACCCCATTGATCTACCTGCCTGGGATGAAATCTTTGCTGAGATCGTGCAGGATAAACGAGAAGTGTGTCACATGAGCGACCGACAGGGGATTCTTGTCGATCGCCTTGCACGCTGGTTGATTCAGGAAATCAAGCGTAGAATAATTGAACCAGAGAGGCTGATGCGAGGATTGTGCTTGGTCCTAGGAGGTACTTTATGGTTCCCGACCTCGGGTTCCGTGTTGGATAGGAAATACGTGGGGGTACTGAGCTTGCTCTGGCGGGGACGATCCATTGCCCCAGTGATTTTGGCGCATCTATATGGTGGCCTCAACAGCATGTGCATGGGAAGGAAAGTGAAGGGAAGCCTATTTACTCTTCAACTGTGGGCGGAAACACACTTGTTCTTTGATTTTGATGAATCGGTGATTACCGCTTTCAGAATTTTTCAACACGGCGCATGGTACCCAGCACGGTCACTCTTGGGTCCTGAAGACCAAGTAAGATGCGTCACAACTCATTTGAAAACCAGGGATGACTGGCGTGATTATCTGAATTTTTTGGACTTGGAAAAGTTCATCTTTGTTCCAATGATTCACAGAGATTTGGAATTCACCACAAGAGCTTCAAAAGATCGTAAACTTTGGTTGGTTGGCCCTGATGAGCTAATCTTATATCAAGGTCACCGCTGCCATCTTCAGATCGGAATTCCAAGGCAGATACCGCTTCCCGCGCTACATGATATGTTGATTGTGCCAAGGCACACTAGGTATGCGAGGGAAGTGAAGGCGACGGAACGACTCCGTCGTGCATGGCACTGCCATTCCAAATTCACCAAGGCTCGAATTGATGTAGCAGAAACTCCCGAGGATGTGGAGAAATATGTCAAATATTTAGAAAATGTTCGTCCTGCTATTTCCACTTTTTTTATGGGCCGCAGAGCCTTAGAATGATGTAATGCTCCTTGATTTTATTTGAATAAATCCATATTTCGAAAGTTTGCTCTAGAAGGAAAAAAAAAAAACGGATTAGTAGAAGCCAGTAAGCCGACGGCCACAACTCAAGCCGTTAAACAGACAGGGACGAGCCGTCAGGCTGTACGGATGGCCGCGCACCTGGCCGTCGGCCACCGCGGGTGGCCTCGTACAGGGCCGTCGATTGGCACGGGCGGCCGCGCGCCGGGCCGTCGGCCGGCGTGGGCCACACCGCTTCCTACTTAAACTCACCTCTCCCTTTCCCTTCTTTTTCCAAACCTGGTTTTCCTTCTTCTTCTTTCTCTTTTCTCTTCCTTCTTACCACGTTTCTCCCGATCTCCTTCCATGGCGCGAGTGTGGCTACCCTAATTCCTTAGGATGTGGCGCGGGGATGATGAGGGTGAAGGAGAGGTGGCGACGACCGGCAACGGCCAAGATGGAGATCGCGGTGACGACAGTAGTGATGAGAGAGAGGAAGAAGAGGGAGGTGTGGAGGGGGGAGAGGAAGAATAAGGTGAAGAGGGAAGAGGATAAGAAGATGGAGATGAAGGTGAAGAAGAAGATGGCAGAGAGGAAGAGGAGGAAGGCGGCGAGGAAGAGGAGGATGGCGGCGAGGAAGAGGCACCTCCGAAGAAGAAGGTAAGCCTTTCGTTTATTTATTATTTTATTTATTTTTTTTAGAAGAGGGGATAAGACGGTTGACTTGAGGGCCGCCCGCCTCGGCGGACAGTCGGCGGCCGGGCCGCCTGCCTCAGCGAACGGTGTTGGACCAAAGATTTATTTAAACAGCTTTTTGATTGTTTTGGTTGATGTGTAGGGTCCCTAGAGAGTTCGTGGCCAGGTTTCATGGGACTTTGTATGGGCGTGGTATCATGCCTTACCGGATCCTCTCCGACTTTAGGTGGATGAGTTAGGATTCGGACCACTATTCCGGTTTCGGCCATTCATGGTGGATGCACCGTTCCTAGTGGCTCTGCGGGAGCGGTGGGACGATCGTTGCCGAGCATTCATCATGCTGTGGGGACACATGTTGCCCACTCTTGAGGACGTGGCATATCTGAGGGGCTTGCCAGTCGTGGGCGATCCAGTGGTGGGTCCTGAACTCAGGGATTATCGGCAGCTCGCGGATCAACTGCTAGGACCGGGATTCTACAGAACCCAAGGGGCACTAGCACATATTGTTGGGTTCGCTGTGTCGGGATCCGACTGAAAATGCAGCGGAATAAAAATAATTTCGGGATTGGATCCATCCCGTTTCGATCAACAAAACAAGACCGGAGTAAATCGGATTTACCTTGCGCGGATTCGAATCCGGGTTCGTTTTCCGGTTCCGTCGAAGCGATGCCGCAAGTCTTGCAGATGCCCGACCTTTAGCGGTATCTACGCGGTTCTCCTAGCAATGGATCGTCCTCGCCTCCTCGCTCGATGCAGCGTCCGTGGATGCGCGTAATCCGCCGCGACATGCGGATTCGGAATCTCCCGTCGGAGGGAAGGCGGAGCAGTCGGGAATCGAAGCGGAGCCTCTAGATGGCTGCCTCGTGTCACACGCCCAGAAGAGAGGAGAGAGAGAAAAGAACGACGGTTAGGTTAGGATTGCTGGCCCCCGACGTAGTATCCGTTCTTTTATAATAAGTCTGTTTCTGATTTTTCATAAAAACCCAGACTTATCCGAAATCCTGTCGGATTATCCATCAACTTGAACACCATTTGCGTGTGACCCTCTAGGCCCAAATACCAGTCCAGTTAATAGCCCATTAAGCCTAGTAACCTTTTACTGACCCACTGAATTAATTTATATTCAATTAATCAGCCGAATTTAATGTCTTACAATAAATTTGGACGGACTTCCAATCACGTTGGATGCCAAGCAACATCGCGTGATCCTAGATGGCACTGGGGTTATCGCAACCCTTTATTGGAACTTTTTTGTCATCGGTTAGCGCGCGGATATAATCCTTCATCCGTGCAATGTTCCCGAATCGACCTAGCGTATGGTTTACTGTTAAACCCTATTCGGTCGATTCACTTGAATCAGATGCCGCTAATCTGAATCCGATAACTCCTTATCGAATACAGAGTCCGCCCTGGTCAGGGACTTTAAGCGCATCATTTTCGGAACATTCTCTCTCAAACTACCGAGAGCAGATGATCCCGTATTGAACACACAATTACCTTCGAGGACATTTCCCTGAACCCGATCGCTTGACTTATTGATAACCCATGGTTAGGGATTCGTTAGTCAAGGTCAAAGTTCATAAACCTACCAACAAGATATCTTTGGCGTCTCAGGTCTAAGGATCATCCACGCAACCGTGACAAAAGAATCGAGTTGGTTAACAGTGAGGTGTTTACCATCCAGCGATTCATAGTCAGATCAGTTCAGTGAACTCATTCGCCAATGAGCACCTACAGGTCCAGCATAGTGTATCTACACAAGTGACTTATGGGATCAGTCACCCTCATCATATGAGCTGAAGTAACCTATACTAGTCTATCCACATGTTCGATGTCCTATCTCAAACATCCTATGACTAGGAACAATTAATAACATGTGTTTATAAGTCTTCGGTCCCGTAATTATGATCTCATCATAATCCGAAGACTGTTGCACATGTTCATGGACTTCATCGTGATACGATAAACATAGATCAAATTAATTACACAGAATGAATTATTACCATTTATTAATAATATGAATCAGTACATAGTATCGGATTGGCTTTGGGACCATCTAATACTAACAATCTCCCACTTGGACTAAAGCCAATCACTTTTATACAGAATACCCATATTCTCTAAGTGACGCTCAAAGACATTTTGAGACAAATGCTTTGTAAGTGGATCTACTATGTTATCGGCTGAAGGAACTCTTTCCATCACGACATCTCCTCGAGCTATAATCTCTCTAATCAGATGAAAGCGCCGCAGAATGTGTTTTGACTTCTGATGAGACCTCAGCTCTTTCGCTTGAGCAATCGCCCCATTGTTGTCACACAGCAGTGGGACGGGACCAGATATGCTTTCCACCACACCAAGATCGCCGATGAATTTCTTCATCCATACAGCTTCCTTGGCGGCTTCAGCAGCAGCAATATACTCGGCTTTCGTTGTGGAATCAGCAGTGGTTTCCTGCTTGGAACTTTTCCAGCTCACTGCCCCCCCGTTGAGTGTGAAAACAAAACCTGATGTTGACTTGCTGTCGTCAGGATCAGACTGAAAATTGGAGTCAGTGTATCCTTGCAGTTTTAAGTCTCCTCCTCCATAGACTAGAAATAGATCCTTAGTCTTTCTCAAGTACTTAATGATGCATTTCACAGCCTTCCAGTGTTAATCACTTGGATCTGCCTGATGTCTACTCGTTACACTTAGAGCATATGCTATATCAGGTCTGGTACATAGCATGGCATACATGATGGACCCTATGACAGAAGCATAGGGAACTTTATCCATCACAGCCCCCTCTTCAGGTGTCTTGAGAGACTGACCTTTAGAGAGTGAAATTCCATGTCTCATCGTTATGAGACATCTCTTGGAATTTTCCATGACAAACCTTTTGACAATGGTTTCTATGTACATAGATTAGGTTAAAGCAAGCATCTTCTTTGATCTATCTTTATAGATCCGTATTCCTAATACGTAAGATGTTTCTCCTAAATCTTTCATGGAGAAGTTCTTTGACAACCATATCTTTACTGATGACATCATTCCTACATCATTCCCAATGAGTAGGATGTCGTCAACGTAAAAAATCAGAAATGTGATTGCGCTCCCACTGTTTTTCTTGTATACACAGGGCTCATCTTCATTCTTAATGAAGCCATAAGATTTGATTGCCTCATCAAATCTTATGTTCCAGCTTCGGGATGCTTGCTTCAGTCCATAAATGGACCTCTGCAACTTGCATACCATGTCTGGAGATTCTTTGGATGTGAATCATTCTGGTTGTATCATATACACCTCTTCCTCAAGGTTTCTATTGAGGAAGGCAGTCTTCACATCCATCTGCCAGATTTCATAATCATGGTAGGCAACAATGGCGAGAAAAATTCTGATAGACTTAATCATAGCAACGGGTGAAAAGGTTTGGTCATAGTCAATACCTTGTCTTTGACGATAGCCATTCGTCACTAATCTTGCTTTATAAGTCTTAATACGTCCATCTGCACCGATCTTTCTTTTAAAGATCTATTTGCAGCCGATAGGTACTATACCATCGGGTAAATCTTCCAAGTTCCAAACTTGGTTGATGTGCATGGACTGTATTGCAGAATTCATGGCTTCCCACCATTTTCCGACCTCTAGACTTTCAATGGCCTCCTGGTAAGTCTTAGGATCATCATCCTCATTATAGAGTATCCTTGAACTATCCAAATTAATATGTCCCACATATCTTTCTGGTGGTTTAGGTACTCGTTCAGACCTACGAGGTTCCTGTGTATCATTTTGAACAGGTTCAGAAACTGACGGTTCATTTGATGAACCGTTACCAGTTTGTGGGTTTGGAATTTCTTCCAGAATCACTTTACTCCCACTGTCCTTCTGGATAATATAATATTCTTCCAGAAAGACAGCTCTCTTGGCCACAAACACCTTTTGTTCGCCAGGATGTTAAAAGTAATATCCATAAGTTTCTTTTGGATATCCTACAAATCTGCATTTGTCAATTCTGGATTCCAGCTTATTTGCATCATGTCTTTTAACATGAGCAGGACATCCCCAGACTTTAACATGTTTAAGGTCTGGTTTCCTTCCATTCCATATCTCATATGGAGTGGTTTCAACAGATTTGCTGGGTACCTTGTTCAGGATATACATAGCCGAGCTAAGTGCATATCCCCATAAGGACACTGGTAATTTGGACATGCTCATCATGGATCGCACCATTTCCATTAATGTGCGATTTCTCCTTTCTGATACACCATTCATCTGAGGTGTATAAGGAGGTGTAAGCTGAGAAAGGATACCATTATCCTTTAAGTATTTAATGAACTCTGTACTCAAGTATTCACCACCCCGATCGGATCGGATGGTTTTTATACTCTTTCATGTTTGTTTTTCTACTTCATTCTTAAATTTTCTGAATTTCTCAAAGGCTTCAGATTTATATTTCAATAAGTATATATATCCAAACCTTGAGTAATCATCAGTGAATGTAATGAAGTAAGAGAAACCACCAATGGCTTGGGTTGACATAGGACCACATACATCTGAATGTATGAGTTCTAATATGTCTTTGGCTCGTTTTCCAGTTCCACTAAATGGAGATTTAGCCATTTTACCCATTAAACATGACTTACAGGTTGCATATGATTCATAATCAAATGGATCCAAGTATCCATCTTTATGCATCCTTTGGAGTCTATTTTCACCAATGTGTCCAAGCCTACAATGCCACAAGTAGGCTTTGTTCATTTCATGCTTACTTCTTTTAATTGAAGAACCGATGTGTAAATTATCATGAGACACATTTAATAGATACAAACCATTGGATAATATAGCAGAAGCTATTAATTTATTTCCAAAATAAATTGAACATCTATTGTTCCAAAAATTTAAATTGTATCCAATTCTATCTAAGCATGAAATAGAAATGATGTTCCTTATTATGCTAGGTACATAATAACATTCATCTAATAAAAATGTGTCTTCGGATGGTAGCTTGAGCTTCACTGTCCCCACAGCGATCGCAGCAACTGTTGCGCCGTTACCTAGCCTCAGCTCCACCTCGCTGGTCCTCAGGTTACGCCTTCTTGTCAATGCCTACACAGAATTGCAGATATGAGATACACATCCAGTATCTAATACCCATGATGTACAATCTCTTATTGACAAGTTTACATCTATCATATAGATACCTGAAGCGTCCTGCTGCTTCACAATTCCTTGAGCCTTGTCCTTGAGGTATTCTTTGCAAGTCCTCTTCCAATGGCCTTTCTGGTGACAGTAGAAGCAATTACCCTTCTCAGCACTTTTTCCTTTGTCTTTCTTGACAACCTTTGCCTTCCTCTGAACCTTGTTCTTATTCTTACGAAAAGCTTGGACTGCAAGCCTTTTTCTGTTGGTCTTACCAACCATGAGGACTTGGGGTTTATCCTTTACAAGGTTCCCTTTAGCAGTCTTTAACATGATTAGTAGTTCAGCTAAGGTGGCCTGGATCTTATTCATGTTAAAATTAACGATGAACTGAGCATATGACTGTGGAAGTGAAGACAACACGAGGTCTGTGTGCATCTCCTTGGGAAGTGTAATCCCAAGAGCATCCAGCCTCTCCACCCACTCAATCATCTTCAGCACGTGATTCTGTACTGAAGTTCCCTCTGCCATCTGAGCCTTGAACAGATTCTTCGATATCTCATATCGTTCGATTATGTTCTGCTCACCAAATAGCTCCTTCAAATGGAGCATGATGGATCTAGCATCCATCTCTTCATGTTGCCTCTGCAACTCATTGCTCATAGAGGCTAACATGTAGCATTGGGCCATGGTGGAATCTTCCTTCCATTTTTCATACGCTATCATTTCCTCCTCTAGGACATCTAATGCTGGTTCAGTAGGAGGTTCATTATCTAAGACGTTGGCAATCTGCTCAGACCTGAGGACAATCTTTAGGTTCCTGAGCCAGTCTGAGTAGTTGGTGCCTGTCAAACGGTTGGCATCAAGTATGCCTCGCAACGGGTTATGGTGCGACATTCTAGCCTACATGAGATAATCAAATGATAATTAGCATATATTCATATTAACTAAAACAAGATATGGTCTTTTATTATCTAGTTTTACTCCCACTAATTTTCGACGGACTGTATAACCTTCAGATATGTAGAACGGGAGACGCTGACTGTCTCCTAGTGGGGATCAGAACCTCCAAGCATCACAGTATGACCTCGGGTAAACACGTAGTATCATATCGCTATCTCAGAGCAATCATCTCATGATAATTTCAACTCCTTATAATATCCGATCATATTTCGGCTCCCAGGTTATTAATGGTCCCGGGTAAACACAGTAGACCATTATCCCCGGTCTAAGCATTACCATCAATACGTGACAGAGTAGAGTGGGAATATAGTTCCCGGATAAACATGTGGATAACTATATCGTTCCTCTACTCTTATCCAAAGGCATCTAATGCCATGATCAACAGTCCTCTCAACAGACAATGGTAGATCTCAGGTAAACACATAGTATCTGCCATCCCTAAATTAAGTTCTTTTAATCATATTGATGGAGAGCCACGCGGTGCATTCTCAATGACTCGCGCTCCGGCTTAGAATTTGTTACGAAGGTTTTACTTATTTAGTTTGGTCTCATCCTAGGTGATAGTATTAAATATATCGAATATATTATAAATACTAATAACCTAGAAAATATAAAGCACACGCATCACATACATGTCATTAGTGTGGTCATGGACGGCACTGCGGTTTGACTTGAGCTAGACAGTCAAACGTACACACATACACAATATAACAACTTATATCATGAGTCTGCAAACCCATGGATTCAATGAACTCTTTCATTTTCATCTGGTCGGCAGTTATGGATTATCCTCGCTCCGTGCGCAGCTGCCTCGATTAAATTACATCATAATTCGTAATTACAAAATAATTTATAGAAGGAGGAAGCCTTATGGCGATTACATCAAAGAAGGAGGTAGAATTACATTGGAATATGAGAGGGAGAGGTTCGCAGACCTCTATTTATTAATAAATAACAAACCACACAATCACATTCCATATCCATAATTAATACTCGTCCATGACCACCATGTGTTTTATTTAAACAAACCACACATGAAATAACACATCAAATGGGTAATTAAATTTTTTGAAAATAACTAATTTTAGGTTTCATAAAACCAGGGACCAATCAAAATTGGATTTAGAATTTTCGAAAAATTTCATTAAGTCAAAATATGCTAATTTAAGTCTAAGTCAAATAAGCAAACTAATGCACATCAAAATAAATGAACATAAACTCTAATTTGACAAGATTGTAACATTCCATACAGATAAGATTAACTGACATTAAATGATAAATTTAACAATTAAATTTATTCCCCAATTATGTCCTTTAATCTAACAATTAGATTAAATTAACAACAACTTGTTAATTATCACATTAATCCATATTAATCTAATTATTGAACCATAAAATTAAAAACAGAGCTTAATCTTATTGTAAAATCTCATTAAAAATAATAATTAAATTATTTTTTAATTTGGAACAATAAGTAGATAAAATAGGGATTAAAAACAAGAAAATAAGGGGGAAAAAGGGGCTGCGGTCCAATGGTCCGGACCGGACCTGGGTTGAGCCCAGCCGGTCCCTGGTTCGGACCCAGGTCCGCCCACAAGGGCGTGGACCTGGTCCAGGTCCAGGGCCGGGCTGGCTCGGACCCGGGGCCCGGCCAGGCCCGTCGGGCCCGCCCCCCCCCCCACCCGAGCAGCTAGGAAACCCTAGCTGCGCGCAGGGTGGGGGGCGGTGGCTCCCTGCCGCCGGCAACCTACCCCGCAGGTGCCTGCCGGCAGGGCCGCGGCCGGAGGGCAGCCGCCGGCGCCCAGGGGCACCGGCGACGGCGCCGGCAACCCCTGGTTGCCCGCGGTTTTCTTCCAAAAACCCCACAAATCTCTATTTTCTGCAAAAAAATGATAGAAACCCCATGTTTTTGGAAAAATAAAAAATAAATACAGGGGTTATTAATCCTCCCGGTCATGATACAAGATCATAGCTTTGATCCACGACCCCATGGGAGGAATCCCATGCTCCATCGAGCCCTTCCCAACGCTTGGGATGTCCGTGAACAATCCGATACGAGTTGTTCTTCGTCGGACGAAGAACACACGAAAATTGCAGAAAATAAAATAAATTTAATGCTTACAGTTTGTCTTAAACTTGCTGTGTTCATCTCATGAATGCATCACATGCATGGAATTAATCACAAAATTATCAAAAAGAGATCAAAACGACGAAAACACAGTGGAACTTGGCTCTGATACCACTGTTGGGTTCGCTGTGTCGGGATTCGACCGAAAACGCAGCGGAATAAAAATAATTTCGGGATCGGATCCATCCCGTTTCGATCAACAAAACAAGACCGGAGTAAATTGGATTTACCTTGCGCGGATACGAATCCGCGTTCGTTTTCCGGTTCCGTTGGAGCGATGTCGCAAGTCGCGCAGATGCCTGACCTTTAGCGGTATCCACGCGGTTCTCCTCGTAATGGATCGTCCTCGCCTCCTTGCTCGATGCAGCATTCGTGGATCCCTTCGGGCTGCGCGTAATCCGCCGCGACATGCAGATTCGGAATCTCCCGTCGGACAGAAGGTGGAGCAGTCGGGAATCGAAGCGGAGCCTCCAGATGGCTGCCTCGTGCCACACGCCCAGAAGAGAGGAGAGAGAGAGAAGAACGACAGCTAGGTTAGGGTTGCTAGCCCCCGACGTAGTATCTGTTCTTTTATAATAAGTCTGTTTCTGATTTTTCATAAAAATCCAGACTTATCCGAAATTCTGTCAGATTATCCATCAACTTGAAAACCATCTGCGTGTAACCCTCTAGGCCCAAATACCAGTCCAATTAATAGCCCATTAAGCCCAGTAACCTTTTACTGACCCACTGAATTAATTAATATCCTTATATTCAATTAATCAGCCGAATTTAATGTCTCATAAAAAATTCGGACAGACTTCCAATCACGTTGGATGCCAAGCAACATCGCGTGATCCTGGATGGCACTGGGGTTATCGCAACCCTCTATTGGAACCTTTCTGTCATCGGTTAGCGCGTGGATATAATCCTTCATCCGTGCAATGTTCCCGAATCGACCTAGGGTATGGTTTACTGTTAAACCCTATTCGGTCGATTCACTTGAATCAGATGCCGCTAATCTGAATCCGATAACTCCTTATCGAATACAGAGCCCGTCCTGGCCAGGGACTTTAAGCGCATCATTCCCGGAACATTCTATCTCAAACTACCGAGAGCGGATGATCCCGTATTGAACACACAATTATCTTCGAGGGTATTTCCCTGAACCCAATCGCTTAACTTATTGATAACCTATGGTTAGGGATTCGTTAGTCAAGGTCAAAGTTCAGAAACCTACCAACAAGATATCTTTGGCGTCTCAGGTCTAAGGATCATCCACGCAACCGTGACAAAAGAATCGAGCTGGTTAACAGTGAGGTGTTTACCATCCAGCGATTCATAGTCGGATCAGTTCAGTGAACTCATTTGCCGATGAGCACCTACAGGTCCAGCATAGTGTCTCCACACAAGTGACTTATGGGATCAGTCACCCTCATCATATGAGCTGAAGTAACCTATACTAGTCTATCCGGATGTTCGATGTCCTATCTCAAACATCCTATGACTAGGAACAATTAATAACATGTGTTTATAAGTCTTCGGTCCCGTAATTATGATGCCATCATAATCTGAAGACTGTTGCACATGTTCATGGACTTCATCGTGATACGATAAACATAGATCGAAATAATTACACAGAATGAATTATTGCCATTTATTAATAATATGAATCAGTACATAGTATCGGATTGGCGTTGAGCCCATCTAATACTAACACATATCCCCCTCGGCCACTTCGCCCGGTCAGTAGCGCTGAGTCGGGTGCGTCAGACCCCCGGCTATATTCTTAAGGCATTTGCCGAGAGGGTAGAGGCGCTCCTGGATCTGGACGGCCGTTTTAGTGAGCAGAATCTACGGATTTTCCTCCTCTTTTTCTTTGGGAGACTGTTGTTTGCAACAGCTGTGGACAGAGTCAACTTGAAGTACCTACCGCTGCTAGAGGACCTTCAGGCGGCGAAGAAGATGGCATGGGGGGTGGCAATGCTTGGCCATCTATTCTCTCACCTAGTGGGCTTTCGCCGAGGCTCAGGGAACCTAGGCGGGTTCACTCCTTTCCTCCAAGTAATTTTTTTTTCTTATTAATCCTTGATCCCTTATATTTGCCAAATCCCTCACTGGCTGTGTTGTACATATCTGGGGGTACACTCGCTTCCCCATTGGCCGCGGGACGATCTCCGCTGATCGTGAGGGATGGACTCCTCTGATGGCGTAGTGGGAGGTGATTAGAGATCGTCCTCCTGTCTTATACCGCGTGGAGGACATTCATGCTCAGCTTGACTCTTTTCCCCCTCACATGGTGAATGATTTGTGTTAATGCCATTATCCCTTGTGAACATGACTGACCCCATGCAAAATTAGGTTGTATAGATGCCTTACGCAGATGAGGATATTAGCAGCCAACCATGGGTAGCGCAAGGTCTTTCTCAGTTCAAAAGGGAGGTGCCCCTGCTGTGTGTGAATATATGTGATGGCCTCTTCGTCCGGATGGTGTATAGTACTTGGGGATGGTACCAACCTCTATTGGCGCTGCCGGATTATCCTGACATGAACCACGGCTGCTGACGATCGTCTGCCATCGGTCAGGATTGGCGGGTGATCCGACGAGCAGAGATTTAGGTATGGCACTGCATAGAGACGCCCTAACGGAGGACAAGGCGTTGCAAGATAGCCGGGCGTACTTCGAGGACTACGTCAAGCGATACAGGGATCGCCTGTACCTTGATGTGCGGCGGGTAAGCCTCCATGACCCTTCTATTCCATCTATTTCTCTTTTGCTAACATATTCTTGATTTCAATAGATGCTAGAGACCGAAGCCGTGCAGCTTCTGAGGAATCAAAACGCCAGCCTGATTCTCCAACTTAGTGATATGCATAGGCAGATTCAAGAGTTGGTAAGTGACATTTGATTTGTATCTTGTTAGATGAATTGTCTCTTCTACTTACATGGTTATTGTGATGTAGAGGGGAATGGTGGCCAGCCAGGGGTGGCGAGGGGATCCTGGTGCAGGATCATCATCTCAGGGGCCAGCGGCCCCAGCCGATTGGGAGGTGCAGTTGCACGATGCTCTTCGCCATGAAGAGACTCGAGAGATAGACCTGATACAGTAAGTGAGAATCGTTCTTCCGAATGCTCCTTTAATTGAACTTGCCTCACTCCCAGTGTTCCTTGCAACGCCAGGAGGTTGAGGCGGCTTTAGCCAGGGCGACAGCGGCCGAGGCACAGGCGAGGGAGCTGGAGATCGTCAACCAACGGCTTCGCGATCAGGTGCTCCATGCAGAGGAGCGGGCAGCTCGAGCAGGAGAGGGGTCCCATCTCGATGTGTATTGGGAGGGGATGATGGCTGGCCTACGACAAGAACTCACCAGAGCTCAGGCGGAGGCGAGGGAAATTGATTTCAAGTCTCGAACTCAGTGGGACTGAGTGATAAAGAAAGGAAGAGATCGAGCAGCGCGGTCTAGCGCTCAGAGTCCCAGAGCTCGTCCGCCCATCCCTGCCCCATCGGCCGGGTTGACGCCAGTTGGGAGTTCAACCCTCAGAGACCTTGACGCTCTACATCTTGAGGACGTGTGGAGGACTTACCGGGCTGCTGGATTTTCGGGTTCCAGACCGCCGGTACTGTTAGTTTTAGGTGGCCTACAAGCCAATCTGACTATGTAAATCTCGTTCATTTATTAATATAATGGCATAATATTCATTATGTGTAAATCGCATTAATTCTCGTTTCATAATGAAGTCCGTGAATATGTGCTATAGTGATCTGATTATGATGAGATCATACTAATGAGACTGATCACTTAAACATATATATTCTTAATCATTCATAGTCGGAGGATATCCGAGAAGGACATCGGATATCCAATTAGACTAGTACAGATTACTCATGCTCATATGATGAGGGTGACTGGTCTCATAAGTCACTTGTATGGAGACACTAAGGCGAATCTGTAGGTGCTCATTGGAGAATGAGTTCACTGAACTGATCCGACTGAATCGCTGGATGGTATTGTACCTCACTGTCAACCAGCTTGATTCTATTGTCGCAGTTGCGTAGATGGTCCTCGGACCTGAGACACTAAGGACACCTTGTCGGTGGACTTCTGTGCTTTGACCTTGGTTTACGAATCTCTAGCCACGGGATTCTAAAACGCCAAGGATTGGGTACAGCGGAATACTGTTGAAAGGAATTGTGTGTCAATAAGGAATCATTCGCTCTCGGTACTTAGAGAGAGAATGCTCTAGGAAGGATGTGCAGAAGTCCCTGGCCGGGCGGACGATAATTTCGGGAAAGGAGTTTTCCGATATTTATCAGCAGCATCCAATCCAAGTGAGTCGACCGGTTAGGGTTTGACAACATGCCATACCCTGAGTTGACTCGAGAGCATCGTACGAATGAAGGATTATATCCACGCGGTAACTGTCGGCGAAAAGGTTCCAAGAGTGGGTTACTTAACCCTGATACCTTCCGGGTTCACGCGGTGTTGCTTGGCACCCAACGTGATCGGAGGCCCGATCGAATTCGATGTGCGACATCAATTCGATTGATTAATTAATTAATAAAGGGTTATTAATTGATTAATAAAGCCAGTGAGGAGTCACTAGGCTTATTGGGCTATTAACCGGACAAGTAATTGGGCCTAGAGGGTCACACACAAATGATTCTCAAGGCGATGGATAAATAAGTGGGTTTTATACAAACCGGGGATTTTATGAAAAACCGTGCGGTTAGTATAAAAGATAGCGAACAGGCAGAGCAGGCCAAGCTGCTGCTAACCCTAGCCGCCCCTCCTCTGTTTCTCTCTCTCTCTCTGGCGTCCAGACAGATCTAGATCTGCTCCGCCGCTTCTCCGAATCTCGTTTGACGGGAAATCGTCCGCACGTTGCGGCAATCATTACGGCCACCGGCGGAGGTTTCGTGGGCTGCGAAGAACAAGGAGCGTGAGGATATCCGTCGCGAGGAGGATCGCGTGGACTTCGCTAGAGGCCGGACACTTGCGCGACTTGCGATGTCGCACCGACGAAACCGAACGGTTGCGGATTCGAATCCGCACACGATGAGAATCGATTATCCGATAATCGTAATTTTTAGTTTTTTGAAACGGGAACGGATCTTCGTTTTAGATTTTATTTTTCGCTGCGCGTGAGATCCGGAGAAATCCGAGAACCCAACAGTGTTATCAGAGCCAGGTTCCACTATTTCTCGTCCCGTTTCGGGTTCCGAAATTAATTCTTCTGTGTATTATTCCATGTGAAGATTCGATCTTTTTGTTGGATCCGTGTTCATGAGATGAATACAGATTTTATAATAATTTTAATTATTATTATTCGGCAATTTTTCGAATTCTTTTGGGATTTTCGTAGTTCTTCATGAGATGATGAACTGGGGCTTTTCGGCGGCTTTATACGGGTTTCCCAAGCGTTGGGATGGCGACCCGGATCCTCAGATCCCTAGGTGATAGTCACCACTATACACCCTGTATCTTTGTCGGCGTCGGAGTGCCCCTGGAAGGCTACAAAATCATACCCCAAATTGTTTTTAAAATTCAAAAATCAAGTTTTAAGGGGAGGATTTAAGGGCTCGGGCTGCAGCTTCGGGGGCACCGCCGGCGGCCATGCTCGTGCCGAACGCGTCGCCGGCGCCGGGGGCATCGCCGGCCGGGGCCGGTCGACGCCGGGGACTGGCCGGCGGCGGTGCCGGATAACCCCAACCGCCGGATAAGCTGCGTGCAGATTAGGGCTTCGTCGGTTTTGGGAGGAAGAAGACCCCGGCGGGCCTCCTGGTCCCGACCCGGTTGAACCGGGCCGGGCGCTGGCCGTCCAGGGCGGCCCCAGGCAGGCCCGGGTCCGAGCCCCTGGCAGGCCCGGGTCCGAGCCCCTGGCCGAGCTAGGGCTCGAACCAATTGTTCATGTTGGGCTGAGCCCAATTGCCATATTAAAACCCCATTTTTCCCCTTAAACCCAAAGCCCAAATTAAAATTAAAACTTGATTGGATCATAACTTAATTTCAAAATAGTTTTGAAGTTTAAAATTATTATTCAATTTTAATTAATTGGGCTTAATTAATGATTTTGAATCATTATTAACAATTAGTAATCATATAATTAGAGTTGATTATTAGATTAAAAGTTAATCTAATAATTAACTTTAATTAACTAATTTAATTGTTAGATTAATGATTAATAATTAATAGTTTAATTGTTAAATTATTAATTATTAACATATCTAATTGTTAATTGATAATTAGAATTAGTTATTAATTTAATTGTTAAATTAATAATTAATTTTAATTAACTAATTTAAGTGTTAAATTAGTAGTCCTTAATTAATTATTGTTAGTCATTAATTTAATAGTTAAGTTAATGTTAACATTAATTAACTAATCTAAGAGTTAGATTAATTGGTTATTAATTTGTTAATGTTAATTATTGGTTTAAGAGTTAAATTAATAATTAATATTAATTGACTAATCTAAGTGTTAGGTTAGTAGTTAATAATTAATAATAGTTGATTATTAATTTAAGTGTTAAATTATTAATTAACTTTGTTGGACTAGTCTAAGAGTTAGATTAGTCATTAATAGTCTAATTGTTAGATTAATGATGGGGTTTAATCTAAGTGTTAGATTATTAGAATTGTTCTAATTTGCATGGAATAATCTGGAATTATTAATTTGGAGTGTGTGCACATGTGATGTGTGTTTATTGCTTTTAAATTTTGATCTAATTGCATGTTAAGTTAATAAATGAGTTTTTCGAAATTCAAATACCAATTTTGATTGGATCCCAGCTTTTTGAAAGTCAAAATTATTTATTTTGAAAATTCTTTTATTTTAGCCATGTGATGCGCTATATCTTGTGTGGATGTTTAAAACACACTGTGGTCATGGATATGCACTTATTTAATTGTTCATGTGATGAATGATGTGGTTGTGTGGATCGTGGATGAATGATGGATGTTTATTAATTGTTAATAAATAGAGATCTGCGTATCTCTTCCTCTCTTATACTCCGATGTACTTCTACCTCCCTCTCTCTTGTACTCGCCATAAGGCTCTCTTCTAATTACATGTAATTCTAGAATTAGTGTAATCTGATCGAGGCAACCAAGGAAGGAGCGAGGGCGATCCACAGCTGCAACCAGGAAGGCGAAAAGATAGATATCTCTTGCCTATGTGTTTGCAGGTTATCTAATATAATTGTTGTGTTAGATTGTGTGTGAGTTTGACTGTTGGCTCCAGTCAAACCCACTGTGCTATCCATGACCACACTAGACATGTATGAGATGCATTGTTTTCTTTTGATTATAAATCAAACCAGCTATAGTATTTAGTAAATATATACAATATATTTATATACTATCACCTAGGAGAGACCAAGATAAAAGTTATCTCAATACCCTCAGATAAACTCTAAGCCGTAACGTAAGTAGTTAAGAACTTACCGCGTGGTCCACCATCGTTATAGTCATAGGATTCGAATCACTTTAGGCAGGTTTGTTGTGCTATCCACAAGGCCTGTTTAATTAGGAGGAGAAACTATGGCTATAGCATCAGATGCCTATATGATCGGGGTAGAGGAACTATGTAGCTTTGTTGTGCTATCCACAAGGGCTACATGCTAATCTATGCTCGTCGCGTAACGATGGTTAGCTTAGACCAGAATTAGTGGTTTGTTGTGTCATCCACAAGGCCATTAAATTTCTGGGGACCGAAACTATGATCAGATATTGTAAGGAGTTGCAAGTCCCATGAGTTTGGTGCTCTTTGATTGTATTACAGTTTGTTGTGCTATCCACAAGGCTGTAGTGCAAGTCATTGAGATTCTGATCCCCACTAGGAGACTGTCTGTAACGACCCGCCACCCTATAATCGGGGATCCGATTATTAAGTGGGTACCGAATCATTAATTTGGAACCAAACCAGGATCTAGGTGAGTCTGGGAAATAAACAATGAACTAAGCTAAATATTCACATCGCATTGAATTAAAAAGAAAGTGTAAGAATTAAAAGTTATTACAATGCGACTCGACATAGCAAATAATTACATATTCCAACTGAAAGGAAATAATTAAGCGTACAGGCCAGAATTAAAATAACAACTACGTCGGTACCCCGGAACAATAGTCGCTGGCGCGCAACTCAAAGCGGTACTCTCCTCGCTAAGCCTGCTTGGAACCCTCACCTAAAAACCGCAGGGGTGAGTCTCAACGAAAAGACTCAGTAGGGATCCTTCGATCCCCACTGCCCACTCACACACCTACAAGTGCAAAAACACAGCTGAAGGTAAAGTAAGCAAGTAAAGCAGTAATTACTACTCCTAAATCTCGATATGAATCACATGCATTCGAAATATAACACGCATATTTCTAAAACCATTCTACCAGGGAGCCCACAACCAATGTCTCGGCAAAACACGCCAACCACACAAACGAAGGTGAGAAACACCGACCCGCTGAGACCAAGTAGTAACCCCTTGGATAGCACGCTAGCTACTCCGACCTAACAGGCTCTAGGTGGTTACTACTTCTCTCAGCACGAGTGACACTTCACAGGTACCACACCCACACCGGTACTAGCTAACCCCGGGGTTCACCAGGTGACCCTCTCTCACTAGGCGTCACCCCGCCACACCCACACCGGCGCTGTGTTCCACCCACACCAACACAGGGTGATAAAGCGCTACAACTGTTACTCTAGGCCCACGGTCGCACGAAACACAACACGGTGCGATCCGGTCACATAGGAATCCTCATCCTCGAGTACGATTATAATCATGCAATTAACCAAACTATCTAACAATGTAACACATATTAATAACATGAATTAGTGTGTTCTGTTTTGAATTGTGTCGTCCAAGGCCGACGTCATTCAAGCCTCCTAAACTGGTTCATAAAAACTTGGCCTCGGAAATGGCCTAAAACGCGTCGTCATATGTAGCCGCCTTTTGAAAGGTGTCGCTGTCCCTCGTCGCCTGACAGCGACAGAAGCAGGGACACGCTACGGGATGATTGCCACTAAAATGCGTCGTTCATGCAAGTCGCCTTTTGAAAAGGCATCGCTGTCCCTGGACGCTTATCAGTCCCGGGACAGGGTCTATTATTGGGTTAAATCGCGTCGTGGATGGGAGCCGCCTTTCTAAAAGGCGTCCCTGTCCCTCGACGCCATTTAGTCCAGACAGACAGGTTCTTCCCTCCGTTTCCCCCAATCCACAAATTGAGATTTCTCCTCCAAAACGAACGAAAAGACAATGAAACTTAGGGGGAAAAGGAGGAGAACCCAACTATCCATTAAAACATCCAATTTCTCATCTCATGCATTTAACATTTTCGCTCAAAAAACACCCCTAAACATGCTTCAAAGCGGGAAAACATGTTTTTTAATGAAATACAATGGGAATCGTATCTTATGGGAAAGATGGCAAAATCTCCATTTACTGGACATAGAGAATGTACCAAGGAAATTTTGGAACTAATACATTCGGATGTATGGGTCCCATGTCTACCCAAGCCAAAGGTGGCTTTTCTTACTTCATCACGTTCACCGATGACTTCTCAAGATTCGGCTATGTGTACTTAATGAAGTACAAGTCAGAAGCATTTGAGAAGTTCAAGGAGTTAAAGAATGAGATAGAGAAGCAGTTAGGAAAGAGTATTAAAACTCTTCGATCAGATCGAGGAGGAGAATACTTAAGTACTAATTTTACGCAATTCTTAAAGGATAATGGTATCCTTTCTCAGCTAACCCCTCCATATACACCACAGATGAATGGTGTATCAGAAAGGAGGAATCGCACCTTGTTGGATATGGTGCGATCCATGATGAGCTTTTTGGGATTACTAGTGTCCCTCTGGGGGTATGCTCTAGAGTCAGCAGCATACCTATTGAACAGAGTATCCAACAAGTCTGTGGCCTCTACTCCATATGAGATATGGAAAGGCAGGAAACCAGAATTTAAACATGTTAAAGTCTGGAGTTGTCCTGCTCATGTAAAGAGGCATGATCCAGACAAGCTGGAATCACGAACTGATAAATGCAGGTTTGTGGGATATCCAAAGGAAACCTTTGGATACTATTTTTACCATCCTAGTGAACTAAAGGTATTTGTCGCCAGGAAAACTGTCTTTCTGGAAGAAAAATACCTTCTCCAGGAGAACAGTGGGAGTAAAATAGTACTGGAAGATGTTCCAGATCCCCAAACAGCTGCATTATCATCAGATGAGATATCAGTTCCTGAATCTGTTCAGGTACACACACATGAGCCTCGTAGATCTGGTAGAGTACCTAGACTGCAAGAACGATATGTGGGACATATCGCTGAAGGTGAGTCTAAGGTAGAATATAATGAGGATGATGATCCTAACACCTACCAGGAGGCCACAGAAGGCCCAGAAGCCGGGAAATGGCGAGAAGCCATGAACTCAGAAATCCAGTCTATGTACACCAACTAACTTTGGAACTTGGAAGACTTGTCCGAGGGTATTGTACCCATCGGTTGCAAGTGGATCTTTAAGAGAAAGATCGGTGCTGATGGACGGATCGACACTTATAAGGCAAGGTTGGTGGCAAAGGGATATCGTCAAAGGCAAGGAATTGACTATGACGAGACTTTCTCACCAGTTGCCATGATAAATTCGATCAGAGTTCTACTCGCCATTGCTGCACATTTTGATTATGAAATCTGGCATATGGATGTGAAGACTGCCTTCCTCAATGCTAACTTTGAGGAAGAGGTGTATATGATACAACCAGAAGGTTTCACATCCAAAGAATCTCCAGATAAAGTGTGCAAGCTTCAGTGGTCCATTTATGGACTGAAGTAGGCTTCCCGGAGCTAGAACATAAGATTTGACGAGGCTGTCATGTCTTATGACTTCATTAAGAATGAAGATGAGCCTTGTGTGTACAAGAAGACCAGTGGGAGTGCAGTCACTTTTCTAATTCTTTACGTAGATGACATACTACTCATTGAGATTATGTAGCTATGATGTCATCAGTAAAGATCTAGCTGTCGAAAAACTTCTCCATGAAGGATTTGGGAGAAGCATCCTACGTATTGGGAATACGGATCTATAGAGGTAGATCAAAGAGGATGCTTGGAATGACCAAATCCTTATACATAGATACCATAGTCAAAATGTTTGGTATGGAAAATTTCAAGAGAGGTCTCATACCGTTGAGACATGGAATTAGACTCTCAAAGGAGTAGTCTCCTAAGACTCCTAATGAGAGGGCACTCATGGATAGAATACCCTATGCCTCTGCCATAGGATCTGTCATGTATGCCATGCTATGTACACGGCCTGATGTTGCATTTACTCTAAGTGTTACGAGCAGATTTCAGGCTGATCCAGGCGAAGTGCACTAGAAGGTAGTGAAATGTATCTTTAAGTACTTGAGAAGAACTAAGGATATGTTTCTTGTCTATGGAGGAGGTGACTTGAAACTGCGAGGCTTTACTGACTCGAGTTTCCGGTCGGATCCAGATGATAGTAAGTCTACATCTGGATTCGTGTTTACTTTGAACGGAGGCGTAGTGTGCTGGAAGAGTTACAAGTAAGTAACCACTGCAGATTCGACAACTGAAGCTGAGTACATCGCTGCAGCTGAAGCCGCCAAGGAAGCAGTATGGTTAAAGAAATTCATCACCGACCTCGGCGTAGTTCCCAGTATCTCTGAGCCTGTTCCACTGTTGTGCGACAACAATGAAGCAATTGCGCAAGCGAAAGAGCCGCGGTCTCATCAGAAATCGAAGCATATTCTGAGGCGCTTTCATCTTATCAGAGAGATCATATCCAGAGGAGATATAGTAGTGGAAAGAGTTCCATCCGTCGACAATGTAGCAGATCTACTGACAAAGCCGTTAGCTCAAATTGTGTTTGAGCGTCACCTAGAGTTTATAGGCTTATTGTATAAAGGTGATTGGCTTTAGTCTAAGTGGGAGATTATTAGTTTTAGGTGGCCTACAAGCCAATCTGACTATGTAAATCTCGTTCATTTATTAATATAATGGCATAATATTCATTATGTGTAAATCGCATTAATTCTCGTTTCATAATGAAGTCCGTGAATATGTGCTATAGTGATCTGATTATGATGAGATCATACTAATGAGACTGATCACTTAAACACACATATTCTTAATCGTTCCTAGTCGGAGGATATCCGAGAAGGACATCGGATATCCGGTTAGACTAGTACAGATTACTCCTGCTCATATGATGAGGGTGACTGATCTCATAAGTCACTTGTGTGGAGACACTAATGCGAATCTGTAGGTGTTCATTGGAGAATGAGTTTACTGAACTGATCCGACTGAATCGCTGGATGGTATTGTACCTCACTGTCAACCAGCTTGATTCTATTGTCACAGTTGCGTGGATGGTCCTCGAACTTGAGACACCAAGGACACCTTGTCGGTGGACTTCTGTGCTTTAACCTTAGTTTACGAATCTCTAGCCACGGGATTCTAAAACGCCAACGGAATACCGTCGAAGGGAATTGTGTGTCAATAAGGAATCATTCGCTTTCGGTACTTAGAGAGAGAATGCTCTAGGAAGGATGCGCGGAAGTCTCTGGCCAGGGCGGACGATAATTTCGGGAAAGGAGTTTTCCGATATTTGTTAGCGGTATCCAATCCAAGTGAGTCGACCGGTTAGGGTTTGACAGCACGCCATACCCTGAGTTGACTCGAGAGCATTGTACGAATGAAAGATTATATCCACGCGGTAACTGTCGTCGGAAAGGTTCCAAGAGTGGGTTACTTAACCCCGATACCTTCCGGGTTCACGCGGAGTTGCTTGGCACCCAACGTGATCGGAGGCCCGATCGAATTCGATGTGCGACATCAATTCGATTGATTAATTAATTAATAAAGGGTTATTAATTGATTAATAAAGCCAGTGAGGAGTCACTGGGCTTATTGGGCTATTAACCGAACTGGTAATTGGGCCTAGAGGGTCACACGCAAATGATTCTCAAGGCGATGGATAAATAAGTGGGTTTTATACAAACCGGGGGTTTTTATGAAAAATCGCACGGTTAGTATAAAAGATAGCGAACAGGCTGAGCAGGCCAAGCTGCTACTAACCCTAGCCACTCCTCCTCTGTTTCTCTCTCTCTCTGGCGTCTAGACAGATCTAGATCTGTTCCGCCGCTTCTCCGAATCCTGTTTGACGGGAAATCGTCCGCGCGTTGCAGCAATCATTGCGGCGACCGGCGGAGGTTTCGTAGGCTGCAAAGAACGAGGAACGTGAGGATATCCGTCGCGAGGAGGATCGCGTGGACTTCGCTAGAGGTTGGACACTTGCGCGGCTTGCGGTGTCGCACCGACGGAATCGAACGGTTGCGGATTCAAATCCGCACACGGTGAGAATCGATTATCCGATAATCGTAATTTTTAGTTTTTCGAAACGGGAATGGATCTCCGTTTTAGATTTTATTTTCCGCTGCGCGTGAGATCTGGAGAAACCCGAGAATCCAACATGTATCAGGTCACCGCCGCGCTCGGGAGGATGATGTAGAGAGTCATATGAGACATTCATCTCGTAGAGGGAGAGAAGATGAGGCCGAAGGAGAGAAGAGAGACTGATTGTTATCACAGGGGTATGCCCCTGTTTATGATGTGTAAATTTTATGTTATGCCAATATATTTTACTGTTGATCTTCTGGGCATTTTGGTCTTCTCTTCTTCATCCATGTATTTCCTGCATGCGCAACATTGAGGGGAAAATAGTTAGTAGTATATGTTTTCGGCCCCTTGCCGAAAAAAGAACAACTACCTTTTCTGTAGCCTTCGCATAGGGTCAAGAGGCCGTGTCCTACTAACCAAACAAAAGTGCTGAAAAAGATCCAAATGCTGAGGAATATTAACAAATGAGGTGTGTGGTGTGAAATGTTTTTAATGAAAGAAAACATATTTTTGATTCCGACTCCCTGGTGACTGCCCATACTTAGGCTAGTTGGATAATGAAAGAGAGTGCACACTCAACTTTCCAAGTATCCTAAGTACGCATCTAAGTTGATTTGGGTCTCTAAACTCCTCAAACTAACCTCGACCGGCTAAGACTGATATTGACGACAATACCGTCATGCTATGTTTAGGCTCCTAGCTGCTTCCGACCACCGAGTTTGCCCAAAAAGTTTTCGAGGTAAATGATTTGCCCGACCCGGGTCTTTTTCCTCAAAACTTAGAAGATATAAGATGGAACACCTTGGAACCCTAACGGTCAACCGCGCGACACTGACCCGGAATGAGACGTCGTCGCATCTATAGGTGACGCACATGCATTGACTTAAGCCCGAAGTTTTGAGGGTGCTTATCAAGATTATAGTTAAGAAATTGATTCACTAGAAACATGGACATTACTCTTTACCCATTTTGAACCTTTGTAATCATATGAGCATGTGATGATTTTTGAGAACGGACCATTTTGAAATGATATTCAGTCTTTAGCTAGCTATCTCATGTTAAACCTTGGGGGAGAAAAAGTGAAGAAATTTGAAGACAAACCTCACAGGAGGATCGACAAAATAGTTAAAAGATAGAGCTATGACAAAACGGATCCTATTTTGACCTCTTAGATGCTCCTATTTACTTTTGATTTTTCAGGGCTTTGATGGATTTCATGGCTAGGCATAGTCACGGCCAGGCTTTTTTTGTATGATTGCTTGAACCCTTTTGATTTTTCTTGGCATTTTCCGGGTTATTTGCTTTTCATTTCCTATTCCGCCTGCGGGGACACTGCCCTCTTCATGTGCACTGGTCCTTTATATTTCATATTTGGGCCTATTTGAGGGGTTACATCTATCGGATTGTTGGGAACTGCATCTTGCTGAGCTCGACCGTTTAAGGGCGTCGACTGTCCTGATTAGTCGAAAATCGAAGAGCAAAAGTTGCAATTTAACAGTGTACTAAAGACATTGAACTCATTTTAAGAAGGCTCACTTTGAAAAATGTGTGCATCTCATAATGACCATAGAGATCCGTATGAAAGTAAAGCAGACATGTCCAAGGTTTTGGTAGACCAAAGTCTTAACTAAACCTTAATGATAACCCTATCTATCATGCAACTAGACCTAGACAGGGGTTACATGGCAGTCACCAGACAGTTGGATTTTGTGTTTTCTTTTTTCTTTTTCTTTTTTTTGTGATTTCATTAAAGTATGTACATATTTACAAATATTTTTGATGCTTTTTTGGATATTCAATTATTTTTGGATTTTGAAATTTTTGATTTTCTTTGTATTTTATGGGTAGAACTTCTTCAGATAGACTCCATTCCAAGGGTGAGGTAATTCTTCGCCATTTTCATTGACTAAGCGATAGGCATTTCTTAAATATACCTCCTTAATTACAAATGGACCCTCCCAATTTTCTTGCAATTTGCTCCTGGAACCAAAAGCTTTAATCATTTTTCTCTTTAAAACCATCTCCCCGATTTCAAATTTTCTTTCAAGAACTTTCTTTGCATAGAATCTTGCAATTCTATTTCTGTAAACTTGTGCATGGTCTGCCACCATTAACCTTCTTTCATCTAATAGTTCCAGTTGGGTTAGCATGGCTTCACGACGCTCAACGTCACTGATTTCTTGATCCAACTGCACTCTTAGTGAAGGGAGGAGGATCTCAATGGGAGTACTGTATCCGTCCCGAATGTCAATGCATATGGTGTTTGTCCCGTGGGTGTTCTGACAGAGGTGCGATACGCCCAAAGAGCCTCAACCAAGCGATCAGTCCAGTCTGAATAGTTATGAGATTTACAAGTCCTTTTGATAATTCGGATGAGAGTTTTATTGGTGGCTTTTGCTTGTCCATTTCCTTGTGGGTAGTATGGCGAAGAATGATGCAAATTGATACCATACTTACTGCACATGTCGTGGAGCTCCTGGGAGACAAATTGTGGTCCATTGTCGGTGACGAGATCGCGCAGTGTCTCGAACCTGACGAGAATGTTACGCTTGATGAATTTCACCACCGTGGATACTTTGATTTCTATGAATGCTTCAGCTTCAGCTTCAGCCCATTTTGTGAAATATTTAGTGGTTGTTAACATAAAAGATTTTCTTTTTACTTCTCCTGACCGATCTTCTAAAGGTCCTATAACATCGAATGCCCACATGGTGAATGGCCATGGGGAAACGATGGGATGGAGGGAGGATGAAGGTGCATGGATTTTGTCAGCATGTAGCTGACATTTTAGACACCTTCGAACAAATAAAGTGCAGTCTGCCTCCATTGAAGGCCAATAGTAGGATTTGAGGAGTTTTTGAGCTAAAGTGCAGCCATTTACATGACCCCCCGCATTCGCTAGAATGAGCAGCTTTAAGGATATGGGGAATTTCAGCATCATCTAGACACCGAAGGAGTATTCCAGTGAAGGACCTTCTATAGAGTAATCCGCCTAGAATGATGTAGCGTTGGGACACTCGGTGGATGGCCTTACGGTCTGAAGCCGTAGCATAGGCCGGGAAAGTTCCATCTCAGAAGAAATTCAAGATGTCGAAAAACCAAAGATTCCCATCGTCCCAGTTAGGAGTGAGTTCCTCAGTAATGACAGAGATATGCGCAGATGGAAGAAGAAATTGTTGGAACCACGGGTCTCGAAAAGAGGGAGAAGCTTGCTTCTGTATAGTGATGGTTTCTGAATTCCTAGTGAGGGGAATTTCCAGGGCTAAGGACAAGAAAGCTAAGGCATCAGCTAGGATATTCTGTGATCTAGGCATATGAATGTAAGTGATCTTCCTAAACTGCCTAGTCAAAGAACTCACTAGTTCTTGATATGGCTTCAACTTAAGATCCTGGGTTTGGTGTTTGCCCACGGTTTGGCGAAGGACTAACTGTGAGTCTCCAATAATTCTTTGACCTTGAGAGCCAATTCCAATTTTAAGCCACTTAGGAGGGCCTCGTATTCAGCAACATTGTTTGTCATCGAGAAGGATAATTGGCAAGCATGCAGAATGCTTACCCTTTTCGGAGATACGAGGACTGCTCCTACTCCACTGCCTTGAGAGTTGAGTGCCCCATCGAAGTGGAGGACCCAGGATGGATTATCGTCTATCATCAGATTCAACTCCTCATCCAGGAATTCATCATCGATGGGTGAAAATTTAGGGAATGGGTGGTGAGCTAGGTGCTAAGCAATTGCTTGCCCCTTGACAGCCTTTTGATTCATATAGGTGATATCAAATTGGTTCAAAAAGGTCTGCTATCGCATCACCCTATCTTTTACAATTGGCCGCTCTAGCAAATATTTTATCGGGTCCATTCTGGATAGAAGTTTGACCTCGTGGGCAAGGAAATAGTACTTCAATTTCTGCACTACCCAGACCACAGTTGCACATGTCTTTTCCATAGTAGTATAACGTTTTTCAGCATCATTAAACAACTTGGAAAGGTAATATACTGCTCTTTCTCTCTTCTCGTCATCTAGTTGGACCAATACTGCTCCAGCTAATTCCTCAGTGGTGGAGACATAAAGCAATAAAGGCCGCCCCGGGATGGAAGCCATAAGAACTGGTGGGTTGAAGAGGTAACTCTTCAAGTCATCGAAGGCTTTTTGACACTTATTGCTCCAATCGAATTTTGCTCCTCCTTTCAATAAATAGTAAAAGGGTTTACATCTCAGAGAATGTTGAGATATGAACCGTCTAATGAACTGTAGACGGCCAATGAGTTCCCTTATGTCCTTGACATTTTTAGGAGGAGGCATTTCCGTTATCGCCTTCACCTTGTCCGGGTCTACCTCAATCCCTCGCCTGCTTACCATGAACCGTAGCAATTTTTCCGATGAGACACCAAATACACACTTCTTTGGGTTCATTTTTAGTTGGTACTCTCTTGACCTCTGCATTACAGCTCTAAGGATTTGGGCATGCTCCTTCCTTGTCTTGGACTTCACTAGGATGTCATCTACATAAACCTCCATGTCAGTATGAATCATGTCATGGAAGATTGCCATCGTTGTCCTTTGGTAAGTGGCTCCAGCATTCTTAAGCCCAAACATCATGACCATGTAGCAATAGGTTCCCCACGGGGTTATGAAGGATGTCTTCTTTTGATCTTCTTTAGCCAATCAGATTTGATTATATCCTGAAAAACCATCTATGAAGGACAACATTTCATATCCTGCAGTGTTATCGATCAGCAAGTCTATATGAGGAAGTGGAAAATCATCCTTTGGACAAGCTTGATTGAGGTTACAAAAGTCTATGCAAACCCTAACCTTCCTATCTTTCTTTGCCACGGGGACGATATTAGCTACCCACTTAGGATAGAGTACTACCTGAATGAACATGGCCTTGTGTAATTTGTCAACCTCCTCTTTTACCTTTAATGCTAATTCAGGTTGTAGCCATCTCAATTTGTGCTTCATAGGTTTTGCATCAGACTTGAGGACTAGCTGGTGCTCTACAAGTTCTGTGTTCAATCCAGGCATATCCTCATATGACCAAGCAAACCCATCAGGATACTCTTGAAGTACGGTTGTTATGGACCTCTCTTCTTCTTGACTCAATTTGGCACTGATTAGCACTATCTTTGGATCTCCTCAGTTCCGAAGTTGACTTCTTTGGTGGGTTCGTCGACAGCAGACGAAGGCTCATCAAACCGTCTCATCCTACTCACAAATGGTTCAGCCAAGTCATCGTCTTCTTTATCTTCACTAAGCTCAAACACTCCTAGGCCATCATTACAAGATTCAACTTTCAAAAGCTCCATCGGCTCATAGACCCCTATTTGAAGAAATTCATCGACTCTGTTCAAAATTTACACTATTTGCTAACTCCTGGACTAAGAAAGATGGAACTTGCTTAACTCTATAATTCCTATATAAGGAGGAAGCTATCCTAATTCCTAAGCTACTATTTACATGACCCAGAGAATGAGTCAGGTTTGTCCCAGATGGACAAGGGTGGATCCTTAGGATAAAGATTCAACGACGGAGGAGCTACCCCAACATGTAGGCTCCTCAAATGTGACCTTGCATCCTCTGGTATAGGAATTAGACTTTTTTTTTTGTGATCGTATACTTCGAACATGAAACATTCAGGAGAATGTGCTATGACTGGTGCCGGGAGCATAGGGAAGGAAGGTGGGTGGAATAAGAAGGGGATGAACGCTGCAGGTGCCGGTTCATCCTTGACCAGAAATACCCCTTCCTGTGGGATGCTTGGCTCGTGAAATAATAACCTTGTGCCAAAATCTCCTTCACCTTCTTCTTGAACTTTCTTGTTCTCTTCTTTCAACTCATCTTCTATCCTGAGTAACTCCAGATTTTTCTTTACAAAATGGTCCATAAGAGACCGCTTTCTTGTTCCTTCAATTGGTTTATTGGCGAGTATCCCAATCCGAACCCCCCAATGATAGGATTTTCCAAAATAGGTTCCAGGATTCCTTGTCCCTCCTTGCCCAATCCAGAGCCTGAATCGTATCCCATCTTAACCATGAGCTGCCAACCTATGCTAGGCCGAAGCTTAGGGTGAGAGCTGACTGACGAAAGGACGGGTTCTTTTCCTTTTCTAGAGGTTATCATGGAAGGAATATGCTCAACTGATACCAAGTCTAGTGATTCAATATAGGGGGTGCTTTTGACCTTCACAATTTTTCCGTTATACGGGAACTTATAGCACTGATGATTGGTGGATGGGACCCCCAAAGTCTGATCCATCCAAGGTCTCTCTAAAATAGTATTGTATATGGGCTTAACATCCAAAATGTAGAACTCCGAAATCATAGCTACTGGGCCAAGCTCCAATTGGAGGAAGATTTTACCGTCAGGTGGCCTTTGAGAGTTATCATAGGCCGAGACCATCACGGAGGTGGACTCAATCTTCTCTGGATCAATTCCTATCTTCTTGAGAGTTTTGAGAGGACAAACATTGATTGAGGCTCCAGTATCCAATAGGATGGAGTCCACTGAGTGGCCATTAAGGGAGACAATTAGGCACAAGGGAAGAGATCGGCACTCGGGGGGAGCTAGATCTTTATCCGAGAATGATATCATGGGTGCCTGAGTGACTGAGAGAATGGCATTCGTGATTCCTCCGATAGGAAGATCCTCATTAACTGATTTGCTGTAGGAAATTGAACAATGTCTCCCTATGCGTAGAAGATCTTTGGATCAATTTGAGAACTGAAATCTTAGCAGGAATCTTTCCAAGATGCTGGAGGATGTCATATTCAGATTGAGTAATCCTTTCAGTTGGAATTGCACATTCTTGGGAATCCGAGGGTTGACTTGGAGGAATGATGCGGTTTCTGAGTGTAACACTTATTGGACTTGGATCTGCTGCTGGATTTGATTTCAGATGATTGAATTGGGTCACCGGACCTAACTTTGAGGTAGGACATAGGACAGACAGAGGAGATTCATCAGCTGTGATTGAAGGCACTTGGACAAGAGAGACCGGCTTGATGATGATTGATTGTTCCTTAGGTCGAATCAAGACCAAAGGTTTATCTTGAAATATTGTAGAAACTTATGGAGTAGTCTTTTCGGTCTCATTCAGCTGAATGAGAACTTGGTGTTGTATCCCCGATCCTTCATATTCCCAATATTGCTCTCTATGAACTGTTCTAGGCTCCAAATCTTTGATCAAGGTGTTGACCTTTCCTTGGGAATTAGATGGGTCTTGAATAGTTTGATGAGAGGGTAATGGGTCCTTCACAATTCCTAGTTCCTTCTTAGCCCTTAAAGTCTCAATTGCCTTTTTCATGTCTTCCCAATTAATCCTGCCTTCGTTATTCAGATCATACACCCAATCCCTAAAGGTGAAGCAGTTGTTAATTGTGTGCCCTGGAATCCTATGATATGGACAATACCTGAATGTGTCTATGCTGCGCGGAACCTTGTGGTGGGAGTTCGATAGCATTGCAAGCTAGCAAGGCATAAAAGATGTCTGCTAGCGATTCTAGTAAAGGTGGGTATGATGTGCGTTTGGCCATGGGACAACTATAATTAGTCGGGGGAGGAACAACTGAGTTCTGCTTCTGATTGGATTGAGCATCAGACCTAGGTTGAGAATTGGGAAACCTGGTTGGTTGTCCTAGTGTGCTTACTTGCTCATTGATGGTGACTCCTTCTGTGGTGGGAGTCGGTGTAGCTTTCTTGATCCTATTCCTGTTACCGAAGAATGAAGGTAAAGTGTAGTCCCGGATTTGTGACTGAATTACTCGAGCTCGATTATACAGTTGGGCAAATGTTTGAAGTTCGCTAAGCATGAGGATAGCTCGGAGCTAAGGAGTAGCATTATTGACAAGCATAGTGACTGCTTGGGCTTTAGGGATGGTAACTTCTACTCTAGAGGCCATGGCTCTCCACCTATTAGCAAAGTGAGTGAAGTCCTCTTCAGACTTTATTTTTTCCATTATGAGATCAAATAAGGTGGGAGGTAAGGTTGTCATGTGGTTGAAATGGGTGACAAACCTTTCTGAGACCATATTAAAATTGATTAGGTATGTAGCAGGTAAAGATGGAAACCATCTTAAAGCCTCTCCTTCTAGAGACTTCTGAAAGAGGTGGACAAGGATGACTCTATCATAGAGCCATTGGTGGGAGTCCATGAGGAAACCCGACAGATGATGGTGTGGGTTGGTGGTACCATCGTATTTCCTATACTTGGGTACCTTGAATCCTAGTGGGAAGTAAGCTGAAGGGAGCTTGCAATAGCTCGAGAGAGAATGAGGTTGCCTCAAGGTAAGACTTTTAGCTATGAGCTGGTGGACGTAAGTTTCGACCTCATTCTTGTAGATGAATTCCTCCTGTTTAGGAGGTGTGGCCTGATTAATGAAGTTAGAGGAGGCCATTGGGATTGGAATTGCCTAATTAGCCTGAGGTCGGCTAGAAGACCCCTAGAATTGAGTTTTCCGAGGAGTGGTTTCCTAAGTTTTGTCGCGGGAGATCAACTAAATGAGTTGATCGGAAGTGTACCGTGATAACACGGCAATAAGTTCTGGGTCTTCCCCCGAATTTTAGAATGTTCTATTTGAAACTACATGATCGTCTTCCCCTTGGGAGGGAGAAGATTCATCAGATTCCCTTCTCCTAAGCTCCTCCCTAGGTGTCTAGAGCATGCCTATGAATGTCTGTTGTGGGTCTTCTTCAATCTCGAACAAAGGATTGTGTGTGACGTTGTTACCAAACTCGTGCATGTCATCATACATGGTATTAAAGTACACACGATTCATTATGAAACACAAATCCTAAAAGATTTTATGTTCCACTTCAAAGATTAACCTTGATTATGAGAGTGTTGATTTCTAACAAATCAAGTTCAACCCCTTTAGCGACCCTCCATTCTTTTCAAAAAATTATTTCACCAAAACTCAATTAGGCGTCTTTTAATTTTAAAAATAATCCTCTCAGTGACGCCTATAGGTAGATGATTTTGAATGGCAAAACTTAATTTCTTCACTCAATCCTGGGATCATATTGGGTAGTTCGGGAACAACCTGCTCGGCGGCCAAGTGGGAATCCTTGGCTCGCGGAGACTCACAGAGGTTCCCAACATAATAAGACAAGTCACTCCCGAGTGGGAATCCTTCGGTGGAATGTCAAACACTGTAGGAGGGGTAACTATCAGTGTGATGCCGGCTCTTCCTTAAAATCCCCATAGAGAATACCCTTAAATTAACCCAAAGTTCAACATAAAAGAGAGCAATAATGACAACTAGAACAACAAGATATACAAGTGAGAAAGCTGGCCAAAAGGTCGACCAGTTAAAGATTGGACGGCTTGGTGATCGGCCATCTGAAACACTGGGCAGCTAGGTGTTTGGCCGTCCAGATGACTGGACGGCCAGGTGGCTGGCCATCCGGGTTACTGGGCGGCCAGATGGCTGGCCGTCCGGTTAGCTAGGCAGCCAGGTGTTTGGTCGTCCAGGTATTGGGCGGCCAGGTGATTGGCCGTCCAGGTATAGGGGGTCTTACCTTCTTACCTTTGGTTGCGGTGCACGCAGCGAGCAAGTAGGTGTCCCACTGTGATCGCTAGAGGGCTGTGGACGCCCAGAGTGTTCTCGCTCTCCTTCCGCAGGGGAGGTCTGCGTTTGTCATGCAACTGGGACGATACTGGAGTTAGGAATTGAAGTATGTGATCGCCAGGAGCATTACCTTGAGGTCCCTGTGCTCCACAGGATGAGTGGATTGATTGCGTCTTGTTGGAGCAGGGAGATGTGGTTTCCTCTTCTCTGCCTCCGGCCAGTCGAAGGGGGAGAGCTCGGTAGTCCGCGCACAGGATGTGGTAAGAGCCCCTAAGAGAAAAAGACAAAACAAAGTAAAGAAAACTGATTAGAACTATGATATATAGAGTCTATTCATGCAAATATATAAATAAACTAAAATTGAAAGGGGACGCACCGGATGGATGTTTGGGGAGGAAAGGTGACCATATGTTATGGCCACCCACCTCCCTTTTTTTGTTTGAAACCTTTGGGGGTGAAGGGTGCTAAGTCATCCTAAGATGCATGCAATGAAGTGTACGTGTGTGCCATGGTAAACAGATAGATGGGTTGTAGAAAAGGAGGATTATGAAATGTGGTAAAAAGATGAATGTAGTAAAATAGAAAAGAAAGAAGGGAAGAGTCAGAAGAACAAGCCCATGTAATAAGGATTCTTGGTGCTCTCGTCCTGCTGCTCACAACCCCCAGACTGGCCAACCTCTCCAAGATCCAACCCCCTCCTCCGAGAGAAGTAAGAGGGTTTAAATAGGGGAGAAGAAAATAAAAGAAATCCATAGTCTAAATCCCCGTTAATCTTCAAGGAACCAATAGGAAATGGTCAAGGGTCGGAGGTCGTGCGTGCAGTAGTTGTCGGAGTGGGGAATGGTCGGAGTAGTGGGAGGTGAGGGTTGCGAGTGGAGGAGATCGTAGGAAGACGAAGTCAAGGAAGTAAGATGTCCAAAACCGGGTTTATCATATGAAATGCCCATTTATCACTCTGCTTCTCTCTGCTACAAAACGACGTTTCGAAGGGGTATTTGTAGACATCCGATTTTGGACACCCCTGTGGTATTCTTTAGAAATCCTCATGTGACTCATGTTTCAAACCCTTGTGATATCATCTCTGAAACCCAATTCAACCCATCCATGATCAAAGCACCAATTAAGCTCAAGGCCACCTCTAGACAGTAGTCTCTACTACTGTCCCCAGTTTCAGGACAACAAGGGAACTTGTCGCCTAGATGTTGTGAACAGTAGAATTGGTTGTCTCCCTCACACGTGGATGGCAGGCCAGACCGTCATCTGCACTAGTAGAAGGTAGTAGAGGCTGCTGTTTATTGTATCCAACCCAATCAGACTGCAGTACCCACAATTTCCACCCACCACTCTTCACAAATCTGACACCTACTTACCCCATGTGGCCAATCCGACCACGAACATTACCCCTTGACCCTCTCCCATTGGTCCAAGTTCAAAAATGGGAATTATGACCCCTAAAATCCCCTATTTCCCTCCTTCCACTATAAAACCCCCATGGATAGCACCATGAATAAAGGTTCAACATAAAGGAATTGGAGTATCTTCTGGGGAACTTGAGGACGAACCAAGCATCAAGAAGCACTATTCAAGGGCATCCCAAACCATCAAGGAGGAGCCGACCTCGATTTCCAACCCTCTCTCTTTCATTTTTTCTGCATTTTCATATCATTTGCTCATAGTATAGTATAGTTCATTTAAAAAAAAAAAAAAAAACATTTCACTTTGAGCTTTCATGTACATGCACACACTTCATGCATGCACGTGGGCTATCCTAGCACCCGATTCCAAGAGGTTTTAAACTAAAAAAGGAGGTGAGTGGCCATAACACTTACTGACTTTTCCTCCCAACCATCCATCCGGTGCATTCCCCATCATTTACTTTTCATTTTAGCATTTGCATGGGTAGAAACTACACTCTGCAGTGCTAATCGGGTTTCCTTTTTGTGTATCTTTGCAGCTACTACCCGAGGACAAGAGTTTGGAGCCCTTTATCCTAGCTGGCTGGAGGTGGAGAAGAGGAGAACCTACATTCATCCGGCTCATGTTCACGCGATCACGTCATCCTGCGGAGCACGGGTTAAGTAAGTATTGTTGCTGTCAATCGCATCATTTTCATTATCATCCATTTGTTTAGTGTTGCAATGAACGAGCCTCCATTCTGGGCAGGACGATCGGGGTGACGTTATCAAGGCAACGTGAGTCCCGGAGCTCTGCGAAAACAGAAAAGGTCATCAATCAAGTGCCTACAAATAGGGACTTAATCGATTTTCCAGTTAAGTCTATAATCGATATGACCATACATCTCTTGAATTCGACTAAGTTCAGAACTGAGCATATAATAGTGATACAAACATCATATAAAATAATTAAATTAAGCTATAAATATAGGTTTAAATAATGTTTATTGCTAACATTTTATTGTTTATTATCACCAAAATATGAAAGTTAATTAAATACACAAATTGCTCAATAAAGAGAACTTAAGATACAACTATAGGATTTGTTGGATCGTGGTTTCATTCAGCCTAGTGTGTCATCATAAGGAGCTCCAGCGCTATTTTTAAAGAACAAGGATGGTTCCTTGAGGTTATGCATTAATTACAGGATGTTGAAATAGATCACCATAAAGAATAAATATTCGTTGCCTAGAATTGATGACTTATTTGATCAACTTCAGTCAACTTAAGTATTTTCAAAGATTGACTTGAGGTCTGAATACTATCAGCTCAGGATTCAAAAGGAAGATGTGCAGAAGACAACATTGCGAACCCAATATCACCACTATGAGTTTTTAGTGATGTCATTTGTATTGACAAATACACTAGTAACATTTATGGACATGATGAATAGGGTGTTCCATCCTTACATAGATCAGTTTGTAGTAGTCTTTATTGATAATATTTTAATTTATTTTGCTAGTGAAGAGTAGTATGCTTACCATTTAAGGATTGTTCTGCAAACTTTGAGAGAGAATAGACTCTATGCCAAATTTTTTAAGTGTGAATTATAGTTAAGAGAAGTTTAGTTTCTTGGTCATGTGATCTCCAAAGATGGTATAGCTATTGATACAACTAAGGTGGAAGCTATGCTGAAATAGGAAAGGCTGAAGATATTGACATAAATCCATAGTTTCGTAAGATTGGCAGGAATAAAAGATTCATTCAGAACTTCTCTCCCATTGCAGCACCCTTAACAAAGCTAACCAAAAAAGGAGTAAGATTTGTGTGGGGTGAGGAATGTGAACAGAGTTTTCAAGAACTAAGGATTCGATTGAATTTACCACTAGTGTTAGTATTGTCGTCGAGATCAGGTGGATTTGTAGTATATACCGATGCTTCTAGAGTCGGCTTGGGAGCAATATTGATACAAGATGGCAGAGTTGTAGCTTACACTTCTCGTCAGTTGAAGACTCATGAAGAAATATCACACATGATTTGGAACTCACAATAATTATCTTTGCTTTTAAGATTTGGAAACACTATTTATATGGAGAAAAGTTTGAAGTATTTACTGATCATAAGAGTCTGAGGTATCTATTTTCTAAGCGAGACCTTAATTTAAGGTAGAGAAGGTGGTTGGAATATCTGAAAGAGAATGATTTTCAGCTTACCTACTATCCAGGTAAAACTAATATGGTAGCGAATGCCTTGAGTCGAAAGTAGTTATATCTAGCTTGATGGTGAAGGAGTGGAGATTGGTAGAACATTCTTCAAATATTTCAGTTCGGATTCTCAAGGATAGATTGAAGGTTATTGTGGCTAGCTTGGTAACGAGACTATCATTGTACACCCATATAGTGGCAGCTCAGCATACATGTCTAGAATTGCCTCGCATCTTATAGATGACAAATGTAGAATTTTGTGATGACAGTATAGTAAGGTTTAGAGGCAAAATGTACATTCCAGATGATGAAGAGTTAAAGTGAATTGCTTGATTAAGCTTACAGGATGAAATATTCAATTCATCCAGGAGAGACCAAGATGTATCGTAACTTGAACCAGTAGTTTTGGTGGCCTGGAATGAAGAGAGATATAATAGGATATGTGGCAAGATATTTGAAATGTCAGCAAGTGAAAGCACAACACAAAAGACCAGGTGGTTTATTGTGGTAATTAAAGATTCTTGAATGAAAATGGAAGCATGTAACCATGGATTTTGTTTCAAGACTACCTATGACTCGGAACCATTGTGACGGCATTTGGGTCTTAGTTGATTAGTTGACCAAATCAACTAGATTTCTACCCATGAACATGACTTGGACAACTATTAAATTGGATAAGTTGTATATTAATTAAGTAGTGAGACTGCATGGGATTCCAGTTTCTATTGTCTCTGATTGTGATCTTAGAGTCATAACTAAGTTTTGGAAAAGATTTCAGCAAGTAATGGGGACAAAGTAAGATTTCAGTTCAGCCTATCATTCACAGGCCGATGGGCAATAAAAAATGACTATTCAAACTCTAAAATGTATGTTGAGAGCTTGTTGCTTGGAAGGGAATGACAATTGGCAGGAAGCTTTGCCATTGGTGGAGTTCATTAATAATAATAGTTTTCATTCTAGTATTGACATGGCTCCATGTGAAGCTCTATATGGTAGACCTTGTAGATCATCCATGTGCCAGAGTGAAGTTGGAGAGAGAAAGATACTGCATGTGGATTTGATAGAAGAGATAGTGGAGAAGGTTTAGTTGATTTGTTAGAGGTTGCAAATAGCTCAAAGTCGCCAGAAGAGTTATGCCAACCAGCAGCGCTGACCATTAGAATTTGAAGAAGGAGATCTTGTTTTCTTGAAAGTGTCCCTGGCCATAGGTGTAGTCCGATTTGGGAAGTATGGCAAGCTAAATCCTAGATATGTTGGACCTTTCAAGATTCTTCAGAAGATCGGAGTGGCAACATATCAGCTAGAATTACCCCCAGAATTTACTAGAATTCATGGTGTGTTTCATGTTTCAATGCTTAGGAAATATGTGGCGGATCCTTTCACATGTGATTAAGAATGAACCAATTGAGGTGGAGCCAAATTCGTCAATGAAGAAAAACACAATTAGGATAGCAGACTGCAAGGAGAAAGTGTTGATGAATCGTGTGATCCCAATGGTGAAAGTGATTTGGCAGCATCATTCGAGTGAAGATGCCACTTGGAAATGTGAGGACGATATGAGAATGCAATATCCTTACTTGTTTCATGTGTGATTTGATTTATGGTTACGATAGTGCTTGTGTTTCTCATGCATTTAAATTTCGAGGACAAAATTCTTTTTAACAAGGGTAGGACGTAATACCTTGGCTCTCCGATTCATGATTCGGATCCAGTTTACCAATTTTAACTAAGCTTGACCGCGATTGAACTGGTTTAACTTTCTTGAAATCGATGTTGATTAAATTAAATGACTTCTTTTGATGAATCATATATATGTGACTTGAGTGTGCTTAAATCGACTAGATTATTGGACCCATTTATATCTTATTGGGCTTCTTAGAATGGGTTTTAGTTGGCCCATAGGGTGTATATAGATTTGGAGGAACATTTTAAGTAGTTTGGGGGTAGAATTGCAAATTTCTCATGCTTTATATATGAGGGAAGAGAGAAATCCGACCCCCTTCTCTTCCCACTTGCTCCAACTCTCCTCTCTCTTGTTCTTAGTACTTGGAGGAGGTTTGGAGGCTGCATGTGGATGTGGGAGGCTTGGAAGAGTTTATTGGAAGCTCTCTTAGTGTTTGGGAGCTCTTTTGAAGATGTTTGGTGGTGGTTTTGAGATCTTTTGGTGGAGTCTTGGTGGAGTTCTTGGAGGAGGAGGACCTCTATAACTTGGGTCACTTGGATCATCATCCTCTTCCTCTTCTCTTTGAGCTTAGCATGGTTCTAGAAGGCCTTTTGGGTTGGAGGAGATCAAGACTAGATAGGGTGATGCCATGAAGTGTTTAATTTGATCTCATGTGTACATGTTGGTTCCATGAGTTCTAACTAGCTTGCATACATCTAAATGTATGTTTTTTATGATTATCCTTCCCCCTAAGTTCTTAATTGCTAGTGAAGATTGTGGTTCGGTAAAGTGAACACCATGATTTTCATGTTTAGAAGAGTGCAGTCAAAAAATGAAACATTATTTAAGTTATGATGATTAATGTGATCTCTAAGTAATTTGATTGGCATGCATATTATGGAATTTGTAGATATATATGGCTAGTTATTTCGGTTTAAATTTTGAGGCTTTTGGCTTCGATTTAAGTGAGATCCAACCCCATCTTCAGAAGTGTGTGGTTGTCCCTGAAAGTAGGACAGTTAATTAATGTTTTATTACCATTATTTGTGTAGTGTGCAAATTGGTATGACTTTTGGACATGTTATATCTCATTAAGTTAGTTTTCATATAAAGAAATAGATCTTGATTTTGATGTGTGGATTATTAGTTATGGCCCTCCATAGTGGAGGTGTGCAGTGCAGTCTGCTGATAGTTTCTATCAATGCTACTATGCTGATAGAAATGGTCGACCGTTTTTTGACCAAAACAATCGACTATTTTTACTAAAGCTTCTATGTGGCCTTCTTTTGGCTAAACGATTGACCGTTTTACCAATTCGGTCGACCGTTTGGACCCAGAATGATGAAAATGAGTTATTTTGGCCTGTTTTGACCACCGATAACTATGTATTGACTTAATATTCATATATGGTGATTATAATTGATGAAATTAAAACTATTTAACTATATGTTTCCTTATTATGCTTTGGTAATTTGAATATTTTGTGAAATAGGCTTATGTTCTTGGCTTTGATTGGATGCCTACTCACTAGCTGGTACCTTTTTGGTTTTGTCTCTTGGAGAATGGGGAGTCCTTTTGTTTGGGTCTAGAAGTCTAGACTCAGGCATATGATTGTGTTTGGGGCAGTGTGGGAGTCCACTTGTTTGTTCACCTCAACTATGGGTTGGACTATATAGCAGTATGTTTACGGACCCTAGTTGGCCTTGCTTCTTTGCCATACCTTCAAGAATTTACGAAGGTCCTAGAAGGACGGAGCGACATTGACTGGCTAGGAATCCCTCGGGATGTCCACACCCTTATATGATTGTGAATGTGAACATGTGAATATGATCGAGTCTAGTGTAGTTCCCCATCGTCCTTATTTGAGTATCCTAGTTGATATGTGATATAAATGATCATACCATGACATGTCTTGATGATTACATTGTGGGATTACATATTGTAACTTGGAAGTTATGTGATTCATGACATTTGATGGATAACTAAATGTTCATGTGAACTTATGAATTCCGGCTTGACATAGATTGGCACATCTATCTTGATTATTTTAATTATACTGTGGTTCTTCATTTACTAGAGATTTCGTGGACCTTCATGGCATGGGATCCCTGCTGAGCTCTCTTTGTGAGACTCAACCCGCTTTGTTTTTAGGTTCCAGAGAGTAAGAGGGTTGAGGAGATTTGGCTGTAGGGATCGACTAATCTTTTATGCTCTTGGCTGGGCGTGCCAAAGGAGTTTCCGCTTTTATCTTCTTTTGTGGTGAACTACTTTTGGCTATGTAATAATCCGATGTGAACTTTGCATTTGTACTTTTCCTTGGCATGTATGAATGGTCTTATGTATGATGCTTAATTTGTAGCTATGCATACTAAATTCTCTCCTTTTTAATTCTCAATTATCATCCATAATACATGAAATAATTATCGATCGGGTCCTAGCCCGGTAACACGTCAAGTCAAGTGTGTGATGTGCTCAAATGTGCTTGTAAAAGACAAATAATGATGCTGCTATGAACAACAAATAACACATGTGATCACCAAAGATTGAGGACCTCGATAAAATATATAAAAGCGATGACACTCAAACTCCTCCTTCTGAATCCTTGCAAGAAACAACAAACAAATAGAGAGAAAGAGATGATTAGAGCTTGATTAATGCATAACATCTATTCTAGAAATGAAGACATCATGCAACTAAACTCAAAAGACTCACTTGTTTTGGATGCTTTTAAACTCCTATGATGCTAGGGAAGGGATAAAATGATGCGATTAGTGTGTGCTTGCATAGTGAATGCATGCAACTACGAAAAGAACAGAGAAATTAAAGAGAGAATGAAGAGAATTGGCCCCTCCAAAGCCACCCACACTTCCAGTGCCCTTCAAGAATGAAAGAAGTGACTTGGAGAACGCTCCAAATATGTTGTTCACATTCTTAACAAGAGGGCTCTCATCTAACTATGGTAGAACACTCAATTCACGCATCAGCCAACCTCCTTGAAGTCTCAAAGAGGTATATTATTTATAGAATAAGTTTCATTGCTCTCAAAGAAGATATAACTCTTTTAAACCTCGGATCGAACTGTAAGAAAACACTTCCATTCAAGTAAAACTCTCCAAAGATAGAGATTGCATGATTTTGGGTGGATATGGACTTGTGGGCTACTTTTAGAGGGGCCAATTAAGAAAGATAATCATGAGAAAATTCAAAGATAATTATCGAAAGCCTAAAATATGTCGACTATGAACCTCGTCATTTAGATCAACAGTAAATCGATTAAAACCAAATTACTAATCGATTATGATTAAAACTTTGAAACACGTCCACTAGACGACGTCATTCAGCTAAATCGTTAACTGACTAAAAATTGAATCAAAAATTGATTTGGACTAGAAATCTAAAAGACGTCGACCTGAGGAAAGCAAATTAGAAATTTAACTAAAATTCAAGAAAATAAGTGAAAATAAACCTAATGATCAAACTACATACTATTTTAGGACATCATAAATATGACATGAGATTTACTCAATGTAAAGTCAAAATTAGTATGTCTACAAAGTGAACCAACCCTTAGCGGTTCAGTATCTTTTGACCTAGGGTGTTACATCATAGATTTGAACATGGTCCAATCACTTGTCATAATTTAGGTCGCCAAAATTTTTTGGGTCCTTTGAGGTTTGTAGTAAGAGAAGATCCTTTGGACAACCAGACCCACTTCCTTGACTTGCAGAACTTAGAAGTGAGGCCTAATCTACTACAATGTAAACAACAATCCAAGCAAGGAACTTTTGAGCTAGAGCCTCTCTTAGTTGAAGCTTTTACAAATCTAGGCAGAGGGTATTCATCTGAGGGTTTTACAACTTTAGAGGTCTTAGGAGGAACAAATCTGAGCCCATCTTTTCTATCATTAAGCCTAAGTCCCTTCAAGCAAATATGGCGAGATGTTTTACCCCTAGTTAGCTTCTTAAGGGAGAAAACTCAGTTTTCTTGTATTAGCTCCTTTTTTTTAATCTCGATTAAGTACCATCTTTCCTTTGGTTATCTTAGATAGCTCAACATGAGAATCTTGAAGCTTTAAGTCCTTTGTTTTATTATCCTCACACAACAATTGGTTCTCATATTTTAATCTCGAGTTAACATGCATTAGCTCTATGTTTTTAGATTTTAAGGAACCTCTCATTGCATTCAATTAGCCATGGTCTATTTTAACTATTTTAAACTCCTTGGAAACCATTTTAATTTTTTTTTGTAAAACTCATCAAAAGCTTCTTCCAAGTAACATTCTTCATCACTATTAGAATGAAAAAATGAATCAAAGGATGTGTCAGATTTTACTTGATCCTCCTGGTTGTTGTTATTGGCCATTAGCACTAGGTTGGCTTCTTCTTCATATGAGTTTGAAGAACAAGAGAAACCATCCTTATTGTTCTAAGTTGTTGACACGGCCTTCTTCTTGAAACTTTTCTTATCGTTTTTGGGGTACTCCTTACGCTTTTTCTTCTTTATCTTTGAGCACTCAGCCCTCATGTACCCGGGTTGCTTGTACTCATACTAGGTGGCTCCTTCTTCTTGCTGCTCCCCTTCTTGTAGTACATTTAGCCTGAGAGACCATGCTTCTTCTTCATCAAAATCCTCTGCAATTGCTTGGATAGGAGAGCCTCTTCTTCACTATTTGCATCAGTTTCTTCACCTGAGCTGGGTATACTGGCCTTCAGAGCAATGGTCACCTTCTTTTTAGTTGAATTCTCCCCTAATCTCTCCCTATTAATCTCATGGGCCACGAGTGACCCAGTGAGCTTCTCAAGGCTCATACTAGTGAGATCATTAGCTTCCTCAAAAGCAGTCACCTTCAGTGTCCACTGGCTAGGGGAGATCTGAGGATTTTTTTGACCAGATCTCGTGAGCTGTACTCCTTCCTGAGATCCACTAACCCACTTGCAATGTCTGTGAATCTGTTGCACATTTGGGTGATGGTCTCACTGGGCTCCATCTTGAACTTCGTATATTGTGAGACCAGGATATCAATCCTAGTCACTTTGACTTTCTAAGTGCCTTTGTAGGTAAGTTGGAGCTTGTTCCACATTTCTTGTGCAGATTCGCAAACAGAGATGTTGTTGAACTCCTTCGTTGACAAAGCCAATCATAGGGCCAATTTCGTACATTTCGATTCATATTAATAAAAGGTATTTAATTCATTATGCTTCTGTAAACAATTTAGATTCATAATAAAGTCTTTAAACGCATACGATGAAGCTTGAATCACAAAGAGTTTATGTAACGCCTCGTCAACTCAGTTCGGTAATGCCGGCCTAATGCAAACTGACGGAATGCGCCATAGTAGGAACAATCAAAACATCTACTTATTCCAAAGTGAGCATATGTATACATCGATAACACTATGAATCAATCGTCATAACCACAAATATATCCACTTAATAAGACTAGAATTTACAACAACAATACTCGTTTAGGATCTCTAAACATATCCAAATATTACATCAACTAAACTAGAAATAAGCACAACCTACATCTAAATGGTATCTTTGATCTTCTAGCTCGAAGTCTCATAGTCCCATAGTTCAACCTTTATCTCTCTTTTCCAAAAAAGTATTAGTGAGCAAGTGTAAGTCCCAACCAACTTAGAAAGTTCATAACCTACAAAATCACAGATTTTCTGTATAATATATCATAAAGGAAAAAGACATGATAAACATTTGAATAACATGCATCATAATATCGTATATACATGCTTATGTCCTAAATTTGTTCTTTAGCATCAACTCCTATCATGAGCAACTAAACATGAACTTAAACTTAAACATGAACGGTAAACATCTTAGACCTAGCATGCATCTACAACATGCAACTTAACATAACTTAACATACATCTTAACATAGCATGCCTCTATCATAAACTTAATATACAATGTATCTTATTTCTTAACATGACATCATGCTTCTTACTTCTTAACATGCTTAATTGAACATGATCACACATATCATCATCTTATCACTTATTTAACGGACATGCATCCAAACTACAACATGAGGAGTATCATATACATGTCACTTGACATGGCGTTCAATCAGTGGTAAACCATGTTCCCTAGCCAATATCCACTGACGCTTCCATTGCGTATCAGGGGGAACCCACTTGTCCCACCTGGACCTATGCCAAGAGTTTACATGCTTGCCTCGAGTTTCATAACCTATTGTCCGCTTCATAGGGATGCTTGTATAATTCGGACCATAGACTCCTAAGGTGGCATTATCCGTAACCGAATTGACAAAAGGATTCTAGAGGTTGCCCCCACAAGTTCAAGGCGTGGCTCTGCGCTATGGCGGCTTCACCTCTAAGGGTAGCCCTTTCCATAGGTAACCCTTTCCTCCCATCACAACCTACGTGGCATTTAGTTCCCAAGCTACCAATTGATTAATCATCTTAACACATACATGCACATGCTTAAACATATGCAACTATCTTACCTATTATATGTTGAATATGCAAATATTCATGAATATCATCTTAATGATCTTAACGCATGCATGTGACATGCTTAAACATATGCAAGTATATGCAACTATCTTATCGAACATGTGTTGAATATGCAAATATTCATGAATATCATTTTAAACATTACATATAGATCTTCATATTTATAATAGGTAGGAAAATAATGTTGAAAATAGATTTTTATACATAAAAATATATGTGGAATCATAGTTAATCATCACTTGCCTCTTAATCACGCAAATAAAAAATGTGACGGAGCCTACCTAGGTACGACAGGAACCTCCTCTAGACACGTCCTCACCACCACGATACTCCTCTTATGCCGTCCTCCATGTGCACATGAAGGATATCGCAAACTGCTCTTGTACTGCTCCCTCTTCTCTCTCTCTCTCTCTTGTTGGAAAAGAAGCGGATGGGGTGGTATGGGAGGGAAAACGTTCTATTTATAGTGGTGGGCAAGGCTTAAGATGGGGACAAATGTCCCTTGTGGATAAGCTTTACTTGGATTTGGGACAAATGTCTTTTGTGGATATGAGTACCCTTTAACCGTTAACCGGTCTTCATTATCAATAACTCTCAACTATTACCAATGTTGTTTACCAATACCAATATCCTTACCTTTTACCAATAGTGTTTATCCATCCTTATACTTTACCAATACCTTTTTACTAAGCTAATAAGAGAGTGACATGTGGCCCCTTAAGGTGTCCCTCACATCATAGTTAAGAGATAAGGGTAAGCAATGGATGACGAGTGTCTTTTAAGGTGTTTATTTACGTCATCACCAAAGGACGAAGAATAATAATGGCATGGCAAAGTGGCATCGCGAGGTGACAGGGATAACTTAAAGGCTAAGTAATCGCTAACCTACCTATTCTTTTTAAATAATTATATATATGTCCCTATCTTATATTCTTCTCCATAAAAAAAATTATAGATTCATCGTTTTGGCAACTCGAAGAGAATTTTAGGACTTTAGAAAATTTAACTTAAGGCCCCATAAAGATTGTCAATAACAGTTTTATCCCTAAACTTTTTATAATTATATTTATATTTTTTAAGAATTTACAAATATGTCATTTTTATAATTATATATATTTTTATAAAATTCATTAACAACTTAATCACACTAAAATTTTATTAAAACTATATGTAAATTTTTTATGTAAACATCATTTCTTTGTGGATCCTTATATCCTCTCCTCCTTAAACAAAATTCGTCCTCAAATTTCAAGGTAACTAAACAACAGAATCTTAAACAACTCACTTACCAATTAAACTGGCGTACTTCTATTTTACTATAGATAAGCTAGTTATCGGTATCTACAGCTACCATATAATTAGCTTACCATAGTTCAACTAAGTAACATAAATGAATCTTAGTGATCTAGTCTATTTCTAGGTATCAACTTATAAGTTCCTAGAGTGCATTAGATTGTCAAACTTCCTCCTAAGTTCCTTCCTTGCTCCCGCAACATATAGTTTGCCAAGCTTATCTTATCCTCTTCTGGACACCTAATTACCTGGAATATCTTCTCAATCTTTCTTATCTAACTCTCTGCCGCTAAGGGGTCTCTCTCTCCCTTAAAGAAAGGCAAATCCATCTTCTTAAACCTACTTCCGTACAACCCTATGCCTATGATCCTAGTTCGGTGGCTATGGTTGATCATACTTTATGTCAGTATGGAACTAGCTCTGATACCATTCTCTGGAATGCCCTCGTTGACCTAATTCGGTCATGCCGGCCTACTGTGAACCAACAGAGTGCACCATAGTGGGAACAAGCCAAACATTTGCTTATTTCAAAGTGAGCACATGCATACATCTATAACACCATGAATCAACCATCATAACCATAAATATATCCACTTAATAAAACTGAAATTTACAACAACAATACTCGTTTGGGATCTCTAAACATATCTAAATATTACATCAACTAAACTGGAAATAAGCAAAACCCACTTCTAAATAGTAGCTTTGATATTCTAGCTCTAAGTCTCATAGTCCCACAGTTTAACCTTTACTTCTCTTTTCCTGAAAAATGTTAGTGAGCAAGCGTAAGTTCCGACCTACTTAGAAAGTTCATAACCTACAAAATCATAGATTTTCTATCCAATATATCGTAAAGGAAAAAGACATGATAAACATTTGAATAACATGTATTATAATATTATATATACATTCTTATGCTCTAAACCTATTATTTAGCATCAAATCCTATCATGAGTAACTAAACATGAACTTAAACTTAAACATGAACGTTAAACATCTTAAACCTAGCATGCATCTACAACATGCATCTTAACATAACTTAACATGAACCTTAACATAACTTAACATGCACTTTAACATAGCATGCCTTTATCATGAACTTAATATATCATGTATCTTTCTTCTTAACATGCCACAATGCATCTTACTTCTTAACATGCTTAATTGAACATGATCATAATATCATCATCTTATGACTAATTTAATGGACATGCAAACCACAACATGAGGAGTATCATGTATATGTCACTTGACATAGCGTTCAGTCAGTGATGAAGCATGTGCCCCAGGTAATATCCACTGACGCTTCCACTATCAGCAGGGGGAACCCACCCATCCCACCTGGACCTATGTCATGATTTTACCCACTTGCCTTGAGTTTCATAACTTCTTGTCCGCCTCATAAGGATGCTTGTATGATTCGGACCATGGACTCCTAAGATGACATTATCTGTAACTGAATAGATAAAGGATTTTAAAGGTGCCCCCACAAGTTCAAGGGGTGACTCTATGCTATGACAGCTTCACCTCTAAGGGTATCCCTTTCCATATGTAGTTCTTTCCTCCAATCACAACTTACATGGTACTTAGTTCCCAAGCTACCGTTTGGTTAATCATCTTAACACATGCATACAACATGCTTAAACATATGCAACTATATGCAACTATCTTACCTATCATATGTTGAATATGTAAATATTCATGAATATCATCTTAATCATCTTAATGCATGCATGCGACATACTCAAACATATGCAACAATATGGAACTATCTTATCTAATATATGTCGAATATGCAAATATTTATGAATAACATAGCAGATCTTCATACTTATAGTAATTAGGAAATTAATGTTGAAAATAGAGTTTTTTTACATAAAAGTATATGTGGAATCATGGATGATCATCACTTGCCGCTTAATCACGCAAACCAAAAATGTGATGGAGCTTGCCTAGGCACCACAAGAACCTCTTCTAGGCATGTTCTCACCACCACAATGCTCCTCTTGCGCTGTCCTCTACGTGCACGTGAAAGACATCACAAACCGCTCATGTATTGCTCCCTCTCTTCTCTCTCTCGCTCTCTCTCTCTCTCTCTCTCTCTCTCTCTCTCTCTCTTGTGTTGGAAAAGAAGAGGACGGGGTGGTATGGGAGGACAAACTGTTCCATTTATAGTGGTGGGCAAAGCTTAAGATGGGTACAAGTGTCCCTTTAGGATAAAAATGACTTGAATTTAAGACAAGTGTCCTTTGTAGATAAACTTTACTTAGATTTGGGACAAGTGTCCTTTGTAGATAAACTTTACTTGGATATGGGATATGTGTCCCTTGTGGATAGGAGTATCTTTTAACCATTAATCAATATTCGTTATCGATAACCCTCAACCATTATCAATGTCATTTACCAATACCAGTATCCTTACCTTTTACCAATATTATTTATCCATCCTTATCCTTTACCAATATCCTTTTACTTGGCTAATAAGAGGGTGACATGCGGCTCCTTGAGGTGTCCCTTCCATCATAGCTAGGAGATAAGAATAAACAATGGATGACAAGTGTCCTATGAGGTGTCTATTTACATCATCATCAAAGACTAAAGACAATTTTAGGACTTTAGAAAATTTAACTTAAGGTCCTATGAAGATTGTCAATTACAGTTTTATCCTTAAACTTTTCATAATTGTATTTATATTTTTTAAGAATTTATAAATATGCCATTTTTATAATTATGTATATTTTTGTAAAATTCATTAACAATTTAATTACACTAAAAGTTTATTAAAATTGTAAGTAAACTTTTTATGTAAACATAATTTCGTTGTGGGTCCTTACAATTTATGATAATGAGATTGGTCTTCTAGATGTGTACGTTCTAAATGTTTCTGGTTATAGGATCCTTGATAAAGGATGTCGTTCATCTAGATAGACGAGTATGTATTATGCTTGCTTATAAGATGAGGATGATTGGTCTTATAGTTATTTGTGTGGAGACATTAAGGCGAGTGCATAGGTGCTCATTAGAGTAATGAGTTCACTAAACTGATTCGTGGGGAGGCACCTGAATGGTTCATTATACCTAATTGTCAATCAAGAGATTCCATGTCACAGTAGTGCATTTGGTTCTTTGACCTAAGACACCTTGTGTGTGGAGAGTTACACTTTGAGGTTGGATCCATGGACTTTAGCCAGAAGTTCTTTATGATCCAATACTTGGATGTAATCGGAAGCACATGAAGGTAATTGTATGGTCAAGAGGGGATCACTTACTCTCTGGTATAGTTTAATAGAAAGCAAATGTCCCAAGGATACACGCCACTTAAATCCCTACCCATGGGTAATCGAAGAGGCAGAAGGCATTTTGTCGGGAGGTTCAATGGTATGGTATCCAACGAATCAAACACTAGGAGTTTGACACTTGACCGTACTATTGGGAATATTAATTGAGTGAAGATTATATTTGCATGGTATCTATTGACAGAAAGGTTCTGGAACAGGTTGCATAACCCCATTGTTTCTTGGGATCATGATGTCTTACTTGGGACCAATCGTGATAGAAGAGTTCACATAAAATCATGGGATGATTAAGTTAGGAGAATTAATTTATAATCATTAGATAATTAATAAAATTGATTCTACGTGATAAAATTATTTTATTAAGTCTAATAAGGGTTATTGGATTTAGTGGGCTCCAATCGGGTTGGCAATTGGGCCTTGAGAGTCATACACATAAGGGTTAGTGGTTTTTCGGGATGAGGAGAATTTTATTAGTGTTTAGATTCTTATGAAAAATACAAGAATTAATATAAATATAAGCGGAGAGAAACCCTGGGCTAAGCACCATGGTTTTCTAGCCACCCCTCTCTCTCTCCCCACCCCCCCTCTCTCTCTCTTAGGAAGAAGAAGAAGAAGGAGAACAAGAAGTAGGATGAGAGAGATTGCTTCTCTATATGCAAGGGAATCTCGGAGGATCCACGCCCTTGTAGACATCGCTAGATGCCGCTCGCTTGTGTGGCTCCCTACATCCCGTGGTTGAGAGATTCTCAACCCTGCAAGATAAAGAAGATCGAATCTTTTCTTCTCTCTAGATTTTGTATTTCGTCATATCAAAAATCAGATCCGAGGCAAGAAATCGAATTTTTGTTGTTCTGCTACATTAGGGTTTGATTTCTTACACCTAGGGGTGTTCACTATTCGGCTCAAACCGAAAAACCAAACCGAACCGGTCAATTCGGTTTGGTTTGGTTTGATTTGATTTGAACTTCTAAAAATTTCGGTTTGAGTTGAAACCAAACTGAATTAAGAAATTTGGTTTGGTTGGTTTCTCTTATTCATAAACCAAACCAACCCGAATAAACCGAATTACGTTAAAAGAACATAATATAAGTATTAAATTCTTAGATTAAGTGTGAGTTTATGTAAATTATAAGATTCAAAATTTTAAATTATTTTAGATAATATCTTTTAAATTGTCATCTTATAAAAAAAAAAGGTGTTGAGTCCTTAATAAAATAAGATGTTTAACTAGCATAGTCTATTTCGAGACTTAAAGTTTCAAAAAAAAATTAAAAAAATAATAATAAATAATATTAAAATAGATTATTATAAGGCCCAAACCACAAACCAAAGTTTCAAACTATTACAGTTTGGTTTGATTCGGTTTGACTCTCTACTTCGATTTGATTTGATTTCTAAAATTTTACATTCAAACCAAACCGTGAAGTTCTGTGGAGTTCCTTTGGACCTATTAAAAGCAAGGACTACTTGCAGCCTGCAAATAAGCTTATGCCATGTTTGGTTAGAAAATTAAATTGAATACAGTATTAATTCCAATATCAATAACTTTAGAACATAGAATATCAATATCAATATTGATATCATACAAGTTTTTAGGTGTTTGGATGAACTTGTATCAATATTAAAATGATACTAAGGTGTGTTTGGATGGTCCTTAATATAAATATTGAATGTTTGATATTCATACTGTACCTTGGCACTTCCAGCATCAGCTCCGTGATGGTCGCGACCCGCGAGTCGTGGGGTTCTCGTGGCGCAGGCGGTTTCCTTTCCAGTCCACCACCACTGTCGCGCACTCCTCCGACGTGGTGCTGCTGGCGATGCAGGAAAGGTAGTCCACTAGCCTCATGGCGTCTCTCAGTCTCTCCCTGTGCATGCAGTCTTCTTCACAGAGATTGGTGGTCTGTTTCCTCTGTTGCTAGCGATCTAGCTACAAGATGCTCCAAGGTAGCTCGTGGTGGAGCGTTGAGTTGGAAAGTTGGGAAATATATAGAGAGATAGAGCTCCACGGCATGGAGAAGGTGAGATAGGTGAAATTTCGAAGAGACGTAGGAAGGTGATTGAGAAGAACAAGGGATGCGGGCAGGGAGGACAGCACGTGGTGCATCAGCGAGGAGTGTTGACCACACAGCACAGCAAATAATCTCGATCTTTCTGTAGCTCTCCGCGTGCAGCACCGGCAACTTCCTACACATTTCGTCGAACAACTTCTGGGCATTACTCCCCATGCCCACCGAGTACAACCCCTTCACGAGTGCCTCGAATGCCCCCGCCTAGATCGCGAAGCCCTCTGCCACCATGTCCCGTAACACCCCCACGGCCATCCCCAGCTCCCCACCCCTGCAGTATCCCTCCACCATGGCGCTGTAGACCCCTGCGTTCGGCTGGTGACTGCCCCTCCGCATCGCCGCCACCAGCTCCTCCACCTCCCCCATCCTGCCATGGTGCCCGCAGAGCCGATCATGAAGCCGAAGGAAGTTGGGGGCGCAGCTCCTCCCGGGCATCTCTCTCAGCAATCGCGCCGCCTTGTCCAGCTCCCCCTCCTCCTCCATCGCCGCCAACAGCGCGTTAAACAGTGAGATATGCGTCTTAATAGCTCAGTAGGGGTGGGTGGGATTGGGGAAAGGGCTCGGGGCATCCGTATCGGATTCAATACAAGTAGAAGGCTGTAATAAATTTGATACGGGACTTCAAATGCGAAAGAATTTTAAAATTAATACAGACTAATCAAACACCTTAAAAAAGTTCTATTAGTATTAATATTAAAATTAATAGTGATATAGTTGTTTAATACTCTAACCAAACAGGCTGTTAGGCACGTAATGCAAGTTCAGAAGGGGTTTTGTGACACCAAGAGGCTCTGGGTATGAGCCTTGATACTAATGAAAGATAACCATCTCTCCCATTGGATTTCCTCCCGTCGCATTGTTACTTCACTTTCAATATCCATAGTGAAGAGGTGGTGTATGGGAGAAGCTAAGAGGAGGTTAAACAGGGGGCTGTTATGGATAGGGCTGTAAACGTGTAGGATAAGAATACATAAACAAGTGTTTCCGTTTTCCGATTTCGATAAGGATAGTCTGTTTCCGTTTCCAATTCCGATAAGAGTGGAAAGTGTATTATCCGTTTCCGTTTCCGATAAAATCGGAAAGTCTATTTTACGTTTCCGGTTTGTTTTCGATTCCGATATCGGAATCGGATATTATTTCCGATAATTATCGAAAATTACTAGTTTCTTGATTTATTTATTTAAAACATATAAAATGAAACTTAAATATAACTAATACGTCTTAGTATATTAGATAATGATTAATAAGATTAAAACAATTCTAAGGTTAATGTTATTCTTAATAACAATCGGAATCGAAAATCGGAAAACGGATACAGAAACAGGAGTTTCTGTTTCCGATTCCGATAGCTTATCGGAAATATCCGATTCCGATAGCTATCGGACGGATATTTTTTATCGGAAACGGATATTTTTTTTCGGTAATAGATCAAAAAATCGGATAATCGAGTTTCCGTTGACAACCTTAGTTATGGACCAGGATGGTGGCAAGAGAAGAGGGTGACGTCAAAATGTTAGGTATCTTAAAACCGAAAATAAGAGTGTTTGAGAGAGAAAGGCAGAAGCTAGGTTGATAAAGGAACAACTCAAGGAGAAGAATGTAGGAGAAGGTTCCCTCCCTAGGTAAAGCAAATCTTGAGGCCAAACAAGCCACCCAAGGGATGTGTTTGTAAGGCAAACCAATTAAGGAATTTTAATGCTGTGTATTTTTGCTTTTGGTTGGGTAATGGTCTTTGGATTTTCTATGGGAACATGACTTTTCTGGGCTGTTTAAAGGGCATATAGTGGAAATGTTGTTTTTCTTAGGATGACTTAGTTTCAAGAGGGCTAGTACAATGGTTTATTTTGTAAAAGAGGGATTATTCAATAGGAAAGGGAAATTTTCATTTTAAGGACATCATAGAGATAATGAACCTTCAAAATACTTTTGCTTGCTTTTGGCACTTGAGGATAGACAACTTAAGTTTAATGTTCTAGGTCAAACAACTGAGGTGAAGAAGACAAATGGAGTAGGAAAAAAGTGGCACCACATTTAACTCTCAACATAAATATTGACTAATTATAAGTACTAAAAAGTGCATGTCTTGGGAAAAAAATAAACAAACTAATAAAGCACACTCTCTAAAGTAGGAACTCTATAGCCTCCTTTTTAATCATCATTATTAGGCCTTATTCTATAGATGTTTGGAGATCCAAATCCATTACATCATGTTCAGTATGAGCATAAATTGTTAATGTAAGTCATCCCATATGTATACTTACTGCGATTAAGAAAAACGGAAAGAATGCATGAGACATAAGTCATTGTACCTAGAAGGGGGAACGATCTATCCCCATCGGTAACCCTATAATGAGAGATTGAGAGGGAGAATGGACTTAATCTTCTCTTATCCTCAATTTTTTGGCGATCACTAATAAGTCAATCCTATTAAAATTTTGACAACAATTTGCAACGGCCTGGCCTAGTGTCTAACCTTGTATGTACATACTCGAAATGCCTATTGGCAGGTCATGGGGGGAAATGCCAAAAAGATTTTCAATATTTCCCTTCATAAGGCCTTAGATTATAATAGGATGTTTGCACACCTTTTTTAACTACCGTCTTCTAGAAAAGTAAAATAAAGGCACGTGAAATACATTTTAGCAAAATCTCGCCTACTTTTTAAGAAAGAAAACCAATTTTACTAACATTCACAAAAAAAGGAAAAAAATCTCAAATTTTTCTTTTTGAGTGAAATAACCGTCTCATGTAGGTCCCTTTTTCCCCCAAAAGCAAGTCCTAGTCCTGCCCTCCCCCTGGTCTTGTCTGTCTTTCCCTCCCCTTCACCTGCATCATCATCACCCAGGTACCATTTCTTTGTCAGCCATGGTGCTCTGCTAGGGGGGGCTCGTTGCGACTCTGCTCCCCCCAGTCGTCCTCTGTGGTAGAGCCTTCTCCCAGTCACCTTCTATACTCCTTGCGGTTGGATCTCTCCCAATTGCAATCAAAGTGGAAGGAACATGGGCGGAAGAGAGGGGCAACAGCAGCAGCAACAAGAGCTGACAATGAGAGTCGGGAGATGTTGAAGCTCTTGAAAATGGTGACAGTTTCACAAAGTGACAGAGGAATTGACATGTAGCATTTTTAATGCTTGAGATAAAATTCTTAACGAAACATCTTTAAGTACAAAATAATCTCAAGAAAGAAAAGAAAATGCTCCCAAGCACCCTATATTCAGTTGAAAAATATTAAGCATGACATTATATAAAGTGGAAGATAAATTCACAAATTTATAGCAAGCCCATCCCTTCTAGGGAAAACCATGAATGGTGAATGACGGTTAGTGAAACTAGAAGAAACAAAACTAGCGAACAACTTATGCTGTAATACAATGGGTGAAAAGAAAGGGCTACAACTCTGAGAGAAGAATTCCTATCCCTTTACCGCCCACTCGTTATTTTCAACCTCGTGATAATGAGTCAGACAGCTCGCAGCACCTACATGCGAGTCCCTTCCATCGCTTCGTAAACCCAAAGGTTGCCTTGGGCAAGTCAGTCGGTTTACTGCTCCTCTATCTACGTATCGTGTATGTCACTGAAAGCCCTTGTCCACAATAAATACCTTCTGTCATCTGCGGTTTGGCCCAACTGAGAAATGTAGCGTACATTACTCAAATACGAGGCCCCATGATCCTGCAGCTTCTCCACAATAAAAAGGGAGCTGCTTTGGCCAAGAAAGAAATAGGTTGATCAATTAATTGCAGAATGTCAAGGGCTGTCACCTTGCTGCTTGTTCTGAATTATGATTCCCAACAGCCTGACTGGAGCTAGCATTAGAACCTACACCATTTTCTGGTGGCGGTGCTGTTCCCCATTCTGACTCCAACGGCTCAAGGACGTGCACACCTCCATCAGTTAGCCCCACGGCAAACTGATTAGGTTCGGAGGGATGGGCTGCAACAACCACTGGATAGACATTTGAGCTGAAAAAATATATACATACGAGTGGTCAGAATACTTGCAGAAACTAACTATAGGTAAATTTGTGCGTTGATTATATGTTGGTTTTGCAAGAAAGAGAATTCATATTATTTGCTCCATGAATAAGAATTTGACTTTTCCCTTCCCTTTTTGCTCATTTTAAGTTGCTGTTGATAAATATTTCCAAAACGTTGTTTACAGGAAGCTAAGAAATTACGTTCTGGAAGAAAAATGGCCATGAAATGGGCATTTGATTCGATCATGTAAAATTTGATACCTCACGTTAGGAGATAAATATGTAGTTGGGGTAATCCGACATCTCTGTCGAAGTGTCAAGGCAGCAAAAATCCCTATGCTTCCATCTGAAAAGCTTGTATAAATCATCTCACTATCACATGAATATGCTGCATGTGTGATCAAGACATTTGGCTCTCGAGGTGCCCACTGCCAAAAGCAAAATAAAATGATAACACATGTTAGAGCATGGCAGGTACTATTGTGTATAATATGCTATAACTAGAACTAATGACAACGATGCATTAGAAATGGCAACAAGGCCAGAGTCATTCAAGCCAAAAAAAAATGAAAAACTTATAAAATTGAAGGCTAGGGAAAATGAACAATCCAGAAAGATGGTCAATCCTATTAAAAAAAGGGGTGTCTCAAAGGCTTATGACATTTTAATTTCTGAAAAGAGATTCAGTATGTGGTTCTAAAAGGTAGACCAATAGGGTTTCAACCAGTCTGTCAATTTTGAGCTGACCCAATATTTACCCTGCCTGGCCTTTAACCACACCATATCCTACAGCAGCCTAAACAATCAAAGTGCCAACTTCATATTCAAATCAGGCTGAAGCAGTTAAGCAAGGTCCAATCTGCAATGAGCTCACATAATGTAAATGAAAACCAATCCATTAGCCAGCACAAAAATGGCCCATACATTTTTCCCTATTTTGAGAAATAATTGATAAAGGTCACTCATATGGGGGTATCAGATATGCAAAGTAAAGAAAGTCATGTGCCTACCTCATGGCTATCCATCACTAAGATCCCTTTTAGTTGAAACCTCTTATCATTCGAAAAACCATTTTCCCCAAACATCTATGGAGGAGAGCAAATATCCAATATCCATGGCATGGGACTAGTAGGTAGATAAGATGAAGTCATGTGCCTGTCTCATCACTTTTTGAAGCATAGAACAACAACCCCCCCCCCCACCCCCCCACAAAAAATACAAAAAAGAGTTTCCCTAAAAGCTTTTATCCTAAGAAACCCCCTTGCTTTGACCTTCAACTTTGACCCACCAAGGCTTTGCCCTCACTCCCTCCCTCTAGCTGGATTTCTCATGTCAGTCAATTTCACACCTTTACTATCTCAGCTTAGTGAATGTTATGATTAGAAAAATAAGTGAAAGGTGTAGTTTAAAAAACATACATAGTAAGAAATCCACCATTGGACTACCATTATCCCCACACCCCTTCTCATGCACTTTGACCAATTAGCAAATGGATAGGATTGATGGCCGATGTTGTATGTAATATTATATTATGTATAACCCTCAATAGAGATTAGCAAGCATATGTTAAAATTTAATGGGATGTTTGTTTGTCTTTTTAGTCCTTTCAATCTTAAAGTGAAGTAAAAAAGAGGAGGGGTCCAAACACCGTTTGGCAGGACCTGTCACTAGGGATGCAAACGGTAACCCATCTGTTTCCAACCCTTAATGATCAGAATCGGAATCACATTTCTCTCCGAGTCAGAGTCAAAATCGAAAATGGATAATTTCCAATAACAATAGGAAACGGAAAGTTATCTTTTCGTACCCTATTTTCCGATACTTCCAATAATAAATCATTTAATTTTTATTTATAGATTTATGAATCGATCTAACTGCTAGCCTGAACCGGTGGTTCGTTGGCTGGCTTGACACTCGTACAGAGCTTGGGGAGGAGGGGAGGGTCTTATCATATAGGCAAAGCCTTGCCTTCTGCTTTCTCAGATTCTCAGACTTCTGATGTTAGACTATTCAGAAGCAACCAGTTACACAGCAGTGACTAGAGGCAAGTGGAGGGTGGTGATGGGGGACAAAGAAAGAAGGGGGGGTAGGGGGTGTGGAAGACTACTAATGTTGCACCGACAATGGGGAGGCCTCCAGCATCGTACCAGAGGCATGGGCATCTCACCCGAATCCGTCACAAAGCATACTCAATCCTGTCGCAGGGTCATCTTCTCCGTCGCAGAGAGGACACCAAAAAATAATTCAAAATTCGCAACAAATATTTATTAAAAAATAAATATATGTTTTACAAGAGTATTTAAAGAGAAAATAAACACAAATGACTCCCTAAACTTTACTCTAGACCAAAATACCCTTAACATAAAAAATAGTACGAAAATCACACAAAAAAATCTTGAAAAATAGAAAAGGATATAAATGAGCCTCAAATGGGTTGAACAAAATATCTACAAACTCGTTTAACAATAAACTATGCATCAGACGAGCTCTGTTGAGTTCGAGCCATAATGAAGCTAGAATGACTTTTCGACGGCGGTAGACACTCCATCATGTGTAATGCAGTGGTGCCCTACTCTTGGATTCCCATCATTCTCCTCCAGTTCAAAACAACTCGTCCTCGAGTTTTGTAGTGTCAGGGGATCATGATAGTAACTACAACATGTGAGAACAATACTGTAAATCTAGAACTAATAAATGCATCGAAGTGTGCAGAGTATTGCTCTGCATGATCAAGAAATTTGCACCACACTTGATAAAAAATACGTGGTCTTGATAAGGCTTCTATATGTGAGGATGGTCGGCTGAACCTACTTATCCATCAGCTCTGCAAATAGAGAATCCTCTAGCAAATGAAAACCGGCCGCAACCATGATAAGCTGATCCCATACAGGTCAGTTAGGCAGAGGCAAAAGGACCACTATAGCTGATGCAGCAAGGGGAGCATCGAAGTCTGACCTCACAGAGGATAAGGGTGGAGATAGTGATGATGCACTGTTGATGGTGTCCAAAGAACCTGAATTTGCTGGGATGGCCGTCAAGTCAGCCTTACACTTTGTGATCTTGCTTGAATCTTCAGGCTGGGACGTTGCCACACTCGAAGGGTACTTGATTAGAAAAATGAACTTTCCTCTCAAATGAGGGAGAGGGGCAGTATAAATAGTATCGTGGTACTGTTTGCGTGCATAGTATTGCGGGTACTGTTCACCATAAACAGTAATCGCGGTTACTGTTCACCATGAATAGTAATCATGATTTTTTTTTCCTTTTTTCTTTGTGGTTTCGGTGAAAGAGCAGTCGAGAGGGGAAAAAAAGAGACGAGGGGAATAAAGAGGAGGAGGAAGGGTGTGGCGGCGACGGTTGTAACTGTTGTAGCAGGGTGGCAATCGTGAAGATGGGATGGAACAGTGGTGTGATAGGGAGCGAAGTTTGCTCTGATATCAAATTTGATGGGAGACAAAAGAAAGAGGGGGGTAGAAGACTACTTAAACTTTACTCTGGACCAATATACCCCTAACGTGAAAAAAAAAAGTACAAAAAGCACAGAAAATTCTTAAAAAATAGAAAAGAACCTAAACGAATCTCAAATGGGCTGAACAAAATATTTACGGACTCGTTTAATAATAACTATGCATCAGACAAGCTCTATTGAATTTTTGAGTCACAATGAAGCCAGAATGACTCTTCAACGGCAGTATATGCACTCCATCATATGTAATGCAATGGTGTGCTACTCTTGGATTCCCATCAAGCAGTCGACACAGGTGCTCGGCTACTACCTACAAGAGCCAACCTCCTCCGCCATTCCTACCGCCTCTCCGGCATCGAGTGTTGTCTATGGTGCCCCCTGCCACCCCCCATCACCAGTTCTTTGGGCTCCCTCCTCGTTAGCAACCATTGCACCACCCTCGACCCCGTCGTTGTCGCCACCGCCCTCTGCTGCAGGGTCTTCATCATCTGTGGCACCGCCGGCCGCCTCTCTGACCTTATCTCCCCATCACAGTGGTGCACCTGACCCGCAACCCTGCCACTGAAACTTCGCACGTCGCGGCATTACTGGAGGTGGAGACATGGTGGTGTACTTGAGGGGATGATGTATGGGAGCCCTTCCTACCTGCACTTCAACATGATGTTCATGAAGCTCAGTAATAGGATTGTGCCAATGGCGATTTAACAACTAGTTGGATCATGCCGCTGCCATCGTACCAATCACCTTCTATGGTCATGACCAAGACGAGCTTTCGAATCAAAAAATAAACTAAATGCCATGAAAGTGGCTTCAAATAACTGTTTTTTTCTTACAAAATAACTAAATAAAAGTCTAATAAGTGCTTCCACTTGGAAGTCGTGCCAAACATGCCCTTAGACAAGTTTAGTTAGGCTATTGTACTTGATCTCTATGTAATTTGACTCCTGGATCTTTACACATTGCAATGGCCATTTTTATATGCTATGGAATAACAAACCACCACTTCTGCTTGCTAAGGACAGAAGTTAATCCACAACTAATAGCAAGCCGAAATGCACCCAAAAGAGATGCCATTGGATATCCATTGCCCTGAAGAATATCCACCAGACTGTCCTGATAGTCCACAGGAAATGGAAGTGCGATGCTCAATTTCATCTAACAAGCCACAGAAATTGCATCTATCCCTCCCATTTGACAATATGACACTAATGCTAGGAAGCTTCTTGGGACAGATCCAGGAAGATTGTATTCTCAATTGGGACAAGCTGGAGTCTTGGATCAGACCAATTTATACCACCATACCCAGAGCATCGCCTTCACCAAAGATCTATCAGAGAATGCATCCTTGGTTCCCACCTCCACATTCTACTATCTTGATCACAGGTAACCTTGCATGTGACAGAGTTTGCTGCAAACCCAGAAAATCCCTGTATTCATGTATCTGTCACGTCTCTTCTAAATTGGAAATTCCATATAATATTTACTTTTCCAATTTACAAGGATTCAATAGTTTGATCTCTTAATGTAAATATTTCCAAACATAAAAGCCAGAGGGTGTTCTAACATCGAATTATCTTCCAAAACCTGAGAGTAACATTGCCAAATTCAAAAAGATGATTGAAGCTGCTACGACGTATGCCAACTTCAGAATGTTTCTCCACATGGGTGATATATTTGACATGTGCCTCAGATACAAGCACCATCTACTGCTAAGTTGTAAGTTGTAATATATCTAACAATGTTATCTTGACAAGCCCTACTCAACCTTCAGCCTTACCATTGCAAATCCTCCAATTCTCTTTTGTACTCCTTTCCTAGAAAAAGAACTTCTTATATCTTCAAAACTTATTTATTCCAATAACATTCAATTGTTCAACTAGAAAATTTTCACAAAATATATAGTCCAAGAAAAAATCCAGTATCCATACGACTTTTCGTTCCATTTAAATCGGAGATTGTAAGTGTGTTCATTTAAGAATAGACAGATGATAAGCATAAGTCATCTCCATTTAAGAACAGTCATGTGTAACTATTAATAATCAGTCAATAACATAGAGGGAGTATGGGATGCAGTCAAGCAGGGGCACATTTGTCATTTTTGGTCATTTCTGATTTATATTCCTGTCTTCTCTCGATTGTTTTTGTTCTTTCTTCACACCTGTAAACAGCCCATTGCAACGTGTAATTCTGGTCATTTGCCACTTAAGGTGGCTGGTAATATAGAAAAGGTCAGAGTGGGATGTGCAGTTGTATGTGACACTGACAAAGCTGCTCGATCCACCAAGACTCCTCTATGCCTCCCTTATCTTTCTATCTGGTTTTTCTTATTTCCTTCACCAGCATTCGTCATGGTATCAGAGCAGGTTAGAGGGCAAAGTGCATAAAAAATACCTTGCAGGGAGGAAAAGAAAGCTACTCACCCTCTCCAAGAACCACAGAAGACCACCGGTGGTTCCAACAGTCCGGCATGTCAAATGGGGTGAGAGTGTCAGCCTAGATCCAGCTCCAGGTTTCCAGAACCGGTAACTGGAACCAGCCTGGTCGGTTCCGGTTCAAACTAGGATAGAATCAGACAACCAGCCAAAACCAGCTGGTTCGAAGATTGGGAACCGCCGACTCCAATCCGGTTCTGCCGGTTCCAGTTTGAACTGGCCGGTTCTGCAAATCATGATCCAGCTACATCTAAACCCGGCTGGGTTGAGCTGGTGTCCCATCAAAGGCCACAAATTGTGGCTTGTCTTCCATGTTTTCAGCAAGCCGAAACTCTTTTCCAGTGGCTGTTTTCTCCCAAGCAGTTTAGTCCGATTCCCCTGTTTTTAGCAAGCCAAAACTCTTTCCCAATGGCTGTTTTCTCACAAGCAGTATAGTCCGTTTCCCCTATTTTCAGCAAATCCTTTCCAAACCTTGCTCACTGGACCTAATATGCCTTGTTTCTCAGATGGTCACGCAAGACCAGCCAGGCTGTTTATTGTCAATAAGCAGGGGGCTGTGCATGCTTCCAAATCAGCATTGAAGAGGCAGTGATCAAGCAATGGTCAGTTGTCTTCCGTAGAGGGCTGAGGATTGCTGGTTATTTTAGTTACATTCTTGTTTGTGCATCTCTCATGTCATAGAATTTCTAATGCCATCATTTCTCTTGCCAAGATGTCAACTATCTCAAGAAATTCATTGACCAAAGAGAGAAGCAAGAGAGCAAAGGCATGTAGTGATCGTGGGAAAGAAAATCTTGTAGATGATTGTTGAGACCTGTGCCCGGGACATAGACCACTAAATTCTGAACAGCAAAGGAAGAGCTAGAAGTAGAAGGGAATGTTGCCACTATGCAACCAATTGGTGGCCCTCTGCTTATGTTTACAAGGCTTCCGTAAGTATGAAGCCAGGACACTTGAGAATCTCATCTGGTGGCATTGCACTCATCTATAGAGGATTCCTTCATAACTGGAAACCTCTATAATTCTATCTCTGCAACCTCATCTTCATGCATCAAGTCAAGCACCTCAAGGGTAACACTGAGTGCTATCTCTCATCCTATTGGTATTGCCTCTTGAGTCACTGACTCAAGTGCCATTGATCACTTGTCTAGTACTCTCACATTAGTTTTTTTTCCACTTTGAGCTTACGGTAAAACAAGGTGACCATGTCTGATGGCTCACAAATAGCAGGTGAAGTGTAACAACCCGATCCAACCCTTGTGAGCTATTGTCCGCTTTGGGCCAACTCCGACCGGTTTTGTCCCCAAAAGGCACCTCACAAGTTATGGATACAAATCTCATACATATAACCCAATAACTTTTTTATGTTTTTTGATACATGACTAATCTGGTTCTTTCACATCCTAGCCCCCAAACACAGTGGTAGCTCCACACCATAGGACTGCACACCATGGCGGCTCTACACCGCTTCACTTGCGAGTAGCCCTTTCCTATGAGTAGCCCTTTCCTATAAGCAGCCCTCTCCTCCTGCCCGACTCGTAATTGGGTCATTACACGTCCACCAGCTTTTGTATGGTTTGTCTCTGAACTAGCCCCATGGATGGCAGTACCGGCCGATACCGGTACGTACCGGCCGGTACCGGTACCCGATACCTGTAAAGGGTATCGGCCGATACCGGCCGATACTGGGCCGGTACCGGCCGGTACGTACCGGTACCGGTACCCACCGATACGGGTACCGGTACCGGTACTGCCATCCCTGACTAGCCCGCATCATACTGCACCGGTCCTACTCTGGTACCATTCTATAATACGACCCGATCTAACCCTTGTGAGGTATTGTCCACTTTAGGCCAAGTACGCACAGTTTTGTCCCAAAAAGACGCCTCACAAGTTATAGATATAGATCCCACATATATAGTCTAGTAACTTTTTTCCATTTTCTGATACAGGACTAATTCGGTTCATTCATGCTCCAACCCCAGACACCACAGTAGTTCCACACCATGAGGACTCTACATCGTGGCGGCTCCACACTATGGAATTCCGGCACGGATCAGGAAGTCGGATCAAGACCCGCCGATCCCGATCTGAATTGGGATCGGATCGGCCGATTATTGGCTGAAATCGGCCGAAATCGTCGAGGATCGGCTGATTCTGGCCGGATCGGGACCTGCCGATCTTGATCCGAATCGACCGATCTGGATCGAGATCGGCCGATTCTACTTTCTGTGCTCCACACCACTTCATTTGCAATTAGCCATTTCCTATAGATAGTCATATCCTATAGGTAGCCCTCTCCTCTTGCCCGGCTTGTGACTCGAGTCATTACATGAAGGATCTATAAAGCTAAAGGAAAATGCCAAAGATAATTCTTCTTGTGAAGGAGGCAATAATGTCAAACATCTCAAAGGGCTGAAAACGGCCTGTAACTTAAGGCATAAAACAAAAGTGAGGTCCCTCCTATGGGTCATGACTCCCAAGAAGATGTGAATCCTTCAAGTCAAGGTCTAGAGCCTAGATCAACACCTATTTTTATCTCATCTGTTAGATGCCAATCTTGACTTTCCCATTGCAATCAAGAAAGCAAATAGAGAATGCACCAAGCATCTCATCTCGAGATATGTTTGTTACTCCCATTTTTCCCCTTCGTACTATTCATGTGAGTCCACATTGTCTCTTCTTCTTCTCTTCATGCTTCTTCCAACAAAAGCTACGAAGGATCCAAAGGGGGCCAATGCAATAGACGAAGAAATGAGACCTCTCAAGAACAATGGAACTTGGAAACTTTCAAATCCTTCAAAGGATAAGTTTGTGTTCCAAGTTGGTTGTATACTATGAAGCACAAATCTAATGGCATGGCTAACAAATGTAAATTGACTGATGGCTAAACAGTATACACACAGACCCCTATTGGATTGACTACCAAGAGACCCTTGCACCTATGGGAAATTTGGAGTTCATGGGAGTTACTTCTGGCAGTCCAGTTCTCATAAAAGCTATACCACCTAGAAGAAAACAATGCTTCTCTAAATGGAGACCTTTAAGAAGAATTGTACATTCAAGATCCCTAGGGTTTGACGCCGAAAGGAAAGCTTATAAGCTGGAAAGGGTCTAGTATGGACTGAAATAATCCTCCAAAAGCTTGGCTCAAGGGATTCACTTTAGTTACACACAAGAACATGTAGATCACATACTATTCACCAAGTGGAAGGATGGGCAGATTGTGGTCCTTACTGTGTGTGTGGATGACGTGATGGTCATGAGAGATTAATAAGCAAGAAACCAAGCTACTGAAGGAAAATCTGGCCAGGTAACTCTAGATAAAAGCCTTGGGCTGCCTTGAATACTTCCTTGGCATAGAAGAAATTACATTCCAAGAAGGAGTCTTCATTAGTCAATCCAAATATGCCTTGGGTCTAATTTAGGAAATTGGAAAATTAGGGTGCAAACCAGCAAGTACTCCTACGAAAGCTAATCATAGCTTATGTGAACAAGAAGAGGATCTCTCTGAAAGGAAGATAAGGAGTTGTACAAGAGGCTGATGGGAAAACTCTTGTACTTGACACTTTAGGCAAGAACATCACTTTTAAGTAAGTGTGATTGGTTGGATTATGCATGCATCTAGGACCCTACAGGTGAGAGGCCATAGATAGGATACGGATATATGTAAGTCCCATCAAGAAACCGCATGTTATTTTCAAAGACAGATCACTTAAAAGACTTCAAGGATGTGCAGATGCAGATTGGGCCAATTTGCATAATGACAAGACAAGAATGGGCTATTGTACCTTCTTGGAGGGAACCTTTTTACATTGAAGAGTAAGAAGTAGAGTGTATGTGCTAGATCTAGTCCAGAAGCACAATATGTAACCACGGGACATGGAATGACCAAGTTGTTATGGCTGAAGACTATTCTCAAGGACACTGTTGAAAATGGAGCTTCTAATAGGACTCCAGTGTGATAACAAGCTGCAATCAATATTCCTAACAATCCGAGTGTGATAGAGGAGAGCATGCAGGGATTGATCAGAATTTCGTTCAAGAGAAATTGGAAACCAAATAGCTTTGTCTTCCGTATGTTTTCTTAGGGGATCAGATGGTAAATGTTTCCACAAAAGGATTGACAGGAGATCGCCTAGTTCAGCCTTGGGCAAACTATGAATGATGGACATCTATGCTCAGCTTGAGGTGTAGGAAGTAGTCAAGCAGGGACATATTTGTCTTTTGGTCATTTCCATAGGTGCCAAGGCGGTAAGGCGACCAAGGTGTAGTTGGGGTTCCAGAGTGCCTAAGCACTTAGGCGCCTGCCTAGGCGTCACCTAGGCCCCTAGTCGATAATTATATATTTAATATTGCACTAATGTGACATTAACATAAAAATACAAGAAAATAACAGTCATATGACATTAATATGAAAAATAATAGGCAGTTTATTGGATTGAAGTATCAAAATTAAAATGTGACTGAAAAATAATTATTAAAATGATATTTCATATGAAAAAATACTAACCGAGATGTTTGTCAACATATTCTTCCAAAATCTGCAACTTAATGCTAACAACAACAATATATATGATAAATGTAAAACACATACTAAAAAATATTATCACCAAAAAAATGAAGTTTTATAATAAAAACAATACTAATTGGATGAATCCATGAAAGAGTGAAATCCTCAAAATGAGCTAATAAATCTGATACGGGCGTCTTGGGAGCCTAGGCGGGCACCTTGGGCGCCTTTTAGGCCTTCTGTAAGGCAGACCAGCACCTAGTGGCTGGAATTCCGCCTAGGCGAGTGCCTTGACAACAATGGTTATTTCTATTTATCTTCTGGTTTTCTCTGCTATTGTTTTTGTTCTTTCTTCACACCCTTGGTCAACAATTATAATAAGGGTGGTTTTGGCCATAAGCCACTTAAGGTGTCTGGTAATGTGAAGATAGGTCAGAGTGGGACTGGCGGCTGTACCACAGAGATACCCCTGAGACTCTTCTTTGCCTCCCTTGCCATATTCTCTCCTCCTGTACTGTTCAAGATTCATTGGGGAGAAATGGTTAACACATGGAAATATCTCTAATAAATTGAAATAAGAGATATCCATGATTTCTGTAACAATAATTCCTTTTGAAGGTGGATGGGTGGGTGGGTGGGTGGGTGGGTGTGTGGGTGTGAAATCCCTGATGCTTGTCCAATTAGAAGCATTTTCATATGAGTGCTTTAACTCAGATGGCACTCGTAGCTAATCATGCCTTTTACGTTAACAATGTGATATTCAAACATAATCTACGTAGTATTTCTTTTTGAAGGTGACAAAAGTCACATTTCATTAATGGAAAATAAAGGATACACTATGATTGAAGTCAAAATAAAATGTCACTACTCAGTGATCTCTTCTCTATCAACAAGAATTATCCAGAGGATAAAAGGATAAAAACAAATTACACAAATTACAGAAGGAGTTTCTTATAGTTCCGGGCAGCAAGTAACAAAGGAGAATCCTCCATTTTGGACAGCAGACCAGCAGCTTTCGCCCATTGAAGAGTCCATGTAACAGCTCTAGACAAGTTATCTGCTATCCGGTTGAATGATTGGCTGAAGATTCTTGAGTTCCTTTCAGTCCAGATGGACCACAGCATAGCCGGCAAGAAAATTGACCAAATCTTGAGCTCGGATGGAATTGGACATATCCCATTCCAGTCTTGGAGAAGGATTGGGATATCCCGAAATTCCATCCCATGGAAAGAGAGCAATTGTCCAATAGATTTCCACAATACATTAATGATTCCATAGTGTAGAAACAGATGCTTAGCATTCTCAGATAGAATACCACAGAAAACACATTTAGAATTTTGTACATGTAGGATATTCTTCAATCTGACCAAAGTTGGAAGTCTTCCCAATGCCAATTTCCAAAGGAAAATCCTAATTTTGGTGGGAAGAAAGGAAGACCACACAAAATAATGCCAATTGACTCTCAATCCCCTGTCACTTAAGATCTTGGCGAGATCTTTGACAGAGAAGATCCCTTTACTATTCCAGGCCCATTTCCTAGAGTCCTTCTGCAACTTATTAGGATAAACTTGATGTATAAATTTGAGAACAAGCATTAATTGGTCCATTTCAATGCCTACAGGCTCCCTTCTAAGAGTGATATTCCAGTAGCTGCCTTCCTCTGGCAAAAAGATGTAATTAATTGTCTTCCCTTTGTTCTTTGCAATTTTATATAGATGCTGAAATTTAGTTGCAAATGGGCTGTCGGTACACCATTTATCCTCCCAAAATCTGATTAAGCTTCCATCTCCCACAGTCAAAATGGTGGCTGTGTTGACTAAATCTGCAAGCTTGTTGATATTCCTCCAAATGGGTGAAATCGAGGAAAGAGAGGAGGACTGAACGGTCCAAATAGAAGCTTGAAGATAATATTTATTTTTGATGATATTGACCCATAAAGCATCAGCATTATCCTCCATTCTCCATAGCCATTTAGCCAACAAGGATACATTGAAGACCCTAATGCTGGTCAGACCAACACCTCCCTGTGTTGTGCTAGTACAGACTTTATCCCATTTAACAAGATGAAGGCCCCCATGCTCTCTCCTCCCTCCTCCCCAAAAGAAAGAACTCCTAAGGCTTTTAATAATTCTTTCAACTGTTTTTGGAACTTTAGAATGGAGAGATGATAAGTACTCAAGGAGGAAAGGACAGATTTGGAAAGGATCCATTTGCCTCCAGTAGATAAAAACTTAGCTTTCCAACCTTCAAGGACATGTGCAAACTTCTTGATAAGGGGATCCCATTCTCTAATTTTGGTATGAACATTGGATAAAGGGAGGCCAAGATACTTGATAGGAAATTGCGAATGTTTACAGTTCCACTCATCAGCAATCTGTTTAATTCTATCAAGCCCGGTGTTGATGCCAACAATTTCTGATTTTTCAAAGTTAATTGATAATCCAGTGACAGCCTCCACCAACAACAGAATTCTCTTGATGTTAGTTAGCATGTATTCCTTTGTGGATGAGAAAATCAATGTGTCATATGCAAATTGAAGATGAGATAACTGAATACCATTTCTACTGGTTAAAAACCCATCAACTAATCCTTATGAAGCTGCTCGATCCCAAAGGGAGCTCAAAACTTGGCTGACCATGCTGAATATGAGTGGAGAGATAGGATCTCCCTGCCTTAACCCTCTAGAGCTACTAAAGAAGCCATGGGGAGTACCATTGAGAAGAATAGAGATCCTGGCAGTAGTAACACAACTCATAACCCGTTTGATCCATTTTTGTTTGAAACTCATAAGTAGAAAGGTATTCTCAATACAAATCCAACTCACTTTATCAAAGGCTTTCTCAAAATCTAGTTTTAACTTTCTCAAAATCTACGTAGTATTTCTTATCTTCTTTTAACTTGCATGTTGTCCAAAAAAATTTACATATATTTCCTTTACCTTTTCATCTTGATCAATGTAAACAAAGCAGATGACATGATATATTTACCACACATAATTTAATCATTGATCCTGTTTAACAAAGGCAGCTAACACCCAGCTGTATGTATGGAGAGGTTTCCAAGTAAAGCATGCACATTGCGAAGGAGTATGCACGTCAAGTGCAAATAAAAACTAACCGAATGTTCTTTTGATTTGTTTCAAGAACATAACATGTTGACAGATCACTAGTTAGTTTCAAATGCAATAAAGGAGACATTAAAAAAAAAGTAAGTGCAACAACATGCACCTGCTAGTATCCTCTCAATTTTTAAAAATGGTGTACATGATACAGGAATTCCATAATGTGGCATGTAGAACCAACCTGGTTAAGACAATCCAATTTCGTTGACTCATATACAGCTATTTGTGTCTCATGGACAGCCAAAAATTGTATCTGATCTTGGTGAAATTGTACACGTGTCTCTGGAAGTGAGCTTGATGGTCGCCCACTTGGTATTGGCAGGAATTTGCATGCCCGTTTCTCCCATCCATCAGTGTTCCACACGATCAGCTGAAAATAAGGATCAGACATTACACAAAGTCTCTGTCAGATTTTCTAACATGCAACTAAGCTATTGGATGTGCCCCACACATGAAAAAAAGGCCATTCAGATTAAACTTGCCACAAGCTGCATCTGAACATACAAGTATCAAAAGTGTGTTACACCATTAGAGAAATTCTTCATGCTTATGTCACTTTTAGAGAGATTTCTTAGTCATCAGATATACCTGAGCATCAGCACCAGAGGAGACGAGGACATTTTGAGTATTCGAGAAAGCAAGACCTGTAATTCTCTTCTGATGTCCTCTTAGCTTCATCTTGACCTGTGAAATGTGATAAAAAAGAAGAAGATTATTCATCTAATGCTTGCATAAATTCATACACACCTCAGAGAAAGATCAACCTCATCCACTCGAACATTGTATATCTGGATTGTACTATCATCCATTCCTATAGCGATGATATTATTATCCTGTGGATGAAAGGCAAGGAATGTTGCTGCTGGTGGAGGTGGCATGAAGGTTGTCATTGTCTGTTGCAAGAAAAGAGAACTATTACACATCAAAGTAAACAACAAAAGGTAAGACAACAACATGATGCCTCTTTCACCTTAAATGTCATCATATTGAAAAGTGAGATTTTGCCCCCTGAAGCAGACATAACGTATGAATCATTTTTTGACAAGGCAAAACAATGAACAGCTTCTTCTGGATTAGTGTCATTTAATTCGTTTGTCATCAATATACCACTCGCTGGTTGCCAAAGTTGTGGCGATACACTGGAACTTGCCTACAGAAGAGGAGACTCTAATTACATATGAAATATGTGAAGGAAAAAAACAAAGAAAAAGAAACTCAGCAACAACATTACTTTAAGAATCTGACAGTACCTTTCCGGATGCGTTCCGGTCATTCTTCGGCCATTTCCAAAGTTTATGAATAGCATTCGATGTCAACGCCAGTATTGCATGCCCAGAGTTGGTATATATCAATCGTGAAACCTGCTATGATAACCAAAAGGCATACGAGATGAGAAGTAGGACAGAATGTGACACAGAAAAAATATACTTAACAGACAGCTCACATGCAGGTAGATTCAGACATTGCACTTAACATCAACAGCATAAGAAAGCTAATGATAAAGAACCACTTGATCGATTTAACTCTTAAATTTGTGTTTGAGATGGTATACCAGGCCTAAAACAATATTTGCCGTATTGTACGGGATTGGGCCGACTCGTACGAGTCGAGCCGACCCGATCCGCTGGCACAGTCGGATCAGACGATCCGGCTTGGACTGTCTCCGGATCGCAGTGACTGGAGCCGTATCGGATCTGACTTGTGCCAGATCGCATGATACAGGCTCGAGCTGCTGCGATCCGGTGTGAGCCAGCCCGATACGCTTCGAGTCGCTGCGATCCAGCCCGATACACACGGATCCGATACTAGACGCCCCTTAAATCCCCTTTCATTGTTTACTGCATTTCTGTTCGGACAAAAACGCAGCAGACGAAACACCTGCAGCCTTCTAGCCCTTCCCCCCTCTTCTTGCTTCCATTTTTCTTAGTGGTTTTGGGAGATCCAAGGGGTTTTCAAGCTCTAAGTTCAAGATTTTGTTGGTAGATCCCACCATCTGCAATAACATTATAGGAAAATTTAACAGAAAAGTTCCCATTCCTCTCCTACCACCATTTATTTACATCCAGCCTATAGGGGTTCGCAGCGTATCATTAAAGGAACAAAAGTAGCTTTCTAAACTTGCTTGGAAGTATCACAAAAGAATGAGTTGGTACATCGATAACACACAACGTTGATGAATTATTTGTGTCGAATGATTATCACATTGGATGCAAACAATTCATCCATTTTAAGTGTTTGCACATGCACAAATGTATATGGTTTTCTGATACTTCTATATACAAGGAAGGATAAATATGGAAGCGAGACAAAGGAATCTAATTTGAGTGTTGGGATCTAGTAGGTTATTTTTTTCCTTCAAATTATCCCAAACATTATGAGCATTTTTTTAGATTTTTTAGAAAGAATTTCATTTTTTTTAACTTGTTCATGCGCCATTTGAACAGGAAGGGAGCGTTGGGCCAGATCAGCCGATTAGATCAGTCTGGGTCAGATTGATCCATGCCCGATTCCCAATCCTTCCTCCCTTGTACTGTAGCAAATCTACCTAACCACATCCCTACATAGACCCTTTTCTTATATACCAAGTTTACACAACCACTTTTTGAGAAAAGCCAAATTGTAAGTGTCTGATGTTCACAATGCCATGCCCACCATTCACCTTGCCATTACATATTCTTCCCCCATTAACATCATGCTAGCTTCTATACAGCTTTATCATGCCAAAAGAATGTATTCTAAATAGACTCAAACTTCCTTGCCATTATCTTCGGAATCCTAAAAATAGACAACCAGTAAATAGGAAGACCATCAAGAACAAACTTGTAGAGCACCATCATTCCCCCATAGGAGAGGAGCCTGCCTTCCTATCCTACCAGTCTGGATTCAAACTTTTGAATTGTAGGCCAGAGAAAGAGAGGATGAACAAAGGGTGAGAGGAGAAACAGAGGTGGAGTCGGCTGCAAGCTAATCTCCTAACCTAAAAGAGCCAGCCGCAGACCTCTCTCCCCATTCATATTATTAGGACACATAAATAGAATTTGACAGTTTTACCCTTGTGTAACATGTAAACACCGAGCGGTAACTAAATAAAGAGAAAAAACATGTAAAAGACATAAATACCCTTCTACAACCTAATCTCCTAACCTAAAAGAGCCAGCTGCAGACCTCTCTCCCCATTTGTATTATTAGGACACACATAAATAGAATTAACAGTTTTACCCTTGTGTAACATGTAAACACCGAGCGGTAAATAAATAAAGAGAAAAAACATGTAAAAGACATAAATACCCTTCATTGCTTGTAGCGCAGGTTACTACCCCCTCAAGCTGAGCAAGTACAGTGACTCTCGAGGCCGAGCTTTAGTCAAAATATCAGTCAACTGTTGACTTGAACTGACAGAAGGCAAACACAACTCCCTAACATCAAGCTTCTCTCGAATTAAGTGTATGTCTATCTCATTGTGCTTTGTTCTATCATGCTGAACTGGATTGTGGATTGTTTGTAATATTGATAGCTGCCTTATTGTCAGAATATAATTTCATAGGCAGTTCAACTTTCACTGCCAAGTCCTTGAGTAGAGTTTTCAACTATATTAATTCAGCTACGAGAAACACTTGCTGCGTTATTTAATTTTAAAAATTTGCAATTTGTTTGGTGGGCCCCAACCTGACCTATATGTTTGTACAATCTGATCTTTGATCTGACAACCCAAGAAAAATCTGAAAAATAAAAAATCAAACCCAAGTGTTTTTTACTGTTCCTTGGACTCGGCTTTTTCTTTTTAGATTTTTTTTAGGTCGTCCAATCAAAGATCGGGTTGTACGAGCATGTAGGGCATAATGGGGCCCTCTAAACAAAATTTATATTTTTTTATTAAAAACATTGGCTGCCGGTGCAACAAGTGATTTTCATTCAGCTACATGTGGTGCCATAGCCCTATACTCAGCTTCAACACTTGATCTAGCACAAACAAACTGCTTCATAATTCTCCAGGACTAAGTTTCCACCCAACAAAGAGTATTACCTAGTAGTAGATCCCCTATCATCTTGAGAGCTAGCCCAAATTGCATATGTATATCCTTCTAGCCTGAGATGATCTCTTTTGGAGAACAAAAGAACTTTTCCAGGACAAAATTTTATATGCCTCGAGATTCTATTCATAGCTCCAAGATGTGACGTACAGGATGCATGCATAAATTGGCTAACTAGGTTCACAGCATATGCGATACCAAGACTAGTGAGGGAAAGATAACAGTAATTTTCCCACCAACCTCTGATACTGCCCCCCTTTTTGCCTCAGAGAGAAGATCACCATCTGCGCCACTCATTACATGATTTGTCTCAATAGGAGTATCTACAATCCTGCACCCAAGTTTTCCAGTTCCTTTCAACAAATCAAGCACATACTTGCATTGACATATATAGATCCCCCTAGTAGACCTGGTGACTTTAATACCTAGGAAGTATTTCAACTATCCCAAATCTTTGATCTCAAATTCACTAGCTAAATTTTTCTGCATGAATTCAATCTCTTCTTGGTTGTCGCCAATTACTACCATGTCATCAACATAGACAATCAAAATAGTAACCTCTACATCCTTCCACTTTGTAAATAAAGTGTTGATCTGCATTACCTTGTATAAAGCCATATCTGATCATAGTAACTCTAAATCTCTCAAACCGTGCTCTGGGAGACACTTTCAGTCCATATAATCAGTTTGCAAACTTTACCCCCTGTAATAATCCCTGGAGGTGGCTGCATATATACTTCTTTTACAAGAACACCATTTAGGAACGCATTCTTAACATCCAATTGACGTAATTTCCAAGGAAAATGAATTACCAATGAAAGGATGACTCTAATAAAATATAACTTTGCCACATGAGCCAAGGAAGGACTCTTGATAATCAACACCGTAGGTTTGTGTGAAACCCCTTACTACCAATCTGGCCATGAACCTCTCTACACTGTGATCAACTTTAAGCTTGATGATATAGACCCATTTCAAGCCCACAAGCTTCTCTCCCCGAGGAAGGTTAACAAGTTCCCAGTTACAATTCTTCTTGAGAGCATTCAAATTCTCTTCCATTGCCCTTACCCATCTTAAGTCCTTCATGACCTCGGTAAAGGTTGAGGAAATTGAGAAGGAAGATATGGCTGAGATAAAGGCCTGGTAAGAAGGAGACAAACATGAGTAGACAAGGTATTTGGATATCTGGTGTTTGGTGCACTCTTTGGTGCTTTTTCTCTCAGCAACTGGTTTATCAAGCTTGTTAGGTGACTGGCTTGGTTGCTGGTTTTCACACAAAACATCAACAGCGAAAGATGATTCTGACTCGAGAACCTTTACCAACTTCTTGAGGAGGAGGATCTGCAGGAGGCATCTTCACAGCCTCAGCCCCTTTTTTAGGTTGCTGATTTTCAACCTGCTGAACAGTGTTTTTTCTAATATAGTGCTTACCAAATCTCGCTGCTCCGTCTGACCAATCCCTTTATTGTGTTTGGTTTCACAAAAAACTTCATTAGTGGTACTAGCACTAGGAGTGTCATCCTGAGGAGGAGGGGAAGGAGAAGTAATTAATCGAAACATTTTTATTTTCAGTCCAAATTGATTTTTCACCATTTTTTCAAACACCTAGATAACCCTGAGCACTTCCTCTCTCCTTTTCATAGGATATAGCCACGTACAATGCAAAAAATCATCAATAACTGTAATAAAATAGCGATTTTCATCAATAGAAGGAATAGAAGTTGGACCCCAAACATCATAATGTACCAACTCAAACGGAGCTAAACTTTTATTAATAGATGAAGCAAATCGAATTCTACATTGTTTTGCAATGCGACAAACTTGACATTGAAGACACTTCACATCTAATTTTTGAATAACGAAGGAAACAAGACTCTCTTAATGAAGAGAAAGACAAATGTCCTAGATGCGAATGCCATAATTGAATTTCATTCAGCTGATGGGTCACATCAACGGTACTAGCAAACTAAAAAGTTTTAGCATGCTTGGACTAGAGTTGGTAGAGGCCCCCTACTTTACGCCCAATCCTAATGAACTATCCTATCCCCAAGTGCTGAAAGGTACAATTGTCAAGAAAAAAAGGTTTTAGAGTAATCTAAACATTGTGCTAAACTACTCACAGAAGCAACTTAATTGAAAGTTTGAGAACACGAAGAGCTGAGCATAAAACAGGGTAGACGTCAAATGGAATTGCCTTTGCCTGCATGGTGGCAAGAGTGCCTCTTCAACAAGGGTCACGTTATCTTGTCCAGAGCATAAAGTGTAGGATGAAAAGAACATAAGAGTATCAGTCATGTTATCAGTAGCCCCTAAATCAATGAACTAGGGAGTTCTACTGTGCTACGAAGCAACACTAAGTGCTACCACTTTGGTACCTAAAAGTGGATGAAGTGGAAGTATTAATGTTGGAAAAGAACCACCGGAAGTTGGTTATTTCAGAGGTAGAAAGTCCCATGAGGCTTCGTTGGCTGATTACACCACCCTCAGGGGTTGAGACTTGTGAAGCTCCTATAGGTTTGACTACAACTACTTTGCCTTTATCTTGTTGGTTCTTTCTCTATCTATCTTTGCTCTGATGAAGAGAGGGTAAGGGAAGAAATAAAGGTGGAGGAGGCTGCAACCTAATCTCCTAACCTAAAAGAGCCAGCCACAGACCTCTCTCCCATTTTATATTACTAGAGCAAACATAAATAAGATACATTATAGTTTTACCCAAATAAGATACATTATAGTTTTACCCAAATAAGATACATTATAGTTTTACCCCTGTGTAACATGTAAACACCAAGGGGTAAATAAATAAAGAGAAAACATACAAAAGACATGAATGCCCTTCATTGTTTGTGGTGCAAGTTACTACATGAATAATTCTCCAGTAGCCCCTAAAATGGAGAGCACTTGCAATCCAGGAAAGTGATTAAAGATTCTCCTAACTGACAATCCAAGATCAGTGTTGTCCTCCTCAAAGCCCTAGCTTCCATGTTCACTCCAATCAATTGACCCTTCTTAATGTTAATCTCCAAGCCATTAACCTCCTTTAAAAGCTCCAACCTAAGTCTGGCACATAGCATTATTCCTCAACATTGGGAAAAAAAAACATTTGCATACTATAAGTTTATGGCCTAGATCCCATGAGTGAAAAACTTGAAGGAAGCCTTCTACCAATGGCCTCTACCCTATCCCATTTTGCTCATACATGCACCACCAAGAGAAATCAAATGGGACATGGAATCCCCTTGATGGAGGCCTCTACCATAAATATTGTGAGGGTTCCCCATTCATGAGGACAATAAAATGTCACATGTAATGCAAGCTTTAGTTTGTTCTGCCCATCCATCTCCAAAAAGTTATGTTTGTCGTCACCTAAAATAAGTAAATCCCAATGCACACGATCATCAGCCTTCTCAAAGTCTAAGCTTTAGAACCATTCCCAGCTTTTACTGATACTTCATGATGAAGGGATTCATGGACCACCAAAAAGTTCTCAAAGTCTTAGCTTTAGAACCATTTCCAATCTCATGGCCAATATTTTACTATTGATCTTATAGAGCTCATAGAGCAGACTAATAGGACTCTACTCTTAGAAACAATTGGCCTTCCTTCTTTAGCATTAATACAAAGAGGTTTATCAATGCAGAGCATTTCTTTCCTAAAATTCCAACACCATGCTTAGAAGTCAAAAAGGAAATCCGTTGAGGCCCAAAGCCTAATCCCTAGCAAGAGCAAAGATTGTCTTCTTTATCTCTTCCCCTAAGAAGGGCAAGGAAAGTTCCTCTTCTCATCAGCTGTGAGAAGTGGAAGAAGGTCATCAGCAAGTTTTTGCCTCCAAGCATCCTCCTCAATAAACAATCTCGAGTAGAAAGACGTTGCATATTGCTTGATAGCATTCCCCTAGGTAAGAATCTAGCCGCTATCCCCAAGACATCTAATATGGTTTAATCTCCTTCTCCCTAAAGCAATTTTCCGAAAATACAATGTATTCCAATCACCCTCCTTTATCCACCTCCCTTAGACCTCTGCCACCAATGGATCTCCTTTAGAAGGATCTCCTCAAAATCAGTCTTGAGCTTGCCTCTGAGCTTCTTATCAATGTCATTAAGTAGACATACATCTAGTTGTGCCAGCATTCCCCCTTTGGCCATCTCACCAGGAAGTGAGCTGCTAACCCATATCGAGACAAATCATGAGCCAGCTTCTTCAGTTTTAAAGTCAACCTAGAGTTAGTTAAAATCTCCTGCCTTTGTTGAGTCCAAACTCTTGTCACTATATCTAGGAAACCATCCTATTTCAGCCAGTATGTTTCCATTCAAAATCTAGGTCTCCTTGAAGGCAGCTAGTCTTAAGTAGGGATTAGGGCTGTTACTTTGAGTAGGGCTGTAAATGGTACTTTGAGCTTTCAATCTGTTTTTGATACTTGGGAAATGGATACAAAAGTGTAAAAAATAAAATAAAATAAAATTATCTTCCTGGTACATGTGTTTCTGAAGTAGAACCTACTGATAAGAGATTGGATGCAGAAGTGAAACACTTATCCTACTTCCACCTTCTGATATGTATTTGATAATATATTACTTTAACCCTATATATGAAAAGTATTATAATTACATTTCCCCCCTACATAGGAGTCAGCCTGCAATGATAAAGACTTGAACTCTTAGCTCCAAGCTAGGTGGCTTGATTGGGTTAGGGAAGGTACTTCTATAGCAGGGGTCAGAGTCTGCATCTTCCCTCCCACTTTTTTCAATGTGGGACTAAACAAAAGGGACCCTATCCTAAAATGATGCAATGTGCACCGCATGGTGCAGGCTAACAAGTTCCATTATGCAATGGGTGGCAACACACGTTACATGCAGCTTGCAAGTTCCAATGTACACGGAAGAAGGAAATGAAAATGGATACTTCGTTCTCCACTTTCATTTATGCCTCCAAATCGGAAATGGAAATCCACTTCCATTTTTGATATTTCATATAGGAAATGGAAGACGAAAACATGACTCTGTTTCTATCTCCAACTCATCGCTGATCTTGAGCAAGATAAGCTTGAGATTGGAAACCATCCTTGCTAGACATAATGCCTCAAGCTGTGGGGAGTGGTCCCCCAACCCCCCCAGTCCGCAGTGACCAGGGAACAAGGTTAGCTGACTCAGTTGGTCACATCGACTCGTATCTTCCCAGATACGAATTGTATCGGTCTGACTCAGAACAACTCACACGAGTGGGGCCATTTCAGGCCAAAAAAAAAAATCACCAGATTCTTTAATTTTATGAATAATTATGATGTAAATAAACTTTTAAGTCCAGTGGTTTAATAGTGACGATGACTTAAAACTAAATTTAGGAGAAATAAACCTTATTAATCGATATAAAAGTGTAAATTATCCATAAATTGGAGAAAAAAGTCCACCAAGTTGCATCGAGTCAGGTTGAAATGAACTACATCCAACTCATGTGATAAGATACAAGTAGCATCAAGGCAGGTCAAGCTAGATTAAGGCTTGATTGAACGACTCAGCGATTGAAACATATCTATGTCCAGAAAGCACCCAGACATGAGTCAACTCCTATTAGTTGGACTGAGTCAGTCAGAGTCGGCAAACCATGCTAGGAACTTATTGGACTAGAGCGAAAATGGTCTTCCCTAGAACTAGACCTCATAAACAGAGCATTAGGTGTGTAGATGGTTCGATAAAAAGAAAAGGTGTATAGATGTGGGCTGCCTTAGAAATGAATTCTTCTTGGAAGTCTTCCAAGTCCCCCGTAGAAAGAAGCACCCCCAACCTCTCCTCTACAGAAGCTACAGCATTTAAGTGCCCTGTACACCAATGACATACACAAGTGTTGATGGTAGAGGGTGCATTCCTACGATAGAGTTCTCTTCACCTTGATTTGAGAGCCATCAACTTTGGGAAAAAAATGAATAAATCAATCACCTATATTACAGAAAGGAATAGATATCCAGTGTCTTCCGACCTGCCTTCAAACTTCTACCTACTACATTCCACAGCACCATGATGCCTCCGGACCTCCCCTTCGTAGGAGAAACCACACCGTTAGAAAGCCCAACTCCACGATCTTCCTCACAATGGCTTCCACATCTCCCTCACACTTGGATCCCATAGGCAAAGAATGTTCACCTTGCATCTTTTGACAAAATCCCTCACCACCCTTCTCGCTCCCACAAATGCCACACTCAGGAGATAGTCTTCCTTGCCTCAAGGAGTTGTCTGCAACACCATCCACCTCCCTGTCCCCTCCCTGCACATGTACCACTACCTTTTTCTTTTTTTCTCAAAAGATGTAGTTAATACCACCAACTTTATTGGAATTGATAAATGCAGTAACAACCAAGTGGGCAATGGTAAGATTACTCTGTCACTACCTTTTTTTCTTGTCCCTTTTTCTTGACAATTACCCTCCTTGGCATCTCTTGCAAACCCTATTGCCACCTGTTTTGGAATTTATAGAAGACACCTTTAAGCTTCCTTCTCAAGCCCATCCAAATATAGACCCACTTTTTTGCTACCTCCCTCACCTTTCCATCATAGCCAGAATTTCTTTGACCTCCTCCTTTCTCAGACATCCCATCCCCCTTGAACCAACCCCTTTCTTTAGGTGCTGCTCATCAGTCATCACAAGCAAGCTCCTCCTTGAGGGATGTGTAAACCCTCCGAGAGACTTGTCCTCGTCCTTGAAGTCTTCATTATTCCTCCCTGTCACACAGCATAACTGAAATTCCCTCCAGAGTGGAGAATTCTCCATGTTATAGCATTGGCAACTTGGGGTGAAAAGAATGCAAGGATCTTTAGGAGGAAGGCCAAGACCTATGAGAGGATGGTCTCTTCCATGTGCGATAGGGTGTGGGAGCAGATAAGGCTTCTACCATGATATGCACAAGCTAGGCTCATCCTTTATGGTTTTCTTTGGAGGGTTAGTATGTGACAACATCAGATTGGTGTGCTGCTTTTGTATGGAGGGATTTTTGCTAGCACAGTTATACCATACTTGCAAACTCCCTTTTTTCATTTAATAGATTCATGGTACTATCCAAGTCTGAAAATGAAAATCTTTTTTCTGACCATATAGTAAGTTGCTTCAGAAATTATCTATTTGTCATTGTTAATTTGTAAAGAAGATTCTAAATTGTTTTGATTGGATAATGCATACACCAACAGGTATTTTTCTCACAGCTTTAACCATCTGTGCACTAAGGCAGACTATACTTCAGAAGGCCTTTGACACTGTCAATTGGAACTGTATTCACAAAGCCTTAGGTCTTTTGGGGTTCAAACAAATATGGATCAACTGGATCATGAGTTGTATTTCAACCCCCAGGTTCTCCATCTTGCTCAATGGTCAGCCTTGTGGATTTTTCAGTAGCTCCAGAGGTTTGAGACAAGGAGATCCAATATCACCTCTTATGTTCCTTGTTGTAGGTCAGATCTTGAGTTCACTCTGGGATAAGGCAGCTGGTCTAGGTCTGATTGAAGGTTTCAACATTGGCAGGCATGGTTTTCAGCTCACACACCTTCAATTTGCTGATGATACCCTGCTGCTTTCTTCAGACAACCTTGGTATGTTGAGAAATTTGAAGTCCCTGCTGATTTTGACAGAAGCTATAACTGGGCTTAGTATTAACTACCATAAATCTGAGATAGTAGGAATCAATCTGGAGAAGGTCAAGTTAGACTGCATGGCTGAACTATTAAACTGCAGAGTGTCTCAATTTCCAATCAAATATTTGGGGCTCCCTCTATCCAGTGGCCCCTTAAGCTTAAAAGATTAGGATGTGGTCATTAAAAAGTTTGACCACAGGTTAGAAGGATGGAAAGCCAGATTTCTTTCTGATGGTGAAAGATGGGTCCTCTCTTTATCAGTTATTTCCTCTCTGGCTACCTATCATCTTTATATATTTAAAATCCCAAGAACTGTGGAAAAAATGATAGAGGCTAGGAGGAGTTCCTTCTTTTGGGGAGGAGGAAAGAGAGAAGGAAAAGGCCTCCATCTTATAGCTTGGGACAAAGTCTGCAGGAGCAAGAATCAAGGTGGGGAAGGTCTAGTCACTACTCATCATTTCAACAAGGCCTTGCTTGCTAAATGGTTGTGGAGGTTGGGGAAAGATGTGGACCATCTTTGGATCAAAATTGTGAGGGCCAAATACTATCTCAATTGTTCTAAATGGGAGTTGAATCCTTCTAGATCCTATAATCTGTCCCATATTTGGAGGAACATTGTTCACTTGCATAGTATGATTCTTCCAGCAACCAGTTTCATTTTGGGCAATGGAGATAATATCAGCTTTTGGAAGGACAAATGGCTCTCTAGTGTTCCTCTCTTTGATCAGGCTCCTAGTATTTACCACCTTCTTGATAATAAAAATGCTTCAGTGGCTCAGGTTTTCTCCCAAAACAATGATGTTCTAAGGAACCTTTCCCTCAGGAGAAACCCAACAGATTCTGAAATAGAGGAATTATTAAGAATTATCCATCAAACTTCAGGAATTCACCTCAGCAGGGGTCAGAAAGACAAAAGAATTTGGACTTGGAATAGCTAAGGAACCTTTTCAACGAAGACTCTTTCCACTTTTATACAAGATGGTGGAATCAGAGTATGGTGGAAATCCTTAGTTTGGTCCAAGTACATCCCAATCAAAATCAGACTGTTCCTATGGAAGGTGGTTTTGAATAGGCTTCCTACATCCCATAAATTGAAGAATATTCTCAAAATACTCTTTATGCGTCTTTTGTGCGTTGTTCGATGAAGATCAGAATCATCTTTTCTGTCATTGTGGGATCATCATTTTTCAGTGGAAAGTCACTTTCAAGACTCTAAATTTTCAGTGGGTGGAACCACTTGATCCCCTTCCTCTCATGCAAGGATGATCAGCTTTCTGTACAAACAAATCTGACAAAAAGATGTGGTCCCTATTCCTCCCTGTGGTCCCTATTCCTCCCTGCCATGCTTTGGTCCATTTGGTTAGAAAGAAACAACAGAAGATTCAACCAGGAGTTCAGAAACCCCTCCATAATTCTCCAAAGAGCCATTAAGTGGGTGAAAGACTGGGGAAGAGCATCAGGTATCTGGTTTGCCTCAGAAGGAGATATCACCGCTAGGGCTGCTGTATGGAAAAACCTCTTGTTTTGATCTCATTTTTCCTGAGGCACTGTAACTGTTGTTAACTTCTTCTTTACTTCCTTAGTAAATTAGAAGCTTAGGGTCTGCCTCTTTTTCTGAGGGTTTCGGGGTTGGCTTTCAGTTATGTTGTTCGGCCAGTGGCCTCGGACTCTGGTCTTCTTCGTAATATCTTTTATTTTCAATGAAATGTGACTTTAAGTCACCTTCCAAAAATAAAAAAAAGGCAGACTATACTTCAGCAGACATTATGAAACATCTGCAACTTGAGTCAGATACCGCAAATGCAAAAGACTTAAATGTACCCTCCATGTTCATTAACTTTGCTTCTTCTACTGCTATATTTTTTACCAAAATCCACAAAGGAAATCCTGTGCCCTTTTTCTAAAGCAAGGGTTGCAGAGTGGATGCAATCCTGGATCAGCTAGGTCCGATCCAATTTGGATTGCAAGTGGCCCAAGAGCAGCTGATTTGATACAATTTCAGTGATTCAACTGACCAATATGTTTTTTTTCTAATTAAAAAATGGATTAACTTTTTTCCCCTTAAATATTCACCATCTTGTACCCAGCAAACTCAATCAGCTGAGCCCGAAATTAGCTTGAGTCCAACAGGAAATGTGACCATTAAGACCATAAGCTAATATTAAACTCAATGCAGGCACCTTTATAGAATCACCTCTTGCAAAAGGCTAAACTTGATCATTTAAATCTGCAGTCCTTTAATTTAGAAAGAAAATCATACCTTATTTGCTGCTAAATTATCCGGTAGCCTCAAGGAACAACATTGAGAAGGTTCACTGACTTCAGTCTGCTTCCCTGGTTTGGCCTTCTCCAATGAGTCGTCACCAATCCTGGGTTTTACATCTACCAAACCTCGACTGTCGCCATTCTGGATACATTACCAAAGTAAGCAATCAACTAATGCACTAAAAAGTAACGATAATAAATAACAAAAAGAGCAGCTGGAATAAAAGGATCACCTCAGTCACCTGCAAACCTTTTTTTGTAGAAGATGGAGTATTACCCAACACACAAACTAATATGACAAATGATGCAGTAAAATTCCTACTCATAAAGAGAAATTAACTGTTTAAATTACCAGTCCAGCAATCTCTGCCACTGGAGCACCTCGATCGGGAATTGCAGCACTAGTTCCAGCTGCTGCACTAACAGCTCCGAGTGGGACCATGCCTGATGGCTGCAAGACATTTCACTGTTATCATCACAAACAATAACCAGATTAATAGTATGCACTGTTAAGTCTGTGGAGGGAATCACCTTAACCGCAACCTCAGATGAAGCCCTTGATGTGTCATATGGACGATTTTCAAGGCTATGCAGGAGACGGAGCCCATCAGCATTTGCCAAAACTTTTATGCAATTATCATTTGTTGATACAGCCAATAGTACTCCTTCCTTGCAGAATCGGATGCGAGGAGAGGCCTGGGAAATTAGGGCTTTCTGGTTAATTTGACTATTCTTCAGGAAGAGACTTAAGGAGGATCACATAGGCATTTGAATAACTAGTTACCGGTAATCCACCCCCTGCATCAGCAGATGTCAGCATGTTAACATTGTCCATGTCCCAAAATTTGATCATAAACTCATCACCAGCAGCCAAGAATTTGTTTTTAGTGGTATCAAACTGCACAACCCCCAAAGATCTCTTCCGGAAGCCCAGATAAGTTCGTCTTATGGATCCTTCACTTTCATTCCATTCCACGATGTGAGTTTCACCTTCTTTACTCGTTCCACAAGAAAACAGCCTGTAATTCATCCATGAAGCATGGGGAAGCAAATACATTAGTCTTAGCCAGCATGAAATTAATGAAAAAGACAATGAAACGATTCTCATCCAACACCTTGTCCCATCAGCACTGTACGCCATTGTTGTACAGCAACGGCCTGGTGCTTCATAATCAACTCTTGAACCCATGTTATCATATAACCATGCTTTGATCTTTCCATCAACAGATGTGGAGAAGATAAACTGTAGTGTGGAAATGAAATGTTTTAGATGGAATTAACTAGTTCTTTAAAGCTCCTAAAAGAAAGTTTAAGAACATAATCAAAAGAAAAATATTCAATTGTCTTAAGTTCAAGCAGAAAATGATCAAAAGGAACATTGTCTAACTAACTAAATAAATGGTCAATCAAATAACATTATACCTGTATGTTCTCCTTAAAATGAGGACATATAGAGTACACAGGCGCTTCATGACCTTCGAAAGTGTATCTCCTGGCACCAGTAACAGCATCCCACACCTGAGAAAACTATGGTTAAAAGGCATCTAAAAATCAGCAACATTAGCTGTATCTATTATAGTGCAAACCTTGATGGCTTTGTCATCTCCACATGTGACAATGCACAGCTGCTTGTTTGGTTGAGAAAAGGCAATATCATTAACACTGCCAACATGAGCATCAATCTGCATTGCATGTGAAATTGCACACACAAATGAATAAGGTGGCAGCAATGTTCTACATATACTTAGAATAACAATAAGTCACTAGCAAGATTTTTCAAAGGCTAAAATGGGGAAATGAAACTGGTGCATTGTATGAATTACAAACCTCTAAGCGTGGTGTTAGGTTATCACCTCCATGGTAGGCATATGTGTGCACAATGTGTTTGGAATATGCAACACCTGAATGTATGGACACGAGGGGGGAAGTTAACACGTAGCCAAATATTGTTTGTTACCTGCTGGTTTTAATTTCCTACAGCACTTTATAGTATACATTCCTAAAGTATTTCAAATTCCCCGAATGTTACTCAAAGTACTGCTACTATTTTCAGTTCAGAATCTTTCAGTTCACAATATGTATTAATTTTCATGTTATATAAAGTTGATGATAGGCTTAATTCTACCCTAAGAACATGATCATACCGAGAAGTGTGCCATCAGGACTCCACATCACACGATTCACAGATACAGAAGGGTCATTGACCAGTGCTTCCTGTTTGATCATAGAGAATTTTAATGAGATGGGCAAAAAAAACAATAAGCACATGACTGTTTGTTTTTTGTAAGTTACTCAAGAGGATGATACCTGTAAATTAACTGAACATGTAGCAAGGTCCCAGACCTTAAAATTTTTTAGGGCAAGTCTATCTCTAGATGCCAATTCCCACACAGAGATGTCACCAACATTTGTTCCAACTAAAATCAAAGGCCAATAATAAACATATATCAGAACCCAGAGAGAGAAAATACTGCAACCATTATAACCAAAAAGTACTGACATCAAATAAGTCTTTGCAACCATTATAACCCAAAAAACACTGATATCAAATAAGTCTTCTTAGAAGATAATGAGATTTTTCCTTAGAAATGTTCACATTACCAAGAAGATATGTTGACCGACTAGGATGAAAGTCCATGCTCATTACAGAAGAGCCCTGGGTTAGGGTCATGGCCACATTCTTTGGCAGGTCATCAGAAGTATACATGCTTGGTGGAAGACTCTGACCGGCATATCCAATGGGCAAAACATTAACCGGAAGGCTGACCTGTAAATACATAACGATAAGAGGAATTCATGAAAGCAAGAAAAATTGGCATGATTGTCAACTTAGAAAAGCTGCAGACTTTGGAGGTTCAATGTATAAAGAAGTAGGCAACAGACAATAGCAATTACAACTCTATCTAGGACACAGAAAATTCTCTGAGGAATAGAAAAATGCTGAAACATAGCATAATACCTCATCAGACATTCCCATCGGCCTCGATCTTTTCAACACATGTTCGGAGTCAGCTGATTGATAATCTATGGCTGGATTCCCAGTTGGGGTCCTCGGGCGCTTTAACATTGCCGCTACATGAAGAAAAATGATTCAGAAAAGGGGAGCTCACGCAAGGAAAGGTTCCTTGTACATGTGTATTACACAGTTCTTTCATATTACAATAGTTGATTAATCTTTGTAGAAGTAATGCCTTAGGTTCATGGTAAAGTGGGCAGTTGGCTTGAGGCCCACGCTTCACCTCAAGATCATGCGATGAGGGAGCATGCCACCCACTACACAGCTGAATAGAGCGAATGCTCCTGCACGCAACCAGCATGTGCTTTGGGCTTTGGGTTTGACTGTAACTCTGGGCCTACAGCATAGCTTACCTGTGAAACCAGGCCCAGTAGGGCTCTTCGCAGGGCCTCGTTGTGGACTTGTGCATCGGCAAATTAAAAGGAGAAAAAAAGGATTCACGAACTTTGTCATAGCAAGAAATCTTGTGGGGCAAGAGTTAAGTTTTACCTTTCTTGTCATTTCCTCAGATGCAATAAAACTGGTGACCGATGCCACTATATAATTTAATTTAACATAGATGTATATATAAACCCAAACCCATATAAAGTAGCAGTTTTTAAACTTCTCTTTTTTCTCAAAATTTAAATTTAGAAGGTAAATGCATACTGGGACAAGCAATATCCAAGAGAAGACAGCATGGCATGGCCTATGTTATTTCTGCGACTGAGAGATCCTACACCTTGTACTTCAATGTATGAATATTTATAAGGGGTAACCAACAGATGGTGTGTGGGAGACATTTGATTTGGAAGGGCTTTGTTAGATGAAAGTTTTACATATCTGATTCAGAATAGGGGTTTTAGAGTTCAGGATTTGTGATACATTAGGAACTGAGATAGCTGATGCGACTGTCACTCTTTGTATACACATTTTAAATTTTTTTGTTAGTGATTTGTGAGGGGAAAAGAAATCTTCTAGTTGGCATATATACTACTCTATTAGCAATAAAGGCTGTATGGGAAATGTTACACTAGCATTTGTCATCTTGGATGCAATAGTTTTGCTTTCAGTCCAAACTTGTGCAGCATTAACCTCCTGTTTCCTCCAAATATTTAGTCTCTTTCACCTTTACAAATTACTTTGCCTACTTCTCTTGAAGGAAGTTTTCAAAAATGTGGAAATGGTTTCACTATAAGAAAATTTCACAGAGGTACAGTAAGTTCCTTATAAACATTCTCAAAGATTCTATAAAACGTGGATAAGAAAATTAGAAATTGATAAATAGGTAAAGATGCAGCATGTGATTCATGGTTCTAGAAAGAAAGCAAGAAGGATTCTCATTGAAACGAATGGATTCTTAAAGACAGGGTCTCCAATCAAGGATAAATGACACCGTGCATGGTGTTGTGCCTATCGCATAATAATTTTACACATGCCTCGAGACAAGTGGAAGTGCAGCTTCATCTATAATGTTGCTTGAAAGCCATCTTACCTGCATTTGCAGGAGAAGATAGACCCATTGGTACCCCAGAAACTGCAGGATGGGGCACAGTAGAAGTATTAGCCATCCATCCAGTGAGGGATGCTGGGAGGGGTGCTGGAGCCGCCTGAAATGGCTGAATAAACATTGAAATCACATGAATTAACTAGCCAAAGTTCAACCGTGAGCACAATGGCAGGCATTGTCTTCACTTACCATTTGAGCAGCCATCTGTGGAAACGGTGCTGGTTTTGGAATTGCCCCCATGAGGGGATTAGCTACAGGGGAGGGTGCACGAGCACCATTCTGCTGCCCGCAGGTATGGTCAACAAAGAGGGTCTTGATATCAGGGTTCGGTCTGGGATTCTTACAGAGTTGGTGTTGCCAATTCAAGCTACATGATCGCATGTAACATGAACTGATTAGTGATTAGAATGAGTGTCCAAGCAAAAGCATATGTGACAGCCACACAAACATGATACCGACCTCTGATTAATAAGTGTCCTCAGCCGTGAGTTTTTGAGGGATGGGAGCTGCAGTTTCTCACGGAAAAGTGGGTTCGCCTCAATCAACTTCTTGAGCTCAGTGAGCATTATGGTCCTGGCAGACTTAGTGTCCCCATACTTTGAGAGCTGTTCATTCTCCCTGGCAATTGAATAGGGGAAACTCATCAGTGAGAAAGGGGAAGAGAAGGTCAATTAATGCCGCTCATGAATTTCCCACCACAATACCCCTTGGTGGGTCGAGTGGGACAAAAGGCGTTGTTTCCAGAAAATACCTGAAGTTCTCTAGGGTGAGGAGCTGGGTGATCTCCTTGAAGAGATCATCATTGAATGCTGAAAACACCTTCAAGTCCTTCACTAGTATCTCAACTGCTTTCGTCCGGTCGTGCCTGCCATTGCCAGTCACACACATGCAACAACCAGGAAACCATTCAGACAATGTAGACAACAGAACTGAAGCAACCACAATGTTGGCGACGAGAGAACCAAAAAAAATTGTAGAACCGGGAGCGGCAACCGGCCGTGGCATACTTGTCTAGGGCCTCAAGGTACTTCTGCTTGCGGATTTCGAAGAAGATCTTCATGGAGTATCGGTTGTCGTCGACCTTGGTGAAGCCTGAGAGGTACCTTTCCACCTCCTCCCACTCCCCGGACAGCACCAAGTCCTCGAAGTACTTCATGTTGAAGAAGAACCCCGACTCCTGCTCCAACCTTTAAACCGCGTGACACAAAAACACAGCCGCATTGAGACAAAGAGTTGCAAGAATTGCCGGAAAACCATTCACATCAATCAGATATTCTACTCCATATGAAAGAAAAAAAATCGCAAAAAAGAGAAAAAATCGAGAAAAGAAGGAATCCACAGATAATTTACTTACTTGTGGACAGTCTCCTTAAATTTTTCCTCGTCCAGGAACTGAAGAATGAGGAAGACAAGCTCCCTGCTCAGATTAGACATGGTGGCGCCCCCAACCCCCCCAACTCCGGCGAGCACCTTCCCTCGCGGATCAACCCCACGCCGGCGCCACCTCCGGCCGCGCCAGGAACAGATTAACGGGAGGTCAGACGGTGGACGACCACCACCAACAACAACAACCCTCCTCGTTCTGCTCTGCCGCCGCCGCCGCAGCAGCCGCAGCCGCCAAACCCTCTCAAAGACCGACACCAACCCCCAACGCGATGCCGAGCCAGAGATCCAGAATCCTCCCTCTCATGCTGATGCTCCTCGGCCGCCGCCGCCGCCGGTCCCCTTCGGGACCAATCGATCGGTGGAGGAGCGGGCGAGGGAGAACCCCAGAGAGAGAGAGAGAGAGCGGAGTGGGAGGGACGGGAAGGGTTTGGGCTAAAGGGAGAAAAGAAGGCACAGAAGAGTGAGAAAGCTAGAGAGAGAGAGAGAGAGAGGAAGGGGGAGGAGGGCAGAAGAATTGTGTGAGGTGAACGGGTGTTGGCGGTGGTCTTCTTCCTCTTCTCTCTCTCCCTCTTGCTGTTTCCTTGCCTTCTTCACCCTTTTCCCCTCTTAAAATACGGTTCGGCGAAGAGAGAGAAGGGAGGGCTTCAATGAGTCTGATAAGAGGACCAGAGTACGGCTGTTATAACCTATTGTACGTTGATAAGTCGTTCCGCTTATCTCCTCTCCGTCGCATCGGACAATTTACTTATCGCTCGGTGGGGAAGCCGGGGGCGGGTGGTGGGATGATGGCGTGGGTTTGAAGGATTCCGATGTTTCCGGAAGGCGCGGCGCGGGCGCGGCGCACTCGGTGCAGCGTGTTGGACACCTATTCCGTTTGCAACGCGACCATCGCAGCTCGAGTCCCAGCGGGACTCAGGTGCGGAATTCTCACGTCCATTGGGCGTAGAAATCTCGCCGGTGACTGTTGTGAGTTTATTATCCTTTGAGTATTCTCGACCGCATGCGGAATCGATCTTTTATTTGTTTGAATGGGGGAACGGATGCCCAAATCAACTGGATTACTGTCCAAAAAAAAAACGACACAACAGGAACAAGAGATTGTGTACATCGGGTGTCTTGCGCCGCACCAATAATAGGACGCCACATTTTCATTGTGACGTTTTCATTGGATGTTAACAGTAACCAGCTAAATAGAGGTGTTCACTATTCGGTTCAAACTGAAAAATCGAATTGAACCGAACCAAAATTACAGTTTGGTTCGAGTTGGAACCCTTCTCAACCCGCAGAACTCAAATCACAACAGAGACAAGAGATTGTGTACATCGGGTGTCTTGCGCCGCACCAATGATAGGATGCCACATTTTCATTGTGACGTTTTCATTGGATGCTAACAGTAACCAGCCAAATAGGGGTGTTCACTACTCGGTTCAAACCGAAAAATCGAATCGAACCGAACCAAAATTACAGTTTGATTGTGTACATCGGGTGTCTTGCGCCGCACCAATGATAGGACGCCACATTTTCATTGTGACGTTTTCATTGGATGCTAACAGTAACCAGCCAAATAGGGGTGTTCATTATTCGGTTTAAACCGAAAAATCGAATCGAACCGAACCAAAATTACAGTTTGATTCGAGTTGGAACCCTTCTCAACCTGCAGAACTCAAATCAAACCGAAAATCAAAACAATTCATATCTTGCATAACACTCCTACCCAAGAAATCCAGAAGGCCACCAAACATCGGGTGTCTTGCGCCGCACCAATGATAGGACGCCACATTTTCATTGGATGCTAACAGTAACCAGCCAAATAGGGGTGTTCATTATTCGGTTTAAACCGAAAAATCGAATCGAACCGAACCAAAATTACAGTTTGATTCGAGTTGGAACCCTTTTCAACCTGCAGAACTCAAATCAAACCGAAAATCAAAACAATTCATATCTTGCATAACACTCCTACCCAAGAAATCCAGAAGGCCACCAGACGTGCCGCGGACAGTATGTACCACTCAATACACTTTTATAAGGAGCTAAAAATGCATAGATTCACAGTACCAGACTAAAATTTTACCCTCAGGTGCAGCACCCTAGTACACGTGTTCCTTCACTTCTATTTAGACTTACATCGGGAGTTTTTAGAATCACGTTGCCAAGAGAGATTATAAATGGAGTGGGTAAACCCTTCCACACCGTTAGGACCCGGTCATGTGTGCTGGACGCCGTGGTCCCAAGTTGGCCCAATAGGAATACTCAATTAACAGGGATAATGGGGTAGGCAATTGGGCCTGGCCCAAAGAAGTTGGGTGCATGATTTTTTCTCCCAAATGAACGTGAGGTCCAAAACAGTTTGAACTGAACCAAACTGAATTAAACTGATTTTTTTCGGTTCAGTTTGGTTCGATTTTTAAGAGTTGATCGGTTTGATTTAATTTGAAAATTTTTCTCTCTAAACCGATTTGACCCGAATCGTGAACACCCCTACAGCCAAAGGAGAAAGAAAAAAAGACGCCTAAGCCACGAACCAACGTCCGTGAGGGGGGAGAGAGAGAAGGATGGAATTGGAAGGGAACACTGGGCAGTAGGGCTACTGTCATAAGACTCATAACCCAGCAATCCAACGTCCTCCTTGTGAATAAAATGGTACAGAATAGCTTTTATTATGTTTGAATTATATTTGTTTTCATTCAGATATTTTAAGATTAAACAAACACTAAAGAAATTAATATTTACACTTATTCATTTCAAGCTTTGCAATTGCATATGCCAACATTTTTAGATAATAGGATGCGGCAAAGGGTGTTGTTTTAATATGTTTATTTTTACTGAACTTAGGTAATATTTCGCAATATATTCTAGGATGATTCCAATCATTGGGAGTGTTGGATAACTTCACTATGTTTTTGAACAATTGAAATTTCTTCAACTTCTTTGCCAACTCAATCTATAACATATCTTAGAAGCCACAATTTTCTTTTTCCATATGGTTTAAATCTCATTCGGTCCAAGTTATGTTGTTCGGTTTTTGCTTGTGTTTCGATGGCTTCATCCGATCTAGCTTCCTCATTCTCATTTCTCAAGTACACGTGTGCAGGACTCTAAGTTTCAATGCCTCTGTCTCCCCCCTTCAACCAGGTTTCCAGCATGCTTCCATCTCCTCTTCCGGCTTTTATGTCTCTTTGTGTCCAATATGTTCGGCAGCTTGGCTTCCTCAATCACCTCCTTCTCCATCCCTTCTCCCTGGCTCTCCACTGTGCCCCATGTTTCCACTATTTTCTTCTCACTTGATGACACTGTCATGGAGGGCACTTACCTATTGACAAGAAGGTTGATTCCTCAACATTTTGGGTGTGTTCACCCTCACCAGCCTGTTGACAAGATGTTATCTTGGGTGTGTTCACCCTCACCTGTAGGTGCTATCTTGCCCCAACCCTGTAAGTATGCTAATAGCAAGTCTAAATGAATCCACGGTGTTTCATTAGATTATCTAATATATGTGATAAATCTTAATCCTTGTATATATATACAATCTTTTATTTTGTCATTTTATAGACTTATTTTGAATGTATGTAAAGATATTTTGTAGGTTAAATCATTCTAGATCCTCGAGATCTATCTAATTTTGCCTTTTTATTTTCCTCTATAAACCTTGTCATCTAATTGTAGTTTTTTCTTTCTTCTTTTTTTTTTTTTGCAAATCAAGAATACTAACGATACTAGGAACCAGCATTACAATGATTGATGTCTCCCTATAAGGAGGAGAGAATGCAAGGAAATAGGGGATAAATCCATGTAACTGCAGATTTAGTCTTGATGGCCGCTTTGGCCAAATCATGAGCTACACAGTTACACTCTCGAGGGGAGTAGGAAATAGTGATCCTATCCAAGGGAGAAATGAGATAGATACAATCCTGAATGATTGTAAAACATTTCCAAGACAGTTCAGAGAGGCCGTTGATAGCTTTGATGATGGCAGCCTCATCACTTTCAATAAGAACTGGACACTGATATGTTAGAGCTAGTTTGATACCAGCAAAGATGGCTCTAGCTTCACTGATTTCGGAGGAGGAAATAGCACCAAGAATGGTTTGGCAGTAAAGAAGAGCCCCTCTCTCATCTCGGGTAACAATGCCACTAGCGCTGAGATTTGGATCAGTAGCTCCATCCACATTATTTGACATAACCAGGAAGAGGAGGGGTCCAGAATGCTTTTGTCTTCAAAGTTTTCTATAAGAGGGTTTGGCCAAATGTAGAGCTCCAAAGAAGAGCATCTTTGCTTGTAGCCTCCAAAATGTGCAAAGGGTTGGAAGAAATGCCTTTAAGGATCCGATTGCATCTAGATTTCCATAAGTGCCAAAGAATGGAGATTTTAAGAGCCAAATGAAAGCAATCCTCCAACACTGACAAATTTGAGGATTTAATCCAATAGTGAATGGTTTCATGAAGTGGACTGGAGATCATGTCAAATCTCAAGCTGAATGGTGAAGCAAACCAGACTACTCTGGCAGTATTGCAGTGAAATAGGATGTGCTCAATATTCTCAACCTGACAGGAGCAACTTGGGCAATCTTTGTCGACCCACTAGAGGATTCTGGTCAGTCTAGCATTAGTAGGAGTGACATTATTGAGAGACATCTAGAGGAACATACAGACCTTCGGTGGGATGAGTTGACTAAACTTCCGATCCCAAAGTTGTTTCCAAAGATCCTGATTATAAGAAGTGCTAACCAAATCTTGGTCCTGGAGAGTACGATAAGCGGATTTGGTAGTGAGCTGACCATGAGGAGTGGGAGTCCAAATGAGAATGTCATTTACCAGCGAGTTGATGGGCAAATGAATACGCTTGATAACATTGATGGAGTCATGATCAAACACAAGACTGAGCAATTGGAGGATAAGATTGTGATCACTATAGCTTCTAGGCAAATGAAGAACAGTGGCATAGGGGAATCTGAGTTTCCACTGGGGGTTGACCATAGCTCTATCCAGGCGTTCGTGAATTAGGAATTTGGCAATTCTCTTATTGGTCCAAGTATAAAGGGGGCCATCGAACCCGAGATTGATGAGACTAGCATTCATCATAAACCTATTCAACTCCGACAGCTGAAAGTTAGTTGGAATGTTGCCTCCACGTTTATCAGAGCATTTGGAGATGCAATTAAGGTCACCAATTAACACCATAGGAGCAGACAGTGAGTGCATTTTATCCAGGAGATCTAACCAGAACTGCATTCTACATTTCTTCGAAGGAAGAGCATAAATACATATCAGGAACCAAGAAATGTTGATATCAGCATTGTCAACTTGGGCAAGAATCATATTCTCATTGCTATTAACCACTATAAGGTCTAAATCAGATTTCCACCAGAGAGCCATACCCCCCCCCCGCATGACCAGCTGGGTTGACCAAGTGAAAATTGGTGATGTTCCTGCTGTTAAAAAGGTCAATGGTCCTCTATTTTTGCATTTTGGTTTTTGACAGAAAATAAACATCAAGATTGAGAAAGCGGTTAAGTTGATCCAGGTAGGAACTAGCCTTGGCCCCGCCTAGGCCACGACAGTTCTAAGATAGAATTTTCATTGATGCTTTGGCGGTGACTTAGGGTCCACCGCCTCGAGCATGGGTGCTTTTGTATTATAGAGGGGGAAATTGGTTCAAGAGACATGGGTTTGGATGTGGACTTTATTTATAGCGTTTGGGTTTGATGATGGGGATGTGGTTGAAGTGAGGTGATGGGGAGGTAGGAAGATTGATCAAAGAAGTTTTAGGGGCCTTGGGTGTAGGCTCATTGGCCCATTCCAGTCTACGTTTAATAGCTCTAGAGGAGTTGACCAATTCAGTGGGTGAGAGTATGGAGGTAGAGGTTGGGGGAATATTAAAAAGCTCGTGGGCATCCAGTTGATTGATGGAGAGGACTAGGATAGCTACTAGGTTGTCCGAAAAGTTTGAGGATTGGTGGACAATGGTTTGTGGTGGAGGCATGGTATTAATGAGTGTGGGTGTTGGCAGGATGGCGATAGAGGAGGAATGATTGGTCTGGGGTTCTGTTATGGCAGGGTTAGGTGTAAGTTGATAAAGGGGTGAGGATTGCTTGCTGGTAGATGGGGGTTCGAGGAGGTACTGGTTGAGTGTAATAGGGTGAGGTGGGGTAATGGGAAAAGCAGACTAGTGGAATTCATACATGACTAATTGGAGGAGTCCTTCATCAGGGTGGGGGGGAGACTTCTCTGGTTCTGAGATTGGGTTCTCCGGCTGGCGATCGCTAGAGCTGGAAACGTATTCTGAAATGAGAAATCTGCTGGAGACTTTGAGGCACTCACCAAATTTAAACTGTATAGCTTGCTCCATTTTGGCTTTCAGTTGCAAAGAATGGCAAGCTTTAATTGATCCTTTAAGATCAGCAAGATCAGCATAGAAATCTGCCTCATGACCAACTTTCTTGCAGAACTTACAGTAACTCGGAAGCCTCTCATAAGCAATTGAAAATTTCTTCTTGATATTGCCTGGGAGAGTGGCAAAACATGCTACTTAAGTGGAAGGTTGACATCAAGCTTAACTTTAATGCGCGCATGGGTTCTACATCCCTTAATATTCTCAAGGATGGGATTGAAAGAAGATCCAACTTGCTTAACTAATGAGGTCACGGCCTGTATAGTTAGGAATTCCTCCGGGAGGTCGTAGATACGCATCCAAAGCTCACCATGGTGGGGATTGTATTCAGAGGGAGAAATTCCACTTTTGGCTCTCTCAATCATAACCATATCATTGTTGTAAAACCATGGAGCCCGCCTAAAAACTTTTTCAATATCTGAAAGATCTGAGAACCTTACTAGAAATTTGTTCTGTGGATAATCAAGCATCGCCCATGGTCCTCCTGGGTTCCAAAGTTTGGTGATCTATTCTTTAAGCCCTGCTGGTTTGATGCTAACATCTGAGTGGACTTTAATCACTGCTGCATATTTCCACCTCTCAGTACCTCTAGATTCTTCAGGGTTGAGGGGAGTACTATTCTATTCTTTTTCCTAGTCCAGCATAACTCTGAACTTACTTAAGACTTCCTCTTCCTGTGAGTTAAGAGACCATATCTCCTGGATCCATAGTCAGTAAAAGAAAAGCAGGGACTGCGGGGGTAGGTTAGAAGGTGGAAAGAGGGGAGAAGATAGAGAGTAAGTAGTAAATGTAGATCGGGATCGGGGAGGGGCGAGAGGAGGGTTGGGAAGGAAAGATGGAGGGAAAGGATTTAAATGATGGTTGGCCGGTAGCTCGCCCTGTATAGGGATAACCGACAAAGGGGAAGCAACAAAGATGGAATAAGAAAAGGGTTTAAAGTGGCAAACTTACCGTTAGGGAGGGAGCGAAGGAGTACAAACCAAGCGGAAGCTGCCGAACGGAGATGATGAAGATGAGATCCAGAGGCTGCACTGATGGCAAGGTTCTAGAAGCACCACAGGGGCTTTGAGCATTCCAGACGTTCAAGCGAACTCTGATCCCCCTGTTTTTTTTTTCTTTCACATGTGATTGTTACTACATCTAGAAAAAACACTGATGTTTTGATGTTGTTGGGCATTATGAAGCATGTGCTGGACTTCATCAAAAGTTCTAAGAGTCAAAGTTAAAGGGAGAGCTAGAAATCCTATGCATCAATTCCTCAACAATATCTTTTTTAGCCTCCCTTGATATCCTTTATTTATGAGTGTTGGTGCATTGAAAGTCTGAATTCCTCTCTTGTATCTTCATGTAGGATCAAACTAAAAACACGCAAAGATAATTTTTATCTAAAAAAATAGATATTATAGAGTGAGACTGGATGGCAAAGTTAATATGCACCATCCTTTTAGTAGTAACACATAGAAGTGGTTGATGATTGGATAGGTATTAATTCGGATCTATCTTCAACTCAGAAATATGTCTACATAGACTACTTGTAAGGACTGAGGTTTCGAATCCGGTTATCGGGTCAGTTTCGGTGTAGGACCCCTTAGTTTGAGCCCTTGTGGGGCTGAGGCATGGGTTCTTTTTTTGCATCGAGCTTACGAGACGCGATTTGATAGGCGTCGGCCTAGGGGGACGCCATTTAGGAGCCATGCTGGGGTGCCACGTGGGTGAGCGTTGGGACGCTAGGGTACGGTCCCGGTCATATCGTCTGAATGACGTTTTGAACGGACGACGTGATTCAAACATCTGCTAGAGTATGGCCCACGTCCTTTCGTCTGAACGACGTCTTCCTAGATAAACGCAATTTGGCGAGTTTTAGTTGACGTTCTGAAGCCCTCCTTCCTTTCCCTCATTCTCTCCACTCCTCTCTCTCTCCTCCCCCTCCTCTCCGAACGGCTCCGACCCCCTCCTTTCCTTCCTCTCCTCATTCCTCATCTTCCTCCACTCCATCAACCTCCTACCCTTCACCACTACCACCACTATCTCCTCTGCGGCGCATTTCTCTCCAGACGCGGTCGACATCCCAGTAGAGTAACGGCGTCCACGGCGGTACCGACGGCGGCTCGTGGCGTGGCGGTTCAGCGGCTAGGAGCAAGGAGGAGTTCAAGAAACCAGTAGGGTGACGATCCTCGCGATGTTTTGTTTCAAACCATATTTTTTTCCCACTTTAGAGCATGTTTTAGGTGGTTTTTGGGTGAAAATGCTCGTTTTATAGAATGGGGAATGGTGAGTTTTAGAATGGTTATTTGGATTATCCTCCTCCTTCTTTATTTTTTTGGGTGTTTTAGGACGGTTTTGAGAGGAGGAAATCCCATTTTATGGCTCGGGGGAGGCCACAGGAAAATCATGCTTCATGCGCTAAATGGCGTCGGGTCAGGGCGACGCCATTTGTAAATGGTGTCTATCATGGGCGACGTGATTTAGGCCCAGATGCCAAAGGGCAGTTCGGTTTTCAGGTGGTAAATAACGGCACGACCAGGTGACGCCATTTAAATGTCGTCAACTATGGGCGACGCTATTTAGGCCCATCTCCCGATGCCAATTTCCGCGTGAACCAGTTTAAGGGTCTTGAATGATGTCGGCCACGGACGACGCGATTCAAGACAGAACCCCATTAATTCATGCTATTGACATGTGTTTACATTATTAGATAATTTGATTAAATGCATGCTCGATAACGTACTTCGATGACGAGGATTTCTACGTGATCGGATCGCATTGTGTTGCATTTTGTGCGATCGTGGACCTAGAGTGACAGTTGTTAGCGCTTAGGCGCCCTGTGTCAATGTGGGGGTGACACGGCGCCGGTGTGGGATTAGTAGGGTGACGCCTAGAGAGATGGTCACCTGGTGTTCCCCGGGGTATAGCTAGTACCGGTATGGGGGTGGTACATTTGGAGTGTCACTCGTAGCTGGGGAAAGCAAAACCACCTAGAGCTAAACATGCCGGAGTAGCCAGTACGCTATCCGAGGGGTTTTTGTTTGGTCCAGCGGGTCGGTGTTTTCCGCGTTCGACTGCGTAGTTTGTGTGTTTAGCCGACATGCTAGTTGTGTACTCCGTGGTGGAGTGGTTTCAAAGTTGTGCATGTTGCATTTACAAATGCATGCGTTTTATATTGGAATTTGAGAATCTTTGGGAGTTGTATTTACTACTTTACTTATTTAATTGCCTATATTTGTGTTGTTGCACTTGTGGGTGCGTGAGTGGGTGGTGGGGATCGAAGGATCCCTACTGAGTCCATTTCAATGAGACTCACCCGTGTGGTTTTCAGGTGAGGGTTCCAGACAGGCGTAGCGCGGAGGGTTCCGTCTTAGGTTGCGCACCAGCAGTCACTCTTCTGAGGTATACCCCGATGTAGCTGTTATTTTCCTTTAAGGCATGTACGCTTAATTATTTCTTTTCAGTTGGATTATGTAATTGTTTGCTGAGTCGAGTCGAATTGTAATATATTTTAATTCTTGTAGTTCCTTTAAAATTCGATGTGATGTGGAATGTTTAGCTTAGTTTATCATTTATTTTCCAGACTTATTGAGATCTTGGCTTGGCTCTAGTTTTTAATAATTCGGTACCCATAGTAATCGAATCCTCGATTATAGGGTGGCGGGTTGTTACACTGCCTATGGAAGCACAACTTTAGTATCATCTATTGTTATTGGGATGGATTATCCACACTGGTTTTCTTTATTATTGTAACTGTTGAGGAAATCGGATCCAGTCTCATACTCGAGTACGAAATATCCAGCACGACAATCCGCCATGTGCCTCATCAACCAATCGGGGACCAACACCTATCCGGGTCGTTAATCTCACAATGCCAAGTCCAACTACTTGCTTTGCTTAAGCAACCTATAAAAGGACACAAGTGGTTTGTCTAAAGAAAGCTCTATGGTTCTGCTATTCCACTTCTTGTACCTTTACTGACTTAATCATCAGAGTGGGACCCCCCAAGAGATCTCAGGACCCATTCTCACCTTTTTGTGGGAATAGGATCTCCAAGCGAGAGTGACCAAAGGTATATCCAAAATCGACTCTCGGATCGGTTAAGCAAAGCAGGTAGTTGGACTTGGCCATGTAGGATTAATGACCCAGATAGGTGTCGGTCCCGGATTGGTTGATGGGGCACATAGCGGATTGTCATGCTGGTTATTTCGTACCCGAATATGAGACCAGATCTGATTGCCCTAACATTTACAATAATAAAGAAATCCAATGTGGATAATCCATCCCAATAACAATAGATGATACTAAAGTGGTGCTTCCACAGGCAGTTTATGTAGACAAATTTCTGAGTTGAAGATAGATCCGAATTAATACCTATCCAATCATCAACCACTTCTAGGTGTTACTACCATAAGGATGGTGCATATTAATTTTGCCATCTAGTCACACTCTATAATATCTATTTTTCTTTTGAGATAAAAATTGTCTTTGCATGTTTGTAGTTTGATCCTACATGAAGATACAAGAGAGAAATTCAGACTTTAGATGCACCAATACTCATGAATAAAGGATAACAACAGAGGCTAAAAACGATACTTTTGAGGCATTGATGCATAGGATTTCCAGCTCTGCCTTTGACTTTGGCTCTTAGCACTTTTGATGAAGTCGGGCACATGCTTCATAATGCCCACCATCATCAAAACATCAATGTTTTTTCTAGATGCAGTAGCACTTACATGTGAAAGAAAAAACAACAGTTAGATGACAAGGTTTACAGAGGAAAATAAAAAGGCAAAATCAGATAGATCTCGAGGATACATAACGATTTAACCTACAAAATATCTTTATGTACATTCAAAATAAGTCTATAAAATGACAAAATAAAAGATTGTATATATACAAGGATTAAGATTTATCACAGATACTAGACAAATGAAACATTGTGGATTCAATTGGACTTGCTATTACCATACTTACGGGGTTGGGGCAAAATAGAACCTACAGGTGAGGGTGAACACACCTATGATGCCATCTTGTCAATACGCAAGTGAGGGTGAACACACCCAAGATGTTGAGGAGTAAACCTTCTTGTCAAGAGTAAGTGCCCTATGTGACAGTGTCACCAAGTGAGAAGCAAATAGTGGGAACATGGGGCACAATGGAGCGAGTGAGATCCAGGGAGAAGGGATGGAGAAGGAGGTGATTGAGGAAGCCAAGCTACCGAAGATATTGGACACAAAGGGATGATATAATTGGATGGCCTCAAAGTCAATCTTTGTACATTCTAGTTCATAATATTAATAAAGGCAATCATTTATTCATTTATAATTCTCGCAAATTAACTATCATAATGAAGGTCCATAGACAAGTGTATAGGATATTGAATCATGATGAGATCATGATAGTGAGATCAATATTCTTAGTCACTTATCTTTAACAGTTCTCGATCATAGGATATTTGAATTGGACGTTAAATATTCGATAAGATCAACACAAGTTATTTCTGCTCATATGATGAGAGTGAATGATCTCGCATTCACTTGTGTGGTGACACTAAGACAAACTTGTAGGTGCTCATTAGAGAATGAGTTCACTAAACATATCATAATTAGAATTCCTGAATGGTCATTATATCTAATAGTCAACCAGGGAATTCAATCGTTGCAGGAGCGCAGTTGGTCCTTTGACCTGAGTTACCAATGATACCTTGCTTGTAGACCATTGTGACTTGATTCTCTGGCTTGTGGACTTTAACCATTAAGTCCACGATAGTCAGTCTCTCAGACACAATGGAAAGCTTGCGAAGGTAATTGAGTGAACAACAGGGGATCACTCATTCTTGGTATATGACTGGAGAGAGAATGTCCTATGGATGTGTACACTGAAATCCCTGGCCATGGTCAACTGAAAGAGATGTTTTTCTAGAAGTTAACTGAGTACTGGAATCCATCAAAATAATGCGATAAAGGGTTTGACTGTAAAACCATACCCTTGTGTTATTGGGACATTAGATGAGTGAAGGATTTTATCTGTGCGGTATCTGCAGACGAAAATGTTTAAATAAAAGGAACAATATCCCTTATATCTTCTGGGATTATGAGGTAATGTTTGGTGCCGTTTCTGATTAGAAGGTCAAGTGGATTGATCATCGGATGATAAACCACTTATTTATTGAATTAATTATTTAACATATGATGTTTAAATAATAATTAATAAATACTAAACTTAAGAATTAGTTCTAAGTTTAATGGGCCTGAAACCATACTGATATATGGGCCTGGAGGGTCACACACATAAGAGTTCTCGTAAAACGGTGAGAGATGTTAAATATTATTATTATTTAGGTTTTTGTGAAAAGCCGCAGGATAAACATGAATATCTAAATGGAGAATTATCTAAGGCCAAGCTCTTGGATAATCATGAGAATTAATCTTTGGCCTTATTTATAATTGTTATAAAAGGAGGCCAAGGGGAGGGGTGGTGGAAGGTTGAATACGTACAAGACACCATCTTGGAGTTTCTCTCTCATCTCTCTTTCTTTTGAAGAAGATCCCTCTCTCTTCTCAACTGTATGGTGGATTTGAGATCGGGTCAAAGTACTCAAGCCGAGGAGAAAATCGCGTTTGCGTCGAGAGCTCGTGTGGATACCTCTGAAGATCGTGCGCATGCGCGATTATCGAAATGGTTCAATCCACAGGAGATTCGAAACCCTGCAAAGGTGAAGAACAGTTCTTCCCAGTTATTTTATTTTGTCCATTTTTCGATCTCAGCAACCCGATACAGAGGAATCGTATTTAATTTCCGCTGCGTTCCGTCGATTCCTTACAATGGTATCATAGCTAGGTTGCTAGTTCGATCAGAAAACGGCATCGTTTTCGTGTCGTTTTCACGTTATGCGTGTAGAATGTCGTATTGTACACATTCTTGGGCTAATTTAAGGGACGTTTAAAATTAGGTTGACTATTGGGAATTGTTCCCGGGCATGGAGGGAATTTTTTGCACTATTGATTCATTGCTTAATCCTTCGTAGAAGTCTTACCAAGGAGTGGATATCGCCGATGATATTTTTTAAATTTGCACGGCTAAGAAAGAGTAGTAGGATTGTCCTTACTTCTCTGTAGACGCTTGGGGGTCTGGTGAAAGCTATAGGCTTTTTCTGTTTCATCCTTAGGGTTGCTCCTGCTGGCCAAGATGCATACATCTTCTATTTTTCTTTCCTACGGGCATGAAATAAACTTTGTTTATAAGGCTTTTATCAGAGATGCAGGGATTGTCTCTCACTTCTTGCAGCCATCTAGTCTAACCAGAGTACTCTCTGGGCTTAAGCGGGGCTTACCCATCTTTTGAGGTAGCTGGCGGCAACTCTGTTATCTTCTCGTGGGCATGCGTACTGCAACGTAAAGAAACAGCCATGCAAAAGGCTTCCCAAGGCATGCAGGGCTCTACAGATGTCCGGCGACATTCGGAGCACCGCCAGCAACGACCGTCGGCGTTGTCGGTGCCGTCCGGCACCTCCCCCCCCCCCGGTCGGCGCCGGCCCTCCCTCCCGCTGGTCTGACTACGAACCAGGCGCCCACCCCCACAGAAACCCTAACGGGTGGCGGGGGTAAGCGGCGCGTGGGTAACCGGGCGCCCGCCCGGACCTGCGTCTGATCTGAACCGGGTACCCCCCCCCCCCCCCCCCCCCCCCCCGACCCATTTAGTTATATAACCCCCTTAAGCCCAATAAAAATTGTTTTAAACCCATTTTTTTGAAATTTTTAATTTTGTTTAAATTGTAAAATTTTTAATTGACAGTTTATTAAATTGTTTAATTACTATTAATTAAATTTAAAAGGGTTTTATTGATTATAGGGCATTAGTTAATTATTTAAAATTTGTTTTAGATTATTAACTTCCCTATTAATCAATTAAGTTTAAAAATTATTTTTAAACTTATTTTTCATGCATAACTTGATTTTATTAATATGTTCAAATTGTTTGAATGAGTGATTAGTTAACTAAATAGTTTAGTTAGATCTTTTATCAATAATATTGTGAATCATTGTTGATTTAAATTTAAAATAATTGTTATTTCGAAAAACTAATGGTATTATAATTTTTATTTTACCAAATATAATTATCTGATAATTATTTTAATGCATTTGATGTATTGTGTTGAATTGTGGGATGATCATTGACTTATCTAAATCATCTGATGGTTATTATGGATGAATGTGATGCATGTTTTATTTGGTCTTTTTAAATAGGACATGTATATCCTCCTCTCTCTTAATCCAAATGTACATTCTATCTTCCTCTAAGTTTGTACTCCTCTTGATAAGATCAAGGTTTCTACTTATCATTTAAATGTACATTAATGGACCTGCAAGTCTTTATTCATATTTAAATATAGAAAATTAAATATTTAAGGTCAGGATCTTCTGAAGACACCTCTGGAGGACGAACTAGCATCAGATGGAACCTGGATTGCCAGATTCACCATAAGATCTCATTATAGATCATCGTTTGGCTCTGATGATTCCATAATAGAATTAGTAGTCCATTATCATCCTATTTTAAAATTTCTGCATTTATATGATATATGTAGATTATGCTATTATATATATTTATATTAAGTATTATGATACTTCAAATTGAAATATTATTAATAGCACAATTTTTAAAATCAAACTTAAAAACCCTCTTTTTAAAATTTTAAGTTATATACGTGAGATATTTAGAATAATCCACGTTACCCACCATCATTATAGATCTAAGGATAATTCTTATTTCAAATGGATTTATTGTGCTACCACAAGGTCTATTTGATTTAGAAATTAATCTAGTTCTACGACATGTGATGTCATTAAGATAGATGGACAAATAGTGTAATTTTGTTGTGCTACCACAAGGATTGCACTACGAATTCATGTTATCTAAGTAATGATGGATAAACTTAACTGAATCGTTTGATTTGTTGTGCTACCACAAGATCATTCTGATTCAGGAGTTAAATTTGATCGGATATTGCAAATGTTGCAATTGTCAAGAGTTGACTGCCTAAGGGACTTGATGTGATTTGTTGTGCTACCACAAGATCACATGCATGATACCCGAAGGATTCTGATCGTCATTTGGAGATCACCGGAATCTCTCGTTCTGTATATTAGAGGGTCGTACAGATCGCCGAAAAATAGTAAGAGTATAAATCTAGATTCAAAGTCCTAAATCTGATTTTTAAAGAACTATCGGCTTATTTTTCGTTATATTTCATTGTAGGTCGCTATGTCGTCACCTAACCCTCTTTGTTGCATACTTGATACTAACAAACTCACGAGACCAAATTACATTGACTGGTTACGCAACCTGAAGATTATCCTCAGGTGTGAAAAACTAGCATGTGTCCTAGATCAACCTGATCCAGAACAACATGATGAAAATGCTAACGAAGATAAATTAATGATGTTTGAAAACTGGAAAGAGGACTCTATTAAAGTCCAATGTTATATGCTTGGTTCAATGAACTACAGCGACATCATGATAACATGGAATCTAAGATCATTCTGAATCACTTACAAGAGTTGTTTGGTGAACAATCGAGAACAAAAAGATATCTAAGAAACTGTTCAGGACCAGAATGACCGATGGCACATTTGTGCAAACTCATGTGCTCAAGATGATAGAGTGGATTGAGAGGCTTGTAGTGCTTGATTTTGTTATGAACAACGACCTAAGCATCGACTTAATCCTTCAGTCCTTACCAGATTCATTTTCACAATTCATCATCAACTTAAATATGAACAAAATTGAGGTTACACTAACTGAGCTGCTCAACATGTTGAAGACAGCTGAAGGCACTATCCAAAAAGATAAGCCACATGTTATACTTGTTGGTAAGACTAATAAGAAAAGAAAAGCTGGACAAACCTTTAAGAAAGGTAAGCCAAAGAAGCCAGTGAAAAGCAGACCAGCGGTTCAAAAGGACAAAACTAAAGTCAATGATAAAAGTCAGTGTTTTCACTGTCATAAAGAAGGTCACTGGAAGAGAAACTGCAAGATTTATCTAGCAGAAAAAGCAAAGGAGAAGTTTGGTGAAGCTTCAGGTATACTCATGATTGATCTTAACTTGTCTTATAGAGAATCTACATCTTGGATATTAGATACTAGATGCGTTTCTCATATTTGCAATAACTTGCAGGTGCTAACAAGTAAAAGAAGATTGAATCGCGGAGATGTGGATCTGAGTCTTGGAAATGGAGCAAAGGTTGCTGCAATAGCTGTGGGGACATCAAGACTCAAGATGCCATCAAGAGATATATTGGAACTTAAAGATTGTTATTATGTTCCAACTATTATTAGGAATATCATTTCTATTTATTGTTTAGATAGATAAAGTTATTCAATAAAACTACAGAATAATAGTTGTTCTATTTATCTAAGAGACAAATTATTTGCTTCTGGATATTTATTAAATGGTTTGTATTTACTTGATATTGCATATGATGTATGTCTAGTAAATAAATATCTTGAATGAATAGATAAAGATGTGAATAAATCATACCTATGGCATTGTAAGCTCGGTCATATAAATGAGAATAGGATCATTAAGTTGCAAAAGAATGGATATCTTGATCCATTTGATAATGAATCATTTGCAACTTGTGAAGTTTGTCTCATGGGAAAAATGGCCAAAGCTTCATTTTCTGGACATGGAGAAAGAGCTAAGGAATTATTGGAACTAATACATAGTAATATATATGGTCCAATGTCCACTCATGCTATGGATGGTTACTCATACTTCGTTTCATTTACATATGATTTCTCAAAATATGGCTATATATATTTAATGAAATATAAGTCTGAAGTCTTTGAGAAATTTAAATAATTTAAAAATGAAGTTGAGAACCAAACTGGAAAGATTATCAAGACTCTTCAATCAGATCGAGGGGGTGAATACTTAAGTACAAAATTCATACAATATCTTAAGAATAATGGTATTCTGTCTCAGTGGACTCCTCCCTATACACCACAGTTAAATGGTGTATCGGAAAGGAGAAATCGTACTCTATTAGATATGGTACGATCAATGATGAGTTATGCTAAACTTCCAATTTCTTTATGGGGATATGCACTACTTTCTGTTGCATATCTGTTGAACAAGGTTCCCAGTAAATCAGTATCTTTCACTCCATATGAGATATGGAAAGGGAAGAAACTAGACTTTAAGCATATTAAAGTCTGGGGTAGTCCTGCACATGTCAAAAGACATGATCTAGATAAACTGGATTCCATGATAGAAAAATACAGGTTTGTGGGATATCCAAAAAAAACTTTTTGATATTATTTCTATCAGCCCAGCGATCAAAGGGTGTTTGTCGCAAAAAGAGCTGTCTTCTTAGAGAAAGAATATCTTTTAAAAGAAGACAGTGGGAGCAAGATAGAATTGGAATAAATTTCAGACTCACAAATCAATGCTCGCTCATCTGATGAGCCATTGAGTCAAGAACTTGTTCAAGATAATGCACAAGAAATTCGCAGATCTAGTAGAGTGCCTAAGCAGCCTGAAAGATATGTTGGACATATCGATGACGGCAAACCAATAGTGCACATAAATGAGGATAATGATCCTCAAACCTACCAAGATGCCATGAATAGTCAAGAATTAGATAAATGGCAAGAGGCAATGAATTCAGAAATTCAGTCCATGTATGCCAACCAAGTTTGGAAATTGGTAAATATGCCAGAAGGTATAGTACCTATTGACAGTAAATGGATATTTAAAAGAAAGATCAGGGCAGATAGACAGATTGACACTTACAAGGCAAGACTAGTAGAGAAAGGGTATCGTCAACGACAATGAATTGACTATGACAAAACTTTTTCCCTAATTGCCATGATTAAGTCAATCAGAATACTTCTTGACGTTGTTGTATTCTATGATTATGAAATATGGCAAATGGATGTGAAAACAACGTTCCTTTACGGCAACCTTCAGGAAGGGGTGTATATGATACAACCTGAAGGATTCACTTCCAAAGAGCATTCAAGTAAGGTATAGAGGCTGCAAAGATCTATTTATGGATTAAAGCAAGCATCCCAAACTTGGAACTTAACTTCATTAAGAATGAAGATGAACCTTGTGTATATAAAAGGACCAGTGAGAGTGCAGTTACTTTTTTAGTACTTTACGTTGATGACATTCTACTCATTGGGAATGATGTAAGAATGTTGTCATCTGTAAAGATATGGTTATCCAAGAACTTCTCTATGAAGGATTTGAGAGAGGCATCCTATATTCTGGGAATTAGGATCTATAGAGATAGATCCAAAAGGATGCTCGGATTATCCCAATCCATGTATATATACACCATAGTCAAAAAGTTTGGCATGAAAAATTCCAAGAGAGGTCTCATTCTGATGAGACATAGAATTTATCTCTCTAAAGGAATCTCTCTCAAGACACCTAAAGAAAAAGCATACATAGATAGAGTTTCTTATGTTTCGGCAATAGGATCTATCATGTATGCAATACTATGTACTAGGCCTGATGAGGCACATCCATTAAGTGTCACTAGTAGATATCAGGCTGATCCAGGTGAGGAACACTGGAAGGCAGTGAAATGTATGCTTAGATACTTGAAGAGGACTAAGGATCTATTTCTCGTCTATGAAGGAAACGACTTGGAACTTCCAGGGTTTACTGACTCCAGCTTCCAATTGGATATGGATGACAGCAAATCTATGTCTGGATTTGTGTTCATGTTAAATAGAGGTGCAGTGAGTTGGAAAAGTTCAAAACAAGAAACAACTGCAGATTCGACGACCGAAGCAGAATATATTACTGCAGCTGAAGCAGCTAAAGAAGCGTTTTGGATGAAGAAGTTCATCTCTGCACTTGGAGTAGTCCCAAGCATAGCGGATTGGTTGATAGTGTTAGAATTGGGTGGCCTCAAAGCCAATCATTGTACATTCTAGTTCAAATAATTAATAAAGACAATTATTTCTTCATTTATAGTTCTCGCAAAGTAACTATCGTAATGAAGGTCCATAGACAAATGTATGGGATATTGAATCATGATGAGATCATGATAGTGAGATCAATATCCTCAGTCAATTGTCTTAAACAGTTCTCGATCATAGGATATTTGAGATGGACATTAAATATCCGCTAAGATCGACACAAGTTATGTCTGCTCATGTGATGAGGGTGAATGATCTCACATTCACTCGTGTGGTGACACTAAGACAAACAATTGGGTGCTCATTAGAGAATGAGTTCACTGAACAGACCCAAATAAGAATTCATGGATGGTAATTATACCTATTAGTCAACCAGGGAATTCAATCGTTGCAGTAGCACAGTTGGTCCTTTGACCTGAGTCACCAATGATACCTTGTTTGTGGACCATTGTATCTTGATTATCTGACTAGTGGACTTTAACCATTAAGTCCACAACAGTCGGTCTTTCAGATACAATGGAAAGCTTGCGAAGGTAATTGAGTGAACAACAAGGGATCACTCACTCTTGGTATAAGACTGAAGAGAGAATGTCCTATGGATGTGTACACAGAAATCCCTGGCTAGGGTCAAATGAAAGAGATGTCTTTCTAGATATTAACTGAGTACTGGAATCCATCTGGATAATGCGATAGATGGTTTGACTATAAAACCATACCCTTGCGTTATTGAGACATTGCATGAGTGAAGAATTATATCTGTGCGGTATCGGCAGACGGAAAGGTTCAATTAAAGGGAACAGTATCCCTTATATCTTATGGGATCATGAGGTAGTGTTTGGTGCTATTCATCATCAGAAGGCCAAGTGAATTTATCATCAGATGATAATTCACTTATTTGTTAAATTAATCATTTAACATATGATGTTTAAATGTTAATTAATAAATATTAAACTCAAGAAACAGTTCTAAGTTTAATGGGCCTGCAATCGGACTGATATATGGGCCTAGAGGGTCACACACATAAGAGTTCTCGTCAGACGGTGAGAGACGTTAAATTTCATGCTTATCTGGGTTTTTATGAAAAGCCGCAGGATAAACATGAAGATTTAATGGAGAATTATCCAAGGCCAAACTCTTGGATAATCATGAGGATTAATCCTTGTGTTTATCCTTATTTCTATATAAGGAGGGCCAAGGGGAATGGGTAAAAAGTTGGTTGGACGAATTTTACACTCCAGATTCTCTCTCTCCTCTCTCTCTCTCCTTCTCTCTCTCTTGGAGTAGATCTGTCTCTCTCCGCGCATGGTGGATTTGAGATCTGGTCGGAGCACTCAAGTCGAGGAGGAAATCGCGTCTGCAGCGGGAGCTCGTGTGGATACCTCTAGAGATCGTGCGCGTGCGCGATTACCGAGTCGGCATCATCCACGGGAGATTCGAAACCCCGCAAAGGTGAAGAACCGTTCTTCCCGCGTTATTTTAATGTCCGTATTACGATCCCAGCAACCGATACAATGGAATCGATTTTATTTTCCGCTGCGTTCTTGACGATTCCTTACAGATAGGGCACATAGCGGATTGTCATGCTGGTTATTTCGTACCCGAATATGACACTGGATCTGATTTCCCTAACATTTACAATAATAAAGAAAACCAATGTGGATAATCCATCCCAATAACAATAGATGATACTAAAGTTGTGCTTCCACAGGTAGTTTATGTAGACAAATTTATGAGTTGAAGATAGATCCGAATTAATACCTATCCAATCATCAACCACTTCTAGGTGTTACTACCACAAGGATGGTGCATATTAATTTTGCCATCTAGTCACACTCTATAATATCTATTTTTCTTTTGAGATAAAAATTGTCTTTGCATGTTTGTAGTTTGATCCTACATGAAGATACAAGAGAGAAATTCAGACTTTAGATGCACCAATACTCATGAATAAAGGATATCAAGAGAGGCTAAAAAAGATACTGTTGAGGCATTGATGCATAGGATTTCTAGCTTTGCCTTTGACTTTGGCTCTTAGCACTTTTGATGAAGTCGGGCACATGCTTCATAATGCCCACCAACATCAGAACATCAGTGTTTTTTCGAGATGTAGTATCACTCACATGTGAAAGAAAAAACAACAGTTAGATGACAAGGTTTACAGAGGAAAATAAAAAGGCAAAATCAGATAGATCTCGAGGATACAAAATGATTTAACCTACAAAATATCTTTACGTACATTCAAAATAAGTCTATAAAATGACAAAATAAAAGATTGTATATATACAAGGATTAAGATTTATCACAGATACTAGACAAATGAAACATTGTGGATTCAATTGGACTTGCTATTACCATACTTACGGGGTTGGGGCAAAATAGAACCTACAGGTGAGGGTGAACACACCTAGGATGCCATCTTGTCAATAGGCAAGTGAGGGTGAACACACCCAAGATGTTGAGGAGTAAACCTTCTTGTCAAGAGTAAGTGCCCTATGTGACAGTGTCACCAAGTGAGAAGCAAATAGTGGGAACATGGGGCACAATGGAGCGAGTGAGATCCAGGGAGAAGGGATGGAGAAGGAGGTGATTGAGGAAGCCAAGCTACCGAAGATATTGGACACAAAGGGATGATATAATTGGATGGCCTCAAAGTCAATCTTTGTACATTCTAGTTCATAATATTAATAAAGGCAATCATTTATTCATTTATAATTCTCGCAAATTAACTATCATAATGAAGGTCCATAGACAAGTGTATAGGATATTGAATCATGATGAGATCATGATAGTGAGATCAATATTCTTAGTCACTTATCTTTAACAGTTCTCGATCATAGGATATTTGAATTGGACGTTAAATATTCGATAAGATCAACACAAGTTATTTCTGCTCATATGATGAGAGTGAATGATCTCGCATTCACTTGTGTGGTGACACTAAGACAAACTTGTGGGTGCTCATTAGAGAATGTGTTCATTGAACAGATCCGAATTGGAATTCCTAGATGGTCATTATATCTAATAGTCAACGAGGGAATTCAATCGTTACAGTAGCGCAGTTGGTCATTTGACCTAAGTTACTAATGATACCTTGCTTGTAGACCATTGTGACTTGATTCTTTGGCTTGTGGACTTTAACCATTAAGTCCACGATAGTTAGTCTCTCAGATACAATGGAAAGCTTGTGAAGGTAATTGAGTGAACAACAGGGGATCACTCACTCTTGGTATACGACTGGAGAGATAATGTCCTATGGATGTGTACATAGAAATCCCTGGCCAGGATCAACTGAAAGCGATGTCTTTCTAGAAGTTAAATAATGCGATAAAGGGTTTGACTGTAAAATCATACCCTTGCGTTATTGGGACATTGGATGAGTGAAGGATTTTATCTGTGCGGTATCTGCAGACGGAAATGTTCAAATAAAGGGAACAATATCCCTTATATCTTCTTGGATCATGAGGTAGTGTTTGGTGTCGTTCATGGTTAGAAGGTCAAGTGGATTAATTATCGGATGATAAATCACTTATTTATTGAATTAATTATTGAACATATGATGTTTAAATAATAATTAATAAATACTAAACTTAAGAATTAGTTCTAAGTTTAATGGGCCTAAAATCATACTGATATATGGGCTTGGAGGGTCACACATATAAGAGTTCTCGTAAGACGGTGAGATATGTTAAATATTATAGTTATTTGGGTTTTTGTGAAAAGCTGCAGGATAAACATGAATATTTAAATACAGAATTATCTAAGGCCAAGATCTTAGATAATCATGAGAATTAATCCTTGGCCTTATCTATAATTGTTATAAAAGGAGGCTAAGGGGAGAGGTGGTAGAAGGTTGAATCTGTACAAGACACCCTCTTGGAGTTTCTCTCTCCTCTCTTTCTCTCGCTCTCTCTCTCTTAAAGAAGATCTCTCTCTCTTCTCAACTGTATGGTGGATTTGAGATCGGGTCGAAGTACTCATGCCGAGGAGAAAATCGCGTCTGCGTCGGGAGCTCGTGTGGATACCTCTGAAGATCGTGCGCATGCGTGATTATCGAAACGGTTCAATCCACAGGAGATTCGAAACCCCGCAAAGGTGAAGAACAGTTCTTCCCAGTTATTTTATTTTGTCCATTTTTCGATCTCAGCAACCTGATACAGAGGAATCATATTTAATTTCCGCTGTGTTCCATCGATTCCTTACAGTGGTATCAGATCCAGGTTGCTAGTTCGATCGAAAAACGGCATCGTTTTCGTGTCATTTTCACGTTATGCGTGTAGAATGTCGTATTGTACACATTCTTGGGCTAATTTAAGGGACGTTTAAAATTAGGTTGACTATTGGGAATTGTTCTCGGGCATGGAGGGAATTTTTTGCACTATTGATGCATTGCTTAATCCTTCGTAGACCGGCTAAAGCCATCGAGAATGAGGGAGCTAGACCGGCTAAAGCCATCGAAACACGAGCGAAAACCGAACAACATAACTTGGACCGAATGCGATTTAAACCATACGAAAAAACTAAACTGTGGCTTCTAAGATATGTTATAGATTAAGGATTCTTAATATCTAGATCCAAATATTCAAGTGACCCTTAGTAGTGGAAATCGTAAGAAGGTTATTCAGTGGTCAAGGTGGAATCGCCCACAACAGTCTATGCTCATTTAAGTTCCTAGCCATCGGACCAATCGGACGGGATCGACGACAAGACGATACAATCTCGGGCTGATGCGCCCAGCCATGAAACAAAAAACAATGGTTCAACTTTCCCACAGACAAATCCTAGTTAATTGAACATAGGGCCACTACCCCGAGAAGATAAACTTCAAGTTGTGTTCAAAACGTTAAATAAAAAGACATTTATTTTATTAACACACCAGGAGGCGCCAAGGGGTTAAAAGGAAAAAGGAAAACAAACAAAGCAAGAAAAGGCATGTCGGGCACCTCCCGCCCCGCCCCAACTAGTATAGGCTTGCATACAATCGCCGCCCTCTTCGCCACACTGTCGACCAACTACTCAGACCCAAACCAGAGTCCCCCTCTCCCCTGTTCGGTCGAACCGGAGGAGACAACCTCATCCGTTGTAGTGCCTCCCTCGAGAGTTATGGCCTGATATGTTACATCCTGGATCCGATTCATTTTATTTTTATTTATTTATTTAACTCGGAATCCAACTGCATAAGCTCAGAATAAATTCCACTATAACAAACAGATATGAGAGCTAAACAACCACAAGGTAATTTTAATAAATGTCATAACCATCAATTAATCCAAAATATTCAAATATGGCTAATACCAAAGTTCACAAATTACAATGTCCATTAATTTATATACAAATTCTCAATCTCACCAAATAAAAAAAAATACATCAATATCTCATTATCTCTACTACATCAAATCTACGAAAGCCATAAATTTAAATCTAGATAACCTCTTGAAAATGTCAAATGCCTCAATTAGAAGTCTCTTCAAATTCTATGTTCTCTTTCTCAGACTCTGAATATGATAATAAGATTTATGAGTGCAACCACTCAGTAGGCTTCAAACAATTCACATGAGTTAACATATAGTAAGTTTTCCAAATCACATTTTACAATTATACTAAACATGATCTTACACAGTTCTACATATATCTCAAATAAGAATATGAGACAAAACATGGTCAAATATAAGCTTATCAAATCAAATGGGTTTTCTAATAATATAAATAGATCAACTAACATATAACATATATGGCATGATCTAAATCATATCAGACATATCAAATTCTACTAGCCATGATCAGAATAGAACATATCAAATCGTCAAATTGTCAGGGCGTTACGTATCGCCGTCTCTTGAACACATCTCATATCAAATAGCAAATATCATGGCGTAGTAGCTTATTAAATCAGATTCATATAATGGATCATATAGTTAGGACAAATTCATATAATTGCAAAGGAATAGCTAAACAGGAAGATCAAAGGACTCAAATGGCTAAGCTGAATTCAAATGAATATATGGAGTAAAGATTTTATATTTATGTGTTAATCAAACATATCAAATCATATCATAACGGACATGCACTTAAACTACAACATAGGGAGCCAAACAAAACAAATATCAAAGCATCTAGGCAAATGATGCAAAGGTCTTGGTCACTGCGCAGAATCGGGGAGTCTAAGTCCCACCGAAGTCCAAACCGCCAGGGCGTTACGTATCGTCGTCCCCTGATTTTAGCCAGCCGGAAATCAGGATTCTACCCATTTGCTCTCGGGTTCCAAACAAAATACTCTATCCAATATGGATGCTTATAATGGAATCGGGTCAAATATCTCTTTAAGATGACAATGTCCAAGCAAAGTCAAATAATTATGGCACAATCAGATTAACAGAGATCAAATGATGACAAAAGATGATCATATATCTTAAAATTGAATTATCAAATTGATACATATATATAAGAGTTAAAATATATACTTTTATATACAAAATAGCCACTTAAAGATTAATCATGGTCATATATATAGAAAATAAGAGTAAACCTAATTATCAATAAGTTTTTGGATAGAAATGATAACCAAGGAAATTTTTTCAGAATTTTCAGAATAATAAACATATTTTTCGGCCATTAAGATTAATTTTCAGAATTGAAAAATCAACAAATAGCCCGAATAATATCAAATAGATTTAGAAAATTACCAAACTTGATGAGCCTGTCAAATGGATTACATGTAAAGTGTAGAAGAAGTTTCATCAATTTATGAATTGGTTTTATATGATTTTGGATTCTTACTTTGATTCGGAGAATCCGACTTAAATAGAATTCTAGCAAATACAAACAAAGGGCAAACTGAATATCAAACGGAATCATAAAATTCTCAAACTTTTCAGAGAAATCAAGGATAGTATAAAAAAGGTCTTCACAAAATTTTACATGATTTGGACATGAATAAAGTGAGATATAAGATTCACAAATTGAGATTTCAAAATTTCTAAGACAGATTGTATAGTCTGAGAAGAATGTTAAGAAATAAACATCAAAAGAATTCCAAAAATTATGAAATTTATTTTAAATGAAGATAACATGAAACATAGACTTTTATACAAATTTCAACTCAATTGGACATCGTACAAAGGAGAACAAACATTTGTAACTGGTGTAATCATAATTGCAAACATAACAGATTGAACGGGCAGATTACATAGGTTGAGATAATAATCATGGAATAAATAATAAAAAAGATCACAAAAATATAAAACTTTAATATAATGAATTATACATATAGATCAAAGTTCTTACCAATTGATTAGATTTTGAAAACTTTCAAAAATTACATAGTTTTGTAATACAAAATAGATCATGTGTACAATTATCCACCTACCTCTTGAAGAAAGACCAACTCTTGGTTCTCCGATGACTTTCTTGCTATCTATCCATGATTTCTTCTGCATTTAAACTCTTTGTGACATTCTCTAAGCTCTTTCTTATGTTCTTTAAGCCTCCAATAACACAAAACATTGATTAGAATCAAACATCCGAAAGAAATAACTATGAACAACTTTATTCTCTCAAGAACACCACATAAACGTATCCCTTAGAAGAGAGTCGCATGCGATAGAGGTTGAGCACGACCCAAGACTCTATTTATGCTTATTTAACCTCCGAATATAACTTAATCTCCAAGTCAAAGTCACTTCTTAGTCCAAATCGGAGTCTGCTCACACTACCTGCAGTTTCGTTTTCTGAAGACCTTTAAATTCATCCTCTTAAACATCCGAATTAAGAAAAATCCTCTCTTCAAAGTTTTATAATTTTTTATTATCTTTCCAAAGTCACCAAGCTCACTATTGTTGGACATTTACACAAAATGATATGCTTATTTTACTGGCATACTGTCCTGAATACTCCGAACTCAGAAATCTAGTAGATTTCCTTCATCTCTAAAGATGTCCTGATTTCAATTAGGAAATGACTTATTTTAAATATATAGTCTTTTTAAAACTTATAGAATTTTGAGGCATAGTTCTAATAGAAGTTGTCTTGCTTAATTTAGAATTGTATACCCGAAGTTATGCTTAAAATACTAGGATTATGTCAAATAAATATATGTACAGAATCCTAGTCTAAGTAGGATTCTAATTATGACTTTCTATCAATTAATTAGAATATTAATTATATTAAAATTTATTATGTTTTACTTCTAATCTAAGTCAACTATGTTATATATAACTTTTTTGGTCGTAGTTAACATTAATTATATCAACTTTTGTTTCCTAATTCAAATCCTAATCCGATTAGGACTTGTTCTCTATGGACAGCCCTTTTTAAAATTGATCTTTGATATTTTGACCTGTAAAATATCTTAATTAGTAAAAATGGTCTTCTACAAAGTTATATATCTTTTTATTCTTTTTCCAATTATATCAATGATACCTTAATCAGAATTTTCTATAGAAAGTTATCATTATTTTACTACGTTGTTGTCTAATACATCAACCCAGAATTTGAACTAAATTAGTGGGCTATTCTTAGTAGTATAATTGGACTATTGGGCTTTCATAATTCGACTAAATTAAGTTATTTAAACTCAGTCATGAATTTTTATAATTAGTTAATTAGTCTAATTTAAATTAATTAAATTTATTAATAGTTGTAAAAGTGCGGGGTATAACATGATAGCTACAGAACAGCCATACTAGAGGATGGCAAGGACGTGTGCATCCTCGTCCAGAAGCTCCTCAACCCAGCGTATGGAAGGAAGATCAACAGAAAGGTCTCGGAAAGACGTGGGGAAGGGCCACTCCCTTTGTAAGGCCCCTTTGACCCAAAAAAAGAAGTCCTTCCACCAGCAGGAGGACCCGAGGCCAAGCACCAACGGCATGACGTCCTTGGCCTCGAACTGGACGAAGCCACGTGCACTAAGAGAAGAGCAATGCCGAGCATAGAAGACGTGGTGGAACATGTTGACCGTCACACCTGGGTGGCGCAGGTTCCGGATCAGCATAACAAACCTCAGAATTGTCCTCTAGAAGTTCGGCATCACCTGTGCAGGGGCGATCATAAAGAACTGCAGTAATTGGGCGACGAAGACCGACACCGAAAGCTGGAAGTCCACCTTAAACATAGCCACATACACCATGAACGCACCAGGCATCACCTAGAAGTGGTTGTCTTCAGACAACGAGACCATCAGGCGGTACTCGTCGGGACATGGTAGGTCATCTGGAGCTTGGCTAGGAGGTTGAGCATTATATGTGAAGGGCCTATGGTGTTGTAGTCCTCGGCAACTTTCCTGGCGTAATCATGATGTCGTTTTCAAGTGTGAACCTCCCTGTTTGCTCCCCCTGGGGTTTTAAAGCCTAAGATAGAAGGTAAATCGTAACTTATTAATCATCGTAATAAACACAATTGTTTGTAGGTCTTCTTAGAATCACTACTCAGGAATCAAGAAAGACAACTGCCAAAGGGCATCAGGCCAGTAGTCGTCTCCTCAGGTGTCTCTTCACTCCCCGGGATGCAGACATGGCAAAGAGCGAGGGGGGAAAGTGAAGGAGGTGAATTTCGCTTATCCTAAAATCACTAATGAGTCGGCCCGCTAATCCCCCTCTTCTCTGGTCCATGAAATTGCTAAATGTTACGGCCCACGAAGGATTGCCCAAAGCTAGAAGTTTTGGGAAACTCGAAGAGGGATCAGATCCCCTTCAGGACTTTTCCAATTGTCTGAACCCCTTGTTCAGACCAGAACCAGGAGTTTTAGGTATCTGCCCATACAACTCATAGACGGAATTGAGTCTCGTAATTCACCTTGGACAAGGCTTTCCTGACTTGAGTCAGCCCTTTATGTGAATCCGACCGCTATATAAAAGACCCTACATCCCGATAAAGATATGCTTTCTAGAGCCCAAGCTACCTAGACTTTTCCTGAGAATCCCCAACTTTCTGACTTAGGCATATGAGGGGGCTCCTCCGAACCGCTATCAAGGGCCCTATGACGGTGTTCTATTTTATAGGAACCATCGGGTGACGTCCCTCTTGTTAAAGATAGAAGCATCTGATTGTGGTGGATGAGATTTCGGCCCATCATCTTTTGACCTTGTTTATGGGAATCGACCATAAAAAGCCATGGTCGAGGAAAATCATCGACGGATCGACCAGGGAAGATACTACCTACATGATTTGAGTAGGAAGGGTGACGACGCGACAAATGAAGGTAGTGGTAACAAAAAATATGCCCATACCCCCAGAGCTCAAAATCCCAACCGGAAGGATAGAAGACGGTGTCCTAGTACCCAACGAACGATAATATTCTCTGATGAAGATCTCCAAGGTATACCCCTCCCCAATAATGATGCATTAGTAATTGCAGCTGAAATTGCAGGACGATGAGCAAGGAGGGTCCTTGTCGACATCGGAAGCCCCGTACGTGTCCTCTTTCTTGATAGCTTTAGACAATTCGACTAGGCAAATATGTGAAATAAGGACAACGGATCAACCGGTCGGAAGCCATGCAATTCTCCCGTTGACGTTAGAATATCTCCCCTGACGTTCACACAGGACTAACTGATGATCATGTTTGAAATAGTGATGATGCCATCTTGGGAAGAGGATCTTTGGGACAGTTTGGGGTCGTCCCCTCTAGTCTGCATCAGAAGCTCAAGTTCCAGACCGAGAATGGGATTAGAGAAGTACGTGTAAGCCAAACCGTCTCGCGACATATGTACTTGGCCGCAATCGAGGAACAGATGCAGAAGCTTGTCAAGCCCCCTTACGAGTTATCGGATAGGCCGAGGAAGCAGCCGAACCATCTAAGGAGTTGGTCGCCATAAGGGTTGGCCATGCGGCCGACCAGGAACTTAAGGTGGGAGCTCTTCTGTCTGAGCAGAAGAGAGAAGAATATTAAAAGTTTCTCGCCGCTTACTTAGACGTGTTCGCTTGGGCGAGCACCCTATTCCCTGGGTTACCAGAGCATATTGTCTCACCCTCCCTTAACCTCAACCCAAGGTTCCCACCGATCCAACAACGAAAGCACCATTATGCTATAGAACGAGAGGACGTTATCAGAAAATAGGCAACTTCCTTACTCAATGCAGGGGTGATTCAGGACACTCGCTATTCAGTGTAGGTGGCTAATGTCATCTTGGTGAAGAAAGCCTTCAAAAGTGGCGAATGTGTGTCGACTTCATTGATCTTAATAAAGCAACCCCCAAGGATTGCTTTCATGTGCTGAACGTTGACCAGTGATTGACACCACGGTCGGCCACAAACAACTTAGCTTCCTCGACGCCTTTTCGAATTACCATCATATTTGAATGAATCTCGAGGATGAGGAACACATTGCTTTCATCACCGACATGGGGTTGCATTGCTACACCCGCATGCTGTTCGGATTAAAAAACGCCAGCACAACGTATTGTGGATGCCCGGAGTGTTCCCGCTCTCTTTCCACGAGGAGAGGCCTCCGTCCATTGTGCAATTGCGGCGATGAGGTGTTAGGAATTAAAGTATGTGATCGCCAGGAGCATTACCTTGGGGTCCCTGTACTCCGTAGGATGGGTGGATTGATCGCGTCTTGTCTTGTTGGAGCGAGGATAGTGGGTTCTTCTTCTCTACCTTTGGCCGGCCGAAGGGGGAGAGCTCGGTTGTCCGCGCAGAATGTGGTAAGAGTCCCTAAGAGAAAAAGACAAAACAAAGTAAAGAAAACCCGATTAGAACTGTGATGTGTAAAATCTATCTATGTAAACAAATAAACAAGTTAAAATTGAAAGGGGACGCATCGGATTGGTATTTGGGGTGGGAAGGTGACCATATGTTATGGCCACCCACCTCCCGTTTTTTTTGTTTGAAGCCTCTAGGGGTGAAGGGTGCTAAGTCATTCTAACATGTATGCATGCAAATGGGGTGCTCGTGTGTGACAATAGTGAAAAGTGGATGTATTGTGGTAAAAAGGAAAGAAGAAAGAAGAAAAGAAAAGATTACGGAGTGAATGAATGACATGTAATGTAAAAGAGTAAAAGAGGAGAAGGTTAAGGAGACAAGCCCATTTAGAATGCGGAGGACTCCTCTTTATTCCCTCGCTAACCTCCCGCCTATGTGCGCTAGAACCTCTGCCAACCCAAAGCCTTCCAACGCAAGCCTCTTCAACCTCCCAAAAATCCTTAACTCCCAACCCTTCAACCCCTTTCCCAAGAGGACCTAGGGGGTTTAAATAGGGAAGAATAAAATAAGGAAATTAGGGGTCCAAATCCACGTTAATCCCAAAGGAGCCAATAGGAAATGATCCAAGGTTGGAGGTCGTGCATGTGGCAGTCGCCGGAGTGGGGAGTGGTCGGAGTAGTGGGAGGTGAGGGTCGCGAGTGGAAGAGATCGTAGGAAGACAAAGTCAAGGAGGGTGGACGGCCAACCATCTTGTCTTCCTCTTTCGTTGAAGGCCACCAAGTTGGCCTTCTGCGAACGGAGTAGCTGGCCTTCGAGGAAGGTGGAAGGCCACCAAATTGGCCTTCCGCGAAAAGGTGGAAAAAGGTGGAAAAAGATGGACGGCCAACCATCTTGCCTTTCTCTTTCGTGGAAGGCCATTAAGTTGGCCTTCCACGAAAAGGTGGAAGGCGGAGCAGCTGGCTTTCGGGGAAGGTGGAAGGCCATCAAGTTGGCCTTCCACGAAAAGGTGGAAAGACGAGTAGTGGTTAATGGGCTTGGCTACTAATGGGCTGAATTAAGTGGAGAAATATGATGGGCTAAATGAGGTGTTCTAATAGGATGGGGGTTTAGGGCCAAAAGGAGTACAAAATCGGTGTCTACAAATGCCCCTCCGGGACACCTGTTTTGCAGTGGAGCGGAGCGGAATGATAAATAGGTGTTCTGGAAATCGAACATGATTTTGGATATCCCGAAGAAGGGATGAGCTAGATCCAAGGATGATATGCGAATGTGGTAAATGCATGAGAGTTAGGTATTTGGATTGCAAGTGTAACGACCCGCCACCCTATAATCGGAGATCCGATTACTAAATGGGTACCGAATCATTAAAATTTGGAGCCAAACCAGGATCTCGATAAGTCTGGAAAATAAACGGTAAACTAAGCTAAATATTCACATCACATTGAATTGTAAAAGAAGTGCAGGAATTAAAAATTATTACAATTCAACTTGACTCAGCAAATAATTACATATTCCAACTTAGAAGAAGTAATTAAGCGTACAGGCCTAAAAAGAAATAACAACTACACCGGGGCTACCCCGGAACAATGGTTGCTGGCGCGCAACTCGAGACAAAACCCTCCTCGCTACGCCTGTCTGGAACCCTCACCTGAAACCGCAGGGGGTAAGTCTCATCGAAATAGACTCAGTAAGGATCCTTCGATCCCCACCACCTACTCACGCTTCCACTACTGCAAACAACACAAATAAAGGCAATTTAAATAAAGCAGTAAACACAACTATGAAACCACTCCACCACGGAGTCCACAACCAGCGTCTCGGCCAAACATACAAGTCACACGGCCGAACTGTAGACACCGATTTTGGACCACCCTTTTGGTTATAATCCCCTCCATCATAAGCTCATCATCATAAATCCCCTCATTTCAGCCATCTCAGCCCACTACCAGCCAGGCCCATCAACCAAATCCCGACCCTTTTCACCTTTTCGTGGAAGGCCAGCTCCCTTGCCTTCCACCACCTTCGAAGGCCACCCCTTGCCTTCCACCACCTTCAAAGGCCAGCCACCTTGCCTTCCACCCTTCTAGCCACCCTTTTCACCTTTTCGTGGAAGGCCAGCCCCCTTGCCTTCCACCACCTTCGAAGGCCACCCCCCGCCTTCTACCCCCTTCGAAGGCCAGCTACCTCGCCTTCCACCGTTTTAGCCACCTTTTTCACTTTTTACCACCTTTTCGTGGAAGGCCAGCCCCCTTGCCTTCCACCTCCTTCGAAGGCCACCCCTTGCCTTCCACCTCCTTCGAAGGCCACCCGTCGCCTTCCACTCCCTTTGAAGGCCAGCCGGGCCGCCTTCCACCACAAGAATGGAAGGCATGTCACCTGGCCGTCCACTCCTTAACCACCCCCTTGACTCTGTCTTCCCCACAATCTCCTCCACTCTCCGCCCTCGTTCCCCACTACTCCGACCACTCCCCACTCCGGCGACTGCCGCGTCCACTACCTCCAACCCTTGACCACTCCCTATTGGTTGAAGGGTGATTTACGGGGATTTAGACCCCTGTTTTCTCCCCTTTTTCCTTCGTCTATTTAAACCCCCCCACATCCTCTAGAGCAGGGGGTTAAGGACTTTGGGGTTAAGGATTTTCTGGGGGTCAGGGGGTTGCGTCAGAGGGGTTGCGTTGGAGGGGTTGGAAGGAGATTAAGAAGGAGTTTCTTCCTCAGGAGCGGGTCGGCTTTGAGGAGTCGAGCGGGCAAAGAGTCAGAAGGCTGCTTCAGGAGGAACGTCACTCCAAATGGGCTTGTCTTCCTAACCCTCTTTTACTTTTCACCTTTTTCACTTCATTGCATTTCCAATTTCCATCCATGCCGTAACATCCTCCCTTTTTACTCTCTTTTTACCTTCAACACATCATTTCACTCTTCACATACGAGCACTTATCTGCATGCATACATCCTAGAATGACTTAGCAATCCCTATTTACCCCCAGAGGTTCCAAACAAAAATCGGGAGGTGGGTGGCCATAACATATGGTCACCTTCCCTCCCAAACACCCATCCGGTGCGTCTCCCTCTAATTTTAGTTAATTTTATGTTTGCATGAACGGTTCCTACATGTCACAGTTCTAATTGGGTGATTGTCTTTTCTTTGTCTGTCTTCTCTTTTCAGGGGTTCTTACCACCTTCACGCGTGCAGAGTACCGGGCTCTCCTCCTCTGGCCGGCCGGAGGAAGAGAAGGAGGAACCAGCATCTCCCGCTCCCACAGAACGCGATCACATCCTCACCATCCTGCGGAGCACAGGGACCGAGAGGTAATGCTCATGGCGATCACACTTTATATCTAACCCCCTTTAAATCGCCACAGTGCTAAGACGAACGGAGAGGAACCCTCGCCCGAAGCCCGCAGCCGCGGCGGGGGACGTTCCGGGCGCCTACAGCCCTCTGGCGATCACGGTGGGACACTCTCTTGCTCGCCGCGCAGGTAAGACAACTTAAAATACAAGAGTTCCTGTGGACGGCCAAGCACTTGGCCGCCCAGTGTCCTGAACGGCCAAGCGCTTGGCCGCCCAGCCGGGACGGCCAAGTACCTGGCCGTCCAGTGAACCGGACGGCCAAGTGCCTGGCCGTCCAGCCCAGCCCGGACGGCCAAGCACCTGGCCGTCCAAAGCCCAGGACGGCCAAGCGTCTGGCCATCCAGGCAGGACGGCCAACTGCCTGGCCGTCCAGTGTACCGGACGGCCAAGTGGCTGGCCGTCCAGCCCAGGTAGGACGGCCAACGGCCTGGCCGTCCAGGCTCTAGGACGGCCAGGTAGCTTGCTGTCCAGGCTCTGACTTTTCTGGCTTTCTGATTTTTAAGTGTCCTTTTTTAATTGTTGCGCATTCTAGTTTGCTTTTTTTGTTTACTGTTCTCTTATCTTTTCTTTTCTTTTCTGTCTGCTGGATTGTGGGTTAATTTCAGGGTATTCTCCGCAGGGGTTTTAAGGAAGAGCCGGCATCACACTTCTAGTTACCTCTCCCGCAGGATCTGACTCTCCACCTGAGGATTCCCACTCGGGTGTGACTAGTCTTATTCTGTTGGGAACCTCCGTCAGTCTCCGCGAGCCAGGGATTCCCACTTGGCCGCCGAGCAGGTTGTACCTGAAACCACCTTGTAGGAACCTTGGGTTTGTGTGAGAAATTAGTGAACTGTTTCAAATTCAAAGACACTTAACTGAATCTCGGTGGAACAAGCTTGGGAAAAATTCCAGGGTCGTTTAGGGTTTGAACTTGCTTTGTTAGAAACCAATACTCATAATACACAGTTAACCTTCCAAGTGAAATATAAAATCTCTTAGGATTTGTATTTCATAATGAACCAAATGTATGTTAATACTGTGTATGGTGACATGTATGAGTTTGGTAACAATGTCACACACAACTCTCTGTTTGAGATTGAAGAGGATCCACAACCAACATTTGTGGGCATGTTCCAAACACCTAGAGAGGAACTTAAGGCAAGATACTTGGATGAATCTTCCTCCTCAGAAAGTGACCCTGTAATCTCCAACAGAAACTTCCAAAACCCGAGGGAGGATCCGGAACTTACTGCCGTGTTATCACGGTACACCCCTGGTCAACTCATCCGGTTGGCCTCTGGCGGCAAAACCCAAGATGCCACTCCTCGGGAAACTCACTTCCAAGGATCTCCCAACAGAGCTCAGACTCGCATCAATCGGCCAACTCTTACCCCAGTTGCTCTACCCGTCATGCCAATTCCGGTCTCTCCAATTACACCTCCTCCTGAGCAGAAAGAATTCATCTACAAAAGTGAGATTGAAACCTGTGTGCGTAAGCTCATGGCCGAGAAACTTACTCTGAAACAATCGCACTCTCTCTCGAGCTATTGTAAGCTCCCTCCGGCCTACTTTCCGCCAGGATTCAAAGCCCCCGAGTACAGGAAATATGATGGCACCTCTGACCCTCATGATCACCTGTCAAGTTTCCTCATGGATTCCCATCAATGGCTCTACGACAGAGTCCTCCTTGTCCATCTGTTCCAGAAATCCTTAGAAGGTGAGGCCTTAAGATGGTTTTCTTCCTTGCCCGCCACAGACCTAATCAATTTTGATATGGTCTCCGAAAAATTCATCACTCAGTTTAGTCATATGACAACCATGCCTCCCACCTTGTTTGATCTTGTGATGGAAAAGATGAAGCCTGAAGAGGAGTTCACGTATTTTGCCAACAGGTGGAGGGCAATGGCCTCTAGGGCAGAAGTGGAAATCCCCGAATCTCAAGCTATCACCATGTTGGTCAACAACGCTACCCCGCAGCTTCGGTCTATCCTCATGCTGAGCGAATTTCACACATTCGCACAACTTTATAATCGAGCTCGGGTAGTTCAATCTCAGATCTGGAGTTCCACTCTGCCATCATTTTTTGAAAATCAGAACAGAAGTAAGAGGATTCCACCAATAGAGGGAGTGACAATCAATGAACAGGTGAGTGCCTTGGGGCAGCCCTTTAGGTCACCCGGTCCTATGTCTAGATCAGACAACCAATCCAATCAGAAACCATATTCAGCAGTTCCCCCTTTCTCCAGTGCCAAGATCAATTGGGGGCACATGAAAGAGGCTGCTGAAACCCTGGAAGTCAAGGGCCCTTCGCCCTCTTATCAGGTGGCCCAAGATCCATCTAGCTCTCTAGAAAGGGTGAGCACCCTTGTCAAAAATTTGGAACCAAATGCCGATCATAGAGGACAATACTGGGAGTATGAAGAGATTGGGATATGGCGTGAGTGCCCTACTAGGACGACCAAACCTAGAGAGCCGTTGCAAGGAGTCTCCACTATCATCCAAGACAAACCTTTGGTCTTGATACGACCTAGGGAACAACCAACAGCCCTCAACCCAGTCACTCTGGTCCAAGTTCCCTCAGTTTCAATCAGAGAACCTCCTCCATCCATCTTGTGTCCAACACCAAAGCCAAGTCCAGTAACCCAATTCTGCCTAATAAATTCACCACCAGTTCAACCACTAAAGTCAGATCAGGCAGTGGACCCCAATCCAATTGGTGTTACACTGGGAAATCGCATCATTCCCCCAACAAGTCAACCCTTGGACTCTCAAGAGGATTCAGATCTGTCTAAGTATGACATCCTACAGCATCTAGGGAAAACTCCCACCAAGATGCCAGTCCTAAAGTTGATTAGGAGATCTCCTACACAAAGGGAGACATTGTTCAAGTTCCTCCAGCGAATTACACTCAATGAAGATCTTCCTATCAGGGGGGTCACCAATGCCATTCTCTCAGTCACCCAGACACCTACCATATCCTTCACAGATAAGAGTTTAGCTCCCCCTGAATGCCAATCCCTTCCCTCATGCTTGACCCCAACACTCAGTAGTCACTCATTGGACTCCATCATGTTGGATACTGGGGCATCAATCAATGTATGTCTGCTCAAGACCCCCAAAAAAGTAGGGATTGATCCAGAGAAGATTGAGTCTACTTCCATAATGGTCTCAAATGGGAACCTAGAAATTGGCCCAGTGGGCTTGATCTTCGAATCCTACATCCTTGATGTCAAGCCCATATACAACGCCATTCTGGGAAGGCCTTGGATGGACCAGACCCTGGGAGTGCCCTCCACTAATCACCAGTGCTATAAATTCCCATACAAGGGGAAGATTGTCAAAATGAAGGGTACCCCCTATCTTGAGCCTTTGGATTTAGTCTCGACTGAACAAATTCCATCCATGATCACTCCTGGAAAAGGGGCAGAGCTCATCCTTTCATCGGTTGACTCTCAGCTCAAGTCCCAGCCTAGCATAGGTTGGCAGCTTATGGACAAAATGGGGTATAGTTCGGGATCTACGATAGGCAAGGAAGAGCAAGGAATTCAAGAACCTATCTTTGAAAATCTGACCATTGGAGGATTCAAATTGGGTTACCTACCAACCAAGCCAACTGAGGAATCAAGAAAATGGAGTCTCTTGGATCACCTTGTGAAGGAAAATCAAGAGGTACTCAAGATACACTATCTTGAGGATGAGTTGAAGGAAGCAATCAATGAAATTCAGAGGGAAGATGCAGAAGATTTCGCAACACAGCTGTTGTTCTATGAACCAACCACTCGACGAGAAGGAGCCTCCTTAGTGAGGGATGAACAGGTACCCACCGCTCTCATTCCCTTGCTATTTCACACACCTGCCCCTCTCAAGCTTTTATCACCGGTCGTAGCACACTCCTAGGGCAATTCTGCCATCATTGGGTCTGTGTCTCAAGGACCCACCTTTGCAACATATCTGACTCACCCTCTGAGTCTTGTGCATAATCGCTTGGGGATTGGATAGCTTCCTCTTTATCTACAAGTTGTAGAGGTAAGTAGGTTCTTTCGTTTCCAGCAAATAAGTGTAAATATTTGAAAATTGTTGAAAAGTTTTCCTTTGGATAGGAGTCTATTTGAAGAAGTTTTACCCTCAAAATACAAAAAAAATCAAAAATTTCAAAATCTCCCAAAAAAAAATCGAATATCCAAAAAGCATCAAAAATATTTGTAAATATGTACATACTTTAATGAAAATGACAAAAAAATCAGAAAAGACACAAAATCCAACTGTTTGGTGACTGCCACGTTACCCCCTGTCTAGGTCTAGTTGCATGATAGGTTGGGTTGACATTAGGATTCGGCTAAGATTTTGGTCCACTAGAAGCTTGGACGTGTCTACTCTACTTTCATACGGATCCCTACGATCATTCTGAGATGCACACACCTGCACGATTTTCAAAGAGAACCTATTTAAAATGAATTCCAAGTCTTTAGTGCACTGTCAAATGCAACCTTTGCTCTTCGTCTCTCGACCGATCAGGACAGTTGACGCCCTTAAACGGTCGAGCTCAGCAAATTGCGGTTCCTCAACAACCCGGTAGATGTAACCCCTCAACAAAAAAAAAAAGGGCCCAGAAATGAAATGTAAACGACCAGAGCACGTGAAGAGGGCAGTGTCCCCGCAGGCGGAATACCAAATAACCCAAAAAATGTCAAATACAAAAAAAAGAAAAAAGGGGTTCAAGCAATCATGAAAAAAGCCTGGTCGTGACCGTGCATGGCCATGAAATTTACTAAAGGCCTGAAAAGTCAAAATAGGGGCATCTAAGAGGTCAAAAGGGGTCCGTTTTGTCACAGCTCCCCCTTTTAACGGTTTTGTCGATCCTCCTGTGAAGTTTGTCTCCACAATTTCTTCACTTTTTCTCCCCCAAGGTTCAGCACGAGATAGCTATCTAAAGACTGAATATCATTTCAAAATGGTTCGTTTTCAAAAATCGTCACATGCTCACATGATCACAGGAGTCCAAAATGGGTGAAGAGTAATGTCTATGTTTCTGGTGAACTAATTTCTTAACCATAATCTCAATGTGTACTCTTACAACTTCGGGCTTAGGTCAATGCATGCGCGTCACCAATCGGTGCGACGGCGTCTGATTCCGGGTCAGCGTCGCGCGGTTGACCGTTAGGGTTCCAAGGTGTTCCATCATATACCTTCTAGATTGTGAGGAAAGAGACCCGGGTCGGGCAAATCCTTTACCTCGAAAACATTTTGGGCAAACTTGGTGGTCGGAAGCAGCTGGGAGCCTAAGCATGGCATGACGGTATTGTCATCAGTATGAGTCTTAACCGGTCAAGGTTAGTTCGAGGAGTCTAGAGGCCCAAATCAATCTAGATGCAAGCTTAAGATACCTGGGAGGTTGACTGTGCATTTCCCTTCCGTCATCCAACCAGCCTAAGTTTGGGCAGTCACCAGGCAGGCGGAATCAAAAACATGTTTTCATCACACACCTCATTTGTTAATATTCACCAGCATTTGCATATTTACTTGTCGCATCTCTCCCTGTTGTCTGGTTAGTTGGATACGGCCCCTTGACCCTATGCGAAGGCTAGGGAAAAGGTAGTTGCTCTATTTTGGGCAAGGGGCCGAAAACAGATACTACTAACTGTTTCCCCTTCATTTTGTGCATACAGAAAAAGGATTCTGTCCAAAAGGTGGATGCTTTTGCTGTCGAGTCGAAGCCGAAAGCAGCCGGATTGGCATTCTACTTTGAGAATGGCCATATCTTCCGTGCTGGCTTCGACTCGACAGGGACCTTTGTCCCTCGTTTCCTTGCAGCTTGTCATTAAGATACTGTGAATCATTGATTATTTACATTTACTGATGTGCGTTCTTGCAGCTGTAGGGAATCCGAGGCAAGTAGGATTGAAGACACATGAGGATAATAACTTCGGGCGTATAGACTCTGAGTTCCTCTTTAAACAAAACAATGAGGAGTCTATATTCTCCAAGTTATTCGATTGGCCAATAAATTCCTCCTGTTTGCATTAGGAATTGCATTAGGAATTTGTTTTCTAATTTTTAAACCAGCATGCATTGCATAAGCATCATCCACCATTCCCACCCTAGGGGCGATGACCATCATTCATCACTTTGCTTAACCCATCGCTGATCTGTGATTCTGGCAGTTGTGTGTCTGTTAGCCCTTTGAATTGCAAGACCCCTTTCTCCTTTTTTCAGCAAGTGTGCTTGAGAGTCTCTCACTTGGCGATCCCATGATGCGCCAGGCCACCGCGCGCCCGTTGTGTTGAGAGTTCTTCAAGTCACACTCCTACACCTTTCATGCTCGAGATCCCCTTGGGCCAGATCGCTATATTCTGGTACGCCAAGGCCTTGCGGTTCCAGCACCCGGGGTCCCACGGACTGTGATTCTCTAGTACTGAAGCTGGCCAACCATCTGAGGGTCGCGAGTGGAAGAGATCGTAGGAAGACAAAGTCAAGGAGGGTGGACGGCCAACCATCTTGTCTTCCTCTTTCGTTGAAGGCCACCAAGTTGGCCTTCTGCGAACGGAGTAGCTGGCCTTCGAGGAAGGTGGAAGGCCACCAAATTGGCCTTCCGCGAAAAGGTGGAAAAAGGTGGAAAAAGATGGACGGCCAACCATCTTGCCTTTCTCTTTCGTGGAAGGCCATTAAGTTGGCCTTCCACGAAAAGGTGGAAGGCGGAGCAGCTGGCTTTCGGGGAAGGTGGAAGGCCATCAAGTTGGCCTTCCACGAAAAGGTGGAAAGACGAGTAGTGGTTAATGGGCTTGGCTACTAATGGGCTGAATTAAGTGGAGAAATATGATGGGCTAAATGAGGTGTTCTAATAGGATGGGGGTTTAGGGCCAAAAGGAGTACAAAATCGGTGTCTACAAATGCCCCTCCGGGACACCTGTTTTGCAGTGGAGCGGAGCGGAATGATAAATAGGTGTTCTGGAAATCGAACATGATTTTGGATATCCCGAAGAAGGGATGAGCTAGATCCAAGGATGATATGCGAATGTGGTAAATGCATGAGAGTTAGGTATTTGGATTGCAAGTGTAACGACCCGCCACCCTATAATCGGAGATCCGATTACTAAATGGGTACCGAATCATTAAAATTTGGAGCCAAACCAGGATCTCGATAAGTCTGGAAAATAAACGGTAAACTAAGCTAAATATTCACATCACATTGAATTGTAAAAGAAGTGCAGGAATTAAAAATTATTACAATTCAACTTGACTCAGCAAATAATTACATATTCCAACTTAGAAGAAGTAATTAAGCGTACAGGCCTAAAAAGAAATAACAACTACACCGGGGCTACCCCGGAACAATGGTTGCTGGCGCGCAACTCGAGACAAAACCCTCCTCGCTACGCCTGTCTGGAACCCTCACCTGAAACCGCAGGGGGTAAGTCTCATCGAAATAGACTCAGTAAGGATCCTTCGATCCCCACCACCTACTCACGCTTCCACTACTGCAAACAACACAAATAAAGGCAATTTAAATAAAGCAGTAAACACAACTATGAAACCACTCCACCACGGAGTCCACAACCAGCGTCTCGGCCAAACATACAAGTCACACGGCCGAACTGTAGACACCGATTTTGGACCACCCTTTTGGTTATAATCCCCTCCATCATAAGCTCATCATCATAAATCCCCTCATTTCAGCCATCTCAGCCCACTACCAGCCAGGCCCATCAACCAAATCCCGACCCTTTTCACCTTTTCGTGGAAGGCCAGCTCCCTTGCCTTCCACCACCTTCGAAGGCCACCCCTTGCCTTCCACCACCTTCAAAGGCCAGCCACCTTGCCTTCCACCCTTCTAGCCACCCTTTTCACCTTTTCGTGGAAGGCCAGCCCCCTTGCCTTCCACCACCTTCGAAGGCCACCCCCCGCCTTCTACCCCCTTCGAAGGCCAGCTACCTCGCCTTCCACCGTTTTAGCCACCTTTTTCACTTTTTACCACCTTTTCGTGGAAGGCCAGCCCCCTTGCCTTCCACCTCCTTCGAAGGCCACCCCTTGCCTTCCACCTCCTTCGAAGGCCACCCGTCGCCTTCCACTCCCTTTGAAGGCCAGCCGGGCCGCCTTCCACCACAAGAATGGAAGGCATGTCACCTGGCCGTCCACTCCTTAACCACCCCCTTGACTCTGTCTTCCCCACAATCTCCTCCACTCTCCGCCCTCGTTCCCCACTACTCCGACCACTCCCCACTCCGGCGACTGCCGCGTCCACTACCTCCAACCCTTGACCACTCCCTATTGGTTGAAGGGTGATTTACGGGGATTTAGACCCCTGTTTTCTCCCCTTTTTCCTTCGTCTATTTAAACCCCCCCACATCCTCTAGAGCAGGGGGTTAAGGACTTTGGGGTTAAGGATTTTCTGGGGGTCAGGGGGTTGCGTCAGAGGGGTTGCGTTGGAGGGGTTGGAAGGAGATTAAGAAGGAGTTTCTTCCTCAGGAGCGGGTCGGCTTTGAGGAGTCGAGCGGGCAAAGAGTCAGAAGGCTGCTTCAGGAGGAACGTCACTCCAAATGGGCTTGTCTTCCTAACCCTCTTTTACTTTTCACCTTTTTCACTTCATTGCATTTCCAATTTCCATCCATGCCGTAACATCCTCCCTTTTTACTCTCTTTTTACCTTCAACACATCATTTCACTCTTCACATACGAGCACTTATCTGCATGCATACATCCTAGAATGACTTAGCAATCCCTATTTACCCCCAGAGGTTCCAAACAAAAATCGGGAGGTGGGTGGCCATAACATATGGTCACCTTCCCTCCCAAACACCCATCCGGTGCGTCTCCCTCTAATTTTAGTTAATTTTATGTTTGCATGAACGGTTCCTACATGTCACAGTTCTAATTGGGTGATTGTCTTTTCTTTGTCTGTCTTCTCTTTTCAGGGGTTCTTACCACCTTCACGCGTGCAGAGTACCGGGCTCTCCTCCTCTGGCCGGCCGGAGGAAGAGAAGGAGGAACCAGCATCTCCCGCTCCCACAGAACGCGATCACATCCTCACCATCCTGCGGAGCACAGGGACCGAGAGGTAATGCTCATGGCGATCACACTTTATATCTAACCCCCTTTAAATCGCCACAGTGCTAAGACGAACGGAGAGGAACCCTCGCCCGAAGCCCGCAGCCGCGGCGGGGGACGTTCCGGGCGCCTACAGCCCTCTGGCGATCACGGTGGGACACTCTCTTGCTCGCCGCGCAGGTAAGACAACTTAAAATACAAGAGTTCCTGTGGACGGCCAAGCACTTGGCCGCCCAGTGTCCTGAACGGCCAAGCGCTTGGCCGCCCAGCCCGGACGGCCAAGTACCTGGCCGTCCAGTGAACCGGACGGCCAAGTGCCTGGCCGTCCAGCCCAGCCCGGACGGCCAAGCACCTGGCCGTCCAAAGCCCAGGACGGCCAAGCGTCTGGCCATCCAGGCAGGACGGCCAACTGCCTGGCCGTCCAGTGTACCGGACGGCCAAGTGGCTGGCCGTCCAGCCCAGGTAGGACGGCCAACGGCCTGGCCGTCCAGGCTCTAGGACGGCCAGGTAGCTTGCTGTCCAGGCTCTGACTTTTCTGGCTTTCTGATTTTTAAGTGTCCTTTTTTAATTGTTGCGCATTCTAGTTTGCTTTTTTTGTTTACTGTTCTCTTATCTTTTCTTTTCTTTTCTGTCTGCTGGATTGTGGGTTAATTTCAGGGTATTCTCCGCAGGGGTTTTAAGGAAGAGCCGGCATCACACTTCTAGTTACCTCTCCCGCAGGATCTGACTCTCCACCTGAGGATTCCCACTCGGGTGTGACTAGTCTTATTCTGTTGGGAACCTCCGTCAGTCTCCGCGAGCCAGGGATTCCCACTTGGCCGCCGAGCAGGTTGTACCTGAAACCACCTTGTAGGAACCTTGGGTTTGTGTGAGAAATTAGTGAACTGTTTCAAATTCAAAGACACTTAACTGAATCTCGGTGGAACAAGCTTGGGAAAAATTCCAGGGTCGTTTAGGGTTTGAACTTGCTTTGTTAGAAACCAATACTCATAATACACAGTTAACCTTCCAAGTGAAATATAAAATCTCTTAGGATTTGTATTTCATAATGAACCAAATGTATGTTAATACTGTGTATGGTGACATGTATGAGTTTGGTAACAATGTCACACACAACTCTCTGTTTGAGATTGAAGAGGATCCACAACCAACATTTGTGGGCATGTTCCAAACACCTAGAGAGGAACTTAAGGCAAGATACTTGGATGAATCTTCCTCCTCAGAAAGTGACCCTGTAATCTCCAACAGAAACTTCCAAAACCCGAGGGAGGATCCGGAACTTACTGCCGTGTTATCACGGTACACCCCTGGTCAACTCATCCGGTTGGCCTCTGGCGGCAAAACCCAAGATGCCACTCCTCGGGAAACTCACTTCCAAGGATCTCCCAACAGAGCTCAGACTCGCATCAATCGGCCAACTCTTACCCCAGTTGCTCTACCCGTCATGCCAATTCCGGTCTCTCCAATTACACCTCCTCCTGAGCAGAAAGAATTCATCTACAAAAGTGAGATTGAAACCTGTGTGCGTAAGCTCATGGCCGAGAAACTTACTCTGAAACAATCGCACTCTCTCTCGAGCTATTGTAAGCTCCCTCCGGCCTACTTTCCGCCAGGATTCAAAGCCCCCGAGTACAGGAAATATGATGGCACCTCTGACCCTCATGATCACCTGTCAAGTTTCCTCATGGATTCCCATCAATGGCTCTACGACAGAGTCCTCCTTGTCCATCTGTTCCAGAAATCCTTAGAAGGTGAGGCCTTAAGATGGTTTTCTTCCTTGCCCGCCACAGACCTAATCAATTTTGATATGGTCTCCGAAAAATTCATCACTCAGTTTAGTCATATGACAACCATGCCTCCCACCTTGTTTGATCTTGTGATGGAAAAGATGAAGCCTGAAGAGGAGTTCACGTATTTTGCCAACAGGTGGAGGGCAATGGCCTCTAGGGCAGAAGTGGAAATCCCCGAATCTCAAGCTATCACCATGTTGGTCAACAACGCTACCCCGCAGCTTCGGTCTATCCTCATGCTGAGCGAATTTCACACATTCGCACAACTTTATAATCGAGCTCGGGTAGTTCAATCTCAGATCTGGAGTTCCACTCTGCCATCATTTTTTGAAAATCAGAACAGAAGTAAGAGGATTCCACCAATAGAGGGAGTGACAATCAATGAACAGGTGAGTGCCTTGGGGCAGCCCTTTAGGTCACCCGGTCCTATGTCTAGATCAGACAACCAATCCAATCAGAAACCATATTCAGCAGTTCCCCCTTTCTCCAGTGCCAAGATCAATTGGGGGCACATGAAAGAGGCTGCTGAAACCCTGGAAGTCAAGGGCCCTTCGCCCTCTTATCAGGTGGCCCAAGATCCATCTAGCTCTCTAGAAAGGGTGAGCACCCTTGTCAAAAATTTGGAACCAAATGCCGATCATAGAGGACAATACTGGGAGTATGAAGAGATTGGGATATGGCGTGAGTGCCCTACTAGGACGACCAAACCTAGAGAGCCGTTGCAAGGAGTCTCCACTATCATCCAAGACAAACCTTTGGTCTTGATACGACCTAGGGAACAACCAACAGCCCTCAACCCAGTCACTCTGGTCCAAGTTCCCTCAGTTTCAATCAGAGAACCTCCTCCATCCATCTTGTGTCCAACACCAAAGCCAAGTCCAGTAACCCAATTCTGCCTAATAAATTCACCACCAGTTCAACCACTAAAGTCAGATCAGGCAGTGGACCCCAATCCAATTGGTGTTACACTGGGAAATCGCATCATTCCCCCAACAAGTCAACCCTTGGACTCTCAAGAGGATTCAGATCTGTCTAAGTATGACATCCTACAGCATCTAGGGAAAACTCCCACCAAGATGCCAGTCCTAAAGTTGATTAGGAGATCTCCTACACAAAGGGAGACATTGTTCAAGTTCCTCCAGCGAATTACACTCAATGAAGATCTTCCTATCAGGGGGGTCACCAATGCCATTCTCTCAGTCACCCAGACACCTACCATATCCTTCACAGATAAGAGTTTAGCTCCCCCTGAATGCCAATCCCTTCCCTCATGCTTGACCCCAACACTCAGTAGTCACTCATTGGACTCCATCATGTTGGATACTGGGGCATCAATCAATGTATGTCTGCTCAAGACCCCCAAAAAAGTAGGGATTGATCCAGAGAAGATTGAGTCTACTTCCATAATGGTCTCAAATGGGAACCTAGAAATTGGCCCAGTGGGCTTGATCTTCGAATCCTACATCCTTGATGTCAAGCCCATATACAACGCCATTCTGGGAAGGCCTTGGATGGACCAGACCCTGGGAGTGCCCTCCACTAATCACCAGTGCTATAAATTCCCATACAAGGGGAAGATTGTCAAAATGAAGGGTACCCCCTATCTTGAGCCTTTGGATTTAGTCTCGACTGAACAAATTCCATCCATGATCACTCCTGGAAAAGGGGCAGAGCTCATCCTTTCATCGGTTGACTCTCAGCTCAAGTCCCAGCCTAGCATAGGTTGGCAGCTTATGGACAAAATGGGGTATAGTTCGGGATCTACGATAGGCAAGGAAGAGCAAAGAATTCAAGAACCTATCTTTGAAAATCTGACCATTGGAGGATTCAAATTGGGTTACCTACCAACCAAGCCAACTGAGGAATCAAGAAAATGGAGTCTCTTGGATCACCTTGTGAAGGAAAATCAAGAGGTACTCAAGATACACTATCTTGAGGATGAGTTGAAGGAAGCAATCAATGAAATTCAGAGGGAAGATGCAGAAGATTTCGCAACACAGCTGTTGTTCTATGAACCAACCACTCGACGAGAAGGAGCCTCCTTAGTGAGGGATGAACAGGTACCCACCGCTCTCATTCCCTTGCTATTTCACACACCTGCCCCTCTCAAGCTTTTATCACCGGTCGTAGCACACTCCTAGGGCAATTCTGCCATCATTGGGTCTGTGTCTCAAGGACCCACCTTTGCAACATATCTGACTCACCCTCTGAGTCTTGTGCATAATCGCTTGGGGATTGGATAGCTTCCTCTTTATCTACAAGTTGTAGAGGTAAGTAGGTTCTTTCGTTTCCAGCAAATAAGTGTAAATATTTGAAAATTGTTGAAAAGTTTTCCTTTGGATAGGAGTCTATTTGAAGAAGTTTTACCCTCAAAATACAAAAAAAATCAAAAATTTCAAAATCTCCCAAAAAAAAATCGAATATCCAAAAAGCATCAAAAATATTTGTAAATATGTACATACTTTAATGAAAATGACAAAAAAATCAGAAAAGACACAAAATCCAACTGTTTGGTGACTGCCACGTTACCCCCTGTCTAGGTCTAGTTGCATGATAGGTTGGGTTGACATTAGGATTCGGCTAAGATTTTGGTCCACTAGAAGCTTGGACGTGTCTACTCTACTTTCATACGGATCCCTACGATCATTCTGAGATGCACACACCTGCACGATTTTCAAAGAGAACCTATTTAAAATGAATTCCAAGTCTTTAGTGCACTGTCAAATGCAACCTTTGCTCTTCGTCTCTCGACCGATCAGGACAGTTGACGCCCTTAAACGGTCGAGCTCAGCAAATTGCGGTTCCTCAACAACCCGGTAGATGTAACCCCTCAACAAAAAAAAAAAGGGCCCAGAAATGAAATGTAAACGACCAGAGCACGTGAAGAGGGCAGTGTCCCCGCAGGCGGAATACCAAATAACCCAAAAAATGTCAAATACAAAAAAAAGAAAAAAGGGGTTCAAGCAATCATGAAAAAAGCCTGGTCGTGACCGTGCATGGCCATGAAATTTACTAAAGGCCTGAAAAGTCAAAATAGGGGCATCTAAGAGGTCAAAAGGGGTCCGTTTTGTCACAGCTCCCCCTTTTAACGGTTTTGTCGATCCTCCTGTGAAGTTTGTCTCCACAATTTCTTCACTTTTTCTCCCCCAAGGTTCAGCACGAGATAGCTATCTAAAGACTGAATATCATTTCAAAATGGTTCGTTTTCAAAAATCGTCACATGCTCACATGATCACAGGAGTCCAAAATGGGTGAAGAGTAATGTCTATGTTTCTGGTGAACTAATTTCTTAACCATAATCTCAATGTGTACTCTTACAACTTCGGGCTTAGGTCAATGCATGCGCGTCACCAATCGGTGCGACGGCGTCTGATTCCGGGTCAGCGTCGCGCGGTTGACCGTTAGGGTTCCAAGGTGTTCCATCATATACCTTCTAGATTGTGAGGAAAGAGACCCGGGTCGGGCAAATCCTTTACCTCGAAAACATTTTGGGCAAACTTGGTGGTCGGAAGCAGCTGGGAGCCTAAGCATGGCATGACGGTATTGTCATCAGTATGAGTCTTAACCGGTCAAGGTTAGTTCGAGGAGTCTAGAGGCCCAAATCAATCTAGATGCAAGCTTAAGATACCTGGGAGGTTGACTGTGCATTTCCCTTCCGTCATCCAACCAGCCTAAGTTTGGGCAGTCACCAGGCAGGCGGAATCAAAAACATGTTTTCATCACACACCTCATTTGTTAATATTCACCAGCATTTGCATATTTACTTGTCGCATCTCTCCCTGTTGTCTGGTTAGTTGGATACGGCCCCTTGACCCTATGCGAAGGCTAGGGAAAAGGTAGTTGCTCTATTTTGGGCAAGGGGCCGAAAACAGATACTACTAACTGTTTCCCCTTCATTTTGTGCATACAGAAAAAGGATTCTGTCCAAAAGGTGGATGCTTTTGCTGTCGAGTCGAAGCCGAAAGCAGCCGGATTGGCATTCTACTTTGAGAATGGCCATATCTTCCGTGCTGGCTTCGACTCGACAGGGACCTTTGTCCCTCGTTTCCTTGCAGCTTGTCATTAAGATACTGTGAATCATTGATTATTTACATTTACTGATGTGCGTTCTTGCAGCTGTAGGGAATCCGAGGCAAGTAGGATTGAAGACACATGAGGATAATAACTTCGGGCGTATAGACTCTGAGTTCCTCTTTAAACAAAACAATGAGGAGTCTATATTCTCCAAGTTATTCGATTGGCCAATAAATTCCTCCTGTTTGCATTAGGAATTGCATTAGGAATTTGTTTTCTAATTTTTAAACCAGCATGCATTGCATAAGCATCATCCACCATTCCCACCCTAGGGGCGATGACCATCATTCATCACTTTGCTTAACCCATCGCTGATCTGTGATTCTGGCAGTTGTGTGTCTGTTAGCCCTTTGAATTGCAAGACCCCTTTCTCCTTTTTTCAGCAAGTGTGCTTGAGAGTCTCTCACTTGGCGATCCCATGATGCGCCAGGCCACCGCGCGCCCGTTGTGTTGAGAGTTCTTCAAGTCACACTCCTACACCTTTCATGCTCGAGATCCCCTTGGGCCAGATCGCTATATTCTGGTACGCCAAGGCCTTGCGGTTCCAGCACCCGGGGTCCCACGGACTGTGATTCTCTAGTACTGAAGCTGGCCAACCATCTGAGGGTCGCGAGTGGAAGAGATCGTAGGAAGACAAAGTCAAGGAGGGTGGACGGCCAACCATCTTGTCTTCCTCTTTCGTTGAAGGCCACCAAGTTGGCCTTCTGCGAACGGAGTAGCTGGCCTTCGAGGAAGGTGGAAGGCCACCAAATTGGCCTTCCGCGAAAAGGTGGAAAAAGGTGGAAAAAGATGGACGGCCAACCATCTTGCCTTTCTCTTTCGTGGAAGGCCATTAAGTTGGCCTTCCACGAAAAGGTGGAAGGCGGAGCAGCTGGCTTTCGGGGAAGGTGGAAGGCCATCAAGTTGGCCTTCCACGAAAAGGTGGAAAGACGAGTAGTGGTTAATGGGCTTGGCTACTAATGGGCTGAATTAAGTGGAGAAATATGATGGGCTAAATGAGGTGTTCTAATAGGATGGGGGTTTAGGGCCAAAAGGAGTACAAAATCGGTGTCTACAAATGCCCCTCCGGGACACCTGTTTTGCAGTGGAGCGGAGCGGAATGATAAATAGGTGTTCTGGAAATCGAACATGATTTTGGATATCCCGAAGAAGGGATGAGCTAGATCCAAGGATGATATGCGAATGTGGTAAATGCATGAGAGTTAGGTATTTGGATTGCAAGTGTAACGACCCGCCACCCTATAATCGGAGATCCGATTACTAAATGGGTACCGAATCATTAAAATTTGGAGCCAAATCAGGATCTCGATAAGTCTGGAAAATAAACGGTAAACTAAGCTAAATATTCACATCACATTGAATTGTAAAAGAAGTGCAGGAATTAAAAATTATTACAATTCAACTTGACTCAGCAAATAATTACATATTCCAACTTAGAAGAAGTAATTAAGCGTACAGGCCTAAAAAGAAATAACAACTACACCGGGGCTACCCCGGAACAATGGTTGCTGGCGCGCAACTCGAGACAAAACCCTCCTCGCTACGCCTGTCTGGAACCCTCACCTGAAACCGCAGGGGGTAAGTCTCATCGAAATAGACTCAGTAAGGATCCTTCGATCCCCACCACCTACTCACGCTTCCACTACTGCAAACAACACAAATAAAGGCAATTTAAATAAAGCAGTAAACACAACTATGAAACCACTCCACCACGGAGTCCACAACCAGCGTCTCGGCCAAACATACAAGTCACACGGCCGAACTGTAGACACCGATTTTGGACCACCCTTTTGGTTATAATCCCCTCCATCATAAGCTCATCATCATAAATCCCCTCATTTCAGCCATCTCAGCCCACTACCAGCCAGGCCCATCAACCAAATCCCGACCCTTTTCACCTTTTCGTGGAAGGCCAGCTCCCTTGCCTTCCACCACCTTCGAAGGCCACCCCTTGCCTTCCACCACCTTCGAAGGCCAGCCACCTTACCTTCCACCCTTCTAGCCACCCTTTTCACCTTTTCGTGGAAGGCCAGCCCCCTTGCCTTCCACCACCTTCGAAGGCCACCCCCCGCCTTCTACCCCCTTCGAAGGCCAGCTACCTCGCCTTCCACCGTTTTAGCCACCTTTTTCACTTTTTACCACCTTTTCGTGGAAGGCCAGCCCCCTTGCCTTCCACCTCCTTCGAAGGCCACCCCTTGCCTTCCACCTCCTTCGAAGGCCACCCGTCGCCTTCCACTCCCTTTGAAGGCCAGCCGGGCCGCCTTCCACCACAAGAATGGAAGGCATGTCACCTGGCCGTCCACTCCTTAACCACCCCCTTGACTCTGTCTTCCCCACAATCTCCTCCACTCTCCGCCCTCGTTCCCCACTACTCCGACCACTCCCCACTCCGGCGACTGCCGCGTCCACTACCTCCAACCCTTGACCACTCCCTATTGGTTGAAGGGTGATTTACGGGGATTTAGACCCCTGTTTTCTCCCCTTTTTCCTTCGTCTATTTAAACCCCCCCACATCCTCTAGAGCAGGGGGTTAAGGACTTTGGGGTTAAGGATTTTCTGGGGGTCAGGGGGTTGCGTCAGAGGGGTTGCGTTGGAGGGGTTGGAAGGAGATTAAGAAGGAGTTTCTTCCTCAGGAGCGGGTCGGCTTTGAGGAGTCGAGCGGGCAAAGAGTCAAAAGGCTGCTTCAGGAGGAACGTCACTCCAAATGGGCTTGTCTTCCTAACCCTCTTTTACTTTTCACCTTTTTCACTTCATTGCATTTCCAATTTCCATCCATGCCGTAACATCCTCCCTTTTTACTCTCTTTTTACCTTCAACACATCATTTCACTCTTCACACACGAGCACTTATCTGCATGCATACATCCTAGAATGACTTAGCAATCCCTATTTACCCCCAGAGGTTCCAAACAAAAATCGGGAGGTGGGTGGCCATAACATATGGTCACCTTCCCTCCCAAACACCCATCCGGTGCGTCTCCCTCTAATTTTAGTTAATTTTATGTTTGCATGAACGGTTCCTACATGTCACAGTTCTAATTGGGTGATTGTCTTTTCTTTGTCTGTCTTCTCTTTTCAGGGGTTCTTACCACCTTCACGCGTGCAGAGTACCGGGCTCTCCTCCTCTGGCCGGCCGGAGGAAGAGAAGGAGGAACCAGCATCTCCCGCTCCCACAGAACGCGATCACATCCTCACCATCCTGCGGAGCACAGGGACCGAGAGGTAATGCTCCTGGCGATCACACTTTATTTCTAACCCCCTTTAAATCGCCACAGTGCTAAGACGAACGGAGAGGAACCCTCGCCCGAAGCCCGCAGCCGCGGCGGGGGACGTTCCGGGCGCCTACACGAACGTAGAAAACACCGACCCGCTGAGACCAAACAGTAACCCCTCGGATAGCGCACTGGCTACTCCGGCCTGACCTGGCTCAAGGTGGTTCTGCTTCCCCTAGCACAAGTGACACTCCGAATGTACCACTCTCACACCGGTACTAACTATACCCCGGGGTACACCAGGTGACCCTCTCTCTAGGCATCACCCCACCACTCCTACACCGGCGCCGTGTCACTCCCACACTGCCACAGGGTGCCTAAGCGCTAACAACTATCACTCTAGGTCCACGATTGCACAAAACACGTCACAGTGCGATTCGATCACGTAGAAATCCTCGACTTCGAAGTATGGTTTTAAACATGCATTTTAATCAAACTATCTAACAATGTAAACACGTGTTAATTACATGGATTAATGAAGTTCTTTCTTGAATCGCATTGCCCATGGCCGACGTCATTTAAGACTCCTAAACTTGTTCATGTAAAACCTGGCCTCAAAATGGCCTAAAACGCGTCGTGCAAGGTAGTCACCTTTTAAAAGGCATCGCTGTCCCTAGTCGCCTAATCATGACAGAAATAGAATCAGGCCTCGAGGTAATCTGAACTAAATCGCGTCATGGGAGGCAGCCGCCATTCAAAATGGCGTCGTTGTCCCAAGATGCCATTTAGCATTCGCTAACAGGTTCCCCCCAGCCTTCCAAGTATAAAAAGTGGAATTTCTTCCCGAAATTCTCCTAAACATGCTCCAAAGCAGGAAAAACGTGGTTTTAATCAAAACACAATGGAGATCGTCACCCTACCGGTTCCTTGAACTCCTCCGAGCTTCAAGCCGCCGAATTGCCACACCACAAGCCATCGCCGTGGACGCCGTTACTCCACTGAGACGTCGGCCACCGTCCGGAGAACAATACACCGCGGAGGAAATGGTGGTGGTAGTGGTGGAAGTTAGAGAGGGGGTTTGATGGAGTAGAGGGAGAGGAATGGAAGGAGAAGGGGGAAGGGAGAGCGAAGGGTTCGGAGAGAGGAAGGAGAGAGAAGAAAATGAGAGAAATGAGGGAAATGAGGGAGGGTTTGTGGGTTTAAACCGAACCTAGCTAAAACACGTCGCCCAACACCAACGTCATTCAAGTGACATGACCAGGACCGTACTCTCGCGGCCCGAAACTGGCCTACGTGGCGCCCTCGTGGCACCGACGTGGCACACTCTAAAACGCGTCCCCCAAATAGGACGCCGTTTGAACCGCGTCGAGCAAGCTCGACGTGATAAAGAACCTATGCCCCAGCCCCACAAGGGCCCAAACCCAGGGGTCCGACAACAAAACTGACCCAATAACTGGATCCGAAACCTCAATCCTTACATTCTCCCCCCTTTAAAGAATTTCGTCTTCGAAATTACCACAACAAAACTAGCACCAATAATAAAATTGCATAGGTAAAAAGGAGAACTTACGAGAAAAGGTAAGGAAACTGATCTCGCATCTCATCCTCTCGCTCCCAGGTCGCCTCGCCTCCGGAGCGATGCTGCCAAATTACCTTAACCAGAGGAACAACCTTATTCTGAAGGACCTGCTCCCTGCGATCCTCAATACCCACTGGAAATTCCGGAAAGGACAAGTCTTCAGCGACCTCCAATTCCGAAAAGTCCTAGACATGGGATGGGTCCTGAACATACTTCCTCAGCAAAGAAACATAGAACACATCGTGCAGTCCTGCAAGATTGGGCGGCAAGGCTAGCTCATACGTTGTTTCCCCAATTCGAGTAAGAATGGGAAAATGCCAAATATATCGTGGACTCAGTTTATCTCGCTTCCCGAATCTCATTACTCCCTTGGAGGGTGAGACTCGGAGAAACAACGTGGTCCCCAACCTCGAATTCAAGCGGTCGCCTACGGATATCTGTATAGCTCTTCTGCCTGTTCTGAGCTGTAGTCAACCTCTGCTGCACTACCCTGGCAACCTCAGCACACTGCTGTACCTACTCTGGCCTTGCTATCTGCCTCTTGCCAATCTCAGACAAATTCACAGGAGATCGGCACTACCGCCCGTACAATGACTCATATGGTGCCATGCCGATACTAGAATGATAATTGTTGTTGTAAGCAAACTCCACTGTAGACAAGTGTTGCTCCCAAGAACCTCCCAAATCTAGGCAACAAGCCCTGAGCATATCCTCCAATGTCTGAATGGTCCTTTCTGACTGTCCATCGGTCTCAGGATGGTAAGTTGAGCTAAAGGCTAACTACGTACCCAAGGCCTTTTGAAAACTCTTCCAGAACCCATAAGTGAATCTCGGATCTCGATTTGACACGATGGACAAAGGCACCCCATGCAGAGAGATGATCCGGTCCACAAACAACTTAGCCAACTTACCGACTGACCGGTCCTTTCTAATAGCTAGAAAGTGTGCAGACTTGGTCAATCGATCAACAATGACCCAGATTGCATCCCTCCTGCCGGGTGACACGGGCAATCCCATCACAAAGTCCATAGTCACGTGCTCCCATTTCCACTCTGGAATCGGTAATGGCTGCAACAACCCTCCTAGTCTCTGGTGCTCTGCATTAACTTGCTGACAAGTCATGCACCTTGCCACATATTCAGCTACATCCTTCTTCATACCAGGCCACCAAAAGTGCCTCCTCAAACAATGATACATCTTAGTCGTTCCGGGATGCACTGCATATCTAGAACGGTGTGCCTCATGCAGGACACTCCTATGCACCTCTTCCTCAGCTGGAACATAGAATCTGTCTCTAAATCTGATCATGCCATCACTCCACAACTCAACCTCTGGTATCTGGAGAATCTGTGGTAGCTTTGAATCCGCCCTCTGAGCCTCAATCATTGCATGGTACACTGCTGGCCTCACAGTCAAGCTGGCCAACACGGCTCTATCGGCCTCTCGAGGAATCCTAAAGGAGGATTCCACAACCTGCTCATATAATTTGCATTCCCGAATCATAAGATGTGATACGACCGTCTTCCGACTCAAGGCGTCTGCCACCACATTCGCCTTACACAGATGATAAGAAAGGTCGAGATCATAATCCTTGATAAACTCCATCCACCTGCGTTGCCTCAAATTCAGATCCCTCTGGGTGAAAACATACTTCAGACTTTTGTGATTAGTGAAGACCTGAAACTTCTCCCTATATAAGTAGTGCCGCCAGATCTTCAGAGCAAATACCACAGCCGCCAACTCTAAGTCATGAGTGGGGTAGTTTTCCTCATGCTTCTTCAGCTGACTAGAAGCATAGGCCACAACCTTACCATGTTGCATCAGAACCGCACCCAAGCCTCGACGAGATGCATCGGAGTAAACCACGAATCCACCTGAACTTGATGGAAGCACCAGAACTGGAGCCGAAGTGAGACGAGCCTTCAACTCAATAAAGCTCTTCTCACACTCCTCGGTCCACACAAAACGAACGTCCTTACGAGTCAACCTCGACAAGGGGGTTGCTATCGAAGAAAAATCTTGGACAAACCGTATGTAATATCCTGCTAATCCTAGGAAACTCCTGATCTCAATCACTGTTGTCGGTCTGCCCCAATCCAACACTGCCGCAATCTTGGCTGGATCCACTGTAATGCCATCACCAGAAATAACATGCCCCAGAAAATGCACCTTATCTAGCCAGAATTCACACTTGCTAAACTTGGCATAGAGTTGGTACTCTCTCAGAACCTATAATACCACTTGAAGATGTGTGTCATGCTCTTCCTCAGAAGAAGAATATATCAAAATATCATCTACAAACACCACCACAAACTGATCCAGGTAGGCCTTGAAGACCCGGTTCATTAAATCCATAAAAGTTGCCGGAGCATTGGTCAAGCCGAAAGGCATAACCAAAAACTCATAATGCCCGTACCAAGTCCTAAAAGCCGTCTTACTCACATCAACCTCACGGATCCTCATCTGGTAGTATCCTGATCTCAAGTCAACCTTCGAGAATACCTTGGTACACTGCAATTGATCCATCAAATCATCGATTCTCGGAAGTGGGTACTTGTTCTTTATAGTTACCTGGTTCAGCTGTCTATAATCAATGCACAGCCTTAGAGAATCATCATTCTTCCTAACAAAAAGAACTGGAGCACCCCATAGAGAAGTACTGAGACGGATAAAACCCTCATCTAGTAATTCCTGCAACTGTGCTTTCAACTCAGTGAGTTCGGCCGGAGCCATCCGATACGGGGCCTTAGACAAGGGTGCCGTACCTAGTGCAAGCTCAATAGTGAACTCAACCTCCCGCTGAGGAGGAAGGCCAGGCAACTCCTCAGGAAACACATCAACAAAGTCACAGACTACAGGTATCTCCCAAGGACTAGAACCACTACTAACACCAGCTACAACTACCGAGGCAAGGAAAGCCTCACAGCCACCGACAAGCAATCTCTGGGCCTTAAAAGTAGAAATAAGAATACCACGAGAAGAGAGCCTAATACTTTGGAAGTAGAAGGCCGGGATACCTAGAATGGTGAAACGCACCCTCTTCCTGTGGCAGTCCACCTCGGCATAATAAGCCTCCAACTAGTCCATACCCTAGATGACATCAAAGTCACGAATGGCAAGCACAACTAGCTGGGCAGGTAACTCATGACCCTCAATGGTCAAAGGAACCTTACTCAAACAGTTATAAGACAATATGAAATCCCCAAAAGGAACCTCAACCATCAATTCATCAGATAACTCATCAACGGGTGCAGAAAGAATATCTACGAACTGCTCAGAAATAAAGGAATGCGAAGCACCCGAATCAATCAACACATGCGCGAAGTTCCCAAGGACAGAAAGTGTACCTTCCACCAAGTTGGACGCACGAGCCTCCTTCCTGGTGATAGCAAGAACTCTCTCCTGGGTCCTCGACTTCTTCTGATCACCTGGTCCTTGCCCCCGACCATGCCCCTGTGGGCAAAATCTCGCCAAATGGCCCTGCTGGCCACTAGTATAACACCTCCCAGAAAAAGCAGGACACTGAGTACCACCACAATGACGACAAGCTGCCGGAAGCCTTTGAGCTACCTCCTGCTGAGCACTGGACACAGACTGACTCTGCTGACTCGTCACTGGACACAGAACTACCACTGTTGCCACTGCTGCCGCCACCACCTCGAAAGAACCTCCTGAACCTGGACCCAAGTGAAGAAGATCCCGATCCAGATGAAGGAGCTGCTATTGCTGTCTTCCCCTTGCCGTAAGTCGGCCCTTGAGTAACCAGTCCCTGCTCCTGAGCCGACTGATCGTGCTGTACCTCGACTGCCGCGACACACATAACTGCTGACGCTAAGTCTGTACAACTGTGGGATGCCACAAAACTCCTCAAATTGTACCTTAGTCCATCTACGAACCTCTCAGTCCGACGCCCTTTGTTTTCTGAAATAAAGGGCACGAACCTCCCAAGCAAAACAAATTTCATCTGGTACTCGAGCACTGTCATGTTCCCTTGGGTCAATTCCATAAATTCCCTCTCCTTGGCCTTCTGGACATGCCTAGGGAAGTACTACACATAGAACTCCTTCACAAATGTCTCCCATAGAATCTCCCTGAGATTCTTATCTGCATAAGATAAGCTCTTCAAAGTAGTCCACCAGTCATAGGCATCATCCTTCAACATGAAGGTAGCCAATGGAGTCCTCTCAACTGCTGCACAATCCATAGTATCGAAAGTCTTCTCCAACTCCTTCAGCCAATGAACAGCCTCATCAAAGTTGGGATGACCAGTAAAATGAGGCAGCTTCAGCTTCAGGAATTTCTCCAAGGCAGCTGAAGGCCCTCCCCGAACACTAGAACTCTCACTAGGGTCTCGAGTCTGATATCTAGTCATCGTGTCCATCATAGCCTCCATAAAACACTCCATATTCGGCCTACCAGCCTCAGACCCACTAAGAACATCTCCCTGCTCCCTAATAACTGACACTCTCTTCCTAGGAGATATCTAATCGCCTACAATCACAAGAATAAAAAATTTCTAATTAGAACCTAAAACCTACACTACTGCCATGCCTGTACGGGATAATGCATTTATTTGCTAAAATTTCAGTATTTAACCTAGTTATTCATTTATTTGCCAGACCGAATGCTCTGATACCAATTGTAATGACCCGCCATCCTATAATCAGGGATCTGATTACTAAATGGGTACCGAATCATTAAAATTTGGAGCCAAACCAGGATCTTGATAAGTCTGGGAAATAAACGATAAACTAAGCTAAATATTCACATCACATTGAATTGTAAAGAAAGTACATGAATTAAAAATTATTACAATTCAACTTGACTCAGCAAATAATTACATATTCCAACTGAAAAGAAGTAATTAAGCGTACAGGCCTGAAAAGAAATAACAACTACATCGGGGCATATCCTAGAACGATGGCTGCTGGCGCGCAACTCGAGACAAAACCCTCCTCGCTATGCCTGCCTGGAACCCTCATCTGAAAACCGCACGGGTGAGTCTCATTGAAATAGACTCAATAGGGATCCTTCGATCCCCACCACCCACTCACACATCCACTAGTGCAAACAACACGAATAAAGGCAATTTAAATAAAGCAGTAAACACAACTCTGAAACCACTCCACCACAGAGTCACAACCAGCGTCTCAGCTAAACACACAAGTCACGCGGCCGAACGCGGAAAACACCGACCCGCTGAGACCAAACAGCAACCCCTCGGATAGCGCACTGGCTACTCCGGCCTGACCTGGCTCAAGGTGGTTCTGCTTCTCCCAACACGAGTGACACTCCGAATGTACCACTCCCACACCGGTACTAACTATACCCTGGGGTACACCAGGTGACCCTCTCTCTAGGCGTCACCCCACCTGTAACGACCCGCCACCCTATAATCGTGGATCCGATTACTAAAAGGGTACCGAATCATTAAATTTGGAGCCAAACCAGGATTTTGATAAGTCTGGGAAATAAATGATAAACTAAGCTAAACATCCACATCACATCGAATTGTAAAGGAAGTGCAGAAATTAAAAATTATTATAATTCGACTTGACTCAACAATTAATTACATACTCCAACAGAAAAGAAATAATTAAGCGTGCAGGTCAGAAAAAGAAATAACAACTACATCGGGACATACCTCAGAACAGCTGCTGCTGGCGCGCAACCCAAGGCAACACCATTCTCGCTACGCCTGCTTGGAACCCTCACCTGAAAATCGCAGGGGGTGAGTCTCATCGAAAAAGGCTCAGTAGGGATCCTTCGATCCCCACCACCCACTTACACGCCTACAAGTGTAATATACAAATATAGGCAATTTAACTAAATAAAGCAGTAACACAATTCCTAGATTTCGATATAAAACACACGCATTTATAACAGTAACATGCACGATTCTGAAACCACACTACCACGGAGTCCACAACTAGCATCTCGGTTAAACACACAAGTCACATGGCCGAACGCGGAAAACACCGACCCGCTGAGACCAAACAGCAACTCCTCAGATAGCGCACTGGCTACTCCGGCCTGACCTGGCTCAAGGTGGTTCTGCTTCCCCCAGCACGAGTGACACTCCGAATGTACCACTCCCACATCGATACTAGCTATACCCCGGGATACACCAGGTTACCCTCTCTCTAGGCGTCACCCCACCATTCCCACACCGGCGCCGTGTCACTCCCACACCGACACAAGGTGTCTAAGCGCTAACAACTGTCACTCTAGGTCCACGATCGCACAAAACGCAACACGGTGCGATCCGATCATGTAGAAATCATCGTCCTCAAGTATGACCTCAAACATGCAATTAACCAAACTATCTATCAATGTAAACACATGTTAATTGCAGGAATTAATGAGATTCTGTCTTGAATCGCGTCGCCCAAGGCCGACGTTATTTAAGACTCCTAAACTAGTTTATGTGAAATATGACCTTAGAAGATGGCCTAAAATGCGTCGTTCAAACGGGTCGCCGTTTAAAAGGCGTCGCTGTCCCTGGATGTCATTCAATCCAGAGACAAGATCTGTTATCTGGGATAAATCGCATCGTGGTTGGAAGCCACCTTTTTAAAAGGCGTCGCTGTCCCCTGACGCCATTTAACCTTCACAGACAAATTCTCCTTCGGCCTCCCCCGAGTTACAAAACGGGATTTCTCCCCCAAATTCACATAAAACACCATAAAAATAGAGAGGGAGGAGGAGAAACTAAGTACCCATTAAAAACCCACAATTCCTCATTACATGCAATTAGTATTTTCACCCCAAAAATCCCCTAAACATACTCCAAAGCGGGAAAAACATGGTTTTAAACAAAACAACGCGAGGATCGTCACCATACCGGTTACTCGAACTCCTCCGAGCTCCAAGCCGCCGACCCGCCTCGCCGCACGCCGCCGCCGGTACCGCCGTGGACTATACCGGGACGTCGGCCGCCGTCCGGAGAGAAATGTGCCGCGGAGGAAGTGGTGGTGGTAGTCGAGGAAGTTGGGAGGTTAATGGAGTGGAGGGAGAGGGGGAATGGGGAGAGGAAAGGAAGGAGAGGGGTAAAGGGGGTGCCGGAGGCCGGAGAGAAGAGAGGAAAGAGAAAGGAAAAGAGAGAATGAGGGAAAGGAGGGAGGGTTCGCGGGGTCAAAAACATAAACTAGGTAAAACGCGTCGTCTAACACCTACGTCATTCAGACGACAAATCTGGGCCGTACACTGACATACCAGGGTCGTACTCTAAATGGCGTTGTCCATGCAAGACGCCATTCAGTCGATAAGACCGGGGCCGTATTCTCGCGGCCCAAAACCAACCCACTTGGCGCCCACGTGGCACAGCCTAAAACACGTCCACCTCGACGGACGCTGTTTCAACCGTGCCGAGCAAGCTCGACGCGATAAAGAACACAAGCCCCAGCCCCACAAAGGCCCAAACTAAGGGATCCGACTCTAAAACTGACCCAATAATCGGATCCGAAACCTCAATCCTTACACTACCACTCCCACACCGGTGCCGTGTCACTCCCACACCGACACAGGGTGCCTAAGCGCTAACAACTGTCACTCTAGGTCCACGATCGCACAACACACGTCACAGTGCGATCCGATCACGTAGAAATCCTCGACTTCGAACTATGGTTTTAAACATGCATTTTAACCAAATTATCTAACAATGTAAACACGTGTTAATTACATGGATTAATGAAGTTCTGTCTTGAATCGCGTCGCCTGTGGCCGACGTCATTCAAGACTCCTAAATCGCGTCGTGGGAGGCAGCCGCCATTCAAAATGGCGTCGTTGTCCTAAGACGCCATTTAGTGTTCGCTAACAGGTTCCCCCCAGCCTTCCAAGTATAAAAAGTGGAATTTCTTCTCGAAAATATTCTAAACATGCTCCAAAATAGGAAAAATATGGTTTTAATCAAAACACAACGGAGATCGTCACCCTACCAGTTACTTGAACTCCTCCGAGCTTCAAGCCGCTGAACTGCCACGCTACAAGCCGCCGCCGGTACCGCCGTTACTCCACCGGGACGTTGGCCATCGTCCAGAGAGCAATACGTCGCGGAGGAAATGGTGGTGGAGTGGTGGAAGTTAGGGAGGGGGTTTGATGGAGTGGAGAGAGAGGAAAGGAAGGAGAAGGGGGAAGGGAGAGCGAAGGGTTCAGAGAGAGGGAGGAGAGAGAAGAAAATGAGAGAAATGAGGGAGGGTTCGTGGGTTTAAACCGAGCTTAGCTAAAATGCGTCGCCCAACACCGATGTCATTCAAGTGACAAGACCAGGGCCGTACTCTCACAGCCAGAAACTGGCCCAAGTGGCGCCCTCGTGGTACCAACGTGGCACACTCTAAAACGTGTCCCCCAAACAGGACGTCGTTTGAACCGCGTCGAACAAGCTCGACGCGATAAAGAACCTATGCACCAGCCCCACAAGGGCCCAAACCCAGGGGTCCGACAACGAAACTAACCCAATAATTGGATCTGAAACCTCAATCCATACAGCAAGGGTGATTGAGAAGGGGAACAAAATCCAAACTGGAGAATCACAATCCATGAGACCCTCAGGTGCTAGAACCACGAGGCCTTGGCGCACTAAGTGTTAGTATTAGGTGGTCTGAAAGCCAATCCAATACTATGTATCATTCAGTTTATTAAGAGAATGGCATTAATTCATTGTGTGTAATTAGTTCGATCTATGGTTATCGTATCACGATGAAGTCCTTGAACATGTGTAACAATCTTCGGATTATGATGAGTTCATAGTTACGGGACCGAAGACTTATAAACACATGTTCTTAATTATTCATAGTCGGAAGATGTTTGGGGTGGACATCAAACATCCAGATAGACTAGTATGCCGACAAGCTAATTTTGACATCATTTTGCATAAATTTCATGTCATATAATAATGTCTCAAAATGGTTTGATATTTAATCATTAGTTAATTTTTATTATTATTTTGAAATAATTATCTAAATGACATCGGGTCAGACATACATCATTTAAGTTTATTAATGAAATTCATTTTAACTCAGATTTTTAATCAAATATGAAAGATTCTAAAAGACGTCAGCCTACACAGACGCCTTTTAGGGTTTATTCTTATTTCGATTATTGATATGATTTTTAATTAATTTATTAATAAACTAAAAGACGTCTGCCTTGCACGACGCTATTTAGGTTTCCTAAACTGATTCTGTTTCTTCTTCCCGATGTTTATCCTTATCTTAATTAAACTAAAAGACGTATCCTGGGCAATGCGTTTTAGTTAATTACAGATAATGATGAATTAAGCTGTGTTTATCTATTTCTTGGTTGAATTGGCTCCAAACTCTTTCATGTTAATCTGTAAGTAACTGCAGACGCACAAACTTAAGTCTATAAACACATAAGCTTATGAAGAAGGAAAGGTTAAGGATTTTAAGAAGAAGACGACATCCAAACACTGAAGGATTGAGGCGCTGCTACTACTTCTAGGAGTCTTGAAGCAAGTTTCATCTTCTCTTCGTCCTTTCTTCATCCATTCAAGAACCAAGGCTTTCCAGGGGCCATCCAACTTAGTTTTTCTTAATCAATGTCTGCACATCTTGCTCATATTTTCATTGATTTCCATCATATTAGTTCATAATTCCAAACATCACATCACTCTATGCTGCACACACAATACTAGCATTATTTTCCAACCCACATGTTAAGGGGTTTCAAAGACCACAAAACAAGTGAGTTCATTTGTTGAGTTGCATGATTAGAATCATTATTAGAATAAATACTACCACTATTTGAGTTCTTATTGTTCTTTCTCTTTTATTCTATTCTTTGTAAGGTACAAAGAAGATCAAAAGGAAGGAATCAACAAGGAAATCTGGACGATTCTCAAAGCCCAATAAGCATTCAAAGTAAGAACAAAGTTAGAAGGGCTCTTTTTCTTCAGCCGGCTAAAGGGGAATAATCAAGAACTTCAACATCTCCCACGTCCAAAACAGGTAAGCGATCAATCTTTGTCTTTTGAAACTTTTTAGTCAAAAGTTTCTGTCGATCACATAGTTTTTAATAGGTTAATTTGTCATTTAATCAACAAAATTTTCATAATAATCACATATCACTATTTGAACACTCACAGCTTTTTGGCGATTACGGTGGGACTTGGTCTCGCCATCTTTTAAATCTTTGTTCTTGCTTTTATCAATCGGGCACCCACGGTGCACCACCTGTGTCCTTCGGACACGTCCTCACCGATCAGTGAGTTTTTAGTTTAATTGTTATTCTCACGTCCACACCCTTGCGGCAATATCTTGCCCTCCCCGTTTGATTAATTGAAGAGTTGTGATTGTGATAAGAAGAATGTGTGGTTGATTGAATGTTTTAGTTGTTTACATGATAAATCATCATGTTAAAAATTAAAATAAAAAGGATTTGCATGAACTAATTATTTACTGCTTTATCCTGTTAGTTTGAGGGGGAATTGACCCAGAAATTCCCTCTTAATTGTTGATTCTGCGACTTGAAAAGCGTCTAGGAACAGCAACACGTTTCATACCATGTCGCCCTACCTCGACGCCTTTCAGGCAAAATTTCTCTGTTATTTGTTGCATGAGGTTTTGCAAGCAGAATAAGGTTCTGGTTTGAATAGCGTCGAGGAACAGCGACGCGATTCATGCAGTTTCTTATTTTGTTCTTTAGTTCTTAGATTTCTGATTTGATTGCTACTACCCATTACATATTAAGCATTAGAGGCCTTCCCGGCCACAGGTCATACGCACTGGGGCTACCCCCCCCCCCTTTTCTCATAAGAACACCTTTCTTGACGTCTTCACCTCTCTCTAATTGGGTCGGTCCCTCGATCAAACTAGAGTGGTTGAAGTTAAAGACCTCCGTAAGTCCCCAAAATCAAGGTATTCCTCCTTGTTCATCGGTCTGGTTGTACCAATTGAAGTCCTGGTTAGATTTTCATGTCATTGTGAGGAAAGAGCCTTAGAATATAACGGTGAAAACTGAACTGAAACTAAATCCTACCCGTTGAGTGAATTTGTGATTAACTGAATCCAAATAATCTAACAAGGAATCCCAAAACAACGTTAAGCATCCACTTGTTTGTCTAATCTCTGCACAACTTGTCTACAAACATTTGTTAAAAGAAAAAATATAATACCATGTTGCTTCGATCAGGTAGGGATTTGAGCATGGCTTCAGATGCTCTAGTCAACTACTAGGGAGATGCTAATGCCCCTCTCGAATCTAATTATCACTATGAGAACGGAGGAGATGCTAATGCCACCCTGTGAACCCCAATCTTATCCATTTCAACATGAGGGAAATCCCCAAATCCCTCCTCCTTTTGTTCATGATCAACATAATTCTGGCATTGATCTTCCTCCGCATGTGCATGCGGTCTCTAATCCTGTCTTTGAGGGAGCCATGAACCCGAATGAGCCCTCATCTTCCAATCCCTCCGATCTAGTCAATGCTCTGGGAGTTATGACCTCCCACTTCGATCCTCAACAGCTCGAGGCAATCCAATCCATCTTAAAGGGAAAGACACCCATGCAGTCTACTGAACCGAATCCTGTGGTTCCCCCTGCCGTTCCTCAACCTCCTCCCCACCATACTTCTTTAATTCACCAGGCTATGGAAGGCCTTCAAGTTTCAACTTCTCATCCAGTTGGGCCACAACTGTCCTCCTCAAGGCAACCAGCTAGGCCGCCCACGCCAACTTATCAAAATGCCATCGGGCATGGCGGAAGCGCTGCCGGACCTCAACCCTATTGTCCCCCTTGCCCCACATACTCTAGGCAGCAGGCCTATCATGTACCACCACTACCACCTCCTCCCCAGGCTGATCCAACAACTCAAGCTCTACTCGCGAAGATGGAGCGTATGGATGAACATTTCAACAATTTTCAGAAAATGATGGAAGTTAAGGCTGCACCTGAGATCAGTCTTCCGAGTCTGCCCGTGTTTCATTTGCCGCCATCGGAAATGCCAGTGTATAGAAAATACAACGGTACTGGTAACCCCTTCACCCATTTGAAGGAGTTTATGTACGAGTCCTCCTTCTGGCAGAACGACAAGAGGTCGTTGGCATTCCTATTCAGGAAATCATTAGAGGGGCTAACCCTCGAGTAGTTCTTCTCATTAGAACCATCGGAGGTGGAGGATTACGGTATCGTATCTTGAAAATTTATTCAACGATACCAGGACAGAGTCGCACCGTCTCTGTCCAGCATTGATTTAGTTGCTGAGAAAATGAAGCCCAATGAGGACTTCATCACATTTGCTGATAGATGGAGGAGCATGGCGGAGAAGATTAAGGATTATATGTCCGAATTTGAACAAGTCAAGATGCTGATTTCCAATGCCACCCCCCAATACAAACTGGTCCTAGCTTTGAACAATTTGACCAGCATGGCAGAGCTTTACGAGAGGGCGCGTTACTGTCAGAACGCCTTCAAGGATGCCACTTTTTCTAATGTCTTTGGTCCTTATCGACCCAGCAGACCTCCACCTCGGAAGCCTGCCGTGCCAAATCCTCTTAGCACGGGTCCGACGACTGAAGGCATGCTCTCTCACAAGCAGATCAGCACTGTGAACAACAATCAGCCCCAGTTCACAAGAAACCAGCAACCGCCAAGCCAGCAAGGTTATAGACCTTCGAATCAACAAGGCTATAGACCTCCGAACCAGCAGGGTTACAGACCTTAGCAGCAGCAATATCAACAGCCACAATACCAGCCACAGTAGCAGCCCCCGAACCAACAGCAGTATCAGCAGCCCCAGTACCAGCCACGCGCACTGCCAACATACCATAATGTACCTCTCCCAAATGATTACAACCAACATAGGAAGCCTCCAGGTCCTAAAAGGGAGACATATCCAGCACTCCTAGAGTCTTTACTAGACATTTTCAACGCCCTGATGTCAGCCAATGCCTTAGTCTTGCTCAAGGAAAAGACAGTATGGCCCCAGAATGCCGACGCTTCCAGGTATTGCGCCTTTCACAGGCAACCTGGTCATACAATAGATACCTGCTTCCAATTCCGAGATTACATCCATGACCTTAACGATCAAGGAGGCATTGACTGGGAGGAGATGATGAAGTACATATCTGCCTTGAAGGCAAGAAGGCTTTAACAACAACAACAGCATCAACAACAACAACCACAACAGCAACAACAACAACAACAGAGAGCGCCAGCACAGGCGGCAGCACCTTCGAACATGGTTATAGTGCATAACCCACTACCGGAGCACCAGCATCAGAATCAGATTGCCCCCATCTTGACGAATAGCCAGTCTGAGGCTAATCGAGGGCAGCAGTGGAAGATAGAGGACTCTTCCTCTATTTACTCAACAGGCCATAAACTGAGCACCATCGACCAACCACCACGCCGTGTTCTTCGCATACCCAAACCGCAACCCGTCACCATTACACCTGTACCAACACCCGCATACCTTCTACCCACACCCATTGCACCACCCACCACCACGCCGCCATTAAACAACCATCCGCAAGCCAACTATGTGCCTCTACTGCCATCCAAACCATTACTCCGCAGTGCCATACAGCCATCCAAACCGCTACTCCATGTGCCATTCCCCACTTCACCCGCACCAACCACTTACCCCTCCACCATCCAACCATCTAAATCCCTCATCCGCACCATGCCTCCATCAAACAACCCCGCGCCATCACCTTTTTTCCAGCCCCCCACCCCATCTAAACCACCCACCAACCCTGCGATGCTCAAACTATCACCTGGACCTTCCACGCTTGAAGAACATACGCTCCGGAGCGGGAGGATTTTCAACAAGGTCTTTCCTCAGTCTACAGTCAGAGACGGCCCATCACAACTGCCAGAAGAAGTTCATAATGATGAGAGTGCACCAGACACTCAATACGACCTGTTGAAGCAATTAGACAGAACACCGGTATGAATCTCCGTGCTTGAGTTGATTAAGAGATCCAAGACCCATCAGGAGGCTCTGATGGAATATTTGCAGAAGGTTATGGTCAACGAAGACGTGCCGGTAAAAAAGATCACCACACTGTTAGTTCCTCAGGAGGACCAACCCTCCATTACATTCCATATCTCGGAACTAGCATCACCAGTAGCCAGAAGCATGGCTTTGAGCATTACGGTCAACATATGTAAGAAGGCCATAGACGCATGCCTGGTTGACACAGGAGATTCAATCAATGTTCTATCACCGAAGACCCTCAAACTGTGTGGTATACCCAAGGAGAAGTGGTTGCCTTCCCCTATTTCTGTTACAGCTTATGACAATTCTATATGTTCCCCTCTGGGAATGATTTATTTGAAGGTAGAATTAGGCTATGTTTGTCACAATGAAGTCGAGTTCCACATCTTGGAAATCGATCCATCTTTGAAGGGTATCCTTGATCGCCCTTACATTAAGTCCCTTGAGGCAGTTCTTTCAACAAATCATCAGTGTCTCAAATTTCCATACAAGGGACGTATTATTAAAGTTACCAGTATGTTGATTCTTGCTACCACTCATTCCTTGAATATCAGGCCGACTTCTTTACCTGGCCAACAACCTCTGTTGTCGGTATTACAGGTTTACCGTCCTATGGTTGATCCCTTGAAAGCTGCCACACTTAGTTCTTATCCAATCGATGCCATGAAGCAGGGGAAGTGCATGAGTACCCCTGGCTGGAAAATCATGATGAAAGGCGGCTATCAGCTTGGAAAGGGGCTGGGTACGCAATTGCAGGACAGAACTACGCCCATTAAAGACAACCGAAGGACACCTGGTAATGGCCTGGGCTATAGGCTGAGAAAAGTCAGGCATGATATCATTCAACAGCAAGAAGATGAAGACGGCCAGAAGGGTTGGGAAATAATGACCACGCTATGTAAAGTAGGCTGAGATCCCTTGACATGGACCCTGCATACATGTTTTGTCAAGGGGCCCATAATCAGTCATGATAATGATAATACGGTGCTGATCACTTCCCAGTTCGATCTGCATGACATCTATGAAAGAGACTTGGCCAGACATTGCTCAGAATTGCTGACATACCAATCCTTGGAGGCTCTGCGGCCAATGAAAAGGAGGAAATTCCAAGATCCAGAATGTGAATGGTACCGATGGTTCGACCTAAGGGATCTATACGTTACATTAAACAGATTATTTCTTGATCCCTCAGAGCCGAAGTGGCTGCCATTGATAGACGAGCTGATTGAAGGGCCTGGCTTCATTTTTAAAAAGAGAATTCTACTGTGCGAGGAAACAGATGAAGGAGAGCTAGATAACCCCTATGAAACTGGTCACACAACTGATTTTCTCTGGAGAGGAACCTATCCCTCTCGCATTTTCACACTTCACACTCTATTCCGCACTTTGCTTCTGACCCCGACTTGGTCGTAGGTCATCACTAAAGATATTCCACGAGCTCCGCCCATCATGATTACTTTGTCCCCACGGGACCGTCTCCCTCAACCTCCTCTCGATCTGGAGAGGATTTATGATTTGATCTGGGACATGCGACTATATGATCCCCCCAATCCTTTGGCCTTGGTGCCGCTTCCTCCATCCCATTCCCCTCCTATTCATATCCATTCTTGTTCCATGATTAATTCATTTTTTCTATAAAAAAAAATGTCGATTTGGCAACTTCCTTCTCTCAGATCCTCATTGAGAAAACTTCCTACTTGTCCGACTGTACCCTATCGCGTGGGTCATTCAGGCAAGATTCTCTTCTAGACTTGCGTTGTCCCTCCCCTCGGGAGGATTCCCCTGTACTATGTTTTGTATCCCATGATTTTCATCCTTCTTCGTCCTCATTAGGTCAGGATAGGGAGTCTAGTGAAGTTAGGAAGTCTAGTTCTAGGTAGGTTAATCAGGTTAGGAAGTCCAAGAAATCTAAGGGTAAACAAATTCCAGATAGATACCTCCAGGATCTAGCTGTTAAATGCCTTTCTTGCTCTATGATCCCTCAGTTGTTAGAGAATCCTATTCAGATGCCATAAGATTGTATAAATGATGAGTCAATCAGTGATGGATATGGGGTGTATGAGTTGTTGAAGATGAGGAAGATGACGAGGACGCAGCTGAGGCATATGCCAGTGGAGTAAAAAGATATGATGAACCCTCAGCCGCCAAAGAAGAGCCTACCAAAGAGATTAATCTAGGAACTGAAGACGAACCTAAGGTTGTCCTCGTCAGCAAAAATCGTTCTGAAATGGATGAGAAGGCAGTGGTCTAAGTTCTCAAGGATTATCATGACACTTTCGCCTGGAGTTATGAGGATATGCCGGGGTTAGACTCATCACTAGTGGAACATCGATTGACATTGAAAGATTGAGCTAGCCCGGTTAAACAGAAGTTAAGGCGATTCCACCCACAAATGGCTTTGAAGATGAAAGAAGAGGTCGATAAGTTACATAAAGTCTAGTTTATTAAAGTTGTGCTCTATCCACAATAGGTGGCCAACATAGTCCCGGTTATGAAGAAGGATGGGAATGTCAGAATTTGTATTGACTTTCGAGATTTGAACTGAGTATGTCTTAAGGATGACTTTCCACTGCCTCACATTGATGTACTCATCGATAATACAGCTGGCTATGAAACTTTATCATTTATGGATAGATTCTCAGGATATAATCAAATCAAATTGACAGAAGAAGATCAAGAAAAGACATCATTCACTACACCTTGAGGGACATATTGTTATGTCGTGATGCCTTTTGGATTGAAGAACGCTGGAGCCACTTACTAGAGGGCTATGATGGCAATATTCTATGACATGATGCATATCGATCTAGAAGTGTATGTGGATGACTTGCTAGTGAAATCCAAAACTAAAGCTGAGCATGCCAAAGTTTTAGCAAGAGTTCTAGAAAGATCAAGAGAATATCAGTTGAAGATGAACCCCAAGAAATGTATATTTGGGGTATCCTCAGGAAGATTACTTGGATTCCTTGTCAGTAAACAGGGAATTGAGATCGATCCCAACAAGGCAAAGGCTATTAGAGAAATGCCACCTCCCAAGCACTTGAAAGAGTTAAGAGGATTGATCAGGAGGTTGCAGTTTATTTGCCGATTTGTCTCCCAACACTCACAAAGGTATAAGCCGTTTTACGAGCTTACCAAGCCGGGAATCAAATTCGATTGGGACGATAAGTTTCAGGAGGCATTTGATGGATTGAAGAATTATCTGGCAAATCCTCCTGTTTTGATACCACCATCTCCGGGCAAACCTTTGATTATATACATTTCTGTCCTGGATGATGCAGTGGGGGCTGTCCTAGCATAAAAAGATGAAGAAGGAAAGGAGAGGGCAGCCTACTATCTCTCTAAACTTTTCAACCCCGCTGAACAGAGACACACAGCGATAGAGAAAACATGTGCAGCACTTGTATGGGTGGTTCAGAAATTGAAACATTACTTTCTAGCCTATGAAGTTCATTTTATCGTAAAGATGAATCTGATTAAGTTTCTCCTTGAGAAATCTATCCTTACTGATAGGTTAGCATGATGGCAGAGCTTTCTATCTCAATTTGATATCACTTACATTCAACAGAAAGCGATCAAAGGCTATGTCATAGCAGAATATCTCGCTCACCATCCCCTTCCTCGTTTTGATTCAGTCTGATCGGAGTTTCCGGCTGAGAAACTAATTGTAGGCACGCTAATTTTGACATTATTTTGAGTAAATTTCATGTCATATAATAATGCCTCAAAATGGTCTGATATTTGATTATTAGTTAATTTTTATTAATCTTTCTGGATTAATTATCTAAATGACATCGGTTAGACATACATAATTTAGGTTTATTAAAGAAATTCATTTTAACTCATATTTTTAATCAAATATGAAAAGATTCTAAAAGACGTCGACATGTGGAGACGCCATTTAGAGTTTATTCTTATTTTGATTATTAATCTGATTTTTAATTAATTTATTAATAAATTAAAAGACGTCTGCCATGCACGACGCCATTTAAGTTTCCTAAGCTGATTCTACTTCTTCTTCCCGATGTTTATCCTTATATTAATTAATCTAAAAGACGTCTCCCTTGGGCGACGCGTTTTAGTTAATTACAGATAATGATGAATTAGGTTGTGTTTATCTGTTTATTAGTTGGATTAACTTCAAAATCTTTCATGTTAATCCTTAAGTAACTGCGGATGCGTGAACTTAAAGCCTATAAATACCAAACTCCTTGATGATTAAAAGTTAGTGATGATAGCGATAATTGAGTGAAAATTGAGCAAAAAATCTTGACGAAAATGAAAGAGACGACGTCCAAACGCCGAAGGATCGAGACGCTGCTACTTTCCAGAGTCTGCATCATTTCTTCATCCGTTCTTCGTCCATTCAAGAGCTTTCAAGACCAAGGCTTTCTATGGGCCATCCAATTTAGTTCTTTTTCATTAATATCTGTTGATTTCATCATCATATTAGTTCAAAATCTCATTCATCACATCACTCCATGCAACACACACTCACTAGCATTATTTTTCAATCCATGTTTAAAGAGATTTCAAAGACCACAAACAAGTGAGTTCATTTGTTCAAGTTGCATGATCAGAATCTAGAATAGATACTACCTTTGCTTGAATTCTTATTATTTTCTTTCATCTTGTTTCTTGTGAGGTACAAAAGGAGATTAAGAGAATCAACAACAAGGGAATCAAGCTGGATGATCCTCAAAGCCCCATAAGCATCCAAAGCAAGAACAAAGTTAAAATGGGTCTTTTCCTTAAGCCAACTGAAGGAGGGGAATCAAGGACTCCAACATCTTCCAATTCTAAAACAGGTAAGCGATCAATATTTTCTTTTGGAACTTTTTAGTTAAAAATTTTTGGCGATCACATTCACTTAGTTTTTAATAGGTTTATTTGTCACATAATCAACATAATTCTCATGATAATCACACACCTGATTTGAGCACTTACAGCTTTTTGGCGATCACGGTGGGACTTGGTCTCGCCATCTTTTAATCTTTGTTCTTACTTTCATCAATCGGGCACTCTTTGTGCACCACCTGTGTCTCTCGACACGCCCTCACCGATCGGTGAGTTTTTAATTTAATTGTTATTCCTACGTGCACCACATGCACACCCTTGTGGCAAGATCTTACCCTCCCCATTTGATTGATTGGAAAGTTGTGGTTGGGATAAGATGATTGTATGATTGATTGATATTTTAGTTGTTTAGCTGATGAAATTATCCTGTTAAAAAAAAAAAAAAAAAAAAAGAATCGCATGAGCTGATTATTTACTGCTTTCATCCTATTTGTTTGAGGAGGAATCGATCCAGAAATTCCTCCTTAATTATTAATTCTGCGACCTGAAAAGCGTCTAGGAACAGCGACGCGTTTCATAACGCGTCGTCCGTACTCGACCCCTTTCAGGCAATTTTATCTTATGTTTGGTGCCTGAGACTCTGCGAAAAAATAAGGTTATGTTTGAATAGCATCGATCAACAGCGACGCGATTCAAGCAGTTTCTTGTTTTTTTTTAGTTCCCATATTTTTGATCTGCTTGCTACTACACATTACATAATAAGCATTAGAGGCCATCCCGGCCACAGGTCATACGCACTGGGGCTAACACCCCTCTTTCCTCTTAGGAACACCTTTCTTGACGTCTTCACCTCTCTTTGATTGGGTCGGTCCCTCGATCAGATTAGAGTGGTTAGCGTTAAAGACCTCCGTAAGTCCCTAAAATCAAGGTATTCCTCCTTGTTCATCGGGGTGGTTGTACCAATCGAAGTCCTGGTTAGATTTTCATAACGTTGTGAGAGAAAGCCATAGAGTATAACGGTGGAAATTGAACTGAAACTAGGATCCTACTCATTGAGTGAATTTGTGATTAATTGAATCCAAATAACCCAACAAGGAATCCTAAAATAACGTTAAACATCCACTTGTTTGCTTAATCTCTGTACAACTTGTCTGCAAATCTTTGAAAAAAATCTAACATCATGCTACTTCGATCAGGTAGGGATTTGAGCATGGCTTCGGGAACTATGGTCAATTATAAGGGAGAAGCTAATGCCCCTCTTGAATCTAATTATCACTATGAAAATGGGGGAGATGCTAATGTCCCCTATGATCCTCATTCTTATCCATTTGAACATGAGGGAAACCTTCATGTCCCTCCTCCTTTTGTCCATGATCAACACCATTCTGGTGCTGATCTTCCTCCGCACGTGCATGCTATTTCTAATCCTGTGTTTGAGGGGGCCATGAACTCGAATGAGCCCTCATCTTCCAATCCATCTAATCTGGTCAACGCCGTGGGACTCCTGGCTTCCCATTTGGATCCTCAACAACTTGAGGTAATCCAATCCATTTTGAAAGGGAAGACGCATGTACCGTCTACTGGGCCGAATCCTGTGGTCCCCACTGTCATTCCTCAACCTCCTCCTCAACACACTTCATTTATTCATCAGGCCATGGAAGGCCTTCAAGTTTCTACTTCCCGGCCAGTTGGGCCACAACTGTCGTCCTCAAGGCAACCGGTCATGCCGCCGACACCTACTTACCAAAATGCCCTCGGGCATGGCGGAAGCTCTGCCGGACCTCAACCATATTGTCCTCGTTGCCCCACATACTCTAGGCAGCACGCCTATCATGTACCACCACCTCCCCCCCCTCAGTCCGATCCGACAACTCAGGCTCTGCTCGCAAAGATGGAGCGTATGGACGAACAATTCAATAACTTTCAGAAGATGATGGGAGTTAAGGCTGCACCCGAGATTAACCTGCCAAGTCTGCCTGTATTTCATCTGCCACCCTCTGAGATGCTAGTATACACAAAATACAACGGTACTGGTAACCCTTTCACTCATTTGAAGGAATTCATGTATGAGTCATCTTTCTGGCAGAACGACAAGAGGTCGTTAGCATTTTTGTTTAGGAAATCTCTGGAGGGACCAGCCCTTGAATGGTTCTTTTCTTTAGAGCCATCTGAAGTAGAGGACTACGGTATCGTATCACAAAAGTTTATTCAACGATACCAGGATAGAGTTGCCCCCTCTCTTTCCATTACTGACTTGATAGCAGAAAAAATGAAGCCCGACGAGGAATTCATCAGTTTTGCTGATAGATGGAGGGGTGTGGCAGAAAAAGTTAAAGATCATCTGTCTGAGTCAGAGCAAGTAAAGATGTTGATTTCCAATGCTACACATCAGTTTAAACTAGTCCTCGCCCTGAACAACTTGACCAGTATGGCAGAGCTCTATGAAAGGGCGCACTATTGTCAGAACGCTTTCAAGGATGCTACATTCTCTAGTGTCTTTGATCCTCACCGACCTAGCAGGCCTCCACCTTGGAAGCCTGCCATGCCAAATTCTCCTAGCACAGGTCCAACCACTTAGGGCACACTCTCCCATGAGCAGATTAGTATCATGAACAACAATCAACCCCAATTCGTGAGGAATCAGCAACCACAGTACCAGCAGCCGCAGCAGCCAAACCAACAGGGTTACAGACAGTAGCAGCCGAACCCACAGTATCAGCAACCTCAATACCAGCGGCCTCAGCAGCCGAACCAGCAACCACCACAGCAGCCACAGCAGCAGCCACAGCGGCAATTACAGTATCAGCCCCCACAACAACAACAGTACCAGCCGCGCGCACCGTCGGCATACCACAATGTGCCTCCTCCTGCTGATTATAACCAGTATAGGAAGCCTCAAGGCCCGAAAAGGGCAGAATATCCAGTCCTTCCAGAATCCTTGTCAGATATCTTCAATGCTTTAATGGCAGCCAATGCTTTGGTTCTGCCAAGAGAAAAAATAGCTTGGCCCCAGAATGCCGACACCTCCAGGTATTGTTATTTCTACAGACAACCTGGACATACCATAGATATATGCTTCCAATTCCGAGATTATATTCATGATCTCAACGAGTAGGGAGGCATTGATTGGGAAGAAATGAAGAAGTATATATCCGTCTTGAAGGCGAGAAGACCACAATAACAACAACAACAACCAAGAGCGCCGGCACAGGCAGTGGCACCGCCAAACATGGGTATAGTGTAGAACCCACTTCCGGAACACCAGCACCAGAATCAAGTTGCCCATATTTTGATAAATAGCCGGTCTGAGGCTAATCGAGGGCAACAGTGGAAGATAGAGGACTCTTCCTCTATTTACTCAACGGGTCACACTCCGAGCACCACTGAGCAACCACCACACCGCACCCTCCATATACCTAAACCACAACCCGTTACCATCACGCCTATACCAACACCCTCATATCACTCACCCGAACCCATTAACCCATCACCACCGCCTGCTTTCCTCAAACCCATTACACCCCACGCCACTACGCCTCCATTAAACAACCCCCCGCAAGCCAATTACACACCCCTCATGCCATCTAGACCATTACTCAGCATACCATTCCCTACATCACTTACTGCCACGACCACTAACCCAGATACCATACAGCCATCTAAACCTCTACTCCACATGCCATTCCCCACTTCATCCACACCAACCACTTACCCCTCCACCATCCAACCATCTAAGTCTCTCATCCGTACCATGTCATCACCAACTAACCCCACGCCATCACCCGCATACCAACCCTCCACACCATCCACATCATCCACTAACCCTACAGTGCTCAAGCTGTCGCCTGGCCTTTCCACAACTGAAGAACATGCACTCCGGAGTGGGAAGATCTTCAATAAGGTCTTTCCTCAATCAACAGTCAGAGACAGCCCATCACAGCCGCCAGAGGAAGCGCATAACGATGAGAGTGCACCAGGCACTCAATATGACCTGCTGAAACAACTGGACATAACATCGGCACGAATCTCTGTACTGGAGTTGATCAAGAGATTGAAGACCCATCAGGAAGCTCTGATGGAGTATCTACAAAAAGTGATGGTCAACGAAGATGTGCCGGTAGAGAAGATCGCCGCACTACTAGTTCCTCAGGGGGATCAGCCCTCTATCTTATTTCATGCCTCGAAACTAGCACCACCAGCAGCCAGGAGCATGGCTCTGAGTATTACGGTCAATATCTGCAAGAAGGCCGTAGATGTATGTCTGGTCAACACGGGGGCTTCAATTAATGTCCTGCCTCCGAAGACGCTTGAATTGTGTGGTGTACCCAAAGAAAAATGGCTGCCTAGCCCTATTTCTGTTACAACATATGATAACTCCACCCGTTCCCTTCTGAGAATGGTCTATTTAAAAGTAGAGTTAGGCCCTGTATGTCATGCCGAGGTCGAATTTCACATCTTGAAAATCGATCCTTCCTTGAAGGCTATTTTAGGCCGTCCTTATATTAAAACCTTTGAGGCGATTCCCTCTACGAATCATCAGTGCCTCAAATTTCCCTACAAAGGACGAATCATTAAAGTTACAAGCATGCCGATCCTTGCTGCTGTTCACTCCTTGAATATCAAGCCAACTTCTTCACCTGGCCGATAACCTTTTCTGTCGATATTACAGGTCTACCTTCCGGTGGCTGATTCTTTAAAAGCCGCCACTCTTACTCCTTATCCACTGGATGCTATAAAGCGGGGGAAGTGCATGAATACCCCTGGTTGGAAAATAATGATGAAGGGTGGTTATCAGCCTGGAAAGGGTATAGGCACACAATTACAAGGTAGAACCACGCCCCTCAAAGACAATCGAACGACACCTGGAAATGGCCTGGGCTATAGGCTAAGAAAAGTGAAGCATGATTACTCAGCAGGAAGAAAATGAAGACTGCCAGAAGGTATGGGAAACGATGTCTACACCATGCAAAGAAGGTCGGGACCCCTTAACATGGACCTTATACACACATTTCGTCAAAGGGCCTGTGATCAGTCATGATAACACAGTGCTCATTACTTCCTATTTTGATCTCCATGACATATATGGAAGAGACATGGCCAGACATTGTTCAGAATTGCTGACGTACTAGTCCTTGGAGGCTCTGCGGCCAATGAAATGGAGGATGTTCCAAGACCCTGAGTGTGAATGGTACAGATGGTTTGACTTAAGGGATCTATATATTGCATTGAATAGACTGTTTCTTGATCCTTCAGAACCAAACTAGCCGCCACAAATAGATAAGCTGATTGAAGGGCCCGGTGCCATTTTTGACAAAAGAATTCTGCTGTCTGAGGAAACAGATGAAGGGGAGCCAGATGACCCCTATGAAGCTGGTTATACCATGGATCTTCTTTGGAGAGAGACTTATCCCTCTTACATTTTTACACTCTATACCTTGTTCCGCACTCTGCTTCTGACCCCGACTTGGTCGCGGGTCATTATTGAAGATATTCTACGGGCTCCTCTCATCATGATCACCCTATCTCCACGGGACTTTATCCCTCAACCTCCTCTCGATTTAGAGAGGATGTATGATTTAATCTGGGACATACTACTGTTTGATCCCCCCAATCCTTTGGCCTTGGTGCCACTTCCTCCATCCCATTCTCCTCCTATTCACCTTCATTCTTGTTTATGATTAATTCATCTTTTCTCTAAAAAAAAATGCCAAATTGGCAACAAATTTCTCTCAGATCCTCATTGAGGAAACTTCCTACTTGTCCGATTGTACCCCATCGCACGGGTCATTCGGTCAAGATTCTCTTCTAGATCTACTCTGCCCCTCCCTTCGGGAGGATTCTCCTGTATTTCTACCCGTATCCTATAATTTTCATTCTACTTCGTCCTCATTAGGTCAGGATAGGGACTCTACCGAAGTTAGGGGGTCTAGTTCTAGGCAGGTTAGTCAGGTTAGGAAGTCTAGAAAATCTAAGGGTAAACGAATTCCAGATAGATACCTCTAGGATTTAGCATTTAAGTGCCTTTCTTGCTCTATGATCCCTCAGCTATTAGAGAACCCTATTCAGATGCCAGAAGATTGTGTAGATGATGAGTCAGTTAATGATGGATATGGGGTGTATGAATTAATACACGAAAAAGACCCCATTGTTGAAGATGAAGAAGATGACGAGGATGCGGCTGAGGCATATGCCAGTGGAGTAAAAAGATTCGATGAACCCTCAGCTGCCGTAGAAGAGCCCACCAAAGAGATCAATCTAGGGACTGAAGACGAACCTAAGGTTGTCCTCGTTAGCAAGAATCTTTCTGAAATGGATGAGAAGGCAATGGTACAAGTTCTTAAGGATTATAAGGACACTTTCACTTGGAGTTATGAGGATATGCTGGGGTTAGACTCATCACTAGTGGAACACAAGTTGACATTAAAGGATGGAGCTAGCCCGATTAAACAGAAGTTAAGGCGATTCCACCCACAAATGGCTTTGAAGATAAAAGAAGAGGTCAATAAGTTACATAAAGCCAAATTTATTAGAGTAGTCCTCTATCCACAATGGGTAGCCAACATTGTCCCAGTTATGAAGAAAGATGGGAAGGTCAGAATCTGTATTGACTTTCGAGATTTGAACCGGGCGTGTCCTAAGGATGATTTTCCATTGCCTTACATTGATGTACTAATCGATAACACAGTTGGCTATGAAACCCTATCATTTATGGATGGATTTTCGGGATATAATCAGATCAAATTGGCAGAAGAAGATTAAGAAAAGACATCATTCACTACACCTTGGGGAACATATTGTTATGTCGTCATGCCTTTTGGATTAAAGAACGCTGGAGCCACTTATCAAAGGGCTATGATGGCAATATTTTATGACATGATGCATATCAATCTAGAAGTGTATGTGGATGACATGTTGGTGAAGTCTAAGACTAAGGCTGAGCATGCCAAAGTTTTGGCAAAAGTATTAGAAAGATCAAGAGAATATCAGTTAAAAATGAACCCTAAGAAATGTGTATTTGGGGTATCCTCAGGGAAATTACTTGGATTCATTATCAGTAAACGGGAAATTGAGATCGATCCAAACAAGGCAAAGGCTATTAGAGAAATGCCACCTCCCAAAAACTTGAAAGAGTTAAGAGGATTGATCGGGAGGTTGCAATTTATTCGCCATTTTGTCTCCCAGCATTCACAAAGATGTAAGCCGTTCTACGAGCTCACCAAGCCGGGAGTCAAATTCAATTGGGACAATAAGTGTCAGGAGGCGTTCGATGGGCTGAAGAATTATTTAGCAAGTCCTCCTGTTTTGAGACCACCATCTTCGGGCAAACTATTGATACTATACATTTCTGTCCTAGATGATGCGGTGGGGGTTGTCCTAGCACAAGAGGATGAAGAAGGAAAGGAGAGGGCAGCCTACTATCTCTCTAAACTTCTCAACCCCGCTGAACAGAGATACACAGCAATAGAGAAAACATGTGCAGCACTTGTATGAGTGGTTCAGAAGCTGAAGCACTACTTCCTAGCTCATGAAGTCCATCTCATCGCTAGGATGAATCTGATTAAGTTTCTCCTTGAGAAATCTATCCTTACTGATAGGTTAGTACGATGGCAAAGCTTACTATCTCAATTTGATATCACTTACATTCAGCTGAAAGCGATCAAAGGCTATGTCATAGCAGAACATCTCGCTCATCACCCCCTTCCTCGTTTTGATCCAGTCCGATCGGAGTTTCCGGATGAGGAACTGATGTCCATAGACCGAATCAAAGATGATATGTGGACTCCGCATTTTGACGGAGCTCTGAATTCCCATAGAAAGGGTATTGGCATTGTTCTGTTATCACCTGAAGGTGTCACCATTCTACAAGCCTTTCAGCTTGACTTTCCAGTCACTAATAATATAGCTGAAGACGGGGCACTCCTTGTTGGCCTCGAGGCTGCTCATCTTCATGGTGCCACTAAACTCAGAATTGTGGGTGATGGCCAATTGATTCTTCGCCAGGTGTTAACCAAATATCGAACTCTTGATCCCAAGCTCAAGCCTTATCAAGAACTCACTTCTGCTTATGCTAAGCTTTTCACAAAATTGATCTTCATCCATGTTCCTAGGAATCAGAACATCTTAGCTAACGTTCTAGCTTCACTTGCATCTTCCCTCAATTTCCCAATCAGCAGACAATCCGAGTCGATCATTGTTCATATGCATCTTTCACCTGCCGTGAAAGACCCTTCATTCCCTAGGACTAAGGAGAAGTTGCTGAAGAAAGTCAGAGATGGAAATATTGTGGAAAAGAGAGAGATTATGTTAATGGAGCTGTTAGAAGAGATGAATGATGAGCAGAAACCGTGGTACTATGAAATTGCCAAATATCGTGAAGATCAATCATATCCTGAGGAAGCCACAGTTGAGGAGAAAAGGGCTATTAGGAGAGTTGCTCAAAGATACACCCTAGTTGGAGGAGCATTATACAAAAGAAGTTTTGATGGAGTTCTTCTAAGATGTCTAGACGAAGATGAACTTTGGAAGATCATGGAAGGAGCTCATGCTGGAGTTTGTGGTGGCCATGTTAATGGACAAATGTTAGCAAAGAAAATCCTTATACAAGGATTATATTGGCCAACCATGGAAGAAGATTGTGTAGGATATGTCCGTAGGTGTGCTAAGTGTCAACTTCACGCCAATAAGATTCATTCCCCTGCATCTTCACTCCATCCTGTCTCCTCCCCATGGCCTTTCTCCATGTGAGCTTTCGATATCATTGGACCCCTTGGCAATCCTGATTCCGGCATTAAGCAGAAGTCATTCATCCTCACGGCAACGGAATACTTCACCAAGTAGGCAGAAGCTGAAGTGTACACAGAAGTCAAATCATCAACCATCTGCAAATTGATCATGAAGAACATCATCACAAGATTTGGAATTCCAAGCACCATCGTCATCGACAATGGACCGCAGTTCGTGTTACAAGAACTGAAAGACCTCTGCAACAGGTACAAAATTGCATTGCATCATTCGTCTCCTTATTATCCGCAAGGCAATGGCCAAGCAGCGGCAACTAACAAGACTTTAACAAAAATCATCAAAAAGACGTACAAGTCTAATAAATTTACAGATTGGCCAGAAAAATTGATTGAGGCTCTAAAGGCCTACCGAACTTCAATCCGCACGCCCACCGGGTAGACTCCTTATTCCTTAAGATTTGGAATGGAGGCGATAGTTCCATACGAGATTCTTATACCATCATTAAGAGTACAATTGAATAAGGAATTTTCTATTGATGAACACCATTCAACACTCATTGCTCAATTGGAACTCTTAGACGAGAAAAGATGGTCAACTGCTAATCATGTAAGAGTATATCAAAATATCAAAATATATTAGCACGTTTTTATTAAAAGAAGTCATTGAATGTAAGTTCAAAGTTGGTAAAATGGTTGTCAAAAGAATCTTTGTAAAACCTGGTGGTCCGCGTTCTAAGCTCCAACCCAATTAGGAAGGACCATATGTTGTATCACATGCTTTTCCTGGTAACGCTTACCATTTAGTTAATGTAGAAGGGCAAGAGTTAACTCACCCCTGGAATGGTCTGTATCTTAAGAAATATTACCCTTAGGTTAAAGAGTCAATCAGCATGGTGCAAAGACCAGTGGAATCAGAAAATTTAGAAGCTCAAATTCCCTTATCAGTCTGGATAATTTAATTCAAACACATTACTACACACACTGACATGTTTGCTTCGTGAGTAACAAAAAATGTGAAGTCCAAAGGAATACCGAAAGCTTGACTGAGGGTGTAAAGTGCAAATCATTCTTTTCAAACAATATTTTGTTTTTACACTCAACCCACGATGTCGGAATGAGACTTAGAATAGACTATCAAGAATACCCGCCATCTTAGTAGGAGGCCGTCATAAAAAAAAGGAGGAGATCCGTCCCATAAAAAGAAAAAAGAAAAGAGAAGCAAAAGCAAAAGGCAAAAGCCAAATGTCAAATCAAAAGGCCATTACACTACAAACGTTACATCAAAGTCATGAAGTGAAATAAAAGGAAACGCAAGGTCGATAAATACCCCGGAAAGAAAATGACCGAACCCCAACAGATATTAGGGTAAGAAAGGAACATCTTTTTGGGTCTCCGGAACAGCCTAGATTAAGGAACAACCTAGATTGACTATGGATCAAACAATCAAATGGGATCACGAATGAAAACACAAGTTCAAGCACGATTAGAATAGATTGACTAAGGCCTAGTTATTTTTCATTAATCTCTGTTGATTTCATCATCATATTAGTTCAAAATCTCATTCATCACATCACTTTATACAACATACTCACTAGCATTATTTTCCAATCCATGTTTAAAGGGGTTTCAAAGACCACAAACAAGTGAGTTCATTTGTTCAAGTTGCATGATCAGAATCTTCATTAGAATAGATACTACCTTTGCTTGAGTTCTTATTATTTTCTTTCATCTTGTTTCTTGTAAGGTACAAAAGGAGATTAAGAGAATCAACAACAAGGGAATCAAGCTGGATAATCCTCAAAGCCCCATAAGCATCCAAAGCAAGAACAAAGTCAAAATGGGTATTTTCCTTAAGCCAGCTGAAGGAGGAGAATCAAGGACTCCAACATCTCCCAATTCTGAAACAGGTAGGCGATCAATCTTTTCTTTTAGAACTTTTTAGTTAAAAGTTTTTGGCGATCACATTCACTTAGTTTTTAATAGGTTTATTTGTCACATAATCAACATAATTCTCATGATAATCACACACCTGATTTGAGCACTAACACTGATGTCCATAGACAAAATCAAAGATGATATGTGGACTCTGCATTTTGACGGAGCTCTGAATTCCTACAGAAAGGGTATCGGCATTGTTCTGTTGTCACCTGAAGGTGTCACCATTCCACAAGCTTTTCAACTTGACTTTCCAGTCACTAACAATATAGCTGAATACGAGGCCCTCCTTGTTGGCCTCGAGGCTGCTCATCTCCATGGTGCCACCAAACTCAGAATTGTAGGTGATGGCCAGTTGATTCTTCGCCAGGTACTAACCAAATATCGAACTCTTGATCCCAAACTCAAGCCTTATCAAGAACTTACTTCTGCTTATGCTAAGCTTTTCACTAAATTGATTTTCGTCCATGTTCCTCGAAATCATAACATCTTAGCTAACACTCTAACTTCCCTCGCATCATCCCTCAATTTTTCAATCAGCAGACAATCTGAATCAATCATTGTTCATAGACGTCTTTCACCTGCCGTGAAAGACCCTTCACTCCTTAGGACTAAGGAGAAGCTGCTGAAGAAAGTCAAAGATGGAGATATTGTGGAAAGGCGAGAGATAATGTTATTGGAATTACAAGAAGAGATGAATGATGAAGAGAAACCGTGGTACTATGAAATTGTCAAATATTGTGAAGATCAATCATATCTTGAAGAAGCCACAGTTTAGGAAGAAAAGTCTATCAGGAGAGTTGCTCAGAGGTACACCCTAGTTGGGGGAGCACTTTATAAAAGAGGTTTTGATGGAGTTCTCCTGAGATGTTTAGACGAAGATGAGCTTTGGAAGATCATGGAAGCAGCTCATGCTGGAGTTTGTGGTGGCCATATTAATGGACAAATGTTATCAAAGAAGATCCTTAGACAAAAATTTTATTGGCCAACCATGGAAGAAGATTGTGTAGGGTATGTCCGTAGGTGTGCCAAGTGTCAACTTCACGCCGACAAGATCTATTCTCCTGCATCTTCACTCCATCCTGCTTCCTCCCCATGGCCTTTCTCTATGTGGGCTTTCGACGTCATTGGACCCCTTGGCAATCCTGATTCCGGCATTAAGCAGAAATCCTTCATTCTCATGGCAACAGAATACTTTATCAAGTGGGTGGAAGCCGAAGCATACACGGAAGTCAAAGCATCAACCGTCTGCATGTTCATCATGAAGAACATCATCACAAGATTCGGAATTCTAAGCACCATCATCACCGACAATGGATCGCAGTTCGTATCATAAGAGTTGAAGGACCTCTGCAACAGGTATAAAATTGCATTGCATCACTCGTCTCCATATTATCCGCAAGGCAATGGCCAAACAGAGGCAACTAACAAGACTTTGATAAAAATCATCAAAAAGACGTGCAAGTCTAATAAATTCATAGATTTGCCAGAAAAATTGATTGAGGCTCTATGGGCCTACCGAACTTCAATCTGCACGCCCACTGGGCGGACTCCTTATTCCTGAACATTTGGGATGGAGGCGGTAGTTCCATACGAGATCCTCGTACCATCATTAAGAGTACAATTGAATAAGGAATTCTCTATTGATGAGCACCGCTCAGCACTCCTCGCTCAATTGGAACTCTTAGACGAGAAAAGATGGTCAGCTGCTAATCATGCAAGAGTATATCAAAATAGATTAGCATGTTTTTATCAAAAGAAAGTCATTGAACGTAAGTTCAAAGTTGGTGAAATGGTCGTCAAAAGAATCTTTGTAAAATCTGGTGGTCCGCGTTCTAAGCTGCAACCCAATTAGGAAGGACCATATGTCATATCACATGCTTTTCCTAGTAACGCTTACCGTCTAGTTAATGCAGAAGGGCAAGAGTTAACTCACTCCTAGAATGGTCTGTATCTTAAGAAATATTACCCTTAGGTTAAAGAGTCGATCAGCATGGTGCAAAGACCAGTGGAATCAAAAAATTTAGAAATTCGAATTCCCTTATCAGTCTGGATAATTTAATTCAAACACATTACTACACATGCTGACACGTTTGATTCGTGAGTAACAAGAGATGAGAAGTCCGAAGGAATACCGAAAGCTTGACTAAGGGTGTAAAGTGCAAATCATTCTTTTTAAACAAAAATTCTGTTTTTACACTCGGCTCACGATGTCGAAGCGAGACTTAGAATAGACTACCAGAAATACCCGCCATCTTAGTAGGAGGTCGTCATAAAAAAAAAGGAGGAGATCCGTCCCAAAAAAAGAAAAAAAGAAAAAAAGCAAAAGGAAAAGGAAAAAGCCAAATATTGAATCAAAAGGCCATTACATTACACCAAGGCCATGAAATCAAATGAAAAGGAGAACGCAAGGTCGATAAATACTCCAGAAAAGAAAATGACCGAACCCCAACAGATATTAGGGTAAGAAAGGAACATCTTTTTGGGTCTCTGGAACCCTCTCATGGGCTTTCTAATCAAATTCTTTCTTTTTTCTAATGAGGCGTACTCCAAGCTTAAGGAACGACCTAGATTGACTAAGGGTCAGATCATCGAATGGGATCATCGAATGGGATTATTGAAGAACAATTTGGGAATTAAGTTAATAAATGAATATGTTCTTTTGATCTAAGTACCATGCCGGTCTTTTAGTTTGCACATTACTTTCAAAAATCCAAAAAAAATAGATACTTCAAAATAAAAAAAAGTACATATCTCAAAATCCAAAAAAATATAGATACTTCAAAATTAAAAAAAAGTACATATCTCAAAATCCAAAAAAAATATGTATATTTCAAAATCCAAAAAAGGTACATATATCAAAACCCAAAAAAAATAGATATTTCGAAAATCCAAAAAAAAAATAGATATGTCAAAATCCAAAAAATATATATATGTTCCAAAATCCAAACAAAATGAATATTTCAAAAATAAAAAAATATTTCAATTAGCATCTGCTTGTAGCATCTGGTGTGCTTCATTCCTTTATTTTCAGCGAGCATCGACATGCTTGTATGTTACATCTAACTCCGTTATTTCCTTCAGTTCAATTATTATCATCACCTTTGTTAATAAAGGCTATGCCCCTTGACCCTTCTACCAAGGATATGTAAATCGAAGACACAAGGCACAAAGCTATAGGCAAAAGTTTCATATATATATATTAAGAGGTGTTTTGTACATGACTCACACAAGAAAAGGAAAAGTACATAAACAGTCGTCAAGGCTGACTCTCCCCAGCCCCCTCGTCGAACTGGCTCTGGGCTTCATCCTGGGCATCCGGTGCTAGAGCTCTGGAAGGCGTTGGCGGTGGACCCATGGCACTCGGGCCAGCTTGATTAAAGGAGATGGCCACGCTGGCTGTGAAAGTGCTCGCCTGTCCGCGCTCCTGAGCATGCTGCCGAGCATGTCTGTATCACTCCTCGACACTTCGTCGCTCGTGCTCGGCAATGCCTAATTGAACTCGAAGGGAGGTCATCTCCGTGTCCAGATGTTGCCGCTCCAGCCGCTCTCGCTCTCGCTCCTTGGTAATGAATTCCAATCGAGATTGGAGACGTGAGAGTTCCCGAGGAAGATCCCCGGTGGAGAGACGAGCCACCTGCTCCTCAAGATCGCGGACTCGAGATGCATCTGTCTCAACCCTCTGAAGGACTTCCTGAAGGTCAGCAACCTACAAGGGAAGATATTGTCAGCTCAAGATCATCAAGCAATTAATATCAAATTCAAGTCAAAGGGATTAGAACTTACTCGGGAGGCCCGATCCTCTTCTGCAAGAGAGGCTCGGTGGATGGAAGAAGCCAGCTGATCCTGGAGGTCGGCGAGGATGGCCTCGTGAGCAGCCGAAGATGATGAAGTGCCATAGGAAGGAGGAGCCGCCTGGGTGTAGACGGCTCGTTGCACCAAAAGAATGACCGTCAGTAGCTAATCGTCAAAACAAACTAATTAATCAAAATGAACATTCATGCATACATACCAGGTTAAAAAGTTCTTTCTGGACCTGCTCGAGTTGGGCCTCCGCATCATGTTGGCGGGCCCGGAGGTCGATGATCACAGCATCACGCGCATCCTGCATAACATCACATACATACATTCATTCACAAACATAAATAAAGATAATAATAAAATGAAAGAAGCATAAATGCATACTTACATCTAGCAGACGAAGGAGCCGTAACTGATCGGTGTAGTGGGCCCAGTACTGATGGAGGTAGGCCTCACTACTCCCCGCCTGAGACTCCACTTGCACTCTCCGGCGGTGCCAATCCTTGTACTGCTCGGAGAATTTGGCACGCCAATCCGTGAGAGCTTGCTTTCCCCTCATAGACCGTTCGACTCCCTCCGGGACCTCCTTATCCACCCATTCTTGGTGGAGGCTCAGCGTCCTCATTACGAGCTGGAGGCGGAGGGAACTCGATCTCGTTGAGGCAGTGCATCCACATCTGCCTCCCGAACCTCCTTCGACCAGCCGTCACCTATGGCTGGCCCTCCTCGCCCATACCCATATACGGGCGCCATATCACCTGCATACAGGTTAGATGCATTCACATAAATAAATTGCATTTAATTATTGAAACATTACATTTAAATAAAATAAACAACTTACCAAGAGCTCGGGGTAATCAAGGAACTAACGGCGGAGGGCCGTCAGTTGGTGGTGTTGCGGGGCAGTGTCCACTATTGGCTGCCAACAGCAGGCCAATGGGACGGCGCCCGGTCTAACTATCCGCACTCGGCCGAGCAGGAAGTAGTGATAGCTCCAAACCTACACACATGAACATATGGATTAGAAAGCATCATATCATATCATTTCATTGCATAAACAAGTAATTAAAATAACTTAATACGTGGAGAAACGGCGAGAAGCCACTGACAGTCGTCTCGCGGTCCGACGTGACCGCGGAAAGATCGGCGAAGAGGTGGGCCAGGAGGGCCGCACCCCAGGCATACTCATGGAGACTCTCTAGGTCATCTAACAGAAAAATAAATCTACAGTGAATATGGTAGCCCTTCGTACCGAAGAGCAACCGACCGAAAAAGAACACTAAGAAGACTCTCAATTGTCTATCTATCTCCTCTACCTGACTGGGGTCGCTACAATAGACAGTGGAGGAAGACCTGGCTAATCTACCCCTAAACTCCTCTTGGGTCTCGTCAGACCGACGTCGGGGCTCAACTAAACCTAGGGCAGCCTTTACCTCTATCTTGGGGACGGTCCTAGACTCTCTATCTAGACTGGAGACTTCCATACTTAGTAGGGGCATATGTCCCCAAGGCCCTCTACCCTCAAGCCAGTGATCCTTGCCACATCTTCCAAGCTGGGGACCATATGTCCCCGAGACATTAGAAAAGCCCTGCTTTCCACATGCCACCTCTCCCGCAGTGCCTGCAGGAGAACCAAATCGAGCCAAAATGGCTCGATGTCCAAAATCTCCCCAAACCCTGTCCGGCGCAACCGCGCCTTCCGGAAGTTCGGGAGTCCTCTATACGCTCCGACTACTAGGTCCTAAGAAATTCGGGCCCTCATCGTCCCCTGCAAATAAAATCAACAATTACATCAGTCATTGGACATAGAAAATCAATAAAATATTCTGACTGAAAGGCGTCGAGTAACATAGATGCCCATTAAAAGGCGTCCACATGCCTTGACGCCATTTGAATCCATTTTCTACTGTGTTTAAACATTGATTTTCAGTTTGAAAGGCGTCGGACCATGGCGACGCCCTTTGAAAGGCGTCACCTGGTCTAGACGCCATTCAAACCCAATGTCGGACTTTTTTCAAAATCCCCTTTCTTCTCCTCTTCCACACCCCATTCATTCAAAAATCCATTCCATAGAAAACTTACCAAATGGAGGTCACCCTCCACTTCTTCTTCTTCACCCACGGCCGCGGGAGGATCCTCCTCTTCCTCCAAGAACGCCACCACCGCCGCAAGGTCGGCCGGCTCCGCCGCGGGAGCTTCTTCCACCGGCACCACCGAGAGGGAGGCGGTCCGTCGCCTCTTTACCACCGCCTTGGCTTTGCTCGATCCTCCACGTTCCATGGCGAAGAAGAGTGAGTAAGAGAGAGCTCGGGTTCGGGAGAGAGAGAGCTCGAGAGAGAGAGTTTGGGAGAGGAAGAGAGAGCTTGAGAGAGATGGCCGGAAGAATAAGATCGCCAGAGTTGAGAGGGTCGTCGCCGGAGAGGAAAGTGGTTAAAACTTGCGTAGGCTTCTATTTGGAAAGTTTAAAACGCGTCGAGGGACAGCGATGCTATTCAAGGCGCATAAACTAAGGCAGCAAAGCAGCAATTTTGAAATTTTTAAAAGGCGTCCACCAAAGAAGATGCGTTTCAAGTTAAACTGTCAATTCTGTTCAGAACCGTACAAGGCATGATGATTAAACGCATCCAGACCACACGACGCGTTTTAGTGGATTGATCACAGAATTAATGGCAAAATTCTATGGAAAAGTTGGAAAGAGAATTGAAAGGCGTCTACCACAGTAGACGCGTTTTAGGCATAATCTGAGTTTTTAAGGAATTGATCTTTGAATTTCGGAAATTCATTATGACTGAAAGGCGTCTACATGTATGGATGCGTTTTAGGCATAATCTGGGTGTTTGAGGAATTGACCTTCGAAATTTGGAAATTAATTATGTTTGAAAGGCGTCTTAGTTGGACGACGCTATTTACACCTAGAAATCATAGCAAATCATGATTTTATTCAAGAAATTTTTTTGGACAAGTCACAGAAAATTAAGGATGATTTTCGGGATATAATATTAAAGGATGAATTCTTTATTAGAAATAAATTCTTTACTACATCAATTAAAAAGACAAAAGGAGCTTTCAAGGATGAATTTCCCGAAGTCCCATTACATATGGATATGATAATCCCCCACCTGTTTCCTGAGAGGATTTTACACGATGATTGGAGCTAATATTCCATAATATAACTATGAGCTCAGTTGTTTCAAAGTCTTCATCGGATTCCAAGGCACGTTTCTTGATTGGAGAAATATGAGAAAACTCAGGGAATCCATGGCGAGGCAGGTTGAGTTGAGTACAACATCGATGAGGATTATATAGAACGAACTCAGTTGCCCCAATCAGTTTAAGTTCTGCACCAGCTGCACGACGTACTCGGATTGATTTTCCCACAAGAGCAAGTGGAGAAGAGTCAAACCCATATGATGGCATTGTCTTCAAATAAGCTCGCCAATCAGCTCGAGTCTTGAGTTTGGGCACTCGGTTAATCATCCTTTCATTGAACTTCACAATATTGGAAATATGGAAGATTGGGCTATTTTGATATATCTAAGACGGTCTTACAGAATTTCTAGTGTGGTATTCAAACTTGAAGTGCAACTCAACCCATAAAGTAGAGAGAAGCATGCAACCCTAGGGAGGTTGACCTATAAATGCTGTAGAAAGCCACTGTAGAGATAAGCTAGAATTGTTGTGCCAATCTGTCTTCCTTCAAAGATCTCACAAATTGCACTGACTTGATCATTCTCCAGAATGTTGTCTTGGGCAGGAAAGAACAAAGCTCCAGCTAGGCATACGGTGAACGCTTTCATCACGTTCTCAGTGTCATCCTCTTTGAGTTCTTCAATTTCGTACAAAGTCCACTCTACTAGCTTTGCAAGGTTAATCCCTTTCTTAGTGAGACATCCTTTAACTTCTTTTGGATCCTTCATGATTTTCATTAACAACTGTTGACCTGTGATCTTTTCCCTCATGAGAGCCATCTTATTCATGATCAATTCGTCACTGTTCAACTTGATTTTAGGAAGGCCCAATAGAAGTTCGGCCTCTTCAAGAAGTATAGTGGATTCAAAATCAGGAAAGAGAAAAGTATGGGTTTGAGGATGCCACAACTCAATCAGAGCACCCATAGCCGCCCAATCCATGTTTGGACTCTTGTAGTGCTTTACATGGACAACTAGACCTTGGATATTCCACTTGGAAACAAAAGATTGCATAGAAATAGTGATACTTTTCGCAAGCTTGCGAATCCAAGGAAGGGAAGTGAATTTTCTTGGGCCGGGAAAAAAAGGATATGCCTAAAAAGATAAAAAAGAAGGTTGCTATAATTCCATGAAGAATATGAAGAACTTGAAGAACATGAAGAAAAAGGGAATGAAAGAAGAAGAATTGAAAGAAAAGAGGATTTAACTTACTTGGAAGTTAGGATCTCTTCCACTAAGATAATCTTTCACATCAGATAGTTTTTCAAGCATCTTCTTCATCCTCTTACTTGAAGAATCCATCTTGTTCTTAAGCTTTTTCCCCTTGAAACCTTGAAAATCTTTATTGTTCTAGAACTTTGGAGAGAATTCTCTATCTTGATCTTTAGATTATGGTTGGATTGACCTTGATACAAGTTAAGGAACTATATATAGAGAGATTTGCGAAGTTGAAGAGGCTTTTCCGGATTGGAGAAGGGATGTGTATGGAGAGAGTTGGAATCCGGATTGAACACAACAAGAACCTGTTTCTGCGACTTAAATGGCATCGTTGAACAACGATGTGTTTTGAATGAACTTAATGGTGTCGGCGTGACACTACGCGTTTTAGAATTTTCTGTTATTTGCCCGAAATTTACTGTTTATCCATATTTGATGCATTTTCTTGAAGTTACTGATGATTTTTAAGTGCATGAAATTCAAAGAAATGATTGTAAAGTTGAAAATCTCAAGAAGGTCCCACTATGGGAGTTTATGAGTCATTGCCGTGGCTAAAAAGACGGTTATCTCTATCCCTTGTATTCTTTCATGTAATTGATTTGCATTATCATTTATTATATGTTAAATATTTATAAGATATATCAAGGACCTTATGGTTTTGATGAAACTGGAATTTGAGTTCCCCTTCAACAAAAACTATGATAATTTTAGAGAATTATTAATCGTACGGATAGGCCGTTAGATTGTTAATTAGTGATGACGATGGTTCCGCTTTTGTGAAGCGGTGTGTAGATAAACGAGCTTCGGCTTAGCACATGATTATAGAATTGGTATCTTGACTCATTAATGACAATTTAACAATATTATCCTTAATTATTTTATATGTTATTTGATTTTATATTTTTATTTTAGTCCAGTATGCATCATGTAGGATTTTGATATAACTGTAATAAGAATTAATTATTGATTAAGTTTCAGACTATTGATCAAATAAATCCCAACATTATATGAAATATTTTATTCTGAATTGAGTATCTTGATTATCTTTGAGGTTCGCTTAAAGAAATCCTTGGAATTCTATCCTTTCTTGGACTCTTTATCTTAAACATTTCTTGTTTTCTTTTAAGATCCATCATGGTTACAGCACGTCCATATTGGCTGGCAATCGTTCCTCATGATGAAACCTGCAGGGTTTGTGACCTAGGGTACTTCCCAATCGTGGAAGTTGATCGACCTTATTTTATTTCCTTATCTATCTCATCCAGACATGATTGATTTCATCGATATCTTTGAGTTATCTTCATTGATGATTTTGAGAAAAATTCAAATCATATGATGTTGAGAGCGTGTCTCATCACACCTTGGCATCATTTTTTCAATACATTATATTTCATTTCACTCCCTTGCAAAGACGATGCCAAGGTGAGGCAGCTGTAGACACGCTAATTTTGACATCATTTTGAGTAAATTTCATGTTATATAATAATGCCTCAAAATGTTCTGATATTTAATCATTAGTTAATTTTTATTATTTTTTTGGAATAATTATCTAAATGACATCGGGTTAGACATACATCATTTAAGTTTATTGATGAAATTCATTTTAACTCAGATTTTTAATCAAATATGAAAGATTCTAAAAGACGTCGACCTATACAGACGCCTTTTAGGGCTTATTCTCATTTTGATTATTAATTAATTTATTAATAAACTAAAAGACGTCTGACTTGCACGACGCCATTTAGGTTTCCTAAACTGATTCTGTTTCTTCTTCCCGATGTTTATCCTTATCTTAATTAAACTAAAAGACGTCTCCCATGGGCAACGCGTTTTAGTTAATTACAGATAATGATGAATTAAACTGTGTTTATCTGTTTCTTGGTTGGATTGGCTCCAAACTCTTTCATGTTAATCTATAAGTAACCGCGGACGCACAAACTTAAGTCTATAAATACATAAGCTTATGAAGAAGGAAAGGTTAAGAATTTTAAGAAGAAGACGACGCCCAAATACTGAAGGATTGAGACGCCACTACTACGTCCAGGAGTCTTGAACAAGCTTCATCCTCTCTTCGTCCTTTCTTCATCCATTCAAGAACCAAGACTTTCCAGCGGCCATCCAACTTAGTTTTTTTTAATCAATGTCTGCACATCTTGCTCATATTTTCATTGATTTCCATCATATTAGTTCATAATTCCAAACATCACATCACTCCATGCTACACACACAATACTAGCATTATTTTCCAACCCACATGTTAAGGGGTTTCAAAGACAACAAAACAAGTGCGTTCATTTGTTGAGTTGCATGATTAGAATCATTATTAGAATAGATACTACCACTATTTGAGTTCTTATTGTTCTTTCTCTTTTATTCTATTCTTTGCAAGGTACAAAGAAGATCAAAATGAAGGAATCAATAAGGAAATCTGGACGATCCTCAAAGTCCAATAAGCATTCAAAGCAAGAACAAAGTTAGAAGGGTTTTTTTTCTTCAGCCGGCTGAAGGGGAAGAATCAAGAACTTCAACATCTCCCACATCCAAAACAAGTAAGTGATCAATCTTTATCGTTTGAAACTTTTTAGTCAAAAGTTTCTAGCGATCGCATAGTTTTTAATAGGTTAATTTGTCATTTAATCAACAAAATTTTCATGATAATCACACATCACTATTTGAGCATTCACATAGTACATGTTTCTTCAGCTCATATGATGAGGGTGATTGATTCTATAAGTCACTTGTGTGGAGACACTATGCTGGACTTGTAGGTGCTCATTGGGGAATGACTTCACAGAATTGATCCGACCTAGAATCGCTGGATGGTATATACCTCATTGTTAACCAGCTCGATTCTTTTGTCTCAGTTGCGTAGATGATCCTTGGACCTGAGACACCCAAGATACCTTGTTGGTACGTCTATGAGCTTTGACTTTGACTAACGAATCCTTAACCATCGGGTTCAGAGAAATGCCATCGAAGGTAATTATGTGTTCAATATGGGATCATCCGCTCTCGATATTATGAGAGAGAATGTTCCGGGACCGATGCACTTAAGTCCCTAACCAGGGCGGACACTATATCAGATAAAGAGTTATCCGATATATTTTAGCGGCATCTGATTCAAGTGAATCGATTGGCTAGGGTTTAACAGTAAATCATACCCTAGGTCGATTCGGGAACATTGCACAGATGAATGATTATATCTACGTGCTAACCGATGACGGAAAGGTTCCAATAGAAGGTTGCGATAACCCCAATGCCATCCAGGATCACGCGATGTTGCTTGGCATCCAACGTGATCGGAAGCTCGTCTGAATTTACTGTGGGACATTAAATTCGGCTGATTATTTAATATAAGGATATTAATTAATTTAGTGGGTCCATAAAGAGTTACCAGGCTTAATGGGCCATTAACTGGATTGGTATTTGGGCCTAGAGGGTCACACGAAAAAGGTTTTCAAGTCGATGGATAATCCGACAGGATTTCGGATAAGTCTGGATTTTTGTGAAAAATTGCAAATAGGCTTATTATAAAAGAACGGATGCTACGTCGAGGGCCAGCAACCCTAACCTAGCCGCAGCCTTCTTTCTCTCTCCTCTCTCTTGGGCGCACGACATGAGGCGGCCATCTAGAGGCTCTGCTTCAGCTCCCGACAGCTTTGCCTTCCGTCCGACGGGAGTTTCCGAATCTGCATGTCGCGGCAGATTACGCGTAGCCAGATGGGATCCACGAACGCCGCATCGAGCAAGGAGGCGAGGATGATCCATCGCGAGGAGAACTGCGTGGATACCGCTAGAGGCCGGGCACCTGCGCGGCTTGCGGCATCGCTCCGACGGAATCGGAGAACGAACGCGGATTCGAATCCACGCAAGGTAAATCCGATTTTTTTGTTTATTTTATTGATTGAAATGGAATGGATCCGATCCCGAATAAATAATTCCGTTGCATTTTTCGGTCGGATCTCGATACAACGAATCCAACACTAAGATGCATGGCAATCTAGCCCAAGGGGATCTCAAACAAGGAAGGGACGCGACTTGAAACGGTCTCGACACAACGGGCGCATGGCGGCCTGACGTATCACGTGATCACCAAGTGAGAAAATCTTCAAGCACGAGGGTTAAGAAAATGTAAGATCTTGCAATTCAAAGAGCTAATAAACGTGCAGTTACCAGAATCGACAAATCAATAATGGGGTAAGTAGAGTGACAAATCATGGTCATTGCCTCTAGGGCAAGGATGGATGCTTATGCAATGCATGCTGGTTTAAAATTTAGAAAATAAATTCCTAATGCAAGCATGAGGGATTTATTGGCCAATCGAATAACTTTGGGAAAATAGACTCCTCATTGTTTTGTTTAAAGAGGAACTCAGAGTCTATGTGCCCAAAATTATTAGCCTCCTGTATTGTGAATTCCCTTTGTCTTGTATTCCCTGCAGTTGCGATAACGCACATTAGCGAAAGTTTAGATAATCAATGACTTTAGCATTAAATATCAAGCGACAAAAAAGTAGAGACTAGTTGTGAGTCGAAGCCAATGTGGAAGATATGGCCACAGGTAGAATGTCAGTCCGATATGGCTTCGACTCGAGAAAGATCACTTGGTCTATTCATTCATATAGGGTAAAGTCAAGGCCCTACATATTTTGATAAGAGATGGTGCGCTAGACCAGTAGGTGATAAGCCAAGTGACACATCTACTTGGGAGATGGACACCAAGAAGATGTGCCTTCCGTGGAAAGGGTGGAAGGCCATGGAGGATGCCTTCCATAAAGGAGGAAGGTCAAGAGATGTGCCTTCCATGGAAAAGGTGGAAGGCCAAAGAGGATGCCTTCCATAAAGGTGGAAGGCCAAGAGATGTGCCTTCCATGGAAAAGGTGGAAGGCCAAGGAGGATGCTGTCCTCAACAAAGTGGATGGGATGCATTCCACTTTTCATGGAAGATGGAAAGGTTCAAGGTTATCTTTATGTCTTTACAAAAGAATAGCCTGACGGCTTTTGGATATTCTGAAACCCTTTTCATGCTGACTATGGCCTCCTTTTCTTCTCGTGTTGTCGCAAGGTGCCCCAGGGTTCTCTCAGATGTTAAAGGCCATCTCACCAATTTGCTTGCACAAGAAAAGGTACCTCCTGTCCTTTCCTTTCTTTATAAAATGTTTGGTCGTTGTTGGTTACATCTCTCCTTTTGACTTGCAGCCTATACCTCGCTTCCCTGATGCAAGACATACCTGGCGGTATGCGTGGCTTTCCGATCTTATGGATGCTATCACGCTGGACATGAGGGTGTTGATGCATCGATGGAATTTGACTCAAACTGTAAGGACCGAGACTTTCGGATCCGGGTTTCGGGTCTAACCCTGTTGTTCTAACCCTTGTGGGGGGCTGAGGTTCTGGGTCGAATCGCGTCAGGACCTCGAGACGCGTTTTAAACGGCGTCCACCGTGGCAGACGCGTTTCAGGTGCTGCCACGTGGACGCCACGTGGGTGCCACGGGGGTCGGCCTTGGGCCGCGTGGGTACGGCCCTGTCAGGTCGTCTGAACCGCGTCTGCAGAGGACGACGCATTTCAGACTGCGACTCTGGGAGTGTCAGTGTACGGCCCTGACAAATTGTCTGAATGGCGTCTGCGTAGGACGACGCGTTTCAGGATCTTGTCAGAGCGGCCGTCACATCACCTGATAGGCGTCCGTAGATGTCGACGCGTTTTAGCCAGCTTCTGGTTAACCCCGCGAGCCCTCCTTCCTTTCCTCACTTTTCCCCCTACTCCTTCTCTCTTTCACCTCCGGCGACCGGCGGCGAGCCCCTCTTTCTCCCTCTTTTCCTCTCACTATTTCGCCTCTCCCTCCACTCCATCCTCTACCTAGCTCCTACCACCACCACCTCCACTTCCACTGCGGCGTTCTACTCTCCGGACGGCGGCCGACGTCACGGTGGAGCAAGGACGGCCACGGCGGTACCGGCGGCGGCGTGGGACGAGACGGGTGGGCGGCTTGAAGCTTGGAGGAGATCGAGCGTCCGGTAGGGTGACGTTCCCATAGCATTGTGTTTAATCATGTTTTTCCCCGTTTAAGCATGTTGTGGATCGTTGGTTTTGGGGGTTAGAATGAGCATGTTTAGGATTTTCATGAGGGTGGTTGCCTACGTATCATCTTGCTCTTCGTTTCCCTCCAGTTTGAGTTTTTTTTTGGGGTTGATTTGGGTTTGGATAGGGAGCCCTCGGGTATGGGGCGTCCCTGGTTCCTGTGGATAAAAGACGTCGTGCATGGACGACGCCTTTTTGAAGGGCGTCGGGCCATCACGACGCCTTTTAAGCCAGGAATCGACTGTCACACAGTCTGCCGGTTGGGGTTTCTGTGGTTGAAAGGCGTCACGAATGAACGACGCGTTTTTGAACGGCGTCGGGAGTCCATGACGCGTTTTAACCGCAGAAATTCCCAGGTTTGCGCCATAGAAATTCTGGGTTTTCGTGCTAAAAGACGTCTGGATGTGTCGACGCTTTTTAAAGGGCGACCAGGAGGGTCGACGCCTTTTAACGCCAGAATTTGAAGACTATTTTGTATAAACCTGAACTTGGAACTTGAATGGCGTCGACCTCGGTCGACGCGATTCAAGACAGAATCCCATTAATGAATGCCAGTAAAACGTATTCATACTGTTAGATAGATGGTTAGCACATGTTTTAGTGCACATGATAAGATGGATTTCTCATGATCGGTTGGTTTTATGTGTGATATGCGATCGCGGACTTTTCACGTGACCGGATCGCACAGTGTTGGGTTTTCAGTTACTGTGGACCTGGAGTGACATTGTAGCACTTTATCACCCTGCGCTGGTGGGGGCGTGAGCACACCGCCGGTGGGGGCGTGGGCGGGGTGACGCCTAGTGAGAGAGGGTCACCTGGTGAACCCCGGGGTCAGCTGGTACTGGTATTGGACTGGTACATTCGGAGAGTCACTCGTGCTGGGGGAAGGGGTAGCCACCTGAGCCTGTTGGGCCGGAGTAGCGAGCGTGCTATCCGAGGGGCTATTCCTTAGTCTCAGCGGGTCGAGGTTTTCCCACCGTTGTTTGCACGGTCGGCGAGTTCTATCGGAACTACGTTTGTGGACTCCTTTAGCGGTTGGTTCAGAATGTGCATGCTTATCATATCTCGACTGCATGTGTTCTCACGTAGAGAATTAGATATTGTACCTGCCACTACACTTGTTACTTCACTGTTAGCTGTACTTTACACTTGTGGGTGTGTGCGTGGGCAGTGGGGATCGAAGGATCCCTACTGAGTCTTATTCTTGAGACTCACCCCTGCGGTTTTCAGGTGAGGACTCCCAGCAGACTTAGAGCGGTGTGTGCGGCCGTGCGTTGTACGACTTCGGCAGTTGTTCCGGGGTATGCCCCGATGTAGTTGTTATTTATTTCTGGCCTGTATGTCTAATTATTTCCTTTCAGCTGGAGTATGTAATTATTTGCTGTAATCGAGTCGCATTGTAATAATTTTAATTCCTGCACTTTCATTTCAATTCAATGCGATGTGAATGTTTAGCTTAGTTTATTATTTATTTCCCAGACTTACTAGATCCTGGTTTGGTCCCAAATTAATGATTCGGTACCCATTTAGTAATCGGATCCCCGATTATAGGGTGGCGGGTCGTTACACAAACAGTCGTGTTTGCAAAGAGGCTTAACTGTATGCACTGGCACTGGGAGAGTCTGGGTGCGCTGCTTGAATTGTGGCACCCATAGGCGCACACATTCATCTTCCGCGAGTTCGAGGCCACCGTTTTGCTGGAAGAGGTGGAACTCATCTATGGTTGGGGTAACCTAGCTGCCGGTGACCCTACTGACTTACTTGCATGGGATGAGATCTTTGCTGAGATCGTGCAAGATAAGAGGGAAGTATGCCGCATGAGCGACCGACAGGGGATCCTCGTCGATCGCCTTGCGCGCTGGTTGATTCAAAAAATCAAGTGCAAAGTAATTGAACCAGAGAGGCTGATGAGAGGATTGTGCTTGGGCCTGGGAGGTACTTTATAGTTCCCGACTTCGGGTTTTGTGCTGGAGAGAGAATATGTGGGAGTACTGAGCTTACTCTGGCGGGGGCGATCCATTGCCCCAACGATTTTGGCGCATCTATATGGTGGCCTCAACAGCATGTGCATGGGAAGGAACGTGAAAGGAAGCCTCTTTACACTCCAGTTGTGGGTAGAAATGCATTTGTGCTTTGATTTCAATGAATCAGTGACTACCGCCTCTAGGATCTTTCAACACAGTGCATGGTATCCAGCACGGTCACTCTTGGGTCCTGAAGACCAAGTAAGATGTCTCACAGCTCATTTGAAAACCAGGGATGACTTGCGTGATTATCTGAATTTTTTGGACTTGGAAATGTTCATCTTCATTCCAATGATTCTCAGAGATTTGGAATTCACCACAAGATCTTCAAAGGATCGTGAACTTTGGCTTGCCGGTCCTGATGAGCTAATCTTATATCAAGGTCACCGTTGCCATCTTCATATCGGAATTCCAAGGCAGATACCGCTTCCCGCATTACATGATACGTTGATTGTGCCAAGGCACACTGGGTATGCGAGGGAAGCGAAGGCGACGGAACAACTACGTCGTGCATGGCGCCGCCATTCCAGATTGACCAGGGCTCGAATTAATGTAGCAGAAACTCCCGAGGATGTGGAGAAATATGTCAAATATTTAGAAGATGTACGTCCTGCTGTTTCCGCCTTTTTTATGGGCCGTAGAGCTTTAGAATGATGTAATTGTCCTTAATTTATTTGAATAAATCCATATTTGTTACAAGAAATATGAATTAGAAGCCAGTAAGCGGATGACCACATTGCAAGCCGTCAAACAGATTGGGTGGCCAAGACCAAAGCCGTCGGCTGACTCGGGCGGCCACTGCTCGGTCGTCGGCCGAGGCGGGCGGCCACCCGACCGGCTGTCGGCCGATGCGGGCCACGCCTGCCTATTTAAAATCTCCTCTCCCTCTCTTCATTCTCAAACCCACTTTCTCCTTCTATTCTCTTCCTTCTACCCGTGCTTCGTCCCCCCCTTCTCTCCTTCCATGGCTCGTGTGCGGCTGCCCCGATGCATCAGACGGCGTCGTGACGAGGGCGAGGAAGTGGTGGCGACCATTGGCGGCGGTGGCGGTGATGGTGATAGAGACAAAGAAGAGGAAGAAGAACACACGGAGGGAGGCGATGGAGGAGAAGTGGAAGAAGAAGGAGAAGAAGATGACGGAGAGGAGGATGGGGGGGATGAAGGCAGTGACGAAGAGGAAGGTGGCGAGGAAGAAGAAGACGGCGGCGAGGAAGAGGAAGACGGTGGCGAGGAAGAGGTGCCTCCGAAGAAGAAGGTAAGGATTTCGTTTATTTTCTCTTCTGGAAGAGGGATCAGACGGCCGGCGCTTGGGCAGCCCGCCATGGAGGACGGCGGACGACGGGGCCGTCCGTCTCTACGGACGGCCGGCGGCCGGGCCGCCCGACCAAAGATTTATTTTAAGCATATTTTATATTGTTTTGGTTGATGTGCAGGGCCCCTAGAGAGCTCGCGGCTGAGTTTCATGGGACTTTGTATGGGCGTGGTATCATGCCTTGCTGGATCCTCTCTGATTTCAGGTGGATGAGTTCGGATTCGGACCACTTTTCCGGATTCAGCCATTCATGGTGGATGCCCCGTTCTTAGTGGCTCTGCGAGAACGGTGGGATGATCGCTGTCGAGTTTTCATCATGCCATGAGGGCATATGCTGGCCACACTGGAGGACGTAGCATATTTGACAGGCTTGCCAGTCGTTAGTGATCCAGTGGTGGGTCCTAAACTCAGGGACTATCGGCGGCTCGCGGATCAACTGCTAGGACTGGGATTTTACAGAGTGCAAGGGGCGCTAGCACACATCCCCCTCGGTTGTTTTGCCCGATTAGTGGGGTTGAGCCGGGTATGGCGGACACCTGTTGAGACGCTTGGGGTGTTTATCGAGAGGGTGGAGGCGCTCCTGGACCTAGATGGCCGTTCTGATGAGCAGAACGTGCGGATCTTCCTCCTCTTCTTCTTCTTTAGGAGACTGTTGTTCGCGACAGCTGCGGACAGAGTCAACTTGAAGTACCTGCCGCTGCTAGAGGACCTTCAGGCGGCAAAGAAGATGGCATGGGAAGTGGCAATGCTTGGCCATCTATTCTCTCACCTAGTGGGCTTTCGCCGAGGCTCAGGGAATCTAGGAGAGTTTCCTCCTTTCCTCCAGGTGAGAATTTCTTTTTTCTTGATCTTGATCCCATATATTCTCTAAATCCCTTACTGGCTTGGTTGTGCAGATCTGGGGGTATACTCGCTTCCCCATTGGTCGCGGGACAGTCTCCGCTAATCGTGAGGGATGGATCCCTCTAATGGTGCGATGGGAAGTGATCAGGGATCGTCGTCTTGTCTTGTACCGCGTGGAGGACATCCGTGCTCAGCTTGATTCTTTCCCCCCTCACATGGTGAGTGATTTGTGTTAATGTCATTATGCCCTGTGAACATGACTGACCCTATGCAAAATTAAGTTGTATGGATGCCCTACGCAGATGAGGATATTAGCAGCCAGCCATGGGTAGCGCAAGGTCTTTCCCAGTTCAAGAGGGAAGTGCCCCTACTATGTGTGAATATATATTATGGCCTCTTCGTCCAGATGGCGTATCGTACTTGGGGATGGTACCAGCCTCTATTGGTGCTGCCGGATTATCCTGACATGAACCGTAGCCGCCGACGATCATCTGCCATTGGTCAGGATTGGTGAGTGATCCGGTGAGCGGAGATTGAGGTATGGTGCCGTAGAGGAGACACCCTAACGGAGGACAAGGCGTTCCAAGATAGCCGGGCATATTTCAAAGACTACGTCAAGCGATACGGGGATCGCCTGTACCTCGATGTGCGGGGGGTAAGCCTCTATGACCCTTCTATTCCATCTATTTCTCTTTTGTTGACAGATTCTTGATTTCAATAGATGCCAGAGACTGAAGCTGTGCAGCTCCTGAGGAATCAAAACGCCAGCCTAATTCTTCAGTTTAGTGATATGCATAGACAGATTCACGAGTTGGTAAGTGACGTTTGATTTGTATCTTGTTAGATAAACCGTCTCTTCTACTTACTGGTGCCTGTGATGCAGAGGGGAATGGTGGCCAGCCAGGGGTGGTGAGGGGATCCTGATGCAGGATCATCGTCTCAGGGACCAGCGACACCAACCGATTGGGAGGTGCGGTTGCATGATGCCCTTCGCCGTGCAGAGACTCGAGAGGCAGACCTGATACAACAGGTGAGAATCTTTCTTCAGAATGCTTCTTTAATTGAACTTGCCTCACCCTTAGTGTTCCTTGCAGCGCCAGGAGGTTGAGGCGGCTTTAGCCTGGGCGACAGCGGCCGAGGCACAAGCGAGGGAGCTGAAGATTGTCAACCAACGGCTTCGCGATCAAGTGCTCCATGCAGAGGAGCGGGCAGCCCAAGCAGGAGAGGGGTCCTATCGCGATGTGTATTGGGAGGGGATGATGGCCGGCCTGCGACAAGAACTCACCAGAGCTCAGGCGGAGGCGAGGGAAATTGATTTCAAGTATCGAACTAGGTGGGACCGAGTGATGAAGAAAGGGAGAGATCGAGCAGCGCGGTTTAGCGCTCAGAGTCCCGGAGTTCGTCCGCCCATCCCTGCCCTATCGGCCGGGTTGACGCCAGCTGGGAGTTCAGCCTTCAGAGACCTTGATTCTCTACTTGCTGAGGACATGTGGAGGACTTACCGGGCCGCTGGATCTTCAAGTTCCCGACTGCCGGTATCAGGTCACTGTCGTGCCCGGGAGGATGATGCAAAGAGTCAGATGAGACATTCGTCTCATGGAGGGAGAGAAGATGAGGCCGAAGGAGAGAAGAGAGACTGATTGTTATCACAGGGGTATTCCCCTGTTTATGATGTGTAAATTTTATGTTATGCCAATATATTTCACTGTTGATCTTCTGGGCACTTTGGTTTTCTCTTCTTCATACTTGTATTTCCTGCATGCGCAACATTGAGGAAAAGAAATTGTTAATAGTATCTGTTTTCGGCCCCTTACCCAAAAGAGAGTAACTACCTTTTCTCTAGCCTTCGCATAGGGTCAAGGGGCCGTGTCCTACTAATCAGACAAAAGGAGAGTAATGAAAATGACATGACAGGCAAATATACGAATGCTGGCGGATATTAACAAATGAGGTGAGTGATGAGGATGTCTTTAAATGAAAACATGTTTTTGATTCCGACCACCTGATGACTGCCCATTCTTTGCCTGGTTGAATAATGAAAGGAAAATGCATACTCAACTTCCCAGTTATTCTAAGTACGCATCTAGGTTGATTTGGGCCTCTAGACTCCTCAAACTGACCTCGACCGGCTAAGACTCATACTAATGACAATACCGTCATGCCATGCTTAGGCTCCCAACTGCTTCCGATCACCAAGTTCTCCCAAAATGTTTTCGAGGGAAATGATATGCCCGACTCGGGTCTCTTTTCTCACAACCTAGAAGATATAAGGTAGAACACCTTGGAACCCTAACGGTCAACCGCGCGACATTGACCTTGAATCAGACGCCGTCGCACCTATAGGGGACGTGCATGCATTGACCTAAGCCCGAAGTTTTGAGGGTGCTCATCGAGATTATGGTTAAGAAATTGATTCACCAGAAACACAAACATTACTCTTTACCCATTTTGGACTTCTGTGATCATGTGAGCATGTGATGATTTTTGAAAACGAACCATTTTAAAATGATATTTAGTCTTTAAATAGATATCTCATGTTAAACCTTGGGAGAGAAAAGTCAAGAAATTTGAAGAGAAACCTCACAGGAGGATCGATAAAACCGTTAAAAGATAGAGCTATGACAAAACAGATCTTTTTTTGACCTTTTAGATGCTCCTATTTACTTTTGATTTTTCAGACCTTTAATGGATTTCATGGCCAGACACAGTCACGACTAGACTTTTTTTGTATGATTGCTTGAACCCCTTTTGATTTTCTTTGATATTTTCAGGGTTGCTTAATATCCCGCCTGCGGGGACACTGCTCTCTTCACGTGCTCTGGTGTTTTACATTTCATATTTAGGCCGATTTAAGGGGTTTCATCTATCGGGTTGTTGGGAACCGCAGCTTGCTGGACTCAACCGTTTAAGGGAGTCGACTGTCCTAATTAGTCGAGAGTCGAAGAGCAAAGGTTGCAATTTAACAGTGTACTAAAGACATTGAACTCATTTTAAGAAGGTTCTCTTTGAAAAACGTGTAAATGTGTGCATCTCATAATGATCATAGAGGTCTGTATGAAAGTAAAGCAGACACGTCCAAAGTTCTGGTAGACCAAAGTCTTAACCAAATCTTAATGATAACCTAATTTATCATGCAACTAGACCTAGACAAAGGTTACATGGTAGTCACCGAACAGTTGGATTTTGTATTTTTCTAATTAAAGTATGTACACATTTAAAAATGTTTTTGATGCTTTTTGGATATTCAATTTTTTTTTGAGATTTTGAAATTTTTGATTTTTTTGTGCATTTTTAAAGGTATAATTTCTTTAGATAGACTCCATTCCAAGAGTGAGGTAATTCTTCGCCATTTTCATTGACTAAGCGGTAGGCATTTCCTGAATATACCTCCTTAATTACAAATGGTCCCTCTCAATTTTCTTGCAATTTGCTCATTGGACTTAAAGTTTTAATCATTTTTCTCTTTAAAACTATTTTCCCGATTTCAAATTTTCTTTCAAGAACTTTCTTTGCATAGAATTTTGCAATTCTATTTTTGTAAACTTGTGCATGGTCTGCCGCCATTAACCTTCTTTCATCTAATAGTTCCAATTAGATTAGCATGGTTGCACGACGTTCAACGTCGCTGTTTTCTTGATCCAACTGCACTCTTAGTGAAGGAAGGAGGATCTTATATGGGAGTACCGCATCCGTCCCGAATGTCAATGCATATAGTGTTTGTCCCGTGAGTGTTCTGACAAAAGTGCGATACGCCCAAAGAGCCTCAACCAAGCGATCAGTCCAGTCTAAATAGTTATGAGATTTACAAGTCCTTTTGATAATTAGAATGAGGGTTTTATTGGTGGCTTCTGCTTGTCTATTTTCTTGTGGGTAGTATGGTGAAGAATGATGCAAATTAATATCATACTTACTGCACATGTCATGGAGCTCCTGGGAGACAAATTGTGGTTCGTTGTCGGTGACGAGATCACGTGGTGTCCCGAACCTGGCGAGAATATTGCGTTTGATGAATTTCACCACCGTGGATGCTTTGATTTCTACGAATACTTCAGCTTCAGCCCATTTTGTGAAATATTCAGTGACTGTCAAGATAAAAGATTTTCTTTTTACTTTTCCTGACCGATCTTCTAAAGGTCCTATAACATCGAATGCTCACATAACGAATGGCCATGGAAAAACGATGGGGTGGAGGGAGGATGAAGGTGCATGGGAAAACGATGGGGTGGAGCGAAAAGCCCACAAGCCTAATCCAGAAGCTCAACACAAGCCTAATCCAGAAGCTCAACCCGGACGGTCCAAACCGAACCGAACTGTTCGGTTCAGTTCGGTTCGAGTTGAACCTAACTTCGGTTCAGTTCGAGTTGGACGATTGTTCGGTTCGATTTGATTTTTCGGAAAATTAATATGACCGGGACGAAACCGAACCGTACACACCCCTATAAGTAATTCCACTCAAGACTCAAAAATTAGTTATCCTGCCTATTTTGTTTCGGTGGACTATGCATCACTTTCAAAGTAAAATGCTTCTTATTTTGACAAACAATCCGATATAGATAATTTTAGATAATCCATTCTATTATCAAAATGAGGCCAATAAACACCTAACACGCGTGGCAGCTTTCTAACAAAAAAACACAGTGGCAGGGCACGAGATGAATGCCGGTGAGAGAGGGAGATGCATTAACCGTCTAAAAGTCTGACATCGCGTCGGCGTTACCAACCCCGAAAACTTCCAAAATCCCTCCCAATGCACGAAGCCCTCCGCCCCGTCACCCTACCCTCACGCGGCGGCCGCTCTGCCTTTGCACCTTCGCCGGCGCGGACCCAGCAGCGGCGGCGGCAGTGCCCTTAGCAACTGCAGTGCCCAGCTCTTCCTCTCCTCCAACACAACAACAGCAGCGGCAGCCCAGTTAAATCCCCATCCTATTTTTTTTTAAGTTTTCAACAAAAAGTCAGCAGCAAGTCCATCTTTTTCTTTTTTTTTTAGTCTTCAACAAAAAGGTCGGCCTTTCTATTAGCTCCACTGGTCCATATTTTTAAAAAAGTGATAAAAAATTTAAATATTTATTTTAAAATGATTATTTAAATAAAAAAACCCTCTTGTCAAAGCGTCCTATAGAAGTTCTCTTCCAACATAGGTCGTAACGTTCTTCTTTGCGAGGGCGAAAGAAAGAGAGTGGTGTGAGCTTGGAAAGAAGCAGGGACGACGCTTCCGATATTGGAATCAGGGTGGCGTGTGAAGAGAAGTTGTAAGTTTTCTTCCCCCTTTTGGTTACCCTCTTTGTTCTTCATCTCGTCCTTGCAAAGGGATGCGCGGGGGTTTGGGGAGGGAGCAATGATGGGCAGTAGGGTGAGGGCTTAAAGATCCCATCTTTGGAGTCGGACCCGCCTGCACGATTCCTGAATATGGTAAACATGGCCCCTTTTCTACCTTTTCTTTGGGGCCGCCCATCGGTGAGACACCAACTGTTTGATGAAATGCCTGAACCAGTCTCGACTGACGACCCAGTTGTTGTCTCCGGATGGAAGAAGCCTCTTCCCCTCTCATGTATTGCAGAGGTGCTCTCTTTCCTCTTGCCAGGGGCTCTGCTCCCACACGGCTGCCGCTCCTGTTGCAAGCAAGCTTCCTTGTCGGGGAAAACGGAATTTGGGAAGAAAAGTATATCAGCTGCCCCCTATCTTTTAAGAGAAAAAAAAACATTTTTAAATGATGGGCTTCCTTGTCTGGGAAAAAAGAAAAAAGAAAGGAAAGTATATCAGTTGCCTGTCTTTGAAGGAAAAAAAAAAACTTTTGAATGATGCAGATAGTTGCATTTTTAAGTCTAATTTATATGGTCACTGAAGAATGATTACAGGGGCAATTTTTACCAGACCTTAATCAAATAAGTTATTGAAATTGCATATGGGAACTTGATGCTGATCTTGGAGCTCTCGGAGGATGGTGGAATAGCATTCTTTGTGGCATTCATTCGCCCTTGTATTACTGAAAAAGATTGGTTGTAAAGATTTTGTGAAAATTAACTGTTTGGAATCATTTAGTATGTTTTCCACGGTGATTTGGTTAGGATTAACACTTCTTATGTAAGTTAGTAACTTTTAGAATTTCTTCCTTTTAGGTGGATGCAGTTTCCAATTGATGTGGGTGTAAAAGTTCTGAAAAATAAAAATAGTGCAAAGGATGTTACCTTGAGTACACACGATGATGGTTCATATTATGCCCCTTTTAAGGCATGGAGGTAGCTTTTCACCTCTTAAAGAGATTACTGAACTTAAACAAAGAGCACTATGGTTCCATCTAATGATGAAATTGCTTAAGCGACAGTTGTGTATTTTCTTCTACTGTAGATGCTTATGTGCCCCTCTATTATTCAGTGAATCTAATATTGTTTTTTTACTTTTTGTTTGGGGTGTTACATTATTTGTTTAATTTTTTTATTGTTAATTAGATCTCACCCTACTGACTTCAGTTTTTATTGTTATAATTCGACATATAACATCTATCTTTATGAAAATTTGTTTGCTTGCAGTTTTGAAAACCAAACAAATTCCCAGTTAACATGCTGACATTTGAAATAAATTCACATTGAAAACCTTTCCAATGACTCACTAATCCATGGATTCATCAATTCCCATCCAAAATCCAATGATTTCTTACTTACTAATATGTGAGTCATAGTAGACACTCAAAACATGATGAAATACTTCTGTAGGCTAGAATATGGTTCATAGGGTAAATTCTATAACACATCTTACTATCCCCCTACCCAACCCCCCTCCCTTGAGAAAAAAAAGAGAGTCTCCTCAACGTTAACCTCATTATCTTACATGCAAGATTGCTTTCTAACTTTATTTGGTATTTTCTTGCAGTTAAGGACTGGGGCATGCATATCAAAGCAGATGGAGTGTGTTGTGCAGGGAATTATAGAGACACAGGTATACTCTTTAAATGATTGCTTGTCACATGTAGTCATGTGCATGCTTCTGTGATTCTTGTTTTTCCCACTCTAGCAAACATTTTAAAGGGTTCCACAAAAGAATTTATCAAGAGGCAATTGGAAACAAAAGAATTTGTCAAGAGCCGATTAGAATGAACTTACCGGTATGCATCCTCATGAGCAGTTAGATGCTACAATATTGCAAGCAGGTGATTTAAGCATATTCATCTCCATATTTCGTCTTCTTGTCTATACTGCCCCTTTCTCTTCCTTCCTTTATTTTGGTCTCTTATCCCATGACTCTCATCACTTCTCAACCCAGTTTTCTTTCTGTCACATCCAATGAACTTTTCTGCTCCCAACTGACCAAAACCCCAACCTCCTCAATCAATGCCCTACCTCTCTCCCATTATGTATTAAAACATGTTCTTTGTATGTCTTGGATTATGCATCATTCGCTTTTTGATTGATAGTTGTCTTAGAGAAGATCATCTACCTCTATATCAAGCTTGCCGCTTACTTCCCTTGTGCAGATCCCTTTTAAAGTCTACGAAACATTTGAGACTTTCTTAGTTTGTGATTAATTGTGGCCAAGTAAATAGTCTTTTTACCCACTAGATGGTTCCAAAAGGACTTTAGACTGGTCTTTTTACCCTATTCGGGTACTTTGTACCACATTGAAGAGGGTTGCTGCTATAGGGAATGGATTGGAACTTGGAAGATCTGCTCAAATCTTTGGATCCTTCGTTCAATCCTAGATGACCAAGATCAATGGGCAAGTCTCAATGATCTAAAAGTCAGCCACCTAAGCAGTTCACACCCCATTCCTGCTTAGGTGGAAACTGACTCATCCTCGTTTATGAGATTTTAGTTGGACATCTTCACCTCTTGTTGGAAAACCTTTATGATCCTACCAGTAACTCATACATGGCCTTGTAAATTGTCCTTTATAAATACATCTCATTCATGCGGCATATTTACAAAGCCCATGATGAAAGGTTCATTTTGTCTTTGCCTGGGGCACAACTCTTCGTTTGCCCTACTATAGCAACTAGAGGGTATGTGGAGACTGCCCTCCTCCATAAAACTGCAATCAGCGACATGTTATTTGATGCAATCCCCAGAATATCAAATAAATGTGTAATTGTGAGCAAGGTTAAGAAACCCGGGATCGGGGCTCGGATCGGCCGGTCCCAAACCGATCGGATCGGCCGATTCCGATCCGAGTCAGTCCGATCCCGGCCGATCCTGGCTGAGTCAGGCTCGGCTGGTTCGGATAGCAGAAAAAAATAGAAAAAATATGAAAAAATGTGGAAAAAATATAAAACACAAGTCTAATGCATAATTGTGTTGAAATACATTGATTTGAAGTACATAAGATGTTGTTGGACAAAAAAACCTTGAATAAACTTACATATATGATTATGAACTTATATTTATTCCAAACGTACATTATACTGAATGAACATATGGCTAACATACTCAGCTCATGACATATAGCTCTGGTAGTATTGTTCATACTGCATCACATACCGGCTATAGTCATCCGTATTGGTATAAATGACTGAAAATTGTGGATATTCTAGACAACCCCCTGAATAGTCGGATGTATCAGAATGTTGAGGAGGGTAAACTACATATCCAGTAGGCTGACTATATGAGGATGCATCTGATAGTTGCTCCTGATATTCCTGAGGAGCTTTACCTTTGTCCTTCCTCCTTGATCTGCTGAATGTTTGAATGGAAGATTCTTCACGTCCTCCTCTGCTACCATGATGTTCATCTTGGGTAGCATGTGTGAATTCTTCTTCTCCAGTGAATTGAATTGGTGGAGCTGGAGCTGGGGCACTGGTAGCATCTCCGCCATCCTCAGAACTGTCGGAGCTCGTCTTTGATGTCGAGTCATTTGAGGTTTGATATTGGACCTCATCACTTGGTTCTGGCGTTTCATCATCTTCCTCGATAGTCTCCAGATCAGCAATTTGAATTCCATGACCACTCTTCCTTCTGCTTGGTACTTGTTTTTTGCTCTTCTTCTGACGTTTTGGAGAAGGAGGTTGAAAATCAGTAAGTAATGGAACATTATCTAACTCACCTTCCCCCCATTCCCGATCATTTGGGTTGAATTCAGGCTCATTTGAGGTGCTTGAATCAACCCATGCATTTAGTGGATGTTGCTCATCGAACAGCTCATCCAAGTCTATGGGTTCTTCTGCATGTGTCGTCTCTGTGGCTTGTCCGAAAATTCTCTTTTCTCCTGCCTTTGAAGGTTCCTTATGAGCTCCAGATTCTTTAGCTTCAACCTCATGTTATAATGACAGAATACGAGCTTCTCTAGACGGCTCGACTTCAATCTATTCCTTTGCTTGGTGTGAATCAAGCCAAAGGTGCTCCAGTTTCTCTCACAGCCTGATGAAGAGGTTGTTTGACTTAAGACCCGAATTGCAACATAGGCTAGATCTTCATACCCATATGTTTTTCCATGATCTAGCCACCAGTCAGCTGTAAATAGAAAATTGGCCATGTCAACAATGTGCAAGTTATAATTAAAATTTAAGTAGAACATCTAGTTAATAATTTTCAAACCTGGACTCAAAATTTTGACAGCTCTTTGAGCAGTACTTGTCCCAAAGTGGTATAACATCATTCTGTAATCATGCATTTGCTTGCATGCCAATATTGCTCTATCCTCATCTGCAAGCATACGCTTAATAACAGACTTAGCCCCCATCAACACTTCCGAACAACTATCATAGCTATCCTTCTTCCCATCAGTTCTGAACATGTACTGAGGGTTGAAAAAATAACCTAAATAAATAAGTCGAAGTTAGTTATTACTTAAGAGAAATGTGTATACAAATAATACATATAGAAAGTTAGTAGCTTACCAGCTGCATGAAGATCGTGATGTAAAGTGTGTTCTCAACGTCTGTCTATTATGTCCCACCACTTCACAAAGGTTGTTGGGTTGTTCAGTTGAATGAGCTCCTTAGCTCTGTCCATAGCTTCATATAAAAAACCCATATCCGATCTTCTTTCTCCATCACAAGATCGCAAGACACGGACAAGCGGTTCTACAACATTTAACACCGCTTGCACCCCCCTCCAGAAAGGTCTAGACTGAATTAGATCAGCCACTTTCTTACCTTTCTCTCTGACCTTAGTTGGTACATGCCGCAATATGTGATTCTCCCAATCTTCCGATGCCACCATCCTAATCAAGTTGTTCTTTTGTTGACTTAAACTATCTAGAGAGATATATTGAGATGCAAACCTGGTGGCTCCCGGACGAAGCAACTCTCTTCCATGAGTATGTGTGCGCATGATATCCAGAATGTTGTTGTGGTTGTAGATGAATGTGGTGATAAATCGACCACTCTTGACCACTCCATCTACCATCGGATCAGAGCAAATGTCTTCCAACATCAAGTCAATACAATGAGCAGAACAGGGAACCCAGTATAAATGTTCTCTCTTCTGCATCAACATTTGTCCAGCTAACTTGAACGCCGCTGCATTGTCCGTAACCACTTGGACAATCCTTTTTTCGCCCACTTCTTCCACCATTTGATCCATTAATTCACACAGGTACTGGGCATTTTTATCTTTCCAGATGCATCAATGGACTTCCAAAATACGGTTCCAGCTTTACAGTAAATTAAGAAGTTGATCATACTTCTTCTTGTTATCCCTGTAAAATTCCAAACGTGATAAGAAATCAGAAAGAGACCTATTCTGATTAAGAAAAAATGAAGATAAGATAAGAAACTGAATAACAGATTTATGTACCTGTCCATCCATCGCACATTAAAGTGCATCCATACTCATCCCAGATCCTTTCAAATGATTTAATGTATGTTCGGATGTCATCAACTTTCATATCAAAGTACTTGTTGTATATCTTATATGGAGAAGGTCCTTCAACCCCTTTGCCAACTTCTTGTATGGTCTCGATCATGGACTCATAATATGGCCCCTTGGCCGCATTAGCAAGGATACTGTTATAGAAAAACCACCTAGATGTAGCTCTCCCTATCTTCTCCTTACAAAGTTTTAAGTTCTTGAATGCAGCACTAATAGAAGGTTGTTTATCCCTCTTCTTGGTGAGCAAGGGATCTATTGGACCTACTCTAGGATCTGCAGCTCTAGTGAACTCCTGAGGCAGCTCCTCGCATACATTAGTGCTCATGCCGGCACTAGTGCTCCCTTGTGCAGAAGGTGTGGAGCCACTTCCTCGTCCTCCGTATCTTCCAGTGTGCCGAAATAAGTCCTCATCTGCAAAGGACTGCCGGCTTGCTTCCATTGCACGTCGCAATTCAGCTTTAAATGTAAAAGAAAAAAAATTAATCTACTATAACTATTTGTCTGAAAACGTTAAGTGAAGAACATGAAAATAAGTTAAATAAGAAATTTACTTGTATCCCAATCATCAACATTTATAGGTTGATTACTTCCACCAAGCCGGACTCCAGCATCAGACCTTCGCGCTGGTTCAGTCAATTCCTCTCGAATTTCTTGTCTTCTTATGGCAGTACTTGCTTTGCTTGATTCCTTCTCCTTCATGTAAGTTCGAAATTAGATCCTAACCTCTGAAGGAACTCGAGCACATGCTGCAACTTCACCTTTTATTCCAGCAAGATGTTGTTTGAATCGGTAGACCCCGCCAGAGACAACCCGGTTGCAATATTTGCATTGTACCTTTCTTTGGCCCATGTCCACCGGCGTGCAATGACCCCAAGCAGGATCAGCACTAGGAGGATTCCCAGATGACCGCTCAGCAGCACCTTGAGATGCCATTCCTTCACAGCACAAGAAGATGAGAGATCGCGGAGCTTGTAGTAGACTAGAAGTGACCTCGTGGGAGAGATGGAGAGAGAATTCTATGAGGGAGAGAGAGCAAGAATGTTAGGAGGCTCAAAGGGCATTTGTGGAGCCTTAGGAGGGCCTTGGGGGGGTTTAAATAGACCCCCAAGGCCCAAACTAGCCGTTGCTGGCCGTTTGGGAACGGCCAGCAACGGCTAGTTTGACCCCCAACGGCTAGTCAAACTAGCCGTTGGGGGCCGGGTCGGGCCGATCCGAGCCGACCCGGCCCGATCCGGTCCAGGATCGCCCGATCCGGCTCGGACCGGCCGATCCGAGTCCTGGACTCGGCCAGGAAATCCGGGATCGGCACGGTCGGCCAAAAACCTATCCGACTCGGCCGATCCGTGCCGATCCGAGCCGAGTTTTTGAACCTTGATTGTGAGGGGTTATAAATAGATATCAGGGTTAGAGGGGTAAGTCCGTGGAATATATTATATCATAACGGGTAATGTCTCAAAATCCTTATTTTTCAATTATTTAGAGATATAAATATGATTCCTTAAACTTAAGTCATCGTGAAGAATATATTGGCTGCTTTGAAAACAGGGATGGGGGGTTGAGGCCGGCCCTCCATTCTAGTAAAAGTCCAAACGTGGGGGAGGGGTTGGCTCGCACGTGTCCTTCCACTTTTAGTCGCACATCATGGCTGTTGTGAAAAGAAGGGAGTGGGCAGCTCCTCCTATTACCCTTAATCCTTGGTTTCTCCACAGTTGGAGCCCATGCGCTTAAGCCTGCGTCTCATTTGGAATAAGATAAGGTGGAAAGTCGTCCCTTAACAGGATAAGTGTGGGTGTGTTCCACTGAAGATGATGACTGTGGTTGTGTCCTTTAGTTTTCACATTCTCATATTTTAATTCACATATTTACAGTTGGAGGAAACATCTCAAGACGTTGGAAAATAACTGGACACCTCAGTTTAAGAAAGTTGTATTTTTACTCCAAGCAACTCCATGTTCATGTATCCTTGATTACCCTGGTTCATTATGTTTTGGCCTACATAACCACGTCTAGCAGTACTTTAAATGTTAGGAAATACAGTACTTTGCTGTTCAGATTTCCTATTCAAATGGCCTGGCCTTGTTAATGTTTTTCATGAAGCTGCATAGGGATAAACCGTCATTTTACATTACAGGCATCCAAAGTCGCGGTTTATGATTCCTGAAGTTTTGATTGCAGAAACTTCAAAATTTTATGAGATCCATTCAGCTATAAGTAATAACAATCTATGGAGATACCTGACACTTTGGCCCATGTGCACGTCCAGTCATACATGATACTAAATTAGATTATGTTGTGAGCATGTTAATTCCAAACAGACATCTCTTGATATATTTTCTTAATAATGACATTGGCCAGTGCTGTCCTCTGTTGTGAAATCAAGAACTCAGTTTCATGAAATATCTGCAGGATCATTCCACATATTTCATGCTAAATGCAAAACAAAATAGGCCAGTTAAGGAACTGGTAATGTTCGCATCCTGATTTGACCCTTGCAACTTCCATAATCTGTTTGCATATTAGGTTCAAATGAAGTTATGGTGACAGCATATGGAAGCATCACATGAGGGAGATCCTACTCAGACCTCTAGCATAAAAATTGGCATGGACCAGGTGTTTGCCAAAAAGAGTTCATGAATATTCATTTTTGTTTGTTTTTATTTTCAACTTTTAAAAGTACATGAATGGCTTTTCTCACCATTTACAGAGTGTGGTATTCATGTTGTACTCATCTAAGCAGCCATTCTTAATTACTGCTTTGCAGATTAATGGCTGGAAGAATGAACCAAATTTGTAATTATCATGGATGTCCAAGTAATTAAGGAAAAAAATCTTGTGGATAAAAAATAAAAATAAGGATTGCCCTAGAAGCTGCGATTGAGAATAAACATAAAACTGTTCATTTTCTCATTTACCAATTTTATGGTCTTTTTGTATGTTTTCAGCATGTTGAGGCCCTAGAGGTTCTTCTTCAGGGGCTTTCTGGTGCCCCAAAGGAGCGCTTCAGGATACATGAGTTCTGCCTAAAAAGTGGACCAAATCTTGGTATGCTACTACCAATGCTATGCACTTAGTTCTAATGGGCCTCAGCTTATAAATGTCATTGTGTCTAGGTGTGGTGGCATCAGAGGTGCGGCTAATGTGTGATTTAGAACAACCTAGCCCAACTTGGTATAGCCTTGACTTTCACTGTAAAGTAGCTTGAGATTATATAAAAGCTCATTCAGGAATGAGATTTCCCAAATTTGTCAAGAACGCTACTCAGTGTGAAACTTATGCAAGTCTTGGGTGTATAGGACTGTTCGGCATGTTGGGGGTGCTATGAGAGGAGCTGGTGCAGAGCAGCTCTCAGTTTTGGTACGTACCATGGTGGAGAGCAAAGCCAGCAAGAATGTATTGCGGTTCTTTTATATGCTTGGCTACAAACTAGATCATGAGCTCCTGAAGGTGGGTTTTGCTTTTCATTTTCAAAGAGGGGCACGGATCACTGTCACCGTTACTTTGGTCAACAAAATGCCAAAGCTCCATGCTATAGATGAAGTTGTTCCTGTGACGCCAGGGATACAATTAGTTGAAGTGACTGCCCCTGCTGCTGCTGATAACTACAATGAAGTTGCTGCAGCTATTTCATCTTTCTGTGATTTTCTGGCTCCGTAAGTTTTCCATTTCATTGTTTAGTTAAAATCGTCTTATAGGCCTATCATCTGCTCATAGCTGTTAGGGCAAACTCATTGTCTCGCTCTCTGAGAGAGAGAGAGAGAGAGAGAGAGAAGAATGCTTGAACCAAAATATGCCATTGTTATGAGGGCCTCTATTATATTACACGAGGGATGTTCAGTATCGATTCTTATGGTACTTCGGAGAGTCGACAACTCAATCCTGTGGATGTCTATTTGGGTTGGGGGTGGGGGATGGGGCTGGGCTGCACTCAGGATCAAACAGCTGGGCAAATTTCCTGCCCATAACAGCATGTCCTCTTTGAAACTAAGCATGCATGAAGACTGATAGTAGAGTATGGCAGTGCAGCTTGGCTGCACGTCTGACAGTTGGGCAAATTTCCTGCCAATGTGTTCCATTTGAAATCGGGGCATGCACATAGGTGGAGACTGCTACCCAGTTTGGTACGAGGTGTGCCGTTGGGTGGTGTGATCTAACAGGTGCATGCACAGGGTGCTGCAGCTGCAGCCTGACATGGACATGCTGTCTGTTCACAGTACTAGATTGTGTTGGCCACCTGAGCTGCAGCGCAAGAGTGCTATCCCCGCATGTGCTGGTACTTTTCGATCTATGATTGGACAACGCTGTTAGATTGTGGCCAGGCCACAGCAAAGGTCCTTGGCCGCACCATATCACTCCTGTGTATATGAGCCCTGCAAACGTAATGAGCTTCATTTATCCACAGCTGATTTGGTTGGAAAATTATTTTATGACTCACTCTTATTTGCTGTTGGAACAGATTTGTTTGAACATCTGTCAATTTCAGGTTGGTGCATCTCTCCAAACCAGGTGTTTCAACTGGAATTGTCCCCACCGCTGCAGCTGCAGCTGCTTCTCTCCTTTCAAACAGTGGCAACAAGAGTTTGTAGACGGTGCACAATTTTGGGATAAATTATGTAAAGTGTTCTCTTGCAACAGTCGTACATTTAAGAACTTTTTTTAATTAACGCTCATGCACATTTTGACGTCTTCCTATTTGGTGAAACAAAAGGAAAAAATTATGAGAACTTCCCCTCTAAGTACTGCCCTTTTGTATTCTTTATATCTTGTGTGTTAATTGAACTGTCCCAAGACACAGTCATCTCCAAACATGTTGAGGTGCTATAATTCACAGCATTCACCTACATCTCATGGCCTTGATAGAATTATAGCAACAAAACATTGCAGCATATATTGTATGTAAGTTGCGTTAGTTAGCTATGCAGCTAGCCTTAATTTATGTTTAAAATATGCTCGAGGCGTCTTTTGTTGCAAATAGCCATCGAAGTATTGCTTCAGTGGCTCAAGTAATTGGGACCAGGGTTGAAGCCAGCTCGGATGCGCTGGATGAAGGGGAAATGCAAAAAACTGGGGATTTCTTTGTTTTGACAGCCCCCCCCCCCCCAAAAAAAAGTAGCTGTCCCAGAAACAATTGTCCGGATAAATTTTCATCCAACGGCATGTTTGACAAAGCTTCTATTTGAAAGTTACTTTTAACTTCTACTTCTTACATAGAATGAGTTGAGAGAGAGAGAGGTTATAATTAATTTTGGTTTGTTACAAAAGTCAACTATCTCATAAAAATCTCACTTTTTTTCTAATTTTGGAAGCTCCTTCTTTTAACTTTTGGTTAGAAATTAAAACACATGGAAATATACATAAATGGCTTTTAAGATCCAATGATTTTTATGAAAAATAACTAAATGAAAATGTAAAAGTACTTCCAAATGGAAACTGCGCTAAACATGGCCTTAATGAAGTTAGATTGCAAAACTTTCAATTAGAAGCTGCTTTCAGCTTCCGGATGGAGAGAGGGCCCTCTGAACAATTGACTTGGATACCACCATTGGGATAGCTGCCTTGCTCAGTGCAAGGGAGCTTTTTCCCCTCTTTGCTAATCTCCTGCCATGATGTAGCTTCGAAGCAGCCAAGAAAACTCATTACACACACTAATGACCTCTTCGATCCATGATAAATAATATGGAATTTATGCAGAGAAAGTGCAAAATTGGGAAATAGTTCCTTGACAACCTATAAGGGGTGATCACTTCACACCTCTCTCCAGAGTGCAGTGAGGCCTCTACTTATTACTTCCTCAACAAGGGTGAATAAGCTCAGCGCCAAGGGATCCTCTTCTTGTAGTCCTCAACTGGACTTGAAGTAGCCATGGACCCCTCCACTGAAGAGAACCTTATAAGAACCAATAGTCAGTGAACATAGCATGCATGTGTACTACCACTTTGTAAGGAACCCAAATTTGGCAAGAATTCAACATAGGAAATCCCATTCTAGACGGTCATGCCACATGTGACTTCTCTATATCCAACGTACAATCGGTCTCCTGTGAGAGCTCACGAGTAAGAGAAAATTTTTCCATGATATAATGCCCTCTGATGAAGGCGTCTTGATGATGAGATATAATCTGAGGGGGAATGCTACCTAGTCTATCATCAAGGGTGTGTTTGGAAAACTTCTACTTGAAAGTTACTTTTGGCTTCCACTTTTAACATAAAATGAGTTGAGAGATAAATGTTATAACTAATAACTAATTTTGGTTTGTTACAAAAGTCAACTCTTTCATAACAACATCACTTTTTCTTCAATCTTGGAAACTCCTTCTTTGTAATTTTTGATTGGAAGTCAAAATACAAGAAAATACCACATAAATGACTTTCAAGATCCAATAACTTTCATAAATAATAATTAAACGGAAATGCAAAAGTGATTCCAAATGGAAGCTGCGCCAAACACGTCCTAAGGGTGCTTGATAAAACTTTGTAAGAGAAGTCGCATAAGCTAATAAGATGATAGTCCTTTAGCTTGTTAGCATTTTTCTTCTTGGGAAAAGGGAATAAGGAATGAAGATGTGCAGCTTCATGGCAAAGAACTGTTGGAGAATAAATCTTCTACTGCCTTGATCACATCTGGCTTGATAGGACACAAAGAAACGCCGTGTATCCATCAGGTCTTACTGTCAATTGCGAGATCTAATATAAAGGACTTTTTCTCTTCTTTTGTTAGAAGGGCAGTGAGCTGGATATTATCCTGAGGTGACACCAATAAAGGAATAAGGGCTATAACCTTTCTGTTGTGTTGCATCCTTCAGAGGAAAACAATTTTTTGTTATATTTTAGGATCATTCGGATGAGTTGCAGCTGGTCACTGTATACCGTTGTTCATCTATCAAGTAGTTAATGGATGAAGTGGCCCTTGCTAGTGTAACAGATGAGTGAAAAAAAAATATTTTCTCCACCTTCCTTGACCCATTTAACATGAGATTTCTACCTCTAATGCATTTCTTCTTGTAGCTGAACCTGAATTCTTGTAGACACTCTATTTTTGACATTATATTGGAGACATCTCTTGTCCTGCTAAAATGCCCCAAAATGGTCTTTAAAATTGACTCAATTAACTGATTATTCTCCAATTTTCTTGAAATTCCAATATTCCTCTGAGAGGCAATGATTGATCTCGACGCGATTCAATTTCCTATGAATAATCGATTAATACCTTCTTTCTAATTGATTATCTTGAAAATTGCCTAATTCTTTGATTCACATCTAGATCCTGAGATGCTTTTCAGTTTTCTATTTTATTATTTTTTATTTTCTTCAAATTTTATTTCCTTAATTAGTCCTTCTGATTCACGTCCTTGTGGTTGGATGCCTTTTAGATTCACGTCGGGTTGAACGGACGCGATTTACACATCTATTCTAGAAGCTTGAATCCGAACCAAAACTTGATATTCCCTTCAATGGAGCTTCCATAAATGCATGGAAACTTTCCCCAATGGTTCTATTTCGTGTGGAGGAGTTTTCTGAGCCTAGTTTCTTTCTAATAGTGCCTCAACCATCAAGTTAGAGTTCCATGAAGCTATTATTGCAAAAGACAGGACCCTTTTGAAGCTTCAAAAAAAAGGTTAAAACTTGAGAAAATAGAGTACTATCATTGAGAGAAACATAATCAACTTGAATTCGGGACAACTCTTCAAAATCTTAGGGATGTTAGTGATATCTAAAATGTTAATTCAGAAAATATCATATCATAAAATAATAATATTTATGAAATCTTTAGGACAATTAACTTCTGGATTTGAAATCACTGCTTACTGCTTTATCATTTCTACCAATATTTTGATGAATCTAGAAAAAGAAGTTCTAATAGACCCGGAAAAAGAAGAAGTTGTAAGCTGTGTTCGGGGAGAGTTATTGTCTATATTAATTGGGTACTCTTTCTTTTGAATATTTGTTTTTGGATCAACTTCTTTCATTCTTTTGATTTGATTCTTGCTCGAGCTAGATGATGAAAAATTCTCACGTCCAGTTCCGTCGGGGGGTGGACCCATAAGAATTCACCTTAGCTTAACTGAATCATTAAAGAAAATAGATAGACCTTTCTCTTCGTCTCAGGTCGATGGACTCTTTTGAAGCTTCAAAAAAAGGCTAAAACTTGAGAGAATAGAGTACTACCATTGAGAGACTTTTTCTTCCATCCTTGAGCACAAATTCCAAGGAGTCCAACCACCCTCTTCCACATTAAGAGCTTCATCATCATGAAGAAGAACTTCAAGAGTTCTTGGTGGCTTTGAGGGGCCAATCCTTCTTCTTCTAATCTCTTCTTTTGATTCTTCTAGTTCTTTCTTTGTTAGTTTGATTAGTTTACATGCATCATCTTCTTCATCTCTCCACATAAAGAATTTTCATCTTTAGTGCAACACTTGAACCCAACATCACTTTCATAGCATTCATTAATCCTTCTCCTTTTCATATAGGGGTTTAAAACAAACAAAAAATTGTTAGTATTAGTTTAGTTTAATCTTGGAATAGATGCTACACTATTCTCTTGTTAGCATTGTGTTTCTTCTTTTCCTTATTTGTTTGTTTGTTTTGCAAGGTACGAACGAAGAAAAAAAGCTACAAAAAGAGGTTGAAAAGTTCAACGAAAGGCTCTTTTCTTTCGACTGGCCAAATGAGAAGAAGATAAGATTCACACTCTTCACATCAAGTTAGGGTGAGTTATTCAACATACGATCACTCTTTATTTTATCCCTTGAGATCGTCGTATCTCGAGCGATTACATCACATCTTTCTTGCTTCATTAGCAATATGTTTATTTAATTTTCAAAAGCACACTTGAGCTATCCTTGGATTTTTGGCGATAATAGTGGGACCTCTCTTAGTGTTTCTCTTTATTTTCACCCTTTTATCACTCTTTGACACCCACGTATGTCCCCCCTTTATGTTGGGATCTCGGCAGGATGCGAATAACGTAGCGGAATCATACAATAAAATCATCTCTCCTAATGCCCGTCGATCCATTTCGGAACAAAAAAGGTAAAACTGAAAAACCGGGTGTGATCAAATCACCGTGAGCGGATTCGAATCCGCGTCTGTGTCGGTTCCATCGAGGCAATGCCGCTAGCCGCACAAGCGTTCGACCTCCAACGGTATCTACATGATCTTTTGCGGTGGTTCGTCCTCACTCCCTCGTCCAAATGAGCATGCTTGTTGATAATCTTTCGCCGCAACGGTGTCCGGAACACGCAGACAAAGAATTCCCGACTCTTGGGAAGTGTGCGTGGGGAAAACGGGAAGCACCTGACACCTTGAAGGGGGCGCGAGGAGGCAGAGGAGAGAGAGGGGGGGCAGCAGGGAGAGACGCCTGGAGCTTGGCCTAGGGTTTCTACACGGCCTGTATATATATTAAGTCGGCGCGACTTTTCACAAAAGTTCTTGGGTTAGTATAAAACCCACTAAAACACTACCGACTGAGAATCTGTATGTGTGTGACCCTCTAGGCCCATTTACCAATCCGATTTTCAGCATGTTAAGTCCAATAACACTTTATTGACTTAGAGTAATTAATTAATATCTAATATTTAATTAATTACTTAATTGAATTAACATTTCCTGATATTATGTCCGTTCTGGCTAGAGACTCCTGTAGATCTATCCTAGAACATTCTCTCTCCAGTTACTCGAGAGCAAATGATCCTATATTGAACACACAATCACCTTTGAAGGCCTTCCGCTAGACCCAATCCTTGACTATTCGAGATCCCGTGAATAGGGATTCATCAGCCAAGGTCAAAACCTAGAAGTCCACCGACAAGATGCCTTTAGTGTCTGAAGTCCAAGGATCAACCACGCTACTATGATGATGAATCAAGCCGACTGACAGTTAGGTAAATTACCATCCGACGATTCATGTCGGATCAGTTTAGTGAACTCATTTCCCAATGAGCACCTACAGGTTCACCATTGTGTCTCCACAAAAGTGACTAATGAGATCAGTCACCCTCATCAAATGAGTTGGAATAACCTGTACTAGTCTCACCGGATGTTTGATGTCCTGCTCAAACATCATTCGACTAGGAACAATTAAGAACGTGTGTTTATAAGTCATCAGTTTCATTATTATGATCTCATCATAATCCAATAACTATTGCACACATTCAAGGATTTCATTATACGCAATCATAAACATGCCAATCTTCATAATGAAATTAGTGTCATTTATCAATGAACCATATTGTAATAGGTGTCTTATGATTGGCTTTGAGGATACCTATATCCAACAATCTTTCACTTGGACTCAAGTCAATCACCTTCGCATTTGATCTTCATCAAATCTAGATGATGCTCACATAACGTATGCGACTAGCTTGGTCGGGGATTTGCTAAATTATCTACAGATGGAATATTTTTCATTACTTTATATCCTCTGCATTCTTTGTCTCTGAACTTGTGAAAGAGTCTCAGAATATTCTACAACTTCTAATAAAATTATGGCTCCACCACAAAATTGACTGCTCCCACTATTGTCATACAACGATAGGACAGGATCAGAGACCTTTTAGAACTACATCTAGTTTAGGGATGGACTCTTTCATCCATATTGTTCCAATAACAGTACCACATGTTTATGTCGTCATCTTAGCAGCGAGTTCTGGGTTGGAACCCTTCCAATCCACTCTATATTGTTCTATCAACAGTATCAATTGTAATCATGTTAACAGTGGTTTCTAACTTGGAACTCTTCTAATCCACTGCTTTCTTATTAGAAGGCAAAATTGATAGAATTGGGTAGCCTCAAAGCCAATCATTGTACATTCTAGTTCAAATTATTAATAAAGGCAATTATTTCTTCATTTATAGTTCTCGCAAATTAACTATCGTAATGAAAGTCCGTAGACAAATGTATGGGATATTGAATCATGATGAGATCATGATAGTGAGATCAATATTCTTAGTCACTTGTCTTAAACAATTCTCGATCATAGGATATTTGAGATGGACATTAAATATCTGATAAGATCGACACAAGTTATTTCTACTTATGCGATGAGGGTGAATGATCTCACATTCACTCGTGTGGTGACACTAAGACAAACTTGTGGGTGCTCATTAGAGAATAGGTTCACTGAACATATTCGAATAAGAATTCCTAGATGGTAATTATACCTATTAGTCAACCAGGGAATTCAATCGTTGCAGTAGCGCAGTTGGTCCTTTGACCTGAGTCACCAATGATACCTTGCTTGTAGACCATTGTGTCTTGATTCTCTGACTTGTGGACTTTAACCATTAAGTCCACGATAGTCAGTCTCTCAGATACAGTGGAAAGCTTGCGAAGGTAATTGAGTGAACAACAGGGGATCATTTACTTTTGGTATAAGACTGGAGAGAGAATGTCCTATGGATATGTACACAGAAATCTCTGGCCATAGTCAACTGAAAGAGATGCCTTTCTAGAAGTTAACTGAGTACTGGAATCCATCTGAATAATGCGATAGAGGGTTTGACTGTAAAACCGTACCCTTACATTATTGGGATATTGGATGAGTGAAGGATTTTATCTATGCGGTATCTGTAGACGGAAAGGTTCAAATAAGGGGAACAATATCCCTTATATCTTCTGGGATCATGAGATAGTGTTTGGTGCCGTTCATGGTCAGAAGGTCAAGTGGATTAATCATCAGATGATAAACCATTTATTTATTGAATTAATTATTTAACATATGATGTTTAAATAATAATTAATAAATTTTAAACTTTAGAATTAGTTCTAAGTTTAATGGGCCTGAAACCAGACTGATATATGGACCTAGAGGGTCACACACATAAGAGTTCTCGTAAGACGGTGAGAGATGTTAAATATTATGGTTATCTGGGTTTTTTGTGAAAAGCCGCAAAATAAACATGAATATTTAATGGAGAATTATTCAAGGCCAAGCTCTTAGATAATCATGAGAATTAATCCTTGTGCTTATCCTTATTTCTTATATAAGGAGGCCAAGGGGAGGGGTGGTAAGAGTTGGACGTACACTACACCATCTTGGAGTTTCTCTCTCCTCTCTCTCTCTCTTTCTGTCTCTTGAAGAAGATATCTCTCTTTCCGCGCATGGTGGATTTGAGATCGGGTCGAAGTACTCAAGTTGAGGAGGAAATCGCGTTTGTATCGGGATCTCGTGTGGATACCTCTGGAGATCGTGCGTGTGCGCGATTACCGAATCGGTCGAATCCACGGGAGATTTGAAATCCCGCAAAGGTGAAGAATAGTTCTTCCCACGTAATTTTAATTGTCCGTTTTACGATCCCAGCAACCGATACATTAGAATCGTTTTATTTTTTCGCTGCGATCCATCGATTCCTAACAGTGTTATCAGAGCCAGGTTGCTGGTTCGATCGTAAAACGGCATCGTTTTGTGTGCTGATTTCTCGTTATGCGTGTTAAACTGTATTGTACACGTTGTTGGGCTTAATTTTTTGGGAAAATTTTAAGGTTATTATCATGAGATGATTAATGAATCTTTCCCTATTTTAAATTGGTTTTAAACGATATTGTTAAACCTGTTTTAACACTTCAAGTCTAATATGCAGTTTTGGGGTGTTCTTGACACAGTCGTAAATTCATATGATGAACCTGACTAGGGTTTAATTCCTTGTATATGTTGATGAACATAATTATTTGTTTCGTCATGTTATTCCTCATACAAAGAGGATATCTAGAATTGTCTAGATCCACAAGGACAAGTCCTGAGAAGGCTGGCGTGTCAACGGATATTCACAGGGCATTTAAAATACATGTTGTTGTGTATTCAGGGAAGAGGATTAATAATGATGATTATTATAACCGCGTGAATGGTCCCTGGATTCATCCGACTATCTGGTATGACCAGATAGATCTCGCAATAGGATCGAGGCTTCCCATCTCGTGCAACGGAGAGCGGAAAGTTTTCTTTCTTCCTGTGGGCTTGCGAACAGCAACATGAAGAATCGGCCATGCAAAGGATGCTCATGCTTGCAGGGACGAGGGGCACGTCCGACGACGCCAATAGGGGTTGCCGGCGACGTCCGCCGCGCCGTAGGGGCCGGCCAGAGCCCCGCCGCCCATCGGCTGGGCCGGGGGCGACCAACCCTCCTCGTTATCTTGATTACCTGTAGCATGTAGGTTTAAGGGGAGGACCGACGAAGTTTGGGGACGTCCGACGACGCTCGGAGCACCGCCGGCCATGTTCAACTGCGCCAGAGGGTCCGACCAGCGCTTCCCCAGCCCTTACCACGGTCGTCGGCATGCTGCCCCGCCGACTGGCCCGCGAACCAGGCGCATCCCCCCGCAGAAACCCTAATCGGGCGGCGGAGGTGATTGGTGCGTGGGCCAGCGGGCCGGCCCGCCCGGACCCGTGCGACCCGGGCCGGTCCGGACCGGGTCGGATCCGGCCGACCCAGTCCCTTACCCGACCCCTTTTGACCCTCCCTCAAACCCCATTTTAGCCCCATTTTAAAACCTTTTTAGCCATTTTAAAATTGTTTTAAAATATAAATTTTATGGGGATAATTAATAACTGTTATTAATTATTCTTATTATTATTAACATATTATTAAACTGTTTAATAACTGTTAATTTAAAACAAAGGGTTTTAATTGATTAAAGGATATAGTTAATATTTTAAAATTATTTTATATTATTAACTTTCCTGATAATCAATTAAGTTTAATAATATTACTTTGCATAACCTGAAATTTTTTAATCTGTTCAAAATGTTTGAATGAGTATTTAGATTAACTGAATAGTTTAGTTATCTTGTTTATCAATAATGTTTTGAATATTATTGATAATATTGAAATAAATGTTATTTCGAAAATATTGGTATTATAATTTTATATTTATAAAAAATTAATACCAACAGTAATTATGTAATAATTATTATGATACATGTGATGTGTTTCATTAATCATGGGATGATCATGGAATTAGTTTTATCATATGATGATTGAGCTGAATGAATGTGATGCATGTTTCATTTGGTATTTGAAATAGGACCTGCGTGTCCTCCTCTATCTTAATCCAAGTATACATTTTATCTTCCTCGAAGTTTGTACTCTCCTTGATAAGATCAAGGTTTCTTATTATTTAACTGTACATTTATGGACCTGCGATTCCTAAAGTCATGTTTAGATATTGCGGATTAAGTTTTGAAGACGGGATCTTCTGAAGACACCTTTGGAGGAAGGATTCGCATCAAATGGAACCAGTGTTGTTGAATTCACACTAGGATTTTATTATGGATCATCGTTTGGCTCCGATGATTCCATAGTAGCTTAAGTAGTCCATGATCATCCCTATTTTATTTTTCTGCATGTATGTAATATATGTGGAATATGCTGTTAAATAAATATTTCTATAATGATACTTCAAATTGAAATATTATTAATAGCACGATTTTTATAAATCAACTTAAAACCCCTCTTTCAAAATTTAAGTTGTAAACATTAGATATTCAGAATAATCCACGTAACCCACCATCATTATAAATCTAAGGATAATTCTTATTTCAAATAGATTTGTTGTACTACTACAAGGTCTATTTGATTTAAAAATTAATCTAGGTCTACGACATGTGATGTCATTAAGATAGATGGACAAATAGTGTAGTTTTGTTGTGCTACCACAAGGATTGCACTACGAATTTATGTTATCTCAGTAATGATGGATAAACTTAACTGAATCGTTTGATTTGTTGTGCTAGCATAAGATCATTCTGATTCAGGGGTTAAATTTGATCGGATATTGCAAATGTTGCAATTGTCAAGAGTTGACTACCTAAGGGACTTAATGTGATTTGTTGTGCTACCACAAAATCACGTGCATGATACCCGAAGGATTCTGATCCTCACTAGGAGATCACCGGAATCTCCCGTTCTGTATATTAGAGGGTCATACAGATCGCCGAAAAATAGTGGGAGTAAAAATCTAGATTAAAAGTCATAAATCTGATTTTAAAACTATCTGCTTATTTCGTTATATTTCCTTGTAGGTCGTTATGTCGTCACCTAACCTCCTTCGTTGCATACTTGATGCAAACAAACTCACGGGACCAAATTACATTGACTGATTACGCAACTTGAAGATTGTCCTTATGTGTGAAAAACTAGCCTATGTCCTAGATCAACCTGATCCAGAACAACCTGGTAAAAATGCTAACGAAGATGAATTAATGATGTTTGAAAACTGGAAAGAGGACTCTGTTAAAGTCTAGTGTTATATGCTTGGTTCAATGAACAATGAACTACAACGACAACATGATAACATGGAAGCCAAGTCCATTCTTATTCACCTACAAGAGTTTTTTGGTGAACAATCGAGAACAGAAAGATATGAGATATCTAAGAAACTGTTCAGGACCTGAATGAGCGATGGCACATCTGTGCAAACTCATGTGCTCAAGATGATAGAATGGATTGAGAGGCTTGCAGTGTTTGGTTTTGTTATGAACAATGACCTGAGCATCGACTTAATTCTATAGTCCCTACTAGATTCATTTTCACAATTCATCATCAACTTCAATATGAACAAGATTGAGGTTACACTGGCTGAGCTACTCAATATGTTGAAGACAGCGGAAGGCACTATCCAGAAAGATAAGCCACATGTAATGCTTGTTGGTAAAACCAATAAGAAAAGAAAAGCTGGACAGACCTTTAAGAAAGGTAAGCCAAAGAAGCCAGTGAAAAGCAAACCAGCGGTTCAAAAGGACAAAGCTAAAGTCAATGATAAAGGTCAATGTTTCCACTGCCATAAAGAAGGTCACTGGAAGATAAATTTCAATATTTATCTAGCAGAAAAAGCAAAGGAGAAGCTTGCTGAAGCTTCAGGTATACTCATGATTGATCTTAACTTGTCTTATAGAGAATCAACATCTTGGGTATTAGATACTGGATGTGTTTCTCATATCTGCAATAACTTGCAGGTGCTAATAAGTAAAATAAGATTGAATCGCGTAGACGTGGATCTAAGACTTAAGAATAGAGCAAAAGTTGTTGTGTTAGCTGTGGGGACAGCAAGACTTTAGATGCCGTCAGGAGACTCATTAGAACTAATAGATTGTTATTATGTTCTAACCATTATTAGGAATATCATATCTATTTCATGTTTAGATAAACAAGGATATTCTATGAAACTTGAGAATAAAGGTTGTTCCATTTATCAAGGAGACAAATTGTTTGCTTTTGGATATTTATTGAATGGTTTATATTTACTTGATATTTCATATGATGTTTGTCTAGTAAATAAGTCTCTTGAACGAATAGATAAAAATGTGAATAAATCATACCTATGGCATTGTAGGCTCGGTCATATAAATGAGAATAGGATCATTAAGTTGCAAAAGAATGGATATCTTGATCCATTTGATTATGAATCATTTGCAATTTGTGAAGCTTGTCTTATGGGAAAAATGACCAAAGTTCCATTTTTAGGATATGGAGAAAAAGCTAAGGAATTATTGGAACTAATACATAGTGATGTATGTGGTCCAATGTCCACTTATGCTATGGGTGGTCACTCATACTTCGTTTCATTTACAGATGATTTTTCAAGATCTAGCTGCATATATTTAATGAAATATAAGTCAGAAGTCTTTGAGAAATTTAAAGAATTTAAAAATGAAATTGAGAACCAAACTGGAAAGAGTATCAAAACTCTTCGATCAGATCGAGGGGGTGAATACTTAAGTACAAAATTCATACAATATCTTAAGAATAATGGTATTCTGTCTCAATGGACTCCTCCCTATACACCACAGTTAAATGGTGTATCGGAAAGGAGAAATCGTACTCTATTAGATATGGTACGATCAATGATGAGTTATGCTAAACTTCCAATTTCTTTATGGGGATATGCACTATTGACTTCTGCATATTGTAGACACCGATTTTCGACCCCCTTTTGGTCATAACCCCATCACCTTATCCATCTCATTTAGCCCATTAAATTTCCTCGCATAATTCAACCCACTAAATAATCAGGCCCATTAACCAATCTCCGCTTCCTCTCACCCGTGGAAGGCCAACTCTTGCCTTCCACCATCCATGGAAGGCCAACTCTTGCCTTCCGCCATCTGTGGAAGGCCAGCCAGGCCGCCTTTCGCTACCCGCGGAAGGCCAGGTACCTTGCCTTCCACCTTTTGGACACTTTTTTCATTTTTCACCACCTTTTTGTGGAAGGCCAACCAGCCCGCCTTCCACCATCCTTAGAAGGACACCCCTTTCCTTCCACCACCCTTAGAAGGCCACCCCTTGCCTTCCACCATCCTTGGAAGGCAAACTCGGCCGCCTTCCACCTTTTCATGGAAGGCTAACTACTTGGCCTTCCACGGAAGTGGGAGGCAAGATAGTTGGCCGTCTATTCTCCTAACTTCCATCTTGACCTCGTCTTCCCACGATCTCCTCCACTCGCTACCCTCATCCCCACTACTCCGATCACTCTCCACTCCGGCGACTGCCACGGCACGACTTCCGACCCTCGACCATTCCCTATTGGTTCCTTGATGATTAACGGGGATTTAGAATTTGAATTCCTCCTATTTTCTCCTCTCTTATTTAAACCTCTTACTCCTCCCAGAGAAGGGGTTGGTTGGTGAGGATTGGGGTTTTAGATTTTCAGAAGTGGACGAGTCTGGAGGTTGCGGGCAAAAGAGCGGGAGCACCAGGAATCTCTCTTATATGGGCTTGTTCTTCTAACTCTCCCCTTCTTTCTTTTCTAGTTACTACATTCTCCCCTCTACCACATGTCATAGCTTTCTTTTCTTTACTACAACTCACTCATCCTATCACCATGGCACCCACGCACATTTCATTGCATGCATCCTAGGACCACCTAGCATCCCTTCACCCCCAGAGGTTTCAAAAAAAAAATGGGAGGTGGGTGGCCATAACGTATGGTCACCTTCCCTCCCCAAACACCCATCCGGTGCGTCCCCTTTCAATTTTAGTGTTATTTACATACTTGCACAAATAGACTCTACATATCACAGTTCTAATCGGTTCTCTTTACTTTGTTTTGTCTTTTTTTTCTCTCAAGGGCTCTTACCACATTCTGCGCGCGGAGTACTGAGCTCTCCCCCTTCGACTGGCCGGAGGCAGAGAAGAGGAACCCACTATCTTCGCTTCAACAAGACGCGATCAATCCACCCATCCTGCGGAGCACAAGGACCCTTTAAGGTAATGCTCCTGGCGATCACACATTCCAATCCTTAAATCCCATCTAAATCGCCGCAGTGCTAAGACGAACGGAGAAGCCCTCGCCGAAAAGAGATGGCAGTGGTGGGGGACGTTCTGGGCGCCTACAGCCCTTTAGCGATCACGGTGGGACCCTCTCTTTCTCGCCGCACACATAGTAATATAGTAAAAAAAAAGGTAAGAGCCACTCCCACAGACGGCCAAGCACTTGGCTGCCCAGAGTCCCGGACGGCCAAGCACTTGGCCGCCCAGACTCCCGGACGGCCAAGTACCTGGCCGTCCATATTCCAGGACGGCCAACTACCTGGCCTCCAGGCTCCAAGACGGCCAAGTAGCTAGCCGTCCAGGCTCCAGTAGCTGGCCGTCCAAGCTCTAGGACGGCCAAGTAGCTGGCCGTCCAGGCTCCAGGACGGCCACAGTTCTGGCCGTCCAAGCCCTTAGGCGGCTGGCCTTCTGGCCGTCCAATTTTCACTGGTTGATCAAATTGTTGTGTGTTCCGGTTGTGTTTATTGTTCTCTTTCCTGTTAACTTTGGGTCAAATTCAGGGCGTTCTGCGTGGAAGTCTTAATAAAGAGCCGGCATCACACTTCTAGTTACCTCTCCCACAGTGTTTGACTCTCCACCTGAGGATTCCCACTCGAGTATGACTAGTCTTATTCTGTTGGGAACCTCCGTGAGTCTCTGCGAGATAGGGATTCCCACTTGGCCGCCGAGCGGGTTGTACCTAAACCACCTAATAGGATCCCGGGTTCGTGTAAGGAATTAAGCCTTCCCATTCAAAATTGTCCACCTATAGGCGTCACTGAGAGAATTATTTTGAAATCAAAGACACCTAACTAAATTTTGGTAGAACAGGTTTTGAAAGAAAAGTACAGGGTCGTTAAGGGTTTGAATTTGATTTGTTAGAAACCAACACTCATAAACGCACAGTTAACCTTTCAAGTGAAATATAAAATATCTTAGGATTTGTGTTTCATAATGAATCGACTGTATGGTAACACTGTTTATAATGACATGAATGAGTTTGGTAACAATATCACACACAACCCTCTGTTCGAAATTGAAGAGAATCCACAACAAACCTTCATAGGTATGCTCCAAACATCCAGAGAGGAACTTAGGAGAAAAGATTCTGATGAGTCTTCTACCTCGCAAGGGAAAGATGAGCCGGTAATTTCAAATAGAACATTTCAGAATCACGGAGAAGATCCAGAACTCATTGCCGTATTATCACGGTATACTCCTGATCAACTCATTCAGTTAGTCTCCTGTGGTAAAACGCAGGATGCCACTCCTCGGAAGACTCAATTCCAAGGATCTTGTAACCGACCCCAGGCTAATCAGACGTTGCCAGCCCAAATAATCCCATCTAATTTCATCAACCAGATCACACCTCCCAAGCAAGAGGAGTTCATTTACAAGAATGAGGTCGAGACTTGTGTGTGGCAGCTCATGGCCAAAAAGCTTACCCTGAAACAACCTCACTCTCTCTCAAGCTATTGCAAGCTCCCTCCAGCCTACTTTCCACCAGGATTCAAAGCCCCAAAGTACAGGAAATATGATGGCACCTCTGACCCTCATTACCACCTGTCAAGTTTCCTCATGGATTCCCATCAATGGCTCTACGACAGAGTCATCCTTGTCCATCTGTTCCAGAAATCCTTAGAAGGTGAGGCCTTAAGATGGTTTTCTTCCTTGCCCGCCACAGACCTAATCAATTTTCATATGGTCTCCGAAAAATTCATCACTCAGTTTAGTCATATGACAACCATGTCTCCCACCTTGTTTGATCTTGTGATGGAGAAGATGAAGCCCGAAGAGGACTTCACATATTTTGCCAACAGGTGGAGGGCAATGGCCTCTAGGGCGGAAGTGGCAATCCCCGAATCTCAAGCTATCACCATGTTGGTCAATAACGCTACCCCGCATGTAAGGGTTGAGGTTTTCGGATCCGGTTATCGGGTCAGTTTTCGGGGTCGGATCCCTTAGTTCGGGCCCTGATGGGGCTGAGACTTAGCTTGACGCGGTTTAAACGGCGTCCAACAATGTAGACGCGTTTTAGGCTGTACTACGTGGGCGCCACGTGGGCTGGCCTTGGGTCGCAAGAGTACGGCCCCGGTCATATCATTTGAATGGCGTCTTGGATGGACGACGCCTTTCAGAGTACGACCCTGGCTTGTCAGTGTACGGCCCGGTCTTGTCACCTGAAAGACGTCGGGCATGCACGACACATTTTACCCAGCTTATTCCTCGTTTTCCTCCCACCATTTCATCTCTCCCTCCACTCCATCGACCTCCTAACTCCCACCATTACCGCCACCATCTCCTCCGCGGCGTTTTTCACTTCGGACGGCGACCGACGTCCCGGTGGAGTAACGGCGTCTACGGCGGTACCGGCAGCGGCGTGGGGCGAGGCAGGTAGGCGGCTTGGAGTTTGGAGGAGTTCAAATAACCGGTAGGGTGACGATTCCCGTAGTATTTCATTTAAAAACCATGTTTTCCCACATTGGAGCATGTTTAGGGTTGTTCTTGGGGTGAAAATACTAAATGCATGAAATAAGAAATTGGGTGTTTTAAATGGGTAGTTAGGTTCTTCTCCCCATTCTCCATGTTTTTCGTATTTTTACACGATTTTGGAGAGGAAATCCCACCCCGTGGACCGGGAGATGGCGGAGGGAGAACCAGTCTGTGAGGGTTAAATGGCATCGGGAGACAGCGACGCCTTTTAGAAAGGCGGCTTCAACCCGCGACGCGATTTAACCCAAATACCAGACTTTGTCTCTGGAACTGAATGGCGTCCAGGGACAGCGACGCCTTTCAAAAGGCGACTTGCATGGGCGATGCGTTTTAGGCTATTTCCGAGGCCAGATTTCACATGAACCAGTTTAGGAGGCTTGAATGGCGTCTGCCTTTGGCGACGCGATTCAAGGAAGAATCACATTAATTCATGCTATTAACATATCTTCACACTGTTAGATAGTTTGGTTAATTTCATGTTTGAAATCGTACTCGAGGATGAGGATTTTTATGTGATCGTATCGCACTGTGTTGTGTTTTCGTGCGACTGTGGACCTAGAGTGACAGTTGTAGCGCTTGCCACCCTGTGTCGGTGTGGGAGGGACACAGCGCTGGTGTGGGAGTGGTGGGGTGACGCTTAGAGAGAGGGTCACCTGGTGTACCCCGGGGTCAGCTAGTACCGGTGTAGGAGTGGTACTTGTGGAGTGTCACTCGTACTGGGGGAAGCAGAAACCACCTAGAGCCAGTTGGGCCGGAGTAGCTAGCGTGCTATCCGAGTTACCGTTTGGTCTCAGCGGGTCGGTGCTTCCTGCGTTCGGCTGTGTGGTTGGTGTGTTTTGCCGAGACATTGGTTGTAGGTTCCCTGGTAGAATGGTTTCACAGTTGTGTATGTTATATCTCGAATGCATGTGTTTTATATCGAAATTTAGGAATTGTGTTACATCTTTATTTGCTTATTCTACCTGTATCTATGTTATTGCACTTGTGGGTGCGTGAGTGGGCGGTGGGAATCGAAGGATCCCTACTGAGTCTTCTCGTTGAGACTCACCCTTTCGGTTTTCAGGTGAGGGTTCCAGGCAGGCTTAGCGAGGAGAGTGCTGCTTTGGGTTGAGCGCCAGTAGTCGTTGTTCCGGGGTATGCCCCGACGTAGTTGTTATTTTATTTTTTGGCCTGTACGCTTAATTATTTCTTTCAAGTTGGAATATGTAATTATTTGCTGTGTCAAGTCGCATTGTAATAACTTTTAATTCTTGCAGTTCCTTTCCAATTCAATGCGATGTGAATGTTTAGCTTAGTTTATTATTTATTTCCCAGACTTATCTATATCCTGGTTTGGCTCCAAATTAATGATTCAGTACTCATTTAGTAATCAGATCCCCGATTATAGGGTGGCGGGTCGTTACACCGCAACTTCGAGCTATTCTCATGCTGAGCGAATTTCACACATTCGCACAACTTTATAATCGAGCTCGGGTAGTTCAATCTCAGATCTGGAGTTCCACTTTGCCATCCTTCTTTGAAAATCAGAACAGAAATAAGAAGACCACACAAACTCCACCAATAGAGGGAGTGACAATCAATGAACAGGTGAGTGCCTTGGGGCAGCCCTTTAGGTCACCCAATCCTATGTCCAGATCAGACAACCAATCCAATCAGAAACCATACTCAGCAGTTCCCCCTTCGACTAGCTACAGTCGGCCTATGCCCAAATGTACCTCATATCCGCCTTTGTCGGAATCTCTATTAGACATTTTCCATGTCTTATTATCTTGCAATGCTATCCAGCTTCCACCCCAACATGAGGCCATCCCCTGCAATGTTGATATGTCTAGATATTGTCTGTATCATAGAGTGTCGGGGCATACAATTTATAACTGCTTCACTTTCAAGGATTGGGTATATGATTTGAATGAGGAAGGCAAGATCAATTGGGGGCACATGAAAGAGACTATTGAAACCTTGAACGTCAAAGACCCTCCGCCCACTCATCAGGTAGCTCTAGATCTATCTAGGTCTCTAGAAAGGGTGAGCACCTTTGTTAAAAATTTGGAACCAAATGTTGATCGCAGAGGACAGTACTGGAAGTATGAAGAGGTCGGGGTATGGCGTGAGTGCCCTACTAGGATGACCAAACCTAGAAAGCCATTGCAAGGAGTCTCCATTATTATCCAAGACAAACCTTTGGTCTTGATACGACCTAGGGAACAACCAACAGTCATCAACCCAGTCACTCTGGTCCAAATTCCCTCAATTTCAATCAGAGAACCTCCTCTATCCATCTTGTGTCCAACACCAAAGCCGGGTCCAGTAACCTAATTCTACCTAATAAATTCATCACCAGTTCAACCACTAAAGTCAGATCAAGCAGTAGACCCCAGTCCGATTGGTGTTACACTGAGAAATCGCATCATTCCCCTAATAAGTCAACCCTTGGACTCCCAAGAGAATTTGAATATGTCTAGAAGGATTACTCAATCCAAGTATGACATCCGACAGCATCTAGGGAAAACTCCCGCCAAGATTTCGGTCCTAGAGTTGATTAGGAGATCTCTTACACACAGAGAGACATTGTTCAAATTCTTCCAGCGAATTACAGTCAATGAAGATCTTCCTATCAGGGGGGTCACAAATGCCATTCTCTTAGTCACCTAGACACTTACGATATCCTTCACAGATAAGGATCTAGCTCCCCCTGAATGCCAATCCCTTCCCTTATGGTTAACTGCAACACTCAATGGTCACTCATTGGACTCCATCCTGTTGGATACCGGCGCATCAATTAATGTTTATCCACTCAAGACCCTCAAGAAAGTAGGGATTGATTCAGAAAAGATTGAGTCTACTTCCATGATGGTCTCAACTTATGACAATTCTCAAAGACCAGCTAATGGGAAACTGGAAATTGGCCCAGTGGCCATGATCTTTGAATTCTACAACGCCATTCTGGGAAGGCCTTGGATGGACCAAACCCTGGGAGTGCCCTCCACTAATCATCAGTGCTATAAATTCCCATACAATGGGAAGATTGTCAAAATGAGGAGTACCCCCTATGTTGAGTCTTTGGACTCAGTCTCTACTGAACAAATTCCATCCATGATCACTTCTGGAAAAGGGAAAGAGCCCATCCTTTCATCGGTTGACTCTCAAGCCAAACCCCGGCCTAGTATAGGTTGGCAGCTTATGGACAAAATGGGATATAGTTCGGGATCTGAGTTAGGCAAGGAAGAGCAAGGATTTCAGGAGCCTGTTTCAGAAAATCCGACCATTGGAGGATTCGGATTAGGTTACCTACCAACCAAACCAACTGAGGGATCAAGAAAATGGATTCTTTTGGATCACTTTGTGAAGGAAGATCAAGAGGCACTCAAGATACATCATCTTGAGGATGAGTTGAAAGAAACAATCAGTAAAGTTCAAAGAGAAGATGAGGAAGAGTTCGGTACATGGTTACTGTTTCATGAACTGAATACCCTACGAGAAGGATCCTTCTTAGTGAGGGATGAACCGGCACCCGCCGCTTTCGTTCCCTTCCAATTCCACCCACCTTCCTTTCTCAGGCTTCTATCACCGCTCGTAGCACATTCCCCTGAGTGTTTTATGCTTGGAGACTACGACCCCCAAAAAGAGAAAAAGTCCCACTCCCATATCGGAGGGTATAAAACCACCAACGAGGAGCCAACATATTGGGGCAATTCTGCCATCATTGGATCTCTGTCTCAAGGACCCGCCCTTGTAACATGTCTGACTCACTCTCAGAGTCTTGTGCATGATCGTTTAGGGATTGGATAGCTTCCTCTTTATCTAAGAGTTGTAGAGGTAAGTAAGTTCTTTCGTTTCTAGTTCAAGAGTTAGCAAATAAGTGTAAATATTTAAAAATTGTTTAAAAGTTTTCCTTTGGATAGGAGTCTATCTAAAGAAATTCTATCCTTTAAAATGCACAAAAAAATAAAAAGAAATTCAAAATTTCAAAAAATTTGAATATCCAAAAAGCATAAAAAATATTCGTAAATATGTACATCCTTTAATGAAAATCACAAAAAAATTAGAAAAAACATAAAATCCAACTGTCTGGTGACTGCCACGTAACCCCCTGTCTAGGTCTAGTTGCATAATAGATTGGGTTAACATTAAGGTTTGGTTAAGACTTTGGTCCACCAGAACCTTGGACGTGTCTACTTTACTTTCATACGGATCCTTATGATCATCATGAGATGCACACATCTACACGTTTTTCAAAGAGAACCTTCTTAAAATGAGTTCGAAGTCTTTAGTACATTGTCAACTGCAACCTTTGCTTTTCATCTCTCGACTAATCAGGACAGTTGACGTCCTTAAACGGTCGAGCTCAGCAAATTGCGGTTCCGCAACAACCCGATAGATGTAACCCCTCAAATAGGCCCAAATATGAAATGTAAAGAACCAGAGCACGTGAAGAGGATAGTGTCCCCGCAGGCGGAATATGAAATAACCCCGAAAATATCAAGAAAGAAAAAGAAAATACAAAAAGGAAAGGAGGTTCAAGCAATCGTACAAAAAAGCCTGGTCGTGACCGTGCCTGGCCATGGAATTTACCAAAGGCCTGAAAATAAAAAATAGGGGCATCTAGGAGGTCAAAAATGGTCTGTTTTGTCATAGCTCTATCTCTTAACTGTTTTGTCGATCCTCCTATGAGGTTTGTCTCCAAAATTTGTTCACTTTTTCTCCCCCAAGGTTTAACACGAGATAGCTATCTAAAGACCGAATATCATTTTAAAATGGTTCGTTTTTCAAAAATCATCATATGTTCAAATGATCACAGGAGTCCAAAATGGGTAAATAGTAATGTCAGTGTTTCTGGTGAATAAACTCCTTAACCATAATCTTGATGAGCACTCTCAAAACTTCGGGCTTAGGTCAATACATTCACGTCACCTATAGGTGCGACGGTGTCTGATTCCGGGTCAACGTCGCGCGGTTGATCGTTGGAGTTCCAAGGTATTCCATCTTATACCTTCTAGGTTGTGAGGAAAGGGACTCGGGTCGGGCAAATCATTTACCTCAAAAAAAAAAAGGGCAAACTTGGTGGTCGGAAGCAACTGGGAGCCTAAGCATGGCATGACGGTATTATCATCAGTATGAGTCTTAGCCGGTCGAGGTCAGTTTGAGGAGTCTAGAGGACCAAATCAACCTAGGTGTGTGCTTAAGATACCTGGGAAGTTGAGTGTGCATTTCCCTTTCATCATTCAACCAAGCTAAGTTTGGACAGTCACCAGGTAGGCGGAATCAAAAACATGTTTTCATTTATCACACACCTCATTTGTTAATATCTACCAGCATTTGCATATTTACTTGTCGCATCAGTTTCAATACTCTTCCTTTTTGTCTGGTTAGTAGGACACGGTCCCTTGACCCTCTACGAAGGCTAGGGAAAAGGTAGTTGCTCTTTTTCGAGCAAGGGACCAAAAACAGATACTACTAACTATTTTATCCTCAGTGTTGTGCATACAGGAAAAAGATTCTATGTCCAAAAGGTGGACACTTTTGCTGTCGAGTCGAAGCCAAAAGCAGCCAGATTGGCATTCTACTTTGAGAATGGTCATATCTTCCGTGCTGGCTTCAACTCGACAGGGACCTTTTGTTAGTTTAAGGTGGCCTACAAGCCAATCTAACAATGTAAATCTCGTTCATTTATTAATATAATGGCATAATATTCGTTATGTGTAAATCGCATTAATTATCGTTTCATAATGAAGTCCGTGAATATGTACTATAGTGATCAGATTATGATGAGATCATACTAATGAGACTGATCACTTAAACACACATATTCTTAATCGTTCCTAGTCGCAGGATATCCGAGAAGGACATCGGATATCCGGTAAGACTAGTACAGATTACTCCTGCTCATATGATGAGGGTGACTGGTCTCATAAGTCACTTGTGTGGAGACACTAAGGCGAATATGTAGGTGCTTATTGGAGAATGAGTTCACTGAACTGATCCGACTGAATCGCTGGATGGTATTGTACCTCACTGTCAACCAGCTTGATTCTATTGTCGCAGTTGCGTGGATGGTCTTCGGACCTGAGACACCAAGGACACCTTGGCGGTGGACTTCTGTACTTTGACCTTGGTCTACGAATCTCTAGCCACGGGATTCTAATACGCCAAGGATTGGGTGCAGCGGAATACCGTCGAAGGGAATTGTGTGTCAGTAAGGAATCATTCGCTCTCGGTACTTAGAGAGAGAATGCTCTAGGAAGGATGCGCGAAAGTCCCTGGCCAGGGCGGACGATAATATCGGGAAAGGAGTTTTCCGATATTCATCAGCGGCATCCAATCCAAGTGAGTCGACCGGTTAGGGTTTGGCAGCTCGCCATACCCTGAGTTGACTCGAGAGCATTGTACGAATGAAGGATTATATCCACCCGGTAACTGTCGGCGGAAAGGTTCCAAGAGTGGGTTACTTAACCCCAAATACCTTCCGGGTTCACGCGGTGTTGCTTGGCACCCAACGTGTTCGGAAGCCCGGTCGAATTCGATGTGCGACATCAATTCGATTGATTAATTGATTAATAAAGGGTTATTAATTAATTAATAAAGCCAATGAGGAGTCACTGGGCTTACTGGGCCATTAACTGGACTGGTACTTGGGCCTAGAGGGTCACACGCAAATGATTCTCAAGGCGATGGATAAATAAGTGGGTTTTATACAAACCGGGGGTTTTTGTGAAAAACCGCGCGGTTAGTATAAAACATAGCGAACGGGCTGAGCAGGCCAAGCTGCTGCTAACCCTAGTCGCCCCTCCTCAGTTTCTGTCTCCCTCTGGCGTCCAGGCAGATCCAGATCTGCTTCGCCGCTTCTCCGAATCCCGTTCGACGGGAAATCGTCCGCGCACTGCGGCGATCATTGCGGCGACCAGCGGAGGCTTCGCGGGCTGCGAAGAACGACGAACTCGAGGATATCCGTCGCGGGGAGGATCGCGTGGACTTCGCTAGAGGCCGGGCGCTTGCGCGGCTTGTAGTGTCACACCGACGGAACCGAACGGCTGCGGATTCGAATCCGCACACGGTGAGAACTTCGATAATCCGATTATCGTATTTTAGTTCTTCGAAACGGGAAACGGATCGCTGTAAAATTTTGTTTTTCCGCTGCGTGAGCGATCCGGAGAAACCGAGCAAACCCAACAGTGGTATCAGAGCCAGGTTCCACTGTTTCTCGTCCCGTTTCGGTCTCCAAATTAATTTTTCCATGATTTAATTCCATGCTTAAAAGTCAATTTTTTTTGCTGGATCTGTGTTCATGAGATGAACAGTAATCATTAGATTATGATTCTGCAATTTTTCGGAATTTTATTGGGGTTTATGGTGTTCTTTGTTTGATGAAGAACGGCGGCCGTTTGGGCTTCGGATATGCATCCCCAAATGTTGGAGAGGCATGGCCAATACCCTGGATGATCCAAGGGGTTGCTGGGCACCATTGGGCAGCATGGCCATCGCTGGAGGTGGCCAGATTGGGCCCTTCTTCCTCGTCCACATCGGTTTTGTTGAAAAAATCAGATTTTAGGGAGTTTTCACAGCGCTCAAACCGATGCATAAAGGGGCCTTGCCGGCGCCGGAGATCCTGCCGGCGCCGGGGCACCGGCCGCCGCAGGGCGGCGCCGCCGGGGGGGGGGGGGGGGGGGGGAACCCCCTAGGGTTTTCCTGCAACTCCTTCTGGCCGTCGGGTTGAAGACGGGCGGCTCGAGGCCGGCCCGAGCCGGTTCGCTGGCCAAACCGGTCGGCCTAAGGGCCACAGACCGGGCCCGCCCTGGCTCGGACCAGGGCGCTCCAGGTCCGAGCCCCTGGCCGAGCCAGGGCTTGCACCTGGCTCGAGCCAGGTGCTATAATGGGCTGAGCCCTGGCCTATTTTAACCCCTATTCCTTAATTGAACCCCTTAAACCCCTATTAAACCTAATTAGCCCAAATTAAAATATTATTGGATTTTAATTTACCTCAAAAATCTGTTTTGAGTTTGTTTTTATATATTATCCAGTTTTATTTATTTGGGCATAATGATATTATATCATGTTAATTAACAATTAGCTCTAATCAATTAAAGTTAATTGTTAGATTAAATGTTAATCTAATAATTAATTTTGATTTAACCAATTTAAATGTTAAATTAGTTATTAATAGTTATTAGTCTAATTGTTAGATTATTAACTATTATCTCAGCTAATTGTTAATTAATATTTGAGTTGGTTATTAATTTAATTGTTAAATTAATAATTAGCTTAAATGACTAATTTAAATGTTAAATTAGTAGTCTTTAATTATTATTGTTAGTTATTAATTTAAGGGTTAAATTAATGATTAACTTTAATCTTCTAATCTAATTGTTAGATTATAGTTATTAATTAATTAGTGTTAATTAATAATTTAAGTGTTAAATTACTAATTGACATTAATTAACTGATCTAAATGTTAGATTAGTAGTTAACGATTAGTTTGGTTGATTATTAATTTAAGTGTTAAATTTTTAATTAACTTTATTGGATTAATCTAAGAGTTAGATTAATCTTTAAATAGTCTAATTGTTAAATTATTAATGGGGTTTAATCTAAGTGTTAGATTATTAGAATTGTTCTGATTTGCATGGAATAATCTGGAATTATTAATTCGGAGTGTGTGCGCATGTGATGTGTGTTTGATGCTTTTAAATTTAGATTTAATTGCATGTTAACTTAATAAAATGAGTTTTCGAAATTCAAATACCAATTTTGATTGGATCCCAGCTTTTTGAAAGCCAAAACTTATCTATTTTGAAAAACTCATTTGTTTTAGTCATGTGATGCGCTGAATCATGTGTAGAATGTTTAAAACACACCGTGGTCATGGATATGCACTTATTTAATTGTTCATGTGATGAATGATGGATTGTGTGGATCGTGGATGTATGATGTTTATTAATTGTTAATAAATAGAGGTCTGCGCACCTCTCTCTCTCATACTCCGATGTATTTCTACCTTTCTCTCTCTCTTGTACTCGCCATAAGGCCTTCTTCAATTTACTTGTTAATTCTAGAATTAATGTAATGTGATTGAGGCAACCGAGGAAGGAGCGAGGACGATCCACAGTTGCAACCAGGAAGGCGAAAAGATGGAGATCTCTTGCCTATGTGATTGCAAGGTATCTAATATAAATGTTATGATTAGATTGTGTGTGCGTTTGACTGTTGGCTCCAGTCAAACCCACTGTGCTATCCATGACCACACTAATGACATGTATGAGATGCATTGTTTATCTTTTGATTATGAATCAAAACAGGTTATAGTATTTAGTAAATATATACGATATATCTATATGCTATCACCTAGGAGAGACCATGATAAAAGTTATCTAAATACCCTCAGATAAACTCTAAGCCATAACGCGAGTAGTTAAGAACTTACCGCGTGGTCCACCATCATTATAGTCATAGGATTCGAATCACTTTAGGCAGGTTTGCTGTGCTATCCACAAGGCCTGCTTAATTGGGAGTAGAAACTGTGGCTATGGCATTATATGCCTATAGATCGGGGTAGAGGAACCATGTAGCTTTGTTGTGCTATCCACAAGGGTTGCATGTAAATCTATGCTCGTCGCGTAATGATGGTAAGCTTAGACCAGGATTAATGGTTTGTTGTGCTATCCACAAGGCCATTAAATCTCTGGGGACCGAAGCCATGATCAGATATTGCAAGGAATTGCAAGTCCCATGAGTTGGGTGCTCTTTGATTGTATTACAGTTTGTTGTGCTATCCACAAGGCTGTAGTACAAGTCATTGAGATTCTGATCCCCACTAGGAGACTGTCGGCGTCTCCCGTTCTATATAACTGAGGGTTATACAGTCCGTCGAAAATTAGTGGGAGTTAAACTTGAACAAAAGACCATGTCTTGTTTTAAACTTTAAATAATTGAACATCTGCTAAATAGATTTTACTTATCTCCTGTAGGGAATTATGTCGTCGAATAACTCACTCCGTGGCATACTTGATGCCGTTTTGACTTACCTGATCTACTCAGATTGGTTCAGAAGCCTGAAGAATGTCTTCAGATCTGAACGCAATAACTTTGTCCCTGGAGCTGATCCTCTTGCTGAATCGGCATTAGATGCCCCTGAAGCAGAGATGATAGCTAACGATAAAGATCGAAGGACAAAGGCGAAAGAGTAGTGAAGGGTGACTGCTTCTACTATAAGCAGTATGGTCACTGGAAGAGGAACTGCAAGGAGTTCCTTAATGATAAAGTTCATGGAAGAGTGAAGCTGTCTGAAGCTTCAGATATCTATATGATAGATATCAACTTGTCGGTTAGAGATCCGACATCTTGGGTATTAGATACCGGATGTGCTTCTCATATCTGCCATGATGTGCAGATGCTGACAAGTAAGCGCAAGCTGAGACAAGGTGAGGTGGAATTGAGGCTAGGAAACGGCGTAAAAGTTGCGGCGATTGCTGTTGGGACAGCAAACCTCAGGCTTCCATCGGGAGACACCTTACTATTGGAAGATTGTTATTATGTTCCTAACATAATAAAGAACATCATATCAATATCTTGTTTGGACAAGATAGGATATAGGTTGACGATTGAGAATAGAAGTTGTTCGATTTATTATGGTAATAAATCAATAGCTTCGGCATCTTTAGTCAACGGTCTATATCTATTAGATGTTTCTCATTACAATCTTCAGATTGATAATGCTCTTAAGAAGAGGAAGAATTGTGTGAACCAGGCCTACATGTGGCATTGTAGACTTGGGCACATTGGCGAAAGCAGGTTGCAAAAGTTGCACAAGCATGGTTATTTAACAGCATTCGATTATGAATCGTTTACAACATGTGAATACTGCCTTATGGGAAAGATGGCAAAATCTCCATTTAGTGGACATGGAGAACGTGCCAAGGACATTTTGGAACTAATACATTCGGATGTATGTGGTCCCATGTCCCCCCAAGCCAAAGGTGGCTTTTCTTACTTCATCACGTTCACCGATGACTTCTTAAGATTCGGCTATGTGTACTTAATGAAGTACAAGTCGGAAGCATTTGAGAAATTCAAGGAGTACAAGAATGAGGTGGAGAAGCAGTTAGGAAAGAGTATTAAAGCTCTTCGATCAGATCGAGGAGGAGAATACTTGAGTACTAATTTCACACAATTCTTAAAGGATAATGGTATCCTTTCTCAGCTAACCCCTCCATATACACCACAGATGAATGGTGTATCAGAAAGGAGGAATCGCACCTTGTTGGACATGGTGCGATCCATGATGAGCTTTTCGGGATTACCAGTGTCCCTCTGGGGGTATGCTCTAGAGTCAGCAGCATACCTACTGAACATAGTACCTAGCAAGTCTGTGGCCTCTACTCCATATGAGATATGGAAAGGCAGGAAACCAGAATTTAAACATGTTAAAGTCTGGGGTTGTCCTGCTCATGTAAAGAGGCATGATCCAGACAAGCTGGAATCACAAACTGATAAATGCAGGTTTGTGGGATATCCAAAGGAAACCTTTGGATACTACTTTTACCATCCTGGTGAACAAAATGTGTTTGTCGCCAGGAAAGCTGTATTCCTGGAAGAGGAATACCTTATCCAGGAGGACAGTGGGAGTAAAATAGTATTGGAAGAGGTTCCAGATCCCCAAACAACTGCATTATCATCAGATGAGATATCAGTTCCTGAATCTGTTCAGGTACACACAGATGAGTCTCGTAGATCTGGTAGAGTACCTAGACTACCCGAACGATATGGGGGACATATCGCTGAAGGTGAGTCTAAGGTACAATATAATGAGGATGATGATCCTAAAACCTACCAGGAGGCCATAGAAGGCCCAGAAGCCGGGAAATGGCGAGAAGCCATGAACTCAGAAATCCAGTCCATGTACACCAACCAAGTTTGGAACTTGGAGGACTTGCCCGAGGGTATTGTACCCATCGGTTGCAAGTGGATCTTTAAGAGAAAGATCGGTGCTGATGGACGGATCGATACTTATAAGGCAAGGTTGGTGGCAAAGGGATATCGTCAAAGGCAAGGAATTGACTATGACGAAACTTTCTCACCAGTTGCTATGATAAAGTTGATCAGAGTTCTGCTCGCCATTGCTGCACATTTTGATTATGAAATCTGGCAGATGGATGTGAAGACTGCCTTCCTCAATGGTAACCTTGAGGAAGAGGTGTATATGATACAACCAGAAGGTTTCACATCCAAAGAATCTCCAGATAAAGTGTGCAAGCTTCAGAGGTCCATTTATGGACTGAAGCAGGCTTCCCGGAGCTGGAACATAAGATTTGACGAGGCAGTCAAGTCTTATGACTTCATTAAGAATGAAGATGAGCCTTGTGTGTACAAGAAGACCAGTGGGAGTGCAGTCACTTTTCTACTTCTTTACGTAGATGACATACTACTCATTGGGAATGATGTAGCTATGATGTCATCAGTAAAGGTCTGGCTGTCGAAAAACTTCTCCACGAAGGATTTGGGAGAAGCATCCTACGTATTGGGAATATGGAACTATAGAGATAGATCAAAGAGGATGCTTGGAATGACCCAATCCTTGTACATAGATACCATAGTCAAAAGGTTTGGCATGGAAAATTCCAAGAGAGGTCTCATACCGATGAGACATGGAATTAATCTCTCAAAGGAGCAGTCTCCTAAGACTCCTAATGAGAGGGCATTCATGGATAGGATATGCTATGCCTCTGCCATAGGATCTATCATGTATGCCATGCTATGTACACGGCCTGATGTTGCATTTGCTCTAAGTGTTACGAGCAGATTTCAGGCTGATCCAGGCGAAGAGCACTGGAAGGCAGTGAAATGTATCCTTAAGTACTTGAGAGGAACTAAGGATATGTTTCTTGTCTATGGAGGAGGTGACTTGAAACTGCGAGGCTTTACTGACTCGAGTTTCCAGTCGGATCCAGATAATAGCAAGTCAACATCTGGATTCGTGTTTACATTGAACGGAGGGGCAGTGTGCTGGAAGAGTTCCAAACAAGTAACCACTGCAGATTCGACAACTAAAGCTGAGCACATCGCTGCAGCTGAAGCTTTCAAGGAAAAAGTGTGGTTGAAGATGTTCATCACCGACCTTGACATAGTTCCTGGTATCCTTGATCATGTTCCGCTGTTGTGCGACAACAATGGGACTATTGTACAAGTGAAAGAGCCGTGGTCTCATCAGAAATCGAAAGATGTTCTGAGGCACTTTTATATTATCCAGATGAGATTTAGTAGTGTAAAGAGTTCCACCCGTCGACCAGGTAGCAGATCCACTGACAAAGCCGTTGGCTCAAATTGTGCTTGAGCGTCACCTAGAGTCTGTAGACTTATTGTATAAAGGTGATTGGCTTTAGTCCAAGTGGGAGATTGTTAGTTTAAGGTGGCCTACAAGCCAATCTAACAATGTAAATCTCGTTCATTTATTAATATAATGGCATAATATTCGTTATGTGTAAATCGCATTAATTATCGTTTCATAATGAAGTCCGTGAATATGTGCTATAGTGATCAGATTATGATGAGATCATACTAATGAGACTGATCACTTAAACACACATATTCTTAATCGTTCCTAGTCGTAGGATATCCGAGAAGGACATCGGATATCCGGTAAGACTAGTACATATTACTCCTGCTCATATGATGAGGGTGACTGGTCTCATAAGTCACTTGTGTGGAGACACTAAGGCGAATCTGTAGGTGCTCATTGGAGAATGAGTTCACTGAACTGATCCGACTAAATCGCTGGATGGTATTGTACCTCACTGTCAACCATCTTGATTCTATTGTCGCAGTTGCGTGGATGGTCCTCGGACCTGAGACACCAAGGACACCTTGGCGGTGGACTTCTGTACTTTGACCTTGGTCTACGAATCTCTAGCCACGGGATTCTAATACGCCAAGGATTGGGTGCAGCGGAATACCGTCGAAGGGAATTGTGTGTCAATAAGGAATCATTCGCTCTCGGTACTTAGAGAGAGAATTCTCTAGGAAGGATGCGCGAAAGTCCCTGGCCAGGGCGGACGATAATATCGAGAAAGGAGTTTTCCGATATTCATCAGCGGCATCCAATCCAAGTGAGTCGACCGGTTAGGGTTTGACAGCTCGCCATACCCTGAGTTGACTCGAGAGCATTGTACGAATGAAGGATTATATCCACGCGGTAACTGTCGGCGGAAAGGTTCCAAGAGTGGGTTACGTAACCCCAAATACCTTCCGGGTTCACGCGGTATTGCTTGGCACCCAACGTGTTCGGAGACCCGGTCGAATTCGATGTGCGACATCAATTCGATTGATTAATTGATTAATAAAGGGTTATTAATTAATTAATAAAGTCAGTGAGGAGTCACTGGGCTTACTGGGCCATTAACTGGACTGTTACTTGGGCCTAGAGGGTCACACGCAAATGATTCTCAAGGCGATGGATAAATAAGTGGGTTTTATACAAACCGGGGGTTTTTGTGAAAAACCGCGCGGTTAGTATAAAACATAGCGAACGGGCTGAGCAGGCCAAGCTGCTGCTAACCCTAGCCGCCCCTCCTCAGTTTCTGTCTCCCTCTGGCGTCCAGGCAGATCCAGATCTGCCCCGCCGCTTCTCTGAATCCCGTTCGACGGGAAATCGTCCGCGCACTGCGGCGATCATTGCGGCGACCAGCGGAGGCTTCGCGGGCTGCGAAGAACGACGAACTCAAGGATATCCGTCGCGGGGAGGATCGCGTGGACTTCGCTAGAGGCCGGGCGCTTGCGCGGCTTGCAGTGTCACACCGACGGAACCGAACGGCTGCGGATTCGAATCCGCACACGGTGAGAACTTCGATAATCCGATTATCGTATTTTAGTTCTTCGAAACGGGAAACGGATCGCTGTAAAATTTTGTTTTTTTGCTGCGTGAGCGATCCGGAGAAACCGAGCAAACCCAACACCTTTGTCCCTCGTTTCCTTGCAGCTTGTCATTAAAGTATTGTGGATCATTGATTATTTACATTTGCTGATGTACGTTCTTGCAGCTGCAGGGAATCTAAAGCAAGTAGGATTGAAGACACAGGAGGCCAATAACTTTGGGTGTATAGACTCTGAGTTCTTCTTTAAACAAAACAATGAGGAGTCTATATTCCCCAAGTTATTCGATTGGCCAATAAATCCTTCCTGTTTGCATTAGGAATTTGTTTTCCAATTTTTAAACCAGCATGCATTGCATAAGCATCATCCACCAAAACATCCATCCTCGCACTAGGGGCAATGACCATAATTATCACTCTGCTTAACCCATTGTTGATTTGTGAGTCTGGCATTTGTTTGTCTGTTAGCCCTTCGAATTGCAAGACCTTATCCTTTTCCAATTTGTGTGCTTGAGATTCTCTCACTTGGCGATCATGTGATGCGCCAGGCCACCGTGCGCTCGTTGTGTCGAGACGTTTTCAAGTCACACCCCTCCATCTTTCATGCTTGAGATCCCCTTAGGCCAGATCGTTGCATCCTAGTGCGCCAAGGCCTCGCGGTTCCAGCACCCGAGAGTCCCACGGATTGTGATTCTCTACTTTGAACTTTGTTCCCCTTCTTAATCACCCTTGTTATCCAAATAGCCAACTCTCATACATTTACTACATTCGCATATCATCCTTGGATACAGCTCATTCTTTCTTCGGGCTGTCCAAAATCAGGTTCGATTTCTGGGACACCTATTTATCATTCCGCTCCACTCCACTGCAAAACAGATGTCCCAAAGGGGCATTTATAGACACCGATTTTGGACCCCCTTTTGGTCATAACCCCATCACCTTATCCATCTCATTTAGCCCATCAAATTTCCTCGCATAATTCAACCCATTAAATAATCATGCCCATTAACCAATCTCCGCTTCCTCTCACCCGTGGAAGGCCAACCCTTGCCTTCCACCATCCGTGGAAGGCCAACCAGTCTGCCTTCCACCACCCGTGGAAGGCCAACCTTTGCCTTCCACCATCCATGGAAGGCCAACCCTTGCCTTCCGCCATTTGTGGAAGGCCAGCCAGGCCACCTTCCACTTTTTGGACACATTTTTCATTTTTCGCCACCTTTTCGTGGAAGGCCAACCAGCCCGCCTTCCACCATACTTAGAAGGCCACCCCTTACCTTCCACCACCCTTAGAAGGCCACCCCTTGCCTTCCACCATCCTTGGAAGGCCAACTCGGCCGCCTTCCACCTTTTCATGGAAGGCCAACTACCTGGCCTTCCACGGAAGTGGGAGGCAGGATAGTTGGCCGTCTATTCTCCTAACTTCCATCTTGACCTCATCTTCCCACGATCTCCTCTACTCGCCACTCTCATCCCCACTACTCCGATCACTCCCCACTCCGGTGACTGCCACGGCACAACCTCCGACCCTTGACCATTCCCTATTGGTTCCTTGATGATTAACAGGGATTTAGAATTTGAATTCCTCCTATTTTCTCCTCTCCTATTTAAACCCTCTTACTCCTCCCAGAGAAGGGGTTGGTTGATGAGGATTGGGGTTTTGGATTTTCAGAAGTGGACGAGTCTGGAGGTTGCGGGCAGAAGAGCGGGAGCACCAGGAATCTCTCCTATATGGGCTTGTTCTTCTAACTCTCCCCTTCTTTCTTTTCTAGTTACTGCATTCTCCCCTCTACCACACGTCATAGCTTTCTTTTCTTTACTACAACTCACTCATCCTCTCACCATGGCACCCACGCACATTTCACTGCATGCATCCTAGGACCACCTAGCATCCCTTCACCCCCAGAGGTTTCAAACAAAAAACGGGAGGTGGGTGGCCATAACGTATGGTCACCTTCCCTTCCCAAACACCCATCCGGTGCGTCCCCTTTCAATTTTAGTGTTATTTACATACTTGCACGAATAGACTCTACATATCACAGTTCTAATCGGTTCTCTTTACTTTGTTTTGTCTTTTTTTTCTCTCATGGGCTCTTACCACATTCTGCGCGCGGACTACTTAACTCTTCCCCTTCGGCCGGCCGGAGGCAGAGAAGAGGAACCCACTATCCCCGCTTCAACAAGACGCGATCAATCCACCCATCCTACGGAGCACAGGGACCCCTTAAGGTAATGCTCATGGCGATCACATATTCCAATCCTTAAATCCCCTCTAAATCGCCGCAGTGCTAAGATGAACGGAGAAACCCTCACCGGAAGGAGACGGTAGCGACGGGGACGTTCCGGGCGCCTACACATATCTGTTGAACAAAGTTCCTAGTAAGTCAGTATCTTCCACTCCATATGAGATATGGAAGGGGAAGAAACCAGACTTTAAGCATGTTAGAGTCTGGGGTTGTCCTGCACATGTCAAAAGACATGATCCAGATAAACTGGATTCCAGGACAGAAAAGTGTAGGTTTGTGGGATATCCAAAAGAGACTTTTGGATATTATTTCTATCAGCCCAGCGATCAAAGGATGTTTGTCGCAAAAAGAGTTGTCTTCTTAGAGAAAGAATATTTTTCAAAAGAAGACAGTGGGAGCAAGATAGAACTAGAAGAAATTTCAGACTTACAAATCAATGCTGGCTCATCTAATGAGCCATTGACTCAAGAACTTGTTCAAGACAATACACAAAAGATTCGTAGATCTGGTAGAGTGCCTAAGTAGCTAGAAAGATATGTTAGACATATTGATGACGGCAAACCAATAGTGCACTTAAATGAGGATGATGATCCTCAAACCTACTAAGAAGCCATGAATAGTCAAGAATCAGAGAAATGGCAAGAGGCAATGGATTCAGAAATTCTGTCCATGTATGCCAACCAAGTTTAGAACTTGGTTAATCTATCAGAAGGTATAGTACCTATTGGCAGTAAATGGATCTTTAAAAGAAAGATTGGGGCAGATGGACAGATTGACACATACAAGGCAAGGCTGGTCGTGAAAGGGTATCGTCAAAGACAAGGCATTGACTATGACGAAACTTTTTCTCCAGTTGCCATGATTAAGTCAATCAGAATAATTCTTACTGTTGCTGCATTTTATGATTATGAAATATGGCAAATAGATGTGAAAACAACATTCCTTAATGGGAACCTTTAAGAAGAGGTGTATATGATACAACCTGAAGGATTCACTTCCAAAGAACATTCAAGTAAGGTATGCAGGCTGCATAGATCCATTTATGGATTAAAACAGGCATTCCGAACTTGGAACTTAAGATTTGATGAGGCAATCAAATCTTATGTCTTCATTAAGAATGAAGATAAACCTTGTGTATACAAAAAGACCAGTGGGAGCGCAGTTACCTTTTTGGTACTTTACGTTGATGACATTCTACTCATTGGGAATGATGTAGGAATGTTGTTATCTGTAAAGATTTGGTTATCCAAAAAGTTCTCCATGAAGGATTTGGGAGAAGCATCCTATATTCTGGAAATAAAGATCTATAGAGATAGATCCAAAAGGATGTTCGGATTATCCCAATCCATGTACATAGACACCATAGTCAAAAGATTTGGCATGAAAAATTCTAAAAGAGGTCTTGTTCCGATGAGACATAGAATTTATCTCTCTAAAGGAATGTCTCCCAAGACACCTGAAAAGAAAGCATACATAGATAGAGTTCCTTATACTTCGGCAATAGGATCTATCATGTATGCAATGCTATGTACTAGACATGATGTAGCACACCCACTAAGTGTCACTAGTAGATATCAGGCTGATCCAGGTGAGGAACACTGGAAGTCGTTGAAATGTATCCTTCAATACTTAAGAAGGACTAAGGATCTATTTCTCGTTTACTGACTCGAGCTTCCAGTCGGATATGGATGATAGCAAATCTATGTCTGGATTTGTGTTCATGTTAAATGGAGGTGCATTAAGTTGGAAAAGTTCCAAACAAGAAACAACTACAGATTCGACGACCGAAGCACAATACATTGATGCAGCTGAAGCGGCTAAGGAGGCGGTTTAGATGAAGAAGTTCATCTCTGCACATGGAGTAGTTTCAAGCATTTCAGATCATGTTCCATTATTGTGTGACAACAATGGGGTAATAGCTCAAGTAAAGGAGCCAAGATCGCATCAGAAGTCAAAGTACATTCTGAGACGATTTCATCTGATTCGTGAGATTATCGCCCGAGGAGATATAGTAGTTGAGAAAGTCTCATCCGAGGATAATATAGCAGATCCCTTGACTAAGCTATTCTCTTAAAACAATTTAGAACATCACCTTAAGTCTATGGGACTTAGACACATGGGTGATTGGCTATAGTCCAAGTGGGAGAATGATAGAATTGGGTGGCCTCAAAGCCAATCATTGTACATTCTAGTTCAAATTATTAATAAAGGCAATTATTTCTTTATTTATAGTTATCGCAAATTAATGAAGGTCCGTAGACAAATGTATGGGATATTGAATCATAATGAGATCATGATAGTGAGATCAATATTTTTAGTCACTTGTCTTAAACAGTTCTCGATCATAGGATATTTGAGATGGACATTAAATATCCGATAAGATCGACACAAGTTATTTCTACTCATGCGATGAGGGTGAATGATCTCATATTCACTCGTGTGGTGACACTAAGACAAACTTGTGGGTGCTCATTAGAGAATGGGTTCACTGAACAGATCCGAATAAGAATTCATGGATGGTAATTATACCTATTAGTCAACCAAGGAATTCAATCGTTGCAGTAGCGCAGTTGGTCCTTTGACCTGAGTCACCAATGATACCTTGCTTGTAGACCATTGTGTCTTGATTCTCTGACTTGTGAACTTTAACCATTAAGTCCACGATAGTCAGTCTCTCAGATACAGTGGAAAGCTTGTGAAAGTAATTGAGTGAACAACAGGGGATCACTTACTCTTGATATAAGACTGGAGAGAGAATGTCCTATAGATATGTACACAGAAGTCTCTGGCCAGGGTCAACTGAAAAAGATGTCTTTCTAGAAGTTAACTGAGTACTGAAATCCATCTGAATAATGCGATAGAGGGTTTGACTGTAAAACCATACCCTTGCGTTATTGGGACATTGGATGAGTGAAGGATTTTATCTATGCGGTATCTGTAGACGGAAAGGTTCAAATAAGGGGAACAATATCCCTTATATCTTATGGGATCATGAGATAGTGTTTGGTGCCGTTCATGGTCAGAAGGTCAAGTGGATTAATCATCAGATGATAAACCACTTATTTATTGAAGTAATTATTTAACATATGATGTTTAAATAATAATTAATAAATATTAAACTTTAGAATTAGTTCTAAGTTTAATGGACCTGAAACCGGACTAATATATGGGCCTAGAGGGTCACACACATAAGAGTTCTCGTAAGACTGTGAGAGATGTTAAATATTATGGTTATTTGGGTTTTTTGTGAAAAGCCGCAAGATAACCATGAATATTTGATGGAGAATTATCTAAGGCCAAGTTCTTGGATAATCATGAGAATTAATCATTGTGCTTATCCTTATTTCTTATATAAGAAGGTCAAGGGGAGGGGTGGTAAGAGTTGGACGTACACTACACCATCTTGGAGTTTCTCTCTCCTCTCTCTCTCTCTCCTTCTCTCTCTTAAAGAAGATCTCTCTCTCTCCGCGCATGGTGGATTTGAGATTGGGTCGAAGTACTCAAGCTGAGGAGGAAATCGCGTCTACGTCGAGAGCTCGTGTGGATACCTCTGGAGATCGTACGTGTGCGCGATTACCGAATCGGTAGAATTCACGGGAGATTCGAAACCCCGCAAAGGTGAAGAATAGTTCTTCCCGCGTAATTTTAATTGTCCATTTTACGATCCCAGCAACCGATACATAGGAATCATTTTATTTTTCCGCTGCGATCCATTGATTCCTAACAAAAATCCAAGTCTAACTTGAAATTTGTGTCAGTGTGACCTCATGGTTTCAAATCATCATCTCCATCATCTAGGAGTGCACCCTTAGCACTTGTCAAGTGCATAGTGATGTGTTTCACTCCTTCTATTAAGGTTCTCATGTATCCTTTAAGGAACCTTTCCTTAAAAGAAATAAATTTCATGTCTCAACAATTGAGACTTATTATGGAATTTATCATGTCAAACATTTTGACATATAGGTTAATGTAACTGATAGTAACATCCTCATCGATCTATCTTAATAAATTCGTATTTCTAATACGCAGGATGTTATATTCAAACATATCATAGAGAAGTATATGGATAATAATGCTTTTACCGATAGTAACATCCTGATGTCATTCTCAATGATCATGATGTTATTATCATAAACCAGTAACAATGCGACCGTGCTCCCACTATCCTCCTTGTACACACACAGTCCATGGTGATTCTTAATGATCACTTAGTATTTGACTATAAGGTCAAAACTCTGATTCCAACTTTGAGAAGCTTCAGTTTGATTCAAAATAGATCTTTGAAATCATAACATCCTTCTTGGATATTCTAAAAGTTTTAAAGTTGTATCATATATACCTTTTCCTCAATCATATTCAGGGAATGCATTTTAATATCCAACTGTCTTTATCACATGATAGGTAGTTTTAGCAAGTAGAATTCTAATAAAATTATTTATAGTAACTACTGAGGAAAAACTTGTCCAAGTTAACACTTTGACCTTAACCATTTCCCTCAGTTTGCTATATAAGTTTTAAGTAGTCCATATGTACTAATTTTCATTTTGAAGATTTACTTGCTTCAGATAGGTGCAGTACCCTCGAGCAATACTATCAAGTTCCGAACTTGATAGGTTTTATAGACTATGGCTTAGAATTGTTAACTTTTTGCCAATCTTAAAGTTGTAATAATAGAGAACTTCCTCATAGATTTTGGATTATAATCCACATCTTTGAGCTCCTCTCATTCTACTATCTCTGATATGTCAAACATATCTTTGTAGCCATTGAGAGAATCTCAAAAGTTTAGGAAGCTCTTCTATGTGTGTTATGAACGATTCCAAAGAACAAAAGATTATCTAATAATCTAGTGCTAATTTGTGGGTCTGGAATAATTTTCAATTTTATCAGCTCCTACTGTCTTCTCTAAAAACATATTCTTTTTCATAGAAGATAGTTTTCTAGACGATAATCATTCTATTATCGCTTGGCTAATAAATGTAATGTCCAAACACTTTGGACATCTCACAAATTCACTCTAACGCTATGTACTTTTTGGATTTAACTTCTTTAGATCATGTCTTTTTCACAAGACCATGACATTTTTTGATATTAATATTATTAAAATCAAGTTTCTTTATAATTCACATCTCATATAAATTATTTTATCTCCATATCTTATATAGACATACTAAATTATTTGGAACCATATGTAAAGTATGGATATCTAATGTTCATACTCATATTCACAACAATATAATAAATTAGGTAAATTTTATTATGTATCACACTATATCCAATAAGGTGCAATTCCTCATTCTATCATATTTCTATGATGTAAATGAGAGATCATTCAAAAGAAGATACCATTATCCCTTTAATGATTTGTGTGAATCCCGTACTCAAGTATTAATTTTATTAATCAAATCAAAAAATTCTAATACTCTTTCCAATTAGTCACTTCATCTTGATCTTAAATTCATTAATCTCTCAGATGTATTCGACTTGTACTTCAGCGAGTACACATAGCCAAATCTTTAAAGAGATAACTATTAAGGTAAGTCAATAAAAGTGATTATCTTTGACCTTAAGAAGATATTAGGCTATTTACATCAGCATGTATAAGCTCCAATTATTCCTTATTGCACAACCTAAGCGCCACTTTGATTGGAGAATAGGAGAAGAATAAGGACGAATAAGGGGAGAATAAGTTTAATTTTGCTTTGACAAGCGGAATGTCTTACACCGTGTAAAATAGCGTATCTGGGGAATAAGGAGAATAAGCCATCTTACCCTAGACCCAAGAATTACTTATTATTCTTATTCCATCAGCGGGCCCCACAAAACTATCAAACCGAAATATCCTGTATTCTAGTATACGTTATTCCGTCAGTGGGCCCTACGTAATAACTTATTATGCAAACAAAGTGGGGCTAAGTTTACAATACCATAGATAATCAAGATTCACATTGTCCCTTTTTATAGGAGACTAGTGAACATTCATCACATGATATGTCACATCAAGAATCTATAGTGCATTGATTGATTTTAAATCTTTCATTTTATTTCTTAAACTATATGGAACAACGCTTGTTCATTCTCAGTCAATATTTCACTTTTACAATTCTTGATAATTAATTGAACTAAATAACAATTATTCTATTTCATATAGTCTCTTGAAGACATACAAAGATTTCCTGTCTCACAATAACCTGTGCAACTCTTACACTACTGTTGAGTCTAACTCAACACTTCACTTTCGATTACCTTTTACTTGTCTAAGTCTACATACTATTGTAGATCTGATAATCATATCTAATATCTCATACTAGAGACGTCCATTCTCTATTAGACAAAAATTAATAATAAGAATGCCCGAAACTTCTTATAAATTTCATATTCTTATTGCCATTTTCAATATCCTTATTGGCAGTAATGGGAGCACTTCTCCTTCTTTCTTTTAGTTGACTAGTCTTTATCCTTCTTAGATGTCGGTTCAACCATTTAAGATCTTACCTCTTATCTTTCTCAAAGGCATACTATGAGTACATTTTCTCTTTGGTTTAGCCAAATAAGAGATTACTTAAGTACCTCTTCTCCCTGGTCTAACCAAATAAGAGGTTTCATAATATCTGATGTAAGATAACAACTATCACTAGGCTCTGAAGATATTCTTCAGAGTCCTGTAGCCAATCTGAATATGAGAAGTATATCAGAGTAATGACATCCAATATGCCAAATTTCTTATTAATAGACGACATCATGTGATATCGAAAATAAAGAGATTTGAGCAGATAGTTCTTATAATTCAAATAAGGCTTTTATCTTGAATTATTTTTCATTATTTTTCGACGGACTGTATAACCGTCTAGTATACGGAATAGGAGACTCCGACGGTTTCCTAGTAGGAATCAAAATCTCTTAGACTCATAGCATGACCTCGGGGAAATATAAGTATCACACTATGATCTAAAAGTAACCATCTCATGGTACTTGCAACTCCTTGCAACATCGGATTGTACTTCAGTTCCTAGGTCGATAATGGTCTTCGGGAGACACAATAAACTGTTATTCTTGGTCTAAGCTTTACCATCATTACGTGAAGAAATAAATTAGGATGTAGCTCCTGGGAAAACGCAAGGATAGCTACACTGTTCCTCTATCCCATTCAAAAGGCATCAGTATGTCATAGTTCTTAGTTTCTTCATCAGATACTGACAGATCTCGGGGAAACACAAGAAACTATCAGAACTGAATCGAATTTTAAAAACTATAATGATGGAGAGCCACGCGATGCATTCTAAATGACTAGTGTTCTGGCTTAGACTATAAAATTGAGGGATTTTAGTCAACTTTAAGTTGGTCTCGTCCTAGGTGATAATTTATAAATATATTGCATATATTTAACTATACCTAGATAATAGTAATTGATTTACAATAAAAAACTAAAAGTATACATCAACCATACATGTTCATTATGTGGTCATGAACAACACGGTGATTAATTGGAGACATACAATTAATCATCACAAAGTATAACAGCTATATTAACACGCTCTGATGTGATCTCATCTCCTGTCGCCTTCCTGGTTGCACTTGTGGATCATCCTTGGCTCTTCTCAACTAACGCGATCAATTACATATAATATTAAATTTGAAACATATTTCAAATACATATTAATTGTAAGAGAAAGTCTTATGGCTGAGAACAATAATGGAGGGAGATAGAATTACATCAGAGCGAGAGAGAGAGGGAGATGCACAGCCCCCATTAATTAACAATTAATTAACCCAAATCACATTCCAAACATGATCTACAAAAAGCACACATCATCACGTGATATGAAATCAACTAAGGGTCGGCTTGTTTGCGAGATAAGGGTCGAACAGGATGCGTAATTCCACTTATTCGATTTGGGAGTCCGGACGCATTATTCTTTGTTATTCTAGGCGCAGACACGTTATTCCTTAAATAAGTAGAATAAATCATTCCATATAAAAGGTAAGAACTATTTATTCTGGTGAACTACTTATTCCATCCAAAGTGAATTCTTCTTGTTCTAGTAATAAGATATCCGGGAACAAGAAATCCGGAATACCACATCCTCAAAACAAATCAGCCCTAAGTGCATGTCCATGATCACCACAAATTTTAACTATCCACACATGATCAAACACATCACGTAAAGGTTAAAATTTTGAAAAATAATTATTTTGGTTTTCTAAAATCTGGGTGCCAATCAAAATTGGACAATTTGAATTTTCGAAAATATTATTTTTCAACAAATATTTAAATCTAATTTAAAGCATCAAACACATCAACATGTGCAAACAAAGCTAAAATTAAAATTATAAAATATTCCATGCTGAATTTATAATACTTCTAAATTAATCAATCTAACACTTAATCTTAAATCACACTAACAACATTTATTAATGTGAAATAATCTAATATTTAGATAAAATTATAAATCCCTTGATAACTCTTATAAAGGAATTTATAATGCTAATTTTAATTCCTTAACAACTCTTTGTTTAGAACCTCTTTATTAAATAATATTTCTCAACAACAATTCTTAAGAAATATTTATTTAGAACAGTTCTAAATAAAAAACAGTCTAACAATTAGACTAAACCAACCTCTTAACAACTCTTGCTAAAAGGTCATTTTAAAAGAGATTAGATCATCAAAAACTTTTATTAAGAGATCCTTGAGAAATTTAATTAACTATCTCACTAACTATTATTAAGCGTTAATTAAAATCCTTAATAACTTTTATTAAGGGTTTTTCTCAAGAAGTAATTAACTTATTTAATAACTTTTATTAAGAGTTAATCAATCACTTAATAACTCTTATTAAGTGTCCTTCAATTAAAAGAATAATTTCCTAACAACAATTGCCAAGAAATATATATATATATATAATCACTTAAATAAAAGAAAATTAACAACATTTGTTAATCATATTTAAGATCACATCTTAAATATAAACCCCTTTCAACTCAAAATTATAAATTTAAATATAAAACATATTTGAATAAAATTTAGTTTAAATTTTAAGCTAAAGAGGTTATGATTTCTTTTAATAAAGGGTTCAGGGAAAAAATGGGTTTGGCCTAATGGGCCCTTGTGGCATGGGTCCGGGCCTGGCCTGGCTCGGCCAAGTAGAGCCTGGTCCAGGCCGCCTGGTCCAAGCTAAGCAAGCCCCACTAGGGGCTCTTGGGATCGGGCCATCCTTGGAGCCAAGCCCACCTGGGTCGAGCCAGGTCGGCGCGCCCGGCTTGGGGTCCATCCTAGGTCGCGCCCAGGCCAGACACGCTTGGGTGCCCTAGCCACCACCCTGGGCGGCGTCCCCCCCCCCCCACCCGATGTACTCGAACAGAGGCCAATGGAGGAGGTTTTCGATGTCCCCTGCCGACGTTTGGTGCCCCTGGCCGTGCCAGTGGGGCTGGCATGCACCGGCGGTGCGCCAGGGACCGTGGAGGGTGATCCATCCGGCTGCCTTCCCCTCCCCTTTTATTTCCAACCTTTGAAAAATAGAATGAGAGGAGGCAGCACCGCCGCCCGCCGGCGACAATAGAGAGTCATTGGGGACTGGTAGGGACAGCTGGTCACACCAGCATGCATTATTGTGGTCTTTTATCACCATTGAAGCCCCCTTCATGTCCACAATGACCGGTTCTTCATCCCCATGAAGAACATTACAAAAAAATCCCAAAAATTTGATTTTTCTCCACATAAAATAAAATCTAATATTGTATGTTCATCCTATGAAACTTTCCATTAGAAAAGACAAATCTTGGCATGGAAATAATTTTAGAATAATAAATTTAACAATCTGAAACAGATCAGAGCGGCACCTGGCTCTGATACTACTGTTGGGATCCAGGCGAGACGCGAAGAACGCAGCGGAATAGGACAATAAAATTATCCTGTCCGATGCCCGTTGATCCGTTTCAGAACAAAAATGGTAAAACCAAAAAATCGGGTGCGATCAAATCACCGTGCGCATATTCGAATCCACATCCGTGTTGGTTCTATCGAGGCGATAACGCTAGCCGCACAAGCATTCGGCCTTCAGCGGTATGCACGTGATCCTCTGCGGTAGTTCGTCCTCACTCCCTCGTCCAAATCAGCACACTCGCTAATGATCCTTTGCTGCAACGGTGTCCGGAAAACGCGGACGAAGAATTTCTGACTCGCAGAAAGTGCGTGCGGCGGAAACGGTAAGTTTCCGGCGCCTTGAAGGGGGCGCCCGGAGGAGGAGAGAGAGAGAGGGTTCAGTAGGGAGAGATGCCTGGAACTTGGCCCAGGGTTTCTACACGACCTGTATATATGTTAAGTCGGTGCGACTTTTCACAAAAGTCCCCGAGTTAATATAAAACCCACTAAAACACCACCGACTGAGAATGTATATGTGTGTGACCCTTTAGGTCCATTTATCAGTCTGATTTTTAGCCTGTTAAGTCCAATAACACTTTATTTACTTATAACAATTAATTAATATCTCATATTTAATTAATTATTTAACCGAATTAACATCTCTTGTAAATTCGGCCGGACTTCCGATCAAGTTGGGTGCCAAGCAACACCGCAGGATCCCGGAAGGTAATGAGGTTCAGCAACCCACTCATGGAACCTGTCTGTCCACATATACCGCGTGACTATAATCATTCATTCGCACAATGCTCTCGAGTCGACTAAGGGCATAGTCAAGTGTCAAACCCTAGATGGTCAACTCACTTGAATCAGACTCCGATGTATAATATTAGAAAACACATTTTATGATATTGTGTCCGCTCTGGCTAAAGACTCCTTCGGATCTATCTTAGAGCATTTCTCTCCAATTATCTGAGACGAATGATCCTATATTAAACACACAATCATCTTCGAAGGTCTTCCGCTGGATCCAATCCTTAACTATTAGAGATCCCGTGGATAAGAATTCGTGAGCCAAGGTCAAAGTCCAGAAGTCCACCGACAAGATGTCTTTAGTGTCTCAAGTTCAAGGATCAACTAGGCCACTGTGGCGATGAATCAAGCTGGCTGACAGTAAGATAAATTAACATCTAGCAATTCATGTCAGATCAATTAAGTGAACTCATTCCCCAATGAGCACCTACAAATTCATCATAGTGTCTCCACATAAGTGACTAATGAGATCAGTCACCCTCATCAAATAAGTTAGAATAACCTATACTAATCTCGTCGGATGTTTGATGTCCTTCTCAAACATCTTTCTACTAGAAATTTAATAAGTCATTAATCACATTATTATAATTTCATCATAATTCAATAACTATTGCACACATTTAAGAACTTCATTATGCATAATTATAAATACGACAATCTTCATAATGAAATTAGCATATATATTTTTAAATAACAAAAGATTCATTCCTGACATGGTAAGTAAATAAAAATAATTTTCATGGATACTTGGAAAATGGGTGAAGAAAATCTGTTAATGACCCTGCACTCCCATATTTCAAAGCTGAATACTTAATATTAACACATTACGTTTTCAAGACAACCAATCCGGCGAAGCTTTTCCAAAAAAGCAGTGTGTTGCCTCACAATGCTTAGCATGTCGTCGTTGCTAACTGGCATACCATTTTATTAACTCCAAGAAGAACAAAAATAGAACAGTGTTTAACAACTAAAGGTGCGTTTGGTATAGCTTTAAATGTAAACGGAGCGAACACGGACTAGATATATGCATATTCATATTTGTTTTCATATATTATATTTGAATACGCATCTAAATATAAATAATTGAATTGTAAAATTAATATTCATATTTGTCATAAACGAATACAGATGTAAATTGAATAGAATAAAAAGTTCATAAAAAGGAGAAATTGACCTTAAAAGGCAATCAAATTTTCATGAATAAAAATATGTTAGCCACATGATTTTCCTTTATAAGAATTACATGAATATGAAATAATTTATTCTTGAATAAAGATCCTTTAGAATTATACATAAGAATATTTTAGAATAACCATACTTGTATCCATATTTAAAATGGATGTAAAATCTATATCCATATTTGATAAAATCAGATGCAAATACGAATACGATATGAAAACATTTGCATTTGCTTGCATCCCTACGTAGCTTCCTATTAGAATCATTTTCAGACTTTGATCTGGTTACTTTGGGATGAAAAAAATAAGTGTCCAAGGTACTTATATAACATTTTACTTATTTTTTAGCTTCCAACTAAAAATTTCAGTATAATCTCTTAAATTAGAAAAAATATTTTATAACTACTTAAAATTAATTGTAACATCTTTCATCCAACATCTTTTATGATGAAAGAACTCAAAAATAACTTCTAACTTAAAACTATGATAAGCATACCTTATACATATTTAATTTTTGATTTTTTAAAAAAATAAATATCTATCTTCAATGCACCAGAACTCAAAAGTAACCGTTCAATCAAGTACATGCAAAAATTATGTTTAGAAAATCGGATCAGCTCACACAATTGCCTCCAGTTACATATCATAGACTGACGGCGGCATACCATTGACACTAATTCCAAGTTGCTATAAGAGATCCCGTGCCCAGCAATCAGGAGGGGACATTTAAGACGTGTTTGACAAAACTTCTCTTTGAAAGTCCCTTCCAACTTTCATTTATCACATAATTGAGTTATGGAAGATAGGTGATTTGTTACAAAAGTCAACTCTTCCATAACAAACTCACATTTTTCTCTAATCTTGAAAACTTCACCCCCTCGTAGCTTTTGGTTGGAAACAAAAATACAAATACTATATAAATGGCTTCCAAGATCTAATAACTTCCACAAAAGATAACAGTCCCTACCCCTTTCCACTCCTCTAGGGCTCCTCAGTGCAACGTGGACAATTCAAAGTTGACACCTGAACCTGGTTCCCATTGGTACCAGCTGTGGCATTTGAAATGACGGTAAAGACAAAATGGTAGAGACGAACATGCTAGAAAAGAAAATTTTAGGCCATCTTAGAATTACATAGACACTGCACTGAGGGAGGTGGGGGGCTCAAACCGTAAACAAGAAGGAAAGGGAGAGTTCCTGATGTTAATTATATGAGGGCATCAGGATGCATGGTTGATGCCACTATAACGATATCATCAGAACCAACCCCGTGTCATCAATGTATTTAAAGCTGGAGCTCACTATCACAACCGAGGAAGAAGAAAAATGGGGGAGAAAAAAATAAGCCCCAATTGATGAGATTGGGAGAAAGGCAGGGTGAAGAATTAGTTAGAACAGCTAAGGGCTGATGACCACCAAGTGAAAGCCACAGACCCAACTTCCAGCCTTCTGCTTCTGAAGAATTATAAAGATATAGAGCTGCCTTGTTCAGCTGGGTGCTGCACCGTCATGTAATGCCATGTAGAGAGTGAAATCCTTCAAGTGAAACCCTGAGAGCTACTTGCCTTTGAGTTTGCAGTAGGCATATAAGCCAGATCCAACAAAGCCAAGGCACTGTCCAATCACATTCAGCTGGAGCGTGAACACACATGTATTATTTGCCGATGAAGGAGACGGTGAGGATGAAAAATAAAAGAAGACATGAGATCATAAAAACAGGCATCTAGGATTTCCAGTATAGGACGGGATATGAGAGCGAATTTATGACTCACCACATCAAAGGGAAGACCACCGAATATTAGCCAGCCAAGTCCAACAGTGAATACATCCTAGAGCAATTAGGTAATGAGTAGCATATCAGAGAGAATGTTTGCATGCAAGAAAAATGCCATGAATATTGTCAAACAGTGTAACTGACCTTAAGATTACCACACATTGTCTGTGTAAGAGCAGAATTTAATGTTGTGTTCAAAAATATGCTGTAATTCAAGAAGAACGCCAAAATACAGGAAAGGAGCATTATAGCCTGCAAGTTGAGGGGATCAATATGCTGATGGCTCCAATTGTATAAACAAGAATAATGTAACAGATAACAGTGAGGCAAAATGCCTCGGTAATGATGTCTTCTTTCGTACATACTATTTACTGTTTTCAGATAACAGCATAACCAAATGAAATTGGAAAGTGAACAGTACCACATGTCTTATAAACAAAAGAGGGGTTACAAAAGAGGAAGATACAGAAACAAAATCTTCCTATACATTATCACCAAGCAGGTGAGAAACCCATCAACTCTCTCCAAGAAGACGAAAGGAGTTAGACTTATTAGTATTGCACAAAAGATTAGCCCACTCCCTAACCTTGGATGCAGCAAAAGAAAATACATGGTCGGGAGTATTCACCTCCCTCCTGAACACCCTATTGTTGAGCTCCATCCAAAGAACCCAAACGGTCGTGTGAAGGATGAGCCACCTTACAATGTGGTCCCCCTTCTAGGAACATGGTCTCTCCCACGAACTAAGAAGATGATCCACCAAATGGCCGAGGTGGACTTCAATCCGCAATTTCTGACCCTGAAGACTCCAAAGCTCCGACGGAAATGAGCAAACCGTGAATAGGTGATCCACCGATTCCTCCATGGAGCCAAAAAGAACAAAAGTCAACAGGATGTCTAGCATGAAGCGAGCGAGCTGTCGCAGGTCGGAAGTCTATTAATAGATGTTCTCCATATAAGGAACTGCACCTTAGGGGGCTCCTGACGTTCCAAACTGCATTGAAGAAAGGGTACCGAAGTCCACCATCCACAATCATGAAGTAGGTAGATTTAACAGAGAAACAGCCCTTAGCATCCCATTTCCATGCCTACTTATCCTGCATGTTGGGTCCAGCATGTAGCCCTGTAGACTGTCAAGCAAAAGCAACAAATCATCCATCTCCTCATTCTCTCAAAGACCTTCTGAAGGCAGGCTTCCAACAAGGCTGAGGGACATCAGTGTCAAACAAAAGACGGGCAACTGTATATGGGTCACTAGCAATGGAATAGAGACTAGGGAACATGTCCTTAAGGGGATGATTCCCACACCAAGTGTCCTACTAGAATAGGCACTTGCTGACATCACCAATGTTGATCCGAGCTCCCACATTGAAGATGTCTAAGCAACCAAGTACCCATGAGACATTATGTGGTATTAAGAGCAACATCCCACACTCTCTGCTGCTCACAGTACTTATGAGTGATAACCTCCCACCACAAGCCAGAGTCCTAAGAGACAAGATTCCATAGCCATTTAGCAAGAAGGGCCAAGTTAAAGGAATAGATTTCTTTCAGCTATAAGCCCCCGTCCTCCTTGCTCTTACACATCCTCCTCCAACAAACAGCATATCCTCCACTCTTAGGATCACCACTCCTCTTGCAAAACCTACCTACACAATGTCAAACGTCTCGAGTAATTTGTGTTTTCATAATCCTCATGTTTTGGTGATAACACACTATGAAAATGTCAGGACTTTGTTTCTATGAGAGTGAGAGAAATCTCTTTGTTTCATTAGTTTAGTTGCTAACAGTTCCTATCATAAGTTGTATAAGTTCTGTGACATAATTGCTTTCAGAGTTTCCTAACTCTTACAATTAAAAAATTAATTGGAACTTCGATTAAGCTTTAGAACGTCTAGTAACTTGCAGTTAGTTCAGCACTAATCGAAACATCACTTTTTATTTTAATCGAATCAGTTTTTCTAAGTGTTCTATCAATTAGGTGATTAAGTCTCACTTCGATTAATGTTGACTTAGTCACTTTGAGTAAAGAACCTAAAATTCCCTATCGATTAGCATTATAAGTCTTCCAACGATTAGAATTTTAAGTTCTCCATCGATTAACGCTTCATAATCGCATTCGATTACCGTTTAAAGTATTCACTTCAAATCTATCTAACTCTAACTTCGATTAACGTTTGAACAACCACTTCGATTACTTTGATAACGTCAATCGAAACTCAACTTAGAGTTACGTTATGTGTCTTAATTGAAAGAGTATTTTAAGTTTCATTTCAATTAGCGTTTTTGAGATATCTTTTCGATTACTATTATAACGCTAATCGAAGTTACGCTCTTTGACTTTACTTCGATTCTCGATGTCTCTTCGATTATTGATCATAAGTCTCACTACGATTACTGAATAAATTGAGACTACGATTGACGAGAGAGTTCACTCAAGTTTCACCATATCGATTAAGACTTCATTAACACTTTAGTTATCACTTCGATTAACTATTTCTTACATTTTAAGTTAAGTCATTCCTCTAATTTAAGTGAGAGCCACCTACACTTCGATTAACAGTTTGTTTGTGAGTCAGACTAACGCTCAATTACTGACTTCGATCAATGGCCAGATTCTCACTCCGATTAGCATTCGTTTATAACTTACATTAAAGAATTGTCATTTTGATTATCCTGCAACTTCGACTAGCGATTTCTTTATTGAATTCAATTTAAATTAGTCAGTACTTTCAGGTTATATTTTATATATACTTTTTCACTGAGATATTTGTCATATCTTTATTTGACAGATTTGTTAGAATTTCTATGCACCTTATACTATCATAGACTTCTGCTAGAAACTGACACAATGGCAGGAAAAAGCAATCTTGTCTTTTTAGTGTTTGTGCTTTTCGCAGGTCTGACCTAACAACACAAGATTTGTACCCGAGGAAGCTTCCATGCATTAATTCATGCTACCTCGAGTCCACCAATGCAGCAGATCCACCATGTTCTCTGTAGCCTCTCTCTTTAGATTTTGAACATTAGACACAAGCGAGAAGAAGCCTTTTTGAAGAAAATCAATCTCACAGATTTAATTTTGAACAATGGATATAAGCAGAAGCCCTTCACCAAAGAACACAATATACAGAATACAAACACACAAGAGAACTAGACTTCCAAGTCCGAGCAAGCGCGAACACACCTAGCCTGCTGAGAGAAAAAGCTTAAAGATCTCAAAAGTTGTGTTTCATCATTCTGACAAGAAACTCCTGGAGATCCTCTTCAAATCAAGACCTGAGCAGCATATTCATTTATTTATTATATTGCAGTCAAGAGAGTAATGGCTATGACAAACAATTATGTTGAACGTCAATTTATCAACTGCCCTCCACTATTTGATGGGGAAGACTACTCCTACTGAAAATGTCATATGGAATATTTCCTTAACGGGGTCGACCTTGATCTATGGAGTGTGTTTGAGGACGAAAATTTTGTCATAACTATTCCTAGAGAGAGATAGACAGACAATGACGAGCGTTGTATCCTATGTTGTGCTCTAACAAAAGAAGAGTTCAATCGAATTTTTGCCTGCAAAATTCCTAAAGAAATGTGGCTAAATCATTAAGGCACAGAGAAAGTCAAAGAAACTAGGATAGCTATTCTGGTCACTCAATACAAGAAGTTCAAGATGGAGCCAATTGAGAACATCACCCAGATGTATTCAAGATTCACAGACATCACCAATGGATTGATGGCACTTAGAAAGGAGTACCAGTCAGGAGACCTTGTCTGAAAAATCTTAAAGTCTCTCCCCAGCTAATGGACACCTAAAGTGACAACTATTGAGGAAGCTCATGACCTCAATACCCTGACACTTGAAAGAGTTATTGGGTCCCTCATGGCCTATGAGATAAACATGGAAAGGGTTAGGGAGGGTACCTCCAAAAGAAGAGTCTCAACAGCTCTCAAGACCTCACAACCAAGCACTAATGAAATAGCATCATTAAGTGAAGACATTGATGCTCACAGTGAAGAAGAAGCATTGGTATGTAGAAGGCTACAACAAATTCTAAAGAAGAAGTCTCAAAGCAGTCACAGATACTACAAGAAGAAGACTCTTAAAGAAAAGAAGCAGGAACCAACATGCTATGAGTGTAAACAACCAGGGCACATGAGAGCAGAGTGCCCTCAACTCAAAAAGAAGGACAAGAAGAAAGAATACACCAAGATGGTCTATTTGTAGGATTCAACAATTCTGGGAAGTTATCAAATCTGATCTTATCAAGTGCATCATGAATTTTGAAAGAAACCCATCAGTGAGATCCTCCTTCAATGCTACTTAGATTGTGCTACTACCTAAGAAGGAGAATGCTGATTACATTAGTGATTTCAGGCCTATCAGACTGCTGAACAGCTCTTACAAGATTATTACTAAAGTGCTGGCCACGAGACTCAAGGAGGTTATTGGTAAACTTGTTGATTTCAATCAATCAGCATTTATACCAAGGAGATTTATTTTAGACAATTTCATGACAGCTTCGGAATCCATTCATGAATTGAAAAGCCAAAGAAGGATTTTCTTGTCTTCAAACTTGATTTCGAGAAGGCTTTTAACATCAAATACAGCTGCTACTTTTGTGGCCTCTTTCCAGAAACAATAGAACACCTTTTACCGCAGTGTGGTATTATATCAACTGTGTGGAAAGTCCTTTTAGCCTGTCTGAATGTGAAATGGAATCAGCCGCAATTATTAAACTTTCTGATTTCTTTCTGGGATGAGCTTTCTCCATCTAGTCAGGAGAAAGATGTTTGGATTATGCTGCTTGGTGGTTTTCTTTGGGGAATATGGAAAGAGAGGAATTCAAGATGCTTCAATCAGTCATATTCCTCTCCCTTTCTTATTATTCCCCTTTGCATGAACCTTGTCAACAATTGGAGTATTGGCCTTTCAAGAGATCCTATGCTATCTTTTACAATTTCATCTGCTTTACAATGTTGGAAAAACTTCACTTTGTAAATGGGATCAGAGTCTGATCTCTTTTTTTACTTTCTTCTATCATGTGTGTTTCAATTGTGCTCTGTGTTACCATCCTGGTAACATGATGACCTTGTTTGTCTGCCTCCAGGCTCTATTTATATAAATTGTGGCTTTGCCACCTTCCAGAAAAAAGTCCATTAGGTCCATTAAGAATCCATTAAACCTTTATGGGAAATTTTACTTAAAAAATCTATCTTTATGACTTATTGCTTTTCAACTTCAAACTGAAATTTTAGTTTATATCCCTACACTTTACAATTTGGCCCTTTTTAGTGTGTCAAAAGTATGAAATTTTTTGAATTAACTATCTAGTCTTTTATGTTTCTTTGTGTTTAACCCTAAATTTCTTAAAATTGTTTCATATGCCCTTGAATTAACTTGTAGGCTTACAGCATCTCCAACTGAATGGTGCGACAGTCTCCCATCTCTGATTGAGTGACACCGCCAACCCCCATTTCCCACAAAGCAATGATGCCATCAACTCCATTTCCAGCACAGACAACCAGTGAAGAGCTAATCACCAAATGATGCCATCACTTGCCGGCTTCCAACATTGACAACCAGTTTTGAGCTGTGATACTGATTGAATATACCAGTCTTGAGCTGTGACAGTGATCAAATATACAGTCAGAAGTATCAACGCAAATCTCTCTATCGTTTATTCTCTTAATTGTAGTTTTTTAATTAATGCCATGTCGTTCATGTATTCACAGTCATGGTTCTACTCAACGAAGCCTTAATCCCAAATAATTGGAATCGGCTATATGAATTCTCTCTTTTCACTCTAAACAATTTTGGGCTACCTCTTCTGAAAGGTTTAAAGTTTCCAAATCATATTGTACTACCCTCTTCCAAGTTAATCTAGGTCTACCCCTTCTTTTCTTCCCCTCCTCTATCCTAATATGCTCCACTTTTCTAACTGGAGCCTCCCTAAGCCTACGCCTAACATGTCCAAACAATCTCAGTCTCCCTTCTCTCAATTTGTCCTCAATTGGTACCACTCCTACCTTTTTTCTAATATACTCATTACGAATTTTATCTAGCCTAGTATGCCCGCACATCCACCTTAACATTCTCATCTCAGCAACACTCATCTTGGAGACATGTTGCCCCTTCATCGCCCAACACTCGCTACCATATAACATTGCAGGTCTTATCGCCGTATCCTAGAATTTTCCTTTCAGCTTCGTTGGGATCTTGCAGTTACATAAAACTCTTGTGGCAAGTCTCCACTTCAACCATCCTGCTTTAATCCTATGGCTAACATCCTCATCGCATCCTCCGTCTTCTTAGATGATCAAACCAAGATATTTGAAATGGATGCTTTAGGATATTGTCATCCCATCCAAGTTAACTCCCTCATTTTCACCTATCCAACCTTCACTAAACTTACAATGCATATATTCTGTCTTAGTTCTACTTAACCTGAAAGCCCTAGACTCTAAGGTGCTCCTCCAAAGCTCTAGTTTTTTATTAACTCCCTCTTGCGTCTCATCTATCAATATAATATCATCCGCAAACATCATACACCACATAATGTCCTCTTGTATATCTTTTGTTAAATCATCCATAACTAATGCAAAAAGGTAAGGACTTACTGCTGATCCTTGATGTACTCCAACATAAATAAGAAAATCTTTTGTTTTCCCTCCGATCGTGCGGACACTAGTAGTTGCTCCTTCATACATATCTTTTAGTACTTGTATGTACCTAGTAGATACCCTCTTGCGCTCCAACACCCACCACAAGATATCTCTTGAAACTCTATCATATGCCTTCTCCAAATCAATAAACATCATATGTAGATCTTTCTTCAAATCTCTATATTTCTCTATCAAACTTCTAATGAAAAAGATAACTTTTATAGTTGATCGACCCAACATAAAGCCGAATTGATTGGCCGAAATAGTTGTGTTAGAACGTAAACGATGTTCTACAACTCTCTCCCATAGCTTCATAGTATGACTCATGAGCTTAATTCCTCTATAATTTGAACAGTCCTAGATGTCTCCTTTGTTTTTAAAAATAGGTACAAGAGTGCTCTTCCTCCATTCATCTGACATTTTCTTAGAGACTAAGATCTTGTTAAACAGTCGGGTCAATCATTTCACTTCTACATCTTCTAAACATTTCCATATTTCAATAGGAATTCCATCAGGGCCACAAGCTTTACCTACTTTCATCCTCTTCAATACTTCATTGACTTCCGAAAATCTAATCCTCTGTTGGACCCAAAAAAAATCTCATATACGGATATGCAGATTTGCATTATATAAGTACGCATATACGACGCATGCTCGCGTCAATGCGAAATTCCCATAGGAGAATACACATGTATAAGCATGGCAATATGTTCATGAAAGACCATGTCATACAAAATAAAATGCACGCCTACGATATAGGTGAACACTAGAAATCCATAAGAAACCATGGGCTCGCATTACGAGAGCAGCGGAGTAAAAGACATACCTAGGCCACGAAGGCCTTAATCAGATTTTTTTTTTTAGGAGCCTGAGGTAGCCCCAAGTTGCTTGCTTCGGCTCCCGAAACCAGCTCCCGAACCGCCCTTGCAATGCTCGATAATGGGACCCGATGGGAGACCCCAAATGCAGCGATAAATGGGATCCCGAACGCTGCAAAACAAGGGTCAAAATCAGTCCCAAAATGGACTAAAATCTGTCCCGAAATGGGGCAAAATCAGTCCTAGAACTCCCCCAAAATGGCCCCGAAATGGAGGCCCAATAGTGGGGGAGATAGGCCCAATAAGTAACCCTATGGGTGGGGTCATTATGAGGCCCAATAAGCCCCCAAATGGGCCCAAGTTCAATCCCAAAGTGGACCGGAATCTGCCCCGAAATAAGGTGAAAAAAACAGTTTGAGAACTCACCTAGATCGGCCCCGAAACGGGGGTCCAATATCGGGAAAGATAAGCCCAATAAGCAGCCCAATGGGGGAGCTCAAAAAGAGGCCCAATAGGCACCTCTGACAGGCCCAAATCTGTCCCGGAATAGGCCAAGACCAGTCCCGAAATTGGGCCAAAATGGCCTTCGAACCCGCCTAAAGTAGCCTCAAATGAGGGCCCAATGGCAAGGGAGATGGGCCCAATAGGTGGCCCAATAGGTGGCCCAATAAAAAGGCCCAATAAGGAGCTCAAATGGGCCAAGAAATCAGTCCTCAAGGGGGACCAAATTTGCAGGCCAGAAGGAGAAAAAAAATCTGAAAGGGGCAAGTGGATTTTTCCTAAAGAGGAAGTGGACCCCTCTCTCCCATCCCCTTTATTTAAATAGGCCAAGAAGGGGGAGGAGAGAGAGGGGGAACCGGTGGGGGGAGCCCCCACCGGTTGGGAACCCCCCCACCGGTTCCAAGAGGGAAACCGGTGGGGGGGGGGGAGAGGGCTTTCCCTCCCTCTTTTCTCCTTTAAAAATTCAAAAAATGGGGGGGAGGGGGTGTGTTTAATGGGAGGTTTAAATGAGGGATCTTAACCCCATTCACATGGGTTAAGAATCCCATGTGGAAACCCCATTTAAACTCCATCTTAAACCCCCTTTCACACCTAGCCCAAGCATGAAGTTAATGGGGTTAAACCCCTTTCACATTGGCCTAAACCCAAACCCCCAAAATCTGAAAAGAATCTCCCATTTAATGGGCCCAAAAAAAAAAGCTGAAAAGAGAAGGAAGTGGGGAGGGGAACACCCCCCCACCGGTTGTGGGAAACCAGTGGGGAGATCCCCCCACCGGTTCCCAACCGGTGGGGGGGGGGGGGAAGGGGGTCCATGGCCGGTGGCCACCCCCCCCCCACCGGCTGGAACTGGTGGGGGTGCCCACCTTTCCCCCCTTCTCCCTCTTTTGCTTGCTCTCTCTCACCCTCTCTTGCCATCTATTGGCCAATGAGGAATAAAAAAATAAAATGGGGGAGGAAAGAGGCTCCAACCGGTGGCTCCCCCCACCTTGCTCCATCCGGTGGCTCCCCCCACCGGGCCTAAAATTGGGCCTATAAATAGGACCCCAAGGGTCCCCAATTGAGAGACACAAAGCACACCACAAGTGCACCCTATAAGGACACAAGCTGCCCACATATAGAGGGAGATTGTGGTGAAATTGGGAGGGAGAGTGCTGCCAATTGAAGACCAAATTCGGGTTTCTTAACCCGGATTTGCTGCGAATTTGGGGAGTTCTTTTCGTCCCTGAGAGCTCTCTCCTAAGGTTCTATCATAAGGGGAAGCTCTGCCGAATTTTATTTGTAAAACAGTCTTATTATAAGGCGAAATGCTGCTGAATTAATATCAGAAATTCTGTGCCCATGTGTGTATCATTTAAATTTTATAATTATCACATTTCAATAATAATATGCATGTATATAGTTTTCTAAAGCTAAAAATTTGAGTGCACCTTCAACCTAACTCTTAGCCTCACCCCCTAAACAAATAAAATATGAATTCAGAAAACTGCATAAAAATTATAACTAAACCCAAAAGGTAATTTATAATTAATAATTAATTAATTGATAAAAATTCGGAAAATTAATTAAAGAATCAGGAAAAACCATTAAAAATCAGAAAAACCCATAAGAAAACAGTAAAAATCTGTGAAAAATTATAATAAATCCAGATAACCTCATATGAATAATTAATTAATTAATTAATTAAATTAATTAAATAAATCATAAAAATGAATAAAAATTAGTAAAAACAGTAAGAAATCAGAAAGTAAAAATCTGAAAGAACATAAACCGTTCATGAGGAACGCAATACATAAATATAAAATTATCAAAATACCCCTATGTGTGATATTTACATATATAACCCCGAAAGCCCTAAAAATCATATCATGAGTAAAAATTCTCTCAAATAACCTCAATATCAAATCTTAAAACTTGATAACCTAGTTTAAGAAGAAAATTTACAAAAAAAACCCCTCATACCTTTAAAATTGATTTTATAACCCCCATAGAGTGTGGAACCTTTTAAAATCCACCCCACATATACTTACAAATTGTCATGCTCTCGCAAAGCGCCCATAATTACATAAAAGTCCCTCAAGGTGTAAAATTACAAAAAAGTCCCTGTAGGGCTAAAAATCAGGAATCAATCCGCACAATTTGGAATTAATCCTCCGAACTTGGAACCAATCTTAATAACCGGGAGTCAATCCCAAATCACATAAAAATTGTCTCCGAACCGGGGTGAGGTTAAGGATTCAACTTAAAATATACTTTCATCTACATATGCATGCGCTTTCTATAGTGGTAGCTTTGCATGATTAAGGGCATCACACGGACAGTTAATCAAGGGTTGCCGAGCAGTCGCTCAGCGTAATTAACACTGACCGAGGTCAGTGGAGAGAGGTCATATACTCGAATCTTCGCTTGATTCGAAGTCCCGGATTCCCTAAGGGCTAATCCCAAGCTCTCATAATCCGATAAAAAATATAAAGCCGACCCTAATTCCTCTAGATAAACAAAGAAAAAAATGGATTTCCGAATAATCCGACATAGGAGGAGAGATATGTCTAGGTCAGGTCGCGACCGAGGGTTAGATAAAAAAATCTTCGACGCAAACAGAGATGGCACGCCCGGTGGGACCTCTCTTCCCCTTCATCTCTCCGTCCGGTGATGCCCTCACCATAACTATGCTACTAACTTTGCTATATCTTATGCAGGTTGTTAAGTCGTTCACTCGTCAGAGCGATAATGGCAGCAAGGGTCACTTATGGCCCCCTCGCCGTGGCAGCCCACGTCCAGTGTGGGTATCTTACCGTGCCGACCATCTTCGGCAACTTCCCCGCGGTCGTGGGATCTCCGTACTTCCTGGGAGTAGTCCCAGCGCCGGAGTCGGTTCCGGCAGAACCAAAGAAGCACGCCTCCCGCACAAAGGAGGCCAACAAAGGCGGGAAGCGACCGATCGTCTACACCGCCAATACTATTACCACATTCCATGCTTCATCATCCAACAGGAGGCAAAAGAAAAAGAACACTTCCCCGAGTCCCTCCCGGACCGGGAAAACGATATTGGTCGGGGACCTGCGCATTCGCTTAGATGGCGGGGAACCGATCATTCCAAAAACTCGGCATGTCCCAACGGTCCCGGTTCACAACCGTTTTGGGGTTCTGCCAAAGGTTTGCCAGGAGGCGGCAACCTTCAAAAAGAAGAAGAAAACGTAAAAAGCCGTGGTTCATCTGCCTGCGTACATTACATCCCGATGCTCAGGGGGCAATACTATACCCCGAGCGCAGAATGATCCCATTCCCCAAAATGGGGGCAAACATCAGGAAGGGCATGTGTCCCGCCTAAAGAAAATGTGGGTGACCAAAAAGGAAGCCCGCGGAATCTGCGAGGCTAGGGTTATCCTGGCGGAGCAGCAACCTCCCAGGCCCGTGGACCCGGTCAGGGAGACAAATCATCCATCGACTCGACTTCAACATAAGCGAAGTCGGGGAAAGAAAGATACTTGTGAGGCGCAGCAACCCGCCCAAAAGCGGGCTTCGGCCTTTGAAAGACTCGGTGCTCTGGTACGACCGGCACAAAGGAAAAGAAGGACCGCCCGAATGACGGATGATGGCATCCGGATATATACCTGTTATATTTCCAGCACAAAGCGGCAGCCTTCGGAGGAGCCGAGTAATGCCGCTGGGATAATACAAAGAGGTGGGCCGGTTACCCGCCAAATGGAGCAAGCCATGCGCCTGCTAGGCCAAGTGGGTCAGGGGGCAGAGCCATCTCGAGCCAATGAAGGTGCGGCCAACGCCCTGGAGCCAGAAGTCGCGCAACTGCCGCAAGAACAGCCGCAACCTCAAACTCTTGAGGAAATTAGGCAGGAAAATCAGCAGTTAAAGGCCTTGCTGTATGGCCTAATACAAAAGATGGAGGAGCAGCAAAGGGCTGCCCCGGCCCCTCCAATAAATCTACCTCCACCTAGGGCCATTCCTGCACCTGCAGGACCCCCGGTTGTTGAGGTCAACTTCAGTCCTGAGGAGATTCAGGAAGATAGGGCTGAAGAGCCCAACTATAATGCTCATCAATCACGTACGTCAGCAGAAGATGCGACAGCGTCGCAGAAGCACCTGATTGAGCAAATTGTTGAGGCCAAGATGGCCGAACAAGACGAAGGAATAAGCACATTTGACTTATATAAGGTGCCATTCCCGGTTCGTCATATGTTCAAAAAGCTTCCAGCAGATCACAGTAAACGCCCCAAAGTAACAAGATATGACGGGGAGGGCTCAGCTCAAGAGCATATAGCCCACTATATGAGTGATCTGGGAGAGTTGGCAACTGAGGAGGCATACCTTTTAAGGTTCTTCTCGACTTCTCTCACCGGCACGGCATTCCAGTGGTATGCCAAATTGAAGCCCAACTCTATAAGCAGCTGGGAAGAAATGCAGAAAAAATTCCTTGATCGCTTCAAAGTGTCGGAGCGGAAGGTCACTATCACCGAATTGGTGACACTTAAACAAGGGAAGAATGAATCTGCCGTGGATTATATCAAGAAATGGCGGAACCTCAGCATGAGGTGCGACAATCCACCCGTCCACGAAGACGCGGTAAGATTGTGCAAAAGGGGTTTGAAGTCCGAGATAAATGAGAAACTGATCGGAGCCAATGTCAGAAACTTCGATCAACTCAATAATATCGTGACGGAGATCGAAATGTTCTTCGCCGATTACCCCACTATACTTCCAAATAAGGGGAAAGCACCCAGGGAGCGGGGCGCTTCAGCTAAAGAAGTAAATACAGTCGACTTTTCTCCAGCTCCAGAAAGGAGCGAGGCTAGGGGAGGTCCCAGTGTCCCAGCAGCCAATAAAAAGGGGGAAGGGAAGGCGCCAGTTTCTTCCCTTGCCGAAAGAATGAAAAAGCCATACTCTTTCACCCGCGAGCATACAAAAAAATTGTTTGAAACATGTATGCGGGCGAAGCTTCTATCGCTCCCTGAGCCCAAAAAGCCAGCTGAGGCAGGCAGGGTTAATGAGCCAAATTATTGCCCATATCATCGAATGTTGGGGCATATCATAGAAGACTGTTATGTCTGCAAAGACGAAATAGAAAAACTTATCCGTGAAGGCGCAGTGGAGATGGGTAAACATTTGGTAAGCCCTCCCCAGCCTCACCAAAGAAATAAGCAGGCATTTGCTGTTAATGTCATCTATATGAGCGAGAGCTCATCTGGGTACCATCCCGAAGAAGAAGCGGTGAGGCCTTCTCCGGAGCGCGAGGCAACACCGATATATACTCCAGCAACTCCTCCCCCAGGGGACTCGGTCATGATGGCATTGGAAGGAATCCAGACCAGCCTGACAAGACTCTCATGTCAACAAGAAGAGCTTACCCAGATGATGGAGGGGCTCTCCAGACAATTTTCAGAAACTCTATCATTCAACAAGGTTGACAGATTCTTCTCTTCTGAGGGGATGGAATCGGATCCCGATCGTCCTTCGAGGAAAAGAGGCAAACATGCTATGTTTCCCAGAGAGGACTCGGAAATGTATCGCCAAGAAGAAACCACCTCTTATAGAAGAAACCATGAAAGCGTAAGAATAGCCGAAAGAGGGCATCAAGCCAGGCGGATGGTCGATAAAGAGGCTGGAATACGCTTCAGAAATTCACTAACTCTAAGGGAAAGGCGCGCAAAGCCCTACTCATTCCCCAAAGACAAAGTTCGTGAACTTTTCCGACTTTGTATGAAAAAGAAAGTCATCGTTCTTCCAAAGCCAAGAAGGGAGGAAGAGATGCATATGACAGATGATCCTAATTTCTGTCAATACCACCGTGCCCTTGGGCACCGAACGGAGCATTGCTTCGTCCTCAAGGATGAGATAGAAAAATTAATCCAAGAAGGACAAATAAATATGGGGAAGTATCTGGTTGATCCCCCACAACCCCATGTGACTAATTACTCTGTGAATATGATCCATAAGTTCTCCTCCAATGTGAAGGACATCACAGATAGTACACATAAGGAAATGGCACTTGATAGGCCTTCCACCTGTCACGCCATTGATACCGTGGCAGCCATAGCCACGAGAATGCGAATGTTGGATATAAAATGTCAACAAGAAAACTTGGGGGTGGGTCCCTCCAAAATGTCCATAAAGGAAATATTTGACGAATATCAAATGTTGCCAGATTCGATGGTCGAGCAAGCTGTCAAAGTTACTCTTGACCACGATCAGCCAGGAAGTCCGTAGACTAAGGCAAAGAAGAAAAAGAAGCCTAAAATGGCTAAATCCTTGCAAACATATGCGGCAAAAGGGAAAGCTGTGGTTCATTTCGACCCATTTCCAGAAATGCCGGTCCAACCCAGCTTCATTCAAGAAGCTGCAAGGAGAAAGAAGCAGGAAAAGAATAGAAAAAGAAGTGAGAAGAGGAGGCTAAAGAAGCAGGAAATGCTTGCTAATGCCATAAATATGTCTGAGGACAAAGACTCACCACTTCGAAGATTGCAGAAAATCATAGATGAATTAGAAGAATATCAGCCAAATCGGCCCACAGAGGATGTCCCTCTGAACCAATATATTCCATGGGAAGAGTTCGACCGACGAGCTCGCCTAAGAGCATGGCTGTTGGACCTCCAGGGCCGCATGCGAAAGGCTAGCGAGGATGAACTCTCCATCCCGGACGATGTCAGTTTATTCTGGGATGAGGGGTTAACAATAGAAAAGATAGAACAACAATATCGAGCCTGTCATGTGGTGTCGGCTCAACTGCAAGATATCCCCAGCGGCGAAGCGAGCCACGCTCCGCCGGAAACCGGGACCCCGTTGGCTACCTATCAAAGGAAGGGGAACCGGAGAAATCAAAATAAAGGCCGAGGCCGAGGCCGAGGTCGAGATCGCAATAACGGTCGGGACGAAAATCAACCCAACCAAGACAAAATCATCTATTTCAGGGGAGAAACCCCAGGGCCAATTCCAAGGCCAGAAGTCCGGGGTAATGTTCGCTTCTGCCTTTCTTCTGATGAAGAAGAATGCTCTCCGCAAGCAGAAAATGCTCAATCCATCAAAGAACCAGGAGAGATAAACCCCCCGGTCCAGCCAAATCCCGCAGAGGGAGTCGAGACCTTGGCGGAATTATTCGCCGAAGAAACACAAATTGATCCTGCAAAAGGGGAAATACAGATAGAAGAATCCCCGACTTCTGAGGAGCAGTCAAAAGCCTTGAAAGAGACCCTTCACAGTATGGCGGAAATAATGCCTCCTATCGAACAAGCCCGAGCCAGGGCGGATCGAAAGGTGTTGCAGAATATGAAAAGAATGCCAGCATCCCTTAGCATATGGGAGGCAATAGCCTTGAGCAAAGAATTAAGAGAGGCGTTGATTACTGCCTTGCAAAATCCTGAAACATATGAGGTCCATTTAGCCGAAATAAAGGCTCAGGCGCATGAAACATATGAGGCTACGGTAGCTTTTACCGATGATGATATGCTGTTGTCATCGCCATGCCACAATAGACCGCTATACATGCAGGGTAAAATCAATGGCCGGGAGGTCGATAGAATATTGGTAGACTCAGGCTCTGCCGTAAACATATTACCCCTCAAAACATTCCAAGCGTTATACCTCACTCCATATATGAAAAAGGTGCAAGGCATAACGATATCGGGATTCAATCAAGAGGCGGAAGAGGCCCTTGGCCGAGTTGATGTGGAATTATGCTTGGATGACTGGGTAACCCAAGTGTCCTTTCTCATAGTCGACTCCAATACCTCCTTCAAGGCACTACTTGGTAGGCCTTGGTTACATAGGAATTGGGTGGTGCCCTCAACTCTCCACCAATGCCTCAAATATACAAAAGATGGTGAACAGCACCGGATATTTGCCGATTTGGAGCCGTTCAAGGCTTATGACTGTCATCTGGCAGATGCGCAATTATACTTTGATAAGGCCTCGGACCCAACGACCAGCGAAAGCCGGCGTAAGGGAAAGAAGATAGCCGGTAAGTCTTCCGATGAGGAAGACGGAATTACGATCAACGAAGACAAAGCTGCTAGATTCCGGCAAGGAATGAAGCCCAGTAAGTCTCATCGAAAGTCGGCTAAATTTGGCAGGTCAGCAATCAATCTGGAAGCTAATGCCATTAGCAAAGAAATAGAGGCCAGCATATGCATTTCTTCCGGCCTTACAAAGCCCATATTCCCCAGAGAAGTCCACACTGTGGAGGAATTGAAAACCTTCGCAGTCTGTCATAAAGACGGGCGGCGCATCATATTTTATAAAGGAGATCTTGTGCCAGAGAGTCCTCCCGAAGACGGTTTTGGACATGAAAATGCCCGGCCGGAAGCCGAGGAAGTGGTCCAAGAAATGGACGATATGCCCCAATATATAAGACAAATGTGCAAACGCCAAAGTATCCCAGAAAGACAAAGTGCAGCCAGGAATAAATTCTTTCGAGAATTATGGCATCCTGCACAAGTCAGGGGGCAATCATCCAATCAAGATAGAAGAGGCCTTGGATATAGGCCACGCCAGGGGTCTTCCGCCCCATATACAATCCATATGGTGAGCCTACTATCGGGAGTAGAGGGACCAACCGGCCATATTGGGTTTGACAGTTCGGGAGATAGAAATGGAGAAATCCCCCTATCTGTCGAAACACTCTCAACCGGAATAAATGCCGTGTGTGAAGGGAAGCAATACCCGGCAGAGCCTTCCCAACGCACCAATAAAGGCCATGATACCAATATGGAAAGGCAAAAAGGATCTTCGGAAGCCGCCGATGCGATCCCCCAAGACCCGCATGAAAATATAGACGAATGGCATGAAGCCTATTCGATCGATATGGATGAAGAGGACTTCATCGATCTCCAGCCAGCTCCTCGAGAGATAGAGGACGGAGGACAAGCCACGGTTGACGAACTGGTAGAGATCAATCTCGGCAAGCCAGAAGACCCTCGGCCGGTTTTCCTCAGCGCCCTCCTGAGCGATGAAGAAAGACAAGCATACACTGAACTCTTGATAGAATTCAGAGATTGTTTCGCCTGGAATTATAAAGAAATGCCTGGCCTGGACCCTTCAGTGGCGGAGCATGAATTATCAATTCTCCCTGAAGTCAAGCCAATAAAGCAAGCCCAGAGGCGAATGCGCCCTGAATTAGAAATTATGGTGAATGCCGAAGTGGACAAGATGCGAGAAGTCGACTTCATCGAAGAATGCATATACCCAATATGGCTGGCAAATATTGTGCCGGTGAAGAAGAAGAATGGCCAAGTCCGAGTCTGCATTGACTTTCGTGACTTAAATAAGGCATGTCCGAAGGATGACTTCCCATTGCCAATAACCGAAACCATGGTGGATGTCACCACAGGATATAAAGCCTTGTCCTTTATGGACGGATCATCGGGCTATAATCAGATTAGAATGGCCTTCAAGGATAAGAATCATACAGCCTTTCGTACCCCGAAAGGAATATTCAATTACAAAAGGATGCCCTTCGGTCTGAAAAATGCCGGTGCTACATACCAGAGGGCCATGACCAAAATATTTGATGAGATGCTGCATAATTTGGTCGAATGCTATGTTGATGACCTCGTTGTTAAGTCTGCAAAGAAAGACGACCACCTCGGGGACTTAAGAAAAGTCTTCGAAAGGCTTCGCCAATATCAACTTAAGATGAATCCCATGAAGTGCGCCTTCGACGTCTCTAGCGGGAAGTTTTTGGGCTTCATAGTCCGATATAGGGGAATCGAGATCGATCCCGATAAAATCAAGGCAATCAGGGAACTGCCCCCTCCCAGGACTCTAACCGAGCTTAGATCCTTGCAAGGCAGGTTGGCCTATATCAGGAGGTTTATCTCCAACCTATCCGGAAGATGCAGGCCCTTCTCAAGATTGGCGAAGAAAGGAGCCCCATTTATTTGGGACAAAGAATGCCAGAAAGCACTTGATGACATAAAGGAATATCTCCTCAAGCCGCCGGTATTGGGGGCACCCATAAAGGGTAAACCACTCATACTCTATATTGCAGCCTTGGATGCTTCCTTGGGAGCTTTACTAGCACAAGAAAATGAAAATGGCAAAGAGCAGCCGCTCTATTACCTCAGCAGGATGTTGGTGGGTCCTGAACATCGATATACTCCAACAGAAAAGATGTGCTTGGCACTTATATTTGCCACAAAGAAGCTGAGGCATTATTTGTTGGCACATGAAGTCAAACTCATATCGCGATTTGATCCACTAAAATTCCTACTTCGCCAGCCTGTGTTGTCTGGGAGGTTAGGGAAATGGGCCTTACTCCTCGTGGAGTTTGATATTACCTTTGTCCCCCAGAGGGCGATAAAAGGACAGGGTATGGCCGAATTCTTGGCGGCACACCCAATTCCTGAAACTTCCCCTCTGAATAACGAATTGTCGGATGAAGAAGTCTTGCCTGCACAGAAAATACTGGACGTGCAGCAAGCAGAAGTAAAGTCATGGCAGCTATACTTCGATGGGGCCTCGAGAACCATCATAAAGCCGGATGGCACATCCACCACAAAGGCGGGAGCTGGCTTGGTTCTAGTCACCCCAGAAGGGGGGATACTGCATCATTCGTGTGCCCTAATGGAATCCCTGACCAATAATGAGGCAGAATATGAAGCTCTAATTGTAGCACTGGAAATTGCCTTAGAGATAGGTGTCAGGTGTATCCAAGTATACGGGGACTCCCTGTTGGTCATCCGACAAATTCTCGGCATATTCGAGGTCAGGAAGACCGAATTAATAGCCTACCACGCGGCGGCCGTCCGGCTGAGCGAAAGATTCTATACCTTCGCCATAGAACATATCAGAAGGGGGCAGAATGCCCAGGCCGATGCGTTAGCTAAATTGGCTGCAGCGCTGAAATTACCTCCTGAAGGTGAAGCCGAAATAGTGGTGAGAGACAGGAGATTATTCCCTACCTCATTAAATGAAAAAGATGGTCTGACAGTATTTGAGATCAATGCACTGGAGGACCATAATACCCAAGAGGAAGATGATTGGCGCGTCCCTATCATCAAAATGAAGAATGGCTGGCTCCCTGATAGCAAAGCCGAAAGAATCCAACTGCTTCGAAGAGCAACTTCATATCGGCTGATAGATGGCGTGCTATATCGCCTTGTCCCTCAGGACAAAAATGCGGTTCTACTCCGGTGCCTTTCCCCAAGGGAATCCCGCAAAATAATGAAGGAAGTCCACGCCGGGATGTGCGGAGCTCATCAGTCAGGCGCAAAAATGAAGATTAACATAAAAAATAAAGGCTTCTATTGGCCAACTATGTTCGCAGATTGCGAGAAAATGGCAAGAAGCTGCCCCCAATGTCAAGCCTACGGTCCTATCCCTAGGCGACCTCCCAATTACTTGCACCCGACAACCCCGACATGGCCTTTCGCCCATTGGGGAATGGATGTTGTGGGTCCATTGACACCGTCATCCCGGGGGTGTAAATACATTCTTGCTGCAACGGAATATTTTACTCGTTGGGCAGAAGCCATTCCTCTGAAGGAAGTGACCGGCGAAACGGTATCGCGCTTCGTCAGACATAATATCATACACCGGTTCGGAACTCCCAGCCGGATCACATCAGATAATGGCACGCCATTCAAAAATCAAACAATATATAAGATGGCGGCCAAATTTCATATAGACTGGAATGCGTCTTCAGTATACTATCCTCAAGCCAATGGAATGGCAGAAGCCTTCAATAAAACCCTCTGTAAACTTCTGGTGAAGATCAGTGGGGGACGAAAGCGGGATTGGGACGAGAAGATGCATGAAGCATTATGGGCCTACCGTACTGTCTACAAAACCTCAACGGGATGCTCCCCATACTCTTTGGTCTACGGAGCAGAAGCCATGATCCCGATAGAGATAGAGCTCGCATCTTATAGGGTCGCCCTGCACTATGGGGTACAGGAAGGCGACATGAGCAAAACTCAAAGACGCTATGAGGAACTATCGGACCTCGAAGGCGAAAGACTGCAAGCATATCAGCGCATGCAAATATATCAGGCCCGAGTGTCTCGCGCATTCGATAAATTGGTGAAAGAAAGAGCTTTCAAAAAGGGAGACCTTGTAATGGTCAAGCATAAAGATGTTATGGCCTCTCGGCCCAAAAATAAGTTCAAACCTAACTGGGTCGGACCCTTCATAGTAAGTAGAGTCTACGAAGGCGGCGCTTATAGGCTGGTGGACCAAAAAGGGAATCTGGCCTTCCCACCACTGAACGGCCGACATATGAAGTTGTATTACGCTCCGGTACATGATCAACTCAAGCGACAGCAGCAACACAAACCGGTGCCATGAAGCCCAACATATGCCTCAAAGGACAAAATAATCCGGCAACTCGTCGGGGAATACCACGCAAAAGCCATCTGCGCCAAGGAAAGCCAATAATGCTCGTGCGCGAGCACATAGGCCCATAAAGCCGCATACTTGTTCCCCGGCGGGGGGAGAACTCTCTCGGCCTGCTAAGGGCAGAGATTGAGTTTTCCCACATCCTTACCCAGGGAGGATATCAGAGTCGCCAATGACGAATAAACCCTTGGTACCACACTGGTGGTACAATAATGTCCCATCAAGGGCTACGACCGAGGCGACGATGACGATAACCTCCCGACTCGGTAAAGAAGTGGGAAAACTTGCTCTTCTGCTCGATGCAGCCTGAGAGAACAATCCCCGTTCCTGTTGTACCAAATGTAAATACATAGACATATTCTCGAAAGACGTCATATAATTGCGATAAGAAAATATTTTCCTATCGATAACACTATGCGATGAAGATTTTCATATTTGCTTACGGGAGGCATTAAATCCCGAAAGTTTATATCTCGCCCGCGGAAGGCGTTAAACTCCGGAATTTGCCTACGGGAGGCATTAAATCCCGAAATTCATACTTCGCCGACAAAAGGCATTAAACCCCAGAATTTTGCCCCGGGGAGGCATTATGTTCCAAGTCCTCCCTGGGCATATGCCAGTCCCACTGGCATACCATAAAGGGGTCGAGAATTTCCCTATCACCCCAAGGAGGTAATATATCCGGAATCTCCCCGGGGCATAAACTAGTCCCATCGACCTACCACAAAGGGGTTTAAGGAAATTCCTTTGCCCCAAGGAGGCGTGGTAGCCTGAAATTTCTCATTGCCGCCCCGAGGAGGCGTTATATCCTGAATTTTTCCCTTCACATACTCTAGTCCCACTGGCGTGTCACGAAGGGTAAAGGTTTCCTCGTTCGCCCTTGGGAAGCAATACGAAAATATTATTCACGTCTGTGGGAACGGTATACCCCAAAATTCCCCTGCATGTCATGGTCCCATCGGCATACCCATATACTATGGTCCCATACGATACAGTCCCATCGGTGTGCCGTAAACGGTCGAATTCGCCCTAAAGGAGCGTTATACCCTGAAATCGACCCTGATACACGCCAGTCCCACCGGTGTGCCTCTATGGCCTGGAAATTCATATTTCATATTCGCTTACGGGAGGCTTTGTGTCCCGGAAATCCATATTTCATATTCGCCTACAGGAGGCTTTATATCCTGGAAATTCATATTTCATATTCGCCTACGGGAGGCTTTGTGTCCCGGAAATCCATGTTTCATATTCGCCTACGGGAGGCTTTATATCCTGGAAATTCATAATTCATATTCGCCTACGGGAGGCTTTATATCCTGTAAATTCATATTCGCCTACGGGAGGCTTTATATCCTGGAAATTCATATTCGCCTACAGGAGGCTTTATATCCTGGAAATTTATATTTCATATTCGCCTACGGGAGGCTTTATATCCTGTAAATTCATATTCGCCTACGGGAGGCTTTATATACTGTAAATTCATATTCGCCTACGGGAGGCTTTATATCCTGGAAATTCATATTCGCCTACGGGAGGCTTTATATCCTGTAAATTCATATTCGCCTACGGGAGGCTTTATATCCTGTAAATTCATATTCGCCTACAGGAGGCTTTATATCCTGGAAATTTATATTTCATATTCGCCTACGGGAGGCTTTATATCCTGGAAATTCATATTCGCCTACATGAGGCTTTATATCCTGGAAATTTATATTTCATATTCGCCTACGGGAGGCTTTATATCCTGTAAATTCATATTCGCCTACGGGAGGCTTTATATCCTGTAAATTCATATTCGCCTACGAAGCTTTATATCCTGGAAATTCATATTCGCCTACAGGAGGCTTTATATCCTGGAAATTTATATTTCATATTCGCCTACGGGAGGCTTTATATCCTGTAAATTCATATTCGCCTACGGGAGGCTTTATATCCTGTAAAGTCATATTCGCCTACGGGAGGCTTTATATCCTGTAAATTCATATTCGCCTACGGGAGGCTTTATATCCTGGAAATTCATATTCGCCTACGGGAGGCTTTATATCCTGTAAATTCATATTCGCCTACAGGAGGCTTTATATCCTGGAAATTTATATTTCATATTCGCCTACGGGAGGCTTTATATCCTGGAAATTCATATTCGCCTACAGGAGGCTTTATATCCTGGAAATTTATATTTCATATTCGCCTACGGGAGGCTTTATATCCTGTAAATTCATATTCGCCTACGGGAGGCTTTATATCCTGTAAATTCATATTCGCCTACGGGAGGCTTTATATCCTGTAAATTCATATTCGCCTACGGGAGGCTTTATATCCTGGAAATTCATATTCGCCTACGGGAGGCTTTATATCCTGTAAATTCATATTTGCCTACGGGAGGCTTTATATCCTGTAAATTCATATTCGCCTACAGGATGCTTTATATCCTGGAAATTTATATTTCATATTCGCCTACGGGAGGCTTTATATCCTGTAAATTCATATTCGCCTACGGGAGGCTTTATATCCTGAAAATCCATGTTAGCCTACAGGAGGCTTCATATCCCAGAACCCATGTTCGCCTGCGGGAGGCATTGAACCCTAAAATTCATGCTTCACCCACGAGGAGTGTTAAACCTTAGACAACCCTATTCGTATACCCATATCATATCAAGTTCCCATATTGTATACTCCCCCAATAACTGTTGGTTCAGTTATGTTATATGTTTATATTTATATTTAATGATAGTTATATATTTAATAGTAGCTAGAACGTATCAAAAAAAAAAAAAAGGGGGGGGGGGGGGGGGGGTGGGGCTTAAAAAGCGAGGTGCCCCGACGGACTTAACCGATCTCATCCGCATTGGGATCGGCTAAGGGTAAAAAGGTCTTATACCCAGCTAAGGTGAAAACCCGAAAGGGCGCCTTAGGAAAAATCGGGTAACCCCGCTGCATGAAAACCCGCAAGGGCGTGCAGGAAAAAATAAGAGGGGACCAGTGTCGGTGAAAACCCGAAAGGGCACTGGCATTGGTTTGAAAAAAGAAGAAGAGAGAGACGAATATCATTTCTAATCAAAAAACGAATATCATTTCTAATCAAAAAACTCTTCATATAAATGACCGCGAGATGGAAGCCCGAGACAAGCCCTCGGGGTAACTCAAATATGCGTTTCAAAATGAAACAATGCCAAGGTCAAAAAGAGGGGGAGGGAGCCCCGACGGCTAGTCCCGAGCCGGAGTTGACTCCCGCACCACTAAAGCCTGCGAGGCGTCCAACAAGAGACGGAGAGCCTCAACTCTATCCACCGACGCGTCTCGCTCTCGGGTGAGCTCGTCCAGACGACGGTCAAGGGTCGCCACTTGCTCGACGCCCTCTTCCAAGCCCCTCTCCAATTCTTCTAGCTGAAGACGGAGGGCGGAGACTTGGGACCTCGCTTCAGCAATGCTGGAATCCAATGCCTCTCTGTCAGCGCGGAGTTCAAAAACTTCGGTAGTACGAGCGGCAACATCCTTGAGAGTCGACTCCAACTCAGCCCGCAGTTGAGCTCGTTGGGCAGCCCGCGCGGCAGAGTCATCCTGGCCTTCCCCGCCTGATAAAAGAAAAGAGAAAGGGGGTATCATAAAACCAAAGCCGAGATGATAGTGCCGACAAATGAGGCTGGCAATAAAATGAAAGAAAAAGGATGTTACCTGGCTCCGCAATCTCCTCGGGGTCGGGAACACCTGCTTTCTCATCCTTTTGGGGAGAGGAAAAAAGAGATTCGGTGTCCCCTGAGTGACACGAGGGCGGCAACTTGGCGGTGGAGCCGCTCCATGTCGGCGAGCCCACCCTACGATCGAAGGTGATTGGATAAGCGACCTCAGGCTCGCCCTCATCCCCAGAATAATCAAGCAGCTCGGTCGGAGTATAAGCCGGCTCCTCAACCCGAGGAGTCCAGGGAGTTCCCCCTGAGCAGGAAAGGGGGGCGGTGTCCCCTGAATGAGCCGGAGAATCAGGCAGTGAAGCCCTCCAAGCTGCATAATAGAAGTAGGGTCAATACCCGATAATATTTGATGAAGAAACAATAAGGGATAGGAAGCTTCATACCTGCTAAGGTAGCAATGTCCTCGGCGGCTGGGACGTGGCTGAAGCAAATTGGGAGGGACCTAGCTCTGGCACGTGCCGCTGATGCTGCTAGTCCCTCAATGCCTCCTAAAAGAAGCTCAGGGGCTGATCTGACCCCGTCCCGGCGTTCCCACCTTTGGGTGGACGCAAGGAGGGCGTCTGTGCCAAGAGGTAAAGGCAAGCAAGGGAAGCACAGTCAAAAAAAATATGAAGACATAATATGTGCGGCCCTAAGCACAAGGCAAAGAAGATGGATCCACCTGGTGATGAAGCCGCGGGCTCCTCTTGAGCAGCCTCAATCCCTGCGGGCACCCCTTCTGCCAAGGAAGTCGCAAGAGGGGCAGCCGTATCATCCTCCAAAGGAGGAGCGACGGAAGGAGAGGCAGCCGCAGTTGGCGTCATTCCAACAACTTCTGTAACACAAAAATCTGATATTGATTACCAGAAGAAAACAAGGTGGATAAAAATGCCATGAAGATCAAAGCAAATATAACTCACCCTCGAGAGGAGGACTATCCACTGCAGGGGGAGCGGTCGAGTCCCCTACCAGGCCCTTCATGAAGGAGGAGCCTGAATGACTAGAGGCTGAGCGCATCAGCTCCTCAAAGGTAAAATCTGCATAGGAAAAAGATAAAAAAGAAATCAGATCCTGTGCAAGGCAAAAAGCCAAAGGAGCTGCGATATGTCGGCCAAAAAAGCTGATTATTACCGAAACGGCCTTGGTCGTCCAAAAGTTCATGATATAGTTGGTCGACCAGAGGGACATCGGACCTATAGGGCTCATAGTCTGCCCAATTGAGATCCCCCAGCTCCTCATCGTTGCCCAAAGCGACATTTGCAGCTATGGCCACGTTCTCCTGCAGAAAGCAAAAAGGGAGAATGATTAGAACCGCAGTCACCCCCAGCAAGGGAGGAATACCGACTTGCCAAAATATATATGCATATATCCGCACACCTCCGCAATGGTCGGCGAAGCTATCCGAACGGAGTCTTGAGCGGGAGGCTCGGGAACATAGGCCCCTGAGAAATGGAAATAATGGAAGGTGAGAACCTTCTAAATATGGCAAGAATGGAAATACAAGCATGCAAAGATAAAGTGGCCGGTCAGCCTCACCTATTGTGAGCGGGACTCCGCCAGCGACAGGCTCCATAGCCGCCTGGGACTCTTTCCCACCGATAAATTCGCCTTCCTCTGATATAAAGGGGAAAATATGTACAGCATAAGAAATCATATTCAAAAGGGGAATTAATCCTCAAGGCAAAAGAAACCAGCAAGTTTCTTACCGATAGGCGAAGGCGGCCTTTCAATGGGCGCCGGAGCCGGTGGAATGGTAGGAGACAGTCGGGGCCGAACCGATCGACCCTCCGTCTCACCTTCGGCCGCTCGTTTCCTCCGAGCTGCCTGTTTCGCAGCGGCCACTAGGAGTTGCATCTCCGATGTGGGGCCGATGCTGGCAGACGGTGCAGCCACCTCCTCAGCAGGGATTTGAGGCCCTCCCTCAGGCGCCTGATGCGCGGGAGATCCTCCAGGAGCCGCGGGCAAAGGAGAGACAACATCTCCTATAAAATAAGGAGAGTAAGGTAAATGCGATGCATATCCACAATAAAGAGAAACAATGAAAGAATATAGAAATGGAATACCTGCTGCGGCAAAAGACCTCGGTGGTTCGGGTATAAGGGAATCAAAAGGCATCCCCAGCTGGGTCGCTGCCTGCCCCATTACCCGCCATACATCGCCGACGGTCTCGGCCCGCAATATCAGGAATGCCTCACGGCGAGGGCCAAAACAATCAAGCATGTGGCTGAGATAACATAGCCAATCTCTGGCAGGATCCCCATTGAAACTACCTACGGGCAGCCGGGTACTGTGCTCAAATCTTCTGGGGATTTTGCAGTCCGCCAGGAACTGATGAGTCCATATATACCCTGGAGCGGCAAGCTCATAGAAGCCATCATCCTCGCCGCCCTTCTTCTTCTTTGTCTTCGGCGCCGATGGGCCAGCTCGGCCCTTATATGTATGCCGGCCAAGTCTTTTGGTAGACTTAGCCTGAGAAGAACTCCTCGTCTGCTCGGGATCGGGTCTGAGCCGCAACTCCCCTTGGTTCTTGTGCCACCAAGCAGCAAAGGAAACAGTCATACCCCCTTCATGAGTGGGGGGAGGTACTGCCACTGGGCCGAACGAATTTTGATGCTGGAAGTAATTCCACCATAGTCGGACGACAAGATGGCTCTTCCGCTTTTGATATACCCGAGGCAGCTCGGCAAAGGCAAGACTGGAGGGGATCATCTGATCATATCCGAAATTCCGCGCAAAGCGGTTCGGATAATAAGGTTCCAGGATGACGTCTCGCCCCTTCTTCAATATAAGCAAGGACGGGCGAGTACTTATAGTCCACCCGTCTAATGCAGCGCTGTTATGGCCCATACGGCCCGTCCATGGGTCAAACCAAGCTCGGTCGGCGGCTCCTCCTCTGTCGAGATATGGCCGGAAGTTCCGCGATGAATGGTCAAAATCCAGCTTCCGGGAAGAGCCGAAAGGTATAAAACTCAAGGCCGCGCGGGCGTAAGAAAGCTGACCCGTCCCCTGGCTGGCAGGCTGGCTGGCCAGTCGAAACACAGTGGGCAGTGAGGAGTCCATCTCCCGGCCAAGGGGAGAATAACCTGGAAGCAGGAGTCCCGCCCAGGCGCTGACATAGTGAGTGGCCATCACCACTGAACACGAATTCGGGGTAGCCGAGCTGCAAAGGGCCCCGAAAGAATGATATACACTAGCAAGCGCCGCCGGCGCAATAGCAAGACGGGTCCCCGCTGCAAGTCGGGAAGCCGCTAGTAAAACCTCGGGCCGCAAAGCCCCCTCGTCCCCGTACGGGACAGCAAAAGTAACTAGCCAGTATGCTAGATAAGCCGCCACATAAGTGATATCATCCAGGCCCCAGGGGTTCTCGGACTGATGCTCCGGCGCAATGATAATGCCCCTCCGAGGTATGTCCCTATGTGACAAGATGGAAGGGACCCGTTCATCGAAAATGTTGGCAAAGCCTCGATGATAGCGGAACGGCCCTCCAAAGAAGAATCTGACCCAGGCAGCTGGTGATACCTTCCCTTAGCCTGAAGAACTCCCCCCAGTGGAGGACGATGCGGCGCGCTTGACTTTGGATAAGTCCCGTCATACCTTCAGCAAATACCTGTAGCAATAGGGAGTAACATAGTTCCCCGCACCGTCAGTAGTGCTGCGATGGAACTCATCTAACACTCCCTCTTCATAAGGCTCCCCTACGATAGGCAAAGCCGAAATCCGATGCAAAGCCCAGAGGTCGATAGCGGTCTCGCCTTCAGCAGTCGCGATAGTATTAGTGTCGCGAATGTACCGTTCGGCAATCGCCTGAATGAAGCCGTGATGGCAGGGATAATCATACTGAGCCGCTGAAACAGCCTCATATATACCAGCTCTGTCAAGGATTGGCCGGTGATGCTTCAATATATGCAGGAGCCACTCTGTAGCCCCCAGGTGGAAGACGTGGGAACTCCTGATCTGAAGACGGGCGTCCCATGCGGGGCGAACACCCCGACATATGTCCGATAATAGTATGCTGAAATCGGACGGGTCATGCATGGAACCTTCCTCCGCCTCGGTCAGAAACACCCCCTGAGGGTGTCGGGCGACCTCAAGAGGACGACTTCCTGCTCTCGTCCACATAGCTGGTGAATAGGTCCGGCTGATGTCGTGGACTCGAAGAATAGCCCGTATAGGCCCCATCTGTTCGGGAGTAGGAAACTCCCACAATCGATCAACGGCCAGAGGGAAGGCTGGGAATGAAAAGGGGAGCATCCCCTCCATATTGTCCCGGTCCAATAAAATGGCACACTCCAAGTCGCGGCGCTCCGCAGGAGATAGCAGTCTTTCGACCCCATCTTCAACATAGATGAATGATCGGAGCAGCTCGTAGATGGAAAAATCTGAGGGAAGATGCCGAACGGTCTCGCCCCGCAAAAAATAGAAGAATTCCCCGTCTCTATATATGTTTTCATGGCGAATGGGGACAGCATCTTCAAGGGTGATCCGCAAATGTGGCTGAGCCACCCAGCGGAACCCCGCATCTGGATAAGCAATCTCCTCCTCCTGAGGACCCTCATAGGAGAAATCGCCGAGTGCGGCCATGATAATGAGGCAGGAATAGCAACCTGTGAAACGACAAAGACGTACACATCAAAATAATGCGTAAAGCAGATGATACAACTAAATCCCGACAGGAAGTCAGGATAAGGCAGCAAAGCGTATATATTGCCAACAAATGGCGAAAACGCGGCTAATCCGGAATGTCTCATGTGGAGCTCCTGGAAATGCCCAAACAATGAAAAAGATGAAGTGCTAATGTTAGCACGACATCCATATCACGCCCTCATATATGTGCCTTAATGGCGGATACTTGGCCAATCCGGAACGTCTTGCATAAGACTCCTGGAAATGCCAAAATAAGGTACTAATATCCTTTGAATAGGGATGACATTATCAGGATCGAGTGACCCGCTCCATGTTCCCAACCGATCTCCAAGTCACAAAGGCCAAGAGATATTCGGGACCGAGCAACGTGTCGAACAATCCGATGATGTCAGTCTTATAAGGACCCTCCAAGTCACAAAGGCCAAGAGGATCCAAATATAAAGGAAATTTTATAGCTCCAAACGCCCCCAGAAAGCCGCGAAGTCATAAAGACAAGGCTCCCGGGGTGACGTTGGGCTATTTGAGTACCAAAATACATAGGGTGTCCGAACCCACAAATGGCAAATCGTGCAATTGATTACACGAAAGATATGGGACAACATGGCTATTTTTCCTAGAAAATCTGCATATGCTCAAAACCATGGTGAGCAAGATAAGGAGAATTAGCAAGATATCGTCAAGGCATGACATGAAAAGAATCCCTCGGGACATATACAAACAAAATATATATGTATATACATAGGTTCATATATGCCCGTGGCCATGAATAGATATGTACACGAAAAATGCACGGGACACCCGCCTCCGACTGCGTCTTCGGCGAGCATCCCGTGGGGGGCATTTGTTGGACCCAAAAAAAATCTCATATACGGATATGCAGATTTGCATTATATGAGTACGCATATACGACGCATGCTCGCGTCAATGCGAAATTCCCATAGGAGAATACACATGTATAAGCATGGCAATATGTTCATGAAAGACCATGTCATACAAAATAAAATGCACGCCTACGATATAGGTGAACACTAGAAATCCATAAGAAACCATGGGCTCGCATTACGAGGGCAGCGGAGTAAAAGACATACCTAGGCCACGAAGGCCTTAATCAGATTTTTTTTTTAGGAGCCTGAGGTAGCCCCAAGTTGCTTGCTTCGGCTCCCGAAACCAGCTCCCGAACCGCCCTTGCAATGCTCGATAATGGGACCCGATGGGAGACCCCAAATGCAGCGATAAATGGGATCCCGAACGCTGCAAAACAAGGGTCAAAATCAGTCCCAAAATGGACTAAAATCTGTCCCGAAATGGGGCAAAATCAGTCCTAGAACTCCCCCAAAATGGCCCCGAAATGGAGGCCCAATAGTGGGGGAGATAGGCCCAATAAGTAACCCTATGGGTGGGGTCATTATGAGGCCCAATAAGCCCCCAAATGGGCCCAAGTTCAGTCCCAAAGTGGACCGGAATCTGCCCCGAAATAAGGTGAAAAAAACAGTTTGAGAACTCACCTAGATCGGCCCCGAAACGGGGGTCCAATATCGGGAAAGATAAGCCCAATAAGCAGCCCAATGGGGGAGCTCAAAAAGAGGCCCAATAGGCACCTCTGACAGGCCAAATCTGTCCCGGAATAGGCCAAGACCAGTCCCGAAATTGGGCCAAAATGGCCTTCGAACCCGCCTAAAGTAGCCTCAAATGAGGGCCCAATGGCAAGGGAGATGGGCCCAATAGGTGGCCCAATAAAAAGGCCCAATAAGGAGCTCAAATGGGCCAAGAAATCAGTCCTCAAGGGGGACCAAATTTGCAGGCCAGAAGGAGAAAAAAAATATGAAAGGGGCAAGTGGATTTTTCCTAAAGAGGAAGTGGACCCCTCTCTCCCATCCCCTTTATTTAAATAGGCCAAGAAGGGGGAGGAGAGAGAGGGGGAACCGGTGGGGGGAGCCCCCACCGGTTGGGAACCCCCCCACCGGTTCCAAGAGGGAAACCGGTGGGGGGGGAGAGGGCTTTCCCTCCCTCTTTTCTCCTTTAAAAATTCAAAAAATGGGGGGGAGGGGGTGTGTTTAATGGGAGGTTTAAATGAGGGATCTTAACCCCATTCACATGGGTTAAGAATCCCATGTGGAAACCCCATTTAAACTCCATCTTAAACCCCCTTTCACACCTAGCCCAAGCATGAAGTTAATGGGGTTAAACCCCTTTCACATTGGCCTAACCCCAAACCCCCAAAATCTGAAAAGAATCTCCCATTTAATGGGCCCCAAAAAAAAAGCTGAAAAGAGAAGGAAGTGGGGAGGGGAACACCCCCCCACCGGTTGTGGGAAACCGGTGGGGGGGGGGGGGGGGGAAGGGGGTCCATGGCCGGTGGCCACCCCCCCCCACCGGCTGGAACCGGTGGGGGTGCCCACCTTTCCCCCCTTCTCCCTCTTTTGCTTGCTCTCTCTCACCCTCTCTTGCCATCTATTGGCCGATGAGGAATAAAAAAATAAAATGGGGGAGGAAAGAGGCTCCAACCGGTGGCTCCCCCCACCTTGCTCCATCCGGTGGCTCCCCCCACCGGGCCTAAAATTGGGCCTATAAATAGGACCCCAAGGGTCCCCAATTGAGAGACACAAGGCACACCACAAGTGCACCCTATAAGGACACAAGCTGCCCACATATAGAGGGAGATTGTGGTGAAATTGGGAGGGAGAGTGCTGCTAATTGAAGACCAAATTCGGGTTTCTTAACCCGGATTTGCTGCGAATTTGGGGAGTTCTTTTCGTCCCGGAGAGCTCTCTCCTAAGGTTCTATCCTAAGGGGAAGCTCTGCCGAATTTTATTTGTAAAACAGTCTTATTATAAGGCGAAATGCTGCTGAATTAATATCAGAAATTCTGTGCCCATGTGTGTATCATTTAAATTTTATAATTATCACATTTCAATAATAATATGCATGTATATAGTTTTCTAAAGCTAAAAATTTGAGTGCACCTTCAACCTAACTCTTAGCCTCACCCCCTAAACAAATAAAATATGAATTCAGAAAACTGCATAAAAATTATAACTAAACCCAAAAGGTAATTTATAATTAATAATTAATTAATTGATAAAAATTCGGAAAATTAATTAAAGAAACAGGAAAAACCATTAAAAATCAGGAAAACCCATAAGAAAACAGTAAAAATCTGTGAAAAATTATAATAAATCCAGATAACCTCATATGAATAATTAATTAATTAATTAATTAAATTAATTAAATAAATCATAAAAATGAATAAAAATCAGTAAAAACAGTAAGAAATCAGAAAGTAAAAATCTGAAAGAACATAAACCGTTCATGAGGAACGCAATACATAAATATAAAATTATCAAAATACCCCTATATGTAATATTTACATATATAACCCCGAAAGCCCTAAAAATCATATCATGAGTAAAAATTCTCTCAAATAACCTCAATATCAAATCTTAAAACTTGATAACCTAGTTTAAGAAGAAAATTTACAAAAAAAACCCCTCATACCTTTAAAATTGATTTTATAACCCCCATAGAGTGTGGAACCTTTTAAAATCCACCCCACATATACTTACAAATTGTCATGCTCTCGCAAAGCGCCCATAATTACATAAAAGTCCCTCAAGGTGTAAAATTACAAAAAAGTCCCTGTAGGGCTAAAAATCAGGAATCAATCCGCACAATTTGGAATTAATCCTCCGAACTTGGAACCAATCTTAATAACCGGGAGTCAATCCCAAATCACATAAAAATTGTCTCCGAACCGGGGTGAGGTTAAGGATTCAACTTAAAATATGCTTTCATCTGCATATGCATGCGCTTTCTATAGTGGTAGCTTTGCATGATTAAGGGCATCACACGGACGGTTAATCAAGGGTTGCCGAGCAGTCGCTCAGCGTAATTAACACTGACCGAGGTCAGTGGAGAGAGGTCATATACTCGAATCTTCGCTTGATTCGAAGTCCCGGATTCCCTGAGGGCTAATCCCAAGCTCTCATAATCCGATAAAAAATATAAAGCCGACCCTAATTCCTCTAGATAAACAAAGAAAAAAATGGATTTCCGAATAATCCGACATACGAGGAGAGATATGTCTAGGTCAGGTCGTGACCGAGGGTTAGATAAAAAAAATCTTCGACGCAAACATCCTCCTAGTATAGTTCACATTATGCTTTGTTGTATATTTTATGCCCACTATGTTTCCACTATGATTATCATTAAAAAGATTGTCAAAGTAGCTTCTCCACCTTTCTTTGATATCCTCATCTTTCACCAAAACCTTTCCTTTATTATCCTTGATGCACCTAACTTAGTTAAGATCCCGACACCTTTTCTCTCTTATCCTTGCCAATCTATAAATATCTTTTTCTCCTTCCTTAGTTCCAAGTTTCTCATATATCAAGGCCTAAGCTCTTGCCCGACTAACAACCTTTTTTGCTTCATTTTTTACTATCTTGTATTGTCTATAAGCCTCATTATTATCACACTTTGGCAATCTTTTATATCATTCTCTTTTACTCTTCATCGCCTTTTGTACCTCCTCATTCCACCACCACCTCTCCTTCGCAAGTGGGTCATGTCCTTTAAACTCTCCGAATACTTTTTCAGCTACTTCTCTAATCTATATCGACCATTCACAGTCATGGTTATAGCAAATTAATATATCGACATTGGAACACTTGCATAATTACTATATATCTTATTGTTATCTTTTATATGATGTCATGTATGTCCTTGGTTTCAAAGGAGGCACCAAAGATGCTGCCTAGGTGTCACCTAGGCAGTCATCTAAACCCCTAAGGCCCTATTTGATTGGGGGTTATCCCTGGTCTAATCTAGGTTAGCCCAGTTTTGAGTCATCTTTTGGTTTGATAAGATGGATTCGGTAATCCAATTACAGTCACATTAAACTGGTGATAACATGAGGTTAACCCTGGTCCTACATCCCACCTCCACCCATGGCATAGGTACCACTTTATCATGCCAGGATAATCCGATGGTATAAAATTTATAAAATTAAAAACCCACTTATCACAAGCTAACTTATCCTCAAGTGCTAGACTGGATTATCCCTATCCTGGTGGAATAGGCCCTAAGTGCTTAGGCTCCCCAATAACATGCCTTGGATCGGCTTATTTCCTTGACAACTATGCATTGGGTATTTCCTTGGCTAGGGGAATATCCAAAACATTCATGGATCTTGTCCTGCCGTGGTCTGGCAAGTCAAGGGGGTTTTAGAAACTTGCCCTTCCGCAGCTCAGCCCCATTGGTGTGGCCCCCTCTCAAGAGAGTCCTGTGTGTTACTTGCAATGAGAGTTTCCCCCTTGTTTAAATACCTTCAATTTAAAAAGAGTGCTTGCAAAGGCTACGGGAAAGATAGACTAACTTACAAACATACTAACATCCTCCATGTCTGCTTCTTCTCAAACGAAAACACGAAGAAATATGTGCAAATGAATCCATTTGTTGTCCAACTTAATCTTGCTAACAAGTCCCCCGACTTCATGGTTGGCACTTAGAGCCACCCCGAGCAGGTTTGGTTGCACGTTATGGCCAACAGAGCTGGCAGATGAAGGCAACAAAATTTGATAGTTTTAATCACTAAGAACCTGAATCTCGGAAAGGGCATAAAGAAAAGATCCATGCTACCATCCACTAACGAAAAAGCAAAAATGGCCAACAAATAGACGCCTAGGAAGAAGAATCAAGTTTTCTATATTTGTTTTGGAGCCACTACCAGACCAAAAACTGAAGAAGTGACCTGTGAACCTTGCAAAAGAAATCAAACCATAATAAATAATTGATAAGTTGTTTACTCAAATTTCTTGGTACAAGTCTGTGGAATTCATAATTTCATATACATAAGAATTAAAGTTACATTAATTACTACTATTGATGAAGTATATACTCCCATAAACTGTGCTTAGTTTTGTTAGGAAGTAAAGGGGAAATCAAATGCTACATGAAGAACATCTGAAACCCTCTTCTTTGTGTCAAAACAATAGCCATGGGATTCTCAGTTCATTCTAGACATAATATAACCCCTTATCAATTTATTGGCACCAACTATGTGCGAACAATACTCACTGGAGAGAGAGCATCAAATATTGTACGTCAAACTTGAGCTAACCTGAAAACCAGGGGAATACAAGTAAGGAAAATTCATTGCCATTGCCAAATCACCCCGAATGTATGTCCATAAAAGCAAAACTGGTCCACACACTAATCCTGCATAGAAAAGTAAACATAGAAATTAAATTTTCCAAGAGTCTGATAGTTCCATAAACATGATTACGGAAATTTTATATCATTGTTACTAAGACATAACCAGAAGCAATTACAAATATTTATTTGACACATTACCATTACACCACATTAGACCAAAGCTGTTGAGACCACTAGATTTCCCTGGAGGATAAGAGGTGAGATATATGTAAGGACCAACTAGTCATAACAATGAATATCTAGCACATTTAAAAAGATGAAAGACTGAAAAGTGCATATGAGATTATGATATTACCAATGCGGGCTATGGTAGCAAGGTAGACTGCAGTAGTAATGTTGGATATGAAAACAATGGCATAGCCGTATGAATCATATGACATATCCCGAGCTCCAGCAACAAATGCTCCAAAAACAATTAACGCCACACTGATAAAGTCCTTGGTTTTTAACCAGGAAAATATATTAGACAATGAAGTCTTGCATTGGGATAGGGGTGGTAAGGCAGAACATCATAATAATTAGCATTAGTAACAGCAGCATCAAATTGATGATTACATTCCCGATCTTGATATTAGCTTACTGCGTTGCAGAGAGCTAAATTACATGGAAACATGACAATCAGCTCAATTTCTAAACTACATTTCATAAAAAAACAAACAGAATCTTAGACTCTTGGAAAACAAAAAGGCAGATGAAACAAAGGGTTTTAAAATCTGATCGCATAGTCAAGCAGTTCAGTCAACCTAGTCTTCTAAGTAACAAACAATACAGATGACAAGAAAAAGACAAAGGAACTCAATTAAGTTGAACAAGCTCACACATCAGTTCAGGTTGTTTCAGCAGAGCAGGTAGCAGCATAGATAAATTTATTTCTACTACAGTGACCAGGATGGTCACATAAGGGTTAAATCTTGGTGGGGGCTATTTTTATATAATGTGCAGATCTTTTATACCCCTTTCGATTTTCTAATCAAGGAACTGTCTACCACCCACTTAAAAATAGATTTTTAAATATGCCAATACCTGTCTACCAAGAGTTCCAGACCATTCTACAACCAGCCACAAAGCAGACACCCGGTTTCCAGAGATATTACCTTAAACACGGCACGTCAATGCACAGGAAACACCATGCAGAGTAATGGTGAGTTATTAGATATGACTATTTTACAGGTATTGGCATATTTAAAAATGGCTAACATGCTGTGGTTTTTTCTTTCTTACTATTGTGGGAGACATGAGGGACAGAGGGGAACCATGTTTACGCTTAAACTTTTTGTTTTTTATGTTTTGTATTGTAGGTGGGCTATGAATCCCAACTGCGTGGAGATGAAAGGGAAGCTACAAAGATTCAGGAACTTTGAATGAGTTCCTGGTGAATAGGAGAATTGGATCAAGTGTGTGGTTCCAATAATTTGACCTCTCCTCCTTGACCTCTGTCAGTGTTAATTAGATCGATCTGACGATCGAATACCCTTGATTAACTGCTGAAAAATTAACTGCCGAAAATGATGCCCTGAATAAAACCCTAAGGAACAGGGATGTTTTAAAGGAACAGGGATGTTTTCAAACCCTAAGGTATGTTTCTAGATCATTCTAAATGCTTTTGGGGTCAAAGCATATTCTAGTCATTATGAGAAATTTTAGGATTTTTTGGGTATTTAATGTGTTTTGAGTGATCTCTATATTTTTAGATTTTTGATATTTTAAATGATTTTGAGTGAGTTAAGGGCAAGGGAATTTTGGACATTTAGATTGTCTTTTACGGTTTTTAAGGTATTAAGGTGTTTTAAGCAATTTTTATATTTTAAATTTTTTACGTAATTTTTCATACTTTTTAATGAGTTGAGTATTTTGATCAATTTTGAGTTGGCTTAGGGTTGATTGGGAAGTAGAGGGTTCTAACAGAATTTATCTATGGAGTCATCAAGTCTTTTATTTTTGTCATAGGTCTCAAGGATAGATGAGCATGTAAGTGCATACATATCAAGCGTAGATGAGTGTACACAACTAAGCTCTATTCAATTAAGGGCATTTTAGGACTTGACCTAGCTTAAATGGTGGGACTAAGAGTAGTTTGGTCACCAGGACAGGTTCAAATAAATGGTCATGGACCATGGTCCAGCTCATAAGTCATGAACAATATTCATTAAATAGCATGGACTTATAAATTTGTCCACTAAAGGATATTCCTCAATGGATATCGATTGAGGATACAAAAGGATGATGAACTCACATGAGATCCAATAGGATTAAATCCTTATCCATTAACAGTTCAGTGTCAGATATGCTTCTCTGGGGAGTTAACAAAGGAAAATTCACAGTTAAATCGTATTATTCATTGCTTGAAGGTGATATGCCAAATTATTTGACGCACGAGTATGTTTGGACAGTGAAAGACGCCTCTTAAAGTGAAGGCATTTATGTTGTTGATGTATGAGAGAATAATAACAAAAGTCTACAGAAAAAAAATGGTGCCCAGATGAAAACACATTGTGCGCCTTATGTGGTGTGGACCATGAAGATGTGGATCATCTTATAGTCATTTACCCAGTAAGTCAAGCTATTTTGAGTATTTATGGAAGAATTATGCACTTTCAGCCAAAATTTAGATCTGTTGGGAAATGTGGGTCTTCTTCAGCGTCCAAGAGCAGGCAAGCTTCAACAAGAGACAAAGAACCTCCTTGGTATTCTTTCACACGCAATAAGCTAGAGCATTGGGCGAGGAAGGAATGACTTCATTTTCCGGGAAGTAAAATTTACGTTGAGAACATTTCATTAGAGTGTTATCTTCTTTGTATAATTGGTCTTGCCATATTCTTGGAATGTCATCTGAGATGTGGAACAAGGCATTTGTGCAGTTTTCATGCCTTATTTATGTAGTTTTCTTTTCCAATAAGAATCTCTCCTATCATTTGATTGTACTCCCTCTCTTTATTTTCAATAAAATTGGTGGTACAATCCACATTTTTCCTAAAAAAAAGGATTAAATCATTAGTGTATCACCCACTAAATTCTTAGTGTACCCCTGGAAGCGACACGTTATTCATCGGTGCCCAAGTGTAAAAGGAAGTGAGCAAAGAGCAGTTAGGACATTCCCTGGAAGCAACGCGTTACATCGGCCCCAGGGTATAATGAGAAGTGAGCAAGGGACTGCTAGGGCATTCCTCATAAGCGATATGCCGCAATAGCACCCGGTTGCGGTGTAAAATAAGGGTTCTTGTACATTGGATGAATACGAGTAAAGAAGTTAGTCCATAAGAATAAGAAGAAAATTCGTTTAGCTACATGGAACATAGAAACCCTAACTAGTAAAAGCTTAGAATTAATTAAACTAATGAGAGATAAAAGAGTCAACATAGCTTGTTTACAAGAAATTAAATGGAAGGATTCTAAAGCTAAAGAAATTGAAGATTTCAAACTTTGGTATGTAGGTAAGAATAATAATAGAAATGGTGTAGCAATTATCATAGATAAAGAGTTTAAAGACAATGTGGTAGAAGTTAGAAGGGAGGAAGATAGACTCATATTAGTTAAACTTGTAGTAGGTGAAAAAGTTTTAAATATAATTAGTGCTTATGCACCTCAAGTATGATCAGAAGAGAGTATTAAAAAGAAAAATTGGGAGAATTTTGATAAGATAATTCAAGATATTCCTAATGGTGAAATGACTTTTGTCGGTGGAGATTTAAATGGCCATATAGGAAAGGATAATAGTGGGTATAAGACTGTGCATGGAGGCTTTGGCTTTGGTGATAGAAATGACATGGGTAGGACTATTCTTGACTTTGCTATTGCATATAATAATTGCAAATACTTACTTTAAAAAGAGAGACGAATATTTAATAACTTATAAAAGTAGAACGCATAAAAGTCAAATATATTATTTTCTTATTAAAAAAAATTGATCGATCATTATGTAAAAATTGTAAAGTCATTCCTAGAGAGTCTAGTCCCTCAACATAGGATTTCAATAATGGATGTTTACATCCAAAAGTTGAAGAAAAAGGGTGTAGTGAATAGCTGCCCAAAATTAAATGGTGGAATTTAAAAGGAGAGAATTTAGATGCCTTTAAAAAATATCTATTAATGGAGAATATATGAGATTCTGGGGGAGAAATTAACATAATATAGAATAGAACGGCTACTTGTATAAATAGAATAGCAAAAAAAATCTTAAGTGAAACTAAAGGCAAAGAATTCTTAGAAAAGAGACATGATGGCGGGATAACGAAATTTAAAAATCTATTAACCATAAAAGATAATGCTTTAAAACATGACAAATGAGTAAAATGATCAAACCTTCAAAGATTACAAAATTTCAAAAATAAACACTAAGAAAATAGTTAGTGAAACTAAGTTAAAGACTTTTGAGGAATTGCATCATAAGTTAGGAACCAGAGAGGGTGAAAAAGATATATACAAACTTGTTAAACTAAGAGACAAAAGGACTAAAGATCTTAATCATATTAGATGTATTAAGAACATAGAGAATAGGGTTCTAATGAAGGATTGTGAAATTAAGGAGAGATGGAATACTTAATTTAAAAAATTGTTAAATAGAGATCAATCAGAAGTTATCGTCCTGAAGAAACTAATGAGTTTAGTGGACAAATTAATTATCAGTATATTCGACATATTAGAGTTTCAGATATCGAAGATGTTCTAAGAAGGATGAGAGTGGATAAGGACCTTGGATCAGATGGGATACATATTGAAGTTTGAAACAGTATATGTAGCACATACATTAAGTAGCTTACTGAACTTTTCATAAGATTTTAAAAGAGAGGAGAATGCCGAATGACTGGAGAAGAAGTATTGTGATTCTATTCTTTAAAAATAAAAGAGATATTCAAAATTGCAATAGTGGAATTAAACTTATGAGTCATATCATGAAACTTTGGGAGAGAGTAGTAGAAAAACGTCTTACGCATGTTACTAATGTTTCAGAAAATCAATTTGAATTCATACCTAGTAGGTCTACTACGGAAGCTATTTTCTTACTGAGACAATTAATGAGGAAAGATTTATACATGATTTTTATTGATTTAGAGAAAGCCTACGATCGTATAGTCTAAGGAGCTAATTTGGTGGACTTTAGATAAAAAGGGAGAATCTAAAAAATATATTCATGTGATTAGAGACATGTATGAGAGGGCTTCTACGAGCGTGAGGACTATTGTTGGAAAGACATCTGAGTTTTCTGTTACTATGGGATTACATCAAGGTCAGCATTAAGTCTTTATCTTTTTACTTTAGTTATAGATGAGGCTGCTAAACACTTGCATGGTGACATCTCTTGATGTATGTTATTTGCAAATGATATTGTTCTAATGGATGAAGATATTAAGAGTTTGAATGATAAACTAAAACAATGGAGACCTGCTTTAGAATCTAAAGGCTTTAAGATTACTTAAACTAAGACATAATATATGAAATGTAATTTCAGTAAAAAAGAGATTGACCAGGTAGATTTAATTACTATCGAGGATCAAGTTATTCTTAAAAGTAACAACTTTCGTTATTTAGGATCTATTATTTAAGATAATAGAGAGATCCAGGAAGATGTCACTTGCAGAGTCAAGGCGGGTTGGCTAAAGTGGAGAAGTGCATCTAGAGTCCTTTGTGATCGTCGGGTCTCCTTAAAACTCAAAGGTATGTTCTATAGGACAGCCGTAAGACTTGCTATGTCATATGGTTCCGAGTGTTGGGCTGTGAGAAAGGATCATGTGCAAAAATTGTATATTGCTGAGATGAGAATATTGAGGTGGATGAGTAGTAGAACTAGAAAAGATAAAATTAAGAATGAATATATAGGTAAGGATTTAGGGATAGCTTCCACTAACATAAGCTTAAGGAGAATGGGCTGCGATGGTTTGGTCATGTACATCGTCAACTAAGTTTAGCACCAGTTAGGAGGTGTGATAGAATTAGGGTGGAGGAAGGTAGAACCGTAAAAGACATCAAGGAAAACTTAAGATAAGGTAGTTGGATGTAGTTAGAAAAGATTTGGCATTGCTACGTGCTACTTCTAATTTGGCACTGGATAGATTAAGATGGTGGGATAGGATTCATGTAGCTGACCCCAATTAGTTGTGATAAGACTTTGACGATGATAGTGATGATCACCCACTAAAGAATGATGTAATAATAACAATCCAAGATAAGATGATAGACCTCTCAAAGTCTACTAAACATCCTTTAAGTCATCCTTAACGGATACAAGCAAGATCCCATCTAAGACCCACTAAGTTCCATTAGGATCCATTTAAGATCCAAACTCTAATGGACTTGGATAAGCACATCTAGGATCCATTAAGGACTGTTATCAAAGGTAGCTGGGGCGACTGCCTAGGCAACGAGGTGAGGCAAGGTCATGGTAAGTCGCCTTGCGTCAGCCCATATCGCCTATGCGATCGTGGGAAACACCTGCACTGCCTAAGTACTCGCCTTGGCATGCCTCGCTCACTTGTTGCCTCAAACAGCGCCACCAGCCCATATAACCCGGCCCATTAGGCCTAATATAAATACAATCCCGACGCTTTCGGCCCCTTTAACCCGAACATAACCCTAAGTCCTAACCCTGCAGCAAGCAGCAACCTCGTTACCTCTTGCGACTCCAACGGCAGACAGATGTGGATCCTCTCTCTCTCTCTCTCTCTCTCTCTCTCTCTCTCTCTCTCTCTCTCTCGTGGGACTCCCTCCCTCCACAGGACTCCGACGACTTTGAACAACGTGGCATAGTCTCTCTCTCACCTCGCAAGACTTCGACGACTTCGAACAATCCAGCTAACATGTACTCTCTCTCTCTCTCTCGCCTCGTCGGACTCCAATGGCTTCACCAATCTAGCGTCGTCTTTCTCACAACTCGCAAGATTCCGATGACTTTGTGCAATCCAATATCGTCTCTCTCACTCACGAGACTCACTCAGCTCCAACGAGTTCGTACAACCCTCCTCTACCCTCATTGATTGGTTTGAGGAGGCACCTTTTTTTTTCTTCCTCCATTTTTATGTTTTCTTTTGTCTCTATTTGCCTATCTATGTCCTCTCCCTCGCAGTCCCTTTTGCACACACTCTCTTTGCTCTTTTTTCTTTATTTTTAAATTGATCCCATGTCTTGATGTTCGTAACTACATCTTCTTTGTGTTCAATTTAATATGAATTTTGTAATGGCATCATTTTTATGTTAAATTTGATATGAACTTGGTAGATTTTATACATGAAGTTGGTAAATTTATAGGTATTATTTATGGATTTATGTCATATTTAATGATATTTTGATGTTTCTAATTTTTTATATTTTTTAATAAAAATATTGCCTTAAACGCCTAGGCTATCACCTCATATGACCCAGCCCATTAGGACTGTAAGTACAATCCGGACACTTTTGGCCCCTCTAACCCAACATAACCCTAAGTCCTAACCTTACGGCAAGTGGCAACCTCGTTACCTCTTGTGACTCCAACGGGGAACATATGTGCACTCTCTCTCTCTCTCTCTCGGACTCCCTCCCTCTGCAAGACTCCGATGACTTCGAGTAACCTGGCGTCATCTCTCTCTCACCTCACAAGACTCCGACGACTTCAAACAATCCGGCCAACATGTGCTCTCTCTCTCTCTCTCTCTCTCTCTCTCCTCATCAGACTCAACGGCTTCACCAATCTGGCACCATCTTTCTCACAACGCACATGACTCCAATGACTTTGTGCAATCTGGTATAGTCTCTCTCACTCACAGGACTCACTCGGCTCCAACAAGTTCGCACAACCCTCCTCTACACTCACTGATTGGTTTAAGGAGGCACATTTTGTTTTCCTTCCTCCATTTTTATGTTTTCTTTTACTTCGCTTTCCTTATCTATGTCCTCTCCCTTGCAGTCCCTTTTGCACACTCTCTCTTTGTTCTTTTTCCTCTGTTTTTTTAAATTGACCTCATATCTTGCTGTTCATAACTGCATCTTCTTTGTGTTCAATATAATATGAATTTTGCAATGGCAGCTTTTTTATGTTAAATTTGATATGAACTTGGTAGATTTTATACATGAAGTTGGTAAACTTACAAGTATTATTATGGATTTATGTCATATTTAATGATATTTTGATTTTTATATTTTTTAATAAAAATATTGCCTCAAACGCTTGTCGCCTCATGCCTCTGACTACATAGATTAAGGATCAAAAGAATTATTGGTGTGCCTAATTGTGCTAATCAGTGTGATCATAGTAATCAGGGTAATTTTTGCTTAGATTTATGTGAATATTTGGCACTCTATTGTCAGGGGTCTAACAATGTCATTGGAAACTTCAACGGGAACAACTAAAGGAAGATATGACTTATATTGTATTCAATGTCATTGATGGAGATTTTATCGCAGGACCCTGGAGAGATAGAGATTCTAAAGAGATCTTGGAGATAATTGAAAGAGATGACAAACCATGGTATACCTAACAAGGATCTGTTTAGGATCCACAAACCACAAGTTTCAAAATCACATATATATAACATCAAAGAACAAAAGTCATGATTTTATTGAATATAGCCCTCTTCAATACCATATATTGAAGAACCTTCAAGAAAACCGAAGAGCATGCCAAGAAACCTTATTAGCAAGAAAACATGAAAGATGTTTACAGAGTTGCACTAACACGTTCACTCTTAATCACTCATTTCCATTTTCCCCCTCCAATTTTTTTTAATTTCTCCCTCTTCTCCTCCTTTTTTTTCCTTAAATAGTGGATAGTTCCAGTGTGCGTGTGTGTGTGTGCCTATGAAAGAGAGAGAGTAGACTCATGTTCCAAGAAAAGGAACCTGGCCAATGGGGGTCCACCCCCCACTAGCCACTTTGCTTTTCCTTTCCTCTTACCTTCCCTATTTCCTATCCCGTCTTTCTTTCCTTCCTTTTTTTTTTCTTTTTTTATGTTCATTGACATGTGTTTGCGCGAAGATTTTTCTAACCTTCGTCGGGACCTGACCTAGACATATCTCTCCTATGTCGGATTATTCGGAAATCCATTTTTTTGTTTATCTAGAGGATTTATAGCTCGGTTTTATATTTTATCGGACTATGAGAGCTTGGGATTAGCCCTCAGGGAATCCGGGACTTCGAATCAAGCGAAGATTCGAATATATGACCTCTCTCCACTGACCTCGGTCAGTGTTAATTACGCTGAGCAACTGCTCGGCAACCCTTGATTAACCGTCCGTATCATGCCCTTATAACATGCAACACTACTACTACAGGCAACACATGCATATGAAGATATATTTTAGGTTAAACTCTTGGCCTCACCCAAGTTTAGGATGTGTTTATATGATTTTGGATTGATTCCAAGCTATCTGGATTAATTCCAAGTATATTGGATTGACTCCAAGTATTCTGGATTGATTCCAAATATTTTAAACCCATAGGGGTATTTTTGTAATTATGCCAAGTTGGAGGGTATAGGGAGATTATGGTTATTTAAGTGTATGAAATGAGTTTTAATGATTTAGGAAGGTTTTAAAACCTTAGGAGGTATTTTAGAGTTATTTCAAGTGTGTTTGGATTGTAAGGGTATTTTGGTAATTTTGCCCAAATTTGATTTTTAGACTTAAAGTCTATTTTTATATTTTTCTGAGATTTTTTTATTTATTTTTATCATATTGAGGGTATTTTGGTAATTTTACCCATCTTATTAAGGTTTGGAAGGTATTTTGGACATATGAGATATTTTGATAATTTTAAGAATTTTCTGTGATTTTTACAGATTTTTAACATGTATGAGGGTATTTTTGTAATTTGTATTAAGCTCTAGGGGCATTTTAGTCATTTCAGAATTTTATATATTTTCAGATTTGGTTCTCTGTTTTTTTTTTTACTGGTTTTTACTGAATTTTACTGATTTTTTTATTAATTTTACTGATTTTTATTAATTAATTAGGTATATGAAGGATATTTAAGTTATATTTTGGATTTATGTAATTTCCAAATTTTGTTTTCTGATTTTTACTGTGTGTTACTGATTTTTACAGAATTTTTCTGATTTTTATATTTATTTTATTAATTTTAGATAATTTTTGCAGATTTTATTAATTATTTAAGCATGGAGGTATTTAAGTCATTTTTAACTTAAGTATATTATTTTATGTCTCAATGTTTCATTATTAAGTTTTAATTATGAGTCTAAGATTAGTTATGTATGGGATGAGGCCTCTGTTGTCAAGGCGCTCGCCTAGGCGCCGCCTAGGCGTCGCCTAGGCGCCAAGGCGCTTTCACAAGCACCAAGGCGCTGGGCGCCTTTCCAACATGTGAAAAGGCGCCCAAGGCGCCCGCCAAGGCGCCCAAGGCGCCAAGGCGCCCAGATTTTTGAAATCTGGGTTCTTGCCCCTTTTTTTTATATATATACATATATGTATATATATACACATATAATTATATAAATACATACTAATACATATATATAGACATATTACATACATATATTTAGATTTATATATACAAACATGCATATATATGTATATGTATACATCTAAATATATGTATCATGTATGTAAAATGTGTATATATATATATCTATCTATCTATCTATCTCTCTATATATATATATATACATATTCATATTCCATACATACATTTAGATATATTTGTGTATATATATGTATATATTATGTAATTAGACATTTACACATATTACATACATACATTTATACATAGATATATATGTATGTATGTATATATATGTGTAAATCTAAATGTATATATATATATATATACATATACATATTACATACATACATTTAGATATATTTGTGTATATATATATATATATATATATATATATATATATATCTTAAATTAAAATATTATATGCATATATATATATACAAATATGTATATATATATATATATACATCTATATACATATACATATTACATACATACATTTAAATATATTTGTGTATATATATGTATGTATATATTATATAGTTAGACATATACACATTACATACATACATTTATACATAGATATATATGTATGTATGTATATATATGTGTGTAAATCTAAATGTATATATATATATATATATATGTATCTAAATGTATGTATGTAATATGTGTGTAAATCTAAATGTGTATATATATATATATATATATGTATCTAAATGTATGTATGTAATATGTGTGTACACATATATATATATTATATATATGTATATATATATCATAAATTAAAATATTATATTATGAAGTTAACGCCTAGGCGGGCGCCTAAGCGCTTAGGCGGTTCAGAACCCCGAGCACGCCTTGGTCGCCTTACCGCCTTGACAACTATGGATGAGGCCAATGATATTTTAGAATATTTAATTATAGGTTTTATGTATTTTAATTAGTTATAAAACTAATTATTTTACATATGAAAATATAGTAACATAGTGTTACTTAAATAGTAGATTCATGAACACACATGCACACACATATGCTCAAAGAACAACATGGGCATTTCATTCATCATTTCGGCATAATCCCGTCTTGTAAAACGGTGATTTTACAACATAAATTTGGCAGAACTTCCCCTTAGGAATAAACCTTAGGAAGAGAGCCCTCCAAGAAAATATCGCCTCCAAATCGCAGCAAACCCGGGCAAGAGCGCCGGATTTGGTCTTCAAACTGGCAGAGTTTCCCCTAGGAATTTTTGGGTCAAATGGGCATGGGGCTTCTTCTTACCCCTTGGGGGGTATTTATAGGCTTCAAAGCCTTAACCGGTGGGGGTACCCACCGGGATGCTTGAGGTGGGGGGGTACCCACCGGTTGGCTTGAGGTGGGGGGTACCCACCGGTTGCCTCTTCCTCCTCTCCCTCTCTTTTTTGATTTTTTTAATCACATGGGTGAGAGAGATGGGAGAGAGCATATTAAAAAAGAGAGAGAGAGAGAGAGAGAGAGGGGGGACCCCCACCGGTTCCAACCGGTGGGGGGATGGCCACCGGTTGGGAACCGGTGGGGGGTCTCCCCCACCGGTTTTGGGCAACCGGTGGGGGGGTACTCCCCTCCCCATGCTCCTCTTTTCCCACCTTTTTAGCTCTTAATGAGCTTTGGGCCAGATTTTGGGTTTTGGCCAAGTGTGAAAGGGGTTTAGCCCCTTAATTTCAGACTTTGGCCAAGTGTGAAAGGGGGTTTTAGGATGGGGGTTTAAGAAGGTTTCTGCATGGGATTCTTAACCCATGTGAATGGGGTTAAGATCCCCCATTTAACTCCCCCCTCTTTCTTTGAATTTAAAATGGGAGAGAATGGAGGGATTCTCCTTCCCCCCCCCCCCCCACCGGTTTCCCTCTTGGAACCGGTGGGGGGTGCTTCCCCCTTCTCCCTTTTGCTTTAAAAAAAGGGTTTCAACAAATGCCCCCTACGGGACATGTGCCGGAGGTGAAGACGACGGTGCATGTCCCGTGCCCCATTCGGCTACAAGAATCATCATTTTGCATGCTTGAGGAATTCTCAAATGCGGCATGCCGGTATTGTCTTGATGAATTCCCGTTTCTCGCCTCATGTATTTACGGCTATTGGGGGAAGTCAACCGCTGTCTCATATATGCCATGCGATATATTGCTTTGGCTTGCTGTGCATATGCCCCATCTGAGCTTATCTGGGTCTTGATGACGCTCAATTTTGGTACTTAGACACCTCAAACTATGTCCAGGAAGTCCTGTTTTCATAACTTTTCGACTTTCCAAAAATATTTGAAAGTGTCTACCCCTCTGATTATGGGAATCCTCTTGGCCTTCGCGACTTGGAGGTTCTGCGAGAGTTGATGCCGCTTGAATCTTTCGACGTTTACTTGGATTCTAAGAGATCTCTTGGCCTTCACGACATGGAGACTCCTTAAGAACACACATGCTAGTCATTTAATTCTTCCAGCATTTGCTCTATCTTGGGGTATCAGTACCTTATATTGGCATTTCCAGGAGCTCCGCACGAAGCGTTCTGGACTGGCCTAATATCTGGTTCATAGCAATTTGACTTTGTCCTATGACTTTATTAGGACTTGGTCAATTTTTGCTTTTCGAGACTTTTATTGCAGCCCTCTGGCGCTGATTTTATCTCTCTATCTTTTTGTAGCTTGTTGTCTTTGTCTTCATGGCTCTCATGGGAGTTTCTCCTATGGCAAGGTATGGGGAGGACGATATCCCATCCCTGCTATTTGTCGAGTAACTCTTCGCCAAAGCGAGCCGAGACTAAAACTATCGAGGCAGGCTATGCAACTCGGGTTGCGAAGACCCCTATGCTCCAATATCAGAAGGACATTGTCCTTTCTGGTACCGCGGACGCCCATATCGCCGCTCTGCGTCAGCATGCATATGTTCTTGAGGCTTCACTGGAGGGAGAACTCCCGTTTTGTGGCGACCATCAAACATCGCTTCGACTGATATTCCGGAGATGGAGTCGAATTTCTTCAACAGGATTGAAGTTTTCCATTTGCTGAAGAACTCGGACTACCCTGCGTGTTCGTCTCGAACTCCAACATTGCTCCAGTGTATCGCAAATATTCTCCTGGAGATAAATGCTAAGTTTGAGTGGTACGGACCATTTATTATATGTTGCATGTATTCTCTCTTTCTTACGTAACTAATACTAGCGCCTTTTCAGGTTTTCACCAGTATTAGCCCCCTCTTATTTTTGCATGTGCGCCTTTGCGGGTTTTCACACAGCGGGGTTACCCGATTTTGCCTAAAGTGCCCTTTCGGGTTTTCACCTTAGCTGGGTATAAGACATTTTTACCCTTAACCGACCCCTTTGAGGATGAGATCGATTAAGTCCGTCGGAGTACCTCATTTTTAAGCTCTCTTTTTTTTTCTTTTTTTTTCTTATATATATATATATATATATATATATATATATATATATATATATATATATATATATATATATATATATATATAATACTAGCGCCTTTTCAAGTTTTCGCCAGCATTAGCCCCCTCTTATTTTTGCCTGTGCGCCCTTGCGGGTTTTCACACAGCGGGGTTACCCGATTTTGCCTAAGGTGCCCTTTCGGGTTTTCACCTTAGCTGGGTATAAGACATTTTTACCCTTAACCAACCCCTTTGAGGATGAGATCGATTAAGTCCGTCGGAGCACCTCGTTTTTAAGCCCCATTTTTTTTATTTTTCATTTCATTTTTTTTTTGGTAGGGAATTACGATTTCCCTGAGAACCGCTCAGAAATATATGTAGGGAACTAAGTCTTCCCTGAGGACCGATAAGAAGTATGTGTAGGGAACTGAGTCTTTCCCGAGAACCGCTAAGAAATATCTAGGGGTGTGCATAAAAACCGAAAAACCGAACCGAACCGAACCGAACCGTTCGGTTCGGTTCGGTTTGGAGTCAGGTTCGGTTCGATTCGGTTTCACAAAGTTGTGAAACCGAATCGAACCGAAAAACCGAATAAATCGATTTTTTAAAGTAAATAAGTATTTATATTAACATTATGCATATAAATGTTTTAATATTTTAATATCATATACATATTTATGTATAAATAAGTATTTTTTAAATATAATTTTAATGTTAAATATATATATATATACATTTAATATCAATAAAATATGAAAATTCGGTTTGAACCGAACCGAACCGAAAAATTTCGGTTCGGTTCGGTTCGGTTTCAAATGTCAGTTCGGTTCGGTTCGGGTTGAAGAAATTTCCTCCAAAACCGAACCGAACCGAACCGTGCACACCCCTAGAAATATCTGTAGGGAATTGAGTCTTCCCTGAGAACCGATAAGGAATCATATGTAGGGAACTGAGTCTTCCCTGAGAACCGATAAGAAGTATATGTAGAGAACTAAGTCTTCCCTGAGAACCGATAATGAATTATATGTAGGAAACTGAGTCTTCCCTGAGAACCGATAAGAAGTATATGTAGGGAACTGAGTCTTCCCTGTGAGCCGATAAGAAATTATATGTAGGGAACTGAGTCTTCCCTGAGAACCGATAAGAAGTATATGTAGGGAACTGAGTCTTCCCTGAGAACCGATAAGGAATGTATGTAGGGAACTGAGTCTTTCCTGAGAACCGAAAAGGAATTTATGTAGGGAACTGAGTCTTCCCTGAGAACCGATAAGGAATTATATGTTGGGAACTGAGGCCTCCCTGTGAGCCGAGAAGAAATTATATGTAGGGAATTGAGTCTTCCCTGAGAATCGATAAGGGATTATATGTAAGGTAACTGAGGCCTCCCTGTGAGCCGCTAAGGAATATATGTGGGGAATTGAGTCTTCCCTGAGAACCGATAAGAAATTTTATGTAGGGAACTGAGTCTTCCCTGAGAACCGATAAGAAATTATATGTAGGGAACTGAGTCTTCCCTGAGAACCGATAAGAGATTATATGTAGGGAACTGAGGCCTCCCTGTGAGCCGATAAGAAATATATGTAGGGAACTGAGTCTTCCCTGAGAACCGATAAGGAATTTATGTAGGGAACTGAGGCCTCCCTGTGAGCCGATAAGAAATATATGTAGGGAACTGAGTCTTCCCTGAGAACCGATAAGAAATTATATGTAGTTTTCGAGAAACGGGGGCTCTAGGTAGCCGTGGATTTGGGATACAATGGCTCCCGAAGACCAAATATTTTGAGACACAATGCCCCCCAGAGGCGAATTCCGGGCTTTAATGCCTCCCGTAGGCAAAATATGAACTTTAGGATTCAAAGCCTCCTGCAGGCGAAATATGAATTCTAGGATTTAAAGCCTCCCGTAGGCGAATTCCGGAGTTTAACGCCTCCCATAGGCGAATATGAATTCCGAGATTCAAAGCCTCTCGTAGGCGAAATATGAACTCCGAGATTCAAAGCCTCCCGTAGGCGAAATATGAATTCCGAGATTCAAAGCCTCCCGTAGGCGAAATATGAACTCCGAGATTCAAAGCCTCCCGTAGGCGAATATGAACTCCGAGATTCAAAGCCTCTCGTAGGCGAAATATGAACTCCGAGATTCAAAGCCTCCCGTAGGCGAATATGAATTCCGAGATTCAAAGCCTCCCGTAGGCGAAATATGAATTCTAGGATTTAAAGCCTTCCGTAGGCGAAATATGAATTTCCAGGATATAAAGCCTCCCGTAGGCGAATATGAATTCCGAGATTCAAAGCCTCCCGTAGGCGAAATATGAATTCTAGGATTTAAAGCCTTCCGTAGGCGAAATATGAATTTCCAGGATATAAAGCCTCCCGTAGGCGAATATGAGTTTCCAGGATATAAAGCCTCCTGTAGGCGAATATGAGTTTCCAAGATATAAAGCCTCCTGTAGGCGAATATGAAATATGAATTTCCAGGATATAAAGCCTCCTGTAGGCGAATATGAAATATGAATTTCCAGGATATAAAGCCTCATGTAGGCGAATATGAAATATGAATTTCCAGGATATAATGCCTCCTGTAGGCGAACATGAATTATGAATTTCCAGGATATAATGCCTCCTGTAGGCGAATATGAAATATGAATTTCCAGGATATAAAGCCTCCTGTAGGCGAATATGGATTTCCAGGCCACCAAGGCACACCAATGGGACTAGCGTATACCAGGGGCAATTTTAGGGTATAATGTCCCTTTGGGGCGAATTCGACCGCCTTCAGCACGCCGATGGGACTATAGCATATGGGTATGCCGATGGGACTACATTGCCTCCTCGGGGCGATAGGAAAATTTTCAACCCTTTTATGGGATGCCAGCGGGACTGGCGTATGCTCAGGGAAGACTTTAGGATACAATGCCTCCTTGGGGCAAAGGAATTTTTCAACCCCTTTATGACATGCCGGTGGGACTAGTTTAAGCCAAGGGGAGGATTTAGGATATATTGCCTTCTCAGGGCGAATATGAAAATCTTCAGGGTATAACGCCTCCCCGGGACAGATTCCGGAGTTTAACGCCTTCCACGGGCGAATGCCGGAGTTTAACGCCTTCAGCGGGCGAATGCCGGAGTTTAACGCCTTCCGCGGGCGAATGCCGAAGTTTTAACGCCTTCCGTGGGCGATAGGAAAATTTCAACCCTTTTATGGCAAGCCAGCGGGACTGGCGTATGCTCAGGGAAGACTTTAGGATACAATGCCTCCTTGGGGCAAAGGAATTTTTCAACCCCTTTATGGCATACCGGTAGGACTAGTTTAAGCCAATGGGAGGATTTAGAATATATTGCCTTCTCAGGGCGAATATGAAAATCTTCAGGGTATAACGCCTCCCCGGGGCAGATTTCGGAGTTTAACTCCTTCCGCGAGCGAATGCCGGAGTTTAACGCCTTCCGCGGGCGAATATGGAAATCTTCAGGGTATAACGCCTCCCCGGGGCAGATTCCGGAGTTTAACGCCTTCCGCGGGCGAATGCCGGAGTTTAACGCCTTCCGTGGGCGAATTGTGAATTCTGCATTGCATGATATTTTTGACGGCAAATATTTTCTTTCGAGGTGAATCACCCACAATTATGTGACATCTTTCAACAATATGCCTGTGTATTTGCCTTGGGTATAACAGGAACGGGGATCATCCCCTCAGGTTGTATCGATCAGAAGAGCGAGTTTTCCCACTTCCTTACCGGGTCGGGAGGTCATCGTCATCATCGCCTCGGTCGTAGCCCTTGATGGGACATTATTGTACCACCAGTGTGGTACCAAGGGTTTATTCGTCATTGGCGACTCTGATATCCTCCCTGGGTAGGGATGTGGGAAAACTCGATCTCTACCCTCAACAGGCTGAGAGAGTTCTCCCCCCGTCGGGGAACAAATATGCGGCTTTATGAGCCTATGTATCTGCGCACGAATATTATTGGCTTTTCTTGGCACAAATCACCTTTGCGCGTTGTTCCCCGACGGGTTGCAGGATGATGTTTTTTATTATTATTATTATTATTATTATAAAAAAATAAATATATAATACTAACATCGGCGCTCTTACGAGTTTTCACCGAAGCTAGCCCCTTTTATTTTTGCCTGTGCGCCCTTGCGGGTTTTCACACAGCAGGGTTCACCCATTTTTGCCTGAAGCGCCCTTTCGGGTTTTCACTTCAACTGGGTTTTTAGACCTTTTTGCCCTTGATTGGCCCCTCACAGGAGCGGGACCAATCAAGTCTGTCGGGGCACCTCATTTTTAAGCCCCACACTTTTTTTTTCCTTTTTTTTTTTTTTTGCTCAAGGATCTGCGAATTACACTCAATGTGTAATCGTATGTGGCTGTGGGGGATTCACCAGGTATTTCCCCATGTTTATCTTTCCTTCTTGAATCAGCTTTTCTACTTCATCTTTGAACATAAAGCAACGTTCAATTGGATGGGTGATGAAGCGGTGGTATGGGCAGTAATTGGGTGCATCTACCCGATGTATTTCTTCTTCCCTTTTTGGCTTGGGCAGAATAATTGCTTTTCTGCTCATACATAACTCGAAGAGTTCTTTGGTCTTTTCCTTTGGAAAGGAGTATGGTCTCTTGAGCCTTTTTGCCAGGGATTCAGCATCTTTAAAACTTATCCCTGTTTCTGCACCAGCAACTTGCTTTCCCCGGGAACTTTGCCTAGCTGCAAAGGTGGCCTCGAGAGTATTGTCGTGACTTTCACAACCTTTGCATTTGAGCACCATTCCCTCTCGGTACTGGGCTTCTGGTGATTCATTTAAGTCTATGATAAGTTTGCCCTTATTCTTTAGAGGACGGCTGCATTTTGGTCCTGGCTCCTCAAAGGAGAAGGGCCTATTGATTCTGTCAATTGACATGACTTCTGTCCATTGTCTTACAAGACCTTCCATTACTTAAGTGAGTTCATACTGCTGATGAGAGATTTGTCCCAGACTCACTTGAATCCCCTCCAGTGCTGCCATAATGGACCCCTCGAGAGTGGAAATTGCTGGAGTATGTGATGGATTTATCTTCTGCTCCAATGAGATTTGCTGGTGAGAGAGTTGTATCAGACTCATCTGAATCTTCTCTAATGTTGTCATGATAGACACTTCTGGAGTAGAAGTTGCTGGAACATATGATGTTGCCTCCTGTTCCGGCGAAACTTGCTGATGGGAGAGCTGTGACATATTCATCTGAATCTCCCCCAGTGCCGCCACGATAGACCTTTCTAGAGTGGAAGTCGCTGGAGCGTATGATGGTATTGCCTCATGCTCTGGAGGGGCATCTATATTCTTATTTGTAGGCTCTTCTCCTGAGGAGTTTTCATCCATATGGACGACATTTGCTGTAAATGTTTGTCTGGGCATTCGATGTGGTTGAGGCGGGTCTACCAGGTATTTCCCCATCTCCACGGCCCCTTCTCGGATAAGCATTTCAATTTCCCCTTTGCAGATATAACAATCTTCTATTACATGTCCCAACATACGATGGTACATGCAATAGTTGGGTTCATCTATTTTACCAACTTCTGCTGGTCTTTTTGGTTCGGATAGCATCAAGAGATTGGCCCGCATGCAGACATTAAACAACTCTCTCGTATCCTCCCTTATGAAAGAGTAAGGCATTTTCCTTCTCTCATTAAGGATGGCATATGATCCCCTTCTATTAGATGTTGAGGCATTTGCATTGCTCTTCCCCCCTGTATTTTCTACAGCTGAGGTGAAGTCTATAGCATTGACCTCTTCTGTATCCATATTTTGTTTCTTTGGGACTTTCCCCCCAATGGAGACAACGGTTGGATGGTCTGCATAGAATATTTCGACCTCCGTCACAATGTTATTTAGTTGATCAAAGTTCTTGACATTTGCGCCAATCAGCTTTTCACTTATTTCAGGCTTTAAGCCCCTCTTGCACAATCGTACCGCATCCTCGTGGGTCGGCGGATTGTCGCATTTCATGCAGAGGTTCCGCCATTTTTTGATATAATCGGTGGCGGATTCATTCCTGCCTTGCTTTAGTGTCACCAATTCAGTGATGGTGACCTTTCGTTCTGACACCTTGAAACGGTCGAGGAACTTTTTCTACATTTCCTCCCAACTGTTGATAGAGTTAGGCTTCAACTTTGCATACCATTGGAATGCAATGCCCGTGAGAGAGGTAGAAAAGAACCTCAGAAGATAGCCCTCATCAGTAGCCAGCTCTCCCAAGTCACTCATATAGTGGGCAATATGCTCCTGGGCCGAACCTTCCCCGTCATACCTGATGAATTTGGGACACTTATTGTGATCCGGCGGGAGCTTCTTGAACATATGACGTACTGGAAACGGCACTTTGTATAAGTCGAATGTGCCTATTCCGTCGTCTTGTTCTGCTATTTTGGCTTCAACGATTTGCTCAATAAGATGCTTCTGCAATGCCGTAGCATCATCTGCAGGAGCATGAGATTGTTGAGCATTGGGCTCCACAACTTGATCTTCTTGTATCTCATCAGGGTTGAAGTTGACATCTGCAGCTTGCGGTCTTATCACCGCTGGCATAGGCACTGCCCTTGGAGGTGGTACATTTACTAGGGGGACTTGAGCTACCCTTTGCTGCTCCTCCATCTTTTGTATTAGGCTATGGAGCAAGGTCATGAGTTGTTGATTTTCTTGCCTCATCTCCTCTATAGTCTGAGGTTGTATTTGATCTTGAGGTTGTTCTGGAGTGGCTTCAATATCTGAAGCATTTGCCCCGTCTTCATCAGCTCCTCCAGCAGCATTGCTACTGCCAATTTGGGGTGGCTCTGCCCCCTGACTTCCTCGATTCAGCAAGCGCATAGCCTGCTCCATTTGACGGGTTATGGGCCCGACCCGTTGCATCAGATTGATGACATCATTTGGGTCTTCCGGCTGGGAAGGCTGCCGGTTGGTGATATTGGAGGTGTAGCATGTATAGACCCGTATACTATTCTCTGTCCTTCTGGCAGTTTTCTTCTTTTTGTGAGTCGATCGGACCAATGCGCCCAACCGCTCGAGGACAGATGTCTGTTGCCAGACTTGTTCCTGCGCCTTATAGGCACTCTTTATCTTTTGACCTTGTAAAGAACGAGGCCAGGTAGTTGAGCTGGTTATCTGCCCCTCAGGCTCTACGAGCTGTTGAGGCTGTTGTTCTGCTAGGGTATCCCTAGCCTGGCGAATTTTGCGGGTTTCCTTTTTGGTTACCCACATTTCCTTTATGCGGAGGCTCATATCCTCCGATGGATTGCCCCCAGCCCGAGGCATAAATTTGCCCCCATTCCGAGGCCTGGAGTTATCCCCTGCTCGGGGGGTGGCATTGCCCCCTGCTCGAGACATGACAGGCTCTGGTATAATTATTGGCTCCCGACAAGCAGTGTCCTTTGGAGTCCTTTTCTTCTTTTCGAACGTTGCCCCATCTTGGCAAACCTTCAATAGAACCCCGAACCGATTCTGGACAGGAACTGTCTAGATATGATGGATCTTAGGAATGATGGGTTGCCCGCCATCCAGACGAATATGCAGGTTCCCCACTAATATAGTTTTCCCCGTCCTGGACGGGCTTGCGGTTAGAACCTTCCGCTTTTGCCTCCCGTTGGACGAGGAGGCCGGAGAGATGCTGATGGTATTCACGGCAAGCACTCGCCCATATCGGCTGCCGTTGTTGCATGTTCTGGCGCGAGAAGCGCACCTCTTCTTCTTCTTTTCCGGAGCAAGCTCCGGTGCCGGAACGACCCCCAGAAAGTATGGAGATCCTATCACTGCGGGGAAGTCCCCAAAGCATGTTGGTGTGGTCAGATATCCACACCGTATGTGGGTCGCCACCACAAGTGGGCCATACGTGACCCTTGCCGCCATCGTCGTCTTTTAAGCAGAAACTTGGTCACCTGCATAAGACATGACAAAGTTAGTAGTAGAGTTGTGGTGAGGGCATCACCGGACGGAGAGATGAAGGGAAAGAGTAGTCCCACCGGGCGTGCCATCTCTGTTTGCGCGAAGATTTTTCTAACCTTCGTCGGGACCTGACCTAGACACATCTCTCCTATGTCGGATTATTCGGAAATCCATTTTTTTGTTTATCTAGAGGATTTATAGGTCGGTTTTATATTTTATCGGACTATGAGAGCTTGGGATTAGCCCTCAGGAAATCCGGGACTTCGAATCAAGCGAAGATTCGAATATATGACATCTCTCCACTGACCTCGGTCAGTGTTAATTACGCTGAGCAACTGCTCGGCAACCCTTGATTAACCGTCCGTATCATGCCCTTATAACATGCAACACTACTACTACAGGCAGCACATGCATATGAAGATATATTTTAGGTTAAACTCTTGGCCTCACCCAAGTTTAGGATGTGTTTATATGATTTTGGATTGATTCCAAGCTATCTGGATTAATTCCAAGTATATTGGATTGACTCCAAGTATTCTGGATTGATTCCAAGTATTTTAAACCCATAGAGGTATTTTTGTAATTATGCCAAGTTGGAGGGTATAGGGAGATTATGGTTATTTAAGTGTATGAAATGAGTTTTAATGATTTAGGAAGGTTTTAAAACCTTAGGAGGTATTTTAGAGTTATTTCAAGTGTGTTTGGATTGTAAGGGTATTTTGGTAATTTTGCCCAAATTGGATTTTTAGACTTAAAGTCTATTTTTATATTTTCTGAGATTTTTTTATTTATTTTTATCATATTGAGGGTATTTTGGTAATTTTACCCATCTTATTAAGGTTTGGAAGGTATTTTGGACATATGAGAGATTTTGATATTTTTAAGAATTTTCTGTGATTTTTACAGATTTTTAACATGTATGAGGGTATTTTTGTAATTTGTATTAAGCTCTAGGGGCATTTTAGTCATTTCAGATTTTTATATATTTTCAGATTTGGTTCTCTGTTTTTTTTTTTACTGGTTTTTACTGAATTTTACTGATTTTTTTATTAATTTTACTGATTTTTATTAATTAATTAGGTATATGAAGGATATTTAAGTTATATTTTGGATTTATGTAATTTCCAGATTTTGTTTTCTGATTTTTACTGTGTGTTACTGATTTTTACAGAATTTTTCTGATTTTTATATTTATTTTATTAATTTTAGATAATTTTCGCAGATTTTATTAATTATTTAAGCATAGAGGTATTTAAGTCATTTTTAACTTAAGTATATTATTTTATGTCTCAATGTTTCATTATTAAGTTTTAATTATGAGTCTAAGATTAGTTATGTATGGGATGAGGCCAATGATATTTTAGAATATTTAATTATAGGTTTTATGTATTTTAATTAGTTATAAAACTAATTATTTTACATATGAAAATATAGTAACATAGTGTTACTTAAATAGTAGATCCATGAACACACATGCACACACATATGCTCAAAGAACAACATGGGCATTTCATTCATCATTTCGGCATAATCCCGTCTTGTAAAACGGTGATTTTACAACATAAATTTGGCAGAACTTCCCCTTAGGAATAAACCTTAGGAAGAGAGCCCTCCAAGAAAATATCGCCTCCAAATCGCAGCAAACCCGGGCAAGAGCGCCGGATTTGGTCTTCAAACTGGCAGAGTTTCCCCTAGGAATTTTTGGGCCAAATGGGCATGGAGCTTCTTCTTACCCCTTGGGGGGTATTTATAGGCTTCAAAGCCTTAACCAGTGGGGGTACCCACCGGGATGCTTGAGGTGGGGGGGTACCCACCGGTTGGCTTGAGGTGGGGGGTACCCACCGGTTGCCTCTTCCTCCTCTCCCTCTCTTTTTTGATTTTTTTAATCACATGGGTGAGAGAGATGGGAGAGAGCATATTAAAAGAGAGAGAGAGAGAGAGAGAGAGAGGGGGGACCCCCACCGGTTCCAACCGGTAGGGGGATGGCCACCAGTTGGACCCCCCACCGGTTGGGAACCGGTGGGGGGTCTCCCCCACCGGTTTTGGGCAACCGGTGGGGGGGTTCTCCCCTCCCCATGCTCCTCTTTTCCCACCTTTTTAGCTCTTAATGAGCTTTGGGCCATATTTTGGGTTTTGGCCAAGTGTGAAAGGGGTTTAGCCCCTTAATTTCAAACTTTGGCCAAGTGTGAAAGGGGGTTTTAGGATGGGGGTTTAAGAAGGTTTCTGCATGGGATTCTCAACCCATGTGAATGGGGTTAAGATCCCCCATTTAACTCCCCCCTCTTTCTTTGAATTTAAAATGGGAGAGAATGGAGGGATTCTCCTTCCCCCCCCCCCCCCACCGGTTTCCCTCTTGGAACCGGTGGGGGGTGCTTCCCCCTTCTCCCTTTTGCTTTAAAAAAAGGGTTTCAACAACATGGTAGGGGGTGTGTCTCTCCCTGATGGGAAGGGATCCCACGGATTACTCCCCTTTTTCCCCTCTCTCTCCCTCTCTCTCTCTCTCTCTCTCTCTCTCTCTCTCTCTCACACACACACACACACACACACCCTCTTCTCCTCTTTCCTTCTTCTCTTCTGTCTTTTCTTTTTGTATTCTTGGCTCTGCAGCTGCCCTGTTGTTGTTTGGCTGTTGTGCGTGTTTCCTCCAACTATGTGTTTTATTTTATTTTTCTTCCTTTTTTTTCAACAGTACCAAGTGACACTGGCCAACCCTTTAAAGTATGTCCAAGTAAATCCCAGATGCACATGGAAAACAGTGAACTGAACATCACTAGTAACAGCTTGGGTATCTGGTTTCCCTGCTAGAGTAGAAGACAACAAAAATTAAGGAACCACAAACCTCAAGGACATCCAAACCTAGTTCATGAGAAAAGGAAACCGGTGTCACATCTGATATCTTCCCTATAGTGGTTAAAGCAATAGCCATATCAGAGAAAATCATCGAAAAACATATTTTACCTGCCAAAAACTGGGGGTGAATATTTCTGCCCAGTCAAAAGGTGTTCCATTATCATGGTAAATACAACAGTGGTCCTTCTAAGGGTAGTGTACATGGGAACATTGACACCACGAACTGACTCCATTGAAACAAGCTGTGACCATCATAAAATAGACATTATTCAGATATATATAGATATTCCTCTACATAAAGAAGAAAAAGTGTCAAAATTACATACCATATAAAGTAAATATGCTAACGAAAGAGGAAGTGTATGAAGTAATGTCGGAAGTGGTACAAGACTTGCTGAATGATTATCTGACACTGTCCAAGGTTCACCAAGTGTGAAGGAGATAATTCTCCAGCGTCTCATTACATACAAGATTGAAGTGGAACATACCATCTGCAGCAAGAACAAGGCACTGCCTTAGACAAATGAAAAGGAATAGAGTAAACTTCATCCTGTAAAAAATTCTTAACAAGAAGTATATGATTGGGAAAAAAGAATGGACATCCACTATCTTACAAAGCCAAAAGTGAAGAACTGAAATAGAAATGTATCCATACATATATGTATGAAGAAAAGAAAACACACAGCAGATAAGAAGCAAAAAGAAGAATAAGAAAAATAAAAATCCCTCGATTGAAATCTCGTAAAAGTATCCTGGATTTGGACAGAATAAGTATAATGCTTATAACTTAAAAGTTAGAACTAGTACTTACCATATGAACTTTTACATGAAAGCCCAAATAAAATTTTATTTGCATAATGACTCTTAAAATGATAATGTCCTAATACCCTCCTCATACGAAAAAACAATCACAATTAACTTTGAGTCAAGGTCTGTCACAAAGTACAAGAATATGGATGGAATATTCCAAATGAAATTGCAGGGGTGGAAAAAATATCAGCCAGAAGGCTTTTTTACCCTCCCATTCACTTTCAAATGGTATGTTACCAGTTGTATTTTCTTTTCCCCTTCTAATAGAGTGTCATCCACTGTGCATAAAAAATGCCTCCATCAAGAACATCCACAGTTATTATTTTCTCCCATTTGCTCTTTCTTGTTAGGAAAGTACAACAGGACTTTTCTATGGCACACTCAAATTCTTACCAGAAGCTCCTCCAACCTGCAGTTTTGTATCAATAGGATAATGAGAAGGCCTGGTAGACTAGAACAGATGCAACATCAAGGATCATATATACATCACTCATCCCACTTGACGGGAAACATCATCTTGTTCTTCAAACAATTTTAGTAAAGCTATTTTACAAGCTATCGAAAAAAAGGGTGGTAGAAAAACAAATTACAGAATCCCTGAAAATAGAGACAGCCAGGCCAGGTGAAAGCACTAACTTGGAGATTTCTTTTGGCTGGTCATCCTCTTCAGGCAAAAAGCATGTCCTATGGTTTTATTCTCACTTCATATTGCATCTACTTGCTCTCTTTCTCTTTTTTTTTTGTTGAAAGAAGGTAGAACTGTACCTCCAATTTTATTATGAATAAACAGAGGACATTCAGTTGAAGGGAAGAGGAAAGGTTCCTCTTGCACCCACCACTACAAATAAACAACAAAACTTCTACTACCTGAGACTAAACACTACTGCCAAGTACATTTAATTATTCTATCAGGAATATTAACCAAACAAACCCCACACCACAGCTACTTGCAATTACTTTATACTTTAACTCCTCCTTGCTTTTCCTTCCACAGCTTGTGTAACTGTCCTGCCCGATTAAAATTGACTTGCATGCCGAATAATGTTGCACATTGTACCAACTCTTCATTTGTCCAGTGTGAAAATACATCAGAGGTACTTGTAGCTGTAGCTTCACTGCCTTCATTCGTATGCTGATGAATCTTCTTTTTACATGTCAGCTTTAGATCTTCAGAAGAAGAAGGGATTTGAATTTCCCTCCTTGAACTCTCACATGCCAGCTGGGAGCTATTAATCGAAAAGGTTTCCTTGGTTTGAGGTCTTGTAATTGAATTGCCTATGTGCTGTACATAATCTGCTGGAGATCCTGTAATCTTCGGAGGATATGGAAGAGTTTGAAGATCTCCATCCATCTGTTGGCTTCCCTATCAGCTTCAATTATCTGTGAAGGACAGCATAATCTCCTCCTATACACACGTAAAGCTGGCATGTGACTTAACCTGGGAGATTTACGCAATTCTTCCACGAACTAAGAAGCCAGCTGTTCAATTGCCTCTTTCCAATCTTTTTTTAGAAGGTTTGCCTCTTTCCAATCTTTATCTGCAGAAAGAACATATTTGTCCCTTTCAACTTTATCATCCAAGAGAACTTTGAGATTCCAGTTGTGAATGCTTGTCTGACACAGGATTTGCATCCGAAGAACTAAGCTGCATTTCAGCACTCGTGTTATTCTCCTGAGTTGAGTTGGTGGAAAGAAATTGATTCACGACTAGTTCCTTATTCATATGCTTATTCTGCTCACGAACAACCTTCCCCTTATTTTCTTTGTACACTTTGTAAGATTTTACAACTTCTGAATATGTCCAATTCATCGTGCCACCTGAAGATAAATTGCTATGCGCAATGGATATTTCAAGCAAATAGGAAGAACTGTAAAATTATAGATTTTGGAATATTCTTTCTCTTTTTCCTATTCATCTTTTTACTCTTATTTTTTATATAAATCTCAATTTCAACAAGGCATTAGTTGTTCAAAATCGTGCTTTCATCTTTCAGAGTTGTCTTACTTCCAAGTATTCAGTACAACATGAGCCATATACCATGGCTCAGTTTCTCAGAATGCCTCCTTCAGCGCACAGGAGTTGTGTTCAAACCAGCCCAAGGCTGAAATTGTCAGCGGTGGCTAGCACTCCACATGGGTCTATCCATATCCAGTGGACTGCTGGGCATGCCCATGAAGTTCAGAAAACATAAGTAGTTATTTCAGTTCTGTTTCTGTGAGCATAAATCCATATCAAGCTCATGCTGTCAGAGTGAATTCCATGATCTTGAAACTACAATAGATGGTGATAAGCAACTGATAACTAAAGGTCAAAAAATGCAAATGAGAAAATCTCTTTAAAAGATCTGACAAAAAAAGTTGCTGATTTAGCACAAAAGATAATAGTCTTGCAACTGAGAAAATATGTGGATGGCCATGTTCCAGAAGCCAGTAAAAAGAAGTGGCGTATACCACTCAGTTGATCATAAAGCTATTTTCCATTGTCAGAGCATCAGGCAGCTTGCCTGTCAGGGTTTTAACACAAACCCACATAAATTAAGGCAAGTTGTGAGGGTTTTAACGCAGTCCCATGTAAATTAAGGGCAAGTATATCAGCAATTACAAGAAATAAACAAATTCAGGAAAGGAAAAGGTTACCTGCAAGAGAGTAATAACATTAGCACAAGGGAAGTTATATGAAGAAAGAGCTGCTTTGTTAAACAGCACCAACAACACTGCAAAACACAGGCCAAGATATAAGTCCACAAAGAGCACGCAGAACAATGAAAACAGATGCAGAAATATAAGGAAGCCACATCACGTGATGATGCATAGAAAGAACAATGCAAACATCCATATCACTGATTCTCAAAGTACATTTTAAAGAATCATATTGACTTGCACTGGACAATTCACTTCCAAGATCCCCTCCCAGTCCATTCTCTGATTCTCGACATGCAACAACCATCCAAACTTGGGGTCAAGAAGGCATTCTCCTCTTACACCTTGACATTTTTTTCCTCACAATTTTGATGCCAAAAGCATGTTACATGTAATGTCCAAATGGAAAATACTAATAAACAATAAAGATCTTTTGTATATGCTTGAGAGATCAATAAATCCAAAAGAGAATCACATTCAACCAAATAAACAAATTTTGTCACACTGAAGATTTGTGACAGGAAGTTTTGATTAAAAACAATGCCTCACAAGAAAATGGAAAACAAAAATAGTAACTGAAAAAACTGAAATGGGATTTAAATCAAGAATAAGACTACGAACAAAGAGGTGAAAATAAAATATGCAGAAATAATTAAAATATCACAAGGTGTATATAAAGGTCTTAAAGAATCCAACATCAAATCCAAAAAAGAAGGAAGAAGCTATTTTGCACCCTTGGTAGATGTATTGTCGTGGCCATGGAAAGCAATCTCATCATGAGATTCTCACAATATCTCAGGAGAATCTCAGTTTCAGTGGGCTTTTAAAAATCAAAGCAACGAAACCACCTATAGAAAGAAATCTCGGGCAATCTCACGAGATCCCAGACATTCTCAAGCATTTCTCAAGTAAATTTTACATGTATATATCTATACCATGGTTTGTTGTATCCGATCGGGCTAACTCGTATCTGGGCCCGACCCGATCCACTTGTACGCACCGAGTCAAATCGAATCATGCCGACCCATACTTGCTTAATGGAATGTTTTGAGTTGAGTTTTTCCTATTTGATAAGTAAAATTATACTTTTATATCAATTAATAGGATATATCTCTCTAAAATGTGGCTCAAACTCATTAATTTTAACAAACTCATTGGCTTGACTTATGTGACTCGTGCGAGTCGGACCAAGTCGTCCCGAGTCAAATTGGTATCGTACCATATCTAAGAAAATACGATCCAATACGGATCAGCGATATGGGGAACCCTGATTTATATCATATGTATGACATGTATCATAATGTGTACACACACCAATACACACACACACACACACACACACACATATATATATATATATATATATATATATAACTAAAATCCCCGGGGATGAGATCAACTCTAAGGGCTAATCTGACGAGTTTTCTATTTTTTGACTATCTTTTCAATATTTTTAGACATTAATTTTTTATACCTGCCTAATCGGACGGCTAAGATTGATCATCAAAATCAAACAATGAAAATTAAAGTCCTAGAGATAGGAACAACCCTAAGGGGCCTATTTGAATATTTAGAAATTATTAATGAATTTTATTATTTTTTAAACATGAGGAGAAGAGGATTTTGAGGGGGGCTCATTAAAGTTAGATGAGCCCTAAGGTGTGTGTGTCTATATATATATATATATATACATATGTGTGTGTGTTGTTATCATTATGTGTCTTGAGATTTTACTGAGACCTCTTCTCTTCAATTGACCCCCTACGGTCCCACCCCACTCCCCGCGAGACAAAGCCAAGATCTGAGATGGCGAACCTTGATGATGGCAAATATAAGAGCATCAAAGCCTAAAAAGCATGCCCCACTAGTTTAAAGGCTTTGCTGGTCAACCCAGTCTATTAAAAATATGAAGACATCCTGACAAGGAACATGAGGTTCCATCTCTATTAACCATAATGTTCCTTCTTTTATTTAACCATCAACTACTTCTTGTGCTCAAACATAAGTAACCAATGCCTTAATGGTTTAAAGGCTTTGCAGGTCAACACCAACCTCTTAGAAATATGAAAGCATCCTGACAAAACACATGACATTCCCATCTTTGTTAACCAACGTGCTCCTTTTAATAACCATCAACTGTTGAGTGTGTTAACCTCATACATAAGTATCCACATAGCCCGACAATCTTAGATACAACAACCACTTTTGATTTCAAAATAGAAATTATGCCATAGCCCATGCAGCATGCTACTTTAATTGGGGATCTTTATCCGAGCTGTTTGACATACTGACAACCTTTGTAATCAAACTATGGATGGCAATACCGGTATTGGTACCGATATCGGAGGGTACTAGTACCGATACGTACCTGTATCAGTATCGGCTGTATCGGTCGATACTGGTTTAAAATATTTAAAAAAATTAAAAAATATCAGAAGAAATTAAGAAAAAATTAAAAACAATAATTGGATATGTGTTAAGTATGAAAAAGGTGGATTGAGGCAAAGAAGTACGCAAAACGCATACTAAATGATTATTTTGATACATATTAAACATAAAAAATGTTCTATTAGTGTACTCAACATTTACAAAAAATAAATGTTAATGAAATAAAATGATCCTTACTCATGAAAAACAGAAGTGAGTATACTAATATAAATAATAACCCATAGAACCCTCTGATTCATCCTTCGGTCGTTGTTGTTGATATCCATAATAAGGTTGCAGTATATATTCCCTATATTCACCATAACTAAACAATGATGTAGCCAACTCGTGCATCTCTCTAGATCCCTCTTGGAATATACGCTTATTAATATGCTAGAATTCCAAAATCAGGATGAGAAGAAACATCTTGAGGATAAGAAGATCTTGACCCATAACTACTAATGACTTAATTGAATTAGAAGCATTCATACTCCACTCAATCTTCCTAACTATACATGTCTGCTTCTTGTCGGCCACCTCCATGACCTGACTACTATCTATATTGACCTTGTAAATCATAATCTCCTTGACTTTGACTCTGTCCTCTACCAGTGTCAATGTGCAAGGAGAAACTAGGTGCATACACTTCACTACCAATAGTAGCACTTGTAGCTGCACCAACATCATCACTAGGAGACTGTGTGATATCATCATCATCATCATCATCAAAAATCAACTTCCTCTTAACCTTACTTGATTTATTTTTCTTTGTGAGTTGAGTTGAGTTGAGTTGAGTCTCTTACTGGCTATCCCCTCCTATTATATCCTTTTTCAATCGATCAAATACTCTTTTTTCAGTGGCGTGTCTCACATAAATTTGCTTCATCTCAACAATCGCAAGGTCATCTATGGCAACCATATTAGTCCTCTTAAGTGTAGATATACTTCTTCTCAAGAATGGTGGTGGCCCAACCATTCTATGAGTGACTGACCTACTATCTAATTATGAGTGTTTAACAGGCTCAAGTTCAATATCAGGCGTAAACAAAGTCATAGATTTTCCCTGACTCTTATGTTCATCTGAAGGAGGTGGATCTTTTTCTTGTATTTTTGATATTCTTAATTCTGGATCTCTAGCAACAGCTCCATCTAATACGTTATCTCCCCATTTTGTATAATCATGATCAAAAACTGACTCATCAACAGTTGCTTGCATCTCAACCCAAGTCTACAAAGGATTCTTATAAAATAATTCATCCACATCAATTTGGCCAATAACATCTTATGCCTGTCCTGCAACTCGTTTCTCTCTCAATTATTATCTCAACTGAATGTTTTTTATCCTCAATCTGATGTTAATGGCAGTACACCAGTTTCTCTTATCATTCAGCCTTCAATCAGTTACGAACTTTTGAGTGTATAAGACTGAATGTGCTTCAATTTCTTTCATATTGACTTGCTGATGTAGTCTGACTCAAAACTCTCACTGTAACGAAATGGGTTATGCACCTGTCACTGTTGTACACCATGATCCACCACTCAACTGTTACATCCATAAAACAATATGAATCAATATATGTTCTTATTTCTTATCATTACACATATGACTATAATATAATCACTAAGTATATATGGGTTCACTTTCTCTACGGCAATTTGCACTTACTTCTTATTATCTGTATCGAGCATTAGCCTATACGTCTCTATCTACAAAGATGAAATGAACAATTAATACAATCGACGGAATAATGAAAACATAAGTAATTAACTATATGTTAAAATCATTTCTTGATATAATTGATAAACACTTGTCTTTCTACTTCAATTATACTTCTACCGTCTTCGACAAGCGTACGATCACATTGAGTGTGCCTTGGATCACCTCTCTATTAATATGCACTTGTCAACTGTATATAACTCGAGGATTTAAAAAATAACTTGCATTTAAATTGATGAATTAGTAAATAACAATTTAATAGAATAATGTGTGATTTAACGATACAAGACTTCACTTATCAGCTGCATGCAAGTCGAAGTATAGTGTACATTCCTATCTAATATCAATAATCTCCCCCACTTGATATAATTTTTAGGAAATACTTTCTTGATGTGCATCTTAACAATATTAATTGCCTCGTACAAATATCCCATGTTTTATCATCTTCATCGACCAATTTAAAACCTTTAGGAAGGGTTCCACTAATAAGAGACAAGTATGCATGTTGCTCTAAAATTTTTTGTATCTATAATTTTTTCCATTTCGAAATATTCACATTGAGTATCATAATAGCTATGGTGTATATACTCCAATAAGTCCTTATTATACATAAAACTATTGATCTCATTCCTGAACTTATACAAAGATTCCAAGAAAATGAAATTAGATGCAAATCTTATAGGCCCCGTATGAATAAGATCTCGGCCCCTACTTGCTTATTCTCTGAACATGTTTAAGATCCTAAGATGGTCATAAATGTATTGGACAATTCTTTATGCTCTCTTTACTGCCTTACTTACATCCAGATCCTTGCCAATATCTTCAAGCATCAAGTCCAGACTACGCGCTGCACATAGTATCTAGTAAACGTGCATGAATTTCTCTATAAACTTCTTTCTTGTAACCTTATAACTTGATTCTTTATCAGAGACTATTTGGACAACACTTTTCTCTCTAATTTCCTATACCATACGATATATCAAACTAAACAAATATTTTGAGATTCTTTGCATAGTTTTATGTATCAACAGATTTCATAAAAATTGTCCCTTCCGTAAATAAATTAGAAAATTAATCATGAATTTTTTCGTGGTACCAGTCTAGCCATCGCACATAATTGTGCATCCTCTCACCTTCCATACAACTTTAAAACTTTTAATCTACTGTTAAAGATCATCATATTCTCCATCAAAGTCCACGTCCATATATGTCTCGACGTGTGGAAGCCTTTAACCTATGACCATGATCTCCTATGGCGTTAATCATAAGCTGAAAATAAGGAGACTAAGCAGCATGGGAGGGAACACCTACATGCAAAAATGATTTGCATATGCTCTTAAAAGCATGTCTAACTTTTTGACTCCTCTCAATCCTTGTTTAATTTTTTGTTGACGAGAACTCTACCTTCTAAAAAGATAATTGTCCATATAACCCAATTGATATGTATCATATCTTGTTGCATCATGGGCTATAGAACCCTGACCATATTAAGTTGTGCATGTTCTTGATGGTCCAGAACCTTTCTTTTGGGCTTCATCTTCTGCTAGTTGCTACAAACTCTCTCTTCTAACTGCAGTCATTTCAAGATCTGAATCATCATCACTAAAGTCAACAATATGTCACCCATCTACCTCTCACATAGGAAAATGCCACTGACCCCAGTGTACAGTCCTTTGCCTTTTCTATTTTGTCTACTTGAAATCTTCTCTTGGAGTTCAATCTCCTCTTCATTCTTTTGTTCCCTCTTAGCTTTCCGCCCATGCAACAATGCACGCATCTCGTTGGACACTGGTTGAGGACAAATGGTACACCTCGTGACCTATTTCGAAATCCCTACTAAATGTTCTTTTCCTCTAGTTAATCTACCATCTATCTATATGCCACAATATTTGCATTTCACTCTCCGCCTTGCAGCATCAATCAAGGTGATATGGGCCCACCTTGGGTGTTGTTCTTGCTGTCTCTCACCAGATTGTTGATGTTCAGCCATTATCCTATAACAAGAAAGAAAAAAAGAGGAACAAATATAAGTGTAATTGGCATCATACTCCTGCTTTAAAATACAATGAAGCTTATTTAGACGTCGATTGATGTTTAATTAAGATAATTAGATAAAAGTCCGAATTTTTAACTACTTATTAGGGTTAAAATTAGAGTTTTTTCCCAATTAACTCTCAATCAATGTAATTGACAGCATACTCCTGCTCTAAAATATGTAATGAAGCTTAATTAGGCTTCAGTTGATGTTTAATTAAGATAATTAGATAGAAGTCCAAAGTTTTAACTATTAATTAGGGTCAAAATTAGGATTTTTCCTTAATTAACCATCTATCAACGCAACTGACAGATACTCCTACTTTAAAGTATGTAATAAAGTTTAATTAGACTTCAATTAATGTTTAATTAAGATAATTAGACAAAAGTCTCAATTTTTAACTACTGATTAGGGTCAAAATTAGGATTTTTCTCTAATTAATGTGCAATCAACGCATTTGACAGCAGACTCCTGCTCTAAAGTATGCAATGAAGCTTAATTAGGCTTCAATTGATATTTCATTAAGGTAATTAAACAAAAGTCCTAATTTTTAATCATTAATTAGGGTCAAAATTGGAGATTCTCCTAATATATATATATTGAACCCAATAACTTATCTAGGACCCTGGGCCGGCCCTTTGGATTTTATATCATTAAAAAATTTCAAAATACAAGGGGGGGCATACCACCTTACGCCTAAGGGAGTGCATCAAAAAACCAAAATCCCCCTAACGAACCTAACCCTCATAAACGAAGATGAGGGAGACCAATTTTATCAGAAGTGATCTCCCCTTTGACAATAGTAGGCAAGGAAGAGGAAACATGAAAATTTTGATCAACCTGAGAATCACAAGAGTGGTTGGCCAAGGCATCAACAACTCTATTGCCTTCTCTAAATATGTGACAAAATTGAAGATCCATGCCACTCTTGAGATTGCAAAATTCACTCCACTAGGGGAAAAGGATCTAAGGAACAATAGTTTGAGCAGCATTGATCAAGTTGATGAGGACTAAGCAATCAGATTCCACAATGAGACAAGAGTAACCCTGCTGAACACACATATGAAGGCCAAGAGTGATAGCTCTGAACTCTGCAACAATACTGTAAGTGTGACCAAAGAATTCACAAGCAACTAGAATAACACTACCCTTATCATTTCTAAGGATGGCAGCACCTGCAGAATAACTAGGATTACCTCTACTGCAACCATCAGTGTTGACCTTTAACTTATCTGTAGAGGGAGGACGCCAACTAACAAGCACAGGTAAAGAAGGAGAGAAAGTATCAACTATACCCAAGGATTGCAAGAAAACTCTCTGAGCAACAGAGGAGGAGAACTTTGGATGGTACATAGCGACAATATCCTTCAAGAGGCACATACTCTGGTGCAAGATGTTTTGTTTGCTGCAGTGATTGTCATCGTATTTTGCAGAACACCTAGCTTTCTACAGGAACCAAGCAACAATAGAAGGTATAGTACCCATGATAAAAGAGTAGAGAGAAGTACCTGAGACGAGACCAATGAAAGAGTAATAAATATAAGCAAAAGAATCCATCTAGATGGGGATATGGCAGTTATCTTTGAAAAAGTTCCAACAGTAGGCTGCCCAATCACTACGAACAAGAATATGATTAAGAATTTCAATAGAGGGGGTGGCACAACAAACACATTTAAAAGCTAGAGATATATCAATTCTTTGGATATTGATATTGAAGGACGATCTGTGAGCGAGAGTCCTATAAATGAAGATGGATATTTTCTTTGGGATCTAAAAGCACCAAACTCATTTAAGCATAAAGATAGGAGTAGTGTGATGTCTGACAACATGCCATGCTGATTTTATAATAAACATATCCAATGAGTTAGGTTTCCAGATAATCATGTCATGACCATGAGTGATACAGAGAGAATCAACATAGTCTCTAATAATAGAAGTGATATCCTGAGGCAGAGAAAGAAATAGAGATTGTCCAGAGATGATAAAATCCTTCTGTGAGTGTTACAAATGGCTTCCCATTGATCATCATAAATAAAGTCCCTCAAAGGGCCATGACATGTCCAATCATCATGCCAGAACAACATGTGGCCTTGCCCAACAAGCCAAAAGGAGTTATCAATAATCCAGTGACGTTGTTTGAGGACAGCCTTCCAATTAGAGAACTAGTGGAAGGGCAGGTAGAGATATGGTGACTCTTAAGGTAGGTGTTATTAATGTAATCACCCCAAATCCCTTTCTTAGTATATGCCTTCTAACAAAATTTTACTTTGAGAGCAACCCCAATATCATATAGAGAACGAATACTAAGACCACCTTCAGAAGTAGGCCTAGCTAGATACTTCCAAGCAATCCAATGCCTACGAGCACCTGTAGAAGAAGATCCTCAGAAAAAATCAACAAAAGACCTATCTAAAGAATGGAGAATACTCTTAAGAGGGGTAAGAACAGTAAGTATATGTGTAGGAATAGAAGTAAGCACATGCTTAATAAGAATTAATCTACCACCAAGCGAAAGGAGATTAGTTTTCCAAGAAGCCAACCTTTTTCTTATCTTATCCAGCAAGTTCTGGAAGTAGATAGCCTTAGTTCCACCCTTGAATATAGGGGCATCCATATAAGTGATGGGAAATGACATGTGAGGAATAGAAGTCCTAGCTACAATTTGATTAATTCTCCATGTAGGGGTGTACCCAACAATATAAAAGAAGCTCTTGTTCATATTGATCTTTTGTCCTAAGCATCTCTCATAAATGTTCAAGAAGGCCATGAGCCTACGTAGGGAATTCTGGGAAGCATTAGTAAAAATGATGGTGTCGTCAACAAATAAAAGATGTGAAATAGTAGGCCCTTCGCTGAAAGTGGAGTATAGAGTAATGATGTCTCTTTGAAAAAGATGTTGCAAACCCCTACTTAGATCTTCTTCAGCAAGAATAAAGAGGCTAGGAGCCAGTGGATCTCCTTGCCTGAGGCCACGAGAAGAAGTGAAGTAACCACCACTAGTGCCATTCAGAATAATAGAAAACTAGCAATTGGTAAAAAGGTCCATAATGAGATTGATCCAAGGTGAAGAAAAGCCATATTTGTGAAGAACGTCAAACAAGAAGGACCATTTCAATCTATCATAGGCCTTCATCATGTCTAATTTGAATATAATATTATGACATCTGACTTTCTTAAAGATGTTATGGGTAAGCTCTTGTGCGAGGCAAATGTTATCAACAATACACAGGCTCCTTGGAGGGGGGATATAAGAGTAGGCAATAAAATGGATAAATGCTTGCATATGATAAGAGACATGATCTTATAACTGAAATTGCATAAGCTAATTGGTCTGAAGTCCTTCAGATTATTTATGGGGTCACTTTTAGGGATAAGGACAAGGTGTGTGGAGGTGGGTTCTCCTAATTAACTCTCAATCAACACAATTGACAGCATTCTGACTTTAAAGTATGTAATGAAGCTTAATTAGACTTCAATTGATGTTTAATTAAGACAATTTGATAAAAATCTTAATTTTTAACCGCTAATTAAAGTCAAAATTGAGATTTTTTTTTTCTGATTAACCCTCAATCAATGCAATTGACAGCATACTCATATTTTAAAGTATGAAAGTTTAATTAGGCTTCAATTGATGTTTAATTGAAGTAATTGGACAAAAATCTCAATTTTTAACTGTTAATTAAGGTCGAAATTGGGGGTTATGTCTATTTTGCTAAGAAGAAAAATGTAAAACAATCTAATAACATTTAAGAACTCAAAAATAATAAAAATGTTTAAAAAATTAAAATATACCTTCTTCTTTTTCTTTTTTTTTCTTCAACTCAAAACCTCTTCAGTGATGACGGCAGCGTGCTGCAGCGGCGGTAGGCGGCGGTGGCAGCAAGCTTCTCCTCCTTCCCCTCCCTAAGTTCCCCTCCCCCCCCCCCACAGCTCCTCCCTCTCACAGATTTGCCCAATTTTGGGCACATCAGTTGTTACCAGTCCAATACGCCCGAAACTGGGCCGGTACCGACCGGTACAAGATTTTTTTAATATTTTTTTTTTTTTATCCCATATCAGTACCGGTCCCGACCGACACCGACCATGCATCAAACCCAAATACCCCATTTGGCAACGGAATAAGTGGGTATAATCATCCAACATTGGACATTGGGTGCTAGAAACAATTTCCTATCCTGAATACTTGAGGGTCAAAACATCCAGTCAAAGGGAGAAACAATAGGGCAATTTCCATTCCAGCTTTCCCCTTGATAGAAGAAGATACGTTTTGTGCAAAACAAAAATTTGACATAAGACAAAAGTAGCCATCGCTGTGGTCGAACATTCTTCCGCACATTTACCCGGCTGACAAATCGGGTCAAAATTAACTGGACAAATATTAAAGAAAACAATAGCAGAAAATACATCCACCCTAGTCAAGACAGACTCCAATTCACGAACTCCTCATCAGCTCCTCCCTGAAAACTAGGACACACACGCACGCAGATCCCTACAGGGGTCAGTTCTTTTGCAAATCATACCACACACACACACACACACACAGAGAGATCCCTACAAGGGTCGGTGCTTTTGCAAATTCATACCATTATCCTATTTTAGGCAACCTTAAGTGTGGAAAATCTGAAAAATCGCACAACATCAAGATAGCACCCTAGAGCGAAAGAAAAGCACAACCCGCAGAAAGAAATATCCACCACACGAGCAGGAGAAATCTACAGAGTCCAACCCCGACCTGCGCAGGACATGTAGGAGAGGGCGGCGACGGCCCCGCGCCTGGTCATCCCGGAGCCCTTGAAGAGGCTCTCGTCCCCGGCGCCCACCCTCGGCGGGGGATCCGACAGCGGCAGCAGCACGTGCTTCGCCCCCGCCGCCATGGGCCGATCTGCGGTGGCGGGACGCCGTCCTCGATCAAATCCCTGCGTGACAACCCAGAAAGATCGCGGGAAGATGGCAATCCGGCATCAAATCTTTGGCAGGAAGAGAAGCAGATGATCGGAGTGGGAGTTGCGCAATCGTACCAGGCAGAATTCGTGGGGAAATTGTTGCGATGCGGAGGAGAACTGAACAATGCGTAGAGACACAGAGAGAGAGAGAGGGGGAGATGGGGGAAGAGAAGGGAAGCAGCGAGGAGGGAGATGGGGTTTGAAAAGTCGTGGACTTGTGAAGAGAGTTTAGAGAGAGAAGGGGGAGGAGCTGCTCCTTCTACCGTCGATGATGATGATGCGGCGGCCGGGTCAAGTACGCGGGCAAAAATGGGCAACGGCGCGCCCAGGTCGCTGATGCTAGCTCGAAAACCGGTCCACGCCATATGATCAGAAAGAGAAAAAAAAAAAAAAAAAAAATCCACGCCCGTCAGCCAGGTAGGGAAGGTTATTCCACACGCTTGAGATTCACATTTTACATGTGAGTGAGTAATTAAAAATTTCTTTTTTTTCGAGTGCTGACTGAAATAGGCTGTTTGATAAACAAATGACATGTTCACTATTTTACTACCTTATTTGATGATAATAATTGACAAAGATGATATATTATCTTTGTGATATCTATACTATACTAATAAAATAGAGTTCCTAGTCCAATTGACGTAGCACTTTGATATTCTTTCCCATTAAAAAAAAATGTAAACAATTCTTAAGAAAACTATGTGAGCAATTGGATTTAACTTGATCATTAATGATGGCCATAACTCTCTCTCTCTCTCCAAACAACTATTATAACTACTCCCGTCACATTCTTCCACATTTAATTCTCTCTCTCTCTCTACCCGACACCTCTTTATTCCCGCACATTTAACTCTTCTCTCTCTCTCTTTACTCCACGTTTGTCTTTGATTTTAAGATTAGGACGATATTCATGTTTTAATTTTGCATCATTTGTAAAAGAATTATACTACTGTTTTAATATTTGAATTTGTGTTAAAAATGCTTACGTGATATATTTTGTGATCATTAACAATTTTTTTCATAGATGTGATGCACCATATTTGTTTCATAATTACTTTCTTATAATTAACAAAAATATAAAATATTTGTTTCAAAATCTCATGCTTAGTGTTAAGTGACCATTAACTCTCCGTTACTCATTTGACCAATGCTATTAAAATATAATGTTTAGATTACCGAAAAAGTATGATTTTCTATTACAATTGCAAATAAGAAACTAATTAATGTTTATTTTTCAAATTCACTAATAATATCAAACTCATATAAAAGAAACATATTTTAAGATATCTAATTCTTTTTATTATAAAAATAATCATTATGCAATAAAAAGAGCATGTTGCTAACTTGAAAATAATGTAATAAATTACCAAAGGCCTATGCATTCTGCCCATTGACTCCTCTATTCTATCAAATATTATCGAAAATTTAAAATGAGCAAGAGCCATTGTTAAATATGCTAAGAATTTTTTTTTTATATGTACATTCACACGTGTTTAAAAGGAAGAGGAAGTTGCACTCTCACTGTGACGTTCGGGTATTACCCAGACTTGAAAATATAGTTTCGTAATATTTTAATATCCTAACAATTAGAATGTATTTATGTAGTTTCTAAAAAATGGTAATTTTACATAATTGATGTGGCATTGTCTAATTCATGCATTAGTGAATTTATTTTCTAATTTTTTTAAATACTTCCAAAAATGTCATTCTAAGTATAATTCCTGGATTAGTGAATCTTGCATGGTCTCTTCGATAATTTATAGTTTAATTTGACATGATTATCTTTCTTATTTTACATTGCTATATTTGTTACTCTATCTCTTATGAGTGCATCCTCAGTATTTACATTGTCACCGTTCATCCTGGGAACTGAATTTGTTCATCATTAGATGAGGTCTATTACACTAACACGTGGGCAATATTAAAGATCAAGGGTATGTGCGTGTGTGTCTTGGTATTACCAACGCTAACAACTACTTCACGTTATTTACAACTTTTATCAATATTCTTGCATATAAGATTAAGAGTTACAGAAGTTTTTGCATAAACAATTTTCATGTAGTATCCATTAAAGTATGCCTGATTATCTTGCATGTGCTATCAATTAAGTATAATATATTTTTTATTCATATATTTTAAAATATTATTTATATTTTAATTTTTAAAACTTTCTCTCAAATTTTATAATATATTAAAATTTTATATATTTTTTAAATAATATTATATATATATATTCTATCTATCTCTCTGTATGTGTCTTGGTATTACCAGTACCAGTAACGGCTTCATATTATTTACAAGAGCTTTTATTAATATTCTGGCATGTAAAATCAAGAGTTATAGAAGCTTTTGTAAAAATAATTTTCATGTAGTACTGTTTAAAGTATCGTTGATTATCTTGCAGGTGTTACCCATTAAATATAACATATTTAATGTTCATATATTTTGAAATATTATTTCGATTTTAGTTTTCAAAATTTTATCGCAAATTTCATAATATATTAAAATTATATATACTTTATTAAATAACATTTAATGTTAATATTTACTAATAATATTTAATTTTATAGATATGAATGGTCTTGAAAAAATTGTATTTATGGTTGAACTATATCAAATTGAAAAATTTACTGAACAGTGTTTTTGAGGTTAATTGTCTTATTGAGGTGATTTAAAAATACTAATATGACAAAGTAATAAAATTAATACTATTACGCTTGGATTAATATAGATGTTAAGTTTTTTATTAAGATGAATTTATTTGAATCAATATGATATTTTATCTTAAAATTAAGTTTAATATTTTTAAAATAATTTCAAATAAATGTCGTGCATCGCACGAGTTTAAAACTAGTATATATATATATATATATATATATATATTTATGTATGTATAAGTGACTCGATGGCCCAAGTATTTATAGTATATTCCAAATGGAAGAGGTTCGAATCTTAAGAATCACACCATTGAGAATAATTCTATCTTGAATGTAGACTTTTCGCCTAATTAAGTAATGATTCAAAACCGATTCCACCACCGAAGAAAATAATCTTACGGATCACACTCAAATATAAAGGGTGCAAACACTTACTGAGAATTAAACCAGTGACCTCTCTAAATAGAGTGACCTCCCTAAATAGAGAGGTCATGATATACGAACTGAGCCAGGTAACTTTGGCTATATCATTATACATGTATTAATATATACATATATTGAAATAGACTATTTGATAATTACGAAGATAACATCCAAGCAAATGACATGTTCATTGTTTTATGCGCTTACTTGGTGATAACGGTTCACAAAGATGAACATACTAACTTTATTTAATACATTAAGATATATTTTATAAAAATAAGCTTATTAAGATAATATATATGCACATAAAATAGGTATGCATATGATGTAATTGAGATACTAAGTAAATAGAATATAAAAAAAATATAAAATATTAAAAAATAATATTCATAATTTACATGTGTCGGTCTCTCCTCATTTCAAATGTGTCGGTACCTTGGAGTTACTGGGGCCGCCAGGAGGGGATCCTTATCTATGGTGCTCGGAGGAGAACACCGATTTTTGACGCAGCCAAGGGGCTCACAGATCAAACCGAACGAGGCATGTCCAGCTCGGTGGACAGGCCGAGCCAGAGATGATTGGGACGTCCTATGTAGCAAGCAAATCACATCAGTTCCCTGGGTTAAGTTCTCAAGGAGGCCCTTCGACGCTCAAGTCAACAAAAGATAGGTGACAAGAAGTTATGGACTTGGAAGAAGAATATTCCACTTATCTTGATTGGACAATATCGACTTACCTTTATGGAAGGGAGGTAGATGAGACTTCTTCAAGCCACCAATATGGCAACCATGTTGACCGATGTCCTGGGACTGCGTTGGCTAATAGGTCGAGCCCAACTCAGCAAGAAACCTCCTTATCAACTTTAAAAAGTAAGAAGCAACTTGAGGAGGTGGATGGAAGAAAAGTCTTCAAGGAGTCTAAAAGTAGCAAATGTCTTCATGGCTTAATCAGTTTTTAACAGATATGTCAATTGAGATAACTTAAACATTAAGATGGTAACTGATAAGGATGAGATCTTCTATCCGGATCTCGGTAATGTAAAACAAAGAGGTCATAATGGGTCTTGAGAAGGCTCGGAGGTCCCACTCTGATGCTTAAGTCAGAAGGAATACGAAAAGTTGAATAGTGGTCTATAAAATGGGTTAAGTTTAGAATGAAACTTTTGGACTAATTTATAACGTTACCTAAGAGCAGAATGATTACGTTTCTTCATGTGGGACTAATCATGTGTATAAGTGTCGGCCTCATATTGGCTCTCATACTGTTACTGGCAGGTCTGGATCTAGACCATCCATGTCACCTACCTTATAAGGACCTGGATATGATTCCGAGGTTAGATGTGATTTCCCCAACGATAACTATTCATTTAGTAGTAGTTAAGAGCTAAAATGTTCTTAAATAGGTATTGTCTGAATGCTTAATAGATAATACTCTATTTAGGAATTATTCAAAAGTGTTTAAAACGTCTATAAAGAAATTTCTAATTATTAGAAACCCTAACTGTAAGGATCTTCCATCTGCGGATCGACGATGTAGCAGAAGCAAAACCGATAATTTAAATTCGATCCCGGTCCATTTCGATGATCAAAACTAAGAACAACGGTAAACGGATTTCACCTTACACGGATTCAAATCCGCAACCGCTTGGTTCTCATGGAGCAACACCGCGAGCCATGCAATCCAGCAGTATCCACGTGATTTTCCTGTTGCAGTATAGTCCTTACTCTCTCGTCGGCGTTAGCACGCTCGCCGGTTGTTTTACATCGTGTCGGTGCCCGCGGCATGTAGACGGCGGATTCTCGGTAAACGTGAAGTTGAAGCGGTGGAGAAGAACCGGGGTCCGGGCAGCGGCTTGGACATACAGAGGAGAGAGGAAAGAGAGAGGGGGCGGCCTACTCTGTAGCTTGGCCCATGGTTCTCTTATGGCTATATTTTGTATTAACTGTCTGAAACTTTTCACAAAAGTCTCCAGTTAATATAAAACCCACTTAAATGTCCCGAACTGAGAATCTATTTGCGTGTGACCCTCTAAGCCCAAGTACTAGTCCGATTAATGGCCCACTTAGCCAAGTAACACTTTACTGACTCACTTAATTAAGTTAATATCTCATATTAACTAATTACTATATCTGAATTAATGTCGCACACATTAGTCGGCTAGGCCTACGATCACGTTGGGTGCCAAGAAAAACTATGTGAACCCGGAAGGTAATGGGATTCAACAACCCACTCAAGGAACCTTTCCGTCGGCAGTTACCGCGTGGATATAATCCTTCATTTATGCAATGCTCTCGAGTCAACTCAGGATATGGTAAACTGTCAAACCTTAACTGGATGACTTACTTGGATCGGATGTTGCCATATAATATCGAAAGACTCTTTTCCTGATATTATTGTCTGCTCTGAGTAGGGACTCCTGCGCATACTTCCTAGAGCAATCTCTCTTTGAATACCGAGAGCAAATGATCCTATGTTGAACACTCAATTCCCTTCGAAGGTATTCCGCTGTATCTAATCTTTGGCTATTTGGAATCCCGTGTTTAAAGATCCGTAAACCAAAGTCAAAACATAGAAGTCTAACGACAAGGTGTCCTTGGTGTTTCGGGTCTGAAGACCATCCACACAACAACGACAATTGAATCAAACTGGTTGACAGTTAAATACATTACCATCCAACAATTCAATCGGATCAATTCAGCGAACTCGTTCTCCAATGAGCACCTACATATTTGTCTTAGTGTCTCCACACAAGTGACTATGAGATCAGTCACCCTCATCATATGAGCAAAAGTAATATGCACTGGTCTAACTGGATGTCTGATGTCCTTCTTAGACATCATCCGACTAGGAACAATTAAGAATATGTATTTATAAGTAATCAGTCTCATTAATATGATCTCATCATAATCTTATCATTTTTGCACACATTCACGGACTTCATTATGAAACAATAAGAATATGAATTATATATAACGAAATAATGCCAATTAATTAATCAATGAACGAGGTTATACACTGTATGATTGGCTTGTAGGCCACCTAAGACTAACACTAATTACATTATAGACATTTCAAAATGAGAAAAACCTCTTCACATTTTAAGCGTTCAAAATCACAATAGAAGGGTAGAGAGAGAAAGGGTTAATGATTTCTCTCTCTTTGTTCTAGACAAAAGTTGAATGCCTCGAGGGGGAAGTAGTAGATTTTGAAAGAAAAAGTCAACCAAATTCACAACGTAAGGCAAAATATGATAGAATATGCACAACAAAAATGCAAGGATTCAAGCAATGGGAGATCAACCTAAATCTGATCATGCTATGTTCTATAGTCTAAGAGTGAAAAATCTTACAAAGCGACATCTTTAGGTTTTTTTATGCCAATGCAAAACCTTGCCGTAGTTGGGGATTGTCCTCGTAGGATCATCGTAGAATAGGTACTCAGTAGGTTTCCCTCCTCTTTTTTGTTCTTCCTTCAGTAGCCTAGCGATGGGGACTTGGCTCCTCATATATAAGTAGCAAGAAGGGGACCTACCTAATGAGGGATGAAGTTGATCATCTCCCCATCAGAGATCTTAATCTACTCATCTCCTGAAACATGTGTAATGCACTCGTAGATGGAGTCCAACCATTACATCTAGCAGAGAGATTTTAATAAAATTCAAAAGGTTGAAAAATCAAAACAAAAATTGCATTATGGGCCACCTTAAGTCGAACTGGGCTAAGCCCAAGTTATAACATTCTCCTACTTATCCCAAGATGCATATAATCTCCACTGGAATATTAATTTAAAGAAAATAAAAGAAAATTATGTATGCACACGCTTCAAAAATATAGTTGGACTTTATCTTCCATCATAACTTTATTTCTTGAATTCAGTAAAACATAAAGACAAGAGCTATGGCGGTCACGTTTACATTTATAATGATTTCTTCCCTAATCACTCTCCTACTATTTTCACTTTGATTCAAGAATCTTTATGTGATTATATATACATCAACTATATGAATAAACAATAATCTTTGTGTCTATTCCTTAGTCCAGTAGGTAGACAAGAAGAGGATACATGACTAACAGTAAATCACAAGGAATCCATCACTCCGTATTAGTATACAAATTGGTTATCTTTACATGCCCTTGATACAACCTAGGTGTTGTTAGTCTTAGGTGGTCTACATGCAAATTAGACAGTACATAATCTCGTTCATTTATTAACAAAATGGCATTATTTCATTATGTGTAATTAGTTTTATTATCATTTCATAATGAAGTCCGTGAAAATGTGTAATAGTGATCATATTATGATGGGATCATACTAATGAGACTGATCACTTATACACACATATTCTTAGTTGTTCCTAGTCGGAGGATATCTAAGAAGGACATCAGACATCTTGTTAGACTAGTACATATTATTTCTACTCATGTGATAAGGGCGACTGATCTCATGGTCACTTGTGTGGAGATACTAAGGCGAATCTGTAGGTGCTCATTGGAGAATGAGTCCAGTGAATTGATTCCAATGAACCGTTGGATGGTAAGTATCTAATGTTAACCAGCTTAATTCAATTGTCGTAGTTGCACGAATGGTCCTCGGACTTGAGAAACCAAGGACACCTTGTCCTTGGACTTCTATGCTTTGACCTTGGTTTACATATCTCTAAACACAGGATTCCAAACAGCCAAGAGTCAGGTACAATGGAATACCATTGAAGGGAATTGAGTGTTCAATATGGGATCATTCGCTCTCGGTATTCAGAGAGAGAATGCAATAGGAAGGATGCGCAGAAGTCCCTAGCCAGGACATACAATAATATTGGGAAAAGAGTTTTCCGATATTATACGACAACATCCAATCTAAGTTAGGGTTTGAAAGTTCACCATACCCTGAGTTGACTCGAGAGTATTGTGTGAATGAAAGATTATATCCATGCAGTAATTGTCGATGGAAAGGTTCCAAGAGTGGATTGCTTAACCCCAATACCTTTCGGGTTCACGCGGTATTGCTTGGAACCTAACGTGATCGAAAGCACGGCCGAATTACATGTGCGATATTAATTCAGTTAATTAATTAGTTAATATGCGATATTAGTTCATTAATTAAGTTAGTAAAGAGCTACTAGACTTAGTGGGCCATTAATTGGACTGGTAGTTAGGCCTAGAGGGTCACATGCAAAATATTCTCGCGCAACGGGTTGAAAATCGAATTAATATTAAGTCAGGAGTTTTTTTTTAAAATCCCAAGATGACTTAATATAAATATTCGCTATCAGGGCTGCCCTAGCTAGGCATAACTATGCAGCCTTGGTCGTCCTCTCTCTCTCTCTCTCTCTCTCTCTCTAGTGCCAGGAGGGGCGCTCCCTTCGGTGCTCTGTCCCGCCTTTGTCTCCGACTCCCGATCGTCGGGACTTCATCCACATGCCGCATAGATCGTTGCAGAGAACGACGGCATCTGCGAGCGCTGCTGCGAGCGAGGAACCGAGGGAGATCCATCGTGAGGAGGATCGTGTGGATACTGTTGGAGGGCGGACGTCTGCACAGCTGGTGACATCACTCTATAGAACCGATCGATTGTGGATTCGAATCCACGCAAAGTGATGGCTGAATACCGTTTATTTGATTTTACTCTTCGAAATGGATCGGGATCACTGTAGAATAATTTTTATTTGTTTTTGCTGTGTCCGCAATCTTGTCGCCGAGATCCTTATAGGTGATAGCCCCTTAGTCATTGGATCTGCAATCATCTTTTCTATGGCAATGTGATCAACAAATATATAGCACATCTAGATCCTATCCTTATCAGCATAGTATTTGATATCTATGTGTTTTGACCTTTTAGATGTCTTCCTATGGGTTGCAAATTGTGCTGCTGATTGGTTATTATAATACATCTTCAATAGCCGAGATATACAGTCAACTACCCAAAGATCAGAAATGAAGATTCTGAGTCATATGGCATGTGATGTAGCATTATAGCATGCAATATACTCTGCTTGCATAGTGGAGGATGAAGGGAGCCCATGTTTAACACTATAAGGAAATGAAGGTTTAATACATAGTCGAAATTACAATTTTCAAAGATGATTTCCTTACCCCGGATCGGTTCAGATCTGATAAAACACATAAGAACAAGAGAAAAGATCGTAACTTTTCACCTTGTGGGGATTTTGCGTCTCCCACGCTCGATGTAGAAAGTTCCTCTGATCGCAAAAGCCACGCGAACGTCTGGCCTCTAGTGGTATCACACGAACAAATCGAAGACGGGATCTTCACCTCGTTGTCGATTATATCTCTATCGACGGGGAGAGAGGAAACTGCCTCGAGGGGCAGCCAGAGAGAGAGAGAGAGAGGAGAAAGGGGGAGGTGGCTAAGGTTCTGGTGCTTGGCCCAGGGTTTCCCCGAAGCCTCATATTTATAGAAAACTAACTTTTCTATTTTATCCACAAAAATCCTATTTTTGTGTTTATGTCACTATCTTTAATCTGCTCTTTTGTGTGTGACCCTCTAGACCCAATATCAAGCTAACAGTGAGCCCATTAAATATTAAATCTTTTTTAATATTTGTTATTGTATAATTCAATATCACTTATTTAATTATCTGATAATCAAATAATATGATAATTATCAATTAACTCTTAACTGAATCATAGCTCACAGATCATGGTTGGCACCATGCAACGCGCCATGACCCCTAGACAATCCAATTGGAGCCTTTCAGTCCATAGTTACCATGCAACTATAATCCTTTCACTCATGCAATATCCTTGATCACTTTCAAAGTACGGTTGTACTGTTAATGTAGTGACCCAGGTTTCGGGTTCTGTATTCGGGTCGGGTTCGGGCCGGATCCCCTGGTTTGGACTCTGGAGGGGTCTTGAGATTGCAGACTGAATGGCGTCAACAGTGCTCGACGCCTTTCAAAGGGCGTCAGGGTGTGTGGACGCCATTTAGGGTCTGTTGGTTGTTCGCCACGTGGGCGGGTTTCGGGCCGCGAGAGTACGGCCCCTGTCAGATTTGTCTGAACGGCGTCCACCTCGGTCGACGCGTTTCAGACTGCGACACCTGCGGTGTCAGGGTTCGGCGCCAGAGCGTTGTCAGTACGGCCGGTCACATCGTCTGAACGGCGTCCACGGTGGGTGACGCGTTTCAGAGCTGTGTCAGTACGGCCGTCCTATCAGACTGATAGGCGTCTGCCTCGATCGACGCGTTTTAGCGGGATTCTGGTTGACCCCGCGAGGCTCCCCTTCTTTCCCTCATTTCTCACCCTCACACTCTCTCTCCTCACTCCCCTCCGCCTCTCCGGCGATCTTCCTCCCCTCCTTTCCTCTTCTTCCTCTTCCAACTACTCCATAGCTTCCCTACCTCTCACCTCTACCTCCACCACTTCCTTCGCGGTGTTCCACTCTCCGGACGGCGGCCGACGTCCCGGCGGAGTGGCGGCGTCCCCGAAGGTACCGGCGGCGGCGTGGGGCGAGCGGGTCGGCGGCGAGGAGCTTGGCGGAGTTCGAGAACCGGTAGGGGGACGAAACCTTGCATGTGTGCTCGTTGCTTTCAGCGTAATGTGGTGTGTGTGGGGCTAGATTGAGCATGTTTAAGGGATTTCCTTGTGGGTTTTGGCGTGCTTGAGATCGTGGATTCGTCGTATACATATGGTGGTTGTGTTCCTCCTTATCTTCTCCTTGTTTTTGGGTCTTTGGGGTGTTTGGGGTTCAAGGGAGTAGCCCTCGGTTCGAACCAGGGAACCTGGTTCCTGGCGCTGAAAAGCGTCGTACCTGCTCGACGCCTTTTAGAAGGACGTCGGGTCAGCACGACGCGTTTCAGGGCAGGAACTCCCCACTGTTCGAGGGGATCTGAGGCTAAATGACGTCATGGGTGGTCGACGCCTTTCAGAAGGACGTCGAGCCACCATGACGCCATTTAGGCAGGATTTGCCCCGTTTAAGGGTTCTGTAAATCTGGATTTCTGGATTGAATGGCGTCGAGTCACCCAGACGCGTTTTAAATGGCGGCTTCACTGGTGGACGCGTTTTAAGGATAAATCGAGCTTTTAATAAACCTGTCTATGGGTCTTGAATGGCGTCGACCTCGGTCGACGCGATTCAAGACAGGATTGCCCAAATCTGTTATATTCATGCACGTTTCACGTTGGGTTAGTTCTAATGCATGCTGTGGGCTGTATATTGCTGGTGTATAGTACGTGTTTCACTGTGGGACGGTTCAAGGCATCTTTTACGTTGTGTACTGATACTGAGGACTTCTGCATGACTGGGATTTCATCATATATGGGTGTGTATGCTTTAACTGTACGTTGAGACTGGGGTTTACTGTGTAAATGGAATGACGGCATATGATCTTTGTGTGTGTGTGCTTATACGACTGTGGATCGATGTGACAATGGTTTCCGATGTCACCATGGACCGGTGGGGACAGGGTCATGGTGTCTGTGAAGTGGAGTTTGTTGTGTTTTACCCTTGGCTGAGGGAAGCAGAACCACCTTGAGCCTGCGGGCCGGAGTAGCTAGTGTGCTATCCGAGGGGTTGCTGTTTGGTCTCAGCGGGACGAGGTTTCCCTTGTTTGTTGTGACAGCTTCCAGCGTGTTTCTTGCTGTGGAGCTGGTGGGTTTTACTGGTGGGAGTTGGTTTACCCTTTAGCCAATGGGCCTGATGTGACCTTTGATCAAGGTTACGAGTGGTACCTGTAGCCCTTGGCCTGATGCAGCCCGGGAGAGTTGGGTCTGCGGGTAGTTTCCTATAGCTGCGGCTTGACGGGGGTTCCCGGACCCCAGGACCCTCCAGGAAAACGCTGAGGCCTAAGCGCGGAGGCAATCCGGTGGTAGGACAGTAGTCTAGACTGCTTGTGTGCACACGTAGCTGGCAGTGGCGGTACACTGAGTCCAGCTAGTCCTAGTTTAGCTCACTGCCTCACCCTACAGTGCCCCGGAACACTGTAGGGGTGGACAGGCGTGAGCACTGGTGGTAGTGTTGGGAGGCGACGTTTGACTTCGGTCGACTGTGTGGTTTAGTCGCCTTGTGGACTTTGGTCGTGAGACGTGGCTCTGTGTTGGGTTCTTCGTGTTACTCAGAGTTGTTCCTGCTACACTGTTTGTCGTACGTTTCGTACCAGAGTTGGGTATTGTGTTTACTGCTTTGCTTAATTGTTCTACATATTACTGTTGCTTCACTTGTGGGTGTGTGAGTGGGAGGCAGGGGATCGGATGATCCCTACTGAGCCCAATTCTGGTGTGGCTCACTCCCTGCGGTTTCAGGTGCGGATCAGAGTGGCGCAGCGGTAGCGTGGTGTCTTCTTGGTGTGCGGACCAGCAGCTGTCTCTGTTCCGGGGTATGCCCCGATGTTGTTGTACTTTCCTTCTGCCTGTACTTATTTAATTGTTGGACATGTAATTATTGTTGGACTGTATACGGACATTGTTACTTCCTTCCCTGCGCACTTGCTTTCCTTTGTAGTCCGTGAGATTGTTATATTTAGCCTTGTTTAGCGCTTACTCCTCCAGATGTGTTGTGTGAGATCCGGGTGTGAACCCGTAGTTAGTGGGCCGACATCCATTTAGTGACCGGGTCCCCGGTCATAGGATGGCGGGTCGCTACAGTTAAACTCTCACAAGTGGTCAAATAGTCTCACATTTAAGAAGTTAAATCAGAAACTAATTTCTATTTAACTGTACAACCCTGGCCAGGGATTTTCCTCAGTGTAACTCTATAGGACATTCTCTCTCTACATACGGAGATTGAATGATTCCATGTTGACTACAAGATTGCCTTCGCACGTATCATAACACACCTGAAAACTTGTTGTCTTAGGCCCATTGAATGAGTCTATAAGACAAGTATCAAAGTATATTGATCCTCATGCAAGACATCTTTGATGCCTCAGGTCTAAGGATCCATTGCACCACAGTGACTAAGAGTTTTCCGATTGACAGTTAGGTATCATAACCATTCGAGAACTCACTAGTAAATCAATTCAGTGAACTTATTCCCCAATTAGCATCTACACACTTATCTTAGTGTCTCCACATAAGTGACTATGAGATCAGTCATCCACATCACATGAGCAGGCGCAATGTGTACTAGTCTGTACAAATATTTGATGTCCTATATCAAATATCCTATGATTGGAAACATTTTAGGAATTTTAGTTAGAAACATTAGTCTTATTATCATAATCTCATTACGATCCAATCTTCCCAAATAGCTCTAAGGACTTTATTATGCGCAACAAGTTAAACGTCAATCAACATAATGAATTAATTGCCATTTATAAATGAACAAGAATGTACATAAGTGTCATGGGATTGCCTTTAGGGACACCTATTTCTAACATTCTCCTACTTAGATTAAAGCCAATCACTTCCATGTTTGATCCCATTGAACCTAGGTGACGCTAAAAGACAGCTTGAGACAAAGGCTTAGTGGATCTACTATATTATCTACAGATGGAACCCTTTCTACTACGATATCTCCTCTAGAAATGATCTCTCTGATCAAGTGAAAGCGCCTCAGAATGTGCTTCGACTTATGATTAGACCTCAAATCTTTTTGCTTATGCAATCGCCCTGTTAGCGTCACACATCAACGGGATTGGATCATAGATGTTGGGAACTACTCCTAGTTTAATAATGAACTTCTTCATCTATATAGCTTCCTTAGCAGCTTTAGCAGCATTAATGTACTCTGCTTCTGTCGTTGGGTCTGTAGTGATTACTTGCTTGGAACTCTTTTAGCTCACTGCTCCTCTATTGAGGGTGAAGAAAAATCATGACATTGATTTGCTATCATCTAAGTTAGATTGGAAGCTCAAGTCAACGTAAGCTCGCAACTTCAAATCATCTCCTGTATATACTAGAAACACATTCTTAATTCTTCTCAAGTACTTAAAGATGCATTTCACTACCTGCCAATGAGGCTCTCTTGGATCTCTCTGATACATGCTCGTAACACTTAGAGCATGCACTACATTAGCCCTAGTACATATCATGGTATACATGATGGATCCTATTGCAGAAGCATAGCACACCCTATTCATGTAGGATCTCTCTTCAAGAGTTTTAAAGGATATTTTCTTAGAGAGATTAATTCAATGTCTTATCAATACGAGACCTCTTTTGAAAATTTCCATGTCAAATATTTTGACAATGATATCTATGTATATAGATTAGGTCAATCACAACCTTCTTTTAGATCTATCTCTATAGATCCTTATCCCCAACACATAGGATGCTTCACCTAAATATTTCATAGAGACATTTTTAGATAACTATGCTTTTACCGATGATAACATCCCTGATAGATATAGGTGTCCTCAAAGCCAATCACAAGGCACCTATTACAATCTGGTTCACTAATAAATGGTATTTATTTCATTATGTAAATTGACATATTTATTATTGCACATAATGAAGTCCATGAATGTGTGCAATAGTCACCGGATTATGATGAGATCATAATAATGGGACTGATGACTTATAAACACATATTCTTAATTGTTCATAGTCGTAAGATGTTTGAGAAGGACATCAAACATCCGAAAAGACTACATGTTATTCTAGATCATATGAGGAGGGTGACGGTGTTGGGTTCGGTTGTAACCCCGGGAAATTACAGAAGCGGAAGAACATAAAACAAAATGATTTCCCAAACTGGTTCGGGCTCCAATTGATGCATACGATATTTTCACCTTACGTAGAACACGTTGTTCTACAATGATCGATGCCAAACTCCTCGAAGCTTTGAACCGCACAGACATCCGGCTTCTAGAGCTTAATCCACACTGACCCTCGCAGCAACGGAGATCAACTTCTCCAAACCCGCACAACCCTTAAGCTCAACCTCAAGTGTTCTTGGGAAGAATCCAATGCTTCAAAAGAAACTTGACGGCCACCTTTTGAATGGTTAGAAAGCTTTTGCATTACCCTTGTTACGGGTTGAAGGACATGGGTTATTTATAGAATGGTAAGGCGGCAGCTTGAACCGCCATTTCAGCCAATCCCGTCTTTAACCGCCTCAGCTAAAAAGGTAACTACAGTTAAAGTAAACCCAGGGTATATTATATATTAATATATTATTATTGGCTTATAAAATAAGCTTAATAATATATATATATATATATATATATATATATATATATATATATATTATTGCATATATACTTTTAAGCCATTTATAAATTCTTTTCCCAAAAGAATTTAATACTTTAGTATAATTTTCCATACAATAATATTCCGTTCTGCAAGAGTTATTTGTGTGTGATCTTCTAGGCCCATTATCACTCTGGTTTAAAGATCCATTAACTTCTAATCTAATTAGAAGTAAATTAAACCGGTTATTCCCAATAACCGTTTAATTTATTCTGGACCTTTTTGATCACGTTGGGTCAAGCAAATCCGCGTGATCCCAAAGGATGTCGAGTGCATTTTCACCATGTCTGGCACTTGTAAGTCTTCAGTTACCGTATCGCTATAATCTTTCGCTCATTCTACGAGTCTGATCCGGTCCTGTGGTATGGTTTCGTCAAACCACTAGTGATCGTGTCGTCTGACTATGACCTCAATAATAATTTCACGTTCGTTCCAAACGAACTGATACCACCCTGGCCAGGGATTTAGTAGAGCGTCTATGTAATGACTCATTAACTGTCTGTGATATACCTGACAGTAAGCTATCTCCTCTTCACCATTAACAGTCTTCGCATGTATCTCGATGTGGCTAATAATTCGGTGTTTCATGACTTATGGTTAAAGTCACTTAACCAAACATTAAACCATACCAATCCTCATGTAAAACCTCATTAATGTCTCAGGTCAAAGGATCAACGATACTACTGAGACAGATAGATCTTCAGTTGACATTAGGTATAATTAACCATCTGAAGATCCATCAGTGGATCAATTTAGTGAACATCCTCCCAGGATGAACACCCACACATATGTGTCGGTGCCCCGCACCTATGACCGTGAGATTGGTTATCTACATATCATGCGTGCTGATTTACAAGTAATCAATGTCCTAAAGTGATTACTCTCCAATCAGGAACAACTTAAGGTATGTGTCTATATATAGTCAAACTCACATTCGAGATCCCATCTCGAAATTGACTTTACAACCACATATCTTAGGGACAACGCAAAGCAATCCACAAATCATAAGTTTATGCTTTAATTACCACTTAATTATATTGAACAAGATTGTACAACACATTGGGCCTACACGGCCCATAATTGGTCTATAGGACACCAAAAAGCTAAAAGACTGATCTCGTTAGTAACTTGTATAGAGACATTATAGAGAACCTGTAGGTGCTTATTGGGGAATGAGTTTACTAAACTGATCTGACATGAATCGTCGAATGGTAATTTACCTTACTGTCAATTGGCTTGATTCATCGTCATAGTGGCGCGGTTGATCCTTGGACTTGAGACACCAAAGATATCTTGTCGGTAGACTTCTGAGCTTTGACCTTGGCTTACGAATCTCTATCCACGGGATCTCTAATAGTCAAGGATCGGGTCCAGCGGAACACCTTCGAAGGTGATTGTGTGTTCAATATATGATCATTTGCTCTCAGGTAACTAGAGAGAGAATACTCTAGAATAGATCCGCAAGAGTCTCTGGCCAGAGCAGACACAATATCAGAAAAGCTATTTTCTGATATTATACAACGGAGTCTGATTCAAGTGAGTTGATCATCTAGGGTTTGACAGTTGACCATATCCTAGGTCGACTCGAGAGCGTTGTGCGAATAAAGGATTATAACCACGCGGTAACTGTGGATGGACAGGTTCCATGAGTGGGTTGCTGAACCCCATTACCTTTCGGGATCATGAGGTGTTGCTTGGCACCCAACTTGATCGGAAGTCCAACCGAATTTACATGGGATGTCAATTCGGTGTAATTAATTAAATATAAGATATTAATTAATTACTATAAGTCAATAAATAGTTTTTGAACTTAACGGGTTGAAAATCGGACTAGTTAATGGGCCTAGAGGGTCACATGTAAATAGATTCTCAGTCAGTGGTATTTAAGTGGGATTTATGTTAACTCGGGGACTTTTATGAAAAGTCGGGCCAACTTAATATTGTTGGGATCTCGTGTTTCTCCAGATCGCTCACGCAGCGGAAATAACAAAATTAAAACAATGATCCGTTTTCCGTTTCGAAAAACTAAAAATTGGATTATCGGATAATCGGTTCTTACCATGCACGGATTCGAATATGCGTTTGAACGGTTTCATCGGTGTAACACCGCCAGCCACACAAATGCCTGACCTCTAGCGAAGTCCATGCAATCCTTCTCGCGGTGGATATCCTCATGTTCCTCGCTTGTCGCAGCTCTTCGTTGTTAACCGCAACGACCACTGAAGCGTGCGATCGATTTCCCGTCGGACGGGAGTCGGACAAGCAGCAGAGCAGACTCGGAGATCAGAACTGGCCTGAGGAACCAGAGAGAGAAAGGAAGAGAGGAGGGGGCTACTAGGGTTGAGCAGCAGCCTGGCTTGCTCAGCCTGTTCGCTACATTTTATATTAACCGCACGGTTTTTCATAAAAACTCCCAATTTATATAAAACCCACTTTATAATTCATCGCCTTGAGAATCATTTGCGTGTGACCCTCTAGGCCCAATAACTAGTCCGGTTAATGGCCCAATAAGCCCAGTGACTCCTCACTGGCCTGATTAATCAATTAATAACTCATTATTAATTTATTAATAAATTGAATTAATATCGCATATTAAATTCGATCGGGCCTCCGTTCACGGCGGGTGCCAATCAACACCGCGTGAACCCGGAAGGTATCGGGGTTAAGTAACCTACTCTTGGAACCTTTCCGCCAACAGTTATCGCGTGGATATAATCATTCATTCGTACATTGCTCTCGAGTCATCTCAGGGTATGGTTTACCGTCAAACCCTAACTGGTCGACTCACTTGGATCGGATGCTGCCGTATAATATCGAAAACTACTTTCCCGATATTATCGTCTGCCCTAGCCAGAGACTTTCGCTTATCCTTCTTAGAGCATTCTCTCTTAAAGTACCAAGAGCGCATGATTCCTTATTTACACTCAATTCCCTTCGATGGTATGCCGCTGTACCCGATCTTTGGCTGTTTAGAATCATGTGGATAGAGATTCATAAACCAAGGTCAAAGCACATAACTCCATCGACAAGGTGTCCTTGGTGTCTCAGGTCCGAGGACCATCCACGCAACTGTGACAATAAAATATTGCTGGTTGACAGTGAGGTACTATACTATCCAGCGATTCAGTCGTATCAGTTCAGTGAACTCATTCTCTAATGAGCACCTACATATTCGCTTTAGTGTCTCCACACAAGTGACTATGAGATTAGTCACCCTCATCATAAGAGCACGAGTAATCTATACTAGTCTAACCGGATATCCAATGTCCTTCTCGGATATCCTCCGACTATGAACTATTAAGAATATGTGTCTTTAAGTGATCAGTCTCATTATTATGATCTCATCATAATCTGATCACTATCGCACATATTTATGAACTTCATTATGAGACGATAATTAAAATGAATTATACATAATGAATATTATGCCACTTTATTAATAAATGAATAAGATTACAAAATCATATTAGCTTATAGGTCACCTAAGACTAACGATCTCCCACTTGGACTAAAGCTAATCACCTTTATGCACTAAACCTATAGACTCTAGGTGACGCTCAAACACATTTTGAGCCAATAGCTTTGTAAGTGGATCTGCTACATTATTGGCAGATGGAGCTCTTTCCACCACTACATCTCCTCTGGAAATGATCTCTTTGATAAGATGAAAGTGCCTTAGAATATATTTCGATTTCTGATGAGACCGCATCTCTTTCACTTGTGCAATAGCCCCATTGTTGTCGCACAACAGTAGAACATGATCAGAGATGCAGGGAATTATGCTAAGGTCGGTGATGAACTTCTTCAACCACATAACTTCTTTGGCGGCTTCAGCTGCAACGATGTACTCAGCTTCAGTCATCGAATCTGCAATGGTTTCTTGCTTAGAACTCATCTAGCACACTGCGCCTCCATTTAAAGTAAACACAAACCCAGATGTAGACTTGCTATCATCTAGATCTGACTGGAAACTCGAATCAGTAAAATCTCGCAGTTTCAAGTCACCTCTTCCATAGATAAGAAACATATCCTTAGTTCTTCTTAAGTACTTAAGGATACATTTCACTGCCTTCCAGTGCTCTTCGCTTGGATCAGCCCGAAATCTGCTCGTAACACTTAGAGCATATGCTACATCAGACCGTGTACATAGCATAGCATACATGATAGATTCTATGGTAGAGGCATAGGATATTCTATCCATGAATGCCCTCTCATTAGGAGTCGTAGGAGACTGCTCCTTTGAGAGATAAATTTCATGTCTCATCGGTATGATACCTCTCTTAGAATTTTCCATTCCAAACCTTTTTTACTATGGTATCTATGTACAAGGATTAGGTCATTCCAAGCATCCTCTTTAATCTATCTCTATATATATGTATTCCCAATACGTAGGATGCTTCTCCCTAATCCTTCATGGAGAAGTTTGTCGACAGTCAGATCTTTATCGATGACATCATAGCTACATTATTCCTAATGAGTAGTATGTCGTCTACGTAAAGAACTAAGAAGGTGACTGCGCTCCCAGTATCTTCTTGTACACACAAGGCTAATCTTCATTCTTAATGAAGTCATAAGACTTGACAGCTTCGTCAAATCTTATGTTCCAGTTCTGGGAAGCCTACTTCAGTCCACAAATAGACCTCTTAAGCTTGCACACTATGTCTGGAAATTCTTTGGATGTGAAACCTTCAGGTTGTATCATATTCACCTCTTCCTCAAGATTACCGTTGAGGAAGGCGGTCTTCACATCCATCTGCCAGATCTCGTAATCATGGTGTGCAGCTATGGTGAGTAGAACTATGATGAGAAAGTCACATCATAGTCAATTCCTTACCTTTAACAATATCCCTCTACCACCAATCTTGTCTTATAAGTGTCGATCCGTCCATTAGCACCGATCTTTCTCTTAAAGATCCACTTGCACCCGATGGATACAATACTGTAATGACCCGCCACCCTATAATCGGGGATCCGATTACTAAATGGGTATCGAATCATTAAAATTTAGAGCCAAACTAGGAACTCGATAAGTCTGGGAAATAAATGATAAACTAAGCTAAACATTCCACATCACATCGAATTGTAAAGGAAGTGCAAGAACTAAAAATTATTACAATTTGACTCGACTCAGCAAATAATTACATATTCCAATTGAAAAGAAATAATTAAGCGTACATGCCTAAAAGAAAAATAACAACTACATCGGGGCATACCTCGAAACAGTGGTTGTTGGCGCGCAACTCGAGACGAAACTCTCCATGCTGCGCCTGCTTGGAACCCTCACTTGAAAACCGTAGGGGTGAGTCTCATCGAAATGGACTCAATAGGGATCCTCCAATCCCCACCACACACTCACGCACCCACAAGTACAACAATTCAAATATAGGCAATTAAATAAGTAAAGCAGTAAACACAGCTCCCAAAGATTCCCAAATTTTCGATAAAAAACACATGCATTTGTAAATGCATCATGTACAACTCTGAAACCACTGCACCACGAAGTCCACAACCAGAGTCTCGGCTAAACATACAAATTACGCAGCCAAACGCGGAAAATAACGACCCGTTGGGACCAAACAACAACTCCTCGGATAGCACACTGGCTACTCCGACCTGTCTAGCTCTAGGTGGTTCTGCTTCCCCCAGCACGAGTGACACTTCGAATGTACCACTCCTACACCGGTACTAGCTATACCCCGGGATACACCAAGTGACCCTCTCTCTAGGCGTTACCCCACCACACCCACACCGGCGCCATGTCACTCCCACACCGACACAGGGTGCCTAAGCGCTAACAACTGTCACTCTAGGTCCACAGTCGCACAAAACACAACACAGTGCGATCCGATCACGTAGAAATCATCGTCCTCGAAGTACGATTTCAAGCATGCATTTAACCAGACTATAAACAATGTAAACACATGTTAATTTCATGAATTAATGAGATTCTGTCTTGAATCGCGTCGCCCGTGGTCGATGTCATTCAAGACCCCTAAATTGGTTGACACGGCCTCGGAAGATGGCCGAAATCGCGTCGCCCTTGGCAGTCGCCATTTAAAATGGTGTCGCTGTCCCCAGACACTATTCAATAACAGAATCCAACCGATTTGGCCTCGGAACAAGCTAGGCTAAATCGCATCTCGGGTGGCAGCCACCATTTAAAATGGCGTCGCTGTCCCCAGACGCTATTTAGCACACGCAAACGGGTTCCCCTCCGGCCTCCCTGAGTCACAAAGTGGGATTTTTCCACCAAATTGCACAAAAAATGTCAAAATGGAGAAAGTAGGGGAGAAACATCTTTACTTTCATAAAGAACCCCTTAGAACATGCTTTCTACCGTAGAAGCACCCACACATATTTCATATTTTCAAAGCAGAAAAATCATGGTTTTAAACAAAACACTGTGAGTATTGTCACCCTACCGGTTACTTGAACTCCTCCGTGCTCCTAGCCGCCGAACCGCCATGCCACAAGCTGCCGCCAGTACCGCTGTAGACGCCGTCACTTCACCGGGACGTCGGCCGCCGTCCGGAGAGAGATGTGCCACGGAAGAGATGGTGGTGGTAGTGGTGGAAGTTAGGGGGTTGATGGAGTGGAGGGAGAGGAGGAATAGGGAGAGGAAAGGAAGGAGAAGGGGAAGGGGGAGTGGATGGATCGGAGAGAAGGAGGAGAGAGAAGAGAATGAGAGAAAGGGGGGAAGGGAAGGAGGGATTCAGAGGGTCAACCGAAACTTCGCTAAAACGCGTCGTCCAAGACCGACATCAATCAGACGACACGACAGGGTCGTACACTGACAGATCTCTAAATGGTGTCGACCATGCAAGACGCCATTCAGACAATAAGACCGGGGCCATATTCTTGCGGCCTAAAATCGGCCCACGTGGTACATTGTAAAAAGCGTCCCCCTAAGCAGACGCCATTTGAACCGCGTCGAGCAAACTCGACGGGAACCCATGCCCCAGCCCCACAAGGGCCCAAACCAAGGGATCCGACACCGAAACTGACCCGATAACCGGATCCGAAACCTCAATCCTTACAAATACCCTCGGGCAAGTCCTCCAAGTTCTAAACTTGGTTGACGTACATGGACTGGATTTCTGAGTTCATGGCTTCTCGCCATTTCTCTACTTTTAGGCCTTCTGTGGCCTCCTGATAAGTTTTAGGATCATCATCCTCATTATATTGAACCTTAGACTTTTCTTCAGCGATATGTCCCACATATCGTTCGGGTAGTCTTGGTACTCTACTAGATTTGCGAGGCTCATCTGTGTGTACCTGAACAGATTTAGGAACGGATAGCTCATTTGATGATATCGCAACTGTTTGGGGATTTAAAACCCCTTCAAGTTCTATTTTACTCCCACTGTCCTCCTGGAGAAGGTAATCCTTTTCCAGGAAGACAACTTTCTTGGCGACAAACATTTTTTGTTCACCAGGATGGTAAAAATAATATCCAAAGGTTTACTTTGGATATCCCACAAACCTGCATTTATCAGTTCGTGATTCCAGCTTGTTTGAATCATGCCTCTTTACATGAGCAGGACATTCCGATTTTCTACCTTTCTATATCTCATATAGAGTAGAGATCACAGACTTGCTGGGTACTCTGTTCAGTAGGTATGTTGTTGACTCTAGAGCATACCCCTAGAGGGACAGTGGTAAACCCGAAATGCTCATCATGGATCGTACTATGCCCAACAAGGTGCAATTCCTCCTTTCAGATACACCATTCATTTGCGGTGTATATGGAGGGGTCAGCTGAGAAATGATACCATTATCCTTTAAGAATTGTGTGAAATTAGCACTCAAGTATTCTCCTCCCCGATCTGATCGAAGAGCTTTAACACTCTTTCCTAACTGCTTCTCTACCTCATTCTTGAACTCCTTGAACTTCTCAATGCTTTCGACTTGTACTTCATTTAGTACATATAGCCGAATCTTGATAAGTCATTGGTGAACGTGATGAAGTACGAGAAGCCACCTTTGGCTTGGATGGACATGGGACCACATACATCTGAATGTACTAATCCCAGAATGTTCTTGGCACGTTCTTCATGTCCAGTAAATGGAGATTTTGCCATCTTTCCCATAAAGCAGGACTTACATGTCGCAAACGATTCATAATCGAATGCATTCAAATATCCATATTTGTGCTACTTTTGCAACATACTTTCACCAATATGCCTAAGTCTACAATGCCATATGTAGGCTTGGTTCACATAATTCTTACTCTTCTTAAGAGCATTATCAATGTGAAGATTGTAATAAGAAACATCTAAAAGATATAGACCGTTGATTAAAGATGCTGAAGCTATTGATTTATTACCGTAATAAATCGAACAACTTCTATTCTCAATAGACAACTTATATCCTATCTTGTCCAAACAAGATACTGATATGATGTTCTTTATTATGCTAGGAACATAATAACAATCTTCTAATGATAAGACGTTTCTCGATGGAAGTCTGAGGTTTGTTGTCCCTACAGCAACTGCAGCAACTTTTGCGCCGTTTCCTAGCCTCAATTCCACCTCGTCTTTTCTCAGCTTGCGCTTATTCGTCAGCATCTGCACATCATGGCAGATATGAAAAGCAAATCCAGTATCTAATACCCAAGATGTGGAATATCTAACTGACAAGTTGATATCTATCATATAGATATCTGAAGCTTCTTATAACTTCACTTTTCCATGAGCTTTATCGCTGAGGAACTCCTTGCAGTTCCTCTTTCAGTGACCATTCTGCTTATAATAGAAGCAGACACCCTTTAATACTCCTTTACCTTCGTCCTTCGATCTTTTATCGTACACGATCATCTCTGCCTCATGGGCATCTAATGCCGGTTCAGCAGGAGGATTAGTCCCAAGGACGTAGGCAATGTACTCAGACCTGAAGACATTCTTCAGGTTTCTGAGCCAATCCGAGTAGTTCAGGCTAGTCAAAACTTTGGCATCAGGTATGCCTCGGAGTGGGTTTTTCGACAACATATTTCCCTACCGGAGATAAGTAATCTATTTAGCATATATTTAATTTATTAAAATTTAAAATAAGACATGGTCTTTTGATCAAGTTTTACTTTTCCATTAATTTTCGACGGACTGTATAATCCTCAGCTATATAGAACGGGAGACGTCGGCAGTCACCTAGTGGGGATCAGAATCCCACTGACTTGCAGTACAATCTTGTGGATAGCACAAGAAAGCTGTAAAACAAACAAAGAGCACCCATCTCATGGGACTTGCAACTCCTTACAATATCCGGTCATATCTTCGGTCCCCAGAGATTTAATGGCCTTGTGGATAGCACAAGAAAGTCACAAATTCTGGTCTAAGCTAACCTTCATTACGAGACGAGCATAGATTTTCAAGCAACCCTTGTGGATAGCACAACAGAACTACATGGTTCATCTATCCTGATCAATAAGCATCTAATGCTACAGCCACAGTCTCTCCTGACAATTAAACAGGCCTTGTGGATAGCACAACAAACCTGTCTAAAGTAATTCGAATCCTATGACTATAACGATGGTAGACCACGCGGTAAATTCTTTGTTACTCACGTTACGGCTTAGAATTTAGATGAGGGTTTTTACATAACTTTTATCTTGCTCTCTCATAGGTTATAGTATATAAATATAACGTATATATTTACTAAATACTATACCTGCTTTGATTCACAATCAAACATAAAACCATTGTATCACATACATATCTAGTGTGGTCATAGATAGCACTGTGGGTTTGACTGGAGCCAACAGTTAAACACACACAAAATCTAACATAACATTTATATCAGATAATCCTGCAAACAAAGGCAAAGGATCTCCATCGATTCGCCTTACTTGTTGTAGCTGTGGATTGTCCTCGCTCCTTCCTCAATTGCCTCGATCAGATTACAATTAATTCTAGAATTACATGTAAATTAAAGAAGGCCTTATGGCGAGTACAAGAGAGAGGGAGGTAGAAGTACATCGGAGTATGAAAGAGAGAGAGAGAGGTATGCAGACTTCTATTTATTAACAATTAATAAATAACCAATATACATCCATAATCCACATACATCATTCATCACATGAATAATTAAATAGGTGTATAACTATGACCACGTATGTTTTAAACATCCCACACATGATAAGCGCATCACATGGCTAAAACAAAACAATTTTTTAAAATTAAATAATTTTGACTTTTCAAAAGTTGGGATCCAATCAAAATTACCTTTTGAATTTATAAAAATCTTTTAATTAATTTAATCATGCAATTAAATCAATTTTAAAAGCATCAAAACACATATCACATGTGCACATACTCCAAATTAATAATTTCATGATATTCCATGCAATTAGAACATTTCTAATAAATCAAACGATCTAACAATTAGATAAAACCATATTAATAATCTAACAATTATACTATGAATAATTAATTACCAATCTAACTATTAGATTAGTCCACTTAAGTTAATTATTAAATTTAACACGTAAATTATTAATTAACTCTAATTAATTATTAACTACTAATCTAACTCTTAGATTAGTCTAAGAGTTAGATTAAAAGCTATTAATTAATTAGTGTTAATTACTAATTTAACACTTAAATTATTAATTAACACTAATTAATTAATAGCTTTTAATCTAACTCTTAGATTAGTTAATTTAAAATTAATCATTAACTTAACACTTAAATTAACAATGAACTCTAATTAACTAAAAAATGTTAATCTAACTCTTAGATTAGTTAATTAATGTTAACTATTAATTTAACTCTTAAAATAATAATTAAAAATAATTAATTAAAAATTACTAATTTAATACTTATTTAGTCAATTGAATTAATTATTAATTTAAAGCTTAAATTAACAACTAACTTTTCATTAATCAACAATTAGAAGAATTAATAATTAATAATCTAATATTTAGACTAATAATGATTAACCACTAATCTTAACCTTTAAATTAGTTAAATTAAGATTAATTATTAATTTAACATTTAAACTAACAATTAACACTTAATTAATTAACAACTAATTGTTAATCAGAAAATAATTCAAAATCATTAATGTCGAATTAAAATGAAATTGAATAATAAATCAATATTCAAAACAAATTTTAAATTTTAGAATCAAATAGATGGGCAGGAAGAGGGGTTCAGCCACTTGGGCTCAACCTTGGGCTCGGACCAGGCGCCCAATAGATGGGCGCCTGGCTTGGGCCCGATCCGACCAGGCCCCTGACCCGGCCTGGCCAGACCGATCGGCACGGGACCGGGTGCCCGCCTGCGATTCCCCCCCCCCCCCCCAATCCTGTTAGCAGGTTGCAGGTGAGGAGGCTGACGGCGGATCTGAGCGGCGGCGCCTGGCGGCTGGCCTCCGGTGCAAGCCGGCCCTGCTGGCGGGCTCCCCGGCGCCAGCAGGCCCTTCGGAGAAGCCCAAGAAGATGCAGCCCGAGCCCTTTACTCCTCCCCTAGTTTTCTGGTTGAAAACCGTGAAGAAGAAGAAGAAAGGCCTCTTTTCCAACATCCTCTCATGGCCACTCCGACGCCGGCAGCACACCTTGGAATGACCAACAACATCCCCAGGAAGAACTGGGGCGCCAGCCTACCTTCCCAACACTTGGGATGATGCAAATGAAGCCCCAAAGTCAGTCGTTTCTTCGCCCCACAACGAACACAAAACCCCCCAAAAAAAATTCGAAGATTGAAGAGAATTAATTTGATTAAATTTGTGTTCATTGTATGAACACATATACACTGATCGCTCAAAATTATGTGTCGTTAAGCATATTCGAACATCAATCTTAAAATTCTAATTTCCACATATAATTATTTGAAAAATAGCAAGTGGTGAGATTGGGTCGAATCCACAGGGAAATAGATTTTTAAAGTTGAAAACTTTGAGTTTTTAGAGGAAAAATAGAGAAGAAAGAAGAGGGAGCATGATGATTTGATTTGTTAAGAATTAAAATGAACCGGACTTACTATGAACTCACAAAAAGAGCACCCATAAACGAGCATAATCAGACCATTTATTGAACTAAGACTACCTCTAAAATACTAATTAAAAGTAGAATATAAAATTTGAGTAGTGTCAATAGACAAAAAAATAAAAGTTGTAGAACAAAAAGATGGAGAAAAGATAACGTTTTTCAAAGGAGTTACTGTCATTCATTATCAGAACAATATGAAATTTTACAGCGACATTGAAAATCAAAAATTAACATAACTTTTATAATAAAACTTTTACATAAAATATTCTAAATACAATGTAACATGGAGAACTCAAAAACTAGAGAGAGATAGTGGAGAGAGAAAATTTATGTTTGCAGCCGCCGTAGCCCTTCGCGCGGATCCTTGGTAACCTTGGACTCCTTCCAATGGTCAGTTGCAGTGCCTCGAATCCACCTCTTGCACTAATAGCCGCTGGTTTGAGAGAGATGTAGAGAGAGAGAGAGTGAAAGAGAGGGAGAAAGTGGGATGGAAATTGAGAGAGAGAATTTCCAAAAAACCAAGCTTCCTTTTTTCTCCCCCCCTCTCATGGTTTTATAGAAGAGAATTCTTAATTCAAATTTTGAATTTCAAATAGGGTAATAAATAGGCTATTAAGCTCCCCCTTAATTAGTAAATCTTCTTTTAAGCCCATAAAGACTATTTTGAATTTTGAATTTCGAAATAAATATCTTTCTTTTTAAATTTTAAGATTCTCTCCTCATCTCTCTCTTGATCTCATAGAAGAGAATTCTTAATTCAAATTTTGAATTTCAAATCCTCTAATAAATGGGCACTTAATTGCTCGCATTAAGCTCCCCCTTGATTAGAGGATTATCCGTAAATGCATATTTGAAATTTAAATTTGGAGAGGGATATTTCAAAATTCGAATTTTGAATTGAAGAATAAACGTTATTTTCGAGATTTTGAAATAACATTTTTGAAATTTGAATTCCGAAATTCTCTATTCTCTCTCTTAGTTGGCTTGTGGTTCCCCTTTTAAGACAAAAAGAAATACAATCTTGTTCCTTCTTGGATTTGAACCTTGGTCACTTCCTTGAAATCCAAGTAGTCCAACCACTATGCCATCTACTTGTTCATGTCCTACACTCACATAAAATAACAGTTAAGTTCATGCGGCAATAAATCATCCAACTACACATTAAATAATTATCGAGAAAATCTTATTTGAGAATGAAATTGCTACCCTTCTTCAATCTATGGAGTGATGATATTTGAAATTCAGATTTTTTTTAAAAAAAAATTGATATGTTTGAATGCACAAATGATTTATCTATCATTCCATGTGATTTTGTTCATTAAATTGATAGCAAAGTGTGTAAATTTCATCTGTTATTTATGTAAAATTGTGAACTTATCACACCCCCAACTTAAAAATTGTGAATTAATATCGCATATTAAATTCGATCGGGCCTTTGTTCACGTTGGGTGCCAAGCAACACCACGTGAACCCGGAAGGTATCGGAATTAAGTAACCCACTCTTGGAACATTTCTGCCAACAGTTACCGCGTAGATATAATCCTTCATTCGTACAATGCTATCGAGTCAACTCAGGGTATGGTTTACCGTCAAACCCTAACCGGCCGACTCACTTGGATCGGATGTTGCCGTATAATATCGAAAAACTCCTTTCCCGATATTATCGTCCGTCCGGGCTAGGGACTTCCGCATCCTTCTTAAAGCATTCTCTCTCTGAGTACCGAGAGCGAATGATTCCTTATTGACACTCAATTCCCTTCGATGGTATTCCGCTGTACTCGATCCTTGGCTGTTTAGAATCCCGTGAACAGAGATTCATAAACCAAGGTCAAAGTATAGAAGTTCACCGACAAGATGTCCTTGTTGGGTTCTCGGGTTTCCCCAGATCTCCCGCGCAGCGAAAATAAAAATAAAAACGGAGATCCGTTTTCGTTTCGAAAAACTAAAATTATGATAATCAGATTATCGAAGTCTTACCGTGTGCGGATTCGAATCCGCAACAGTTCGGTTCCGTTGGTGCGACACCGCAAACCGCGCAAGCGCCCAGCCTCTAGCGGAGTCCACGCGATCCTCTACGCGGTGGATATACTCACGTTCCTCGTTCTTCGCAGCCACAAAACCTCCACCGATCGCCGCAACGATCGCCGCAACGCGCGGACGATTTCCCGTCGAAAGGGAGTCAGAGAAGCGACGGAGCAGATTCGGGATCCGGATCTGACCTGGGGCACCAGAGAGAGAGAGAGAAAGAGAGGATGGGGCGGCTAGGGTTAGCAGCAGCCTGGCCTGCTCAGCCCGTTCGCTACATTTTATACTAACCACGCGTTTTTTCATAAAAACCCCCAGTTTATATAAAACTCACTTATTTATCCATTGCCTTGAGAATCATTTGCGTGTGACCCTCTAGGCCCAATTACCAGTTCAGTTAATAGCCCAATAAGCCTAGTAACTCCTTATTGGCTTTATTAATCAATTAATAACTCTTTATTAATTAATTAATCAATCGAATTGATGTCGCACATCGAATTCGACCGGGCCTCCGATCACGTTGGGTGCCAAGCAACACCGCGTGAACCCGGAAGGTACCGGGGTTAAGTAACCCACTCTTGGAACCTTTCCGCCGACAGTTATCGCGTGGATATAATCCTTCATTCGTACAATGCTCTCGAGTCAACTCAGGGTATGGCGTGCTGTTAAACCCTAACCGGTCGACTCACTTGGATCAGATGCTGCCGTATAATACCGAAAACTACTTTCCCGATATTATCGTCCGCCCTAGCCAGGGACTTTCGCTTATCCTTCCTAAAGCATTCTCTCTCATCGTACCGAGAGCGAAAGATTACTTATTGATACTCAATTCCCTTCGACAGTATTCCGCTGTACCCGATCCTTGGCTGTTTAGAATCTCGTGATTAGAGATTTCTAAACCAAGGTCAAAGCACAGAAGTCCACCGACAAGGTGTCCTTGGTGTCTCAGGTCTGAGGACCATCCACGCAACTGCGACAATAGAATCAAGCTGGTTGACAGTGAGGTACAATACCATCCAGCGATTCAATTGGATCAGTTCAGTGAACTCATTCTCCAATGAGCACCTACAGATTCGCCTTAGTGTCTCCACACAAGTGACTTATGAGATCAGTCACCCTCATCATATGAGCAGGAGTAATCTGTACTAGTCTAACCGGATATCCGATGTCCTTCTCGGATATCCTCTTACTAGGAACGATTAAGAATATGTGTGTTTAAGTGATCAGTCTCATTAGTATGATCTCATCATAATTTGATCACTATCGTACATATTCACGGACTTCATTATGAGACGATAATTAATATGATTTACACACAATGAATATTATGCCATTATATTAATAAATGAATGAGATTTACATAGTCAGATTGGCTTGTAGGCCACCTAAGACTAACAGTCCTTGGTGTCTCAAGTCCGAGCACCATCCATGTAACTGCGACAATAGAATCTAGCTAGTTGACAGTGAGGTACTATACTATCTAGCGATTCAGTCGGATCAATTAAGTGAACTCATTTTCTAATGAGCACCTACAGATTCGCCTTAGTGTCTCCACACAAGTGACTATAAGATTAGTCATCCTCATCATATGAGCACGAGTAATCTGTACTAGTCTAACCGAATATCCAATATCCTTCTCGGATATCCTCCGACTATGAACTATTAAGCATATGTGTGTTTAAGTGATCAGTCTCATTATTATGATCTCATCATAATCTGATCACTATCGCACACATTTACGGACTTCATTATGAGACGTTAACGAATTATACATAATGAATATTATGCCATTTTATTAATAAATGAATAAGATTACAAAGCCATATTGGCTTGTAGGCCACCTAAGACTAACACATATATATACGGGCTGTTGAGAAACCCTGGGTCAAGCTCCAGAGTCTCCCCTTGCTCGCCGTCCCCTTTCTCTCTCTCCTCCTTCTCTGGGCGCCCCTCTTAGGGTGCCGGGTGCTTTATCGTCTCTGCCGCGCGCAAATCCTGAAAGTCGAGAATTCCTGTCCGTCGATTCTGGATGTTGTTGTGGCGAAGATTCCTCAGTGTGCGCGCTGATCTGGACGAGGGAGCGAGGACGAACCACCGCGGAGGATCGTGTGGATACCGCTGGAGGCTGGGCACTTGTGCGGCTAGTGGCATCGCCTCAACAGAACCGACATTGTCGTGGATTCGAATCCGCGCACAGTAATTCGATCGCTCCCGATTTTTCAGTTTTACTGCTTTTCGTTCCGAAATGGATATGCGGGCATCGAGCGGGATATTTTTGTATGTTTCCGCTGCGTTCTTCACGTCTCGCCTAGATCCCAACAATCCCTACATCATTCCCAATGAGTAGGATGTCATCAACATAAAGTAGTAAGAAAGTTATAGTGCTCCTACTAGCCTTCTTATACATAGAGGACTCATCCTCATTCTTCATGAAGTCATACGATTTGATCGCCTTATCAAATCTTATATTCAAATTTTGAAAAGTTTGCTTCCATCTATAAATGGATCTTAGAAGCTTACAAACCTTTTTGGGATGCTCTCTTGTTGTAAAATCTATCTATCATATCTTATAATCATGATAGGCTGCTATGACAAGAAGAATTATGATTGACTTAATCATGACAACTGACGAGAAGGTCTCGTCATAGTCAATACCTTGTCTTTGACGATACCCCTTAGCCACTAACCTTACTTTATAAGTATCAATCAGTCCATTTGCACTTATCTTCTTCTTAAAGATCTACTTGCACCTAATGGATACAATACCCTTAGGTAAGTCCACCAAGTTTCAAACTTGGTTGGTATATATAGACTACATCTCAGAATTCATGAGCTCTTGACATTTCCCAGAGTCAGGTCTACTAATAGCCTCCTCATAGGTCTTAGGATCATCATCCTCATTGAAGAGTTCTTGCCTTTTGCCATTCTTGATATGTGCCACATATTTATCTTGCTGTCTAGGCACTCTAGAGGGCCTACGTACCTCTTCAATGTATGTCTGAATAGGTTCTACAAGCGATGGATTATCTAATGATCCAGTGTTAACTTGTGTATTTGGAACTTCTTCTAATTCTATCTTGCTCTTACTGTCTTCTCCGAGGATAAATTTCTCTTCATGGAAAATAACTCTTTTAGCGACAAACACCCTTTGATTGTTAGGCTGATAGAAATAATATCCAAACGCCTCCTTTGGATATCCTACAAATCTACACTTATCTATCTTTGGTTCCAACTTTCCTAGATCCTACCTCTTCACACGGACAAGACATCCCTAGACTTTAACATGTTTAAAGTCAGGTTTCTTTCCTCTCCATATCACATATTGAGTGGTAGACATTGATTTACTAGGAACCTTGTCCAAAATATAGGCACCTGATTCCAATGCATATACCCAGAAGGAAACATGAAGTTTGACAAAACTTATCATGGATCGCACCATATCCAATAAAGTGCGATTTCTCCTTTCGGATACACTACTTAGTTGTGGTGTATAATGAGGGATCCACTGAGATAGGACACTATTATCCTTAAGGAATTTTGTGAATTATGTACTCAAGTATTCACCTCCTCGATCAGATCAAAGAGTCTTGATACACTTTCCAGTATGTTTCTCCACTTCACTCTTGAACTCTTTAAACTTATCAATGGCTTTCTGACTTGTACTTCATCAAGTACATATAGCCATATCGAGAGAATCATCAATAAAGGAGATAAAGTAGGGGCAACCACCTCTGGCCTGCGTAGACATTGGACCACATACATCAATATGTATTAGTTCCAATAAGTCATTGACTCTGTCCTCATGTCCCGTAAATAGAGAGTTGGTCATCTTTCTTATGAGACATGATTCACATGTTGCATATGATTCATAATCAAATAGATTAATGTATCTATTTTTATGCAATTGATGAGTCCTATCCTCACCTATATGACCCTGCCTATAGTGCCATAGGTATGCAGTTATCAAGTTCCAATAAATCCCCTGAGGGCATCCTAAGGTTCGTTGTCTCCACAACAATGGCTGCAACTTTTGCACTATTTTCGAGTCTCAAGTCAACCTCTCCAACTCTCAATTTCCTTTTATTTGTCAATATCTGCACATCATTGTAGATATGAGAAGTGCATCTAGTATTTAATACCCATGGTGTGGATTCTCTAATTGACAAGCAAAAGTCAATCATAAGAATACTTGAACCTTCTCCAAGCTTCTTGTTCTTATCATTTACCTTCTCTGTAAGGTAGGACTTACAATTTCTCTTCCAATGATCTTTCTGGTAACAATGGAAGTACTTTGCTTTTTCAATTGGCTTGCCTTTATCCTTCTTAGCAACTAGTTTAGCCTTGTAAGGTCTCTTTCCCTTACCTTTCTCAAAGGCTTTCCTTGACTTTCTATTCATGTTGGTCTCATCAACCAAGAGATTAGAAGATTTCTCCTTATTGACATTGTCAGCAGGGTAAGGCAGGGATTGCTCATTAAGGACATAGGCTATCTTGTTGGACTTGAGGACATTCTTTAGATTCTGTAGCCAGTCATAATTATTAGAGCATGTCAGTTTGTTGGCATCCAATATGCCACACATTGGATTATATGATGACATATTCTACCTATAGAGAAAATAAAGAAATTTAGTAGATAGTATTTGTGATTTATATATGGTCTTTTATCTTAAATTAACTTCCACTATTTTTCGAGGGACTGTGTAACCCTCAATATACAGAACGAGAGACTCCGGTGGTCTCCTAATAAGGATCAGAATCTCACTAATTCATGCATGTGATCTTGTGGTAGTACAAAAAATCACATAACGATCGATGGTAATCATCTCACAACAGTTGTAAACATTGAAATATCTGATCATATTTTGGCCCCCAATTCTAGTGACCTCGTGGTAACACAACAAATCACTGAATTGAGTTAAGTCATACCATCATTACTTACTAAGCATAGTTTCTTGATACAACCCTTGTGGTAGCACAACAAAACTGCATAATTAAGGTCTAAATTAAACCTATAACGATAGAGAGCCACATAGATCTTTTTCAAAGTTATAACATTATCATCTTAAATTTTAAATAGAGAAATTTTGTTGATTAATTTGGTCTCTACTAAACTATTACATCGCATACGATAATTATTTAATATATATACATCGCATGCATATATTTAACTAGTATATCACATATACTTTAATTGAATTGATCATGGACATTTATCTAATGTAAATTTATTAGAGCTAATTAGTAAGTTTACTTAACCTATGGTGAATCATTACACAAAATAAGCATCTCATGCAAGTGGCGATGTGACTCCGTCTCTCATGGGATTTGCTTGACGTCCTCGTCCCCCTCGATCTGTCCACCTCTCCAAACTTGTACAAAATGATAATAAATCTAATCTAGATCCAATCTAGAAATTTACATTAAATAAAATAGGCTCCTTGGTCCAAATTTTATATCACTTTCATAAGAAACCTTGATCAGCAATCAAGAGGAGCATATAATTAGAGAGAGATATAAATTACAACTCGGAATTAAGTAGAGAGAGAAGGACGCACGCATGCCCCATAAACATCATCACATCACATTCATGCACATCACACATAGCCATTTCTGATTTTATTGTCCATGATCATCCTTTATAAATACATCATATGTATACTACAATCATCACATGAAAGTGATTAAATAAAATCTAAACATGGATTTGATCGATCATATCTTTTTAAAGAAATAACTTTTATTTCATTAAATGGTCTTCATGATGTTTAATTTAAATATATTCACAATATAATTAAATTAAAATAAAAATCTGAATTTTTTAGAATTGTGCAGAAAGTCCCTTTTATTTTGAATAGACTTTCATGGATAAAGTAGAAAATTAAAATGAATTGATCTTTATCTGTAACAGTCTTGGCAAAACAATTTTAACCGTAGCACAATTACAGTGAAAACAACTTTCTCAAGATAAAGTCCCACTTTATTTAAATCTCTATCCAGAAGAGGCCTAGTTAAAAAAAATTAATTGTGGCACAGTCTTACCGAAAATTAAATTCCTTGTGGATAGAATTTTAATCTGATTGAAATACTCTATCCAGAATTTAATTTTCGTAAAATTATCTAAAAAGCTTAAGAAAATTAAAATTCAGAATTTCAATACTGTTAAGATTTAATTTTCAAGAGGAAAATAAAGTTAAACTTCCATAAAACGGTCAAACTGGTTGAAAGGAATAAACCGGGTCCTATAAGTATGCCAAACACCCTTCAATCATGGCCAACCATGTGTAATGATTGGTCATGATGGTGCAGCCCCTCCCCTTACCCTCTGGCGGCAGAGAAGAATAACAATTCGCGCAGGAGCAGTTCGTGACCTAGCCATGGGCTGGCGCGTAGCCCCGCGAAGCCCGCCCTAGCGCCGTCAGCCGCCGCCGTCACACGATTTTCCTCTATGCTCCGAGTTTTGCATCGCATGCAAAATTTATCTCAGCAAAAAAAATATATTTAAATTCGCATATGATGCGAATATAAAATGGAAAATTTTCTCCTTTCCAAACAGATTAAATCCAAAATAAACAGAGATCTCTCTTCCATAAAAATCGAATAGTTCTTCAGATCAAAAATCTGGCTCTAATACTACTATAAGAAAATTTAGGTTTTAAAATGCAGCAAAAATTAAAATTTTCAAAGACGATTTTCTTACTCCGGATCGGTTTGGATTTGATAAAATACACAAGAACGAGAAAAAAGATCACATCTTTTCACTTTATAGAGATTTTGCGTCTCCCACACTTGATGAAGTTTCAAATCGCAGAAGTCACGTAAATGCCTGACCTTAAGTGGTATCTACATAAACAAATCGAAGACAGGATATTCACCTGGGCGACTAGAGAGAGAGAGAGGAGAAAGAGGGAGGTGACTAGGATTCTGATGTTTGGCCAAAGGTTTCCCCAAAATCTCATATTTATAGAAAATTGATTTTTTATTTTATCCACAAAAATCTTATTTTTGTGTTTATGTCCTTGTCTTTAATATGTTCTTATGTGTCTAACTATTTAGGCCCAATATCGAGCTGGCAATGAACTCATTAAATATTAAAACTATTTTTAATATTTGTGATTAAATTAACTTCTTAACTTAATCTATTATTGTATAATTAAATACCATTTATTTAATTATCTAATAATCAAATAATATGATAATCATTTGTTAACGTTTAACTAAATCATAGCTCATAAGTCATGGTTGGCACCAAGCAACGTGCCATCACCCGTAGACGATACAAGAGATTTGTAACCTAATTAGAACCTTTCAGTCCACGGTTAGCGTGCAACTATAATCGTTTCACTTATGCAATGTCCTTGATCACTTTCGGAGTACAATTGTACTGTTAAACTCTCACAAGTGATTTGATAGTCTCACATTCAAATAGTTAAATAAAAAATTCCTTTCTATTTAAATAGTTAAATAAAAAACTCATTTCTATTTAACTGTACAACCCTGACTAGGAATTTTCCTGTGTGACTCTATAGGACATTCTCTCGCTAGATATTGAGAGTAAATGATTCTATATTGACTACATAATTGCCTTTGCAAGTATCACAATACATCCGAAAAACTATTGTCTTAGGTCTATTGAATAAGTCCATACGACATGTATCAAAGTACGTTGATCCTTATACAAGACATCTTTGGTGTCTCAGGTCTAAAGATCAATTGAACCACTGTGACTAAGAGTTTTTCAATTGATAGTTAGGTATCATAACCATTCGAGAACTCCCCAGCATATCAATTCATTGAACTCATTCTCCAATGAGTACCTATACATTCACCTTATTGTCTCTATATAAATGACTATGAGATTAGTCACCCTCATCACATGAGTAGGCATAATATGTACTATTCTGTCTGGATATTTGATGTCCTATCTCAAATATCTTATGACTGGAAAAAGTTTAAGAATTAAGGTTAGAAATATTAGTCTCATTATCATAATCTCATTATGATCCAATATTTCTCATATAGCTCAAAAGATTTCATTATGCAAGTTAAACGCCAATCTACATAATAAATTAATTATCATTTATAAATGAACAATAATGTACACAAGTGTCATGAGATTGGCTTTGAGGACCTATATCTAACATGCAATCGTCGAGACATCCTGCATAGTCGGCATCTGAGTATTCAATAATTTCTAGCATGTCTGAGTGCATGTAAGTTAGCTTGTAATCCTTTGTTCTCTACAAATATCTCATCACCTTTTTGGCAGCCTTCCAATGCTTTATTCTGGGATTACTTTGATATCTACTAGGTGATCTTACTGGAAATGCAATATCTGGCCGTGTATACATTTGAGCATACATCAAACTACCAGCCATTGAGGCATAAGGTATTCTTTTCATTTCATTCCTTTCTAAAGCATTATGTGGTGGCTACATCTTACTGAGTTTATCACCTTTCTGAATTGGAGCAATGCTAGGCTTGCGATTACTCATTCAAAATCTTTCTAACACATTTGAGATGTATGTTGTCTGAGATAGTCCAAGAGTACTCATTGATCTATCTTGTGAGTGCTTAGAATGATTGTGTGATTAACATGAAAAATCTATGTTGTTTAGTGCAAAATAAACCTATTAAAAATAGAAACTACGTGAAATGATCGCCAGAAACTTTTAACTTAAAAGTTCCAAAAGAAGTTTTTGATCGCCTACCTGTTTAAACGCGGAAGATATTGAGCTCTTGATTCCCCTCCTTCAGCCGGTTGAAGAAAGAGAGCCCTTCTCGTTCTTTGTTCTTGCTGTTGAATTTGAAGTTGAGGTTGAGGATCGTCCAGAGATTCTTCTGACTTTGTGCTTGATTTACTCCTTTTGATTCTCCTTTTTGCTCCGTTAAGAAAAATGGAAAGAGAAATGAAGAAACAATGATGAGAACTTTAAATAGAATCAGCATCTATTCTAATCATGGTTTTAAACATGAAACTAAACAGCAAACTTACTTGTTTAATGGCTTTTGAAACCCCTTAATCAAATAGATTTTGGAAAGAATGATGTTGTGGTGTGTGTTGCATGAAATGATGATGAAGAATGAGAGATTAATGAAATGAAAATGAAAATGCAGAAATGAAACACTTATGTCGATTTGATGAAGCCTTGAATTGGATGAAGAATCTTGAATGGACGCCGACTCCTGAAAATGGCAGCGCTTCAGCGTTCCGACGTTGTTGCTTCGCTTCAATCACGAATTCTTTTCAATGACGCTCAACATTCAGCATTCACCTTTTTTTTTTTAACTCAACATTGATGCAAGGTATTTATAGACTTCTTCTTCGTTCGTGATTAACATGGAAAAACCTCGGATTTATCCATCTTAACCAACAGATAAATACAGATTAATTCATCTTTATCTGTAATTACCTAAAATGCGTCAGCCATTGCAGACGCCTTTCAGATTAATTAAGATAAGGATAAACATCCGGTAAAACTTATCTTTATCTTTATTAGCTTAAACGCGTCTACATGTGTAGACGTCTTTTACACTAATTAAGATAAGGATAAACATCCGGAAGAGAAGTAGAAATAGCCTAGGAAACCTAAAACGCGTCAAGCTTTACAGACGCCTTTTAGCTAATTAATCAACTGATTAAAATTCAAATTTAAACGTTAAAATAAGAATAAAGTCTAAATGGCGTCCATATGGGTAGACGTCTTTTAAGCTTCTTCATATTTTAACTGAAATTTGAATTAAAATCAATTTGATTGATTAACTTAAATATGTCTGTTAAACCCGACACTTAAAAAAAGATCAATAAAAATTAATCAATGATTAAATATTAGACCATTCTGAGGCATTATTATATGATATGAAATTTACTCAAAATGATGTCAAAATTAGCGTGTCTACAGCTGCCTCACCTTGGCATCGTCTTTGCAAGGGAGTGAAATGAAATGGAATGTACTGAAAAGGTGATGCCAAGGTGTGATGAGACACGCTCTTAACATCACATGATTGAAATTTTTCTCAAAATTATCAATGAAGATAGCTCAAGGAGATCAATGGAATAAATCCTGTCTGGATGAGGTAGACAAGGAAATAAAATAAGGTCGATCAACCTCCTCGGAGTGGGAAGTACCCCAGGTCGTAGACACTGTAGGTTTCATCATGGGGAGCGTTTGCCAGTCAATGTGGACGTGCTGCAACCATGATGGATCTTAAAAGAAAACAAGAAATATTGGATAAAGAGTCCAAGAAAGGATAGAATTCCAAGGATATCTTTAAGCGAACCTCAAAGATAATCAAGATACTCAATTCGGAATAAAATATTTCATATCATGTTGAAATTGTTTGATTTAATGGTCTGAAACTTAATCAATAATTAATCCTTATCACAGTGATTTCAAAGTCCTACATGATGCATGCTGGGCTAAAAGAAAAATATAAAATCAAATAAAATATAAATTAATCAAGGATAATATTGTTAAATTGCCATTAATGAGTCAAGACACAAATTCTTGTAATTCAGTGCTAAGCCGAAGCTCGTTTATCCACGCACCGTTTCACAAAAGTGGAACCATCGTCCTCACTAATTAACAATCCAACGGCCTATCCGTGCGATTAAGAATCCTCTGGAATTATCACTGTTTTTGTTGAAGGGGAACTCAAATTCCAGTTTCATCAAAACCATAAGGTCCTTGATATACTCTAATAAATATTTAACATATAGTAATGCAAATGATTTATATGGAAGAAGTACAAGGGTAGAAATAACCGTCTTTTTAGTCACGGTCGGACTTCTTGACTCCCACAGTGGGATCTTCTCGATATTTCCAGCTTTACTCGGGTTTTCTTGAATTTTCTAATTGATTGCCTTGAGCTAACAATGACTTCCCTTCAGGTTGCTGAGCTTCAGGAACCCCTTCAGAGGGCTGAAGCAGAGCTGGAGCGTTCTCGTACTGCAGTTGCTCGTGCTCAGGCCGATGCGGCGCGGATCCGGTCTCTGGAGGAGCAGGTGGCCCGACTCTCGACTGAAGATCTTCCTCGAGAGCTTTCACACCTCCAGTCTCGACTGGGGTTCATCGCCGAGGAGCGAGAGCGGGAGAGGCAAGAGCGGCAGAAGATGGATTTAGAGATGGCCTCCCTCCGAGTTCAGTTAGGGATTGCTGAGCACGAGCACCGGAGTGTGGAGGAGAGGTACAGGCGTGCTCGGCAGCGTGCCCAGGAACGTGGTCTGACTAGTGCTTTTACTGCCAGTGTCGCCATGTCTTCTGGCCAGGCAGGGTCGAGCACGATGGGGCCACCTCCACCTCCCAGCCGAGGACCAGCACCGGACGCGCCTGACGAGGCCCAGAGCCAGCTCGATGAGGGCGGAGGGGAGAGCCAGCCTTGAGGGCTTATGTATCTTCTTTTCTTTTCATGTATCATGTACAAAAACACCTTTTGATGATATATATGAACCTTTTGGGCTCCAATCTTGTGTTCCTGTGCTCGTGTCCTGTACATCACTTAACAAACATGTTAAGTATCTATTTAGGCTTAGCCCATTGCCTGACCAAATAAATGGTCAATTAATTTTTCCTTCAATAAATGGTCAAGGGGCATAGCCTTTATTAACAAAGGTAATGTGAATAATCAAACTTAAGCAAAATGCAACATGCAAGCAAACAAATGCTCACTGAAAATAAAAGGAATGAGACATACTGTAACGACCCGCCATCCTATGACCGGAGACCCGGTCACTAAATGGATGTCGGCCCATTAACTGTAGGTTCACACCCGGATCTTATACACACATCTGGAGGAGTAAGCGTTAAACAAGATTAAATATAACATTCACATGAATTACAAGGAGGTACAGTGCGCAGGAAGTAAAGTAATAATGTCCGTACACAGTCCAACAATAATTACATGTCCAACAAATTAATTAAGTACATGCAGAAATAAGGTACAACAACATCGGGGCATACCCCGGGAACTGAGATAGCTGCTGGTCCGCACACCAAGGGGAACACCACACACCGCCACACGCCACAAGGTCCACACCTGAAAACGCAGGGAGTGAGCCACACCAGAATTGGGCTCAGTAGGGATCATCCGATCCCCCGCCTCCCACTCACGCACCCACAAGTGCAATAACAAAGATACAGGAGATAAAGCAAGTAAAGCTGTAACACACTACTCCTAAAATCTCAATATGAACCATGTGCATTCGAAGTGTAACATGCATATCTCTAGAATCATTCTATCAAGGAGCCTACAACTCGCGTCTCGGCAAAACACGCCAACTACGCCTCCGAGAGTGGGAAACACCAACCACACAACCGAAAGTGGGAAAACACCGACCACACAACCGAAAGTGGGAAAAACACCGACCCGCTGAGACCAAACAGTAACTCCTCGGATAGCACGCTAGCTACTCCGGCCCAACTGGCTCAGGTGGTTACTCCTTCCCTCAGCACGAGTGACTCTCCGAATGTACCACTCCGACACCGGTACTAGCTGACCCCGGGGTTCACCAGGTGACCCTCTCTCACTAGGCGTCACCCCGCCCACGCCCCCACCGGCGCTGTGCTCACGCCCCCACCAGCACAGGGTGATAAAGCGCTACAATGTCACTCTAGGTCCACAGTAACACAAAACACCAAAACCCGGCACAGTACGATCCGGTTACGTGAAAAGCCCGCGATCGCACGACACACACACAGTGCCATCCGGTCATGAAGAATCCATTTCTACCGAGTGTACTAAAGCATGCACTAACCAATTATCTAGCAGTATGAACACATTTTACTGGCATGAATTAGTGTTGTTCTGTCTTGAATCGCGTCGCCCGAGGCCGACGCCATTCAAGCTCCCTAAACTGGTTCATAAAACTCCGGCCACGAACTCTGGCCTAAAAGGCGTCGACACCAGTGGTCGCCTTTTAAAAGGCGTCAACATCCTCAGACGCCATTCAACACAGAAATGCAGAATTTACAGAAACCATTAACTAGGGGATTTCTGCCTTAAAAGGCGTCATGGTTACTCGACGCTATTCCGAATCGCGTCGTCCACCCATGACGTCTTTTAGTCTCAGAATCTCCGAACTGACAGACCCTCAGTCGGGGTAATTTCCTGCCTAAATGGCGTCATGATGGCCCGACGTCCTTCTGAAAGGCGTCGTCCATCCATGACGTCATTTAGCGCCAGAATCGCTAACTCTTGAAACCTCGAACAAGGAGATTTCTATCCTAAAAGGCGTCGTACTGCCCTGACGTCCTTCTAAAAGGCGTCGACCAGGCACGACGCCGTTTAGCGCCAGAAACCTGGTTCCCTGGTTCGATCCGAGGGTTTCTCCCTTAACCCCAAATACTCCGAAAAAGCCCCAAAACAGAAGGGGGAGGAAAAGAAGTTCATCCACCACAAGTATGCTACAAATCCACATTCACGAGCACGGCCATACCCACAAGAACACCCCTTAAACATACTCAATCTAGCTCAAAACACGTCATATCACGCCTAGGAAAACACGAGCAACACATGCAAGGTTCGTCCCCCTACCGGTTACTTGAACTCCTCCTGGCTCCGTGTCGCCGAACCGCCGCACCGTAGACCGCCGCCGGTACCCCCGAGAACGTCGCCACTCCGCCGGGACGTCGGCCGCCGTCCGGAGAATGGAACGCCGCGAAGGAAGTGGTGGTGGCAGAGGTGAGAGGTAGGGAGGCGTTGGAGTGGTGGAAGAGGAAGAAGAGGAAGGGAAAGGGGAAGAGTAGGATCGGAGGAGGCGGAGAGGGAGAGGAGAGAGAGTGGAAGGGCGAGAATGAGGGAAAGAAAGGAGGGCTCGCGGGGTCAATCAGAAACTGCCTAAAACGCGTCGAGCGAGAAAGACGCCTATCAGATGACAGGACGGGCCGTACTGACAGCTATCTGAAACGCGTCGACCACTACGGACGCCGTTCAGCTGACATGTCAGGCATCGTACACTGACACCGCAGGGTGGCAGTCTGAATCGCGTCGTCCATCATGGACGCCGTTCAGACGACGAGACAGGGGCCGTACTCTCGCGGCCCGAAACCCGCCCGCGTGGCGCCCACGTGGCACAACAACAATTCATCTAAATGGCGTCCACCTATCCAGACGCCATTTGAAAGGCGTCGTGAAGTGTAGACGTCATTCAGAAGAAACTCTCAAGACCCCTCAAGGTCCAACCCAGGGGATCCGGCCCGAAACCGACCCGAAAACTGAACCCGAAACCTCAGTCCTTACACATACCAAGTGCAATAAGCAAATGCTAAATGAAATATTTTTTTTGTTTTAAAATATTAATTTTTGTTTGGGTTTTGAAATATATGCTTTTTTCGGATTTCGAAATATGTATTTTTTTTTTTGACTTTTTGACATATGTATTTTTTTGGATTTTTGACATATGTATTTTTTTTGGATTTTTGACTAAAAGATTAGCATGGTACTTAGATCAAAAGATCATATTCATTTATTAACTTAATTCCCAAATTGTTCTTTAACAACTTAACTTAAACCCATCGTGTTTGAACTTGTGTTTCCATTCGTGATCCCATTTGATGATTTGACCCTTAGTCAATCTAAGCCATTCCTTAAGTTTAGAGTACACCTCTTTAGAAGGAAAAGAAGAATAAGTTTAGAAAGCCCATGAGAAGGTTCCGGAGACTTAAAAAGATCTTCCTTTCCTACCCTAATATCCGTTGGGGTTCGGTCATTTTCTTTCCGGGGTATTTATCGACCTTGCATTCCCTTTCGTTTCATTTCATGGCCTTGATGTAACGTTTGTAATGTGATGTCCTTTTTGATTTGACATTTGGATTTTGTCTTTTGCTTTTGTTTTTTCTTTTCTTTTCTTCGGGACGGATCTCCCCCATTTTTTTATGACGGCCTCCTACTAAGATGGCGGATATTCTTGGTAGTCTATTCTAAGCCTCGTTCCGACATTATGGGCCGAGTGTAAAACAGAATTTTGCTTTAAAAAGAATGATTTGTACTTTACCCTTTCGGTCAAGCTTCGGTATTCTTTAGGACTTGGCATCTCTTGTTACTCACGAATCAAACGTGTCAGTGTGTGTAATAATGTATTTGAAGTTAAGTTATCCAGACTAACAAAGAAATTCGAGTTTATAAATTTTCTGATTCCACTGATCTTTGTACCATACTGATCGACTCTTTAACCTAAGGGTAGTATTTCTTAAGATGTAAGCCATTCCAGGGATGATTTAGCTCTTCTCCTTCTGCATTAACAAGACGATAAGCATTACCAGGAAAAGCGTGCGATACAACATAAGGTCCTTCCCAATTGGGTTGGAACTTAGAACGCGGACCACCAGGTTTTACATAAATCCTTTTAACGACCATTTCACCGACTTTGAACTTACGCTCAATGACTTTCTTTTGATAAAAACGTGCTATTATGTTTTGATAAACTTTTGCATCATTAGCAGCTGACCATCTTTTCTCGTCTAAAAGTTTCAATTGAGCAAGGAGTGCTGAACGATGTTCATCAATGGAAAATTCCTTATTCAATTGTACTCTTAATGACGGTATAAGGATCTCATATGGAACTACCGCCTCCATTCCAAATGTTAAGGAATAAGGAGTTTGCCCAGTGGGCGTGCGGATTGAAGTTCGGTAGGCCCATAGAGCCTCAACCAATTTTTCTGGCCAATCTGCAAATTTATTAGATTTGCACGTCTTTTTGATGATTTTTATCAAAGTCTTATTAGTTGCCTCTGCTTGGCCATTGCCTTGTGGATAATAAGGAGACGAATGATGCAATGCAATTCTATACCTGTTGCAGAGGTCCTTCAATTCTTGTGACACGAACTGCGGTCCGTTGTCGGTGACGATGGTGTTTGGAATTCCAAATCGGGTGATGATGTTCTTCATGATGAACTTGCAGACGGTTGATGCTTTGATCTCCACGTACGCTTCAGCTTCTACCCTTTTGGTGAAGTATTCCGTTGCCGTGAGAATGAAAGATTTTTGCTTGATGCTGGAATCTGAATTACCAAGGGGTCCAATAATGTCGAAAGCCCACATGGAGAAAGGCCATGGGGAAGAAACATGATGGAGTGAAGATGCAGGAGAATGAATTTTATCGGCGTGAAGTTGACACTTAGCACACCTACGGACATATCCTACACAGTCTTCTTCCATGGTTGGCCAATAAAATCCTTGTCTAAGGATCTTCTTTGCTAGCATCTGTCCATTGACATGGCCACCACAAACTCCACTATGAGCTCCTTCCATAACCTTCCAAAGCTCATTTTCGTCTAGACATCTCAGAAGAACTCCATCAAAATCTCTCTTGTACAGTGCTCCTCCAACTAGGGTGTATCGTTGAGCAACTCTCCTGATAGCACTCTTCTCTTCAGTTGTAGCTCCCTCAGGATACGATTGATCTTCACAATATTTTGCAATCTCAAAATACCATGGCTTCTGTTCATCATCCATCTCTTCTAACAGCTCCATTAACATGATTTCTCTCTTTTCCACAATATCTCCGTCTCTGACTTTCTTCAGCAGCTTCTCTTTAATTCTAAGAAATGAAGGGTCTTTCACGGCGGGTGAAAGACGCCTATGAACTATGATTGATTCAGATTGCTTGCTGATTGGAAAATCGAGAGATGAGGCCAATGAAGCTAGAGCGTCAGCTAAAATGTTCTGATTCTTAGGGACATGGACAAAGATCAATTTCGTGAAAAGCTTTGAGTAAGCAGAAGTAAGTTCTTGATAAGGCTTGAGCTTGGGGTCGAGAGTTCGATACTTGGTCAGCACTTGGCGAAGAATTAATTGGCTATCACCCACAATCCTGAGTTTGGTAGCACCATGGAAATGAGCGGCCTCGAGGCCAGCAAGAAGTGCCTCGTATTCAGCTATATTGTTGGTGACTGGAAAATCAAGCTGAAAGGCTTGTGGAATGGTGATACCTTCAGGTGATAATAGAACGATACCGATCCCCTTTCCATGAGAATTCAGAGCTCCGTCAAAATGCAGAGTCCACATATCATCTCCGATTTGATTTACAGACATCAGTTCCTCATCCGGAAACTCTGATCGCACTGGATCAAATCGAGGAAGGGGATGATGAGCGAGATGTTCTGCTATGGCATAGCCCTTGATCGCTTTCTGCTGAATATAAATGATATCGAATTGAGATAGAAAGCTTTGCCATCGCGCTAACCTATCAGTAAGAACAGATTTTTCCAGGAGGAATTTGATCGGATTCATCCTAGCGATGAGATGGACTTCATGGGCCAGAAAATAATGCTTTAATTTCTGCACAACCCAGACCAATGCTGCACATGTTTTCTCCATCGCTGTATATCTCTGTTCAGCGGAGTTGAGAAGTTTAGAGAGATAGTAGGCTGCCCTCTCTTTTCCTTCTTCATCCTCTTGTGCTAGGACAACCCCCACTGCATCATCTAGGACTGAAATGTAAAGTATCAATGGTTTTCCTGGAGATGGTGGTCTCAAAACAGGAGGATTCGCTAAATAGTTCTTTAATCCATCGAATGCCCCCTGACACTTAACGTCCCAATTAAATTTGACTCCCGGCTTGGTAAGCTCGTAAAACGGCTTACACCTTTGTGAATGTTGGGAGACAAAACGACGAATAAATTGCAACCTCCCGATTAATCCTCTTAACTCTTTCAAGTTTTTGGGAGGTGGCATTTCTCTAATAGCCTTCGCCTTGTTGGGATCGATCTCAATTCCCCGTTTGCTGACGATGAATCCAAGTAATTTTCCTGAAGATACCCCGAATACACATTTCTTGGGGTTCATCTTTAACTGATACTCTCTCGATCTCTCTAATACCCTTGCCAAAACTTTGGCGTGCTCAGCCTTTGTCTTCGATTTAACCAATAAATCATCCACATACACTTCTAGATCTATGTGCATCATGTCATGAAATATTGCCATCATGACCCTCTGATAAGTGGCTCCAGCATTCTTTAACCCAAATGGCATGACGACATAACAGTATGTTCCCCAAGGTGTAGTAAATGACGTTTTTTCTTGATCTTCTTCTGCCAGCTTAATCTGATTATACCCTGAAAATCCGTCCATAAACGATAAAGTTTCATAGCCAGCGGTGTTATCAATGAGTACATCAATATGAGGCAATGGAAAATCATCTTTAGGACACGCTCGGTTCAAATCGCGGAAGTCAATGCAAATTCTGACCTTCCCGTCCTTCTTCATAACCGGGACTATGTTGGCCACCTATTGTGGATAAAGGACAACTCTAATAAATTTGGCTTTATGCAATTTGTCGACTTCTTTCTTCATCTTTAGAGCCATTTGTGGGTGGAATCGCCTTAATTTATGCTTGACAGGGCTAGCTCCATCCTTTAATGTTAACCTGTGTTGAACTAAAGATGAGTCTAACCCTGGCATATCTTCATAACTCCAGGCGAAAGTGTCCTTATAGTCCTTAAGTACTTGTACCATTGCCTTCTCATCCTCTGTAGAAAGATTTTTGCTGACGAGGACAACCTTAGGTTCGTCTTCAGTCCCTAAATTGATTTCTTTGGTGGGCTCTTCTACGGCAGCTGAGGGTTCATCGAATCTCTTCACTCCACTGGCATATGCCTCAGCTGCGTCATCGCCATCTTCCTCATTTTCAATAATGGGGTCCTTTTCATGCACTAACTCATATACCCCATACCCATCATTAACTGACTCATCATTCATGCAATCTTCTGGCATCCGAATTGGATTTTCTAAAAACTGAGGGATTAAAGAGCAAGAAAAGCATCTATCAGTTAAGTCCTGTAGGTATCTATCTGGAATTCGCCTACCCTTAGGCTTCCTAGACTTCCTAACCTGACTAACCTGCCTAAAACTAGACTGCCTAACTTCACTAAACTCCCTATTATAACCTAATGAAGATGAAGCATGATAGAAATCCTGGGATACAAGTGGAAATACAAGAGAATCCTCCCGAGGGGAGGGGCAGAGTAGATTTAAGAGAGAATCTTGACCGAAGGACCCGCACGATGGGGTGCGATCGGACAAGTAAGAAGTTTCCTCGATAAGGATATGAGAAGAATTTGTTGTAAAATTGGTGTTTTTTTTTTGCTATCAAAGGAATTAAACATGAAACATGAATAAATACAAATAGAAGGAGAATCAGATGGAGGAAGTGGCACCAAGGCCAGAGGATTAGGGGGATCATACAACAGTATGTCCCAGATCAAATCATACATCCTCTCTAGATCGAGAGGAGGTTGTGGGATGAGGTCCCGAGGGGACAGAGTAATCATAACGGGCGGAGCCCGTGGAATATCTTCAATAATGACCCGCGACCAAGTCGGGGTCAAGAGCAGTGTGCGAAACAGAGTATGGAGCATGAAGACATGGGAAGGATATGTCCCCCTCCAGAGCAGATCTGTAGTGTAACCAGCTTCATAGGGGTCATCTGGCTCCCCTTCGTCGGTCTCTTCAGACAGCAATATCCGCTTATCAAAGATGGTACCAGGGCTTTCAATCAACTCATCAATCTGCGGCGGCCACTTGGGTTCTGCAGGATCTAGGAACAATCTGTTCAGTGCAATGTAAAGGTCTCTCAGATCGAACCACCTGTACCATTCGCATTCAGGATCATGAAATTTTCTCCTTTTCATAGGCCGCAGAGCCTCCAAGGATTGGTACATAAGTAGTTCTGAGCAATGCCTGGCCAAGTCCCTCACATATATGTCATGGAAGTCAAAACACGAAGTAATGACCACCGTGTTGTCGTGGCTAAGTATGGGCCCCTTCACAAAGTGTGTATACAGGGTCCATGTTAGGGGATCTCGGCCTTCCTTGGGTGGTGTAGACATTGTCTCCCAGATTTTCTGACCTTCTTCAATCTCTGCTTGTTGAACCAGATGTTGTTTAAGTTTTCTTGGCCTGTAGCCCAGACCACTTCCAGGTGCTGCTCGATGATCTTTAACATGAGTGGTCCTGCCTTGCAACTGTGTGCCCAGACCTTTTCCAGGCTGGTAGCCGTTCTTCATCATAATTCTCCATCCTGGGGTACTCATGCACTTCCCCCTTTTTATGGCATCTAACGGGTAAGGAGAAATGGTGGCGGCTTTCAAAGGATCAGCCACTGGATGATAGACCTGTAATACCGACAGAAAAGGTTGTCGGCCAAGTAAAGTAGCAGATTTAATATTCAAGGTATGAGCAGCAGCAAGGATCGGCATGCTCGTCACTTTAATAATTTGTCCTTTAAAGGGAAATTTGAGGCATTGGTGATTCGTAGAGGGACGACCCAAAATGGCATGCTCGTCAAGAGTTTTAATGTAAGGACGACCCAAAATGGCATTTATAGAAGGGTCGATTTCTAGGATGTGAAATTCGACCTCTGCATGACTTACAGGGCCTAGCTCCACCTTCAAATAAACCATTCCTAGAGGGGAACGGGTAGAATTGTCATATGCTGTCACAGAGATAGGGCTAGGCAACCATTTTTCTTTGGGCACACCGCACAGCTCCATGGTCTTCGGAGGTAAAACATTGATCGAAGCCCCTGTATTTACCAGGCATGCATCCACGGCCTTCTTACAGATGCTGACCGTGATGCTCAGAGCCATGCTTCTGGCTGCTGACGGTGCTAGTTTCGATGTGTGAAATGTAATGGAGGGCTGATCCCCCTGAGGAACTAGTAGTGCTGCAATTTTTTCTACCGGCACGTCCTCGTTGACCATCACCTTCTGTAGATATTCCATTAAGGCTTCTTGGTGACTCTTCGACCTTTTGATAAGTTCAAGTACGGTGATCCGTGCCGGTGTTCTGTCCAGATGTTTCAACAAGTCATATTGAGTGCCTGGTGCACTCTCTTCATTATGGGCTTCCTCAGTCGGCTGTGATGGGCCCTCTCTAACTGTTGACTGAGGAAAGACTTTGTTGAAAATCCTTCCACTTCGGAGCGCATGTTCCTCAACCGTGGAGGATCCGGGTGACACCTTGAGTACCGCAGGGTTGGATGGTGCGGATGATGTAGAGGGCTGGTATGTAGGTGATGGCGCGGTGCGGATTAGGGGTTTAGACGGTTGGATGGTGGATGGGTAAGTGGTTGGTGAAGTGGGGAATGGCACGCGTAATAGCGGTCTGGATGGTAAGGGGGTATCTGGGTAGGTGGTAGTGGTAGCGGGCGAAATAGGGAATGGTACGCGGAGTAATGGCCTAGATGGTAGAAGGGGCACGTGATTGGTTTGCGGGGGATTATATGGTAGCGGTGTAGTGGTGTGGGGCGTAATGGGCTTGAGGAAAGCGGGTAGTGGTAATGGGTTATTGGGTGCGGGCGAGTAATATGCGGGTGTCGGTAGAGGGGTGATGGTAATGGGTTGTGGCCTAGGTATGTGGATGATGCGGCGTGGTGGTCGTTCTGCGGTACTTGGAATATGACCCGTCGAATAAAGAGAGGAAGAGTCCTCTATTCTCCACTGTTACCCACGGTCAGCCTCAGACTGGCTGTTTGTCAAGATAGGGGCGACTTGGTTTTGGTTCTGGTGCTCCGGGAGTGGGTTCTGCACTATGCCCATGTTGGGTGGTGGTGCTGCTTGTGCTGGTGGTCTTGCTTGCTGCTGCTGTGGTCTTCTCGCCTTCAGGGCTGATATATACTTTTTCATCTCCTCCCAATCTATGCCGCCCTGCTCGTTGAGATCATGAATATAATCTCTGAATTGGAAGCAGGTGTCAATGGTATGCCCAGGTTGCCTATGGAAATAGCAATACCTGGATGTGTCGGCATTTTGAGGCCAGACGACCTTTTCCCTTGGCAAAACTAAGGCATTGGCTGCCATTAGAGCATTGAAAATATCTGCCAAGGATTCTGGGAGGGTCGGGTATTTTGCCCTCTTCGGGCTTGGAGGTCTTCTCTGCTGATTATAGTCAGCAGGAGGAGGGACACTATGGTATGCCGGCGGTGCGCGCGGCTGATACTGTTGCTGTTGCTAATATTGCTGTTGTTGGGGCTGCTGGTACTGCTGTTGCCGTTGCGGCGGCTGCTGTTGCTGTTGCTGGTTCTGGTTCGGCTGCTGGGGGCGCTGATACTGTTGTTGATAATGGGGGTTCTGCTATTGCCTGTACCCCTGCTGGTTCGGCTGCGGTGGCCTCTGGTACTGTTGCTGACTCCTCACGAACTGGGGCGAATTATTGTTCATGCTACTAACCTGCTCATGAGAGAGCGTGCCCTCAGTAGTCGGACCTGTGCTAGGAGCATTTGGCACTGCAGGCTTCCGAGGTGGAGGCCTGCTAGGTCTGTGAGGATCAAAGACGCTAGAGAACGTAGCGTCCTTGAAGGCATTCTGGCAGTACCGTGCTCTTTCATAGAGCTCTGCCATGTTGGTCAGATTGTTCAAGGAGAGGACTAGCTTGAACTGGGGAATGGCATTGGAGATTAACATCTTCACTTGCTCAGATTCGGACAAGTGATCCTTCACCTTCTCGGCCAAGCCCCGCCACCTGTCAGCAAAACTGACAAACTCCTCATCAGATTTCATTTTTTCTGCAATGAGGTCAGTGATGGACAGGGAAGGTGCAACTCTGTCTTGGTATCGTTGAATGAATTTACGAGAGACGATACCGTAGTCTTCTACTTCGGAGGGTTCCAAGGAAAAGAACCACTCGAGGGCTGGTCCCTCTAGAGATCTCCTGAACAAAAAGGCCAACGACCTCTTATCGTTCTGCCAGAAAGACGATTCGTACATAAACTCCTTCAAATGTGTGAAGGGGTTACCAGTACCGTTGTACTTCCGGTACACTGGCATCTCAGAGGGTGGTAGGTGGAATACTGGCAGGCTCGGCAAATTAATCTCTGGCGCAGCTTTAACCCCCATCATCTTCTGGAGGTTGTTGAATTGCTCATCCATGCGCTCTATTTTGGCCAGCAACGCTTGCGTGGTCAGATCTGCCTGGGGAGGAGGAGGAGGTGGAGGTACTTGATAGGCCTGCTGCCTAGAGTACGTTGGACATGGGGGACAATAAAGGGGAGGTCCGGCAGAGCTTCCGCCATGCCCGAGGGCATTTTGATAAGCAGGCGTTTGCGGTCTAGCCGGTTGCCTAGAGGATGAAAGTTGCGGCCTAGCTGGCCAAGAAGTAATATGGAGGCCTTCCACAGCCTGATGGATGTAAGGAGGATGAAGAGGAGGTTGTTGAGTGACAACAGGGGGAGCCACAGGGTTCGGCTCAGCAGGCTGCGTGGGTGCCTTCCCCTTCAGAATAGACTGGATTGCCTCGAACTGCTGAGGGTCCAGTCGGGAGGCAAGAACTCCCAAAGCGTTGACGAGATCCGAAGGATCAGAGGATGAGGGATCATTCTGATTCATGTCCCCCTCAAGATTGGGATTAGGAATCGCATATTCATGTGGGGGAAGATCAGGATATCGATCATGGGGATGAAAGAGAGGTGTCCGGACATTCCCATCTTGTCGATATGGAATGGGGACAGAATTATGGGAGGCATTAACATCTCTCCCGCTCTCATAGTTGTAGTCCGAATCGCGAGGGGCATTAGCATATCCCTCGTAGTTGATAATGGCGTCCTGAGCCATACTTAAGTCCCTGCCTGATCGCAGCAGAATGATGTTAGATTCTTTTTTTCAAAGATTTGACAAACAAGTTGTACAGAGATTAATCAATCAAGTGAATGCTTAACGTGATTTTGAGATTCCTTGTTGAGTTATTCGGATTTAATTAAACCACAAATTCGCTCAGGGAAAGGATCCTAGTTTCAGTTCAATGTCCACCGTTATTCTCTATGACTTTCTCTCACAACGCTTTATGGAATCTAACCGGGACTTCAACTGGTACAACCAGCCCGATGATCAAGGAGGAGTACCTTGATTTTGGGGACTTATGGAGGCCTCAACGCCAACTTCTCTTGTCTGATCAAGGGACCAACCCAATCAGAGAGAGTTGCTGACGTCAAGTAGTGTGTTCCTAAGAAAAGGAGGGTATTTGCCTCAATGCGTATGACCTATGGCCTGGATGGCCTCTAATGCTTAATAATAATGGGTAGTTAGCACTCAAGTCACAAAAATCTGAGAACTGAAAAAAAATTAAAAAACTGTCTGAATTGCGTTGATTTCAGTAGACGCTATTCAAACAAAATCTTAATTTTTCGCAGAGACTGAGATTGCAGACAACAGAGAATGAAGACTGAAAGGCGTCTGGGTGTATTGACGCAGTTTGAAACGTGTCAGTGCTCCTAGACGCTTTTCAAGTCGCAGAAACAGTTTTGTAGGAGGAATTTCTGGGTTGATTCCTCCTCAAACAGGATAAAAGCAGTAAATAATCAATTCATGCATATTTTTTTTAGTTCCAGATTTTAACAGGATGATTTTACTAACTAAACAAGTAAGATGCCAATCAATCACACAACATTTTCATCACAAAAACAACTTTTTCAATTAATTAACGGGAGGGCAAAATTTTGCCACTGGGGTGTGCACGTGGTGCACGAGGGAAATTAACTAAACTAAAACACTCACCAATTGGTGAGGACGTGTCGAGAGACACAAGTGGTGCACCGTGGGTGCCCGATTGATGATAGCAAGAACAAAAAACTAAAATATGGCGAGACCAAGTCCCATCGTGATCGCCAAAAAAGCTGTGAATGCTTAGAACGATTGTGTGATTAACATGAAAAATCTATGTTGTTTAGTGCAAAATAAACCTATTAAAAACAGAAACTACGTGAAGTGATCGCCAGAAACTTTTGACTTAAAAGTTACAAAAGAAGTTTTTGATCGCCTACCTGTTTAAACGCGGAAGATATTGAGCTCTTGATTCCCCTCCTTCAGCCGGCTGAAGAAAGAGAGCAATTCTCGTTCTTTGTTCTTGCTGTTGAATTTGAAGTTGAGGTTGAGGATCGTCCAGAGATTCTTGTGACTTTGTGCTTGATTTACTCCTTTTGATTTTCCTTTTTGCTCCGTTAAGAAAAATGGAAAGAGAAATGAAGAAACAAAGATGAGAACTTTAAATAGAATCAGCATCCATTCTAATCATGGTTTTAAACATGAAACTAAACAGCAAACTTACTTGTTTAATGGCTTTTGAAACCCCTTAATCAAATAGATTTTGGAAAGAATGATGTTGTGGTGTGTGTTGCATGAAATGATGATAAAGAATGAGAGATTAATGAAATGAAAATGAAAATGCAGAAATGAAACACTTATGCCGATTTGATGAAGCCTTGAATTGGATGAAGAATCTTGAATGGACGCCGACTCTTGGAAATGGTAGCGCTTCGGCGTTCCGATGTTGTTGCTTCGCTTCAATCATGAATTCTTTTCAATGATGCTCAACATTCAGCATTCACCTTTTTTTTTTAACTCAACATTGATGCAAGGTATTTATAGACTTCTTCTGCGTTCGTGATTAACATGGAAAAACCTCGGATTTATCTATCTTAACCAACAGATAAATACAGATTAATTCATCTTTATCTGTAATTACCTAAAATGCGTCAGCCATTGCAGACGCCTTTCAGATTAATTAAGATAAGGATAAACATCCGGTAAAACTTATCTTTATCTTTATTAGCTAAAATGCGTCTACATGTGCAGACGTCTTTTACACTAATTAAGATAAGGATAAATATCCGGAAGTGAAGTAGAAATAGCCTAAGAAACCTAAAACGCGTCAAGCTTTACAGACGCCTTTTAGCTAATTAATCAACTGATTAAAATTCAAATTTAAACGTTAAAATAAGAATAAAGTCTAAATGGCGTCCACATGGGTAGACGTCTTTTAAGCTTCTTCATATTTTAACTGAAATTTGAATTAAAATCAATTTGATTGATTAACTTAAATATGTCTGTTAAACCCGACACTTAAAAAAAGATAAATAAAAATTAATCAATGATTAAATATTAGACCATTCTGAGGCATTATTATATGATATGAAATTTACTCAAAATGATGTCAAAATTGGCGTGTCTACATATCTCTATGAATCTCTATGCCTAGGACATATGAGGCTTCACCCATATCCTTCATCTCAAATTCCCATTATAAGAGATTCTTAGTTTCATAAGTCAATGCATGATCATTGCTAGCAAGCAAGATATCGTCAACATATAAAATAAAAAATATAAACATACTCCCACTGACCTGTTGGTATATACATTTATCCACAATGTTTTCTTTAAAAGCAAAGGTCACTAATATCTAATTAAATATGAAGTATCATTGTTGGAAAGCCTATTTAAGCTCGTAAATTGATTTTTTTAATTTGTATACTAAATGTTCCTTATCCTTTTTTTAGAAAACCTTCGGGTTGACCGTCGTAAACTCCTTCCTCTAGATTTTCATTAAAGAAAGTAATTTTTACATCCATTTGATGTAGCTCTAGATCAAAGTGAGCTACTATAGCCATTATAATTATGAAGAACTATTCCATGAAAATTGAATAGTCTTCAGATCAGAAATCTTGCTCTAATACTATTGTAAGAAAATTTAGATTTTAAAACGCAACGAAAATTAAAATTTTCAGAGGCGATTTCCTTATCTCGGATCGGTTTGGATCTGATAAAACACACAAGAACGAGAAAAGGATCACATCTTTCACTTTATAGAGATTTTGCGTCTCTCACACTAGATGCAAAAAGTTTTGGATCGCGGAAGCTGCGTAAATGCCCGACCTTAAGTGGTATCTACACAAACAGATCGAAGACGGGAGATTCACCTGGGCGGCTAGAGAGAGAGAGAGGAGAAAGAGGGAGGTGACTAGGGTTCTGATGTTTGGCCAAAGGTTTCCCCAAAACCTCATATTTATTGAAAACTAGTTGCAATCCCGTGCGATGCACGGTGAATTAACGGATTTGAAGAAAATAATTATATTTAATATAAGTGAAGTTAATTTTTTATTCTTTGTGAATGAATGAATAAAATAATTACAGAAGAATATATGTTTAGAAATACTAACTTTTTTTCTATGAATATTAGGTTAGTTGATTGATAAATGTTAAAAATTCAGAATCATTGTTTCTATATAAACATTGATTGAAAGAGTAAAATAAAAAGTGTACTGAAGGTTATTATTATTATCCGATGAGATTATCTCAATAAATGTTATGTTGAAACATTGATTGAGAGAAAAATGAGAGATAGACTAGTCTCATTAATAACAAAATTAGTTATTATTACCTTATGAGATTATCTCAATAATGATAACAAATATTAAAATTTATTATTATTATCTCAATAGACTATCCCAATATTAGCAACAACAACAATAACAATAATAATATGAGTGAGAAAAGTGAGTTAACAACAACAATAATAATATCAATAACAATATAAGTAAGAAAAGTGAGACAGAGATTGGTCTCGTTAATAATAATAATAATAACAACAACAACAAACAACAACAAAATTAGTAAATAGTTTCAAAAATAATAATAATATTATTAAAATTAGTTATTACTAGCTCATCACACTACATCAATAATAATAATAATAATAATATATCAAAATTAATTACTCTTATCTCAAAAGATTGCAACAACAATAATAATAATATAATAGGAGAAAAAGTAGGAGATAGAAATATTAATAGAGAGAAAAAATGTGAAAGAGGAGAAAGAGAGATAATAATAAAAATAAAATACTTTTATAAAATAATAATAATGTAAAAATTAGTTATTATTATCATATGAGGTTGTCTCAATAATAATAATAATAATAATAATAATATCAAAATTAGTTATTATTATCTTAAGAGATTGCAACAACAATAACAACAACAACAACAACAACAATAATAATAATAATAAAAAAAAAATAGGAGATAGAAATATTAATAAGGAGAGAGAAAAATGTAAAGAGGAGAAAGAGAGTTAATAATAATAATAGTAATAATAAAAATAATATCAAAATTAGTTATTATTATCCATGAGAATATCATTTCGATATCAATTTTAATAAGAATAATAATAATACCAAAATTAGTATTATTATCTAATAAGCCTACCCAACAATAACAATAATAATAATAATAATAAGAAAATACTTTCAATAATAATAATAATAATAATAATAAAATACTTTCCACCATCTTAGATTAAAATAATAGTAATAATAATAATATATTATAAATATTTATAATAATAATATGAAAATTAGTTGTTATTATCCTATGAGACTACAATAATAATAATAATAATAATAACAATATCAAAATTAGATATTATTATCCCATGAGACTATCTCAATAATAATAATGATAATAAAAAGATAGTAATATATCACATGAGACTACTATTCCAATATTAATTTTAATAAGCATAACAATAATATCAAAATAAGTATTATTATCGCATAAGACTACATCAACAATAATAATAATAATAAAATAATAATACTCTCAGTAATAATAATAATAATAATATAATACTTTCTAACATCTTAGATTAAAATAGTAGTAATGATAATAATAATACTTTAAAGATAATAATAATACCAAAATTAGTTATTATTATCCTATGAGACTACCCTAATAATAATAATAATAATAACTATCAAAATTAATTATTATTATCTGATGAGATTATCCCAATAATAATAATAATAATAATAATATATTCAAAAAAATAATATAACAATGCTTTTCACCATCTTAGATGATCATGATAATAATAATATTTTAAATAATAATAATAATATCAAAATTAATTATTAGGTTAGTTGTGAAGGAATGAATGAAATAATTATAGAAGAATATATGTTTAGAAATACTAACATTTTTTTCTATTAATATTAGGTTAGTTGCTTGATAAATATTAAAAGTTCAGAACCATTATATCTATAGAAATATGGATTGAGAGAGAAAACTAAAAAGTGTACTGAAGGTTATTATTATTATCTATGAGATTATCTCAATAAATGTTATGTTGAAACATGGATTGAGAGAAAATGAGAGAGAGATTGGTCTCGTTAATAACGAAATTAGTTATTATTATCCTATGAGATTATCTTAATAATAATAATAAATATTAAATATTATTATTATTATCCCAATAGACTGTCCTAATATTAACAACAACAACAACAACAACAACAATAACAATAATAATATGAGTGAGAAAAGTGATTTAACAACGACAACAATAATAACAATAATAACATGAGTAGGAAGAGTGAAACAGAGACGGGTCTCCTTAATAATAATAATTATTATTATCACAATAATAAAAATAATGACAAAGTTAGTAATACTTTCAAAAATAATAATAATAATATCAAAATTAGTTATTATTATCCTATAACACTACCTCAATAATAATAATAATAGAATATCAAAATTAATTATTATCTCAAAAGATTGCAACAACAACAACAACAACAACAACAACAATCATAATAATAATATAATAGGAGAAAAAAAAGGAGATAGAAATATTAACAGAGAGAAAAAAATGTGATAGATGAGAAAGATAGATAATAATAAGAATAAAATACTTTTATAAAATAATAATAATGTCAAAATTAGTTATTATTATTCCATGAAATTGTTTTAATAATAATAATATTATTATTATTAAAAATAATTATCCCAAGAGATTGCAATAACAACAACAACAACAACAACAACAACAATAATATTAATAATAATAAAATGGGCGATTGTCTTAATAATAATAATAATAATAATATCGAAATTAGTTATTATTATCCTAAGAGATTACAACAACAATAACAATGACAACAACAACAACAACAACAACAACAATAATAATATTAAAATAGGCAATAGAAATATTAATAGGGAGAGAAAAATGTGAAAGAGGAGAAAGAGAGTTAATAATAATAATAATAATAATAATAATATCAAAATTAGTTATTATTATCTATGAGAGTATCATTTTTATATCAATTTTAATAAGAATAATAATAATATCAAAATTAGTATTATTATGAGAATTTCTAATAAGACTACCCCAACAATAATAATAATAATAAAATAATACTTTTAGTAATAATAATAATAATAATAATAATATAATACTTTCCACCATCTTATATTAAAATAATAATAATAATAATATTTGAATAATAATAATAATATCAAAATTAGTTATTATTATCCTATGAGACTACCATAATAATAATAACAATATCAAAATTAGTTAGTATTATCTCATGCGACTATCTCAATAATGATAACGATAAGAATGAGATAATAATATATTCTATGAGACTATCATTCTGATATTAATTTTAATAAGAATAATAATATCAAATCAGTATTATTATTTCATAAGACTACGTCAACAATAATTATAATAATATAATAATAATAATAATACTCTCAATAGTAATAATAATATAATACTTTCGAACATCTTAGATTAAAATAATGGTAATAATAATAATACTTTAAAAATAATAATGATAATGATAAGATCAAAAATAGTTATTATTATCTCAAGAGATTGTCTCAATAATAATAATAATAATAATAATAATAATATCAAAATTCATTATTATTATCTCAAAAAATTGCAACAACAACAACAACAACAATAACAATAATACTAATATAATAGGAGAAAAAATAGGAGATATAAATATTAATAGAGATAGAAAAATATGATATAGGAGAAAGAGAGAGAAAAATATTATTATATTTATAGAAAATTGACTTTTCTATTTTATCCATAAAAATCTTATTTTTGTGTTTATGTCCCTATCTTTAATATGTTCTTCTGTGTCTAACCATTTAGGCCCAATATCGAGTTGGGAATGAGCCCATTAAATATTAAAACTCTTTTTAATATTTGTGATTAAGTTAACTTCTTAACTTAATCTATTATTGTATAATTAAATACCATTTATTTGATTATCTGATAATCAAATAATATGATAATTATCTGTTAACTTTTAACTAAATCATAGCTCATAGGGTCATGGTTGGCACCAAGCAACGTGCCATGACCCGCAGACGAAACAAGAGATTTGTAATCTAATTGGAACATTTCAGTCCACGGTTACTGTACAACTATAATCCTTTCACTTACGCAATGTCCTTGATCACTTTCGGAGTACAGTTGTACTGTTAAATTCTCACAAGTGATTTGATAGTCTCACATTCAAATAGTTAAATAAAAAACTTCTTTCTATTTAACTGTACAATCCTGGCTAGGGATTTTCTTGAGTGTGACTTTATAGGACATTCTCTCTCTAGATATTGAGAGTAAATGATTCCATACTGACTACACAATTACCTTTGCAAGTATCACAACGCATCCGAAAAACTACTGTCTTAGGTCCATTGAATAAGTCTATAAGACATGTATCAAAGTACGTTGATCCTCATACAAGACATCTTCGGTGTCTCAGGTCTAAAGATCAATTGCACCACTATGACTAAGAGTTTTTCAATTGACAGTTAGATATCATAACCATTTGAGAACTCCCCAGCAGATCAATTCATTGAACTCATTCTCCAATGAGTACCTATACATTCACCTTATTGTCTCTATATAAATGACTATGAGATCAGTCACCCTCATCACATGAGCAGGCATAGTGTGTACTATTTTGTCTGGATATTTGATGTTCTATCTCAAATATCCTATGACTGGAAAAAGTTTAGAAATTATGGTTAGGAATATTAGTCTCATTATCATAATCTCGTTATCCAATATTTCTCATATAGCTCCAAAGACTTCATTATGCAAGTTAAATGCCAATCTACATAATGAATTAATTGCCATTTATAAATGAATAAGAATGTACATAAGTGTCATGGGATTGGCTTTGAAGACATCTATATCTAACATGCACTCATCTAGGAGACTGCACCTACAATGAGTAAGAAGATATATCCTGACGTCGACTTGCAATTGTCGAGACCATCCTGCATAGTCTGCATCTGAGTATCCAATAATTTCTAGCATGTCTGAGTGCATGTATGTTAGCTTGTAATCCTTTGCTCTCTACAAATATCTCATCACCTTTTTGGCAGCTTCCAATGCACCATTCTGGGATTACTTTGATATCTACCAGGTGATCTTACTGGAAATGCAATATCTGGCTGTGTATACATTTGAGCATACATCAAACTACCAACCACTGAGGCATAAGGTATTTTTTTCATTTCATCCCTTTTTAATGCATTATGTGGTGACTGCATCTTACTGAGTTTATCACCTTTCTGGATTGGAGCAATGCTAGGCTTGCGATTACTCATTCCAAATCTTTCTAACACATTTAAGATGTATGTTGTCTGAGATTGTCCAGTCCTCTTGGATCTATTTATGTGAATCTCTATGCCTAGGACATATGAGGCTTCACCCATATCCTTCATCTCAAATTTCCATTATAAGAGATTCTTAGTTTCATAAATCAATGCAAGATCAATGCTAGCAAGCAAGATATCATTGTAAGGAATCGGGGAAAACGCAGCGGAATAAGAACCGATTCCCTATATCACGTTGCTGGGATCGAAAAAACGGATGTTAAAATCAATATAGAAGAACCGTTCTTCACCTTTGCGGGATTTCAAATCTCCCGTTGGTTTAATCGATTTGGTAAATGCGCACGCGCATGATCTCTAGAGGTATCAACACGAGCTCCCGACGCAGACGTGTTATCCCCCTCGGCTTGAAGACGTCGACCCGATCTCAAATCCACCATGCAAAAGCGGGAGAGAGAGTAGACGTATCCTTCTTCAAGAGAGAGAGAGAGAGAGTAGAGAGAGAAGAGAGAGAATCTCCAAGAGTTATGGTGTACGTACACCACCATCTAGGCTTCTTTTTATAACTCTTATTCAAAATAAAAGATAAAGTTAAGAATTATTCTCATAATTATCTAAGAGCTTTGCCTTAGATAATTCTCCATTTAAATATTCATGTTTATCTTACGGCTTTTCATAAAAATCCGGATAAATAAAATATTTAATATCTCTCACCGTCTTACAAGAACTCTTATGTGTGTGAACCTCTAGGCCCATATATCAGTTTGGTTTCAGGCCCACTAAACTTAGAATTATTTCTAAAGTTTAGTATTTATTAATTATTATTTTAAAATCATATGTTAAATAATTAATTCAATAAATAGGTAAATTATCATCTGATGATAAATCCACTAGACCGTTTGACCATGAACGGCACCGAACACTACCTCATGATCCCAGAAGATATAATGGATGTTATTCCCTTAATCCTCTGTTTCTCTCTCTCTCTGGCGTCCAGACATATCAAGATCTGCTCCGCCGCTTCTCCGAATCACGTTCGACGGGAAATCGTCCGCGCGTTGTGGCGATCGTTGCGGCGACCGGCGGAGGTTTCGTGGGCTGTGAAAAACGAGGAACGTGAGGATATTCGTCGCGAGGAGGATCGCGTGGACTTCGCTAGAGGCCGGGCGCTTGCGCGGCTTGCGGTGTCGCACCGACGGAACTGAACGGTTGCGGATTCGAATCCGCACACGGTGAGAATCGATTATCCGATAATCGTAGTTTTTAAAACGGGAACGGATCTCCGTTTTTATTTTATTTTCCGCTGCGCGTGAGATCCGGAGAAACCCGAGAACCCAACACCAGGGTCAATTGAAAGATGTGTTTTTCTAGAAGTTAACTGAGTACTGGAATCCATCCAGACAATGTTTTAAGGGTTTGACATAGAAACCATACCCTTGCGATGTCAGGGCATTAGATGAGTGAAAGATTAAATCTGTGCGGTATCTGCAAACGGCTAGGGTTAGCAGCAGCTTGGCTTGCTCAGCCCGTTCGTTATATTTTATACTAACCGCGCGGTTTTTCATAAAAAACTCCGGTTTGTATAAAACCCACTTATTTATCCATCGCCTTGAGAATCATTTGCGTGTGACCCTCTAGGCCCAATTACCAGTCTGGTTAATAGCCCAATAAGTCCAGTGACTCCTCACTGGCTTTATTAATCAATTAATAACCTTTTATTAATTAATTAATCAATCGAATTGATGTCGCACATCGAATTCGATCGAGCCTCCGATCACGTTGGGTGCCAAGCAACACTGCGTGAACCTGGAAGGTATCGGGGTTAAGTAACCCACTCTTGGAACCTTTCCACCGATAGTTACCGCGTGGATATAATCTTTCACTCGTACAATGCTCTCGAGTCAACTCAGGGTATGACGTGCTGTCAAACCCTAACCGGTCGACTCACTTGGATTGGATGCCGCTGATAAATATCGGAAAACTCCTTTCCTGATATTATCGTCCCCCCTAGCCAGGGACTTCCCTACATCTTTCCTAGAGCATTCTCTCTCTAAGTACCGAGAGCGAATGATTCCTTATTGACACACAATTCCCTTCGACGGTATTCCGCTGTACCCAATCCTTGGCGTTTTAGAATCCTGTGGCTAGAGATTCGTAAACCAAGGTCAAAGCACAGAAGTCCACCAACAAGGTGTCCTTGGTGTCTCAGGTCCGAGGACTATCCACGCAACTGCGACAATAGAATCAAGCTGGTTGACAGTGAGGTACAATACCATTCAGCGATTCAGTCAGATCAGTTCAGTGAAATCATTCTCCAATGAGCACCTACAGATTCGCCTTAGTATCTCCACACAAATGACTTATGAGATAAGTCACCCTCATCATATAAGCAGGAGTAATCTGTACTAGTCTAACCGGATATCCGATGTCCTTCTCGGATATCCTCCGACTAGGAACGATTAAGAATATGTGTTTAAGTGATCAGTCTCATTAGTATGATCTCATCATAATCTGATCACTATAGCACATATTCACGGACTTCATTATGAAACAATAATTATTGTGATTTACACATAATGAATATTATGCCATTATATTAATAAATGAACGAGATTTACATAGTCAGATTGGCTTGTAGGCCACCTAAACCTAACACATGGTCAGGGATTTCTGAGTACACATCCATAGGACATTCTCTCTCCAGTGGTATACCAAAAGTGAGTGATCCCTTGTTGTTTACTCAATTTCCTTCGCAATCTTTCCACTGTGTCTGAAAGACTGACTGTCATGAACTTAATGGTTAAAGTCCATAAGCCAGAAAATCAAGACACACCAGTCAACAAGCAAGGTATCTTTGATGACTCAGGTTAAAGGACCAACTGTACTACTGTAACGATTGAATTCCCTAGTTGACTATTAGGTATAATAACCATCAAAGAATTCTAACTCAGATCAGTTCAGTGAACTCATTGTCTAATGAGCACCCATAAGTTTGTCTTAGTGTCACCATACGAGTGAATGTGAGATCATTCACCCTCATCGCATGAGTAGAAATAACCTGTGTCGATCTTATCGGATATTTGATGTCCAATTCAAATATCCTATGATCGAGAACTGTGTAAGACAAGTGATTAAAAATATTGATCTCACTATCATGATCTCATCATGATTCAATATCTTATACATCTGTCTACAGACATTCATTACGATAGTTAATTTGCGAGAACTATATATAATGAAATGATTGCCTTTATTAATATTCAGAACTTGAATGTACAGTGATTGACATTAAGGTCACCTAATTCTATCATTCTCCCACCTGGACTAAAACCAATCACCCATATGTATAAGTCTCATAGATTTAAGGTGATATTCTAAATTGGTTTGAGACAATCGCTTAGTCAAAGGATCTGCTACATTATCTTCGGATGAGACTTTCTCAACCACTATATCTCTTCGGGCGATTATCTCACGGATCAGATGAAACCGTCTCAGAATGTGCTTTGACTTCTGATGTGATCTTGGCTTCTTTGCTTAAGCTATTGCCCCATTGTTGTCATACAATAATAGGACATGATCTAAAATACTTGGGACTACTCCAAGTGCAGAGATGAACTTCTTCATCCAAACCGCCTCCTTAGCCGCTTCAGCTACAACAATGTATTCTGCTTCGGTCGTCGAATCTGTAGTTGTTTCTTGTTTGGAACTTTTCTAACTCATTGCTCCTCCATTTAGCATGAACACAAATCTAGACATAGATTTGTTGTCATCCATATCCGACTGGAAGCTCGAGTCAGTATATCCTCGAAGTTTCAAGTCGTCTCATGTATAGACGAGAAATAGATCCTTAGTCATTCTCAAGTATCTAAGAATACATTTCACCGCATTCCAGTATGCCTTTATTAATATTCAGAACTGAAATGTACAATGATTTGCATTAAGGCCATCCAATTCTATCAATCATCAACATATAAAATCAAAAATATAAACATACTCCCATTGACCTTTTGGTATATACATTTATCCACAATGTTTTCTTTAAAACCAAAGGTCATTATTACCTCATTGAATTTGAAGTACCGTTGTCGGAAAGCCTATTTAAGCCTGTACATTGATTTCTTTAATTTGTATACTAAATGTTCCTTATCTTTTTTCCAGAAAACCTTCGGGTTGACCCTCGTAAACTCCTTCCTCTAGATTTCCATTAAAGAAAGTAGTTTTTACATCCATTTGATGTAGCTCTAGATCAAAGTGAGCTACTAAAGCCATTATAATTATGAAAGAATCCTTCTAAAAAACAGGAGAGTAAGTCTTGTTATAGTCGATGCCTTCCCTATGAGTATATCTTTTGACCATAACCTGGACTTTATATCTTTTGATATTGCCTTTTAAGTCTCTCTTGGTCTTGAAGACCCGTTTGCATCCAATAGGTCGAAATCCATTTGGCAACTCTACTAGATCCCAGACTTGATTGTTCTTCATGGATTGTAACTCATCTTTCATTACATCTAACCACTTATTAGACGCTCCACTTTCAATGGCTCGTGAAAATGTTGTAGGATCCTCCAAACTATATTCCTCACTGAGATATAATTCACAACCATCATACCTATTAGGAAGTCTACAAATTTCTGAGATATAATTCACAACCATCATACCTATTAGGAAGTCTACAAATTTTTTGTTGCCTCCTTGGTTATTAACTTTCTCCTACAGGTGGGATTTGTTCTTGATCTTGATGAGCATGATTAGGAGAAGTGTTAATTTCCACCATATGTACAATTTGTTGGGGTTCATTGGTTCTAACTTATGAACTAAGATACGGTGGAACCACTGGAGTGGATAAATAGTTTACTGGTGTATGAATAGTAGATGGCATCAATTCCTGAAAATCAATGTCTTGATGTCGTATACCACTTAAGTCATTCTCAATGAACCTAGCAACATCAGTTTCAAGAATTCTAGTCGAGAGAGATGGACAGTAAAATTTGTATCCTTTAGACCTTTTAGAATAGCCTATGAAGTATCTACTTACTATTCTCTCATCCAACTTCCTTTCATGTGGATTGTGAACTTTAGCATTTGCCTCACACCCCCAAGTGTAGAGATTTCTTAAACTAGGTTCCTTTCCTATCCACAATTCATATGGTGTTTTTGGGATAGACTTTGAATGTACTCTGTTTAAGATGTATATGGCAGTCTTTAGAGCTTCACTCTAAAAGAAGAGAGGAAGAGATGAGCAACTAATCATGCTACGGACGATATCTATGAGGGTTCTATTTCTCCTTTTAGCAACACTATTTTGACTTGGCCTTCTTGGCATGGAATATTGAGCTTTTGTTCCACAATCTTGGAGGTATATTTCAAATGATCTAGCAACTAGACCAGCTTCAGTGTATCTCTCAAAATACTCCCCACCTCTACCCGATCTTACCGCTTTGATTTTTCTATCTAGGCCCCTTTGAACCTTTGCTTGATAAGTCTTAAAGACATCAAGTACTTCAAACTTTTCTGTTAAAAGGTAGATGTAACCATAGCCAGGGTGGTCATATGTAAACGTGATGAGTTACTTTTCTCTATTTATGGTTGGAGGAAATAGACCATAAATATCTATATTGATCAATTCCAATAAATCATTACTCCTTGTGGCATTCTTCTTCTACTCTTTATCTGTTTTTCCTTAATGTAGTTTCTACATATCTCAGAAGTAGAGTAGTCAAGAGTTGAAAGAATTCCTTCTCTCACTAATCTCCGAATTCTTTGTTTTGAGATATGTCCTAGCCTTTTTTTATGCCACAATGAAAAAGTTTTTTCCAATTTTTTTTTTAATTCCTTTACTTTTGTGCTGAATGATATTGTCTTTGTTCTCATTAAAAGATAAACAATATAGGCTATTAACTAAAGTACCAGACCTAACTATCCTTTACTCATAGTAGATGTTAAAACTATATTTGTCAAATTAAAAGGAGTATCCTCTTCCAACAAGTTTTGAGATAGAAACCAAATTCCTAGTAAACCTAGGAATTAAAATACATCCAACAAGTCCAGAATAACCTTTTTAACAAATTAAGCTCTATTATCAATATTGTTGGTGCTTCATGCTAGCGTCATAATCAACTAAAACCTGCTCAAGCTGTAGATATTGCTCATTTAATTGTTATTGATGTGCTTGAGACTAGAAAAAGGACTTAATCAAATTGATACTTTATAAAGGGTGGGTGATACTCGTTAGGGTTCTCATTTGAATTCTATTTCTAACTTGATCAAGTTGTTTAGTGCCACATGTGTAGTTTTACTCAATATCATTGATGATGGAGCCACACTCGCCCAACATGGAGATGCCGATGCAGCTTATGAGGCATTAACCTCTTATGAATTTATCTTCATTTTGCATCTTATGAGAGAAATTTTGAATATTTCTAATCAATTTTGTCAAGTTTTGTTGAGTTAGTTTCAAGATATTTTGAATGCTATGCATCTTATTTCATCTACTAAATCACTCATTCAAAAATTGAGAGATGATAGATGAGATGAATTGTTTTCTACTGTGAATTCTTTTTGTGAAATACGTAATATTGATGTGCCAGATTTCAGTGCTTTCTATACTATAAGAAGAGGACGAGCTCGTCATCAATATGATGAAATTACACTTGGGCATCATTATAAAGTAGACATCTTTAATGCTATAATAGACACTCAAATGCAATAATTGAATAATAAATTTAATGATCACACTGTGGAGCTACTCATTCTTAGCTCGGCTTTAGATCTACAAGAGATGCATGTATCGTTCATAGTGAATGACATTTGCAAGTTAGTGGAAAAGTTTTACCTACAAGACTTTACAGAATAGGGGATAATGCAATTAAAGGTACAATTACATCATTTTGAGTATGTCAGACATAATTCAGAGTTTAAAAACCTATCTACTATTTCTTATTTATGTCAGTGGTTGGTAAAAACTAGAAAATCAGATGTTTATCCACTGGTGTATAGAATGTTGACCCTCATTCTTACTCTTCCCGTTTCTGTAGCTACAACAGAGCTATCATTTTCATTTATGAAGATCATCAAGAATAAACTTTGCAACAAGATGGAAGATAATTTTTTATCTGACAGTTTAGTCATCTACATTGAAAAGGAAATTGCTGAAACATTTAGCATAGATTCAATTATAGATGCTTTTCGTGACTTGAAAGAGCGGCGAGCGCTATTTGGATATATCACAAATGATAGAACTTCAGGTATCTGAAAGTTATTGTGTACATCTGTTTAATATTTTATTAATAGTTATGAAAGTTTTTTTGTATATCTCTTTAGTTATATTTTGTTAACAATGAATATTAGTTTTTAGTATATTTTGTATTATATATGTGACATATTGAGTGTTTAAACTTCGGACCCTCCCAACATCCCATCCTACGTCCGCCCCTGATGCTTCCTATGTCAATTTTCAATAGAAAATAGGTTTGGAGAAGGACAATTCTCTCTCTCTCTCTCTTTTTTTTTTGACCAATGAAATAGAGTTTACTTACCATAGAAGAAAAAGATATGCAAAGAATACAAAGAGAGATGTTCTAGGGATACAACACAGGGGAGGGAGATTACGATAAGGCAAAAGGAGGAAATACATGGAGAACAAAGGGACCAACTGGCCTGAACAACCAACAGTCTGAGAACCTATCACGAGAAGCAGTTCCCCAAAAAAGCCTGTCGAACAGCTGAGATTAAGGACCATCCTCCAAGCATATGAGTCGGGGAAGATAACACAATCTCCTCCAAATGGCAAACCAAGCTGCATCTAATGGGGAGCTAAAATAGTTGATGGAGCTCAGATGAGCACGCCACTAGAATGGGTGCGGGGTTCTGCATGGGACCTCGAGCTCGTTGAGAAATAGTCAGACTCCAACCAGTATATTTATAGGATGCGTGATCCTATACGTCAGCAAGGCACGTCATCAGCTCCCTTTTTCATTTTTTTTTGGGAAGGTAGTCCAGCGGTCTGGACAAGATGTACTTGATTAGAAGACTAAGGTTCGAGGCCGCCAAGAGTAAAAGCTCCTCTGAAGGACCTCGGGTAAAACTCGAACAATTTTTTCTGCCTAGGTGGGCGAGGTATCCATGCATAGCACGAGAATTCCGCGGTGAACCTAAGTGAAAGCAGAATTCGAACGCGCACGCTCCCCCCAGTGGAGAGCGCAAGATGTCTGCCCGCTCACCACTGAGCCACGGGCGTTGGATGCACGACATCGGCTCTTGCTTAAGAGAAAAGTATGACCAACTGATGGGGGCTGTGGAGGAAGGAGGGAGAAGGGAAAGGAAACAGAAAACACTACAACGTGAGGAAGCACAAAGAAATGGGGAGAGAGGAGGGAACAAGGGGAAACAAACTCCTATAAAACAAGTGAAGAAAGAAGAGGGAGGAAAGAAAAGCCGCTACCAAATTCTGACGAAGTCCCCAAGGGTACTAGAAGAAGAAGCCCTAAAAAGGGCTGCAAAACTCCAACAAGGAGAACAAAAACCAGGTAAAGATGGGTTTACCTTAACAAAAAATGCGTCCAAGGGAGATAGATGCTTCCTCCCACAGAGGCAGTGGTGGATCCAAAGTTCATTCAGTGGGGTCCTAGGACCTCACTGAATTTTGTCAAATTTATTGACTCAATTTAAAGCAGTCTAATTGGAGACCTCGTTGATCTAGTCCACCCCACCGGTCTAATCCATGATTCTATATGACCTAGCTCAAGACCTCATTGACCTAACTATACTTATGATCTAATATCCGAGTGACCCCACTGGATAAAATTTCTACATCCACCACGGTACAGAGGAGAGGGAGGGAGGGGCTCACTGTAAGGAATGTTGACCCTCATTCTTACTCTTCACGTTTCTGTAGCTACAACAGAGCTATCATTTTCATTTATGAAGATCATCAAGAATAAACTTTGCAACAAGATGGAAGATAATTTTTTATCTGACAGTTTAGTCATCTACATTGAAAAGGAAATTGCTGAAAAATTTAGCATAGATTCAATTATAGATGCTTTTCGTGACTTGAAAGAGCGGCGAGCGCTATTTGGATATATCACAAATGATAGAACTTCAGGTATCTGAAAGTTATTGTGTACATCTGTTTAATATTTTATTAATAGTTATGAAAGTTTTTTTGTATATCTCTTTAGTTATATTTTGTTAACAATGAATATTAGTTTTTAGTATATTTTGTATTATATATGTGACATATTGAGTGTTTAAACTTCGGACCCTCCCAACATCCCATCCTACGTCCGCCCCTGATGCTTCCTATTGTAGGTGCTGAAAATGCTCGTGTGATTAATGTGAAAAACTATGTTGTTTAGGTGTAAAACAACCTATTAAAAAAAATGCAACTAAGGTGCAGTGATCGCCAGAAACTTTTAACTAAAAAGTTTCAAAAGAAGTTTGATCGCCTACCTGTTCAAACGCGGAAGATTGAATCCTTGGTTCCCCTCCTTCAGCCGGCTGAAGAAAGAGAGCCTCTTTGTTCTTTCGTTCTTGCTGTTGAGTGTTGAGGATCGTCCAGAAGTTCTCCTGGATTGGTGTTTAATTTCCCTCTTTTTGGTTTCTTGTTGTTGTTGTTGTTGAGTGCAGCAGAGATAGAGAAACAAAGAAATGAAAGAAGAAATAATGATGAGAATCTAAATGGAAATAATATCAAAGTTAATGATGTTAATGAACATGCTTAAACAGCAACTCACTTGTTTTAAACGGCTTTGAAACCCCTTTTAAAACAGATTTTGGAAAATTAATGATGTGGTGTGTGTTGCATGAAGTGAATATGAGAGAATGAAGCTAATGAATGAAAATGAAATTCAGATATGAAAAACTTATGCCCAGTCCAGTTGGTTGAAGCTTTGAAGGATGAAGATCTTGAAGAAGGATGCCGACTTCTGGAAATGGCAGCGCTCCGGCGTTCCGACGTGGTTGCTCCGATCTTCAAATTGCTGCAGCGCTGTGGCTCTCTCTCTTTTTCTCTTTTTTTTTTAACTCTTTGATGTGCAAGGTATTTATAGGCATTTTCTGAGTTCGCGATTAACATAGAAAAATCTAGGATTTATCTACCTTAATCGACAGATAAACACTGATTAATTCATCTTTATCTGTAATTATCTAAAACGCGTCCACAATGGATGACGCCTTTCAGATTTAATTAAGATAAGGATAAATATCCGGGAAAACTTATCTTTATCTTTATTAGCTAAAACGCGTCCACATGTGTAGACGTCTTTTACACTAATTAAGATAACGATAAACATCCGGAAGAGAAGTTGAAATAGCTTAAGAAACCTAAATCGCGTCGACCATCACAGACGCCTTTTAGCTAATAAATCAATTAATTAAAATTCAAATTTAAACGCTAAAATAGGAATAAACTCTAAATAGCGTCGACACGGATCGACGCCTTTTAGACTTCTTCATATTTTAACTGAAATTTGAGCTAAAATCAATTCAATTGATTAACTTAAATATGTCTGTTAAACCCGATACTCAAAAAGATCAATAAAAATTAATTAATGGTTAAACATCAGACCATTCTGAGGCATTATTATATGATATGAAATTTACTCGAAATGACGTCAAAATTAGCGTGTCTACAGCTGCCTCACCTTGGCATCGTCTTTGCAAGGGAGTGAATTGAAATGGAATGTACTGAAAAGGTGATGCCAAGGTGTGATGAGACACGCTCTTATGATTGGAATTTTTCTCAAAATCATCAGTGAAGATAGTTCAACGAAATCAATGGAATCAATCCTGTCTGGATGAGGTAGACAAGGAAATAAAATAAAGTCGATCAACCTCCTCGGAGTGGGAAGTACCCCAGGTCGTAGACACTGTAGGTTTCATCATGGGGAGCGTTTTCCAGCCAATGTGGACGTGCTGCAGCCATAATGGATCTTAAAAAAAAAACAAGAATATTGGATAAAGAATCCAATCAAGGATAGAATTCCAATGATATCTTCAAGCGAACCTCAAAGATAATCAAGATACTCAATTCATAATGGAATATTTCATATCATGTTTGAAATTATTTGATTAATGGTCTGAAACTTAATCAATAATTAATCCTTATCACAATGATTTCAAAGTCCTACATGATGCATGCTGGGCTAAAAGAAAAATATAAATTCAAATAAAATATAAATTAATCAAGGATAATATTGTTAAATTGTCATTAATGAGTCAAGATACCAATTCTTGTAATTCAATGCTAAGCCGAAGCTCGTTTATCCACACACCGTTTCACAAAAATGGAACCATCGTCCCCACTAATTAACAATCAAACGGCCTATCCGTGCGATTAAGAATCCTCTGGAATTATCATTGTTTTTGTTGTAGGGGAACTCAAATTCCAGTTTCATCAAAACCACAAGGTCCTTGATATGCTCTAATAAATATTTATCATATAGTAATGCGAATGCAAAATAATTACATGAAAGAATACAAGGGTAGAAATAACCGTCTTTTTAGCCACGGTCAGAACTTATTTACTCCCACAGTAGGATCTTCTTGATATTTCCAGCTTTACTCAGGCTTTCTTGAATTTCCTGCAATCAAAATTGTTAATAATTCCAAACAAATATTCAATTTAAACATCCAAAACATGGAATTTTGGATAAATCATATAAAGAGTTGAAACGCGTCGTGTCGCGAAGACGCCATTTAAGGTTAAAACGCGTCGCTTGTCCTCGACGCCTTTTACTCACAGAAACAGGTTTCTGGCTGTTCTCTACTCGAATTCCAACTCTATCAATGCACATCCCTTTTCCAATCCGGAAAAGTCTTCCTAGGATCGCAATACGGTCTATATAAACACCCTTAGGTCGTTCCCAAACAATCCCACTACAATCCAAAGATCAAGAGTTGTGTTTTCTTCAAGGTTTCTTCAAAGTTCCAAGGTTTCCAAGGTTTTCTAGCTTCAAGAAGGAGGAACTCCGAAAAAGTTCAAGCAAGAAGATGAAGATGTCTTTGGAGCAGTTTTCTAAGGTGGAGAATCACCTTAATGGTAGAAATCCCAATCTCCAAGTAAGTTCAATCAACTTCTTTCTCAATTCTCTTCATATTTTTCATGTTCTTCGCGTTCTTCATCATGTTCTTCGTCTTTTCTTTTGATTTTCAGAACTATCCCATGTTTCCTGGCCCAAGGAAGTTTACTTCCTTACCTTGGATCCGTAAACTTGCAAAAAGCATCAAGCTTTCCATGCAAGTATTCATATCCAAGTGGAATCTTCAAGGTCTTGTAGTGCTTGCCAAACATTACAAGAGCGCGAACGTAGATTGGGCGGCTATGGGTGCCTTGATCGAGTGGTGGCATCCTCAAACTCATACGTTCTTCTTCCAAGACTTCGAGTGCACGATTCTTCTAGAGGAGGCGGAGCTTCTTTTAGGTCTCCCAAAGACTAAAGAGAACAAAGAGAAGATAGCTTTGATGAAGGAGAGAATTACCGGTCAACAATTGTTGACATCTATTATGAAAGATCCTTCAGAAGCTAAAGGATGCCTCACTAAAAAGGGGATCAATCTCACCAAGCTAGCCGAGTGGACGCTGTATGAAATTGATGATCTAAGAGAGGATGAAGCGGAGGATGTAACAAAAGCTTTAGTTACATGCCTAGCCGGTGCCTTGTTCTTCTCTGCGCAGGATAACATCTTAGAAGATGACCAAGTTAGTGCCATATGCGCAATCTTCGAAGGTAAATCCATTAGCACTGCACTCTTAGCATATCTTTATAGTGGGCTTTCTGCAGCGTCCGTGGGCCGTCCTCCTTACGGATGTATGCTACTCTTCGCCTTATGGGTTGAACTTCACTTCAAGTTTGAGCACAGCAAGAAAAGGCCTTTGAATCCATCTCAGATTTACTTGAATAGCCCAATTCATTGCATAGCTAATATTGTAAAGTTCAATGAGCATATGGTTAACAAGGTTCCAAAACTCAAGACCCGAGCCGATTGGAGAGAGTATTTAAAGCTCATGACGTCCGACATATTCGACTCGTCTCCACTTGCTCTGGTTGGAAGACCTGTGTGGGTGCGCTGTGCAGCAGGAGCAGACCTTAAGTTGATTGGAGCCACCGAATTTGTGCTGTACAATCCTCATCGGTGCCTCACTCAACTTAGCTTGGGCCGTCGTGAATTCCCCGAGTTCTCTCCCACACTTCCGATCAAGAAGCGCGACTTGGAATCTGACGAAGACTATGAAGCCGTACAAATCATTACCACTCTATGGAATCTTGGCTTTAGTTACCGTGTAAGATCCTCTAAGGATAGAGATAAAGGATTGAAATTTCCTTATCTTAAAGGTCTTCATGAAATCCTTCCTTGAATGTCTCTTTTATATGATGTAATAAAGAATTTAAATGAATAAAGAACAGTTTTTATGCCTCAAAACCTTTCCTCAACTTTCTGTGATGTGCACATGATTTTTCCTTTACAGAAAACTTGATTTTTCCTGAAAATTCAACAGTTCGGATTCTGTAAAAATGTAAAACGCGTCCATTCAGAAAGACGTCTTTCAATCATAAATCCGATTTATTGCTCAAACCGCGTCTACATAACCTGACGCCTTTCAACCATAATTCTTTTCCAGAAATTAATTTTAATCCTCAAAAACCAGATTTAAGATTAAAACGCGTCTTGACATCATGACGCTGTTCAACCATAATTCTTTTCCAAAAATTAATTTTAATCCTCAAAAACCAGATTTAAGCTTAAAACGCGTCTTCAAATGTGGACGCCTTTAAACTCTCTTTCCTACTTTTTCCCGGATTCTGTCATTAATTCCATGATTTAATTCTCTGAAACGCGTCTATACAGAGCGACGCCTTTAATGATTTTCCTCTGTACCGCTCTGACGAAAAGACTAAAACGCGTCAACATGAGTAGACGCCTTTCATTCAAATTCAAACTCTGTCAGTGCCGCCTCAACTTTTGTGCTCGTAAAAAGCGTCTTCTTGAGTCGACGCCTTTCACCCTTTCGTTAACAGACCCGCGAAGGCCCCCTTTCTTCCTCACTTTTCCCAAAATTCCTTTCTTCTCTTCTCTCCGGCGACCAAGCTCCGGCGATCTCTCCGTCGAATCTCCCTCTTTTCGAGCTATGGAACGCGGTGAAGGTTCTGGAAAGACGAAGGTCATAGCCAAGAGAAGGCGAAGGCAAGAAGAAGAAGCTCCCGAGGAGGTTCCCGCGTTATTAGCCGAGGCGGCGGCCTTCTTGGAGGAAGAACTCCCTCCACCGGTACCCATGGCGGTGGAAGAAGAAGAGGAGGGCGACCTCCACACGGTAAGCTTCCTGTGGGCATGATTGGATGCGAAAAGAGGGGAGAAAACGGGGTTCTTAAAAGAATCCGGAATCTGGGCTTGAAAGGCGTCCAGACCAGGTGACGCCATTCAAAAGGCGTCATCATGGGTCGACGTCTTTCAAGATAAATTCCGAATTTTAATTAGGTAGAAAATTATGTTGAATTGCGTCAAGGCATGTGGACGTGTTTTGAAACACGTCTGCTCGTGCCGACGCCTTTCAAGACAGAAAGTGAATTTCCCTGTTCTTTTATTTATTACTGACCCTATTTTTATATCTTTATTTGCAGGGGGTGATGAGGGCTAGGATCTCATGGGACTTGGTAGTAGGGGCTTACAGAGGGCTCCCGGATTTCCAGAAGGCGCGCCTGCGTCAGATGGGATTCGGCGAAGTGCTGGACATTGAGCCATTCTGGCTTGATCTGGTCCTGCTGCAGGTTTTGAGGGAGAGGTGGCATGCGGAAAGCCGTGCTTTCCTAATGCCGTGGGGGCATATGGTCCCCACCCTAGAGGATGTGGCCAGGATTACTGGCCTCAGGGTAGAGGGCCGACCTGTGAGTGGGGTGACCTACCCCAATTATCAGGGATTGGCTGAGGCCTTGCTAGGGATAGAGGTGTCTAGCATAGGTAGGGAGTCTAGGATGGTCCCTCGGGTCGAGGTAGAGGCTGCCCTAGGTCTAGATGAGCCCCGGCGTCGGTCTGACGAGACCCGGGAGGAGTTCAGGATTAGACTAGCCGAGTCATCCTCCTCAGTCTACTGTAGTGACCCTGACCAGGTAGAGGAGGTGGACAGACAGCTTAGAGTCTTCTTAGTTTTCTTTTTCGGTCGGTTGCTCTTCGGTACGAAGGGCGACCATATCCACTGTAGATTTCTCTATTTATTAGATGATTTAGCTAGCCTAGGAGAGTATGCCTGGGGTGCAGCCCTTCTGGCTCACCTCTTTGCCGACCTATCCGCGGTCACACCGGACCGTGAGACCACCATCAGTGGCTTCTCGCCATTCCTTCAGGTATTAACTTGTTTAATTATTCGTTATATGCAATATGATATGATGTTTCTTCTAACCTATATGTTCATGAATGCAGGTATGGAGCTATTATTACTTCCCGCTCGGCAGAGCGAGGATTGTTCGACCGAATGCCGTCCCTTTCGCCTGCCGTTGGCAGCCGATTATGGACACGGCTCCACAGCACCACTAGCTGACGGCCCTCCGCCGTCAATTTCTAGATTATCCAGAGCTCTTGGTAAACTTTAAACTTGTTTAATTTTATTAAATGCAATCTCTCTTTTTGTTCATTAAATGCAAGTTATTTATGAATGCATCTAACCTATATGCAGGTGATTTGGCGCCCGTATCTGGGCATGAACGAGGAGGGTCAGCCGTGGGTGACGGCTGGCAGGAGGCGGTTTGGGAGGCAGATGTGGGTACATTGCCTCAATGAGATCGAGCCCCTCCGCCTCCGACTAGTGATGAGGACCCTGGGCCTCCACCAGGAGTGGATAGACGAGGAGGTCCCGGAGGGCATTGGAAGGAGTATGAGGGGGAAGCAAGCCCTCACCGATTGGCGTGCCAAGTTCCCAGAGCAGTACGAGGACTGGTACCGCCGCGGCATCAGAGTGGAGTCACGAGCGGAGAGTAGCGAGGCCTACCTCCAGCAGTACCGGGTCCACTATGCCGATCAGCTTCGGCTCCTCCGACCACTCGATGTAAGTATGCATTCATGCGTCTTTCATTTTATTATTATCTTGATTTATATTTGTGAATGAATGTATGTCATGCAGGATGCGCGTGATGCGGTCATCGTCGACCTCCGGGCCCGCCTACATGATGCGGAGGCCCAGCTAGAGCAAGTTCAGAAAGAACTGTATGACTTGGTATGTATGAATGAATATGAATGCATGTTTTAATTAATTGCTTTGGCGATTAACCACTGATAGTTGTCTTTTGGTGCAGCGAGCCGTCTACACCCAGGCGGCTCCTCCTACCTACGGAGCTTCATCATCTTCCTCATCTGCTGCTCATGATGCTGCTCTGGCTGACCTCCAGAGTCAGCTTGCCTCTGCCATCCACCGGGCTTCTCTCGCGGAGGAGGACCGTGCTGCTCAGGTAAGTTCTTCGATTTTTGAATGCTGAAAATTGATTATTTTGATTGCCTTGAACTAACAATGACTTCCTTCCAGGTTGCTGAGCTTCAGGAAGCCCTCCAGAGGGCTGAAGCGGAGATAGAGCACGCCCGTACTGCAGCGGCTCGCGCTGAAGCTGATGCAGAGCGGATCCGGGCTCTGGAGGAGCAGGTGGCCCGACTCTCCACCGGAGATCTTGCGCGAGAGGTTGCGCACCTCCAGTCTCGACTGGGGTTCATCAACGAAGAGCGAGAGCGCGAGCGCCTACGACTGGAGGGTCTTCTGGGTCGGTTGTCAGTTGCAGAGCATGAGCGCAAAATGGTGGAGGAGAGGTACCAGCGAGCTCGACAGCGCGCCCATGAGCGTGGTTTGACCAGTGCCTTTACGGCCAGTGCCGCTGTGTCTTCCGGCCAGGCGGGGCCGAGCGCAATGGGACCACCTCCACCTCCTAGTCGAGAGCCAGCACCGGATGCACCTGACGAGGCCCAGAGCCAGTTGGACGAGGGCGGAGGGGAGAGTCAGCCTTGAGGGCTCATGTGTCTTCTTTTTCTTCATGTATCATGTACAAACAATCTTTTGATAATATACATGAAACTTTTGGCTCCAATCTTGTGTTCTTGTGTTTATCTTGCATCCTGTACACACTTAACAAACAGGTTAAGTATCTATTTAGGCTTAGCCCCTTGCCTGACCAAATGAATGGTCAATCGATCTTTTCTTCAATAAATGGTCAAGGGGCATAGCCTTTATTAACAAAGGTAATGAGAATAATCAAACTTAAGCAAAAATGCAACATACAAGCAGACAAATGCTCACTGAAAATAAAAGGAATGAGACATACTAAATGCAACAAGCAAATGCTAACTGAAATATTTTTGTTGTTTTGAAATATTCATTTTTGTTTGGGGTTTTGAAATATATACTTTTTTTGAATTTTGACATATGTATTTTTTTTGAATTTTTTTTGATGTATGTATTTTTTTTGGATTTTTTACTTATGTAATTTTTTTGATTTTTTTTTTTTTACTTATGTATTTTTTTTGATGTATATGTATATTTTTTTTGGGTTTTTGATGTGTATTTTTTTTTAATTTTTGACAAATGTATTTTTTTTGGGTTTTTGACTAAAAGCTCAGCATGGTACTTGGATCAAAAGATCATATTCATTTATTAACTTAATTTCCAAATCGTTCTTCAACAACTTAACTTAAACCCATCGTGTTTGAATTTGTGTTTCCATTCGTGATCCCATTTGATGATTTGACCCTTAGTCAATCTAAGCCATTCCTTAAGTTCGGAGTACATCTCTTTAGAAAGAAAAAAAAAGAATAAGTTAAGAAAGCCCATGAGAAGGTTCCGGAGACTTAAAAAGATGTCCCTTTCCTACCCTAATATCCATTGGGGTTCGGTCATTTTCTTTTCAGGGTATTTATCGACCTTGCGTTCCCTTTCATTTCATTTCATGGCCTTGATGTAACGTTTGTAATGTAATGGCCTTTTGATTTGACATTTGGCTTTTTGCCTTTTGCTTTTTCTTTTCTTTTCTTTGGGACGGATCTCCCCCATTTTTTTATGACGGCCTCCTACTAAGATGGCGGGTATTCTCGGTAGTCTATTCTAAGCCTCGTTCCGACATCATGGGCCGAATTTAAAACAGAATTTTCTTTAAAAATGAATGATCTGTACTTTGCACTTGTGGTCAAGCTTTCGATATTCTTCAGGACTTGTCATCTCTTGTTACTCACGAATCAAACGTGTCAGTGTGTGCAGTAATGGGCTTAAAGTTAAATTATCTAGAATGATAGAGAAATTCGAGTTTATAAACTTTCTGATTCCACTGGTCTTTGTACCATACTGATCGACTCTTTAACTTAAGGGTAGTATTTCTTAAGATGCAAACCATTCCATGGATGTTTTAACTCTTCTCCTTCTGCATTAACAAGACGATAAGCATTACCAGGAAAAGCGTGCGATACAACATAAGGTCCTTCCCAGTTGGGTTGGAGCTTAGAACGCGGACCACCAGGTTTTATAAAAATTCTTTTGACGACCATTTCACCGACTTTGAACTTACGTTCAATGACTTTCTTTTGATAAAAACGTGCTAGTCTGTTTTGATAAACTTTTGCATGATTAGCAGCTGACCATCTTTTCTCGTCTAAAAGTTCCAATTGAGCAAGGAGTGCTGAACGATGTTCATCAATGGAAAATTCCTTGTTCAATTGTACTCTTAATGACGGTATGAGGATTTCATATGGAACTACCGCCTCCATTCCAAATGTTAAGGAATAAGGAGTTTGCCCAGTAGGCATGCGGATTGAAGTTCGGTAGGCCCATAGAGCCTCAACCAATTTTTCTGGCCAATCTGCAAATTTGTTAGATTTACACGTCTTTTTGATGATTTTTATCAAAGTCTTATTTGTTGCCTCTGCTTGGCCATTGCCTTGCGGATAATAAGGAGACGAATGATGCAATGCAATTTTATACCTGTTACAGAGGTCCTTCAGTTCTTGTGACACGAACTGCGGTCCGTTGTCGGTGACGATGGTGCTTGGAATTCCGAATCGGGTGATGATGTTCTTCATGATGAACTTGCAGACGGTTGATGCTTTGATCTCCACGTACGCTTCAGCTTCCGCCCACTTGGTGAAGTATTCCGTTGCCGTGAGAATGAAAGATTTTTGCTTGATGCCGGAATCTGGGTTACCAAGAGGTCCAATAATATCGAAAGCCCACATGGAGAAAGGCCATGGGGAAGAAACAGGATGGAGTGGAGATGCAGGAGAATGAATTTTGTCGGCGTGAAGTTGACACTTAGCACACCTACGGACATATCCTACGCAGTCTTCTTCCATGGTTGGCCAATAAAATCCTTGTCTAAGGATCTTCTTTGCTAGCATCTGTCCATTTACATGGCCACCACAAACTCCACTATGAGCTCCTTCCATAACCTTCCAAAGCTCATCTTCGTCTAGACATCTCAGAAGAACTCCATCAAAACCTCTCTTATACAATGCTCCCCCAACTAGGGTGTATCTTTGAGCAACTCTCCTGATAGCTCTTTTCTCCTCAGTTGTAGCTTCCTCAGGATACGATTGATCTTCACAATATTTTGCAATTTCATAATACCATGGCTTCTGTTCATCATCCATCTCTTCTAACAGCTCCATCAACATGATTTCTCTTTTCTCAATGATATCTCCGTCTCTGACTTTCTTCAGCAACTTCTCCTTAGTTCTAAGGAATGAAGGATCTTTCACGGCGGGTGAAAGACGCCTATGAACTATGATTGATTCGGATTGTTTGCTGATTGGAAAATCAAGAGAAGATGCAAGTGAAGCTAGAGCGTCAGCTAAGATGTTTTGATTCCTAGGGACATGGACAAAGATCAATTTCGTGAAAAGCTTTGAGTAAGCAGAAGTAAGCTCCTGATAAGGCTTGAGCTTAGGATCGAGAGTTCGGTACTTTGTCAGCACTTGGCGAAGAATTAATTGGCTATCACCTACAATCCTGAGTTTGGTAGCACCATGGAAATGAGCAGCCTCGAGGCCAGCAAGAAGCGCCTCGTATTCAGCTATATTGTTGGTGACTGGAAAATCAAGCTGAAAGGCTTGTGGAATGGTGATACCTTCAGGTGATAACAGAACAATACCGATCCCTTTTCCATGAGAATTCAGAGCTCCGTCAAAATGCAGAGTCCACATATCATCTCTGATTTGATTTACGGACATCAGTTCCTCATCCGGAAACTCTGATCGGACTGGATCAAATCGGGGAAGGGGATGATGAGCTAGATGTTCTGCTATGGCATAGCCCTTGATCGCTTTCTGCTGAATATAAGTGATATCGAATTGAGATAGAAAGCTTTGCCATCGCGCTAACCTATCAGTAAGAACAGATTTCTCCAGAAGGAATTTGATCGGATTCATCCTAGCGATGAGATGGACTTCGTGGGCCAGAAAATAATGCTTCAATTTCTGAACAACCCAGACTAATGCTGCACATGTCTTCTCCATCGCCGTATATCTCTGTTCAGCGGGGTTGAGAAGTTTAGAGAGATAATATGCTGCCCTCTCTTTTCCTTCCTCATCTTCTTGTGCTAGAACAGCCCCCACTGCATCATCCAGGACCGAAATGTAAAGTATCAATGGTTTGCCTGGAGATGGTGGTCTCAAAACAGGAGGACTTGCTAAATAGTCCTTTAATCCATTGAATGCCTCCTGACACTTATCGTCCCAATCAAATTTGACTCCCGGCTTAGTAAGCTCGTAAAACGGCTTACACCTTTGTGAGTGCTGGGAGACAAAGCGGCGAATAAATTGTAACCTCCCGATTAATCCTCTTAATTCTTTCAAATTCTTAGGAGGTGGCATTTCTCTGATAGCCTTCGCCTTGTTAGGATCGATCTCAATTCCCCGTTTACTGACGATAAATCCAAGCAATTTTCCTGAAGATACCCCGAATACGCATTTCTTGGGGTTCATCTTTAACTGATATTCTCTCGACCTTTCTAATACCCTTGCCAAAACTTTGGCGTGCTCAGCCTTCGTTTTCGATTTAACCAATAAATCATCCACATATACTTCCAGATCTATGTGCATCATGTCATGAAATATTGCCATCATGGCCCTCTGATAGGTGGCTCCAGCATTCTTTAATCCAAACGGCATGACAACATAACAGTATGTTCCCCAAGGTGTAGTGAATGACGTCTTTTCTTGATCCTCTTCTGCCAGCTTAATTTGATTGTATCCTGAAAATCCGTCCATGAATGACAACGTCTCATAGCCAGCAGTGTTATCGATGAGTACATCAATATGAGGCAATGGAAAATCATCTTTAGGACACGCCCGGTTCAAATCACGGAAGTCAATGCAAATCCTGACCTTCCCGTCCTTCTTCATGACCGGGACTATATTAGCCACCCATTGTGGATAAAGGACAACTCTGATAAATTTAGCTTTATGTAATTTGTCGACTTCTTCCTTCATCTTTAAAGCCATTTGTGGGTGGAATCGCCTTAATTTTTGCTTGACCGGGCTAGCTCCTTCCTTTAATGTCAATCTGTGTTCAACTAAAGATGAGTCTAACCCCGGCATATCTTCATAACTCCAGGCGAAAGTGTCCTTATAGTCCTTGAGAACTTGTACCATTGCTTTCTCATCCTCTGTAGAAAGATTTTTACTGACGAGGACAACCTTAGGTTCGTCTTCAGTCCCTAAATTAATTTCTTTGGTGGGCTCTTCTACGGCAGCTGAGGGTTCATCGAATCTCTTCACTCCACCGGCATATGCCTCAGCCGCGTCCTCGTCATCTTCCTCTTCAACAATGGGGTCCTTTTCATGCATTAATTCATATACCCCGTACCCATCATTGACTAACTCATCGTCCATGCAATCTTCTGGCATCTGAATTGGATTTTCTAAAAACTGAGGGATTAAAGAACAAAAAGAGCATTTATCAGCTAAGTCCTGGAGGTATCTATCCGGAATTTGCCTACCCTTAGGCTTCCTAGACTTCCTAACCTGACTAATCTGACTAGATTGCCTGACTTCACTAAACTCACTATCATAACCTATCGAAGATGAAGCAGGATGAAAATCCTGAGATACAAGTGGAAATACAAGAGAATCCTCCCGAGGGGAGGGACAGAGTATATCTAGAAGAGAATCTTGACCGAAGGACCCGCGCGGCGGGGTGTAATCGGACAAGTAAGATGTTTCCTCAATGAGGATTTTGGAAGAATTTGTTGCCAAATTGGCGTTTTTTTTTGGAAAATGGAAGAATTAAACATAAAGCAGGAATGAATAAAAATAGGAGGAGAATCAAACGGAGGAATTGGCACCAAGGCCAGAGGATTGGGGGGATCATATAGTAATATGTCCCAAATCAAATTATACAACCTCTCTAGATCGAGAGGAGGTTGTGGTATAATGTCCCGAGGGGACAGAGTAATCATGGCGGGCGGAGCCCGTGGAATATCTTCAATTATGACCCGCGACCAAGTCGGGGTCAAGAGCAGTGTGCGGAAAAGAGTATGGAGTGTGAAGACATGTGAAGGATATGTCCCCCTCCAGAGCAGATCTGTTGTGTGACCAGCTTCATAGGGGTCATCTGGCTCCCCTTCGTCAGTCTCTTCGGACAGCAGTATCCGCTTGTCGAATATGGCACCTGGGCTTTCAATCAACTCATCAATCTGCGGCGGCCACTTGGGTTCTGCAGGATCCAGGAATAGTCTGTTCAGTGCAATGTACAGGTCCCTCAGATCAAACCATCTGTACCATTCACATTCAGGGTCATGAAATTTCCTCCTTTTCATAGGCCGCAGAGCCTCCAAGGATTGGTACGTAAGTAATTCAGAGCAATGTCTGGCCAAGTCCCTCCCATATATATCATGGAAGTCAAAACAGGAAGTAATGACTACCGTATTGTCATAGCTAAGTATGGGCCCTTTTATGAAGTGCGTACACAGGGTCCATGTTAGGGGTTCTCGACCTTCTTTAGGTGGCGTAGACATTGCCTCCCAGATCTTCAGACCTTCTTTGATCTCTGCTTTCTGGACTGGATCTTGTTTCAGTTTTACCGGCCTATAGCCCAGACCACTTCCAGGTGCTGCTCGATGATTTCTGACAGGAGTGGTCCTGCCTTGCAATTGCGTGCCCAGACCTTTCCCAGGCTTGTAGCCGTTTTTCATCATGATCCTCCATCCTGGGGTACTCATGCACTTCCCCCTTTTGATAGCATCTAATGGGTATGGAGAGATAGTAGCGGCTTTCAGAGGATCAGCCACTGGATGGTAGACCTGTAATACCGACAGAAAAGGTTGTCGGCCAGGTAAAACAGCAGATTTAATGTTCAAAGAATGAGCAGCAGCAAGGATCGGCATGCTCGTTACTTTAATTATTCGTCCTTTGTAAGGGAATTTGAGGCATTGATGATTCGTAGAAGGAATCGCCTCAAGAGATTTAATATAAGGACGACCTAAAATGGCATTTATGGAAGGGTCGATTTCCAAGATGTGAAATTCGACCTCCGCATGACTTACAGGGCCCAGCTCCACCTTTAAATAGACCATTCCCAGAGGGGAACGGGTAGAATTGTCATATGCTGTCACCGATATGGGGCTGGGCAGCTATTTCTCTTTAGGCACACCGCATAGCTCCAGGGTCTTCGGAGGTAAAACATTAATCGAAGCCCCTGTGTCTACCAGACATGCATCTACGGCCTTCTTACAGATGTTGACCGTAATACTCAGAGCCATGCTTCTGGCTGCCGGCGGTGCTAGTTCCGAGGTATGGAATGTGATTGAGGGCTGATCCCCCTGAGGAACTAGTAGTGCTGCAATCTTCTCTACCGGCACGTCTTCATTGACCATCACCTTCTGTAGATATTCCATTAAAGCTTCTTGGTGACTTTTGGATCTTTTGATCAGTTCGAGTATAGTGATCCGTGCCGGTGTCCGATCCAGGTGTTTCAACAGGTCATATTGAGTGCCTGGTGCACTCTCTTCATTATGGGCTTCCTCAGTCGGCTGTGATGGGCCGTCTCTAACTGTGGACTGAGGGAAGACCTTGTTGAAAATCCTGCCACTCCGGAGCGCGTGTTCTTCAACCGTGGAGGATCCGGGTGACACCTTAAGTACCGCAGGGCTAGACGGTGCGGATGGCGTAGGGGGTTGGTATGTAGGTAATGGCGTAGGGCTAGGTGGTGATGGCGCGGTGCGGATTATAGGCCTAGATGGTTGGATGGTGGATGGGTGAGCGGTTGGTGAAGTGGGGAATGGTACGCGTAATAGCGGTTTAGATGGTAAGGGCATATCTGGGTAGGTGGTGGTGGTAGTGGGTGAAGTAGGAAATGGTATGCGTAGTAAAGGCCTAGATGGTAAGAGGGGTGCGTTATTGGTTTGCGGGGGGTTATATGATGGAGGCGTAGTGGCGCGGGGCGTAATGGGTCTAAGGAAAGTGGGTAGCGGTAATGGGTTATTGGGTGTAGGCGAGTGATATGTGGGTGTGGGTATAGGGGTGATGGTAACGGGTTGTGGCCTTGGTATGTGGATGGTGCGGCGTGGTGGTCGCTCTGCGGTACTTTGAGTGTGACCTGTTGAACAAAGAGAGGAAGAGTCCTCTACTCTCCACTGCTGCCCACGACCAGCCTCAGACTGGCTGTTCGTCAAAATGGGAGCAACCTGGTTTTGGTTCTGATGCTCCGGGAGTGGATTCTGCACTATACCCATGTTGGGTGGTGCTGCTGCTTGTGCCGGTGGTCTTGCTTGCTGCTGCTGCTGCTGTGGTCTCCTTGCCTTCAGAGCCGTTATGTACTTTTTCATTTCCTCCCAATCTATGCCGCCCTGCTCATTGAGATCATGAATGTAATCTCTGAATTGAAAGCAGGTGTCAATGGTATGCCCAGGTTGCCTGTGGAAGTAGCAATACCTGGACGTATCGGCATTTTGAGGCCAGACGGCCTTCTCCCTCGGCAAAACTAAGGCATTGGCTGCCATTAAGGCGCTAAAGATATCTGCCAAGGATTCTGGGAGGGCCGGGTATTCTGTCCTCTTCGGGCCTGGAGGTCTCCTCTGCTGGTTGTAATCACCAGGAGGAGGGACATTGTGGTACGCCGGCGGTGCACGCGGCTGGTACTGTGGCTGTTGCTGTTGATATGGCTGCTGAGGGGGCTGCTGATACTGCTGTTGCCGTTGCGGCTGTTGTTGTAGCTGTTGCTGGTTTTGATTCGGCTGCTGGGGCCGCTGGTGCTGCTGTTGGTAATGGGGGTTCTGCTGCTGCCTGTACCCCTGCTGGCTCGACTGCGGCGGCCTCTGGTACTGCTGATTCCTCACAAACTGGGGCGAGTTATTGTTCATAGTACTGACCTGCTCGTGAGAGAGCGTGCCCTCAGTAGTTGGACCCGTGTTAGGAGAATTTGGCACTGCAGGCTTCCGAGGTGGAGGCCTACTAGGTCTATGAGGATCAAAGACGCTAGAGAACGTAGCATCCTTGAAAGCATTCTGGCAGTACCGTGCCCTTTCATAGAGCTCTGCCATGTTCGTCAAGTTGTTCAAGGAGAGGACTAGCTTGAACTGGGGCGTGGCGTTGGAAATCAACATTTTCACTTGTTCAGATTCGGACAAGTGATCCTTCACTTTTTCAGCCAGGCCCCGCCACCTGTCAGCAAAACTGACAAACTCCTCGTCTGGTTTCATCTTTTCTGCAATAAGATCCGTGATAGACAAGGAGGGTGCAACTCTGTCCTGGTATCGTTGGATAAATTTACGTGAAACGATACCGTAATCCTCTACTTCTGAGGGTTCCAGAGAAAAGAACCACTCGAGGGCTGGTCCCTCTAGAGATCTCCTGAACAAGAAAGCCAGCGACCTCTTATCATTCTGCCAGAAAGAGGATTCGTACATGAACTCCTTCAGGTGCGTGAAGGGGTTACCAGTACCGTTATACTTTCGATATACTGGCATTTCAGAGGGTGGCAGGTGGAATACTGGCAGGCTTGGTAAGTTAATTTCTGGCACGGCTTTAACCCCCATCATCTTCTGGAGATTGTTAAACTGCTCGTCCATGCGCTCCATCTTGGCCAGCAACGTCTGCGTGGTCAGATCTGCCTGGGGAGGAGGAGGGGGTGGAAGTACTTGATAGGCCTGCTGCCTAGAGTACGTCGGACAAGGAGGGTAATAAGGAGGAGGTCCGGCAGAGCTTCCGCCATGCCCGAGGGCATTTTGATGAATAGGCGTTTGCGGTCTAGCCGGTTGCCTGGACGATGAAAGTTGCGGCCCAGTGGGCCGAGAAGTAATGTGAAGGCCTTCCATGGCCTGATGGACATAAGGAGGAGGAGGAGGAGGTTGTTGAGTGACAACAGGGGGAGCCATAGGGTTCGGCTCAGCAGGCTGCATGGGTGCCTTCCCCTTCAAAATAGACTGGATGGCCTCGAACTGTTGAGGGTCCAGTCGGGAGGCAAGAACTCCCAGAGCATTGACAAGATCCGTAGGATCGGAGGATGAGGGATCATGATGATTCATGTCCCCCTCAAGATCGGGGTTGGGGATCGCATATTCATGCGGGGGAAGATCAGGATATCGATCCTGTGGATGAAAGAGAGGGGTCCGGACATTCCCATCTTGTCGATATGGAATGGGGACGGAATTGCGGGAGGCATCAGCATCTCTCCCATTCTCGTAGTTGAAATCTGAATTGCGAGGGGCATTAGCATCTCCCTCGTAGTTGATAATGGCGTCTTGGGCCATACTCAAATCTCTGCCTGTTCAAACGCGGAAGATTGAATCCTTGGTTCCCCTCCTTCAGCCGGCTGAAGAAAGAGAGCCTCTTTGTTCTTTCGTTCTTGCTGTTGAGTGTTGAGGATCGTCCAGAAGTTCTCCTGGATTGGTGTTTAATTTCCTTCTTTTTGATTTCTTGTTGTTGTTGTTGTTGAGTGCAGCAGAGATAGAGAAACAAAGAAATGAAAGAAGAAATAATGATGAGAATCTAAATGGAAATAATATCAAAGTTAATGATGTTAATGAACATGCTTAAACAGCAACTCACTTGTTTTAAACGGCTTTGAAACCCCTTTTAAAACAGATTTTGGAAAATTAATGATGTGGTGTGTGTTGCATGAAGTGAATATGAGAGAATGAAGCTAATGAATGAAAATGAAATTCAGATATGAAAAACTTATGCCCAGTCCAGTTGGTTGAAGCTTTGAAGGATGAAGATCTTGAAGAAGGATGCCGACTTCTGGAAATGGCAGCGCTCCGGCGTTCCGACGTGGTTGCTCCGATCTTCAAATTGCTGCAGCGCTGTGGCTCTCTCTCTTTTTCTCTTTTTTTTTTAACTCTTTGATGTGCAAGGTATTTATAGGCATTTTCTGAGTTCGCGATTAACATAGAAAAATCTAGGATTTATCTACCTTAATCGACAGATAAACACTGATTAATTCATCTTTATCTGTAATTATCTAAAACGCGTCCACAATGGATGACGCCTTTCAGATTTAATTAAGATAAGGATAAATATCCGGGAAAACTTATCTTTATCTTTATTAGATAAAACGCGTCCACATGTGTAGACGTCTTTTACACTAATTAAGATAACGATAAACATCCGGAAGAGAAGTTGAAATAGCTTAGGAAACCTAAATCGCGTCGACCATCACAGACGCCTTTTAGCTAATAAATCAATTAATTAAAATTCAAATTTAAACGCTAAAATAGGAATAAACTCTAAATAGCGTCGACACGGATCGACGCCTTTTAGACTTCTTCATATTTTAACTGAAATTTGAGCTAAAATCAATTCAATTGATTAACTTAAATATGTCTGTTAAACCCGATACTCAAAAAGATCAATAAAAATTAATTAATGGTTAAACATCAGACCATTCTGAGGCATTATTATATGATATGAAATTTACTTGAAATGACGTCAAAATTAGCGTGTCTACACCTATGTCAATTTTCAATAGAAAATAGGTTTGGAGAAGGACAATTCTCTCTCTCTCTCTCTTTTTTTTTTGACCAATGAAATAGAGTTTACTTACCATAGAAGAAAAAGATATGCAAAGAATACAAAGAGAGATGTTCTAGGGATACAACACAGGGGAGGGAGATTACGATAAGGCAAAAGGAGGAAATACATGGAGAACAAAGGGACCAACTGGCCTGAACAACCAACAGTCTGAGAACCTATCACGAGAAGCAGTTCCCCAAAAAAGCCTGTCGAACAGCTGAGATTAAGGACCATCCTCCAAGCATATGAGTCGGGGAAGATAACACAATCTCCTCCAAATGGCAAACCAAGCTGCATCTAATGGGGAGCTAAAATAGTTGATGGAGCTCAGATGAGCACGCCACTAGAATGGGTGCGGGGTTCTGCATGGGACCTCGAGCTCGTTGAGAAATAGTCAGACTCCAACCAGTATATTTATAGGATGCGTGATCCTATACGTCAGCAAGGCACGTCATCAGCTCCCTTTTTCATTTTTTTTTGGGAAGGTAGTCCAGCGGTATGGACAAGATGTACTTGATTAGAAGACTAAGGTTCGAGGCCGCCAAGAGTAAAAGCTCCTCCGAAGGACCTCGGGTAAAACTCGAACAATTTTTTCTGCCTGGGTGGGCGAGGTATCCATGCATAGCACGAGAATTCCGCGGTGATCCTAAGTGAAAGCAGAATTCGAACTCGCATGCTCCCCCCAGTGGAGAGCGCAAGATGTCTGCCCGCTCACCACTGAGCCACGGGCGTTGGATGCACGACATCGGCTCTTGCTTAAGAGAAAAGTATGACCAACTGATGGGGGCTGTAGAGGAAGGAGGGAGAAGGGAAAGGAAATAGAAAACACTACAACGTGAGGAAGCACAAAGAAATGGGGAGAGAGGAGGGAACAAGGGGAAACAAACTCCTATAAAACAAGTGAAGAAAGAAGAGGGAGGAAAGAAAAGCCGCTACCAAATTCTGACGAAGTCCCCAAGGGTACTAGAAGAAGAAGCCCTAAAAAGGGCTACAAAACTCCAACAAGGAGAACAAAAACCAGGTAAAGATGGGTTTACCTTAACAAAAAATGCGTCCAAGGGAGATAGATGCTTCCTCCCACAGAGGCAGTGGTGGGTCCAACGTTCATTCAGTGGGGTCCTAGGACCTCACTGAATTTTGTCAAATTTATTGACTCAATTTAAAGCAGTCTAATCGGAGACCTCGTTGATCTAGTCCACCCCACCGGTCTAATCCATGATTCTATATGATCTAGCTCAAGACCTCATTGATCTAACTATACTTATGATCTAATATCTAAGTGACCCCACTGGATAAAATTTCTACATCCACTACGGTACAGAGGAGAGGGAGGGAGGGGCTCACTGTAAGGAAGAGCCCTGTCACCCCCCCCCCCCCCAGCCGGCGGAGAGCAGAAAGGCCCTATGGAGGGGGTTCTCGCCGCCACAGAGAGGGGAAAAGAAGAAGTGGAGAAGGATAGTTCTCAATCCATGAACATTTTCAATGATTCATAAAGTCCAGAAGAAAGCCCAAAAAAAGACAGGTTGGCTTATTGGACGTAGGGCAGAAGCGGGACCATTTGGGGCCTTGCTCCTCTGAAAGAGAGACGTTCCTCTCTGTCTAGTCCCATTGCAAAGAAGAGGAGGGAGGTGGACCTTCCTGCGTTCTCATAGTTGGATATACCCAAGCCGAACTATACTGCAACCAAAGGTAAGTTAAACATAAATTTCTGCAAACAAATCTAAATTTTGGAGACCTATTTAAATAGAAAAGGTGAGTTCATCTGCCATCATTTTGACTCGTTCACATGGACAAGGAAATTGTCAATGTGGGATTCAGTACCACTACCACCAGCCACAGCATTACCTGACAACATGCTAAAAATGAACACTTTCTCCTTTTTGCTGTTCTCTTGCTTAAGTTAGTAAGTCTAAGGAGTCTTCTTTTCTTGACTTGAAACTGTTGTTGAGTTTTGCCCTGTGGTTGCTGGACAGTTAATTTTCCAACTTCCTTTCTGCAGCAAGCTAAGAACAAGGCTGCTGTTGCATTTGACAATGGAGTAAGACTTGCTGCAATGCCCCTTCTCGCAACGGGGACAGCAAAAAGAAGAAGAAGAAAAAATCGATCCCATATTCTGTACTTGTCCGTATAACATGATTTTTGATCATACGATTTGAAAAATTTTAAATAGTCAAAAAAACGAACTTCAATGAACAGTAAAAGCATCTTTAATGGGCCGGTCCAACAATGATTTTTTGATTTTTTAGAATATTCTGGGTCGTCCCATGAAAGATTGGGTTATATCAACAGGTAAGACACATGAGATCCAACCTTAAAGAATTTCAATTTTTTTCCTTTTACTTGCTGCAATGCCCCCATTACAGCAGAAAGGGAAAGGGTATTCCAACAAGCCTCATTCTTAGCAATGATGACGTTTAGTTGGAGAAGTACATCCAGAATCCGAGACACATTGAATTCCGGGTATATCTTATCGTGTAGCATACTGTAATCAGAGTATGCGCTGGATTGAAATGGTTTTAGGAAGTAGTACGATTTAATCTGTTAGGTGGTTGATATGCATTCATGAGAAAAGGCACCTGGAGGCTAAGAGGGAAAAAAGGCATGATTTTAATTTCATGACTCAGTGATTAGCAGCAGCAATATATCATCTTTCCATGACATTAAAAATATGACCTTAAGTTCCTCATTTTGTCTTGTAATTTTCCATGTGTGATTTTCTTTTATTTGTGCGAGTTTTCTTGCCATTGTATCGAGTGAGCAGTTATGCGAACCAGCTGCCTAGGACAGTTGGTATCATCACCTTCCTTTTAAAAAGGAGGTCTCAATTTCGATTCTGGTTGGAGCTTAAAAAATCTCCAGCTACGCATAGTGTTGTTGGGATCTTTATCTTTTGGTACGTGGGTTTACTTCTTCAGAAATCAGACGGATTTGGAATTGTCGCCTAATTAGGTGGACCCATCGACCGGACCGGAGAAAAATCTCGGATTCTCGATTAAAACTCCGGTCGCTTGTAAATAGTTATACATAATCGGCCTTTAAGCCCTTTCAAAAAAAAAAAAAAAAAAAAAAAGAGTGAGCAGTTATGCATAAGGAAACAGCTAAGGAAGAGGATACTGGAAAAAGAATCGAACTGTCAAAATCAGATTAAAAGGTGATAGGCCTCCTTCGCTCGGGTAGAAAAGGATAATCTAAGAGCATTTTACTTAGGGTACCTTTGGTGTATGGTTGCATGTAAAATATAATTGGATGGAAAAGATTTTTTTTTAAAAATCAATTTACGAGAAAATGAAAACGTAATCGACCATTAGACACTTCTGAAAATATTTCCTTAAAAATCTTTTTATTCATTTATTTGTTTGTAAAATCTTTTTCTGAAAATGATTTCGTACATTTGTTTGCTTATAAAAGAATTCTCGCATTACAAATTTTTTAACATAGATATGACAGAGTCAAAGGATTTTTTTTATATTTTTTTTAACTGAGAGAATACCCCAACTCCACATTTGATTGGATAGTTCAAATAAAAAAGACCATACCTTCACACGATCAAAATTCAAACCACAACATTGAAGGGTATTTTTTTTCTTTTTAATTTTCAGTTTGAAGGTACATTTAGTCTGATTCTACGTAAAATATATTTGATCGGGAAACATTTTCTAAGAAAACTAATTTACAAGGAAGATAAAAATATAATCAATCATTTGGTATTTTTGAAAATATTTTTTTGAATTTTTATTTATTTATTTTTCTATAAAATATTTTATTAAAAATATAATTAATAAAAAAATCATATTTCCACGCTGTCAAAATTCAAATGGCAAAGTCAAAATATCTTTTTATTTTTTAATTTATTTTTTAGGTTGCCAGAATGCCCTAACTTGACATTTAGTTAGGTGGTTCAAATAAAAAATATCACGTTCCTATACGTTACATATTATATATTTGGTTGTATTAAAAATATAATTATGAAAATATAATTTAATTTATTATAAAAATATTTTTATTTACTTTTTTTATAAAAGTGAAACTTTCGTAAGTTTCAAGAGTATAGTATAAAATTATAATATCTTAAATTTTAAGGGTATAACTATAAGTAATTGTAAGGGGACAATAACTTATGTCACCCTTAGGGTTATTAAGCCGCATGACGCTACAGTTTAATTAAAAAAAACTTTTTTTAAATTTTTCTTTGAACCCCCAACATGTTCTTCATGTCCACATAATTGGAGTTTTGAACGGACATCCTAAAAAATAATAAACATTAAAAAATAAACTCGATGAACAGCAATATACTATTCATTGGAGATTGATTTTTCAATTTTGATAATTTTTCTGAAGGCTTTTAATATGACCTACATGTTTGTATAATTCGATTTTCGATCGGACATCTCAAAAAAAATGAAAATTCAAAAATTGAGCCCTAATGAACAGTAATGTACTATTTGTGGGGGCTAGATTTTTTATTTTTTATATTATTTTGAGCTGTACTATCGGAGATTGGATTACACATACATGTTGGACATGATGGGGCTCGCCAAAAAAAAATAATCTAAAACTTAAAAAATAATAAAAAATTATAGACCACATCCCATATAGTGCAGCAAAAACATCATGAAAGAGGACAGTGCGAACAAAAACCTCATCCTAAAAATGACATCTGACCCTAACCAGCCACTGCCAAAATAGAGATTTATAGTAGTTAACTGAAACCTTTTCAATTAACTACCCTTTTACCGGCGACCAAACAAATTGCAGAATGAGGTCTACGGGAAAAGCTGCCCAAGCAACCCATTTTCCCTCCTCCCAAACAGACCTTTAGAGTAATACTTGCTGTAACCATGTTGCTTCCTGCACACCCCGTCATCCCAGTAGGTTTAAAAAGAAAATATTATTTATTTTTATTTTTTTCTAGGTTGCCCCTGAGATGTTTTAACCGTCTGTACTTTTTATTGTCCGATCGGACGATCCAAAAAAATCTGAAAAATTAAAAATCGAGCGCAATAAACAGTAAAAAATACACTTTTTACTATTTGTTGGACTCTGTTTTTTTATGTTTTAAATTTTTTTAAGTCGTCAGCGTAACGTTGCACTATACGGACGGTTAGAACACCTTGAGACTAAAAAAATTTAATCCACTATAATGACGGTGCATACAGCATGCACAGTCATTGCAGCAATTGTATTACTCATTTACTTTAGGTTGATGATGTCTTTCTTTAATGTTCACTTTTATGTACCATTACATTTCATGGAAAGTTGGATTTTGCCAGTGCAGAAACTTGAGCTTACTCTACTGATCATTGCAGGCTCTTGCAGATAAGTATGTTTGTCCACTTTGGGGAACCTGATTGCAGCATTCTGGTATGGCTGTAATTTTTTTCTTTCCAAATTGATCTTCACCTTTCTTCAAGTCATTCTCAAGGTAAAACGAATCTTCTGCTACGGTAAACACATTTTCCACTATAACCTTAGATTGAACAGTTAAAAAATAAAATTTCTATAAACTCACTTGAGTTTATCAAAAACTCAAAATAATCTTATAAATGTGTTTTCCATAAATCCATTGAGAGTTGGTTTGCACTAGTCTTTCTCAGATTTATCATAAACTGACTTAAGTTTATGCAAAACAACCAAATCTGAGTTTATTAAAAGTACATTTGTGATAAGTAGGTTTATGATAAATACGTTTGTGATAAATCTATTCGTGCTTTCTTAGGTTGCATCCAAACGGTGCCTTCATCTTATGCCACTTCTCCATCAACGTGATGATTATTTTTCATTAGTTGACTTGAGCATGTTTGGTTGTGTTAGATATATGGGCTTTGGCCCATAAACTAATGTCCACCAAAGGGGCCCATGTATGAGAGGAGAGAGTGGATGTGACCCACTAATTAACAGGAAGATGTAAAGGCAAATGGGGAACCGTACTTGCTCCTTCCTCTTCCATGATATGATAAGGTGCTTAGAGTTACAAGTAGAAGAGAATACAAAAGGACAAAGATGCACTACCTCTTCATCTTCTTATAAGGATCTACACCCATTATATAAATGGGTGAAGAGAGAAATGTGGATACACTTTTTCTTCTCCCTTCTTTTTGGGAGATCTTTCTCTCCCTTCGATACAAGTACATATCTGAGAAGGACTCTCCAAAGGGACATCACCGATTCGTCTGGAGGAATTGGAGCATGAACGAATTGAGGGAAGCTCTTGTAATTTTTCTCACAATACAAGCGAGAATATTCATGGAACCAAGAGCATTCCACATGTATTATTTCAATGTCTCTAATATAGTTAAACAAATTATTATTTTTATTATCATTGATATCAAAGTCGCTCATTTCGCAGGAATGGCGGACTACACTTCTCAAATTCCTCTTACGGACGTTGACTCGGAAGAGATATCAGATTCATCTTCCATCCAATCCCGGAGAAACATGTATATCAATGCGATGCGGCATCTCTTACGTGGAATCTTAGTGCAAAAAAGGAAAACAGTTTTGTAACTTCTGCATTTGAGTTCATTTTTGACACCACACACATAACACATATAACACAAATGAGAGTCACAATTTTTACTCATCCATTTGTCATTCATTCACCTTAAAATTTGTGCAATGTGTGTAGTGTCAAATGTGGAGCCAAATGCAGAAGTTACAAAACTGTTTTCTGCGCAAAAAATGAGACTCGGGACGTCAAAGAAGTCGAAAGACAAGACAATGAAAGCGTCTCGTCAAATCGTTCATCTGACGTGTGTGATGGCGTGTGGGAGATGCAGGAGAATATATGGCGGCACTTCGGCCTTGTTTGATAATACTTAAGTTTAATGTATGAATTCTAATTTTTATGTTGAAAAGTGATGAAAATAATTAAGAAATTTACTAAATTCGATAAACAGCTTGAACGTACATCTGAATATGGATTTGTCCTCTTCTAAAATTCATGAAAGTGACAAATATATATATATAAATTTTTAAATAAAATCCTACAATTTAATATATCAATTGGAGGAAAAAATTTACCAAATGAAACATGCGTATCCCATTTTCCACTTCGTCTTCTAACACTCTCTATGTCGCATGCATGACAGACAAGAATGTGCTGCATCGTCGTAGCAAAAACAAAAATTAATAAGGCTCCAACATTATCTGCATCCTTATATAATTAGATTTTTCATAGGACAATTAAAAAAACATGAAAATTTAAAAATCTTAGTTCCATGAATAGTACACAACTATTCACTAGGACTAGGTTTTTAATTTTTCATCTGTCTTTGAGATGTTCGATGTAAAATCAAATTAGATAGGCATGTAAAACATATTAGGGGGCTTTCAAAAAATTAAAAAATATGAAAAAATAAAAAATCGAACTCCAATGAATAACATATTACTGTTCATTGGGACTCAATTTTTTAATTTTCATCATTTTTTGAGATGTCCAATCGAAAATCGAATCATATGAACATGTAGATCATGTTAGAAGCCTTCAAAAAAAATTATGAAAATTAAAAAATGGATTCCAATGAATATTATATTATCGTTCATTGAGCATTGCTTTTTTATTTTTTATTATTTTTCTATGATGTCCGATCAAAAATTCAATAATGTGAGTATGTAGGACATGTTGGAGGCTTCAAAAAAAAAAAAAAAAAAAAATTTAGTTAGAAGGAAGCAGCTGACGCCGGAGATGAAGGCAAAAGGGGTGGAAGAAGGAGGAAAATGTTGTGACGGCGACGGAAGGAGGGATTCGTTGCGGCATTTGGTGGGATTTTAAGTACTCAAGGACAGTTCGGTCAAGATAAACTTCAAAGGACATCTGAAACAGAATAAATTAACACCCAACTACATAAAATTTAAGGGGCGTTTCAGATAATAGAACTAAAATAGGACATGAGGTCAGTGACTTTATTAAACGATCTGAAGTGAGAGGTGTCTAACCGCTTCAGACCTCATAATTTGGATAAGAGTAAACAAACACCACCTTCATCTAGTCGACTGAGTCCGTCGTCAGTGAGTAGGGGTATTTATTATTTGGTTCAAATGGAAAATCAAATCGAACCGGTCAATTCAATTTGGTTTGATTTGATTTGAACTTCTAAAAATTTTAGTTTGAGTTGAAACTAAATTGAATTAAAAAATTTGGTTTGATTTGATTTCTCTTGTTCATAAATCGAATCAATCCGAATAAACCGAATTATGTGAAAAATGTACAATATAAATATGAAATGTTTAGATTATGTGTAAGTTTACGTAAATTATAAGATATAAAATTTTAAATTATTTTTAAATAATATCTTATAGATCTTCATCTCGTACAAAAAAAGATGTTGAGTCTTTAATAAAATAGGATGTTTAACTATAATAGTTCATTTCGAAGGTTAAACTTCCAAATAATTTTAAATAATATATTTTTGAATAACTATTTTTAAAAAATAATATTGAAGTGAATTATTTAATCATAATGACCCGTTATAAGGTCTAAACCGCGAACTAAATCGAACCAAGTTGAATTATTTATATTTGATTTAGTTCGTTTTCAAACTATTATGATTTAGTTTAATTTAATTTAATTCTCTATTTTGATTTGATTTAATTATTAAAATTTATCTTCAAATCAAACCAAAACCAAATCAAATCGTAAATACTCGTAGTCGCGACAAACTCGAACGAGAGCTTGAAGCTGATGACGCGGTCATGGAGGTCCGAGAGGGGTCACTGCGGGGCGTAGGGTCAATGCGCCTGGCCCATGCGGGGCTCCTGTGCAGCGCGCCCACGTGTGCCACGCAGGCCCGCGTGCCGCGCCTGCACGCCTGCACATATTCGTGCGGTGTGCCCGCAGGTGCCCGTGCGAGCGTTTGCGCATGCCCGCGCGGGGCTTGCGCGAGCTTGTGCGTAACACCTGCTAGCGCTCGCGGGGCTTGCGCGTGACCACGCAGAGCGACTGTTGGCACACGCATGCCCGTGCATACCACCTGTTGGCACGCGAGGAACCTATTTGGGTCGACGCTGCACGTGCACGCGTCTTACCTCACTGGGGCACCATTTGCTCATGGTGCCGCGACGACTTCACAGCGCACCGCGGGACGAAGGCTCACCACGGCAGGCCAATGGTTCCATACACGTTGACATGCATGGTTACGTTTGGGACTGCATACAAATGCCGTTGCGAGCATGCATACGTGCATGCGAGCTAGAACTGCTGGAAATCAATCACCACCGCACAAACGGATGGTCGCCATCGCCATGGCCCTCACAGCAGCCGGATGCATGACATCTCGGGGGTCCCACGACCACCTGGACATGCTTGGCGAAGGCCTTAAGGATCCGTGGTCTTAGGCCAAGATGACGTCCCCCATATCATATTTTCACTCCTTGCAATGTTGACAAATTATAGAGTGGAAATAGATGTCTAGATTACACTTGGTACTTGCTTACACAAATAAGTTGCTTGTTAACTTACTGTTTTGTTTAAGTTGGTAAAGTTGTCACTAATACTTTGTTTATGTAATTACGAATATTCTATAGTTAATGGATGTTCGCGTGTTTTTGGATAAATAACATGCCATGTTTATGCTGAAAATATTCATACGATTGTACGGTTACATATTTTACATGACTCAAGTGAACATATAAAATACATGATATGCCATAAAACAATGAGTTTGATTATCATACGAATCAATTATTGATTGATATTTTGTTGTCTTATGATAACATAATCATGCCAAATGATGTTTAGACTTATCTATTATAAAAGGTTGTTTCAGTCAAAATCTTCATCATAAAATGATTTTCTTAAGAGAAATTATTTCATTTTTAAGTTAATAATTACATGTCTTACGTGAGTATGGCAAATAGCTCATTATGCGATTGATCACTTGATTAGAGGTGATTAAAATTAAATATTTGACATATCTTCTAATTGAGAGATGTTAGTTCCTCTCACTGAAAGAAATTTATTTTTAAATCATTTTATTAATATTAAATTATCTTATACTGATGAGAGATGATTATAAGATCTTAGACCATTTTTCGATATCGTTAAGATAAGAAAGTTTAATATTATTAGTCTGGATTTAATGAAACAAATATGATGTGTAAATTTACTCAACTTAGTCTCCTAGTTATTTTGTATGTAGTGATTTTGACATGGCCACAAAGAATGTCTTTGCTGACTTGACTAAGAGTGACAAACTCGATAGGAATAACTATGATTCAATATTTATTAAATGAACAATAATTTCTTGAGCATTTAACTACTACCATGACTAAACCCGAGGAAGAAACCACTGCCCAGCATCGTCGTAACCAAGAGGCCTATAAGCAATGGTTTAATAAAGATTGTAGTGTGCGCTTCACTATGCTTAGCAACGTGCAAGACGATCGCGTCGATGAGCTTGAGAAATACAAAACTGTCAAGGAAATGTGGGATCAATAGAAGTTCACTTTTGGTGGAACTTCAACTATCAGACTGAGGGCTCTAGTACTAAAATTTGAGACCTATAGGAAGGACTTGCACAAAAACACGACTGAGCATATGAGGGTTATGTCCAATATGGTTTGCGAGTTGAAGGCTGTAGGAAATGATCTCACAGATGAACAACATGTGCAAGCTATAATTAGGTCTTTATTTGATTCTTAGACCCATATGAAACAAATTCTAACACATAATGAAAATATCAAGAATTTTTTTGATATTTCTTGCCATGTGATCTTCGAAGCTGAGCAGCGCGAAGGAGCTTTCCGCGCTACTACTTTAGTTGCCAAGGGAAGTAGACACAAATGTAAGAAGGGTTCAGGAAAGTTTAACAGTGGAAAAAGCGTGAGGTAGCATCTAGTTAAAAGACAAAACATATTTCCAAGTGCCGTAGAGGCAAGCGCGGTGGAAAGAAAGATAAAGTCAAGATGATGTGTTATAACTGTGAATAGATGGAACATTTTGCTCGTGAGTGCACTGAGTTGAAAAAGATATCTTTTATCCCTAGCTCATCGTCAATCAATGTTCGTTTACGTGTGTTAGTTGGTCGAACCTATCCTGAGTGGACTATGGATTTAGGAGCAACCAAGCACGTAACATGAGATCGAGAGGGATACGTAGATTATCGTCGAGTTCTAGCGGGCACGCAAAGAGTCTATATAGGGAATGGTATTAGTGAGGAAGTCTTTGGAATCGGTATGTACCAGCTCGGACTAAAGATTGGACACACATTGATCCTACATGAAGTACTTTATGCGCTCAGTTCAGCAGAATCTACTTTTCATTTTGGAGTTATCAAAATTAGGCTTTACTGTTTTGTTAGTTGGCAATAGTGTGGATATTTCTCAGAACAATGTTTTGTATAGATGTGATTTGCTTATTAATGCTTATTTAAACTGGATTTAGATATGGATAGTTTTGTTTCTTCATTTTCAAATGTGGTTACCGATAATAATAAAGACCTCAATGTTATAATTTGGCATGCTCGCCTAGGACATATAGGACAAGACATAATGACAAGATTAGGTAGAGAAGGTCTATTAAGCTTGCTCGGTAAAGTCAATCTGCCAATATATAAGTCTTGTTTAGCTAGAAAAGCATGTTGTAAGCCTTTTGGAAAGGTTAAAAGGGCCATGGAGCCACTGCAACTCATTCATTCTAACATCTGTGGACCACGAGTGTGAAGGGTAGACACGGGGCTTCATATTTCCTTACATTAATAGATGATTACATGCGATATGGTTATGTTTATCTGATTGCTCACTGCTATGAGGTATTGAATTGCTTCAAACTTTTCTTAACGGAAGTCGAGAATCAGCTGGGAAAAAGAGTAAATACTCTTCAAACTAATTGAGGGCGCGAATATCTTTCAGAACAATTTAAAAGTTTATTTGAGGAAAAGGGAATAAGAAAACAACTTACTATTCAATACACTCTGTAACAAAATGGTGTTGTCGAGAAGAAGAATAGAACGTTGTTAGATATGGTTAGTCGATGATGGCGCACGCCAACCTCCTAAAGTTTCTTGGGAGATGCTCTTTTGACTATGGCCTACGTCCTTAATTGTGTACCTTCATAAGCAGTTCTTTTAACTCCCTATGAATTATAGTATAGTGAGAAGCCCAATTTAGAAGAATTACGCCCATGGGGATCAGTAGGTTATATCCATGACACTTTTTATAAGTTTGGAAAACTAAGCCCTAAAGCTAGAAAGCTTATCTTCATTCGATATCTGGAGAAATCGATGGACTATGTGATGTATGAATAACATCCTGATGGAGGAATGTCAGAAAAAGAAGTCTGAGATGTGATTTACCTTGAACAAGAATTTTCAAGTATTAGCGACAATGAGAGAAGTCTTGATCTCCATGCAGTCTAAATAAGACGATTTTTGAAAGATTTAGATCTTAACTTGATAGATGGACCAATTGAGATATATTGTGATAATCAAGTGACAATTAATTTGATTAACAGTGGAGCGAATAATTCTCGGAAAAAAATATATTGAAATTCAATATCACTACATTCGGGATGTTGTGCAGAATGGAAAAGTTAAAATAACTTATATACCCACTAGTGATATAATTGTCGATCCTTTGACAAAAAGTATTTAGGTAAAAAATTTCATTAAGCATGTTGACTTAACGAGAGGCTCAAGAACATATGAGTTAGAGAATATTTTTATGAATAATAAAAATAATGATACATCTCATGAAAATAGTGAGAATATCAGAATAAATATTTATACTTCACGAACAATGGGAGAGGATTAGAATAATGATACTCCTTATGGATTGTAGGAGTATATATGAAATTAATTGAGTTTGATTTGGGCAAAGTGAGAGATGTTAGACCTTGAAACGTTTCCCAAATCAAAGGAAGAAACGGCCAAGAATCGTGGATGAAGGTGATTATCCAGATATGGGATGGATATAATTGCTCTGGGAGAGGTGAATCCACCACTATAAAAAAGGATTTTCTCCATGTTTGCAAGACACAAGAAATCTTACCTCGTGATCCCCGACCCAAAATCTCTCTCTGTCCTCTTCTCCTCTCTGTTTACTTTCTTCATATAGGAGGCATTTGAATTAAGCAATATGTAGCAGCCACCTAGAATAGAATTAGGTGAGAACATGCAGAGTCGAATGCACGTCAGAACATGGAAACAAAATGTAGAGAACGAATGAATGAGAGAGGGTTCACAGTGAACAGCAAAAGCCATACCATAGACCCTCGACGTCTTCTTATAGAAGATAGGGGCATCTATTCAGTCACAATATTTCACTAGTGGAAGCACCTATTCCATGACAATAACGTTCCTTATTAAACGGTTAGAACAGTCGAGCTCAAAAGAGTTTCAAAAAATCTTAAATTTGGTCCAAAAATTGAAAACACAAAGTAACATGCAGGTCCTCCATTTGCAAAAAAAAGCACATGCAGGTCCCCCCCCGCCCCAGCTGCATATCGTGATGTGATTCTCATGCATGTGGTATTCGGATCAAAACACAAAAGAACCATTAAACAATATAAAGAATAAAAGGTCATATAAATTTACGAGAAAATCAAAGACTAATACACGATTAAGAGCGTGTTTGACAAACTTCTATTTAAAAGTTACTTTTGGCTTCTACTTCTTATATAGAATGAGTTGAAGGAGAGAGATTATAATTAATTTTGATTTGTTGCAAAAGTCAACTTTTTTATAACAATGTCATTTTTTTTACAACGTTGGAAGTTTATTCCTTGTAACTTTTAATTGGAAGTCAAAACACAAATAAAATACCACATAAATAACTTCGAATATCTAATGACTTCCATCAAAGATAACTAAATGAAAATACAAAAATACTTCTAAATGGAAGTTGCGCCGAACACGTCCTAAACCTAAAACACTAAAACTCAGCCCCCGAAAACCAACAAGACAACTTGCATCACGTTGTCACCCACCAATGAATTTAAGGACACCAAATGCTTGAGAACATCCGCATGTGCATAGACACATGAATGCGCCTCAGATAACCTTTTATAATACTCTCCCTTAGGTCGAGCTATCGACAGCTGCACATGCTTAATGACGAAGTTTCAAGTGTTTGCAAGTTTTAAGGTGGATTTCATTATGTCTTATATTGATTGTACATATAGTTTTTTTATTCTTTTTTTTTTTAGATCGTCTGATCAAATATTGGATTATGTGAATGTATAAGTCGTATTGAGACCCACCTTAAAAAGATTAAAAATATTCTTTTATTAAAAACATCAACAATTACACCGGCTGCTGGTACAGCAAATGATTCTGATTTTGGATGAGATGACCCTAAAACAAAGAAAAAAAAAAGAGATCATGCTAATGCTCAAGTTGTCGACTATTCGCTATTTGTGCAACCTAGGGGCGATAGCAAACCGAGTTACTAGCAAACCGAGATGACCCTAAAACCGAGTTTAGTTATATTGAAACTTGACTCGTTTGATCAAATGGGCCAAACTTGAACTATGTATAAGCTCGTTCGATCAAATGAGTCAAGTTCAAGTACTACCATGTTCGGCTCATTCGACTCGCAAGTGATTCGAAATAACTTATATATCTAATAGTAATTTTATTTTTAATAATTTCTAATAAGATACTATAAAAAAGTCAATCAAGGCCCATATTTCAGCCCATCCCTGACACGTATTACACAAATTTTTTTAGTGAGCTAAACTCACATTGAATTCGGGTTACCTGAATTTTCTTTCGAACCGAACTCAAACTTATAGTGTGAGCTTAAAGTAGGTTTGAACTTAAATTCGAACTTTAAGTGTATGTGATTGAACCATACTCGAACACGTAAAAAGTCCGGATCAGTTCGGTTCCATACTCGAACAGGCAAAGCATGTGCATAATTCGAGGCTGTGGAACCTGCTGTTTAGGGTATTTGGTTCACCACCTCCTTTTCAAAAAGGAGGTCTCTGGTTCGAACTTGATAGGAGCCTAAAAATTCTCTAGTCATGCAGTTTTGGTGTTGTTGGGATCTTTATCCCCTGGTCTGTGAAATTACTTCTCTAGAAATCAGACAGACCCAAAATTGTTGCCTAATTAGGCGGACTCATCGACCGGACTGGAATTATCTTCAACTCTAGAGGAAAATCTTAAGTTCCCGATTGAAACCTCGGTCGCTTGTAAATAGTTGTATATACCTAACCATTCAGCGCCTTTAAAAAAATAAAAATAAAAAAAAGCTCGAGGCTGTGGACCTATTTTGTGCGGCATCCGGCTGAGATGCCATGTGAAAACTCATGGGACTCTAGGTGAAGACGAAGCAGAGAAGTGCACAGCCTCTGGTTAGAAACTAATTCGGTTTGGTTCGATTTCTCCACCCCTCAACTCGAATAAATCGAATCAAACCATTTGAGCAGAAATTTTAATATTAAATTTAAATTCCTGTATCAACTGTGCATGTATTATTCTTTGTTGAAAGTTATTTGTCCTGTGGCCCGCAACAAAGACAAATTCATAAATGTACCGCCCAAGGTGAATTATGAGACCCGCCTTGGGCGTCCCAGCAGCAGTGGCAGATGTCTATTTATGACACTTTGTAGTTTGTACTTCTCATCTTCCCACTCATTTCCAATGCACAATTAAAGAAAGAGATAGACCAAGTGCCCTGCGTGCATAAGAAGTGCCTGGGTGAGTGTGAATGAACGGTTCCAACAGTAGACCTATATTTATAACACTTGTGTTCTCTTCATCTAGGACGGCAAATGGGTAGGATACGGATACGGAAACATGTGTTTTTGCTTTTCGATTCTGATATAAGGATAGTCTATTTTCGTTTTCGATTCCGATAAGATCAGAAAGTGTATTATCTGTTTTCGTTTTCGATAAAATTGGAAAGTCAATTTTTCCTTTCCGATTTGTTTCCGATTTCGATATCGGAGTCGGATATTATTTCCGATAATTATCGAAAATTACTGATTTTTTTATTTATTTGTTTAAAACATATAAAATGAAACTTAAATATAACCAATACGTCTTAGCATATTAGATAATGATTAATTATATTAAATAATGATTAATAAGATTAAAACAATCCTAAAGTTAATATTATTCTTAATAATAAATTTAATAACAATCGGAATCAGAAAGCGGAAAGCAAATACGGAAACAGGAGTTTCTGTTTCCGATTCCGATAGCTATCGGACGGATATTTTTTTATCGAAAACGGATATTTTTTTTTTTGATAACAGATCTAAAAATCAAATAATCGGATTTCCGTTGAGAGCCCTATCCTCATCTTCCCGTTATTTTTAATGTAGGATTAAACAAAAGGGAAGAGAACCGGCCCCGTAGGGGAGTTGGTTCACCACCTGCCTCCCATTTGGGAGGTGACAGATTCGAATATGGTTGGAGTTTAACACCTCTCAGCTATGCAGTTATAGGTGTTGTTGGGATATTTATCCTTTGGTCTGTAGATTATTTTTCCGAAAAATTAGTTCGACCTAAAATCCTCGGCTAATTAGGAGGAACTTTCGACTGTTTCGGAATTAGCTCCAAATATTTAGAGGATATATCGGGTTCCACTTGGTTGGAGCTCTGGTCGTTTGTAAATACTTGTACTCGTGGCCTCTAAACCATCTTTCAAAAAAGGAAAAAAAAGAGAAAGGGAAGATAAAGCGCCCTGCGTATAAGAGAAGTGGCTGGGGTTGGATGTGAAAGAACAGTGTTTAGTCCTGCACCAACTGAAATAGCAAGTTGGAAAATTTTAAAAATGTTTGGACCTCTTATGCAAATGCTTTATTTTGAGGATGTTGCTGCTATGCGATTTGAACCGAATCGAACCGAGACAAACCGAATTTTTGTAGTTCGGTTTGGTTCGAGTTGCGTTAGTGATTCGGGTCGGTTCAATTTATAAATTTTCTCTTCTAAACCGAATTGAACCGTGAACACCCTTAGTCTTGACACAGGTCCTGACCTGTACTGGATTCGCCATTATACTCGATTTTATTCACTAGATAATATATCCGGGACAGTCGAACTCACTGATAAATCAATTACTCCTGTTCATAGCATTACATGCGGCTACATGCGGTACTATCAGAATCAAACACCTTAAAGTAATATTTGCTGTGCTGATCTTAGTACTGTATTGACAGTCAGTGTAATAGGTGAAAAAATAATTTATTTTTTTAAAAAAATTCAGACGGGTTCCTAGGTGTCCTACATATTGGTACAGGCCGATCTCGGATCAGATGATCTAAAAAAATCAAGAAGTCCAGTGAACAGTAAAAATGCCTTTAGTAGCTTGAGCCCGATAATGATTTTTTATTTTTCAGAATTTTTTGGATCGTCCAATCCAAGATCGGTATGTACGGACGTGTAAGACACCTCAGGGTCCAGATAAAAAAAGATTCAAAAAATAATTTTTTCAACCTACTACATTGATCCTCAGTGTAGCACTGGAGTCAGTGCAGCAAGTGTCACTCAGCATCCTATATATAAGATTTGAGTCCCGCTTAGTTCATCGCACACGAGCAGTCATCCAATATGTAAGATCAGACAGCTGTAGCAACAACAATTTTTTATTTTTTTATTTTTTAATTTAAGTTGGCCCCATCACGTCCACACTTCTTGTATAAGTCATCTCCGATCCAACGACTTAAAAAAAATTAAAAAATAAAAAAAATTATTATTCATTCAACCCATTAAATATATTCTTTTACTGTGCATTGAGATTTGATTTTTTATTTTTTATTTTTTACTTTCAGTTGTTTGATCAAAGATCAACATGTATAAACATGTAAGACATATCGGGGTCCACCATAAAAAAATTTCAAAAGATAAAAAATAACTTAGACCACACTGCATGATGTACATCAACTCACTGCACCCAGTACAGTGTAACAAGTATTACTCATAAAATTTTGTTTTAAGGACACGAGTATTACTCGTAAAATTTTGTTTCAAGGACAGAAGGTGGTGAATGGTCCTGTCGTTGCACCTACTGGTTGAGGTGAGAGCTTGGGAACGTGGGAACCAGGGAAGGTTGGGAGTGGGAACCAGGAACCTAGCAAGACGACCCAACGGCAATACCGCAGGGAAAGAGAAAAGTTGGCTAGGCTGCGTTTGATTTTCAGGTTCTTAATTTTTAATAGTAATTAAAACGTGTACATTAAAAGGACACAGGCACATGTTTTATCAATTTTTTTAAAATATTAAAAGTTAAAGAATTAAGAATAAAACATTTAACCAATCTCTTGCATATTATTTCTTCTCTCTTAAGAAATTCTACAAGAATAACAAAAAAAGGATCGTTCAACAATCACTCTAGGCCCTCACTAGTAAAAACAAGGAGTAATAATTACTGCAATGTAGGTCACATGGTTGCAGCAGTAAGAATTTTTTTTTCTATTCTTTTAACTCCGGGGAGGGGACAATCTTAACAGAGTCATCTGTATTGTCAGATCTTTTATCATATAATTATAAATATCTAAAAAATAAAAAATATATAGTCAAAAATAAAAATATATATTTATTGTAATAACTATATGATCAAAATTGGTATTCATAGATAATGTTCTGATTTATTCGTCGGACGAGGAGTCTCATCGTGAGCATCTAAGGACAGTGCTAGAGGATTTGAGGAGCCATCAATTGTATACCAAGTTCGGTAAGTGTGAGTTCTGGCTTGATCATATGCAATCCCTTGGTCATGTTATCTCCAAGGGTAGTATTACTATAGTTTATGAGAAGGTATAGGTTGTTATGGATTAGGAGGTCCCCAAGATCCCACTGAAATCAGGAGTTTTCTGAGTTTGGCTGACTATTTTCGAAGCTTCATTGAGGGTTTTGCTACTCTAGCAACTCCTTTGATACTGTTGACTTAGAAGGATTTGAAGTTTGTGTAGTCTGATGAATGTGAGAAGAACTTCCAGAAATTAAAGACTTGTTTGACCACCGCTCCAGTTCTTACTTTACCAATTGGTTCCAAATGTTATGTTGTGTATACATATGCATGTTGGTAGGGTTTAGGTTGTGTTCTGATACAATATGTGTTGGGATTTCTCGGTTTTCTCCGGATCGCTCACGCAGCGAAAAATAAAATATTAAACAGCGGTCCGTTTTCTCGTTTCGAAGAACTAAAAACAACGATTATCGGATAATCGATTCTCACCGTGTGCGGATTCAAATCAGCAACCGTTCGATTCCGTCGGTGCGACACCGCAAGCCGCGCAAGCGCCCGGCCTCTAGCGAAGTCCACGCTATCCTCCCCGCGACGGATATCCTCGCGTTCCTCATTCTTCGCAGCCCACGAAACCTCCGCCGGTCGCCGCAACGATCGCTGCAGCGCTGACGATTTCCCGTCAAACGGGATTCGGAGAAGCGGCGAAGTAGATCTGGATCTGTCTGGACACCAGAGAGAGAGAGAAACTGAAGAGGGGCAACTAGGGTTGGCAGCAGCTTGGCCTGCTCAGCCCGTTCGCTATGTTTTATACTAACCGCGCGATTTTTCATAAAAACCCCCGGTTTATATAAAACCCACTTATTTATCCATCGCCTTGAGAATCATTTGCGTGTGACCCTCTAGGCCCAAGTACCAGTCCAGTTAATGGCCCAACAAGCCCAGTGACTCCTCACTGACTTTATTAATCAATTAATAACTCTTTATTAATTAATTAATCAATCAAATTGATGTCGCACATTGAATTCGACCGAGCCTCCGATCACGTTGGGTGCCAAGCAACACCGCGTGAACCCGGAAGGTATTGGGGTTAAGCAACCCACTCTTAGAACCTTTCCGCCGACAGTTACTGTGTGGATATAATCCTTCATTCGTACAATGCTCTCGAGTCAACTCAGGGTATGGCGAGCTGTCAAACCCTAACCGGTCGCCTCACTTGGATTGGATGCCGTTGATGAATATCGGAAAACTCCTTTCTCGATATTATCGTTCGCCATGGCCAGGGACTTTCGCGCATCCTTCCTAGAGCATTCTCCCTCTAAGTACCGAGAGCGAATGATTCCTTATTGACACACAATTCCCTTCGACGGTATTCCGCTGTACCCAATCCTTGGTGTATTAGAATCCCATGGCTAGAGATTCGTAAACCAAGGTCAAAGCACAAAAGTCCACCGACAAGGTGTCCTTGGTGTCTCAGGTCCGAGGATCATCTACGCAACTGCGACAATAGAATCAAGCTGGTTGACAGTGAGGTACAATACCATCCAGCGATTCAGTCGGATTAGTTCAGTGAACTCATTCTCCAATGAGCACCTACAGATTCGCCTTAGTGTCTCCACACAAGTGACTTATGAGACCAGTCACCCTCATCATATGAGTAGGAGTAATATGTACTAGTCTAACCCGATATCCGATGTCCTTCTCGGATATCCTCTGACTATGAACAATTAAGAATATGTGTGTTTAAGTGATCAATCTCATTAGTATAATCTCATAATTATCTGATCACTATAGTACATATTCACGGACTTCATTATGAAACGATAATTAATGCGATTTACACGTAATGAATATTATGCCATTATATTAATAAATGAACGAGATTTACATAGTTAGATTGGCTTGTAGGCCACCTAAAACTAACAATCTCCCACTTGGACTAAAGCCAATCACCTCTATACAATAAGCCTATAGACTCTAGGTGACGCTCAAACATAATTTGAGCCAACGGCTTTGTCAGTGGACCTGCTACATTGTCGACGGATGGAACTCTTTCCACTACTACATCTCCTCTGGATATGATCTCTCTGATAAGGTGAAAGCGCCTCAGAATCTGCTTCGATTTCTGATGAGACCGCGGCTCTTTCGCTTGCGCAATCGCTCCATTGTTGTCGCACAACAGTGGAACAAGCTCAGAGATGCTGGGAACTACGCCTAGGTCGGTGATGAATTTCTTCAACTACACTGCTTCCTTGGTGGCTTCAGCTGCAGTGATGTACTCAGCTTCAGTCGTCGAATCTGCAGTGGTTACTTGCTTGGAACTCTTCCAGCACACTGCGCTTCCGTTCAAAGTAAACACAAATCCAGATGTAGACTTGCTATCATCTGGATCTGACTGGAAACTCGAGTCAATAAAGCCTCGTAATTTCAAGTCACCTCCTCCATAGACAAGAAACATATCCTTAGTTCTTCTCAAGTACTTAAGGATACATTTCACTGCCTTCCAGTGCTCTTCGCCTGGATCAACCTGAAATATGCTCGTAACACTTAGAGCAAATGCAACATCAGGCCGTGTACATAGCATGGCATACATGATAGATCCTATGGCAGAGGCATAGGGTATTCTATCCTTGAATGCCCTCTCATTAGGAGTCTTAAGAGACTGCTCCTTTGAGAGACTAATTCCATGTCTCATCGGTATGAGACCTCTCTTGGAATTTTCCATGCCAAACCTTTTGACTATGGTATCTATGTACAAGGATTGGGTCATTCCAAGCATCCTCTTTGATCTATCTCTATAGATTCGTATTCCCAATACGTAGGATGCTTCTCCCAAATCCTTCATGGAGAAGTTTTTCGACAGCCAGATCTTTACTGATGACATTATAGCTACATCATTCCCAATGAGTAGTATGTCATCTACGTAAAGAACTAGAAAAGTGACTGCACTCCCACTGGTCTTCTTGTACACACAAGGCTCATCTTCATTTTTAATGAAGTCATAAGACTTGACAGCCTCGTCAAATCTTATGTTCCAGCTCCGGGAAGCCTGCTTCAGTCCATAAATGGACCTCTGAAGCTTGCACACTTTATCTGGAGATTCTTTGGATGTGAAACCTTCTGGTTGTATCATATACACCTCTTCCTCAAGGTTACCATTGAGGAAAGCAGTCTTTACATCCATCTGCCAGATTTCATAATCAAAATGTGCAGCAATGGCGAGCAGAACTCTGATCGACTTTATCATGGCAACTGGTGAGAAAGTATCGTCATAGTCAATTCCTTGTCCTTGACGATATCCCTTTGCCACCAACCTTGCCTTATAAGTGTCGATCCGTCCATCAGCACCGATCTTTCTCTTAAAGATCCACTTGCAACCGATGGGTACAATACCCTCGGGCAAGTCCTCCAAGTTCCAAACTTGGTTGGTGTACATGGATTGGATTTCTGAGTTCATGGCTTCTCACCATTTCCCGGCTTCTGGGCCTTCTATGGCCTCCTGGTAGGTTTTCGGATCATCATCCTCATTATATTGTACCTTAGATTTACCTTCAGCAATATGTCCCACATATCGTTCGGGTAGTCTAGGTACTCTACCAGATCTACGAGGTTCATCTGTGTGTGCCTGAACAGATTCAGGAACTAATATCTCATATGATGATAATGTAGCTGTTTGGGGATCTGGAACCTCTTCCAGCACTATTTTACTCCCACTGTTCTCCTGGAGAAGGTATTCCTCTTCCAGGAAAACAGCTTTCCTAGCGACAAACACCTTTTGTTCACCAGGATGGTAAAAATAGTATCAAAAGGTTTCCTTTGGATATCCCACAAACCTGCATTTCTTAGTTCGTGATTCCAGCTTGTCTGGATCATGCCTCTTTATGTGAGCAGGACAACCCCAGACTTTAACATGTTTAAATTCTGGTTTCCTGCCTTTCCATATCTCATATGGAATAGAGGCCACAGACTTGCTGAGTACTCTGTTCAGTAGGTATGCTGCTGACTATAAAGCATACCCCCAAAGGGACACTGGTAATCCCGAAAAGCTCATCATGGATCGCACCTTGTCCAACAAGGTGCGATTCCTCCTTTCTGATACACAATTCATCTGTGGTGTATATGGAGGGGTCAGCTGAGAAAGGATACCATTATCCTTTAAGAATTGTGTGAAATTAGTACTCAAGTATTGTCCTCCTCAATCTGATCGAAGAGCTTTAATACTTTTTCCTAACTACTTCTCTACCTCATTCTTGAACTCCTTGAACTTCTCAAATGCTTCCGATTTGTACTTCATTAAGTACACATAGCTGAATCTTGAGAAGTCATCGGTGAACGTGATGAAGTAATAAAAGCCACCTTTGGCTTGGGTGGATATGAGACCACATACATCCGAATGTATTAGTTCCAGAATGTCCTTGGCACGTTCTCCATATCCACTAAATGGAGATTTTGCCATCTTTCCCATAAGGCAGGATTCGCATGTTGCAAACGATTCATAATCGAATGTTGTTAAGTAACCATGCTTGTGCAACTTTTGCAACCTGCTTTCGCCAACGTGCCCAAGTCTACAATGCCACATGTAGGCCTGATTCACACAATTCTTGCTCTTCTTAAGAGCATTATCAATATGAAGATTGTAATAAGAAACATCTAAGAGATATAGACCGTTGACTAAAGATACCGAAGCTATTGATTTATTACCATAATAAATCGAATAAGTTCTATTCTCAATAGTCAACCTATATCCTATCTTGTCCAAACAAGATATTGATATGATGTTCTTTATTATGCTAGGAACATAATAACAATCTTCTAATAGTAAGGTGTCTCCCGATGGAAGCTTGAGGTTTGCTGTCCCAACAGCAATCGCCGCAACTTTTGCGCCGTTTCCTAGCCTCAATTCCACCTCGCCTTGTCTCAGCTTATGCTTACTTGTCAGCATCTGTGCATCATGACATATATGAGAAGCACATCCGGTATCCAATACCTAAGATGTGGAATCTCTGACTGACAAGTTGATATCTATCATATAGATATCTGAAGCTTCAGACAGCTTCACTCTTCCATGAGCTTTATCATGAAGGAACTCCTTGCAGTTCCTCTTCCAGTGACCATACTGTTTATAGTAGAAGCAGTCACCCTTCACTACTCCTTTGCCTTTGTCCTTCGATCTTTTATCGTTAGCTATCATCTCTGCTTCAAGGGCATCCAATGCCGATTCAGCAAGAGGATCAGCTCCAGGGACAAAGTCAATGTGCTCAGATCTGAAGACATTCTTCAGGTTTTTGAACCAATCCGAGTAGATCAGGTAAGTCAAAAGGGCATCAAGTATGCCACGGAGTGGGTTATTCGACGACATAATTCCCTACATGAGATAAGTAAAATCTATTTAGCAGATGTTCAATTATTAAAATTTAAAACAAGACATGGTCTTTTATTCAAGTTTAACTCCCACTAATTTTCGACGGACTGTATAACCCTCAGTTATACAGAACGGGAGACGCCGACAGTCTCCTAGTGGGGATCAAAATCTCAATGACTTTCACTACAGCCTTGTGGATAGCACAACAAACTGTAATACAATCATAGAGCACCCAACTCATGGGACTTGCAACTCCTTGCAATATCTGATCATAGCTTCGGTCCCTAGAGATTTAATGGCCTTGTGGATAGCACAACAAACTACTAATTCTGGTCTAAGCTAACCATCATTACGCGACGAGCATAGATTTGCATGCAGCCCTTGTGGATAGTACAACAAAGCTACATGGTTCCTCTACCCCGATCATATAGACATCTAGTACTATTGCCACAGTTTCTCCACCCAATTAAGTAGGCCTTGTGGATAGCACAACAAACCTGCCTAAAGTGATTTGAATCCTATGACTATAACGATGGTGGACCACGCGGTAAGTTCTCAACTACTCGCGTTACGGCTTAGAGTTTATTTGAGGGTATTTAGATAACTTTTATCTTGGTCTCTCCTAGGTGATAGTATATAAATACATCGTATATATTTACTAAATATTATAACCTGCTTTGATTCATAATCAAAAGAAAAACAATGCATCACATACATGTCTAGTGTGGTCATGGATAGCACAGTGGGTTTGACTGGAGCCAACAGTCAAACGCACACATAATCTAACATAACATTTACATTAGATAAACCTGCAAACACATAGGCAAAGAATCTTCATCTTTTCGCCTTCCTGGTTGTAGCTGTGGATCGTCCTCGCTCCTTCCTCGGTTGCCTCGATCAGATTACAATAATTCTAGAATTACAATTAAATTGAAGAAGGCCTTATGGCGAGTACAAGAGAGAGAGGAAGGTAGAAATACATCGGAGTATGAGAGAGAGAGGTACGCAGACCTCTATTTATTAACAATTAATAAATAATCATACATCCACGATCCACACAATCCATTCATCACATGAATAATTAATTAAGTGCATATCCATGACCACGGTGTGTTTTAAACATCCCACACATGATTCAGCGCATCTCATGGCTAAAACAAATGAGTTTTCAAAATAAATAATTTTGGCTTTCAAAAAACTGGGATCCAATCAAAATTGGTATTTGAATTTCGAAAAAATCATTTATTAACTTAACATGCAATTAAATCAAAATTTAAAAGCAATAAACACACATCACATGCACACACACTCCGAATTAATAATTTTAGATTATTCCATGCAAATTAGAACATTTCTAATAATCTAACACTTAGATTTAAAACCCCATTAATAATAATGACTAATCTAACTCTTAGACTAGTCCAACAAAATTAATCATTAATTTATCATATAAATTAATAATTAACTCAATTATCAATCTAACAATTAGACTAGATAATTAATAAGTGTTAATCACTAATTTAACTATTAAACTGATAATTAACACAGATGAACAGTTAACCACTAATCTAACTTTTAGATTATTAGATTAAAAAAATAATTATTAGTTTAACTCTTAAACCAATAACTAATTAATCTTAATTAAACCATTTTATTAGTTAGTTAAAATTAATTGTTAATATAACATTTAAATTAACAATCAATTCTAATTAACTAATGAACATTAATTTAACTCTTAAATTAATCATTTAAAATTAATTATTAATTTAACATTTAAATTAATAACTAACTACAATTATTAACAACAATTTGTTAATAAAAATGATTCCAAAATCATTAATGCCCAAATAAATGAAAATTGAATAATAAATTTAATCTTTAAAACAATTTTAAATTAAATTGAAATCCAATTTAATACTTTAGTTAAATGGGCATGAGGTTTAATTAGATCAAGGGGTTTTATTGGGGTTTTATTAAGGGGGAAATCAAAGCTAAATTGGCTAAGCCAAAATGGCACCTGGTTTGAGCCTCTAGCTCGGCCAGGTGCGAGCCCTGGCTCGACCAGGGGCCCGGACCCGGGGCGCCCTGGACTGAGCCAGGGTCTAACCGGCCCTGCATTGTGATAGGGCCGGTCAAACCGGGACCCGTCCGACCGGCCCAGCCCCTGAACCACTCGCCCCTAACCCGACGCCCCCATACAGGAAACCCTAAAACGCAGGTAACCTAGGAGGCCGGCGGCGGGGGGAGTTTTGCAGGGACCCGACGCCGGCGACCCGGCCATGCCGGCGCCATCTGGCCACGCCGGCGGAGCCCCATTGCCGGCGGGCACGTCGGAGGTCCCCAAACCTACAGGCCAACCCCTTATACTTCTCCTTTTTTCTGATTTTTCTTGGTTTAAAACCGTGAAGAAGAAGAAGAAGAAGCCCCTTTCACCGGCCACTCCGGCGCTGGCTGTGGGTCCGTTGGTGACCGGCGACATCTCCGGGATGTCTTGGGATGCCGGCCCACCTCCCCAACGTTTGGGGTTGCTGGATTGAAGCCTCTATTAACCTTAGTTCTTCATCACATGAAGAACATGAAAACCCCAAAATAAATTCGAAAAATTGCATTAAAAATAATCTAATTATTTTAATAATCAGTGTTCATCAAATGAACATAGATCCAACAATAAAATCGAACTAGTGCATGGAATATATCATAGAAAAATTAATTTCAGAGACCGAAACAGGACGAGAAACAGTGGAACCTGGCTCTGATACCACTGTTGGGATTTCTCGGGTTTCTTCGGATCGCTCACGCAGCGGAAAATAAAATATTAAACAGCGATCCGTTTTCTCGTTTCGAAGAACTAAAAACAACGATTATCGAATAATCGATTCTCACCGTGTGCGGATTCGAATCCGCAACCGTTCGGTTCCGTCGGTGCGACACCGCAAGCCGCGCAAGCGCCCGGCCTCTAGTGAAGTCCACGCGATCCTCCCCGCGACGGATATCCTCGCATTCCTCGTTCTTCGCAGCCCACGAAACCTCCGCCGGTCGCCGCAACGATCGTCGCAGCGCGCGGACGATTTCCCGTCGAACGGGATTCGGAGAAGCGGCGGAGCAGATCTGGATCTGTCTGGACGCTAGAGAGAGAGAGAAACTGAGGAGGGGCGGCTAGGGTTGGCAGCAGCTTGGCCTGCTCAGCCCGTTCGCTATGTTTTATACTAACCGCGCGGTTTTTCATAAAAACCTCCAGTTTATATAAAACCTACTTATTTATCCATCGCCTTGAGAATCATTTGCGTGTGACCCTCTAGGCCCAAGTACCAGTCCAGTTAATGGCCCAACAAGCCCAGTGACTCCTCACTGACTTTATTAATCAATTAATAACTCTTTATTAATTAATTAATCAATCAAATTGATGTCGCACATTGAATTCGACCGGGCCTCCGATCACGTTGGGTGCCAAGCAACACCGCGTGAACCCGGAAGGTATTGGGGTTAAGCAACCCACTCTTGGAACCTTTCCGCCGACAGTTACCGCGTGGATATAATCCTTCATTCGTACAATGCTCTCGAGTCAACTCAGGATATGGCGAGCTGTCAAACCCTAACCGGTCGACTCACTTGGATTGGATGCCGCTGATGAATATCGGAAAACTCCTTTCCCGATATTATCGTCCGCCTTGGCCAGGGACTTTCGCGCATCCTTCCTAGAGCATTCTCCCTCTAAGTACCGAGAGCGAATGATTCCTTATTGACACACAATTCCCTTCGACGGTATTCCGCTGTACCCAATCCTTGGCGTATTAGAATCCCGTGGCTAGAGATTCGTAAACTAAGGTCAAAGTACAGAAGTCCACCGACAAGGTGTCCTTGGTGTCTCAGGTCCGAGGACCATCCACGCAACTGCGACAATAGAATCAAGCTGGTTGACAGTGAGGTACAATACCATCCAGCGATTCAGTCGGATCAATTCAGTGAACTCATTCTCCAATGAGCACCTACAGATTCGCCTTAGTGTCTCCACACAAGTGACTTATGAGACCAGTCACCCTCATCATATGAGTAGGAGTAATCTATACTAGTCTAACCGGATATTCGATGTCCTTCTCGGATATCCTCTGACTAGGAACAATTAAGAATATGTGTGTTTAAGTGATCAGTCTCATTAGTATGATCTCATCATAATCTGATCACTATAGCACATATCCACGGACTTCATTATGAAACGATAATTAATGCGATTTACACATAATGAATATTATGCCATTATATTAATAAATGAACGAGATTTACATAGTCAGATTGGCTTGTAGGCCACCTAAAACTAACAATATGGTCCGGTGATTATTTATGCTTCTAGGCAGTTGAAGGATCATGAGACGAATTATCTAACACATGACTTAGAGCTGACAGCTGTTGTGCATGCTCAGAAGATTTGGAGGCATTATCTATATGGATTTGAGTTTCAGGTGTTCACTAATCACCAGAGTCTGAAGTATATCTTTTCGCAAAAGGAGTTGAACTTAAGGCAACGACGTTGGATAGAGTTCTCGAAGGATTATGATTTTGAGCTAAGTTATCATCTTAGCAAGGCCAATGTGGTGGTTGATGTCTTGAATCGGAAGAGGCTGATGATGATGCAAGATTAACATATGATTGATGAGGTTATCAATAGTTGTGGAGCAAGTTGTTGCAACCTAGAGAGACGACCAGCGGTTGCAGGGCTTGGCTGATAAGCCTAGTTTCAGTAGAGATAAGCATGGTGTGATTCGTTTCTAAAGCAGAGTTTGTGTGCCCTATAATCTAGAGTTAAATAAGGAGCTTATGATTGAGGCCCATCATTCTAAGTTCACTATGCACCCAGACAGCACGAAGATGTTTCAGGATGTGAAGAGGGCTTTCTAGTCGCCTAGTCTGAAGAGAGACATTGTTGAGTTTGTTTCTAGATGATTGATTTGTTAGCAGATGAAGGCAGAGCACTAGAGACTTTCTGGATTGATGTAGAATATTGAGATTCCAGAATGGAAATGGGAGCATGTGACTATGAATTTTGTTGTCGGTTTGTATAAATCAGTGAGGCGCAATGATGCTATATGTGTGGTAGTGGATAGATTCACAAAGTGTGTACATTGCTTAGTTATGAAGATGAAGTAGTTTGTTGAGAGTTTGACCAGATTATACATTGATACCATTGTAAGGTTGCATGAAGTTCCAAAGTCCATTATTTTAGATCGTGATTCCAAGTTCACGTCCCGTGTTTAGAGGGGTTTGCAATAAGCTGTGGGGACGTAGTTGAAGTTAAGTACCACTTTTCAGCCTCATACATATGGTCAGTCCGAGAGGACTATCTAGACATTGGAGGATATATTGAGAGCTTGTAGTCTGGATTGAAAGGATGATTGCGATCGAAATTTGCCATTAGTAGAGTTTGCCTACAACAATTTTCATGCTAGTATTAGTATGACACCTTTTGAAGCATTGTATGGTAGGTCTTGTAGATCTCCCTTATACTGGAAAGAATCTGGAGAGCGGCTGTTAATTGGTCCAGAGGTTGTGCAGGCTAGTTCAGAGAAGATCTAATTGATCAAGCAAATGTTGTTGGCAGCTCAGAGCAAGTAGAAGAGTTATACGAATCAGAGAAGGAAGGACTTTGCTTTTGAGGTTGGTAACCATGTGTTATTAAAGGTGTCTCCTTCGAAGGGTGTTGTCAGGTTTGGACAATGGGGTAAGTTGAACCCCAGGTATATCGGTCCTTTCAAGATTTTGCAGCGAGATGGAGAGGTGGCATATAGATTGGCGTTGCCTCCTTCTTTGGATGGTGTGCATGATGTGTTACATGTATCCTAGTTGAGGAAGTATAGTGCTGATCTATCTCATGTGATCAATTATGTCCCATTAGAGGTTCGGCCGAATTTGAGTTATAAAGAACAGCCTGTTCATATTCTAGATACCAATATGAAGGAGTTGATGAATAAGCGGATACCCTTGGTCAAGGTGCTATGGCAAAATCATTCTTCAAAAGAGGCTACATGGGAGTTGGAGTCTGTAATGTGACAGAAGTCTCCTCATTTGTTTGGTATGTAACTTGTGTTATTCTATGATTGCTTGTATTGTAACGATTGTGTGTTTTGTCTTAAATTCAAGGACAATTTTTCTTTAAGAGGGAGAGAGTGTAATATTTAGCCCATTAAGCCTTAGTTAGAGCTCATTAGTAACCAATATAGGCCCGTTAATTGGTTAGACTGAGCCTTTTAGGGTCTGCTGAGAGTACTTATTCGTGTCAGACTCAGTTGACGCGAATAAATGTTAGTCTTGAAGGTGTCATATCATCTTGACGTGATTAAGGAGTCTGATTCCAACACGAACTCTCTTAAGTTTTTTCCTTCCAAAGTGTTTGATTCCGTTCAGGCTTCGATCTTAGAGGCTATTTATAGCTCCTTTGGGTGTGAGATAGAAGGTTGATGCATTCTAAATCCTAGAGAGGCCATGAGAGAGAGATCAACGACAATTTTCGATGCGAGAGGCAGTATTTTTCGCGTTCTTTGTACATGCGATGCAAGGCGGCAGCGTTGTAGTGTTGCGGTGCATGAGAGGAGTTGGTTGCCTTGCCTAGGCGGCTTTGGTGCAAACTAATTTCAAACTACTATGATAGTAGTGTAAAAAAGGTTTAATGCTTCTACAATGCGTCTACAACCCTAATGCATGATCCCTCTTTTTCAGTTCCTCGAACTCTACGTCAAACTTTGGTTTTTTTCCATGTATGAACCCTACTTGCACGTTTGAACTTGTCAGGAGGGTCTGATGTGATTTGTTAATCATGTCATAGACAGCTGACGCATCGAACGTCCTGGATGGTTAGTTTAAATCTTTAATTTCTTGTAATTATGTGGACATGATTATGAATATTGTATGGTTAGTAAGCCACGAATTTTCTCTGATACTGCACACATAATGTATATTCATAACCTTATTTCATGAGAAGTTACTCTTTTATGCATGATATAGATTATTTGATGAGGATAGATGCCATGTTTAGTATTGTTTTTCATTCATGTTTACACTGTGAAGTCTATGGAGTTTATTTCTTTTAAATTTGTTCTGACTATCTTAATGGCATCATAAGGAGGTGACGCGATTTGCTATTCGTATCATCTGAGCCTAACGCGATTAAGACTGTCAGTAACTTGATGCTTTGAAGTTCTGTCTGTACAACATATTTAATTTATTAATTGCCCACTATTGTTTACGACACTGTCACATAATATATTGCATGCATGTTAAGATGAATAATTACTATGGACGATGCCACCACGGCAGATTAAGAGTTCAACCCACAATAGTGTCCTTATGGGAAAAGACTAAGATAAAACGTGAAATAAGGGCTCGAGGTAATGAGTCAAATCTTGGAAGTATACTTACTTGCAGGTACACCGACCCTAAGTGGGATATGTCGATCTTACGACTGCATAGCCGAAAATCTAGTGGCCTTTGCCTTATCACTAGGTGACGACGATGAATAAGATGAACTATGACTTCTAATGATGTGATTGGATGCATGTCCTAAGCGATAAGATGATTCATGATTGTGAATGATGGAAATAATATTATGCTGTGAGATATAATGCATGCTAATGATTTAAGCTTATATGAATGATAGTTCATGTTATGCATGTTTAAATAATGCAAGTAGATCGATATGAAAGACTAGATGCATTTGGTTTTGACTTAGATACTTAATGAGCATGTTTAGGACTTAAAGGATACTTATATATATGTCACGGTTGCAGCATGTTTATATGTCTAATTATCATGTCTTTTTTTTATGTTATAATTATAAAAACCTGTGAATGGTTAGTTTTCTGAGCTTACTGAGTTCTATGTGACTCACCCTTACATACTGACTTGTTTTTCAGCAGAGAGAGACCTAGTTGAGGCGGGTGAGATTGAAAAAATTGTTTCAGAAGCTTGAGTCTGAGTTCTGGTTATCTAGAAGTGGTTTTTTTTCATGTTTAAATAGCAAAAAATGTAATCTAATTTATTTTTCAATATATGAGATGTACTTTCTTTTTATGGATATTTAGTGCTCTTGGATGTGGAGATTTTATACTCAACAGTTATTAGTAGTAGACTTTCTTGTGACAATGATAGTTGTGTCATGACGATTATAGTCTTGATTCTTATATACTCTTTCTTTACGGTTTATAAGAGTATGTTTGGGTTGTTCCCACTGTGGTGCGCCTGCAATGTTGGTCTGCTATAGGTCGGCATGATTGAATCGGGTCGACGGGGTGAAGGCATTACAACGGGATTCCTATTGAGTCTATTATTAGTGTGGTTCACTCCCTACCCCTTCTAGGTACTGAACGCTGTAGTGTGGGCCAACGGTGTAGTTGCTTGGGGCGTTCTCTTCCTTGTCAGTTGAGTATTCTTTATCTTTCTTATATATTTATTTGTTTTTATGTATTTATGAGTTAGGACATATTTAGCTCTATTGTACTTTAATATCTTATTCTAATAATTGGATGTTCTTGTATATCCCTCCAGACGTTGTTGGCTATCCCTGGTCATTACAAGGAACGCTTATCACTTTTTTAGTATCTTGATAGATTTTTAGTACTGATAATTTAAATTTAAATTAAAAAGAACCACAAACCAACGCACATTAGTATGAATTGTTTTGTATAGAAAACTCTTTTATGCAGTTTAGTCTAGTTTGCAAGTATAATTTATTTGGATTTCATTTTATGAAAATTTGCTTCAAACAAACGAAACCAAAGTATAAAGGTTTTTACCGTTTTAAATGGACCGAAAGTTAAATTTCTTATGAATTTGGACAGGATGTTAAAGCAAATGGATTGAAAGTTAGTGGACTTGGAAGTTAACTTTAAAATGGACTGGAAATTTAACTTGTAGACTTCGGAGAGCAATTTTAAAATGGACGGAAAGTTAAGAGATTTCACCTAGGAGGATGAAAAATTATGAAACGTGAGAGGTGGATCGAAGATTAAAGCCACTTGGCCCTTTTTGGACTATACGTCAAATTGCCACTTTCTTTTTATAAAAATATCAATTCTTTCACTTAAGTGATAGTTATTAGACAAATTTGACTCACTCAGAGCCATTAGATAATTTGTATTCAATTGTGAGAGGCTTGACTACATCGACTTTGCCAAATTGACGTTGAGCAGCCACCAAGGTCAACTAAATTAACTTTGATGGGAAATATGCCTGATGAGGCAGAATCCGATTCGGCCCATTGAAGCAGGCCCAAACCCCATTCAGCCCAACAGTGGCAGTACCAGGCCCTCCGGCGGCCTTCGGCCCGTCAGCGGCCCAGCAGCCTTCGGCCCATAAGCGGCACCGTCGCTCCCGGCCCAACAGGCTTCAGCCCGTCAGCGGCCCACCAGCCTACGGCCCGGGAGCAGCGCGGCAGCCCAGGGCCCAACAGGCTTCGGCCCGTCAGCGGCCCAAACCCCATTCAGCCCAACAGTGGCAGTACCAGGCCCTCCGGCGGCCTTCGGCCCGTCAGCGGCCCAGCAGCCTTCGGCCCATAAGCGGCACCGTCGCTCCCGGCCCAACAGGCTTCAGCCCGTCAGCGGCCCACCAGCCTACGGCCCGGGAGCAGCGCGGCAGCCCAGGGCCCAACAGGCTTCGGCCCGTCAGCGGCCCAACCCCCTTCGGCCCGGTAGCCGAATCCGGCCCACTCCGGTGGCGGATCGGGAGCTATGGCGGTTTATCAGTAAGCCTTCATTTAGTCCTATATCGGCTGCCACCGTTAACCATCCGCTATCCTGTGCTATAAATATCCCGCTATTTGTGGCCAAGGGGGTGGTGGGAAAAACGGATGCCTCTAAAAGCTCCCGAAACCCCTTAAAGGACTTCTGTCCGAATAGCATTATAGCTACTCTTTCTTGCTTTCTGAATCGAATCTTCTTCAGGAGCTAACTTGACCGTCGGAGGGGGTTCCCCAGGGCTGACGCCCGGGACTCCTGCTGACTGGTTCTTCTTCTTCTATCCTTCCTGCAGGGGCTCGGTTCGAATCATCGCCGACCTCTCCGAGTCGGTCTCGGCCGCCGACCTCGGATTCCTATCCTTGGTCTCGACGCCGACCGCCGGCTGCCCCAAACCAGGAGACCCGGTCTCGCGCTGAAAGAGCCTTCGGGCTCGCTGTCCGAGGGCAAGCCCGTCAGTTGCCCCGCGTCAGGAGGCTCGGCCTCGCGCTGAAGGTGCCTTCGGACTCCCTGGTCGGAGAGCGAGCCGTCCCCTCGTCCGATCTCGGACTTTCCGGCTTCTGCTCCGACGCTCGTCGACCACTCCGCCGAGAGAAGCTCCTGCTCGCGCCGTGCCTCCGTCCGCCGCGGGCGGATCCAAGAGCAGCTCCAGCGGCAGATCGCGCCCCCCGCGGGCGGATCCAAACCACTCTGAGAAGCCTCGTCTTCGCCCCGTTGCGGATCCCCGTCGGGTTCCCCCCTTCCATCGATCGATCCGGACCGGCTCCGGATCCTCTTCTCCGGATCCCCGTCTGCGGGATCCGGTCGTGATAGATCCAGTCTACATCACGTGGCGCCGTCTGTGGGAAACCAACAAAACAAGTCATGTCTCAGCAACCTGTGACCCGGCGATCCGGGCAGAGCGAAGCAGAAGCGCGGGAGGCTTCGGCACAGATGCTGCCTTCCGAAGGCGCACCGTCTGCCCCGCCGAACCCGCCTCTGCCGACCATACCAGAGACTTTCGGCTCGGAAGACCGAGTGGGGGTACTCCAGCAGCGAGTGGCCACGCTGGCCGCCACCGTCATGTCCCTAGCACCTCTTCAGGAGATGGTGTCCGCCATCGCCCAGCGCATGGGACTGACGGGGCAGCATCCTCAGCAGGCGCCGCTCCCCCCACTCTACTCAGTGCAAGACGCCCGGTTCCGACCGGTGCCCGCGCCAGTCTCTCTCAACGAGGCCGCGGCGGCGCGCAGTGAGCCCTCGGCATTGCCTGCCCGAGCTCCCCGCGCCGATCGTCCGACGGAGCAGGATTTTGCTTCGTCGGAGTACCATCCGGCCCGGACCGGAGGACAATCCGTCGCCACCTCGGCCGCCCCGGACCTGGACCGGCGGCTGACGGCGATGCGCAAGGAGATGCAGCAGATGGTGTCCCGGCCTCACGGGGCGCCCCTCGCCAGCAGCATCCTGGAGCAGACCCCGTTCACGGCGGAGCTCCTAGCCACCGAGGTGCCCCCCGACTTCAAGCTACCGAAGGGCCCTCTCTATGACGGGATGACAGATCCGGTCTGTCATTTCCAGAGGTTCAACACCTACCTCCGGGTCCGGGGGATCTCCGAGGCAGTCCGCTACCGTCTCTTCCCCCTCACCCTCGAAAAGATCGCCCTCACCTGGTTCGAGACGTTGGCCCCCGACTCCATCCACTCCTTAGTCCAGTTGGGCCAATTGTTCATCGACCAGTTCTATGATGCTACCCGGCAGAGCAAGACCTCCGCCAGCTTGCTGGCTATCCGGCAAGGTCCTGCCGAGACTCTGCAGGATTACTTCACCAGGTTCCGGACCGAGGCCGCCCAGATCCCGAACCTCGACAGCTCGATCGCGGTTTCGGCCGTGATCAGCGGGTGCCGGGACGAGGGGCTCCTCGGTTCCATTGGGAAGCGCCATCCCCCGACCTTCCAGGACCTCGTGGCCCGGGCCCACAAGTACATCAACCGGGAGGCCCTGATGCTGTCCAGAGGAAGGGGCGCAGCCGAAGCCGTCTAGGCACCTGCTCCCCAGGTGGTCCGACCTCGGCCGGAGAACCAAGAGCTCCCCCGAAAGCGCTATCGCGGGGAGGATTGGGACAGGGAAAGGCGACGGGACCCGCAGCCGCGGTACCTGCCCTTACCTGCTCCCCCTTCCCGAATGCTCATGGAGGTGAAAGGCATGCTCCGGCGGCCTGATCGCATCAAGACCGATCCTCGCCGAAGGGATCCCGGCAGGTACTGTGAATACCACCGGGAAATCGGCCACACGACGGATGAGTGTCGGCAGCTCCGGGAAGAGATCGACCGCATCATCCGGGAGGGAAGACTACCGCAGTACCGCCGGGAGCAGCCGCCGCAGCAGAACCGGGACGTCCCTGCAGCGCCCAGACAACAGCAACCCCCAGCAACAGAAGCCGCTCCTCCGCCAAAAGCCACCTCGGCCCCGGTAGAATCGTCCCATCAAAGACCCAGTTCCGGGTCTATCATGATGATATCCGGAGGGCCGGGGGAAGGGTCCAGGCCGCGGCAGTGCAACACAGTGGCGGCAGTCGAAGGCGAGCCGAAGAAGCCTCGTCTGGAAGAGATCACCTTCGGCGCCGAGGACCTGACTGATGTTCAGGTCCCTCATGACGACGCTCTTGTCGTTAATGCTGTAATAAACAACTATGATGTACATAGGATCTTTGTGGATAATGGAAGTGCCCCAAATATCTTGTTTTACGACTGTTTTGAAAAATTGGGATTGAGTGAGGCTAATATGAAGCCTCACCGGGGCCCCCTCTACGGTTTTAACGGCTCTCCCTGCCGAGTAGAGGGCATTGTCCGGCTTCCTGTAACCATAGGCTCCGCCCCCCGGCAATTAACCGTCGAGACGGACTTCGCCGTTGTAAAAATCGAGTCAGCTTACAACGCCATATTCGGCCGAAGACTCATCGGCGGAATCGGAGCCGTACCTTCGTCCTTCCATCAGAAACTGAAGTTTTACACCAACCAAGGAATAGGCGAAGCCAAAGGGAACCAAAAAGCAGCCCGGCAGTGCTACATGATTTCGGTCAAAGGGAAGAACGCAGCTGAAACCCTGACGATCGAGTCATCGGCCGAGGCATCTCCGGGAGAAGCACTCCTCGCCGTCCCTGTTCCAGGAGGCGAAGGACGAGTCCTGATAATAGGCTCCGGCCTGGAGAAAGGTGAAGCAGAAAAGCTTACCGAGTTCTTGAAAAAGAATCTCGACGTCTTCGCCTGGTCGCCGGCAGACATGCCCGGGGTTGACCCGGAGGTAGCAGAGCACCGACTCCATACTGATCCCGATCAGCCTCCGGTGAAGCAGAAGCGGCGCACCTTCAACCAGGAAAGGAGGGCCGCCATCCAAGTTGAAGTTCAGAAGGGACTGGACGCCGGACACCTCCGAGAGGTGCATCATCCAGACTGGATCGCCAATGTGGTCATGGTGCCAAAGAAAGATGGCAAATGGCGTATGTGCGTAGACTTCACCAATCTCAACAAGGCCTGTCCAATGGATAGCTTTCCGCTACCTCGGATAGACCAGGTGGTAGACGCGACTTCCGGCCATGAGCTTTTAAGCTTCCTCGACGCCTATTCAGGCTACCACCAGATCCGGATGCATCCGGACGATGAAAGCAAGACCAGCTTCACCACCGACTTGGGCCTGTATTGTTACACCCGAATGCCCTTCGGTCTGAAGAATGCCGGCGCAACATATCAGCGACTGGTCAACAAGGTATTCGCCGCGCAGCTCGGCCGAAACATGGAGGTCTATATAGACGATATGTTGGTGAAGAGCCGCGTTGCTGCGGAGCACCTGGCCGATCTGGCCGAGACTTTCTCCGCCCTTAGGCGGTACAAGATGAAGCTGAACCCGGCCAAGTGCGCCTTCGGGGTAGCCTCCGGCAAGTTCCTCGGCTACATGGTCACGCACCGAGGGGTGGAGGCTAATCCCGAGAAGGTTTCGGCCATCATAAAGATGCGCCCCCCGGCTAACCTCGGAGAGGTACAGAAGCTGAACGGGAGGATCGCAGCTCTCAGCCGCTTCATGTCAAGGGCGGCCGACTACTGTTTTCCCTTCTTCAAGCTGCTGAAGAAGGCCAACAATTTCGACTGGACGGAAGAGTGCCACACAACCTTCGATCAGCTGAAGGCCTACCTCTCCAAAGTCCCCATTCTGTCGAAACCGATTCCCGGGGAGCCTCTGAGCCTATACCTTGCAGTCTCCGAGACGGCCCTCAGCACCGTCCTCGTCCAAGAGCAGGAAGGCGTTCAGAAGCCCGTTTATTACACCAGCCGAGCCCTTCAGGGAGCGGAACTCCGGTACCTTGCCCTGGAGAAGTTGGCTCTGGCCCTCGTCACGTCCGCACGGAGGCTTCGGCCGTATTTTCTGGCCCATTCCGTAAAAGTCCTCACCAACCAGCCTTTGAGGCAGATTCTTTCCCGGCCGGAGGTGTTCGGCAGGCTGGCAAAGTGGGCAATTGAGCTAGGGGAATTCGACATCTCCTACGCCCCTCGGGTAGCGATAAAAGCCCAGGCGCTGGCGGACTTCATCGCCGAACTTACCCCCGGCGCTTGCGCGACACCACAGCCAGAACCCGAGGTGGTCGAAGCCGAGGCTCTTTCGGCGCCTACACCACCGGACGAATGGCGACTCTTTGTGGACGGCTCCGCGTGCTCCACGGGCAGTGGCGCCGGATGGATCCTGGCGTCACCCGAGGGAGTCGTGACGGAGTACGCCCTGCGTTTCTCCTTTCCAGCGACTAACAACGCCGCCGAGTATGAAGCCCTCATCTCCGGCCTCCGAGCCGCGAAGAAGCTCGGCGCCCGGAACCTGAAAGCCTTAAGCGATTCCCAGTTAATCGCCGGCCACATCTCCGGGGAGTATGAGGCTCGGGACGCAGTGATGGCGTCTTATCTCCAGGTGACTCGCAAGGTCCTCGCTCAATTCGATTCTTGTGAAATCGTGAGGATCCCGAGAGCCGAGAATACCCGGGCCGATGCCCTTTCCCGGCTGGCGTCAACCCAAGACGGGGGTGGAGGCCGAATGATCCTCGTTGAGGAGCTCGCCGAGCCCAGCCTTGGCAAAACCGATGCCATGCAAGTTGCTGAAGCAGAGGCCGAGACGTGGATGACCCCCCTCGTCGCTTTCCTTCTCCAAGGAGAAGTCCCTCCATATCCGAAGGAGGCGAAGCGCATTCGGCAGCGCTCATCCCACTTTCTCCTTTTGGACGGGGTGTTGTACAAGAAATCCTTCGGCCGACCGCTGCTACGGTGCCTCGGCCCGGCTGAAGCCGACTATGCCGTAAGAGAGGTCCATGAAGGGGTTTGCGGGGCGCATGCGGGAGGAAGAGCCCTGGCTCATAAGCTCCTGAGGCAAGGCTACTGGTGGCCAACACTCCGAGGGGACGCTCTAGCCCTCGTACGGCGCTGCGACCAGTGCCAGAGGTTCAGCTCCCTCATTCATCAGGCAGCCACCCTTCTGACCCCCTTATCTGATCCCTGGCCTTTCGCCCAATGGGGGATCGACCTCCTGGGACCTTTTCCCATCGCCACCGGCCAGAGAAAATTCCTCATCGTGGCGGTCGATTACTTCACCAAATGGGTCGAAGCCGAACCCCTCGCATCAATAACCGACAACAATGCTTGGAACTTCGTGTGGAAGTCCATCATCTGCCGGTTCGGCGTCCCCCGAGCCATCATCTCCGACAATGGAAAGCAGTTCGATAGCCGGCGGTTCGGTGACAACTGCGCCAGCTTCGGCATACTCCACAAATTCACTTCGGTAGCGCATCCTCAAGCGAACGGCCAAGCCGAAGTCACAAACCGAAGCCTCCTGCAGGGGTTGAAAACCCGCCTCGGTGAAGCTAAAGGCCGATGGGTGGAGGAGCTGCCGAGTGTCCTGTGGGCCTATCGGACGACAAGCCGAACCCCCACCGACGAAACTCCCTTCCGCATGGCTTATGGGATAGAGGCCGTTATTCCGGTAGAAATCGGCCTCCCTTCTCCCAGGGTCGTTGCTTACAGTCCCGAGGTCAACGAAGAAGGTTTGAAAGACCACTTGGACCTCATTGAAGAAGTCCGAGATAAAGCTCGTATCCGCCTGGCGGCTTATCAACAGCGTATGGCCAAGTACCACAACACTCGAGTAAAGCCCCGGAGCTTCGAAGTGGGGAGTCTCATGTTGAGGAATGCTCATGCTTCCAAGCCAGCCGAAGCCTCAGGAAAGCTTGCCCCCAACTGGGAGGGGCCCTACCGGATCAGGGAGGTAATCAGACGAGGAGCTTACCGGTTGGAAACCCTTTCGGGCCAACCCCTTCCTCGCACGTGGAATGTAGAGCGCCTTCGGCGTTATTATATGTAAGTCACCTCTCCCCAGGCTTTCGGCCGGAGGCTATAAATAGAGAACTCTTTTTCGGGGAAACTTGTTGTGGTTTTCTCTAAGTCCGTGTAAACCGTATCGGGAGTGGCTTCGGCCATGCAAACCGTACCGGGAGCGGCATGGTTCTCTTAAAGACCGTGGGTCCTTCGATCCGACGAGTGGCTTCGGCCATGTAATCCGGATCAGGACACGGCATGGTTTTCTCTAAGTCCGTGTAAACCGTATCGGGAGTGGCTTCGGCCATGCAAACCGTACCGGGAGCGGCATGGTTCTCTTAAAGACCGTGGGTCCTTCGATCCGACGAATGGCTTCGGCCATGTAATCCGGATCAGGACACGGCATGGTTTTCTCTAAGTCCGTGTAAACCGTATCGGGAGTGGCTTCGGCCATGCAAACCGTATCGGGAACGGCATGGACTTCTCTAAGTCCGTAAGTCCTCTAATCCGACGAATGGCTTTGGCCATGTAATCCAGATCGGGACGCGGCGGGCTATTTTCTAAAGTCTGCATGGACAAAGTGAGAGCGGCTTCGGCTATAGGAGCCGAATCTAAAAACAACTCGATCCGCCGACGAGATACTATCCACGACCTATCCGAACCTACGTCAGGTCTCGGCTTTGCAGGCTATGGCGGAGGACGAGAGGATCTCAGATCTCGGAAAGACTAGGTCCACCCGTCATGCGAAAAGCGATAATGTAAAGCCCAAAAACGTTCCTTATATTCTTGAACAGAAGGAAGTACAAACTCGACCATATATCTGGCCGAAGGCTTACAAAAGCAAAAAAGCAAAAACCGAGGGGAACCCTCGTATCAGTCCTCGGTGGCCCTCGCCTCCTCCGACTCGATGACATTTCGGCCAGGAGAGGGAGAGGGGGAGTCAACAATCTGCACCGATTCAGGAGCAGCCTCCTCGGCAGCAGCCTCCCCGGCGGGAGCTTCCTCTGCGGGAGCCTCTTCGGCGGGCTCGACTTCACCTTCAGCACCTGGAGGCAAGGCCCCCTCTGCCATGAGGCCCTCCCACCAGGATAAGAGCTCCCTAGCTTCCGCGCCCTTCGGCATAACCTCTCCGGTCAGATCGACGTCCGGGCAGGCCCTCTGGGCGACAGCCAGTCCGAGGTCGAAGACCGAAGAAGACGCCAGCAGCTGGGCTCGGAGGATCTCTTGGGAGTACTCACGCCCGGCTTTGAAATCGGCGATAACCGACTCCGCCGCCTTCGCCAGTTCCCGCTTCAGGGCAGAGACCTCCTCGGTAAGGCGGCGCTTCTCCGAAGCCCACCGGGACTCCTTATCCTTTATCTGGGTCTTGAGCACCCGGTTCTCATCCTGAGCCGCAGCGAGCGCGCCCTCGGCTTCCTTTTTGGCCTCAGCAGCAGCGCGAGCCTCTGCTGACCTCTCCTCTAGATGCGCCCACACCCGACCGCTCGCAGTAGTGAGCCTGTCAACCAGGGGCTCGATGTGGGGCGCCGCCGAGGTACCTTCACCAGATCCGGCCGGACCCACCTCGGCCTCCAGAAGTTTGAGGCGGAGCAGCTCCTGTTGATGCATCAGGACGCTGCCCGTCATCGCAGCCTACAAGCCGAAGAGCGAACAAGGGTTGAAAGATCCGGAGCCGGACCACATAGGTCGAAAGGTTTCTCAGACTTCTTACCTGAACCGACAACCGGGCGCTCATCGCCGCCAGGTCGGCAATCGAATACTCCCTCAGCTCTTCGAAAGCTGACGGGAGAGTAAAGCTGCTGAGTAGACGAAGGCACGTCTGCGGGTCCTGCATGCTTTAGTCCCTTCCGCCGGCCCCTGCCGGTACGGCCGAAGGTGAGTCGCCCCTCAGCGCCTCGGGGGACGCCGGCCTTGCGACCCTTCGGGTCCCGGTGCCCCTCCTAATCAGCGGAGCTATCTCCACCTCTTCGGCCTCCTCTTCCCGGAGGCGCTTCGACGCTCGGCCGCCCCTTTGAGCGGCGAATTTCGTTTTCTGTTCCCTCTCGAGAGCAGCGGCGGCGGCACGACCCTTGGCGGAGGCCGCAGTCCTGGGGACCCCGCCTCGGGTCCTCGGAACCCCAGAACCTCGGCCGGACCTGCCTGTTGCTTGCGGGACCAGCGCCCGGCCTGGAGCGCGTTGGTCAGCTATCAGGTCGAGGAGGTCATCAAGACCGGCCATTGCTGCAAGCAAAAGCGGCGTGTTAATAACGAGACAGTGGTCAAATACTAATGCAAAGCCGACTTACCCTCGGCCGAAACTTCATCAGCCTCGTTAGCCGGAGGAGCTTCGGCCGGAGGAGCGGCAGTTCTTCCCCCGCGACCCCGCGAAGTTTCCCCGGGAGGGAGGTAAGGAAAGACCCGCTCCGGATCAAACTTAGGGTCCGGCCAAACCCCGGCGTTTATCAGCCGCTCCGCGTTGGTGAGAAGCTCCGAGACGCCGTATGGGGCCTTGACCTGGACGTGGCCCACGATGGTGCTCTGAACCGGGGTCAGGGCAGGAGGGCCCGAGAGGCCTGCAGCCAGCGGTGCCCATTCGGTTGGAAAGGGCCACAAGCCCTTCTCGTTCTCCGGCAGAGAGACGAAGATGAACTTCCTCTTCCAGCCGTGGATAGACGAGGGCTTCCCGGAGAAGATACTTCGGCCAACCCGAGGGACGAAGCAGTACCACTCGGACTTCCCCTGTGTCTGGATCTTGAAGAGATAGCGGAAGACATTGACGGAGGGGCGGATTTTTATATGAGCAAAGACGCTCAGAAATCCGTACACCGTACGCCAAGAATTGGGGAAGAGCTGAGACGGGGCTAGCCCGTAGAAGCAAAGGAGATTAATGACGAAGGTGGGGAGAGGGAGACGGAAGCCCGCCTCGAAGCTATCAACATAGATGGAGAAGGAGCCAGGGCGAACAGTATTTGCCCTGGTGGCAGAATCGGGCCGATGGGGGATCGTCCAAGAAGGAAGCTGGAAGTAAGAAGCTAGATTCCTCACCTCTGCGTCCGAGAGGGCGCAGGATGCTCCCGAGACAGTATCCGGAGGACGGCGCCCCGAGGTGGAAGCCTGACCTGGGTCCCGGACTTCCCGTGGAGCCTCGACTTCAGGAGCCTCAGCACCAGAAGCTTCGGCCTCAGAAGCCTCGGCATCCGAAGCCTCGGTCCCGGAAATCTCAACCTCAGAGCTCTCCGCTCCAGAGGTCTCGGACCCCTCGGTCCCGGAGTTTTCTGACTCCCCAGACATTCCGGAAGCAAGGAATCCCGAGGCGAGAGGGTCTGACAGGGAGGACTTGGGAGAATGGGGGGGAGTATACTCCTCGTCCGAAGGGGTAATCCCGCTGGAAGAGCTCCGGACCATAAGGTCGCAAAGGGGGAAAAGGAGGTCAAAGCTTACTCGCGGAGGGGGGGACGAAGTCTCTCTTGAGCTAAGTGCAACCTCAAGCCTCCAAACTCCACCGGCGACGCACTCTGAGGGACGAAGAACCTCCCACGGCAGCCAACGAGCTCGGATGAAGCCTTCAGGAAGCAGGCCTCTCGCTGGAGAAGGAGGAAGAACTCGGACGATTGCAAGGGGAATACAAGCACGGCAGCGAGAAGAAGAACAGTGCCCTGCGGAGGGCCTATATTTATAAGCCCGTTCGGCCCGTCAGCGGCCCAGCAGCCTTCGGCCCATAAGCGGCACCGTCGCTCCCGGCCCAACAGGCTTCAGCCCGTCAGCGGCCCACCAGCCTACGGCCCGGGAGCAGCGCGGCAGCCCAGGGCCCAACAGGCTTCGGCCCGTCAGCGGCCCAAACCCCATTCAGCCCAACAGTGGCAGTACCAGGCCCTCCGGCGGCCTTCGGCCCGTCAGCGGCCCAGCAGCCTTCGGCCCATAAGCGGCACCGTCGCTTCCGGCCCAACAGGCTTCAGCCCGTCAGCGGCCCACCAGCCTACGGCCCGGGAGCAGCGCGGCAGCCCAGGGCCCAACAGGCTTCGGCCCGTCAGCGGCCCAACCCCCTTCGGCCCGGTAGCCGAATCCGGCCCACTCCGGTGGCGGATCGGGAGCTATGGCGGTTTATCAGTAAGCCTTCATTTAGTCCTATATCGGCTGCCACCGTTAACCATCCGCTATCCTCTGCTATAAATATCCCGCTATTTGTGGCCAAGGGGGTGGTGGGAAAAACGGATGCCTCTACAAGCTCCCGAAACCCCTTAAAGGACTTCTGTCCGAATAGCATTATAGCTACTCTTTCTTGCTTTCTGAATCGAATCTTCTTCAGGAGCTAACTTGACCGTCGGAGGGGGTTCCCCAGGGCTGACGCCCGGGACTCCTGCTGACTGGTTCTTCTTCTTCTATCCTTCCTGCAGGGGCTCGGTTCGAATCATCGCCGACCTCTCCGAGTCGGTCTCGGCCGCCGACCTCGGATTCCTATCCTTGGTCTCGACGCCGACCGCCGGCTGCCCCAAACCAGGAGACCCGGTCTCGCGCTGAAAGAGCCTTCGGGCTCGCTGTCCGAGGGCAAGCCCGTCAGTTGCCCCGCGTCAGGAGGCTCGGCCTCGCGCTGAAGGTGCCTTCGGACTCCCTGGTCGGAGAGCGAGCCGTCCCCCCGTCCGATCTCGGACTTTCCGGCTTCTGCTCCGACGCTCGTCGACCACTCCGCCGAGAGAAGCTCCTGCTCGCGCCGCGCCTCCGTCCGCCGCGGGCGGATCCAAGAGCAGCTCCAGCGGCAGATCGCGCCCCCCGCGGGCGGATCCAAACCACTCTGAGAAGCCTCGTCTTCGCCCCGTTGCGGATCCCCGTCGGGTTCCCCCCTTCCATCGATCGATCCGGACCGGCTCCGGATCCTCTTCTCCGGATCCCCGTCTGCGGGATCCGGTCGTGATAGATCCAGTCTACATCAATGCCCATGTAAATATTATGCATTTCTTGCATCCCATTTGGAACCAAACGGTGGTGTATGCATATCGTGGTTTTAAAATCCTAGCGTTTTGGTTTATGAAAGTTCTTAAATAAAAATCAAAATAAAAGAAAACAGAGTATCGGAATATGTTTTCGGACCCAAGTAGTTATGATGCACCATGGATAACGTACCCAAAAATAACATTTTATGGTGTTTCACGTTATCTTATCAGGATAATACATATTAACCACCCCCATATGTTAAATTTTAAAAATATCATGCTTATTTTCATAGTATCCTACATATCAAATATGTCGTTTCAGTGATATATATAAAATATTTATACATATCAAATATGCCATCAAGATTGTAATTTTAAAATATTACATATATTAAGATGATATAAGATATTTACATGCCATTTTGTAAGTTTAACATATAATGACGGTCAATATGAAATTATCCCAATTTTATAGCACACTAAACAAAAATCTGACCTGACATCATTGGCTGTTCTCTAATTTGGCCCACATACGATTGTGAATAATGGAGAAGCCAGATCCTCCGGGTCATTCTCCCCCACGCTACACAGGAGGAAAGAGATGAATGAGTTATTTTAACTCTAAAATGATACGTTTGTCTTTCATTATTTTCTTAGGTTATCCTCCATCATTTCATCTTTTTATATGTCTAGACATCTGAAGATGTATAATTTTTTTTTAAAAGATTCTATTCTATTAATGGACCTATATGACTTGTGGGACACGGACACGAGTGTGTCGGACACGACAATATCTTAAAAATAGGATACGAAGACATAGATAACATACGAATATATATACATGAATTCATAGTTATGCGTGTATATAATAAAATATAATTACTAAAATTTATCTAAAATATACAAGAATAGTTAAAATATATCAAAAAATTTTATATAAACAAATGTTCTGAAAAGGTACTAAGTATTCTAAGAAATCTCTAATATTTATTTTGAAATTTTAAAGTAGAGAGTTGGACACGGATGTCCGAATATCATATAATATCTAAATATCCTATATGACTCTCTAACATAAATAAAATAAAAGTGTCCACTAAATCATAGCTTCTAACAAAACAAGGTCAATGTCAAGTTGGATTTTGGATCTCAGGTTAGGCGCCATCTCCTCTCAAACCTCGCGTCTATGCGCCCACATGGAAGACCGTTGCGAAAATCTTCCAGCTACGGCGTTCGGTAAAGAAAGGCAACCCGGGCTCTCTCAGCCGTTGGATATTCTCATCTCCTGGGGCCCACAAACCGCAGCGACCGCGCAAGGGAGCTGTTGGACACGCCACGTAACCAAATCTCCGTGAAGGGCCAGAGAGACGTCTCCACGTCCGGTATGTGGCGTCACGCGAACCGTCCATCGTGGATCATGCAGCTTCCGCTTAATCTCCGTGAAGGGCAGGAGAGCCGTCTCCACGTCGGGTATGTGGCGTCACGCGAACCGTCCATCGCGGATCATGCAGCTTCCGCTTCGACCACCGCCAGCCCTAGTTGACCTCCGCCGCCTTCCACGGGCTCCGCGTGCGCACTTTCGCGTGTACCTCTGCCGATACATTTCGAAGGACGTCGTCTAGGTGCGTGGAAGAGGGAACAGAGAGAGCTATTGATCTCATGTTCATGCACAACATAGTCTTCCAAAACATTGTCCAAGAATGTTCTGTCATAGTCTCTCCTCCGCGTAGGACTATGCAGTTATCCATATGGGATTCCGTGTCCTCTCCGCCCAACGGGTACGGGGACTCGGTTCCTTTCTATTTCTGCCTGCGTTTCTATCTCCTCTTCTAGATTAAAAAGGAGGGCGCGAAGCTGCGAGAGCCGGCAAGAGCGACGAGAGAGAGTTTAGAGGGAGAGAGAGAGCAGGGTGGTGGAAGGAGCAGAAGAGAGAGGGAGCAGGAGACAGCGGGATGGCTTCCACTTCTTCTTCCATCGGCGGCATTTCCCGCCCCGCCGCCGCCGATCTCTGCATCTCCCGGTGAGTCCTTCTGTCGCATCTCCTTCTCTCCCATCGGGCACAGGCACAGCACCTGTTCACCTCTTCCCATCCTTCTTGGTAGTCTCCAGGGGGCGCGGCCCCCGTTTCTGGGTTCTCCTCATCTGGGCTTTTCCTCGGTCAAAATTCCATCTTTTGCGTTTCCCAGCGGTTGTTGGGGTACCTTCCGGGTTGAAACTTGAAACCCCCCTCTGTCTTCGAAATTTTACTCTCTCTATCTGCTTAACCATCTGCTATATCGTTTCCTCTCCCCTTGTATGATTTCTCTGTTTTGCTTTAAAAAAATCTTATTTTGTGTCTTGGATGGTGGCCTCTACGCCTCCAAGTTGCTTCCTTTCGCCCATTATTTCCTTGGAATGTTGGATTTAGACCTTTCATGGCGATCAAGTTGTTATCTTTTGCGTCTTATCTCAGGCGGCGCTGCGCGCACTTGAGGGAGTTCACAAGGTTGCAGGTGTTCGGTCCCTCGGGATCGATAAACAGGGGTGTGCTGAGGTTGGCGCCGGCCAATTTGAGGCGCTCACCATGTACTGGTGTCACGGCGAAGGCCTCGGTGGTCGGTCAAGGGGCGTCTGTCGAGGGGCCGGAGAGTTTAGCTGCCAATGCTGCCGTTCCCCATCTCCAAGCCGATGCCGTGGCTCTTGGGGCGATTGCGGCGGACATGGGTCCCATGGGTGATGTTTTCTTCACAGAAGATGATGACGAGCTCGACTTGGATTGGCCTTCGGAGGGGTTCAGTTCCATCCCAGAGGCCATCGAAGACATCCGCCGGGGCAAGGTCCGTGAGTCATAATTGTTGGTTATCATAGGGTGTCCATTCTCGTGTGACTTTAGGTTCTTGGGTTTGCTTTTCATTTTGTCATCATGTTGCTGAAGCCTAAGTGGATGTTTTGCAGTATGTGATTGTTGTGGATGATGAAGACAGGGAAAATGAGGGAGATCTTATAATGGCTGCATCACTGGTGACACCAGATGCAATGGCTTTCATAGTGAGGCATGGTACTGGAATTGTTTGTGTGGGCATGAAGGAAGAAGATTTGGAGAGGTTAGAGCTTCCTCTGATGGTGTCTAAGAAAGAAAACGAAGAGAAGCTTTCTACGGCATTCACAGTGTCAGTGGTATGTGGTCACTAGTCCGAGCTCTGTCATCATCCCTAGTGAGCATCTCATGAATGACAAAAACAACTCTTAGGTTTAGCCATGTGGGAATCGTCAAGGTTTTGAAAAATAATTGTGTTGTTTCTTCTTGAACTGAGCTTTTCAATCAACAGCATTCCAAGGGCTGCACTTTCATATATAGTAACTTAACAGATGCACTACTTTCAAAAAACTTGCACAGGTCAACTTGTATATATCTACATCTGTACACACAGTAAATTATGCCATTCTAATTTCTAAATTCATACATTGACTTGAGATTTTCTTTATCCAGTGATCTATTATATTTGGAAGATAATGTCTGATATTTTCATGGGATCTTGGGAAGGCTATCTAGGATTTTATTGCTAACATTCCAATATATTCATTTTTTATTATAATATTCAGTTTTAGACTTTTAGTGGAACATTTTTACTTTTCCTTCTCTCCAGTGTCATCATCTCTAAAGAAAATGTTCAATACTTCAAGTACTTCTACATATTTGATCTAACTGATGGCATGGTAGGGCTTTAGGTACCTAAACATGCTGGTTGTATGTTGTCTTTCCTCTCTTTCCAGGGACAGATGTTTTCTAAGGCTTCTTTAACTTGTTTGGACAACTAATTATTTTTCTTTGACAAAAACATTTTCATACGAATTTTGTGCATTAATTGTTCCTTTTTTCAATTCATTTTTATTGTCTTTTCTTTTGATGGATTTATGTAGGATGTGAAGGAAGGTACGTCTACGGGGGTTTCTGCTAAGGACAGAGCAAAAACAATCTTGGCTCTTGCATCACCTGCTTCAAAAGCTGAGGATTTTAACCGCCCTGGTCATATTTTCCCTCTGAAATATAGGGAAGGAGGCGTCCTAAAAAGAGCTGGGCACACAGAAGCTTCTGTTGACCTTGCTATTCTGGCTGGCCTACCACCTGTCGCTGTCTTGTGTGAGATTGTTGATAATGATGATGGTTCAATGGCTCGGTTACCTAAGCTCCGTGATTTTGCACAGAGGGAGAACTTGAAAATTATTTCAATTGCCGACTTAATCAGGTATTCCCTTAACAAAGACTTGAATTTGCACTCTGTGGTTAAATTCAAGATTATTTCTGCTTCTTTAGATGGTTAATATTTCTATTCATTGTGGATCTAGTGTCTAATGGTGCAATTTTTGTCTCCTCTTCATGTTGGAACTGATTTTTATAGTTTCAAAATTTACTGCACATTACCTGAGAATGCTAAATGACATCAAATAACATTTTATAGTAGACTTTGTTACCCCATCATAACCTTGGTGTTTGTTTTTTTTCTTTTTGTGGTTATTTTTTGTGTGTGTGTGGGGGGGGGGGGGGGGGTCGGAGTTATTTAACCCGGGTGCTAAGAGAATAGGATGGCTAGTGCATAGCCTTCAGATAGAAATATTCTTGCATAATTCGTCTCTAAGATGTGACTCAGATCATTTGTATCCTATGGACGGGCTAACTAGTATTGTTTATTTTTTAAAGTAAGGTTCTGCTCTCTCTAGACGCATGATGCAGTAGTTGTGACCTTGTCTTCAATTGTTCTGCATACTTCTTCTTGTGTTCTTTGTCTCTTATTCCTTTAAACTTTAGGTTTCATTACCCTATTTATCCATCCTCTTTTACTTGTCATATTGAATCCCCTATAAATATGTCAAAAGCCCAGAAAGTTTAGTAATTATTCAAAATTGGTAAATTATCAGATGCTTGTAGGTGGGTGTTGCTTCTATTCTCACTTTTCTGTACTTTGCTTCTTGTCTTTTTTCCCCCCCCCTTTCATTCTCCTCCTGGTTCATCTCCTTTGTTTAATACCATCCTATGGCTTATTTATTTCTATTTGTCACTTGTCTTCTCTATAGAAGGTTTGTAAGACTGAATCAACTATAAGTTGATACAACTTTTCCAAGGATGTGATTGGTGCGGGAAGTTTGAGTAATACTGAAGTTATTGCTGTGGCCTTTAGTTGGTGAGATTGAACAATTCCACAGCACAGTGCTTTCTATGGAGAATGATTGTTGTATTGAGGGGTCTGGTGACTCTGGTTAGACAATCCAAAGGAGTGATAACAAGGATGCAATGTTTCCTCCTAGTAACCACCATTTATCCGCTTAACAATGGTTAGAGGTGATTATAGCATGTCATAATGATGCGGGACAAGAGGAAATAGGGGGAAATAGGAGAAGGATCCTCGGCCTCGCACCAGAGGAAGGAGAGATTCCCCCAGCGTCGCACCGGGGACAAAAAGGGGGGGGGGGGGGGCTTGGCGTCGCACCAAGGAAGGGGGGGGGACTTATGGAGATCTCTCTCGCAGAGATCTGATCACACACATCACTTCATTTTCTTTCAATAATTCATCTTCTCCTTTTCTTCTGAAAAACGGATACGTATATAGAGAGTGGATTTGTAACCCCTGACCCTAGAGATTCCTATATGACTCTAGGACTTTTCCTCCCTTATTCACATTTTTATAATTCCTAAAAAATTAAAAACAACATAATGGACCATAAATGGTCATGGTCCTAATAAAAGCCAATAAAGGAGCCCCAATCCCTACATCGTCTCCTGCATCAATCTCCCCTGGTTCGAAAAAACTTGTCCTCGAGTTTTGAAATACTGAAGAAGTCATATGAAGAGCAAGGGGACCACAGACCAGCGGCGTACAATTGACTGCATATAGATCTTCAGGGTGAGGAGCTAAAGGCGGCACTGACAATAGGCCTCAAAGTTACACCATAACAAGTCAAACTCAGATGAAGCAACGTCTGCAAGACATAGGGAATCGTACTGGACATCTGGAACATCAAATGAGTATTCAGAAAGTAAGTCAAATCCGGCTTCAACAATGAGTGCCTGGTCCCACTCAACATTATTTAATGACTCACTAACGACCAACGGTACTGAATTAGTCTCAATCACATCGTCCGCCATTGAATTAAGTCCATAATCAATACATAGAGTAGTATCCCGAACATCGTCAGCCATATGATCGACACTAGTACCCTCAGTATCAACTGACACATCTGATTGATCATCATTTGTAGCTGGCAAGACTGTATCAAGCAACTTGGACGGTGTTTCCATTATCTTAGGAGAATAAAGTGACGATTCCAAAAACGTGAACTTACGTCCATCAAGATGAGGGTGTACGAGGGAGCATCGACGTCTATCACAATCCACTGTCGCTTGGCGCTCTGATACCACTTTGATGCGGGACAAGAGGAAATAGGGGGGAAATGGGAGAAGGATCCTCGGCCTCGCACCAGAGGATGGGGAGATTCCCCCGGCGTTGCACCGGGGATAGAGAGGGGGGGGGGGGGCTTGGCATCGCACCAAGGAAGGGGGGGCTTATGGAGATCTCTCTTGCAGAGATTTGATCACACACATCAATTCATTTTCTTTCAATAATTCATTTTCTCATTTTCTTCTGAAAAACGCATACTTATATAGGGAGTGGATTTGTAACCCCTGACCCTAGAGATTCCTATATGACTATAGGACTTCCCCTCCCTTATTCACGTTTTTATAATTCCTAGAAAATTAAAAATAACATAATGGCCCATAAATGGTCCTAATAAAAGCCAATAAAGGATCCCCAATCCTTGCATCGTCTCCTGCATCACATAAGTTAAAGTAAAATCAGTGCAAGGAATACTATATCGGTTCTGTCTTTTGTTTTCTTTTGTTTTCTTTTGTTTTTTTTTTTTGGGGGGGGGGGGGAGGGGAGGGGTTTCAAAGAAAAGATATCTTGGAGGGATCTTAGAGAAATTTCAGGAGAAAGCGGATAATAGTGCCGCAGTGCATTTACACATAATGAGTAAACACACACAATAAAACTATTTGAGTGTAAAAATTTCTATGCCAAAATAAGAAAATAACCTCACCTGTGGTCCTGTCAGAAGGGGGCTGCAAGGGCCGGGGGGGGTGGGGTGGGGGTGGGGGGTGGGGGGGGGGGGGGGGGGGGGGTTGTGGGCAGGGGTTGTTGTGTGAGGTTCTTGCCCATTTCAGGAAAAAAAAAGGATGATTAAAAGAAAGGCAGGCCAGCAAGGGGCTGGGGCCATCTGCCCCAAAAAGGACAAAACAAAAAAGGCAGAACAATAAGAAAGGGTTACCAAGGAAAGGGAGGTTGACATGAGAGCAGGGATTAGGATCAGCAAGGGGACATGGGCCATCTGCCCTAAACAGAAAGATTGTAAAAAAGACAGAACGGGACAAAAAAAAGAAGGAAGCAGGAAGGAGCAGGGGGGGTCAGGATGCAGCAGAGAGGGGTGTTTTGATCAAGAGGATGGGGACCATCTGCCCCAAATAGACAGAATATAAAAAAGCAAAGGGAGCAGTAAGGAAGGGAGTCACGGTTCAATCATGTGGGAGAGTGAACAGGGGCCATCAGCCCACAACAGGCAAAATATAAAAAAAAGGCAGAAACCCCCCATCCAACCAAAAAGGGAAAAAAAAATGTACAGCTGTGCAAAGAAGGGTTGCGGTGCGGCAGTGGCTAGTGCACTGAAACACTTGTACATAGGAATAAATGAAAACAAAAAGACAAAAAAGGAGGATCTGAAAAACGGGGTTAATAAAAAAAGTCTATAAACACTAAAAAACTTGTGGTATTCTTGACGGCCAATGGGTGAGCAATGGAGTGGTTGGTGATGGGCAGCAGCAACACCACAGTCACCTTCTCCTTCTTTCTTCTACTTCATCTTCAGTTTGGTTTCCAGTGTTTGACCAACGGTGGAGTCTGAGGCTCCTTTTGCCTTCTCCTCCAATCCGAAGATCAATGAGACTCCCTTTCTCTTCTTCTCCTTGATTCAAAGATCGATCGCCAGTGGAGATCTATGGCAGCAGCACATGATAGATCTAATGACAGTGGATCCAGGATAATAACTCAACCAGGCGGCTGGTGCTATGTTGTCAAACGGCAGTGCCACAGAAGGGAAAGTGGTTTTGGATGGGGGAGTTTGGGACAGTGGGTCATGTCCCAACAATGACCATGGGGGTCTTAAAAAAACCAACTAAACTGGCCTGGTCAAAGCAAATGATCATTGTGTGAAGTGTTCCTTATTATCTGGAGCTCTGTAGTGGGTTCATTTCTCAGTGGCCTGGTGCAACCAAGATTCCCGCAGGAATGCAAACCATGGATCAGTGTCTCATTGATAATTCATGTCATATTCTTAGTTATGCCATGCATGAAGTGCCATCATCATCATCATCATGCACTATTCCCAAATAATTGGGGCATGAGTGATATTCTTGCATTCCACTCCATCATTTATCTATCTTATTCAACATGCCTAATTTCATATTTTCCTTCAGAGCCTGCATCCAGGTTGTATTTTGCCCTCTTCTTCCCCTTTTAGAACTCCTACAAAAATGATGGCCCTATTACTTAATATGTGCTTTTGTCGCTTCTTATTTGAATGTGTCCAAACCATCTCAAATGACTTTGATGGATGTTATCCTCCATCATTGCTATCCGTATCATCTCTCTGAAAGAGTCATTTGATATATCAGCTACACTCATCTTGACTAGATGTCTTTCTTGATAGCATAACACTCTTCTTCATGCAGCATAACTGGTGTAATTTCTATATTTCACACACATAGATCCAAACTACTTGTGTAAAAAGGCAATATTGTATTGTACTTCAGGTATTTTATGTGACCAATCAACTTTTGTCATTTTGATTTTTCTGAAAATTGAGGTGTGTGTAAGGTCACAAGACTTAACATCTGAAGGTGGTCTTAATCCATGTACTTCATATGACAATTCACCTACATCGATTCCATATCTGGTAGTTGATAGGTGGTGCTTTCTAGTTGCCTAATTACTTCTTTATGAGGGCTGACCCAAGGTTCAGTTGAAAATTTGTTCCTAAACCTGTTATTATTGATGGTTTTGTTTAGAAGTGGATTTTTGGGCTCTGTTGGATGAAGTGGGTAAGATGCTCCCTCGCTATCTTGAAGCCTTTTTTTTTTTCAAAATCAATGGTTCTTAAGATTTTGTTAGCCACCCGCACATACTCTGATAGTGAGTCCCTCATTTTCCTCTTTTATGTTTGCGATGTAAATTTTTAATTGAATGCATTTATGGGGTGGCTCTTTTGATAGGGTGGTTTCCTGCACACAAGTTTGAACATACGGTACATAACAAACATGTCTGCTGTTTCTCTCCAACGATGACCTACAAGAGCTCCTGGATTACTAGATAGTGGATACTGTATTTGAGAATTACATCATCAAGTGAGCATGGTGCAAGGTTTTGCACGGAAGATGATTCTCTGTTAGAAAGTAGGGTTAACTTAATGTCAAATGCCTAGATCTGTCATCAGGTCTTGTAAGACATGCTGAGGAGTCTGGACTCTTGTGCTAGTAGTGGAGTTTGGTTGGATGAAAGGGGAAAGATACTCCCAAAGTGGTCATTTTTCTTGAGAGTTGAGACCCCCATACCTTTGTCCTTGCTGATATCAGAGCATGGCTAATTCCTTAGGAATATGCATGGCTGACAAGTAAGGTGATAGCACAATGGGAGGTTTGGAGAGAGTTAAAACCAGAGTCTGCAAAAAAATATTTGACGAGTCCAAGAATGTGGCAATTTGCAATCTTTGATTTATTTTTTGTTACTATTACTTGCATCATCCTTAGCAGTTTTATTGGTGCTTACATTGTTTTCCCTCTGTCTGTTTTTTCACTGTTTTTCTGTGTTGCTTGAAGGTGTACTTGGGTTGAAGATGCAGAGTTCTGTTCTATCTGTTGATTTGGTGATGTTATCCAATTGTACATGGATATACTTGATACACACTATCTCCGCCTGTTTATCCCTCTTTCTTTTCATTGCTTGGAGTTGCATTATATTAGATTGAAGATACATAGTTCTATTCTTCTAGGTGGCCTCATCTTATTATATGTGGGCTTATTTGATACATCTTTAAATTGATAACTCAGTAGTTCATTACAAAGCTATCTGCATGCTATCTCCTTGGATTGTCGGAATTTGGAAAATTTGGTGCTCACATGGAATTTTCTAACAGATATAGAAGGAAAAGGGATAAATTGGTGGAGCGAACTTCTATTGCACGTTTACCCTTAGAATGGGGTAATTTTCAGGCTTACTGCTACAGATCATTGCTTGATGGGATGGAACACATTGCCATGGTTAAAGTAAGTTATTGGATGAAAAATTCCTTTCCCTTCAAAGATAGCTGTCAAGAAAATTTTGCTGAGTTCAAATTGGTCATTTAACCCAAAATGAGTCATAGCCGAGGGTTCTGGTATGAAATCATTTTAATGGAGGGAGCAACTTGCTTTCTACATTGGTTGCATATATTATCTGCATGTGGAAATGTTGTGCAGTCTGATTTCTGGTAAATGCTGCATGCTTACAGTTTTGATTCACAATGATGATAGGGTGATATTGGTGATGGACAAGATGTTCTTGTCAGGGTACACTCTGAGTGCCTTACTGGGGACATCTTTGGGTCAGCCAGGTGTGACTGTGGGCCGCAGCTAGCTCTTGCCATGGAACGTATCGAGAAAGCTGGCAGGGGTGTGTTAGTGTATCTCCGTGGACATGAAGGGAGGGGCATTGGGCTAGGCCACAAGCTTCGTGCTTACAACCTGCAGGATGACGGGCGTGACACTGTAGAAGCAAACGAGGAGCTAGGCATGCCTGCAGATTCCCGCGAATATGGCATTGGTGCACAGGTAAGTAATTGTCTGTGAAAATCCTACAAAGTTTCGTAACATCATTTTGTGCTGCTGGTGCCTCACTGTGTAGTGCTTGTTGTGACAACATTACTTTAGTAAGATTTAGTTTATTTGCAAAAAAAAAATCAGTATTAACTTAGATAAACTAATATAGGCTGAGTACTTCGATTGAATGTTTGGGTGGATATTTCAAAGCACCATCTGTTATCAGGATCTTCAATGCAGCATGGTTTTACTGTGTTTGATTGTTGATTGCACATTTGTAGGATAATCCTGGAATAAAGGTGCCTCTAGGAATATGCTTGATTTCAGTTTCTTCCAAAATATATGTACCATATGGCTTCAACCTGAAAACTATTCCCAATTCCAAGGGACACAACATATTAGATTTGTCTGCTGAAAAAGTGTTGCAGTTTCTGCTGAGTACTATCGCCCATCCATGTATTGTATTTGGCATTTAAGCCATTGCACACTGACCTTAGCATTACTTGAAAGATAGGTACCTCTGTAGAATATGCTTGATTTCAGTTTCTTCCAAAATATGCCTGACAGCTCCAACTTGAAAACTATTCCCAATTTCAAGGGCACTGAACATGTTATTAGATTTGTTTGCTGGAAAACAATGTTGCATTTTTTGTTGGGTTCTGTACCTTATGTGGCATTTAGGTCACTGCACACTAACCTCAGCACTACTTGTGATCATTTGCATTTCAAAAACATATACCCATTTAGAGGTGACTTGTTACATTTTGCAGATACTACGTGATCTTGGAGTACGAACGATGAAACTAATGACCAATAACCCTTCAAAGTACATCGGGCTCAAAGGATATGGTTTGAGCGTGGCTGGCAGGGTTCCATTGTTGACACCGATAACCATAGAGAACAAGAGATACATGGAGACTAAACAAACCAAGATGGGGCATGTTTATGGGCAACTAAGCAATTTGATTGATGGAAATGGTGTTGGGGAGAAACATCAAAGCGCATGATCCTTACACACATTGAAGGGCTACGCTATTTGATAGAACATGGAACTTCTTGTGCCTGAATGGAGTTCTGCTTGAGGTGTCTTTCTTAAGATTAATTCTTGTCTTGGTCAGATGAAAAATTTAGAAGTAACATAAATTGCAATCCAAGTTCTTATGGAACTGCAAATTCATCTTTTATTTAATTTCAAAATGAATTCTAGGCAAGGTAGTGACATTCAACAAAATCTCCTCCCCCGAATTTGGAAGGGCTATGGTTTCTTCAATCTGTAATAAATTTCAATGCTTGTAATGTTTAGAGTGGAGACAGAGAATCCATATAGCCGACTCCAATTATCTGGGATCAAGGCTTGGTTGAGTTGAGTTGAGTTGAGTTGAGAAATGTTTTCATGCGAGCCAGGAAATCATGGATGTTGTACCATACAAATACATTGAGAGCATTGTTGTATACCCAACCATTTTTCTATGAACCTCTTGTGTGTTCTCTTTCTTTGCATTCTCTGTTGCATAGCTTGAAATGGCAAAATGGAGGCACTCATTATGGAACCAAATTTGCTAGCAGAGTGGTTGTAGTCTTGTTTCTACCATGTATTTTGTTGCTGGTTTATTGTCATAAGGTAGAGACCATGCTAGCTCTGAAATCTTACAGAACCCTCAAATTATCAAAAATTCATGGTCCAATTGTTATGCTTGAACATCAGTTACTGTGTGGTTCTTTTTTCTGTTGGAATCATCTGACTGGACAAAATCACACAAATAGCTTCAATTAGGCGCCTATCTTTGGATTTGGATAACATCTGGACCTCATTTGGGTTTGCATCTGTTTAGTCAAATATTTATTCATATACAGTATTCCTTGGTCATAATCAGATATTTGTGTAGTGTACGATCATAATCGGAGTGGAAACAAAAAGTGGATATCCATTTCAATTATGATCCGACCAATGTATACTCTGAGGGCATTGTTGTATCTCTACATATTTTTCTATACATGCTTGTTTTGTTCTCTTTCTTCGCATGCTTTTGCTGTGGACCTTGCAATGGGAAATGAAAGTAGTGATTATTGAGCCAGATTTTCTAACAGTGTAGTTGTAGTCTTGTTGCTACCATGTAGGTGACATTGTGAATAGTTGCTGGATGGTTCATTATCATCAGGTAGGAGCCGTTCTAGTTCTGAATCTTGTAGAACCCTCAACTTTTTCAAAAATTCATAGTAAGCTTCTCAGTAACTCAAATGATTATAACTTACCATTCGTTGTTTCATGATTCTTTTGTTCTGTTGGAACTTTTGTTGGTGTTCGTATGCTCGCAACACAACCAAAACAATGAACCACATCATCTTATGCTCACTAAAACCAAATAGTGCCAGCTTTGAGGTGCATCTTGTTGGAATGTTTGATTAAAATGTCCTTTAAGTTTTTATTGTCAACATAAAAATTACTGAATAAAGGTAGCCCTATTTAGCTTTCAACAGTTAACGTCAGTTAACTCCTCTCTAACAACTTCAGTTTTTTCTTTTACTTGGGAAAACCCCAATTTAGATCATCTGAAAAAGCACACAAATGGCTTCTTTTAGGCCTGAAGGGGTAAAAACTCTACAACCCAAAAAAGCAGCCTATGAAGGGTCCAAATACAAGGGGCCGCCCCATTACTATGCCGTCCAACCCCAAGTGGCCAGGTGGAAAGGGACCATGTTGGAGGCCCATCATGAAGGCCCAAAAGCACCAATTGGCATGGTTACCTTGCACCCAATCATAACTACGGCTCAGGAGATCCAACGCCACACGAGGCCTCGGAAAGCCAAAAGACAGTACAGGGTCTAAGGAAAACCCGACTTGGGTTGTTCAAAGCTATGGGAGGTCAAAAGTCCTTGGGGCCAAGGGAGCCAAACTTTCTTGACCACCCAGTGACTCGGAACTTGACATATGGCAATTTCCGATCACAAGGACCCGACCACCAAAAAAGGCTATGCATAGCCTAGAAGAGACCACGAATTATCATAAAACCCGTAAAGAAATCCACCGACTTAAAGACCTTTTGAGTATAATCCTCTAGACTCAAATACCAGTCCAGTTAATGGTCCATTAAATCTAGTAACTCTTTACTGACCCACTTAATTAATTAATATACTTATATTAATTAATCAGTCGAATTTAATGTCTTACAATAAATTCGGACGGATTTTCAATCACGTTGGGTGCCGAGCAACTTTTGAACCAGATCACTTGACTTATTGATAATCCATGGTTAAGGATTTATTGACCACATAATTACCTTCGAAGGCATCTCCATGAATCCGATCACTTGACTTATTGATAACTCATGGTTAAGAATTCGTTAGTCAATGTCAAAGTTCAGAAACCTACCAACAAAGTATCTTTAGTGTCTCAAGTCTAAGGACTATCCACGTAATCATAACAAAAGAATTGAGCTGGTTAACAATAAAGTAGCTATCATTTAACGATTCATAGTTAGATTAGTTCAGTGAACTCATTTGTCAATGAGTACCTACAGGTCTAACATAACGTCTTCGTACAAGTGTCAGTCACCCTCATCATATGAGTTGAAAAAATATATGCTAGTCTATCTGGATGTCTGATATCCTTCTCAAACATCTTCCGATTAAGAACAATTAAGAACATGTGTTTACAAGTCTTCAGTCCCGTAATTATGATTTCATTGTAATTCGAAGACCATTGCACATGTTCATAGACTTCATCGTGAAACGATAAATAAGATCGAATTATATACATAATGAAATAAAACTATTTTATTAATAACTGAATAATACAAAGTATCCGATTGACTTGTAAAGACTGGAGGTTGAGGAGGATATATATAAGGAGCCGGCGAGGCTTGTATACTAACAAAATTGTACTACAATGACTTGTGAGATCTATTTTGTTTAAAGGTTCTTTTCCTCGTGTGTACTGGCTGTTGCGTGGCACAACGCTTCAGCCCCGTCGCATTGCTGGGCACCCTCCAATATCTCCTTCCTGTGGATGAGAAAGCCTGTTGCCGCCTTTAGGTATTTTCTTCGCAGCCTACTCTCTTTTTTTTGTTCAGTGGCACAGTACAGATATTTACAAGCGACCAGGGATCGAACTCGAGATGTCTTCCAAATTGTAGATAATTCCGCGTTGGTCGTGAATTCCGCCTAACTAGGCGAACATTCCAGGTCCGCCTAATTTTCCGGAGAAGTAATCCCACGGACCAGGGGATAAAGATCCCAACAGCACTTTTAAGGCTGCATGGCTCAGGAGTTTTTAGGCTCCAACCAAGTTCGAACCTGAGACCTCCCATTTGGGAGGCAAGTGATGAGCCAATTGCCGTAGGTAACTGGTTCTTCGCAGCCTGCTCTTGTACCTACCCAATTTAATTGTTGAATGTTGCCACCAGGAACAAGTTCCGCTGAGGTAGGAGTGCATCAGTGGATTTGAAGTTTTCCCTGTTGGACTGCAACGAATAGTTATCCTGCAATAGTAGTCATCACCAATCTGAACTTGCTTTACACGCATGAGTAGCTGTGCAAGTAGATGGAGATAAGGATGTAAATGGTATCTGAATACCCGTTTAGCTATTTGTTTTTAAAATTTAAAAGTGATGCAAGGACACGACGTAAAGGATAAAGGATGAAAAAACTATACATCTCTAGCGATCCGAATCTTGATTGCACCTAAGAGTAAGGATATGGATCTATTTCAGACTCTAGTTCAATGCGGCTTTCTTTCAATACTCATCTTAACTATTGATCATACTTTTATTTACAACTCATTATCCACACCATTCTTTTAATTCTCCTTCCTCATCCTCTAGGTTGCAGAACCGTTTTTCACAAATATCACATGTTTTAGGAGTAGAGACTGTGTAGAAGGACTACTTAAGAAAGAATTTAAAAAGTAGGACTTCTTTTTCTCCCTAAAAGCAACATGAGAAGAACTTTTATGCCACCCAAAGTATTTATTATCTGATAATTTAATTTTTTATGTATTTATATTTAATAATGTTTAATAATTTCAAAAGATGAAGATACAGAAGAGTAAAGATTAAAAAAAAAAAATGCATACTGCTGTGAAAGGAAAAGATGGAGCCATTGTTTGGAATTATACCGTTTGGAATTGCTATTAGTAATATGAGAAAAGATGTTTACGTCTTTTTGTTAGAGAGGTGTATACCTCTTCTTTTGTGACAAAATTAAATCTATTCAATGGGTGGTGGGCAGGTAAAATCACAGTTCCTCAAATTCTAGAACATGAAGTCATACGTCTTCTATCCTTAGCTCATAGGAATGTATCATTGAAAGCAATTAAATTTTAACTATTAAAAATTAATTTTGACGAGATAAAGCACTCGAGTGTGCATAAAAAATTTGTAATTAAAGATAAGATAATTCTAAGAGAGATCGAGATAGACATGTAGAAGGAAAGTAAGATAAATTTTTTCGATAGCAGTAGCTTTTAAAAAAGACAACTGGGTTTTCAAGTGTTTTAGAGGAATCTGCTTCAACTACATCATTCAAGCTGAGTCTTAGGGTTGATCTCTAGACCATTAAAATTAATGTACTCTTGTGGTGGCTCAACCAATATGAATCAATATTTAAATACTCTAATAAAAAAGGAAGAAGAATGCTAACGTTCCGCACCCAATTGAAGTCAATATGACTCTCATCTCTTATTGTTTGTTTGAAAGTGTCAAACTAAAATTATTTGATGTTCTTAGGATTGGGGAGCATCGAATTTATAATTGATAAGGTAAAAGATTTCATGTTCAATTATTTAACCTTTTGATATCAGACCAAGCGAGAATCAGAAAATGAATGAGTAAAAAAGGTGGCGCCATAATATTTCACAAGAAATGATGAACACATAATTGGGAGAATTAGTTGACAATATAACTAATCTCCCCTCCCCTATGCGTCTACATTTAACCCATGGCAATATGCTGCATGTTTCCATCCTGATGCATGTTGAACCGTTTCCTCGTGCATGAATTTTTTCTCTAGATTAGAATCTGTCGTTACTTGCATGAAAGGAAGGTGAGTGTGAATTTTATATTTAGTTTCCTAATAAAGAAACAAATTTACTTTTATCTTATGTGAATAAAGACATATTTTTAATATAAAAATAATCTTGAGAGTTAGGAAACTCAATCGCACGTGCTGGTGTGCACCTAGTCAGACTCTAAGTTGGTACTGTACAGGAAGACTTAACGAGTAACGTTTGATGCACTACAAGCAGTAGATGTAGGATTGCCTGATACAATGGATCGGATGATGTGTAGTGAGCACGTCCTTTTTTATTTTTTTAATTTTAATTTTTTTTTGCAACGTCCGATCAAACAATTGAGAGTACACATCTAGAGAACTTGGGTTGGTCTTGAACTGATTGTATATTTTATTTTTTAAAAAAAATATTTGAAAAATGTCGCGATTTGCTTGTAAAGAATTTTTTTAAAAAAAACAAAATACACAATCGGGTCGCCGACCCAACTCTCTAGATGTACTCTCTCTTAGAACAATCATAATAGAGTCTTCTTCTTCTACGCTAAGGTTGGCACTGATCAAACCTATCTTCGGATTGTCCTTCGTGCCAAGGCTGATATCTTCAGTGGATTCATCAATGACAGACGAAGGCTCGTCAAATCACTTCATCTCGCTGATATAAGGTCCGACTAAATCATTTTCAGGGCAATCTTCTTCCTCTCCTTTTATAATTTCATACACGATCCTAAGCCATCATCCAAACCATCCATAGATGAATCTTTCAAGACCTTAATGGGGTCTAAATGGGAGAGTTCCGACATATCTAATTGACTTGCTGAATTCCTAATCAAACTAAAGGGAACTTGCCTGCCCTATCTTTCTTAGGAGAGGGTGGAGCTTCTCCTAATCCTATCCTACTATGTATGCTGCTCTGCCCCGACCACTTGTTCTTGTGTGGGGAGGTGGCGTGGCATTCTACAAGGAAGTCGGCCTTAGCTTGTGCTTTTATGGCCGTCCTTAGTCAGTAAGCAATGTCGAAAACTGAAAGCTCGATCCCTCACTTTATCATTCGCCCTGAGACATCGGGTTGTTGAAGAAACTACCGCAGGAGGCGATTGGTGGCAATTTTGATCAGATGCATCTGGAAGTATGGCCGCAACTTCCAAGACAACCACCACAAGAGCCAATCCAAACTTCACGGCGATTGGATACCGTTGTTCAGCTCCTTGAAGGACCCAGCTTACGTAGTAAACTAGCCTCTAAATCTCTCCTTCCTCCCTGACCAACACTAAGCTCACAGTGTGAGGAGTTATAGACAAGTAGAGGGAGAGAGACTCACCTTGCTATGGTTTGGAGAGGACAAACTAAGTAGCTAAATACTACTTCAGCTCATCGAGCGCCTGCTGGCATTTTAGTGTCCAATTGATTCGTCCCTGGACGTTAGGCGGGTTATCTTTTACTCGAAGTAGCATGAAGAAAGGAGACACCCCTCGTGTTACGTAAACTTCAAGGAAGATCAAGAAGTTATAAAAAACAAAAATCAAATAAAATAGGAATAGGAATTATTGACTGTATCAGGCTGAAACAACCTGTTCTTCCTGAATACCCCAATTCAAGGTCTCTTGAAAGGAACTGGCTGAGGCAACTAAGCATCCCTTCCGCCTTTAGACGTCGTTCAGCCACGTTGATGGTTCCATAGACAGAATAGCTTCGATCTTGTATGGATTAGCTTCTATCCCTTAGAAACTTTCTATCATATCTCCGAAGGAGTATTTAGGTAGGTTGAGTTTCATGTTTTACTACCTTAGAGTGTCAAATGTCTCCAAAAACTCTTCATAGTGATCAACGGCATGCTTGAATTTCTCCAGCATGTCGTCTACAAATACTTTCATGTTTCGCCCGATCTACTGATTGAATATGGTCTTAACAAGCCTTTGGTACATTGTTCTGGTATTCTTTATCCCAAACGACATTCAAGTATAGTGGTATAATCCTACATCGGTGACGAAGACGATATGCTCTTTGTCCACAAGATTCATTCGGATTTGATGGTAACCTAAAACAACGTCAAGAAAGCTAAGTTTCTCATGGCTTGCTATGGCGTCGATTAGTTAGTCGACATTGGGTAGGGGAGAGCAGCCCTTAGGACCGACTTTATTGAGGTCGACAAAGTCGACACACATTTGCTACTTGTCGGAGGTTTTTTTCACTAGAACGATGTTGCCCACCCATACTGGATAGCAGGCATCCCGAATAACTCTTACATTCCACAAGAAAGTTGCTTGCTCTTTGATGGCGTCCTACCGTTCTACAGCGAAACAACTTCCTTTGCTGGATCAATGGGAATTTGGGTCAAGGTGAGGGAATGTGAAGCAATATGATCTGGAACCCGAGGAACGAGATATCTGCCTAATCAAACACATCCAAGCAAGTGGAAAGGAAGTTTTGATATTCCTCCCTTCTCTGCTCGGACAGAAGGGCTCTTATTTTAAGTTGTTGGTCAGGTGCACGGCCAACCTTGATGACAACTAGTTCTTCGGATAGTTCAACTACCTCCTTCAACCTATCCAACAACTCACGAAGGGGTTCAACAAACTTTTGCATATGTTTCCGGTGCAAGATGGAGAGGACAACCTTGAATCGTCCTAATGATTCTCTCCCCAAGATGGCATTATAAGGTGAGGAAGCGTCTATTATCTCGAATGTGACTTCCCAAGTAGAAGTTAAGGGGGAAGTCCCCATCGTCATCAAGAGGGTCAATTGATCTCCCATACCTTCTGATTGGTAGTCAAGGTTGTGGGTCAGTGTTGCTCCCCCCGTGATCTTTGTGTCTGTTTGGCCAAGCTGTGGGAAGCTATCGAGAAAGAGGATACTCGTAGGGTTTTTATTGTCGACAAAGATTCTTTTTAATACTCTACGATATCAGCCTCAATTACTAATACATCATTATGGAAAAACACAATACCTCGAAAATCTTCATCAGAGAATGTGATCATAGATGTTCGGAAACTGACAACCGCTCTCCTAGTCAAGACCTTGGGCATCCAGAGTTCATGCATACTTTCCTCCTTGGCGATACATCTCCTGGCTGCAATTTTCTTCGGCCATGGCCTTTGAGGTCATTTCTCAAATATGGCGTCAAAAGTTAATGTGCCAAAATCTCTTTGATCGTGATCAAGGTCTTTCGTCTCCAATTAGAAAGACGTCGTTCTTAGGAAAAGGAATATCGTTAAAAGGTCCCCAACAGCAGTCCAAGAAATCTCCCTTCGATGTCTAAGTTAGATGACCGAAAAAATAAGAGGCTAAAAAAGCTTGAACACTAGAAACGGTGGACTAAGAAACCTTATATAATAGTCAGGTCCATGGAAAAAGCTGTTGGAAAAGTCATAGCTGGAGAAGACTTATGGACTCGATTCCATTCTAAGATCCGCACCGCTTGGGGACCATGAGCCTCTAGTTCTGGTCAGAAAGGAGAGTCTCAACTCTCGCACGAGGGGAGGTGAAATCAAAATTGGAATCCGCACCTACCCCGGATTCCATCTAAGGTCTCTTGTCCTGACCTTGGGTCCATGTGGACCTTTTGGACCAAGCGAGGTTTTCCTCTTTTAGATCGCATTAAGTAATGTTAAAATTCAGACATATGTGACAGCCGTGTTTGAGCCATTGGAAACGGTTAGCATTTGAGATGGCTATTTTTATCTGTCACAAACTTATGTCTGAGTCTTTTAAAAAAATGAGATGACTTTTTAACGTGTCTCAAAAGCTATAGAAGGCGTTGGTGTCCCTTGTAGAGTATAGGCCTACGTACATTTTTAGGAAATCTGCCACTTCACTTCTACCTCCTTACCATATTACTTAGAAGTGAAGAAGTGATATATATTTGGTTCTCACAGCTTGATGGCCCAGGGGAACACCTTTACGTTTTGAAGTTTGAAAGATCTTCGAAACATAAGAGGTTGGGTTTGGTAAAGCGACGTCGAAAATTGATTCCCACAGCAAGCAACCCAACGCTCGCAGCTTTCGATATGCTTCGCCTTCGTATAAAGACGTACGTACGTTTTCTACACCATGCATGGGAAGACAAACTTACTCTGACAACATTTTTGCAGATGTACCTGCTCACCTTTCTAATCTGCACGGAAGAGTTGTAACGAGAGAATCCGGCACAGCTGCCAACATATCCAGACAACACTAGACGAGAAGTTTAGCCAAACAGCAAAGCAAGAGATAACACACGGTGGGTACTGTCTTTAAAGAGAAGTACATAGGCAGAAGAGAAAGTGGAAAACTGCACGAGCGCGCTCACACTGACAGATAAACCTTAGAACTTGCGTGCACCTAAACATTAAGAGAAGAGATTTTTTTATTATACGTTTGACTCGAAGTTCAGTAGTACTAAGAGGAGAGCATTCAGACATTTGTCAAACTTTAAGATCACATCCCTAATTTTTTTGCAATGTTTGATCTCTACTCTCCCTCACAATACTACTCACAATACTACTGGCTTTTGATCTAAACGGCAAACAGTATTGATGCACGCATGATTGCGAGCCGGCCGCTTCTGAAGCTGAAGAAGAGAGATGGACAGAGAGCTAGGCAGACAGTACATATCAAGAAGAAACGTAGGGACGAAAACAGTGGGGGGAGAGAGAGAGAGAAGCTAGTAACTCTTCTGTTGGTGGTTAATTAGTGCTCGGGGGGACAGCGGAAGCCAGGGGGGATAGACTTGCCGCAACCGACGAGAAGCTCCAGGGCGAGGGGGAGGACGATATTGATGTTGAGCAGCTTGGCCCGGATGGTGGTGCAGAGGCAGAGCGCGGCGTCGAGGCCGGCCAGCCCCCGGATCACCGGGCAACACTTCCTCTTCAACTCCTTGCCGATAACCAGGTGCACCAGCCCGTTTAACAGGTCCACGCACGCCCCCAGCTTCAGCGCGTCGATGGGGCACTGCCTCCTCACCGGCGTCGGCGGCGCCAGCGCCGGTGGTGGTGGGTGGCCAGGGGGGCAGTTGCCACCGAAGGTGCCTAGCAAGTTGAGTATAAGTAGTAGCGTGACCACCACATGCTTGGGCATGGCGAGCTCAGCGTATAACCCTGCACGGAATACGACAGCCAAGGACACAGAGATGGTAGATATATACCTACATCTACATATTATATATAGATAGATAGATGGATAAAGATCGAGGATAATTGTGGGAAGCTCACTAACACACGATCACACTTCCGCACTGTTGCCACTGTAACTGGCGGATCTAATGTGTATTCAGTGAGATCTTAAGATCTTACTGAATTTTGTCAAATTTATTAATTAATTTAAAATAGTTTAGAACTAATTTAAAGTTATATTGACACAACCCAAAATTTTATATGACTTAGTCTAAAATTTAATTGATTCAATTATATTTATGATCTCGAATGATTTCTTTGGACTGGTCACAAGGGAAATACGTGGGAAGAGATCAGTGGTGTCCGTGTCGAGGAGAAAGCGGTTCCTTCGGATAAGAACAAGTGATTTGTCTTGACATGCATGTTCTGGGGTTTACACGAGGCCGACAGCACTGTGATTTGTCCTACACACGGCCGGGTGGCATTCTTCTTGTCACTTTCTCACCACATCTGACATAGAGATATCTACTTGTTTGCCACTAGTCGCCTTGTGAATTGAACACGTACACGATCCAAAGTATCCGATAATATGAAACTACACTCCTCTTTTTCCTTATTTTCAAATCTTTTTTGGTTGTATATCCAGTGGTCTTAAAAAAGATTGCGTCTTCCTGCTTAAAACTTTAGTAAGAAAAGAAATTATGATCCGTAGGTGTTAAGATCAGTGTTTTAAAAATCGGATCAAACCAGCTGATTAGTCTTAAAAAAAACGAACCAAAAGCTTTTCCTATGGGGTTTATCAAAAAATCACCCTCTTTAAAAAATCAAAAGAAGCAAATAATGATTGACTAGTTTACTCCAGTTTACATGAAATCGAGTGGTTCAAAGTCTAATACGAAATTTTCTTTTACAAAGTGTCACTTAAAAATATTCTAATTTGAATTTAAGACCACTACATAAATATAACATATGCACATAAAAACGATAAAACAAATTTGTGATAAAAATATATATATAAATATCTATAATATATATATATATATATTAAATAAAGCGGTCCAATTGAAGTAACCGTTTTAAGCGGTCGTTACAAATTAGACCGAAGCAAAGGCCTCTCCAGTTCTATATTGAATGAAGGATTATAACTATGTAGTAACTGATTATAGAAAAAAATTCTGAGCGGGTTGCTAAATCCTAATGTCTTTCAAGATTATGCGGTGTTACTTGGCAGCTAACTTGATTGGAAGCCTGATCAACTATCATGAGATAATAAATTGATGAAGTATTAAGAGATGATAAATTGATTAAGTATTTATTTAATATATGATCTTAAATCAGTTATTTTAAGTCAACCAAGGGTGGCTGGGTTAATGGGCTTAAAATTAGACTGGCGTTTGGGCCTAGACAGTCACACACACAAGGTTCTCGATAGATGAAAATTAAGTGAAAATTCATATTAATTCAGGACTTTTTGTGAAAAGTCGTCGAAAATTAATATAAGTAAACATTAGAGGAAAACTTTGGGCCAAGCTCCAGAATCATTCTTAGTCTAGCTGCCCTCCTCTCTCTTTCCTCTTGGCTGGTCGGCCCCCTTAAAAGGCGCACCGCCCCCTTCGGTCTTTGTTCTGCCCCCCGTTTCCACATGCCGGAGACTCTGGCCGCATGCCACAACACCGTCGAAATGAAGGAGACTCGATGATTGCGCTGAACTTAGGGAGAGATGAGGATGATCCCTCAACCAAAGAACTATATGAATACCACTAGAAGCCAAGCATATGGCAGTGTCGATTCACTAGAACCAAACGAATACCGATTTGATTCCGCACAAGGTGGGATTTGGATCTTCGAATTTGATTTATTTATGCTGAAATGGATCGGGAACATACGTGGATTAATTTATTTAGCTGTATTTATGTCGTTTATAATTTTAAATTGCATCTCCCTGTGCGATCCTTATAGATACATGAACGTGAACTCTTTCATAGATGCATGGATGGCATAAACTAAGTAAAGCATGATTTATATAATTAATGGTACTGTTAATTATTTGTTTAGTTGCTCCAAATATGGTTTAGATGCAACTTGTCATATGTGATGAGTTATATATTTTGCTTAAATGAGTATTTATTAAGATAATATTGAATCCAAAATAAATGATACGCCATCACTATTTATTTATCTTTTTTTATTCAAAAGATATAATGTAGTAGGTTCTCTATGGAGAATTAATGTAATAATTGATATATTTTTATTCAAGCCTGGTAAAGGGATGTGTTTGCGCACTAAACATTCTTAGATCAATTTTTATCTTGATCGGCATGTGCTTATGCATCTATCAATATGATTATTATATAGATATAGGGAAAGTGTCCACAAATCATATTTTTTGTTGATTATCAATGAGATTTTGTTAAGGAAAAGGTCTTTAAAATGATAAATCAAAGAATTTTTCCTATGGTAATATATCCCTAGGATTTGCATTTTTTCATTCTTAATTAATTGGAAGTGCTATTTGTTGTATATGTCAAGGTGATGATTACGAGCTTAGCGAAATTTTCAATCTTAGATATGTATCACAATAATATCACTAATTAATTTGAAGAGAGAGAGAGAGAAGATATTTTTTTTAAGTGCTTAATTCTTCTAATTTGCTCAATATATGCAGTCGTGATGGTCACAAAGGGCTTGTTTTAGGAGTTGTCCAGTCAAAATAATAATAGGCGATAATTATGACATATGACATAAAAAAATATTGTATCTCCTTAATGAAGAGGAGGTATTTGAGACTTTGACCAATAGAATGTCATATCTATCAGAGGATGGACCTCTCATCATTGGTGGCAAACAAGCATATGATAACTGGCTTAATAAGGATAGAAGTGCGTGTTATACTATGTTATTTTGCATGCATGATGACTTTATAAAAGAGTATTAGAATTTTCATACTGCTAAAAAGATGTAGGAGAAACCAAGGGTCACATATGACGGCACATTAGTGATGAGGCTAAGAGCCTTAATTCTAAGCTTCAATTAATACATAATAAACCTAGAGCATTCTATAGCCAAACACCTAAGGGTGATGTCTTTAATGATAAGTGAGTTGAAGATAGCTATAACTAAATTTTCTGATGAATAATAAGTGCTTAAACTATTCAGAGATAGGATATTATGCCAATGACTGCACTGAGCAGGTTTGTCTCATTCTTAATTTATCTGTATATGTATGCTAAATGTGATGAATGCTCACAATAGTCTCTCATTGAATAGCAGACTGAGTAGCAACAAGTCACATAGCTTGTAAGTGAGCCAAATTTCTAGATTATCATCAAATGCCAGAAAATAGCAAGAATGTCACTGTGAGGATTAACACTCAAGAAGAAGTCCTTAAAGTTGGCTTGCATAAGTGAAGGATGTGACATGGGCGCACTTTTCTATAATATGATGTACTTTAGGCGCATGGTATTTAATGTATTCTTTGTTTTAGTTTTAGCACTTTGGGGTTTAGGTTACTCACTTAGGAACTTTAGTAGCTCTTTACTTTGGTCAATGTCTTTATGGTCATGATTATTTATAGAATATTTAGTTTGTGAATTTAAAACATAGAAGTTCTGTTTCCAATATTTTCTTCTAATATTGTTCTGTGGAATAATATTTAAGAAGGATAGGAAGACTTCTCCCCAATTAAAGCTAATGCACTAAAACAGACGTATGCATCTTTGAGTAGCGTTTCCCATTCATTTGAGAGGTTTGATAAGAAATACATCTATAAGAGCTATAAGATGATAAGGAAACACTTCATATTCAGACAATGGTAGAGAGATATTTCTCCTTCCATAAATTGCTAAAGACAATGGGAGATGAATAGTGAGAGTGAACCACTTACTATTACAAGTTGTCTTATATGGATGTTGATGGCTCTATATCTAATTAAGAAGCTATAACCTCATCCAGGATCGGAATGCCATGGAGTTGAATAAATCACATGAGAGTGGTTGTCCTCTACTTATGGGTTAAAAGATTGATGCAAGGTAGCTTATATGTTTGTCTTATGTATCTTGCTTGTTGATAATCCATCAGAAGCTTTAAGCATTAAATAATGTCCCCTAAAATAAAAGAAGAAAAGGAATTGTGTTCCTTAAGTGAGGTATTCAGAGCCTTGCTCTGTGCTAACACGATAAGTGCCTTGAAATGGTTGTATGCACATGAATGGATTGTTTTCTTGGGATATCTCTATTAATGATACTTATGTGAGAATGCCACCCGACTGTAATCGGTCTACTCATACAGATGATCATTATATTGGTATGAGAGTGAACACGATGAGATAGACTCTGTAAACTTCGTAGTCAATGGAAGCGTTATTTCGCATTCAGTGGGAGCGTGATAAAGAATAGTAATCACCTTAGTTGCTGGCTAAGATGAGATCGATCGAAATCAATCAAACATGATTATGACGTTCCATGTAACATGTGATAGCCGAATCTAATGTGTGTTATATAGACAACCCAGATGCGCTTAGTGGAGTACAGGGTTATAAATCCGTGCTATTTGAGCGTGGAGTATATGTTGTTATATAGCTCCATCATAGAGAACAAATCATATTTTATACATTATTTTGACGACTTTTAAATGAGTGATTAAATGAATCCCTTCTTCGTCACTATGTGAGCCTTTATATTTTCTTATACACTTTGGGACTATGTACATTATCATGAAGTAAATATTTGATGATACTACTTTAACATATTATCTAAAGGCCAAAAGACATGTAGTTAAGTAGAGCATGTCTAGGAAAATAATCAATAAAAGTAGATTGACATACGTGGCATAAGAAAAGTCAACTTGTATCACACCCATGTTGTCGTGAGTCATTGCCCGGTAGTTATGTTGCATCTATCTAACACAACCATAAGTGCAAACACATTATTTGAGAGGTTAAGGCAGACATCTCTGATGGATCAGATCAACTTGACCTAGTGTGAGTTTGTAGTTTGAGTTATAAGATGTAATTTTAAAGTTGTAATGTTACGTTAGTTAAACAGTAACTTAATGTAACACTCTTGACTTTTAGATATTTCTCATCGTGCGTCATTGTCCTGTATGAAAGGTAGAATTAGATGTGACATTATGGAGGATTATTAGATGATCAATGTGTCTGAGTTATATTTAGATGAACAATGTGAACATCTATTTCTTGAGTAGCATCTATTTCATGGTATCTTGCCACAATGCAGTTGCTGCATCGCGTAGAGTCTTTTGAACTTTGGGGTTAATTATCTCTCAATTGCAATATCCAAGGTAGTAGTTATGGATTAACCTCTTCGTCCTAATATTTCTCTTTTACCCTCACAATTGTATATTTATTTGATAAACACCCTTTCCATGGGGTCTTTCTAAAGACTAGATATTCCTAATTTTTTGAGCGTCCGTCATATAAGTCGAGATTTTGAGAGTTTATACATAAAACACATTTGAGGGGTTAATCCCTAAATACAATAAAATATTGGAGGCAATATCTGAACGTGCAAAATTATACACAGCGAGAGTTTAACCATCACGTGGACAGAATGTCTCCTTGGGAACGAACATGAGTAATACTCGCTGCAAATTATATATATATATATATTAAGATGAGTCCCGAAGTGTCCTAATTGTCCTTACAATGCAATGCTTAATCGGACGATCTCAAAAAACCTGAAAAATAAAAAATCAAACTCTAATAAACAGTAAAAAATATACTTTTTTGTTGTTTATTGGAATTCAGTTTTTAATTTTTTAATTTTTCTTTTAGTCATTCGATTTGTACGAACGCTTAAGACACCTCGAGACCAACCTAAAAAAAAAATTTTACCCACTGCAATGGGGTACGCAGGGGCATTGCAGCAAGTATTGTTACTCTAAGAACATTTTTTATGTCTGGCTTTTAACAGAACGCCATGTTCAGGACTTACAGAAGAAGGCGTCGTTTAAGATATTTCACAAGGAATGCTTGATTAAGGCATTTTATGACCAACTTGTTTTGCATAGTCTTAGAATTGTAGCACCTGTCATGATTGAGGTAGTTAAGCTTACAGGATAATCTTGTGGGTAATCATTGCATTATGTTCTTATTGTCAATGACCTGTAAAAATTATCTAAAATCTTGACTGGCAAAATTTGATACCCCACACCTATTATATTCCCTTCATCATTCCACATCACATCGTTTATAGCTCATAAATGAAAATTTATGATGATTGTATTATTACCACTTAACTTTGATTATTGTTGCCAAGCCTTGACCTTCTATACTTTAGAAGAATTGATTAAATTATTTAAATTGAAGAAATAAGAGAAATATCTTACTAGGACTATAAGAAAATTGTTTGAAATTGTGCTGTCAAGGTGATCATCGCAATAGGATAACAGGAAAATATACGACTAAGCAAAAGCTAAAAAAGAAAAAGACAAAGCATCACCTTGTTCTTTGAACAATTCTGTTGTTCTTTCTAGGGCTTGCAGTGAAGCTGCTAGGTATTTACTTTACATAAACAGAGAAAATTTAGATATATTGCAGAGATGGCAAATTGGCAAGTAGTGTCCTCAATGTTAGATATTTAGCAATTAGTAAAGGCATTTCACAATGCTTTCTCAACATGATACCTTGTTCCAATATTAAGTACAGCATTGTGAAAATAGGACAGACCATATATGCAACACTACATAAAATTGTGTCATCACAACTGACCCCCATAGCTACCAACTTCTGGCCAATGTCCACAGGGAAGGTCGTACGCATGAACAATCCAGCAACACAATAGACTGGCAGAAGTGAACACAGCAATTACATGTGACTAAATCATCAGCGATGCTGCTTACCTGCGTTAAATTGAGAATTATCGGTACTCCTGTGTTGTGCATGTGACAACTGCCAGTTACTATCTGGTTTTTTCTTGTGCCGAACTTGCTGAGATGGACGGGGCCGGAAAGAATACTTAGCTAGGTCATTGAGATCCTGTAAAGGGATAAGATCCTTAACAACTTCATCCATGGAAGGGCGTGATTTGGGATCCCTGCTGAGGCAGTAGTAAGCTATCTGGGCCACCTTCTGCACTCCTTTAATGGAATAATTCAGTTCCAAGCGAGGGTCTATGATCTGAAATAGCCTTCTTCTGTCCCCCAAACATTGTCTAGCCCACGCTACCAAATTTTGTTCCCCACTTGGCCTTTTCTTGTCCATGGATCTTCGCCCGGTTAAAATCTCGAGTAACACCACTCCAAAACTATAGACATCACTCTTGGCTGTCAAATGCCCTGAGTAACAACAAAATGCATTTCTTTTAGTGCATCCATTCATTCTATGTAGATTATATATATATATATATATATATATATATATATAGGTCTGACATAATTGTAATGTCTTGAGAAATTCCTACTTAATTTATTAACGTCTTCAATGTTTAAATCAGTTCACTTATGTAATGACTGTTGATACATATGAGATGTATATCCCATTGCATATGTGTGGCATTTTTGGGATCTTCACATACATGCATGTTCATGTCATCATGCAACAAGCATGTCAATGTCCATGTTGATGTCTATGTTGTGTGTGCAAGCACACATGGAAATCACATCTGCACATGCACTCGCATGAACAAATAGAGGGAAGCAGAGAGCAGGGGAGTTGAATGGAGGCAAGCAAAGGGAGACTTTAAGATAATGAGATATTATAATGATCATCAGATATTATAATACAAAGAAAAGGTAGAAAGATTGGAATTATGGGATATTATCTAAAGTTAAGTATATAAAAAACCCACACGAGCTTGGAATTATGGGATATTACAGTCATCAGATACCTGAAAATATCACTTTTCAGTCTTCACAATGTACATTTTATCTCATATCATATACAATTGACAGAAGCAACCAAACACCACATAAAGGGTATTGATGTGTTTGAGAACATGTATGAGAGGGCTTGTACTAATGTAAGAACTAATGGTAGAAAGATGTCCGAGTTTCCTATTATTATAAGATTACATTAAGGGTCAACACTAAGCCCTTACCTACTTAGTTATCGATGAAGTGAAAATATTTACATGATGATTATCCCTTGGTGTACATTATTTTTAAACAATATTATTTTAATTGATGAGAATGAGGAGGGTCTTAACGCTAAATTAGAATAGTGGAGGAATGCATTAGAATCTAAAGGTTTTAGGATTGGTTGAACAAAGTTAAAATATATGCCACGTCATTTTGGTAATATGCAAGCAGACCAAGAGTATTTGGAGGTGATCAACATTCAACAGTCAAATTATTCCTAAAAGTACTAACATCTAATAATTAGGTTCTATTATTCAAGAAAATGGAAAGCTCTAAGAGGATGTAGCACATAAGGTTAAGGCAAGTTGAAGTGGAGAAGCACATCTAAAGACCTCTTCAATAAACAGGTCCCCCTGAAACTCAAAAGGGAAATTCTATAGAACTGTCATAAGATCTACTATGTTGTATGGGACTAAGGTGACGTTTAGTAATACATACAAAGCAGCTGTAGAGGAGGAATCAATGGATTCTCCCACGATCTAAAGAAAAGGTAGATTGTGGAAAATCTGGGCGTGTCATATGGGTAAGTGAGGAGGGACCACCTAAGTAGTTGATTAGCCAAGGAGGTTTAAATGCTTCAAACATTTGTAATGATGCCAACGAAATCTCATTTGGTGGCACCTACCCTTATTCCAATTTTCTCACTACATATTCCAAGATTATCCCAAGAATCTGAACATAATAGTGTTACCAAGCATCACATAAGTGTTAGGCTGTAAGAAAAGAACACGTACAAAAATTGTGTAGCAAAGGCAAGGATGTTGAGATGGATGTGCAGAAAGACTAGAGAGGATAAGATTTGAAATGAACATATTCGTTGAGACTTAAGTATAGCTCCTATTAACACTAAGCTTCGGGAAAATAAAAATAGACTTAAATGTCATGTGCATTGGTAGGCATGTTCTGAACCTTCCTAGGTTTTAACTTTTAGCTACAAATATGGCACTGCATAGATTAAAATAGTGGGGCAGGATTCATGTACCCAACCCCAAAGAATGGGATAAGGCTCGGATGTTGATGATGATGCTAACATTGCTACTGCTGACCAAGTTCGCCGTATTGCTGATCCATATCTGTTCGTCAGTACGAGACTGATCCAACTCAATCCAATTTGCATGAATCACACGAATCAAGGCAATGAGTTTGTTAAAAGTAATGACTTTAAGCCACATTTTAGAGAAATATAGTTGATATAAGTGTAATTTTACTTATCAAATGGAAAAAACTCAATTTAAAACAACCTATTATGCATGTATGAGTCAGCCCAATCTGGTCTGACTCGGTGCGTGCCAGCAGATCAGACTCACCAGACATGCGTCGACTCATACGAGTCGGCACAATCCAGTATGAAACGGCAAACCATGCTGCCAACGATGATGGTGATGAGGGTTATGAGTTAGCCAAGATGTCAAGAGATTTATGTGACAACCTAGGGACTGAATTTGATAGTGATAATTCCACAAATTTAGTACATAAAATGTCAATAACATCAGTCTCCAGTCGGTATGAACTAAAACTTCATGATGAAGACAATAATTCCATAAGCTACAAAAGACATTTTGCATAGAAGCCTTGAAGAATCATGTATATGATTAAAAGGAAACCTCAATAGTATATCTAAACAAAATGGTAAACATTGAATCTGATAGAAAGACCACTTGATGGCACACATCTAGAGAACCTTTACTTGTGTAAATTTCACAGGACAGTTTTCACATACATCAGATTGTTTACAGAGATGATATATTGAAAAAAGATCAAAGACTTCAGTTATTTTCCTTCAGGTAAAATTCGGTATTTGTATGACAAGAATAGCATATAACAGGTGCATAAGTCTACTAGGTGTGCTGGGACTTCTTGCATCAAATTGGAGAACAGTAAATTACAATTCATTGGATATCAAAGGAGAAAAGGAGAGATCAGTTCTCGCCTATCTATATCCTTTTGTTAGCAAGTTAATACATTGAATTTTCATGTTAATTTGAACTACTAACTTCTCAGGAACAGCTCATCACCAGAAAATGCAAGTGGATCAGTAGAATCCAAGTGATACTGAGGGTCCCAACACAATCAGATTATCAACAGTCACAATCTTTTTCATGCCCAATCTTTTCTCCTTGAAATTGACTGGTACCATGTATAGATAAACTAACATGGATTCTAATTGAGCATATACTAAAACAGATTATCAGAGAGTATATCTCCTTCCTGACAAAAACCTTTTAGGGGCCCAAAAGGATACATACTCATTCATAAAATAAAAGACTGTAAAAAACAACTGATCTATGAAAGAAAGATAGAAAACCTACAAGATGCAGGCTGCAGACTACAACCACAGTGGTGAGGACACCCGCGCATGGACCCGGTTCGACCCGACTCGCGTTTACCGTCGGAGGAGGACGACTGCAGCGTACCCAGCATCTTTGTGGCTTGACGATGGTTCCCCTGAGTGTTGACATGTGTTTATTTTATTGAGGAGCAGTTGGGATTGATGTAAGGCCCATTATGAGGCCTAGTTATCACTTTTCTATTTTTTTAGTATTTTCTGCACGAATTTCATTGTGTTTGTCTAGAATTAGGGCTAATTATGTCTTTTGCTTCATTAGGAGGTTATTAGGGTTCTCTTTTTCTATTTAAAGTACTGTAGCCTCTTTTGGAGGTCATTGATGATTGAATGAAAAGAAGGGTTTGCAGCCGCCGAACGTGTGCGTGTAGGGCGTGAAGCCCTAGACCTTGTCGTCTTCCCCATCCCCACCCCTCTGCGTTGCAAACTCCCTCTTCTTCCTCCCTCCCCCTTGTCTTCTTCCTCCTCTCTCTCTCTCTGTGCGTGATCCCTCTCTCCCTGCGCCGAGTTCGCCACCCCCCTGCTGCTCGCGGACCCGAGACGGGCCTCCCCGCCGGCATCAACCCCACACGGTCCAGATCGCGGCCAACCCCATACCCGCGGCCCGCACGCAGGCTCGCCTCACCGTCCTGCCAACTCCGCTCCACGTGCCCCGGGCGGGCTCTCCTACTGCCGGCCCCGCCGCACACAGGCCCGAACCGGCCTCCCCGCCCCACTCCTCCGGCCCACACGACGCAGACCCAATGCGACCCCCCCTCGCGTGAGCTTTCCCTCCCGCCGCACGTCAGCTCCGGGCGGCCCTGTCCGCGGCCCCTGCGCCCCATTGCCAGCTCCGTTTCCCCGCGACACCGGACGGCTCTCTGCGTGTCCTTCCGCCGCACGCGAGACCGAGTCGGAACCCCCACGAGCTCCCCTTCCCTGCGGCCTCGACGCCTGCAATCCAGCTCCCGCCCGCGCCGGTCAACGTCGCAGGCCCCGGAGGTCCTTCCCTGCAGGTTCCCGTCGTCGCCCGTGCCCCGCAAGGACCCCTCCCCGTGGGAGCTCCGCTATCGTCCAGCGCCACGAGGGCGCTCGGTCCAAGCTCGGGAAGGTGAGCCGCTTCACAGCGCCCTCCTCTTCCCGCCCCACGGCGACTGAGCCCGATAAGGCCCTCGACGCCCATGCTCCCCGTTCAAACGACTCTTAGCCGCGAGCCAGCGGCCAGTTCTTCCTCCTCTGCATGTTCGACAGGCTGACCGAGGCCTTGTTACTGCGTGGCGAATTCGTCCGCGACCCCAAGCTGTGAGGTCCGAGAGTCCCAGAGTATTGGATCGCGCGACGGCACTATTTTATTGATTATCGAGAACTTGTCTCGTTCGTCTTCGAGGTCGAGGCACTGTTGGTGGATCTTCATCGTTCGTAAACGGACCCCACTCTACAGTGGGTCGGTTAGTGCTGTGGTGCCTTATTCTCCTAACTTGTCGTTTATTATATGATCTTGCATGTTCCCGTGCTTGTGAGTTAGGGTACCTAGCTATTTAATGATTTTTTTGCTGCCGGATTGTGAGTGTGAGATCCGTCCCGAAGTCATCATTTGAAAATATTGAATGCGTTGATGTTGCCCTAGTATTTGGTGGCTCCCACTATCATCGATCCTATTTATTTTATCACTGAGAGCGGACGATACTCGAGTTTCGTGCGACTTACGTTGCGTAATTACATTCATGAAAACATGAAAATTCGATGAGTATTTGCCGTGCACGTACACTACACTTGCTGATTTCGGATCGTGACACTCGTTCGGATTCGTTTCGGTAGTCGTCCCGTGTCACACAGCCCCCAAAATTACATACATCCTAAAACAGAAGTAGTAACTTAGATACTGCTTAGAACCTCTCTTCAGGCATTCATATGTAGTCCAATCAAGCTAACTATTCCCAGACCTTTGGTACAACAGAATGTCCCGGAATTCCTCTCAATCCATATTTCACAAGCTTTACCACATATTATCTACTGCCACATCTTCTTATCTACCTCCAGCTTCCACCATCCTCCCCATCTCAAAAGAAGCTCCTCCATTGAGAATCGGACCAGCCAAAATGCCCCGCCTATTCCCATTTCCTAGATTCTCCCATGCCCTCACTAACTAACCCCTGGGAACTAGATAAAGAGATTTAATTGTTGTCTCTTCTTTGGCACCACATATCTTACAATGCGAAGATAACAAGATAACAAAAATCAATCTATCATATGTTAGTAGCCTGAGTTCTGCTATCCTCCATACTATGACATTGACTTCAGGGAACAAGCTGGTCTTCAAATAGTCTCAGTGAAGATGTATGATTCCTCCATCCACAAACTTAAGTATATGCTGATGTCACCAAGAAGATGACCCCATGGTCCTAAGGCCATATCCATATGTCTTTCTGCCCTGGCCGGCAATTCATGTTTCCAAAGGAATCAACAGTTCCCAAACACACAGGATTTCCTAGTTATGCAAGGCTTTTGACCCCCCATCAAACTAATAGATTAAAGCAGTCAGTCAATCAATCATTCAAGCATCCCCACTCACTATGATCATATGCATTAATTGGAAGATCTGGGATAGGGTATCCTCGCACAATGAGGCAGGACAAATCCCAGGGACTCTATTAAGTATACATGGGGAAAGCCCAGCCAAGACTCTTGTGATTGGTGGTCTTGGAGATAGGAGGCCAACGGGACCTTTTCTGTTAAGTCTACCATCGGGTGATCTCAGATGGCAGGCTGACATACCCCTTTGTCTTGCATGTTTGAAAGTCCCATTCTCCTTTGAAATATAAGTCTTAATGTGGAGACTCCACCCATAGAAGGCTACCGACCCGTACTTGGTTGGGTAAATTTCTGGAAGGTCTGGACACTTGCTGCCCATTCTGTGCAGATCAGATGGAGATGCTTGACCACCTGACATTGAGCGCTGATTTGCACAAGAACTGTGGTGTATGGTTCTTGGCAAAGTGGGGAGGGTGGCAGCTTTGGCTTCATCTACAGAGACTCTGCTTAGCTTCTGGGGTAACCAAAGATTTCCGAAGGCAGATGCTCGTATTTGGTGGCTGATTCTCCATGCTACGGTTTGGGCGCTGTGGCATGAGAGGAACTCGAGAATCTTCCGTGCCCAAGCTATTGTTTCAGAGGCAGTGACTAGGAATATTTTTGAAGGGTTAAAGAATGGGCTGCCACTTTTTGTAAAGGGGCTCTTGATAGCTCTTATGTATTTGCTTTCTTAAGGGAGGGATGACCCTATACCTTCTGGGTGTATTCTTTTGTAATGGGTTTTTTTTTTTACTTGTACAGTTACTTTTCCTTTAATACAAACCTGGTGCCATCCACTTTCAAAAAACAAAAGTATACATGGGGATGCATCAGTCTATTTACCAGAAAACAGTGACTTAGCATTCCCTTAATTATCAGAAGAAATCACCAACACATTTCTAAAGAAATTTCAGCTCATGTATCGAAATTTTCCTGTCCAAAGAGCATACCATCTTTCATCCTCCAGGTATAAGAATTGGATTGATCATAGAGATGATAGGAACACTAGTCATGAAAGATGAAAGGCAGCAAGAATGGTACAGGGCAAAGAAGAAGACAGGTAAATGAACGTTTTGCATCAGAAGCTGTTGAAAAGGCCACACACCAGTCTCAAAAGAGATCCAAAGGGATTGGGAGTCTTGTCATTGGAAGCAACCAATGTTTTCGTTGCCTAGGCAGGGACCATCATGCAGCAAGACCACAACACTAGTTTCCTGGGTTTGGAAAGTAGGACACAGAAGCTTCACATGTTGGAGAAAATTGAATCAGTTAGTATGCAGCCCCAAAGTCCAGGTCGCGATCTGGAAGATACATGTCTACCGGTAGAATCCCCTTGGATGCAGTCTCTGACGGACAATTTGGAGGCATTTCACAGGAGCCTCATTGGGTCTCTTACCCTGAGTGAGGAGTGCATTTCCTAGGAAACACCTTTGCAAGACAAATCCAATTCATTCCTGACATGCAGGAAATGGTCAGACAATGAGAAGGTGGACATGCCTTGCAGGGCATATGCTGGATGCTGGCCTATGCAGGGGAGGAAGAAGGGTGGAAGAATGGAGGAGGAAGGAGGGTGGTGGTGAAAGTAGTGTGTGCAAACTCAGTCGCAAACAGTGCCAGCAGCAATCACTGCAGTGAATGTGGGTGACAGCAGTGTTGGCCTGCTTAAAAGATGGCAGGCTATGTATGAGCATACATGATAGAAAGGACAGTGGCTACAGCATGCGCAGGTGAGGACAGAGAATGTTACGCACACAAGGGCGAAAAAGAAGAGGAAAGACAGATTGAACCTTTTGTTCCCCCTCTCTTGCCATCAAAATTATACCTAGGGTGGTCGAAAGATGGCTACTTATAGAATGATCCAACAACAAGTGTTGCTATGCAGTTTGAACATTATGAAAATGTCCCAAAAAATTATAAAAATGAATGGATTTATAAAAAATCCAAAAAAATGAATGGATTTATAAAAATTCCAAACAAGCGGCAAAAATTGAAAAGATCCTATAAAAATTACACCAATGACCATTATCCAAATCATATTAAAAGATCCATAAATCATGTAATACTTTTAGAAAGTGCTGAAGTACCAAAAGCATATTCATAAACACCTAATCATAGGATACTCATGGCTAATTTAAATAATTGAAAATATGTACAATTATTTCTCGGTTCCCCTCATTTTTTTGAAGGTCATTTGATGATTTTGTTTCCCACTTTCGTTTCCTAAGTTGGCAGCTGTAGTCCCAACAGAGGATCCAAAAAGCTCCATCAGAATTTATACATGCCACATATGACTGGAATAAGCCAGCTCTATTTACTTCCCTCCTTTTTTAACCTTGTGAAAGGGTTGGATGACCCAGAACTCAAACCCAACCTACCAATCAGCATTGTCGGAAGATTATGAAAAATATTATCCACTTGGGAATATCAACGTAGTACTTTCAGGCAACAATAAAAGGGAATGAGTATCAGCTATAGACAGGTAGCATGTTCCTTGATCAAATTGTACTTAATACCTGTCATTACATACTCTGGTGCAGCATAACCATATGTTCCAACCACCCTAGTAGAAACATGTGTTTTATCACCCTGGGGCCCAGCTTTTGCCAGACCAAAATCTGAAAGCTTTGCATTATATTCCTACAAAAAGAATGCTATAAACTTTAACATACTGAAAAGCACACATTTTTATGATTCAAAGTAAGCACACTAATTACCGAGTCCAAAAGTATGTTGGATGTCTTGAAATCTCTATAAATAACTGGTTCAGAACCTCCATGGAGAAAGGCCAGTCCTTTAGCAGCACCAAGTGCAATCTTTATCCTGTTAGACCATGGAAGAGGTAGAGCCCCTTCAATGGTCACCAAAATGTCAAACATGATGTCACAAGGGAACTCTTTCAATCCAAAGTTGCAAACAGAATTTTATACCAAGGAGTACACCAATGAATCTCATGAATCTAGGGAAATTATGATATGCAATTAATTTGATTTCTATTGCAGTGTTATTAAGTTGTGTATCTGAAATAAAGCCTTCTTTTCTGTTTTTTTTAGAAGGTGACAAGAGTCACAATTCCATTGAAATAAGTGAGAGAGGTACAGGAAAACCCAAGAGGGCACACCCTTGGATAGGACAGACCCCCATCCAAGTCCCAAAAGATTTAAAAGATCCTAACAAAAGCTGTTTTATCAAGAAGATAAAACAGGTTACAGGGTAACAAAGGAGGTAACATTAAGAAATCAGCTGCCTCCACAATTTGATTTTGTCAGAAATAACAGAGCTGCCAACATTCAGGATACCAGCTGCCCGTCCCCACTCTTCCACCCATCTGAATGTCATCTTCAAGAGTTCATTCGCACTGCTGAATTGGTCGCTAAATTTCCTTCTATTCCTTTCACACCATATAGTCCACAGCATGGCCGGGCAAAGTAGAAGCCATACATGTATGAATTCCTTTGACGGAGAAACAGTGGTCCACCATTTCATCAGATTCAGCACAGAGGAGTGCTCCACCCAACCAATTCCAAATATCCTGCACATGCTCTTCCATTGGATGGAGATAATTCCACATTTGCAGAATAAGTGGAGTTGGTCTTCCTCGAAGAGTGCACAGAACATACATAAGGATCTCCCGGGAAGTTTAAGTCGCTTCGCCCTCATTCCCGTAAGACTTCTATTCCATGCGAGCTTCCATAGAAACACCCTTATTTTATTAGGAAGTTGGTTAGACCAAATTAGGTCCTTCCACCAAACCCTAGTACCACCATCATTCAAAAACTGAACTAGGGATTTAACCGAAAACAGCCCATTATTAGTCTATCTCCAAGCCCTCTTATCTTGCACCTCCCTGCATGTCCTAACACCATTGATTAAGTTAAGCAAGGCAATCAGTTCCTCTGCTTCCACATCAGTAGGATTCCTTCTGAGCATTAGGGTAAACTGGCCTGTACTGCTATGAGACAGAACCTCTTCAACCGAAGCATCCTTATTCTGGGCAATGCTGAAAAGATTGCTGAAAACCACAGTCAAATCCAGATTGGAGCACCATTTGTCCTTCCAAAATCGTATGTCCCTGCCATTACCCACTTGGACTTCACAAGAGGTGACCATGAAATCAGCACACTTAAGAATGTTCCTCCATATGGGAGATAAATTATATCTTGATGAATGGGAGAAACTCCATTTATTCTCACCATGAAAGTACAAGTCATTGACAATTACAGCCCAAAGAGCATCCGAATACTCTCCTCTTCTCCACAACCATTTAGCTAACAAGGCTTTGTTGAAGATGGCAATCCCACAAAGCCCAATGCCTCCTTGCTCCTTGCTCTTACACACATTCTTCCAAGCGATCAAGTGCATTCCTCTCTTTTCCCTTTTCCCTCCTGCCCAAAAAAAGGAGCTCCTAGCTGATTCAATAATCTTTTCCACGGTTCTAGGGATTTTCAAAACAGAAGCGTAGTATAAGGCCAATGAAGAAAGAACCGACTTGGATAGGATCAATCTCCCTCCTCCAGACAGAAAGTTACTCTTCCATCCTTCCAGCCTATTCTCAAATTTCTTAATGAGACCATCCCAGTCCCTGACCCTAGTGACACCATTTGATAGGGGCAGCCCCAAATATTTGATAGGAAAGTTGCTTACTTTGCACTTTAGGGAGTTTGCAATATCCTGTACCCTTTGCTGAGTCATGTTCAGCCCAACAATTTCAGATTTCTCATAATTGATTTTCAATCCCGTGATTATTTCCACCAAAATTAGCAGACTCTTTATGTTCTGGATATCCTCAATGCTACCAGGTGTGAACAGGAGAGTGTCATCTGCAAATTGAAGATGAGATAAGTGGATATGGCTTCTACCAATCCTGAACCCTTCCACCAAACCTTGTTGAGCTGCATTATCCCAAAGGGTGCTCAAAATCTGTCCAATAAGCAGAAAAAGAAAGGGAGAGAGAGGATCTCCCTGTCTTAATCCTCTTGAGCTATTAAAAAATCCACATGGCTCTCTGTTGATCAGCACTGAGAATCTGGAGGAGGAAATACAACATCTTTTCTGTTACAATGAATCCGAATGTATAAAGTGACATATCCAATATATATGATGCTATCTAGAATGTTTTTCTCCAATCTGCTCATTCTTTGTTCCTTGGACAGCAAATCATCACAACATCTTCTTTTGGTTGTGCCATCACTGATGCAGAAAAGAGATTCAATTTTTGTGGTCCTCACTTATAGATCCTTCAAATCCTTGATCAGTATTTGTTCCAAATTGCAAGGAGAAAACTAACCATACTAGTTTTAATTTTGCTTAAATGACTAGAGATGCCTTTATTTATGCATTGCCATTTTCACCATATTTAGTGTATAGCTCAAGCCCTCAAATGTCATAAAGATGCATCCTCAATAAATATGCAGCCTCTCCCGTTAGTGTCAAATAAGTCAAAAATAACAGCGTAATGTTAGATAAACTTTACTAAATAAGTTCAAAAAAAATGTTAGCTTATTTTTCTGCAATGTCTAATGCACTATTCTAGTGTGATTGTGTCCAAGTTGCTTATGTATTCTGAACCATATAATTTGCTAGTAAAATCATATGATTTGCAACCATCGTGTAGGCCAGAAACAACTGTAGTGATGAAGATGCCTGCAGCAAGAAAGAATCTGACCTTGAATGGTCTTTTGCAACTTTATAGTGGTGCCTAGTTTTTTGCTTCTTTGCCTCTTTAGAAAGAGACATAGATAGGTGGATAGGTAGATAAATAGATTAGATAGGATACATGCAGCCAAGCAAGCAATCACCTCAACCCACCTACACCTCTTCTTGATTTACATTGAGAGAGAGAGGGGGGGTTGTCATCTTCTTGATGTGCATTGAAAACATGACCATTTATACCTTGATGAGTCTAGCAACAACCCTTATAGAAAGGAATCCTTCAAGCAAGTGAGATGCTTTCAACAAGCATTGCCGATACTCAAGGGGACAGGGACAAGACAAAATTCTTTGCTAGACAGATGGCTCGGTGATAGGATTTTGGCAGTTATTCCGATTATTCTTCAGGATTGTCTGGGGATTCAGAGTAGTTGAAGAAAAGATCAAACATAACGAACAAGTGGTGATGGATGGCCTTCAACTTTCAGTAAGAACTTATATGATGAGGAACTTGACAAATGGGGAACTTAATGCTCATTCTGGAAGGGTTAGAATCTGAATTTTCTTTTCTTGGGTGGGGGATGGGGGTGGGGGGTTACATGGATGTGGACATGAGAGTAGAATAAGATCTTTCATGAGGTCTGCTATTAATTCCTGCAGATGGAAGGACCAGATTTCCCATTCTGAACTGTGATCTAGGGGTCTACTGATCGTTAAGTTTTTTTCCTGGAAGGTTACATGAGAGATTACTGACACATGGTTGATTGGTGCAGTATATGGAGGACACTCAGTGGCCTACTATCTTCACAATGAGGAAGAGTCCATAGATCATGAGTAGAGGGTATGTTCTTGCAGTCAAGCATTCTGGGGGAATATATTCCAAAATATACACCATGTTGAAGGAAGCCATTCAGCTCAATGTTGGAACAGGAGATGGCTACCGAAAGGAGAAAGAGATATTCTGGAGTCGGATCCTCTAGGCCACACTATGGACACTACAGACAAAAAGAAATAATAGATTCTCAAAATAATGCAAGGGACTCCAGATCGGATTGTTTGGTATACTTGTAATCGGCCAATTGAGCATGCCAAAAATGTGGACAGGGAGTACAGAGTTCTTAGTATGTAGACTGGGTACGCACTACATGGTGGTACACACAACACTTTGGTGATGGACACCTACACGTTATATTACATGGTGGAATTTTTGTTATTACACAGGTTATATGGTGGAATTTTTGTTATTACACAGGTTCTATTATTTGTACATCCTAAATTACTAATTTGTGATGATAATTAATGAAATTGTGGTGCCTTTCACCCCACAAAGCCCCTACCCACCTTGGGAAAAAAACAATGTAGATTCTTTAGAACATTGTCTCACTGTCAAGGCCAAGCTCGTAGCATTACTCAAACTTCTTAAGAACGTAAATTGGTCATTTTAGCTAAGGGCTGTCCTTTGACCTCTAAACTTCAACATAAAGTCGACTACTTTGGCAGGAAGAACTAATTCTGAATGAGCACACTAACAACATTAAATGTTACAATGTTTTTGTCTGCATCTATGTGGCTGAAGTCATTTTTTATGTTAATAAGCAATATGAAATTCCATGTGTATGAAACATTCATTGCATTCAGGAAGAAATTGAATGCTAAGGTTCTATGCCATCCTACATTCGCATATCTTCACAGAAAATGTTCCAATTTAAAACATCATGATTCATGTTTGTCTATGGATCAGCAAATGACGTATTTCTTATTCAGTAAATGAATCTTTTTACTGCAAAAACAATTGTATGTGAGACTATTCTAACAAACATAAACTCAGATATACAACTAATTTTGCCATATCCCCAACATTATTGTCATCGAAGGTTTTTCTTTTTTAGATATCAAACCCTAACATATATCATATTTAGGGATCGATCCCCCCAATCCCAATATTTATTTTTTAACTCCACCACCATTGAGCATTTATTTGATAAACCCCCTAATTTCAACTTTTCGGCGTGGCGCCATATCACAATTCATTCTCTCAATCCCTCCAATCCCAATGCTTATTTCAAACTCCACCACAATTGAGCATTTATTTGATAAACCCCTTTTTTCAACTTTTTTTTTAAGCTGCAGGGGTTACTCCTTATTTTTGGGGGTGTTCACTAAATAATTTGGGATTGCGAAGCAGATTATAAATAAATATCAGGTTTAGAGGAGTATCCCCAAATACATTGGATAGTAGGGGGATATAGAAAAATCCCTTTCATCAAACTTCAGTGTAGCTGTGCAGGCAGATTTTACATTCATACACCTACAAAAACTCAAATAACATGTATTCCTTCTAAATATCAAACTTGTATGCATGGTCCTTATATCCCTAGTGTTACAACTACCCTGTTTGTTGTTCCCATGTATACCTCCCAAAATGTGGCACATGGGATATGCATGAACAGTTCTAATCATTGATTGCAGATACATGTAAAAATATATACATAATAAAGGACTGTAGTGTGCCCAAAAAAGAAGATTTCCTACAAGGTAGATGGCAATAGTAGAAGTCGGAATCATGCTCAAGCGAGAATGTTTTTCTCAATATCTATGAGAATAATATATAATATAGTTACTCTGGTTAGTTGCTTTTTATTTTATGTTGGGGTACGAGGAACCTCTCCTCTTCCTCACCTTTGATTGTAATTCCATTGTTTATTTATCAATAAAATTGGTGGTACAATCCACACCTTTCTTTCAGGAAAAAAAAAAAAAAGGATTTTAGCAGAATGGATGATTATGGTCAAATACTCACTTCTGAACAGGTGATTTTCAAGACTTCCCCGTGACATGAATTCATAGACGAGCAATCTTTGGTCATCTTCAATGCAGTAGCCAATAAGCTTAACAAGATTGGGGTGGTGCAGCTGACCTAGAAAGTCAACTTCTGCCTACAAACAGAGCCAAACATTAAAGGTGCACAATTTCTACATTACCATTACAGTGAGTCGTAGAACTTACCACCCATTCCCTGTGGCCTTGCAGACCATCTGGCTTCAAACTTTTGACTGCAACTGTGACACCTGTGCCCGGTTTTGCGGGTGCTGTGCTGTTCTCCTCTATCCATCCTTTGAAAACATACCCAAAGCCTCCTTCCCCAAGGATGCTATCTGGTCTAAAGTTCCCTGTAGCAGATTTCAATTCTTGAAAAGTGAACTGAAGTAATTGGCATGAAGCATTTCTTTCAGATGAAAGATTCTCAGCAGATTCTGTGGAGAAGTTGGCTTCATTCGCTAGCTCACGGTTGCTTGCATTTAAATATCTTGTTTCAGTTGCTGAAAAGAATGAAACGAGGAATTAAGCCTCATAATTGGATTAGTGCACATCAAATTTATAACATAAACCACTTAATTCATCAGGACAACAAATATAGTGGAAACTTAAGCAAGATTTACCATCATCTTTGTCAAGTCGAACTACAACAAAATCATTTTCTAGGATTTGGAAGTCCAAACACAGAGATTTAGCAAGTTTTTTAGCTGGATGTCAGCATAAGATCCAGCCAGTCAAATATAACGTTGTAGAACTAAAACAATTTGCATGTAGGGGAGGTGCTGCCCTATAAACAAGGTGCTACAATTGTAGACTTGGATATTTGACAGGTACATAGCACGGCCTGATAAGGCATGCAAAGTGCAAAATGTCAACATCCATCTGATACCATCCCGTATGTGAATTTCACTATGTACCTCCCATTTCTCTCCCACCTCCATCGCCATGAATTACACCAATGATGAAGTGGAGTATGATCTTGTAGTCAGCAAGCCTTTTTGTTGTCCCATCTCTCCCTCATTGAGGTTTCGTCTAAATGTTGAAGCTCGTCCTCCTCTATCCCTGGCATCTTACACCGCGACAATCAAGGCACCTGGAAGACTAGAGATGTTATATATGTCTAGGAATTGGTCTTCCAAAGCCATGTTTTCCTACCACTTGTCCTGCCAGAACCAAATTTTCAGACAATCAACCAATCACAGAGATATGCCAGATGCAATGGTACACCAGGTGGTAAAAATACCCTTCCACAAGCTAAATAGGCTGGACGTAGTGAAAGGTGGCTCAAAGAGAAGTTGATTCCAGCTTATCACACAGAATCTTCAAGAAATTTCATCTACTTCTGCTCATTTTGATAAATGTAACAATGATAGGATAATAAATCTTATTCCAAGCACTAAATAGTGAAGGCAACTTTATGTTTCTAATATTTTTAGAGCACATGCTTTCATCTCTCAACAGTTCTCATGACCTCGATTGATTCTAACAAGTAATTCATTACATCTCTGGTGATTTTATTTTTCTGGAACACATGCTTTTTTCTATGAAAAGTTTAGCTCTAAAGGTCATATGCTCAACTATAGGTCTCTCATAAAAAGTGTAAGGAACTGTGAGACTTGAGGGAAAGGACAGTTGATACAAAAATGGTCTCAAGGCATGACCAAAGTAAGCCTCACAAAGACTACTTGCCTGCTTTTGTTCCACATTTGTTGCTTGGACACACACTGACCCTAACCATTCCAAATCAGTAGGGGAAGGCTAGGATCAGCTGAAATCAAACAAATTGGCCAAATATCAGCCAAAATTAGATCTGTATGTCTAATCAAGACAATTTTATTTTGTTAATAAAAGAAAGATTTAATTGCATACCGGCTGAACCGAGATTTGGTCTGAATTAATATAGGCTAATCTGATTTTTACACTCCCTTTTTAAAACAGCTAATTTTCTTTCCCTTATTTTCAATCATTGACGTCCTAATGTCTGATGCAGGCACTGCTTGGGAACTGTGAAGATCAATTAGCAAAGGTGCTTCTAGAGAGACAGACAAGTAGGAGTATGTCTAGTCTCAAAAGTTAATGCAGTTTAGAACAAGGTAGGCCAACTCGTGGGTCGGACTCGGATCGGTCCGGTCCTGACCGAGTGGATAGGCCGATCCGACCCGATCCCGAACCGGTCCGGACCGAGCCGGACCGGTCTGGCCGATCCAATTTTAAAAAAGGGGAAAAAATAGAAGAAAATAGGGAAAAAATAGAAAAATAAGTCCAAAAAATCAGAAAAAAAATTTATAGGGACTTGGAGGGGCTTAGAAGCCCCTTCTAACCGTCCCAACGGCTACCCCAACGGCTAGTTCTGAACTAGCCGTTGGGGGCCCGGGTCGGCCGGACCGGTCCGACCCGGGCTGGGGTCGGCCGACCCGGCCGACCCAACCCGATCCCAGCGATCCTGGGCTGGGGTCGCTGGGTCGGGGCTCGGGGTCGGTTCGGACCGCTCGGTTTCCGAGCGGACCGGGTGATCCGATCCGACCCGACCCGGACCAACCCGGCCTACCATGGTTTAGAATGCAAATTAGTCACTACTTTTCTTAATTTGACAGTGGGCATAGGCATTTTTAATTGATAATCAAAAGAATAGTACATGACAGTTGGGATGATGAATGTCATCATTAGCCTAGAATTCCTCTTCCATCAGGACACTAGAACTGAGCCCAAAAACAGATGAAATAAATGAAGCAACAATTGAAATTTCTGCACCAAATTAGGAGTTTGTTGAGCTCCATAGACCAGCAGAGGTCAACCCATATTAAAGGAGATAAGGAACCCTTCAGAATTGGAGAACATTCTGCCATTCCTCTCTCTTCATATGGCCCAGAGAACAGCAGGTAGAACTGTAGAAGCATGATCCACCACTTCTCCTCTCCTCTTATAGGACATGCTCCCCCCCCCCCCACACACACACACAATATCATTACTCGAGGAAGGTTTCATCTTAAGGAATTTTACCAGCATCAAGGATGTGACATTTCACTATTCCACATATTACAAAAGAGGTAGTCAGTTGATTCCTTTATTAAGCCACAAAAGAGGCAATGATTTAGTGCACCAGCCGACACAATTGATACTGTCAAAAGCATGAACTCTTCACTTTCCAGGTGAAGATTCTAGTCTTAGATGGGATAAGCTTAGACCACATGGTCAGCTGACTTAGCTTAACCTTGCAAACATATGATTATGCACCTCAGTGCTGCTGGGACCAGAAGATGGTTGCCTATGCAATTCAATCCAATGAGCAGATTGCAAAAATTGTAGAACCCATTCAAGGGTGTTGTAAACATCACAGATCTCGTTCAAGGGTGATTTTCTTGGAAATGTCAGAAGGATCCAAAATTGTAAAAGTAATTTAAAAAACACATGCAACACCAGTTCTACCTTAACATGAACTGTAAACTGGGAGTTGAATTCCACCTCGAAGAGATAACAAACAAAAACAACGCAATCAGCAAGACATCTACATAGGTTAGTTTTGTTTTTAGCCTCGCCTGCTTCTTTCTTCCAGATAAATGCACAAAAATTTTCTCCAAGCTCAATAACAAGGAGCTTACTTTACTGGTTCTACACCCAAGAACAAGGCGCATTCACTGATCCACATCCCTGGGTGCCGTCTGTTGAGCAAAGGGTCACTCACAGATCCCTGATCATCTGTCATCGTCGAGTGTCAAAATCATGAACAGCCAAATCCAGCTAACAGATAAGAATGACCAGATAACACCACAATCCCAAACACCATCCAAAACACAACTTGAGAACAACATTTATATAAGACCCAAAACTCTGTCTGCAAAAGCCTGCCGTACACATTAAAACCCATTTATTTAGCCAAATAATCGATCTTCTTCCTTCTTACCATGCATTTGACATCAAAATTGGAGCAACAGAGCAAAAAGAAAATCCGCAGATGTCAAAGAGAAAGACAACCAATAGGAGACCAAAAACAGAAACAGATCAACAGAAAGAGGTAAAAAGGAGAGACCTGCATCGTAAACCAGGCTGGTCCTGGGGAGGGCGTTGGGCGACTCCCTCTTGGCGGGGGCGGTCTTGCAGGAGCCCCCCCTGACGCCGCGGACGATCGCCACCCAGCAGCCGCACCTCCGGTCCTCTGCGGCGGCGGCCGCTGCCTTCGGCTTCTCCCTTGCTCCTCCTCCGCCGGCGGCACCCTCCCTCATCTCGGGCCCTCCCCACCTTCTCTCTTCCCCCTACACGAGCTGCAGACTACCGAGGGGAGGAAGAAGAAGGGGGCGATCCCAGCTCTCCCATGGCGCGAATGGGCGTGAGAGGGAGTGGTGGTGGTGCGGGGACTCGGCCCACAAAGCAAAAAGAGGAGGGGGTGGTGATGGTGCTGATGGGTCTGAGTGGGAAGAGAGAGAGAGAGGGTAGAGAGAGAAAGTAGAGAGAGAAGAGGTGGGTTGGAATGGAAGAAGAAATGGGAATAAGAGGGGCGTCGTCGTCGTCACCATCATCATCATCTTCGCAATTCGCAAGTAGTGTTATGACCAAAAAGCGACTTTGCTTTCCCTTCTCCCCCACCTCTCTTTCTCTCTCTACATTTCTCCTACTTTTTTTTTCCTCTTCACCTCAGTTTTCTTTGTGGGGTTCCTTTTTATATTAACACCCAGGCCAGCTGCCTTCTTCCCCCCTCTATTCTTCCTATTGATGCTGTTTGTTAAAATCTCTGCCTTGGTACACCATTCTCTCTCTCTACACTTTTCCTTCCCATTTGCTGGCTGGTCTTACACTCACCAGTTGCCTCCTTTCTCTTTCCCCTGGTAACCAATGGGTGGGGGACTCTCTAGTACTGATTCCTCTCTCTCTTCCTTTTCCTTCCACTCTGCTGGTTGGCTGGTTCTGCTGCTACTGCTGTTCTGGGTGGGAAACATTTTTTTTTCCCTCATTTCCAGTCTTGAGGAGGTGAGAGAGCATCTCTGGCCACTGATACTCCTACCTTTTTGCTTGTTTTAGCAGTTTTAGTGTTGCTATAAGACCTTGATTTGCCCTTTAGATTCTTCCTCTGGAGCACTACCCTCTCAGGGGTTCCAGCTTCCCCTGCTTTCTTTGGGCTCCTATTTTATGCATCTCAGGTACTTTTAGGCCTTTGTCACTGCAGTTCTAAGGAGCCCATTTGCTGATTGGCATTTCTTATTAGCCCTAATTATTACTTTGTACCCATAACACACCTGCTCTGTGGTAGTAAAGCCAATTACAGGGAGATTTTAATAAGCCTCACACAGCCCCTTATCTGTTTAGCTCTCCCAGTACCCTATCATTTCTTCCTTCTCTCTTTGTTTGTTGTACCTTAGGGAGGAGTTTATAACCCCACCAATGGTTAGTTGAAGGGAGATGGGCTTGTGGCCCCTCACAGATTTGGATTCGACAAATAGAAAGCCATTACCATGGTCACTTTGGATGACATCCAAATTCATTCTCAAAATACTTGTGATCTTTATATAAGAGTAATACTTATTGCACTACGCACAGTGCAGTGTTAGATCGTGTTACTATGCAATTCAACGGCTGGAATCACATAGCAGCACTACGCTTTTTTTTAGAAAAATTTTCCATCTGTTCGATTTGCCGAGCTGAGGGGGTCCCCCAGTTCGACAAAATTTTCCTCGGAAAAGAAAAAAATACTCGTCACTATGCCACTGTCCGATCAAAATAATAAGATGGCAACATAGAGAATGTTGGAATCCACTTTATTTTTATTTTTTTAGAAGGTAGTCTAGTGGTCTAGACAACATATACTTGATCAGAAGATCAACGTTCGAGGCCGCTAAGAACGAAAGCTCTTCCGAACGAGAGGATAAAATTCGAACAATTTTTTCCGCCCGGATGGGCGAAGTATCCGTGCATCGCACGAGAATTCCGCGCTGAATCCGCGTGAAAGTGGGATTCGAATGCGTGCACTCCTCCAGCGGAGAGCGCAAAGTATCCGCCCGCTCACCACTAAGCCACGAGCGTGGGACATGCCGGAATCCACTTTAGTAGTGCAACAAGTATTACTCTCTTTATAATATCTGTCAGTTTGGCTCAGCCACGTGAGTTGTAGTCCATGAAGTAGCCATGGGCGTTGAGTAGAAGGATATGTTCCCCTCGCTAGATATTGTGAAGATATTTCCATGAGTTGGAAGAGTGAATCCCTTGTGATCACCAGCTGTGAGTCACCCCACTAAGTTCCCAAAGGACCAATGCATGCGTCTCTCAATCTATTGAGGGTCCCTTTGGAGCAACTTCTTTGGTTGAGCTTGCTATATAGGCTGGTCGTATCTTAAATTTTTCCAACATTAGAAAAAGATTCTAAACATCTCAGCTAGATATGTAACTAATGTAAGTGGGTCACAGAGAGAGAGAGAGAGAGAGAGAGAGAGAGAGAGAGAGAGAGAGAGAGAGAGAGAGAGAGAGAGAGAGAGAGAGAGAGAAGTCCTGGTTGGACCACCATGGCACATATCAAGAGTTGAGAATTCCAGTCGACATGTGAGGTATTTGATGAATCGAAGTCCTAGTCCACCACTGCCCTTTTGGTGTCTTCAAATGTCGTTGTAGGGCGTTGGTGGCCATCCCCATAGTTTTCCTTTTTAAATCAAATCCGAGTCTTTGACACGAAATTGGTGAGATAAGATTTCGACAATGTGACACGCATCCGTAATTTTTTTTTTTTTTTTTTTTTGGTCAGTAGCTCAATGAATTAGGACAAAGTGTCCAACTCTAAGGAGTTGGAATTGAGCCGGTCCGAGGCCAAGGAATCCTCCAAAAGGAGATTTTTCCGCGTCCGATGTGATTTTTCCGTTGAAACACGCTGACAGTCTACGAAACCCGTGAGATTTCCGCCGAAAGGACGAACTTTCCGTGCAAAATGCACGACTAAACCGCGGGGCGAACCCGCGAGCACTCCCTGTGAGAGCAGAAACGTCCTTCTCTTGCCACTGCGCTATGGGAGTACGGACATATTCGCAATTTCTTATGTGAAGAATATATAACCGAAGTGATCAAGATTGAAGAACACATATAATGGTCAAAGCCGTAGGCAAATGCTGACCAAGCAACATAATTTGAACCAAGGCCAAGGCACGACCCCACAACCCCATACCACCCTCATCACATGGTGTGATAATTTTTAAAGCCCAAGCCTTTCAAATTGCTTGGGGCACAAGCGTCATCATCATTAAAAAGTAGATGTTCGTAAGCAGTTGTAACTAATGATTCAATGTGCCCGGATAGTGCAAGAAAATTGATTACCATAAAAAATATATGATAGAGTTTGGCAAGAATCTGCCTAAAAGATTCTTATTAGTGTTATAAACTTTATTCTCTTCCCATTTTGATAGCAGAATAAGAGAAAAATTAGACTCTTTATTCTGCAAATAAAGCTAATCCCCTACTGGCACACTAAGCACCGTTCGATCATACTCAAAGGGCATGATCAGCTGAATGCCACAGGAGCCTCATCATCCTTGATGCGATCGGGTCTTCTGATTGCACCAAGGATCACGGCTCTTGTATGATCAGACGGTGCCCGTTCGCTTTCGAGTTTTTTTAACTCGCAGTCAGAAATACTTGCTCAAAATTCACTTCTTACACGCAACATTATTATCTTGTTGATATGGAGTGTTCAAACAAACTTAATTGACTAGTCATCATCTCTTTTTTCCAAATTCATGAGTGTGCAGTTGTAGGACATCTGCACAGCTGAAGGGAGATAGTCGTGTGGTACTAATAAGTATTAACCACTGGGATGCCACCTTTAGGATCTGTTCGTTTGCATGTAAAATGGGCTATAGGAAAAAAAAATTCTAAAAAGTATATAATAGTCACTTGTTTGATAATCCGTAAAACTCAAGTCAACGGAAAACTTAAGTCGTTGAGTCCTCTTTTTCTTGATTTTGACATCTATAAGATATGATGGAATGTCATTTTTCAAAGAACTGAAATATTTTCGTGATCACCAAATGATAAATTATATTTAATGTGTAATCAAATGAACCCTTAGTGGCCCCTAATTCCTGTCTGTTGTGCACCTATGATGGAGTATAGGCACAAATTTCAAAGAGTATGAGTATATATGGTTAAAAAAAAATCAATGCAAAATCTAGGGACATGGGATTCATTTCTATCCTTAAATCAAACAGTGTTGACGGCAAGGGCACACGTGCAACTTTTTATGTAATATACGGATATTAAGAATGATAAATTAATTGTATGGGTACAAGTATAAATCCGACAGATTTATAGAAATTTTTGTAAATAAAATCTCATTTATAGATTTGATTCAAATAAAGATTAAATCTAGAAGCTTGAGAAAGGGTCATGGACTCATCATACTTAAACTTAGAATACTTTGCATATATGCCCCCATTAGAATTAAAAATCCTAGGTCCACCATTGTGAGAAATGGAATTGTACGTCTACACTTTTTATGTGGCAATATTGGAAAATATGTCCCCCTTCAAGACCCTGAAATGAACCATGTATACTTCTAAGTTCTAACCCTTAGTTGAAGCCGACCATAAACGACTATTAATCACAGGCTCTTCTCCCTAAACGACTATTAAACACAGGGGTCTTCTTTTCATAGAAGAGATAGCCATGTAATTTTTACAAGGATAAATCCATGTGATTTCTGTGAGGATAAATGTTCTTCATTTGGCCAGTTTAGTAGCATCTAAATAATCAAATTATGTTTTTTTTTAGATGACGAGAGAAATCCGGTTGTCCGGTAAACCCCGGAAAAGCTAATACCGTGTGGAGGATTAAGGCACAGCTTCCATGTTCAACCTATGGGGGTAACGAGGATCAAACCTACGAGCTGTTGAAATGACTATCAACCGAAGCTCAGAGTTTACCACTCCACTACACCCCGCCCCCCTAAATAATCAAATTATGTTCCTACCAAGGGATTTGTTAGAAGCAAATATTCCTGACAGAGAATAAAAGCACTCAATCTAAGAGCCATATCTTCACTGTTTTCTACAGAAGGGGGCATCTGGCAATAACACTTTTTTCAATGTCAAATCTTCAACTTCAACTCTTGGTATGCATATCAAACAAGAGTAATACTTGCTGCAATGTTCCTGCATGCTACACGCAGGGGCATGACAGTGGGTAAATGAAAAAATATATATATTTATTCTTTTTAGGTCGGCTCCGAAGTATCTTAACCATCCATACAGTACAATGTCCGATCGGACGACCCAAAAAAATTAAAAAATCAAAGAATATTGTTCATTACAGCAAGTATTACTCATAAAACAAAGATCATGTGTACATGTCCATGCATCCTCCATTCCCTTTTTATGATGATTTTACTGCCCAATTTTGTTAGTTAAAGAAGCACTATCGAAACTCTTAACAAAAGTAGAGCTCCACACCATTTGAAGGTCAAATCTCTTTTGAAGAAACCACAGGAAAACAGCAAAACCAAGGGGTCCTCTACAAACCCAACTTTCCATAGATTGTGACATGGAGCCCCTCCCAGTCTCTCTCCCCAACACCACTCTTCCTCCCCTGGAATTTTTTAATTCCACCAAGACCATGGCTTCCATGCCTTATCCGATCCCTCGGCCTCCAATTGGATGATTTGGGGTGGAAATGACAGGAATCCACAGCTTTGCTTTGGTGAAGCCCACCTTGCTACAAATCACGCATAAGCCACTCTTATTTTCCACACCAGTGATGTTGATGCACCGCATTGCAGACCTGAATTGGATGCCACTGGATGTGGGCACAATATTTTAGAAAAAAATACTTATATAATCCTAATTTTTTTACAAAAAAACCCTATATTTTTACGTTTATGAAAACTCTCTAAATGTTCTTAAAATCTATCATGCCCCTGCCGTCAACAGTCACGAACAGACGTTAACTTGAGTTGTGTTACACATACAAATTGACCAACTTGTCCTTGGGTGAGTACCGGGCCACTCTCCTCTTCTTCTTACTTAGGGTTGTAAATTAAGTAAGTTGGGCTGAGTTATGTGATAATTTGTGTGTAACTTAAATTCAAAATAGTCTAACTTAATTTTAACTCAACTTAAATTCAATCTAAATTTTACACAACTTCAGTTCAAATTCAGTCTCAATTCAATAATGAGTGGGTTGAATTGGATTAGGTTAGTCTTATTTATAAATGATTTATTAAAAGTGTGTTACTTTTTATATGAATTATTATAAAAGTCAATAAATTAAACTGGACCAATCCGCTTTCAGCCCGACCCAACTCAGATTTAACCAATCTCAACCCAAATTTAACCTAACCTAATTTATATAATTTTAGTCAACCTAATTTCTTTTAATATGACTTAGATTAAATTAAACCCGTGCGATTGACACCTCTATTTTCTTTAATATGAACTGAGTTGAGCTAGGCCACATGCTGACTGGCCCCGTTGACACCCCTGTTCCTATCTCTCTCCCCATTGACTCCCCCGGCAGCCACACCAACAGTGCTCACCGGCGGCCACTAGTGCTCTCTCTCTCTCTCTCTGCTTACCGGCGGCCACTCCCCTGGCAGCCACACCAACAGTGCTCACCGGCGGCCACTCCCCTGGCAGCCACATCAACAGTGCTCACCGGCGGCCAGTGCCCTGGCAGCCACACCAACAGTGCTCACCGGCGGCCACTAGTGCTCTCTCTCTCTCTCCCCATCGACTCCCCTGACAGCCACACCAACATTGCTCACCGGCGGCCACTAGTGCTCTCTCTCTCTCTCTCTCTCTCTCTCTCTCTCTGTGCGCGCGCGCGCGCGCGTGTGCGTGTGCATGCATGTTTGGCCACCACCCCGATGTCACCTCTGTTAGAGAAACCAGAACCATGGTGACCTTGCATACTCCAGATCTTGAGTAAATCTCCCTCATCAACCTTCACACCAAACCTACCTCCTTCTTCCCCAGCATCCCAGTCGTGGACCTGCCGGCGCCTGACGTCATAGTCGCCATCGTGAAGGCCTGCGAGGAGTTCGGCTTCTTCAAGGTCGTCAACCATGGCGTCCAGCCGATGCCATGGCCCGGCTGGACGTAGAGGCCGTCCAGTTCTGGTAAGGTGGCGTATATAGCTAGCGAATTCGTACGACGAGGAGAAGAATACGCTCAAGTCGACACCCGCTTACAACGTCGCGGCGGATGAGTGGGTCCACCGGCCGGACATCTCGCCAAAACAGGGGGTGCCGTGTGAGGCAGCGTCTTCTGCCGACGCATGTTGGGGGTGTTTCCTGTTCGGTTCAAACTGGAAAATTAAACTGAACAGGTTAATTGGATTTGGTTTGATTTAATTTAAACTTTTAAAATTTTTGATTTGATTTAAAGTAAAAAAGAATTAAGAAATTTGATTTGATTTGATTTTTCTTGTTCGTAAATCAAATCAATTTGAATCAATCGAATTATGTTTAAAAGACATAATATAAGTATTAAATTCTTAAATTAGGTGTAAGTTTATGTAAATTATAATATATAAAAGTTTAAATTATTTTCATATAATACCTTTTAGATCTCCATTTTTTATAAAAAATGTGTTGAGTCCTTAATAAAATAAGATATTTAACTATAATAGTTCATTTCGAGATTTAAATTTTCAAATAATATTTTTTAATATTTATTTTTAAAAAATAATGTTGAAGTGAATTATTTAACCATAATGACCCATTATAAGGCCCAAACCGTGAACCAAACCGAATTATATTTCGGTTTGGTTTCAAACTATTACGGTTTAATTTGATTCGATTTAGCTCTCTATCTCGACTTGGTTTGAGTTTTAAAATTTTGTCTTCAAATCAAACCATGAACACCTCTAGCTAGTTCTGTGTGATAGGCGAAATACTTCACAGACACACAGGGATGGTTCGTGGGGAGCTCAGAGAGATTCGTGTAATTTTCTTAAACCCATTTGCTCCGTTATGGAATATTCCGGTGAATATTCTTTGCGTTTGAACGTCCAGTAACCATAGGTGTAGGAAGGCCAATACTTAAAGGATTTTGAGGGTATTTGGGTAATTTTCATAAAGGTAAGAGTATAGGAATTATTTGTAAAGATTTTAAGAATATATAGATATTTTTTCCTAATATTTTAACAGATAGAAGGCATATCAAAGACATAAACAACTGGTGACATTAGAATATCTGGGCAAACCTGCCTTAAACTTGAATTTTCAACCGAAAGACCTATGAGCCAGTGTTATTTGGACTTTTGTTTCAAACAAGAGGTCACAAATTATAAGATTCTTTTTTTTTTTAAACCGCTGTGGATGTCTTTGTTAGGTGTATAATTCTTGAGATTATTTCTCTGATCCCGAACTTGGAAATGTTGTATGTTCAGGCAGCTTAGAGTTATGGCTTCTGTAAAATTTCTCTACTAAAGAGAAAATATTGAAAAAATAAATTATTTATTTTTATTACAAAAGACATATAAATACTTGGCCACCAGGGCAGGGCACTGTCCTACTTGAAAGAAAAGATTTCATTTTTCGACACCTAACATAATACATTTTTACTAAACCACGTAAATTGAATCTATACTATATATATAAAATAGAGTTCTTTGATGTCATATGTCAACACTAAAATTCTCTATTTCTCTCATAAATTATCTCTCTCTCTCTCTTCCCTATTAATATCTATGTCTCCTATTAATTCTCTCTCTCTCCTCCTCTTTCTCATTAATTCTCTCTCACTATCTCTCTCTCTCACATTAATTATCTCTCTCTCATTAATTCTCTCCCTCTCCCCTCTCTCTCATTGCCTAAGTATTATTATTATTATTATTATCCTCTTTCACATTTTTCTCTCTCCCTATTAATATTTCTATCTCCTATTTTTTTGTCTCATATTATTATTGTTGTTGTTGGTGTTGCAATCTTTTGAGATAATAATAACTAATTTTAAATTATCATTATTATTATTTTAATATTTTTATAGGATAATAATAACTAATTTTGATATTATTATTAATAAAAAATTAATATCAAAATGATAGTCTTATTGGATAATAATAACTAATTTTGATATTATTATTATCATCATCATCATCTCTCTTTCTCCTCTTTCATATTTTTTTCTCTCTCTTTATTAATATTTTTATCTCCAATTTGTCTATCCTCTAGTATTACTTTTGTTGTTGTTGTTCTTGTTCTTGCAATTTCTTGAGATAATAATAATTAATTTTGATATCATCACCGTCATTATTATTATTATTATTATTTAGGTAGTCTCATGAGATAATAATAATGAATTTTGATATTATTATTATTTTTAAAATTATTACTATTATTATTATTAATGAGATCAGTCTCTCTCTCACTTTTCTCACTCATATTGTTGTTGTTGTTGTTGTTATTAATATTGGGACAATCTTTTGAGATAATAATAATAAATTTTGATATTTATTATCATTATTGGGGTAGTCTTATAGACTAATAATAACTAATTTCATTATTAACAAGACCAGTCTTTCTCTCATTTTTCTCCTAATTTATATTTCAACACAATATTTATTGGGATAATCTCATGCGATAATAATAATAACCTTCAGTTCATTTTTTAATTTTTTTCTCTCTCAATCTATATTTTAATCGAATACAATGGTTCTAAACTTTTAATGTTTACCAAACAACTAATCTAATATTCATAGGAAAAAAAATGTTAGTATTTTGAATATATATTCTTCTATAATTATTTTATTCATTCTTTCTAAAAATGTAAAAGACTAACTTCACTTATATTAATTCTAGTTTTTTTATTCAAATATGTTAACTGATCCTGTATCACACACGGGATTTCATTTTTGTTTCAAAACTAAGGTACATTTATCTCATAATTTAGCTTTTACAAATGTTTAAGGCATTAATATGTGGTAATGTAACCATATGCTCTCATGTGGTGGTTTCATGCGCACACGATGCCACCTGGCTGTACGCATGAGAGAGCCCTCATTCCTTTCTAGCTAACCTTCTCCTTTTCCTCCTCCCTTTTTTTACTTCACCTTGAAGAATCTAAGATGGATGCAACAATAGCCTCATTAGCCCCACATTACACAACAATTGCCATCTTCTCCATCACTTCACTTATCCCTCGTCCCACCAGATGACAACTTTTCGTCCTTATCCATATAAATGTTGAGCATTTAATTCATGAGTAAAACTTGCTGCAGTGGCAGTCAGACTTACACCCGCTATCAGTGTTTTCAATTTAAAATTTATTTTTTGAATTTTTTTGGACGCCTATTATGTCCTATATGTGCGTACAATCTGATATCTGATTTGACGACTCAAAAAAGATGCAAATTAAAAATCGAATCCCAACAAACAATTAAAAACACATGAAAAATAAAAAAATGAGCTTCAATTATGTCCAACTTCTATTTCAAAAGGAAAACAAGTAAGGGTGTGTTTTTTTTTCAAGAGAGATTTGTGAAGGAAGGGACTCCTTCCTAAAATTAGGAGAGCTCTTGCCAAACAGGTGGAACTTTTCTTTTTATCCCAAATTTTTTTGAGAGAGAAAACAGTAAAAGAACTGTTTCCAAACACCCAATAAATGATAGTGAAGGAAGATGCTTCTACCTTATTAATATATAATTATCGTTGCCAACAACGAACAAGATACTAAACATTGCATGTAACAACAATCCTTTAAAAATCCTTAGAATAAGTATGGCAATTGTAAATATGATTATATTATTTTTCATCCTAGGCCCCTATCAATTGATGATATCTTATTTATGGCTTTTGTTCCCTCGTATTACTTTTCTTGCCTCCATTTCGAATTCAACTATGCACTTATTTAATGAAAAGGTTAGTTTTTGATAACTAGAAATTGTCTTCCCCCCCCCCCCTCCCCCCAACACACACACCCCATCTAGGTGCATCCCCTCTCTTTTCCTCTTCCCTCTCCCTTGCCCCTTGCCAACACACTCACTCCTCACCCTCCACCCCCTTCCCCCTGCAAAAGAAAAATCTCATCGCCCTACTTTGTAACCCTAATCCCCCCACCCCATCACTACTCCTTCCTGTTCGCTTCCTTGACCTCCTTATCTTTGTACCCATGCAATCACTGTAGCTCCCTTCTACCCCTTGTTTTGTAGGACCTCTTGGTCCGTTTTAGGTTTTTGGGTACTTCGGCTCCTTTAGGTTGCTGTCTCCAACAGTTGTTTGTTTGAGCTCCTCCGAATCGTGTTTCCTTTGCTTGTATGTATCTCCCTCCTTCCTTTTACCTCTCCTAACTTCAGAGGTTTGTCTACCCTTCTCTTGCCTACTCCTATGATATTTTAACCTTCACACCCCTTCCACCCAGGTTTCACACCACGGATCCTCTATGGTGGTTCCTAGTGGCCCATCGGGGCTTTCAACCAACTGTCGGTTGGATGTTTTAGGTGTGGACATGTTTGATGCTCATCTTCTGCGAGTGTACCTCAAGAGCAGTTGTGTTGATCTCATCTCTTAGAATATCGGTGCTCATCCTCCAATCTTCGTGCCAGAGGTTGTCTTCCTGAGCATTTGCATATCAAAGTTGTTGCTTCGATCCATGCAGCTCAGTCCTTCTGTGCTAGTTTGGGCCAGATTCATTAGATGACACAAGCTGAGCCAATGATAGTTTTCAATAAAAATTTTAAAATTTTTGAGTCATCCAATTAAAGAATAACTTATATACTAACGCAAGGTATTCATCCCAACCTTAAAAAATTAAAAGAAAAATACACACTTGCTGCAAGCATAACTCACGCTCCAACTCCCGGTCAAGGAAGGTGGCTAGCGCTCGATGCAGCCATCCCATGGCGAGGCGCGCCTTAACAGGAGACGGCGGCCAAGTTCCATGGCATCTCCACCTCCACCAGTTTCAATGCGGCGAACGAAGCGCAAGCGGCCAAGATTTGAAGGGTATTTTGGTTCGATGGAGACAACACCGGCGAAGGTCCGCCAAGTATCGAAATGCACAGTGCAGGCAGAAGCAATAGAACTGCAGGATGACCTTGTCGGCCCTCTCTGCACAAAGACAGGGAAGATGACAAGGGAGGAGAACGAGGGTGGCGACAAGATCGAGTAGGAACTATCAGGGGGACTGAAATTAATTTCTCTATAATTATACCCGCAACCGAACCAGTTTGAACATAGATCGAATACAATTACCATGCACCAGTGTTTTATGTAATATTGGGTAAACTATTGAACTGGTATCCCTTTCTAACATCCGTTATGTCAGTCCGGGGTACACGAGTAAATCTCGCATCACTTCCCGTTAACATCTGGCAAACAAAGTTTACTTCCGCAAGTCGGCGTTGTAATGCATCTGCTTCAACTCAGGTGGAAGGAGGCCACACTAGTTGGACTACCTGCATATAACATTACGCCAGAATGCCCCCACTACGCCATTGGGCATTTAAGTAAGGAGCCCAATATCTCTCAGAAGACATCCGGGTGAAATCGTCCTGGGATGGAGCTGCTTTGCTGAGCCTGCTTCAGATGCATCGACAGTGCATAGTTGTTGACCTGTACCAGCAAAGAGAATCAGCAAATTATATGAGACATAACTAGTACTGCCACTAACTCAAGAATGTAATCTTACTTCAAGTGTTCTTAGCTGCTCCTGATACTGAGCCAGCAGCTGCTTCAGATGCTGCAGCTCCTGGTTCTTCTCATCAAACTCTTTCTGACGCTCGTGCTGGATTGCCACTGCTCGCTTCAGAATATTGTTGTCACGGAGCAGGCCGGTAACTTGATCCTTCAACATCATATTTTCCTAATCCACACAGATATTTGTTTCCTCAGGTCTCAAACTCTTGGGAGAAGAAACGAAAAACCATCGCCAAACTAAATACACTACATGGTAAGCATTTTATGGATGCCGAACATGAAAAATGATAAGACCAACTTACAAATTTCAAGGATATAGAGCTTCATATCAGAGCAATCTTGAGAATGATCTTATATTAGAGTCAGAAGGGAATATGGTTGTACCTTAAGGAAGGGTTGTGCTGCTTCGGCACTGGCACGAGCCATGATGGACTTCTCAAAGACCTCTAGCACACTAGAAGCACGAGCTCTAGCATCATCAACATCAGTAGCATTCATCATTTCCCTCACAAATAGCTCCACCCATTCAGAACCATCAGCTGGAATGTTGTTCACAGCTGGACTTCCAGAAGCTGCATCTCCACCAGTATTGTCCACAATAACTGCAAGATTTTACGTACTCACTCAATATATTCATAGTTTTATATCAGTAAATTCTAATAGCCAACTCATGTATTGAGCTAAAGATCCCCCTAGCACATTACATTGAAATAAGACAAATTTGGATCATGATAGAACCTGTTGCACAGTATAATAAGACAAAAAGAAACCAACAAATAATAACTGCACTGTGGTCACATCTCAACACTAGCAACACAAATCCAGTAAGAATCGTGGAGTACTTCTCATATTAAAAAGGCAATTGCAGAAGAGGAAAGAATCACTCATCTCATTAATTTCAGGCATTAAGTTTAAGTCCAAAATTAGAGTGGAGGGTAGAAGCCATCGGAGAAGACCTAAAATGAAGTGGTTAAGATGTAGTTAGAAAAGACTTGACCTTGCTCCGTGTTACCACAAGAATGGCACCGGATAGCTTAAGATGGCGAGATAGAATTGCATGCAGCCGGCCCCAAATAGATGGGATAAGGCTTTGATGATAATGTTGATGAGGCATTAGGTTTATGGTCGCTCCGAAAATAGAAATATCAATGGAAGATGAAACATTCTAAATCCATTTATAAACTTCTAATCAATGTAGAAATACCTGCATCTCTTTCTGGAAAACAATGAACAATCAAACAGAACTGCGGCCTTTTTTTTTTTTTTTTGGGGGTGGGGGGGTGGGGGGTGAATAAGAAAGGGAGGCTAGACAAGGAAAGAGGGATTGACCTACCTAATAAGCACACAGCCACAATTGCTGACAATGAATATCACTACAATCCACCTATAACACAACACCTGGAGACGGACAGGTGCTTTTGTCCCATATGTGTCGCCCTACAGCATGCGCCCATCTCCCAAGGGAAAAAAGGTGCGTGTTTGGGGTGGGGGGTTGACTATGTTACCGCAGCCAGAATGTAGTCCCACGTTAATTGTCGGTAACCACGGTTGGATGCTTATCAGGCAGGTCTGTGCACCTTTCCCTATCAAGGGCCCTTTTCCACAGAAGGATAAAACACCACCTCCACTCTAGGAAGAATACCAAAACAATGGGCCATGCACCAAATAATGCTGCAACAAAAACAAATAAAACTATGGCATGAAAGACCATTTATGGGATTTTTATGTTTCAGTTCTTATAATCTTCCAATATTCCTTATACACCCCTGCAATCTCTATGTTTCCTTAACCACCACCACCCCAAACAATCTTTCAACCATCCTTTAAAAAAAGGAAAAAAACCTCAAGAGGGACATTTTAGGGAGGATTGAGGGGCCTTTTAAATGATTGAAGAGACTAATAAGGAATATAAAGATTGCAAGGGCTTGAAAGGAATCTTGGAATATTATAGGGACTGAAAAGTAAAGAACCCCTTTTTTGGTCCAAAGTTCAACTTCATCAGATACTATTCCAAACAAACATCAAAGATTCTATGTTGTCCTATGCAAAGAAACTTCAAAAAGAATAAAAAGGATTGTGGATGTCTCTCTCCTGCATAATTGGATGTTGAAGTTCCAATCTTCCATAAAATCCACACAAACCACCTAACTGCTTGAGGTGAACTCTCTACATAAACTTGAAAAACTAAAACCAACTTCACCACATCTGCAATTAGCCAATTAAGCGAGGCTTGATCAATAGGAGCAGAAAAGATCATAAACCATTTTTGTCTACACTTCCTTTTTAGGAAAGCTTATGGTACCGCTCTACAAAATAAAAAATGAAGAAACACAAGTGGTATGAGGCCTTGGGGGGTAGAAAAAAACATCTTATAAATTGAGCCATATATAAGTACATTTGTAGTCATATTATTCTTTATATAGAAATAATTCTAATTTGTAAACTACCTTTTACACATTTTAAACAGATCAATTGGCATCCATCGGATGAATGACCAAGCCACTCCGATCTGACCCAGATCAGGAACAAGCAAATCCAACCTGAATGCCCATTCTGAGCTGGTAACCCTTGCAGATGATTTTTAATATAGGTCAAGCTAGAGCTGAAGTATTTGGCACGTCATAAAATTATTAGCATTTATGTTGAGCACAAATAGGTTTGATCAAAGGATGAGAACAACAAAAACCCACCCCTTGACTCAAATTGCTACCCATAACCACCTTCTCCAAGATCACTTTTCTCGATCTCTAATTATTAAAGCAAACCATAGAACATTTGCTGTGATATTCAGATTGTAGATAAAAATCATTTAACACTAGTATGCATGCTTTAAATAGTAACACATACTAGACTATCCAAAATCATCCATTTTGCTAGATTCAATAACTAAGAAACAAGTATTAAGCATCAAATGCTTAATGCCTAGATGATTTATTATAAAAGAGAAACTAAGAGAGTACTGATTAGGGATTGAGGATCTAATCATGCGTTGGAACAGATGACAACAGATTATGGTCATTGGCATTGGATCTCTCCTTCATGTTGTCTGTGCATGCTGATGTGGACCTGGTCAAGACTCAAACACCTCTATCAATGTTGCAACCATATCCAAATGGCATAACAGATTGGCTTTCTGAGTTTAATTAGATGCATTTGAATGTGCAACAAGCAGATGCATATGAATGAGAGAGAGGAAGGAACTCAACACACCTTTGATGTGCTTCCAAATGATTACAAAAAATAAGGGCAAATGATAGTATTCTCGTTAGCGCATACCTGGTTTTGTTAAGAAAGTCATATACCTAGAAACCAGGTGTTGACAATCTGAATCATAGCTCCAGTTTTAAACATATGAGGGATGAACATTACATTTTTTCCATACTTTGGTTTTTCTTTAATTAGAACTTATTTACGGCATCCTAAATATTGTAAATAAGGTTCTAGCATCTGACAAATTCAAATTTAAAATATATCACTCGTAAGAGGTGAGAATCTGTAGATAAGCCTCATAGTGCCTCCACTTCTCACTCAAGCCAAGTGACATGACTATACGAAGAAGATAAGCTGTTATTAAATCATGAAAAGCAGCTAAATAATAGAACTAAGCAAACAAGGTGTACAAATCACAGAAACAAGGCAGGGATATTTAGATAGCAGAAAAACACTTAACTACAGATTTAACATGGGAGATAACCAGTAAATTGTGTCCGTTTACCTTCTGTTGATGGTTGAACACCTACATTGATGCCTTCAACAGGGTTATTCACAACAAAACGTAAACTTCTCTCAGCTGACCCCAAGCAAAGCTCATTCAGACTCCTGATTGCAGAATCTAAATCATTTCCAGAAGCTTCAAGTGCCCTTGCCAGGAGCTGAAAAAAGATTTTACAGCAAACTCTCAGGTAACAAACAAAAACAAATAACGAGAAGTCAATATCATATGGATATGAAATCATAAACACCAGGAAGAAGAAAAATTTGCTGTCCCACAATTACTCCAATAAAAATACACTTCAATACCAGGTTTAGACTTCCCAATTTTTAACATGGTTTTATAATTTGTTGGTCGAGGTGTCAAGATAGTGAGATGGCATAACCCAGATTCATTCTTGCAAAATCAAAACATACATAAATAATTGACCAGAGAGCTGGAACCTATATGAAGACATCCTAGTCTTTCAAGCAAGATAGGCTTGATTTACAATTAATATAATGAAAGACAAACTCAACCTGGGAAAAGTATGCAACTAGATTGAGTTACAATTAATATTATGAAAGACAAACTCAACCTGGGGAAAATATTCAACTAGTAAGATCTCACCATCCTCTTTTCCCAAAAAAGACAACCCGTTTGGGAACAAGTATGAGAAATGAGAGATTTTACGATGTTAGGATTTGGGGTCCGTGGGCCCCACAACAATAATTAAAACCTCTCTCTCTCTCTCTCTCTCTCTCTCTCTCGTGCACGCCTTCCCTATCTCTCTCTAGTGTGTGAATGGGATATTTTACCTTGGATTTCGCAAAAAGGGAATTAAATGCACTTGCCTCCCCCCTCTGGTCTCCCTATAATGATTGGAATCTACTTTTAATCTCTCTTCCCAAATGAGGCCAAAAAAACACGTCCATCGAACAAGTCAGTTACAAAGCAGAGACAGGTTGACAATAAAAATCTTCAACTTGTTGCCAGGAGCTACTCCATGAATTTCACATGCGAGCACTTGCTATTGACACACTTTTCGACAAAAGGCAGATTCAATAAGGACAAAGCAATACTTGTGCAAAAGGCAAAGCTACCAGCTACAGATGTATCATGTATGTTTGTAGGGACAAATGGAAGGCTGCCATAACTTGAACACAACACAATTATTGTTTGCCCCATGGATCTTATATTGGTGAACATAAAGTTATAAAATGAAAACATATGCATTTTTCTTTGGCAATACGATTCTTCCAGAGACTGAAAGGGAACAGTTGGGAACATTTGGGATGGCTCCCAATTGGAAGCGTTTTTTGACTTCCACAGCTCTCAACCCCACTTATTTTGAGGAAAGAACATTTGACCCCCCAAAAAATCATTATGTGGTTCTTTCAGCTTCCAACCAATTTCTCCAAATTGGAGCTCCCTATAATGGGGAAAGCTGATATTATTAGGCAGTGGTTGATTAATGCAACTGTCCAAAGCTAGTTAAATCAACTCCGATCCAACAATTTTCTTATAGAAGGTGGAAGATAAAAGCAGTTTCGAACGAAGAAAATTTCGGCCAAACATACCCTTGACACCGGCACTCCCTTGCAACACTTGCTTACCATGGACTGGGGACAACTCAAATCACATACATTAAGAGTCGGCTCCCAAATAACGTTAGTAAAAGAAAAACAAACCACAGCATCATCATGGTTAAGATAAGAAAACTGAACATCATGTAAGTTCTCGCGTTCCAGAATCCTCATCACAAACCCTAGGCCCCCCCTGGTTTATTTATTCCGCAAGAAAAGCGCACACCGACGACATAAAGAAGCAATAAGAAGAGGAAGACGAAGGGCAGACCTGCTCGTCCATATCAGGGAAGAGAGATCTAAGATGGCCGAGCGGCGAGGCGTTATCGCTGCTGCCGCCGACGCCGGCAGCACCGCACCCCCAAGAAGGCGACGGCAGGGGGACCCCCGGCGCGGACGGCTCCGGGGAGAAGGCCCCGCAACGTGGAGGCGACAGCCGGAGCGGGGAGGCCCCGAAGCGGGCCCTCTTGGAGGCGGATGCCGGCGGGGAGGCTGCGGCGGCGCCGGCGGAGATGGCGGTCTGGTGCAGCTCTTCGAAGAAGCAGGAGGACCTCTTCCCAAGCACTAGGGCAGACATGATGCGGCAGCGGCGGCGAGGGGGAGAAGAAAGAAGAAGCAGAACCCCCTTCCTCCTCCCGATCTCTCCACTCCCTTCCTTCTCACCGGCTACGCGGCGGCGGCCCCACCAACACTAGATGTCTCGGGCCATGAGGCAGCGGCGGGGGAAGGGATCGCTGGCGACCGACCCAGGCGGAAACCTAGGAGGAGGAGGGTTTGGATGCGGAGGAGGTGCGGAGGGGGGGTGGGTTTCCTCTTGCTTTGTGTGGCCGTTTGCTTGGAGCTGGGGAAACGAGGAGGAAGAGATTAGTGGATGGAGGAGGCGGAGGGGGATAAGGTGGGTTGGGTGGGGGGATCCTATTTAAAAGGCCGTACCCGCGGAGCATGGGAGGAGGCGGGCAAGGCGCCGCGTTAGAAGTCCGACGCGGACCACGACAGGCGCAATCGGATCCGTTTGCCGGAATTTGGCCGGTGCCGGATCTGCTTTTCTATATATAAATTGAGTCCGGATCGTCTTATCGAACGGGAGTCGGAGAAGCGGTGGAGCAGATCCGGAGATTCGGAACTGATCTAGGCGCCAGAGAGAGAGAGAAACAGAGGAGGGAGCGACTAGGATTAGTAGCAGTTTGGCCTGATCAGTCTGTTCGATATATTTTATACTAACCGCGCGATTTTTCATAAAAATTCCATGTTTGTATAAAATCCACTTATTTATCCATCGCCTTGAGAATCATTTGTGTGTGACTCTTTAGGTCCAATTACCAGTCCGGTTAATAACCCAATAAGTCCAGTGACTCCTCACTGATTTTATTAATTAATTAATCAATCGAATTGATGTCGCACATCGAATTCGATCGAGCCTCCAATCACGTTGGATGTCAAGCAACATTGTATGAATCCGGAAGGTATCGAAGTTAAGTAACTCACTCTTTGAACTTTTTCGCCGATAGTTACCGCGTGGATATAATTCTTCATTAGTACAATGCTCTCAAGTCAACTCAGAGTATGACGTGCTATCAAACCCTAACCGGTCGACTCACTTGGATTGGATGCCGCTGATGAATATCGGAAAACTCATTTCCCAATATTATCGTCCGCCCTAGTCAGGAACTTCCGCGCATCCTTCCTAAAGTATTCTCTTTCTAAATACCGAGAGCGAATGATTCCTTATTGACACACAATTCCCTTCGACGGTATTCCGCTGTACCCAATCCTTGGCGTTTTAGAATCCCGTGGCTAGAGATTCGTAGACCAAGGTCAAAGCACAGAAGTCCACCGACAAGGTGTCCTTAGTGTCTCAGGTCCGAGGACCATCCACACAACTGCGACAATAGAATCAAGTTGGTTGACAGTGAGGTACAATACCATCCAGCGATTCAGTCGGATCAGTTCAGTGAACTCATTCTCCAATAAACACCTACAAATTCACCTTAGTGTCTCCACACAAGTGACTTATGAGATCAGTCACCCTCATCATATGAGCAGGAGTAATCTATACTAGTTTAACCGGATATCCGATGTCCTTCTCGGATATCCTCCGACTATGAACGATTAAGAATATGTGTGTTTAAGTGATCAGTCTCATTAGTATGATCTCATCATAATTTGATCACTATAGCACAAATTCACGGACTTCATTATGAGAGGATAATTAATACGATTTACACACAATGAATATTATGTCATTATATTAATAAATATGAATGAGATTATAAAGCCATATTGACTTATAGGCCACCTAAGACTAACATTTTTAACATTAAAAGGAATTGTGATGAAGAGGTATTTTTACTTAAAATAAAAACTTACTAACATTCATGCAAAAGTTCAAAGATGATATATTGAAGATATAAAATTATAAAGTGATAAAAACAACTAATAACAGTGAGGAGATTCTTATAAAAACCTTTAAGCATAAATTGCTACTTAAGAAAACAATTAATTGATCTTCTCTCTTTGAATAGAGTAGAATATGATGCAGTTGATTTTTGTATATGTTTATTAGGATCTTAAGATCTCAAATTGTGGGACAAGCTTATGCAGGGAGGAAGTTGGATAGAGAAGGCTTATTAGATCACAGTTTGAACAAGATTATTCTTATAAGCTTGACATCATCATAAAAAGATTATTGATTGTCTAAGACTAATAGATGAGTTATGTTAATCATAGGAGGAGAGAGTTAGTATTCAAAGTTGGACATTATGTTTTCTTGAAGATATCTTCAATCAAGAGAGTAATGAGCTTTGACAAAAAAGGGAAGTTGGAAGCAAGGTACATTGGTCTCTTTGAGATATCAAAGTGAGTTGGAGAAGTTGTATATAAACTTATTTAGTCACCAGATTTATCTAGTGTTTATACGATATTTCATATTTTCATGTTGAAAAAGTATGTTGCTAATCCATCTCATGTGATTGACTATATGTCATTAGAAGTTCAACTAGATTTGTCATATTATAAGAAGCCTATTCACATATCGGATCGTAAGGGTAAGACTATCTCGATGGTCAAGGTTCTGTTGAAGTATTACTCAACAGAAACCTCAACAGAAAAACAGCGTAAGTGTAAGGATTGAGGTTTCGGATCCGGTTATCGAGTCAGTTTCGGAGTCGGATCACTTAGTTTGGGCCCTTGTGGGGCTGAGACTTGTGTTATTTTTCGCGTCGAACTTGTGAGACGCGGTTCAAACGGCGTCCAGTGAGGTGGACGCGTTTTAAGATGTGCCACGTGGACGCCACGTGGGCTGGTGTTGGGCCGTAGGAGTACAGTCCCGGTCTTATCGTCTGAATGACGTCTTGTATAGACGACGCCATTTAGGATACGACCCTAGTATATCAGTGTACGACCCGTCTTGTCGTCTGAATGACGTCGGTCTTGGACGATGCGTTTTATCTAGTTTCAGTTTAACCCTGCGAACCCTCCCTCATTTCTCTCATTCCCTCCTTTCCGTTCTCTCTCCTCCCTTCCTCTCCAGCCTCCGGTGTCCTTTTCCCCCTTCTCCTTCCTTTCCTCTCCCCATTCTTCATCTCCCTCCACTCCATCAACCTCCTAACTTCTACCACTACCACCACTATTTTCTCCGCGGCACATTTCTCTCCGGTCAGCGGCCGACGTCCCGATGGAGTAACGGCGTGGCGGTTCGACAGCTTGGAGCTCGGAGGAGTTGGAATAACCGGTAGGGTGACGATCCTCGCAATGTTTTGTTTAAAATCATATTTTTCCCGCTTTGGAGCATGTTTAGGGGAGTTATGGGGTGAAAATGTTAATCTTATAGAATGAGGAATGGTGGATTTTTATTGGGTATTTGGGTTCTCCTCCTACTCCTCTATTTTTTTGACGTTTTTGTGTGATTGGGGGAGAAAATCCCACCTTGAGAATTGGGGGAAGGCGGAGGGAGAACCTGTCTGTGAGGGTTAAATGGCGTATGGGGACAGTTGTAAGGAATCGCCTAGAACGCAGCAGAGAATAAAATCGATTCCTATGTATCGGCTGCTGGGATCGTAAAACGGACAATAAAATTAAACGCGGGAAGAACGATTCTTCACCTTTGCGGGGTTTCGAATCTCCCGTTGATGATTCCGACTCGGTAATCGTGCACGCGCACGATCTCTAGAGGTATCCACACGAGCTCCCGCTGCAGACGCGATTTCCTCCTCGACTTGAGTGCTCCGACCAGATCTCAAATCCACCATGCGCGGAAAGAGACAGATCTACTCCAAGAGAGAGAAGGAGAGAGAGAGAGGAGATAGAGAATCTTGGAGAGTAAAAATTCGTCCAACCTTTTTTACCCCTCCCTTTGGCCTCCTTATATAAGAAATAAGGATAAGCACAAAGATTAATCCTCATGATTATCCAAGAGTTTGGTCTTGGATAAATCTCCATTAAATCTTCATGTTTATCTTGCGGTTTTTCATAAAAACCCAGATAAGCATAAAATTTAACGTCTCTCACCGTCTAACGAGAACTCTTATATGTGTGACCCTCTAGGCCCATATATCAGTCTGGTTTCAGGCCCTTTAAACTTAGAACTTATTCTAGAGTTTAATATTTATTAATTAACATTTAAACATCATATGTTAAATGATTAATTTAATAAACAAGTGGATTATCATCTAATGATTAATTCACTTGGCCTTCTGATCATGAACAACACCAAACACTACCTCATGATCCCAGAAGATATAAGGGATATTGTTCCCTTTAATTGAACATTTCCGTCTGCAGATACCTGATCGTTTCGAATTGTGCGTCGTTAAACACATGAAAACGTTCAATCTAAATTTATCCGGCTCACTCAAATCAGATTTTAAAAATTAATAGCGGTGAGTCTGAGTCGATCCACATGGAGGTAGAATTTTAATTTTGAAAACTTTGGACTTTAGTTAATCTAAAAATAAATGAGAATTTGAATAACTAATTACTTAATTAAGCTAAAACTCAATTAACTAATGCTACTTAAAAATATAATTACTTTAATTAAACAAATCTTTTTTTTTTCTTTTTCAGAAATTAAACACTAGCATATATGGAAAATAAGCACGACTAAGAGGATTAACAAAGAAACTGTTATTTAACTAGGTGTAATGATTAATTAACTAAAAATCATGAAACAACTTACAACACTTAATGGTTTAATATCCTAAATAAACAAAATATTAAATAACAACTTGACTAATCCTAATTAAATAAATAACTATTATACTAATGGGGAAAGGAAAGAATAAATTAAAAGCAATCTGTGGGTTTTTGTGGAGACTGCCGGCTCAATGGACCGGACTGGGGAAGGATGGCGCAGTGGACCGGCACTGGAAGAACTTGCTGGGAAGGAGGAAGCTTGCTGCTGGCTACATGCAGGTGCTACGCGTGGAGAAGCTTGCTGGCTGGTGCTGTGAACGTGCATGCATGGAGGAGCTTAAGGTGCTGGCGCGAGGAGCTGCTGGAAGCTGCTGCGTGGAAGAGGTGCAGGGCTGCTGGTTCAAGCTGGGACAGCACGTGGACTGCCGCTGGAGTTGCTGGAACGTGGCGGGAGAAACGTGGATGCTGGCTTCAAGGGTTGCATGCAGCTTGGAGGTGCAGTGGAGCTTGCCGGCAGCTGCAGGCTACGCGTGGAGAGGCTGCTGTAGCTTCTGGAGAGAAGGTGGTGCTTCAGCTTGGGTGCGTTGGTGGATGCTTCAAACATGCATGGCTGGTGCGTGGCTTTGCTGGCATGCATGCGTGAGAACTTGGCAATATCTTGCAGAGCCGCTGGGTGTGCGTGGAGAAGCAAAGGGGGCCTCTGCTGGTGCGTGCTTGCCGGTAGCTTGACGTGCGTGGGCTTCTCCGCAGGTGCTGGAGGGTTGCTAACGCAGCTGCTGCAGGTGAAGCTTGCAGGTACGTGGACAGGTGCTGGAGGGTTGCTGGCGCGAGGAGGATGTTGCTGGCCGAGTAGGGAAGCTGGAGGAGGGGTGCTTGGCAGCTGCTGGTGCGTGGGGGTTGCTGGAGCTGCTGGGTGCTGCCGCTGGAGGTGCAGCGCTTGGGCCCGTGGGTGCAGCTGCTGGCTTGCGTGGGAGGGGGCTGAGAAGCTTTCAACGGAGGACCAGCTCGGGTGCTTTGGTGGACGGCATGCATGCATGCGGCTTGCTGGAGCTGGACGTGGGGAGCTTGGACGTGCAGGTGCTGCAAGAGGTGCTCACCTGGTCGGCGGTGAAGAGAGACGGCAGGAACGAGAGAGAGAGAGAGAGCTATGGAGGGAGAGAAAGAGAAGAGACAGGGCGTGTGGGAGACCGAGAGAGAGAGGGATGCTGGGAAACTGGAGAGGGAGAAGGAGAGGCTGCTGGGAAGGGAAACTAGAGAGAGAGGGAGGAAGAGAAGCTGTGGGAAAAACTCCGAGAGAGAACCGGGGTGGAGGAGGAAGAGAAAGAGGAGAGGAGAGGTCCGTCCGGTAGAGGGTCTGGAGAGGAAATATAAGAGAGAGAGAGAGAGAGAGTTTCTGGAGAGAAGTTGGAAATCAAAACGGAGAAAGGAAGAGAGAGTCAGAATTGGGGAAGGAAAGGGGTTAAAGGAGAGGAAAAAGAAACTGGAGAAGAAATAGGATACAAATTTCTAAAACGAGAGAGAGAGAGAGGATTTTTTAAAATAAAGGAATCCGCACACGGTTCGGTTCCGTCGGTGTGACACCGCAAGCCGCGCAAGCGCCCGGCCTCTAGCGAAGTCCACGCGATCCTCCCCGCGACGGATATCCTCGAGTTCGTCGTTCTTCGCAGCCCGCGAAGCCTCCGCTGGTCGCCGCAATGATCGCCGCAGTGCGCGGACGATTTCCCGTCGAACGGGATTTGGAGAAGCGGCGGGGCAGATCTGGATCTGCCTGGACTCCAGAGGAAGACAGAAACTGAGGAGGGGCGGCTAGGGTTAGCAGCAGCTTGGCCTGCTCAGCCCGTTCGCTATGTTTTATACTAACCGCGCGGTTTTTCATAAAAACCCCCGGTTTGTATAAAACCCACTTATATCCATCGCCTTGAGAATCATTTGCGTGTGACCTTCTAGGCCCAAGTACCAGTCCAGTTAATGGCCCAGTAAGCCCAGTGACTCCTCACTGGCTTTATTAATTAATTAATAACCCTTTATTAATCAATTAATCAATCGAATTGATGTCGCACATCGAATTCGACCGGGCCTCCGATCACGTTGGGTGCCAAGCAACACCGCGTGAACCCGGAAGGTATTTGGGGTTAAGTAACCCACTCTTGGAACCTTTCCGTCGACAGTTACCGCGTAGATATAATCCTTCATTCGTACAATGCTCTCGAGTCAACTCAGGGTATGGCGAGCTGTCAAACCCTAACCGGTCGACTCACTTGGATTGGATGCCGCTGATGAATATCGGAAAACTCCTTTCCCGATATTATCGTCCGCCCTGGCCAGGGACTTTCGCGCATCCTTCCTAGAGCATTCTCTCTCTAAGTACCGAGAGCGAATGATTCCTTATTGACACACAATTCCCTTCGACGGTATTCCGCTGCACCCAATCCTTGGCGTATTAGAATCCCGTGGCTAGAGATTCGTAGACCAAGGTCAAAGTACAGAAGTCCACTGCCAAGGTGTCCTTGGTGTCTCAGGTCCGAGGACCATCCACGCAACTGCGACAATAGAATCAAGCTGGTTGACAGTGAGGTACAATACCATCCAGCGATTCAGTCGGATCAGTTCAGTGAACTCACTCTCCAATGAGCACCTACAGATTCGCCTTAGTGTCTCCACACAAATGACTTATGAGACCAGTCATCCTCATCGTATGAGCAGGAGCAATCTGTACTAGTCTAACCGGATATCCGATGTCCTTCTCGGATATCCTCCGACTAGGAACGATTAAGAATATGTGTGTTTAAGTGATCAGTCTCATTAGTATGATCTCATCATAATCTGATCACCATAGCACATATTCACGGACTTCATTATGAAACGATAATTAAAGCGATTTACACATAACGAATATTATGCCATTATATTAATAAATGAACGAGATTTATATTGTTAGATTGGCTTGTAGGCCACCTAAACTAACAGGGATGTGTTTAGGAAATTGGAGAGACGGAAGGAAATAGTGGGTTTTAGGAAACTCCAGCGAAGGAAGGAATCAAATTGTATTTTTACCCATGTTTTAGTTGAAATCCGCACACTAGACCTCCCCCAAATTTCCGAAAACTCCACCAGGTGCACTGCATCATCGGCATGTCCTGTTCACACAAAATAAATATAATTTAGCGTATTATCATAAAAATATCATCATATTTATTCATTTCGTCTCGGTTTTGTCGAAAAACCGCAAATGCGCTATACTCCTTTGATCACATGAAATGACGATGTTTTTAAGTCAGAATTTGATCAAATTGCTACCGTTGGACTTGTTACACAATTATCTATCATTTCATGCTATTTTGCATATAAAAACATGAGTATGATGCATATGATTGCCTTTAAATGATCAATTTAACACTTTATCACACCCCCCAACTTACTCATTGCTAGTCCCTTAGCAATGCAAATAAGGAAAAGTTAGGACAAACAATGAATTATCATGCTTCATTTGTAGTATCTTTCACAATCAATTTAAGTGGTAGCCGTTTGGTTGAACTAAAAGTTTTCATATCCCACAATATTTTGATTCAGACAGGTGATTGTGCATGAAATTTGACACACTTAGAACTCGTTTCCGACCTTTCTGGTATATTCTTGTCTTTACTACCCTTTAGATAAGACTACTTAGGGAGGATAAGAGAATAAAAGATTTCCCGATCAGTCAGTGAGGACCGTTTTTCAGTTCCCGTCCCAACTCAGCACTTTTCACGACTTGGTCATATTTTTGGTACGATGGACTTTTTAGCGTGGCGTTTTTTTTCATTTTATTGTACTTTTGCTTTTGAGAGTGCGTACTTTTTGCCACTCTCTTTGAATTGCCTGAGGAGAGGTGCGTACTTTTTGCCACCTACCTTCCTTTAGCTCTTTTATCGCCTTCTTTTGCCTTTAATGTTTACAGCTGTCCATTTTAGATGACCGCCTCTTTTAGAGTGCTGAGTGGGACAGTCCCCTATTACGGATCCTACACATTCCTTTCGTTCAACCCAAAAGAAAAATTAGAATAAGTAGTCTTATCCTTGAGGTTAATTCCAGCAATTCTATACCCTTAAGATCTTTCATTTATTCTAAGTTGCCGTGTGTGTGTGAAAATCATCCCGCCGTGGATTTTTGTAAAGTGGGATATTTGAACTTTAAAGATTCTTTAACCAATGTGACTAACAGAAAACTGATTTGTTTAAGATTTACTTAATGAAACATGATTTTCATGCAATTTTCCTAGGATGTGAAAAGAAGTTTTTGAAAAAAATTGACCATTTTTCAGTGAAAGATATCAGTTTTCTTCAAAAGATTTTCAATAAATGCATATGATTGTCCCACCCCCCAACTTGATTGACATTGTCCTCAATGACATAAAAGATATGAAAAAACACGCAGCCAGAAGAGAATTTGTGAAGGAGCGAAACAACCTGTAATGACGAGGATGCGACATACCCACGGTGATTGCTGCTCAGGGACCTAAAAGGAAAAGAAATATCAACAACTGAAGTAAAATATTGGGTTGCCTCCCAACAAGCGCTAAATTTATCGTCTTCAGCCAGACGGAGGTTCAGTTAATGTGGATCACTCAATTCTATGGATTCAGGTGGCTCATTTTGAAGATTTTCATTGAATGGTTTCAACCGTTGACCATTAACCGTAAAAGTGTTCCCACTCTTAGGATTCAGAATTTTAACGGCTCCATGATCGAAGGCTTTAACGACCACGAAGGGTCCATCCCATCTGGATTTCAGTTTTCCAGGAAATAGGCGAAGCCTAGAATTAAATAGCCAAACTTTCTGATTTGGAAGAAATGATTTTCTGACAATATGTTTATCATGAAAAGCTTTAGTTTTGGCTTTATAGATCTTTGAATTTTCATAGGCCTCGTTGCGCAACTCTTCCAGCTCACTCAGTTGTAAGGTTCGGTGGGAACCAGCTTGGGCTAGGTCCAGATTGACTTGCTTTATGGCCCAATAAGCCCTATGTTCCAATTCCACCGGAAGGTGGCATGCTTTTCCAAAAACCAGGCGATAAGGAGACATGCCAATAGGAGTTTTGTAAGCGGTCCGATAGGCCCATAAAGCATCATCCAATCTTTCAGACCAATCTTTTCTATCGGGCCTAACGGACTTTTGCAGAATATTCTTGATCTTCCTATTGGAAACTTCCACTTGGCCACTGGTTTGGGGGTGATAAGGGGTAGCTACTTTGTGATTAATCCCATATTTCTTAAGCAAAGCCCGAAATTGGTAATTCGTGAAATGCGTTCCCCCATCACTTATGATAGCTTTAGGCCACCTGAACCGAGAAAAGATATTCTTCTGAACGAATTTAATGACCACTTTATGATCATTGGTTCGGGTGGCTGCTGCTTCAATCCATTTTGAGACATAATCCACCGCTACCAGAATATATGTATGTCCAAAAGAGGGTGGAAAAGGTCCCATAAAGTCAATTCCCCAAACATCAAATACTTCAACCACCAAGATTGGGTTGAGTGGCATCATATCCCTTTTCGCCATATTTCCTACAACCTGACATCGGAGGCAAGTTTTGCTAAATTGATGGGCATCTTTGAAAAGTGTGGGCCAGTAAAAACCACTTTGCAGGACTTTGGCTGCAGTTTTCTTTCCTGAGAAGTGACCCCCACAGGCCAGATTATAACAGAAGTTAAGAACACTCTGTTGTTCTTCTTCAGGAACACATCGCCTAATGATTTGATCAGGATAAAATTTGAATAATTCAGGATCTTCCCAGAAATAATATTTTTCCTGAGAAAAGAATTTGTCATTTTCACTTTTAGTCCATCCTTCCGGAAGCTGATTAGTCACCTTGTAATTGACAATATGAGCATACCAAAGTGCAACAGTGTGAGAAATGGTCAGTAGATGCTCATCAGGAAAGGAATCAGTGATCGGTGTACTTTCAGAGATCGGAATTCGGGATAGGTGGTCAGCTACCACATTCTCAGAACCCTTCTTATCCCGAATTTCCAAATCAAATTCCTGGAGGAGTAAGATCCATCTAATAAGCCTAGGCTTTGCATCCTTCTTGGTCAACAAATATTTCAGAGCTGAGTGATCAGAATAGATTATGACTTTTGCCCCTAAAAGATAAGATCTGAATTTTTCTAGGGCAAAAACCACAGCCAATAATTCCATTTCTGTGGTGGTATAATTCATTTGAGCATCGGCAAGGGTGCGGCTTGCATAATATATCACCACGGGACATTTGTTGATTCTTTGTCCCAAAACTGCACCGATAGCATAATCAGAGGCATCACACATGATTTCGAAGGGTAAAGACCAATCTGGAGATTGAAGAATCGGGGCTTTGGTCAAAGATTCCTTCAGAGAATTAAATGCCTTGATGCAAGATTCATCCATTTGGAAAGGAACGTCCTTAGCTTGGAGAAGAGTTAGAGGCCGGGCAATTTGAGAGAAATTGTGGATAAACCGGCGATAGAAACCGGCATGGCCAAGGAATGAACGGATCTGTCTGACCGAGGTGGGCGGAGGGAGATTGGATATGAGATCGATCTTAGCTTTATCTACCTCTATCCCCCTTTCAGACACAATGTGGCCTAGAACAATGCCCTCTCGAACCATGAAGTGGCTCTTTTCCCAACTAAGTATCAGGTTGGTGTCTATGCATCTTACAAGCACCTGTTTAAGATTTTCTAGGCAATTTTCAAAAGAGTCCCCGAAGATTGAGAAATCATCCATGAAAACTTCGAGGAATTCTCCCACCATATCGGAGAAGATAGCCATCATGCACCGTTGAAATGTGGCCGGTGCGTTGCATAATCCAAATGGCATCCTCCTAAAAGCAAACGTGCCATAAGGGCAGGTGAAGGTGGTCTTTTCTTGATCTTCCGGGTAAATAGCCACTTGATTGTACCTGGACTACCCATCTAAGAAGCAAAAGTACTTATGGCCCGATAATTTTTCCAGAATCTGATCCATGAATGGGAGTGGAAAGTGATCCTTCTTAGTCATTAGATTCAGCTTTCGGTAATCAATGCACACTCTCCATCCCGTGGTAAGCCTAGTGGGTACCTCTTCTCCATGATCATTCTTGATAACTGTTAATCCAGATTTCTTGGGTACCACTTGAGCTGGGCTGACCCATTTACTGTCTGATATTGGGTAAATAATACCCGCATCCAGCCATTTCACAACTTCCTTCTTCACCACTTCTTTTATATTAGGGTTAAGCCGCCTTTGCATCTCCCGACTAGGCTTAGAATTCTCTTCCATATAGATGTGATGCATGCAAATGGACGGGCTAATTCCCTTTAAATCTGCCACCGACCATCCAATAGCACCCTTGTGGTCTTTGAGGACCTCGGTTAATTGGGCCTCCTGCGGCGATGTGAGATTTGCCGCAATGATGACCGGGAGAGTTTGGTCCGGGCCCAAAAAGATATACTTGAGAGACTCAGGTAATGGTTTGAGTTCAAACTCAGGAGGGTCCTCTAAAGATGGCAAAGCGGGCTCAGATTGTAAGGCTGGTAAAGGTTCAACCTTGGGCCAAGATGTTGATGGGCCAGGAGAGTCCTTTAGAGTGTTGGCTTCCTCCAAAAGGTCATATGTGGACATCTCATTTTCTTCAACCAGATTATCCAATATATCAATAGTGTGGCATTCTTTTTCATGATCTGGATATTGAGATGCTTTGAAGACATTAATCTGGACCTTTTGACCCCCGAATGAAATGTCCATTATGCCGGTTTCACAATTTATATTAGCTTTGGCAGTGGCTAAGAATGGACGACCTAGGATGATCGGAGTGTGAAAGAGTTCCTCAGGTAATGCCATATCCAGAATAAGATAATCCACGGGAAAATAACAATCATGAACCTTCACAATAACATCCTCGATTAATCCCCGTGGAGTTTTCACAGACCTATCAGCCAACTGCAAGATGATGGATGTGGGCTTTAATTCTCCAATATCAAATTTTTCATAAATGGTTGTTGGCAATAGATTTACACTCGCACCTAGATCCAATAAAGCTCTATCAAATGTAACTCCAGCTAAGTCACATGAAATTAGAGGTGCTCCAGGATCCTTTAACTTCTTGGGTAATTGATTCATCACAATTGCACTAACATCCTCGGAAAGCCGAACCTTTTCGGGTGCCATTCTAGATTCTCTTCGTGGAGTACATAATTCCTTGAGAAACTTAGCATAAGCTGGCACATGCTTGATGGCATTGAGGAGTGGAATATTAATTTGGACTTGTTTGAACAAATCCAACAACTCCTCATTCTGGGCCAGTTTCTTCCTGGTATTGGGCTTAGCTAACAAGGCATTAGGAAATGGCACCCCAGGTTTATAAGAACTTGGGCCTTCATCAATCTTCCATTTTCCTTTCAGATCCTCCTCCAACTTCTCTATGATGGGTTCATCTTCACTCTCACTTTCAATTTCCTGAGGCCCATCAGTGGAACCTTTAGCTAACTCTCCATCTGCATGTGATTTTTCTAAACTTCTCCCACTCCTAAGGGCTGAAATGGCTTTAGCATTCTCAAATTGTGGCCCTTTAGGTTGTGGTACCGGGCCAGGCTGAGGTAAAAGGCCTGATTGCTGTGGAAAACCCGGAGGTTGATTCCTTGGATTGGCAACGGGTTGACTAGGAAGTTGGCCTACTTCTCTTCTCATTGCGGCCTCAGCTAGTTGGCCCATTTGACTTTCCAACTTGGCAATGGATTGTTGCTGGGTCAAAATCAGTTGTTGGAGTTGAGTGAATTTATCATCAAAGTTGGGCTGAGGAGGTTGTTGGTAAGTGGGTGGAGGATGGTATTGGGTTGGCTGTCCTGATTGGAATGAGTGGTAGTGGGCCAGTTGACCTGATTGATACTGGGTCGGTTGACCTGATTGATACGGGGCTGGTTGAGAAAATTGGGCTTGAGATCCCCTAGCCTGAACATTTCCATAGAAATTAGATTGATGTTGAAAGAAATTCTGTGGCTTTTGGGCTTGATGCATGGGAGGATGGGACATTGGTAATGGGGCCTGCTGATTCTTCCAAGAGAAATTAGGGTGATTTCTCCAGCCAGGATTGTAAGTATTTGAGAATGGATCATTATTGGGCCTGGAGAATCCCTGGGCAACCTGAACTTGTTCTTGAATGAATGGTGGAAGTTGGGCCGCAGTTGGGCATTCATTCACTTGATGGGTTGGACTTGCGCATAAGGCACAAATGTCATGATTAGCAGAAGATGGGCCTTCATATGGACTAGATTGTGTTGGGTAAGTAGGCTCTTGCTTGTTTAGGGCCAAGAGTTGGGCTAGTTTTTGGGCCAAGATGTCTACCTTATCCAATTTCTGATTAATAAGATTTATGTCCATTCTAGATTCGGGCTCTCCGCGGGCCTTAAGTTCATACATTCCAATCCGTTTAGATGGCCCAACAGACCTTTCATAAGATGATAACGAGGCATGATCGATGGAATTTTCACTTAACATCTCAAACAGATCATAGGCCTCATCTTCATTTTTCATCATAAATGCCCCTCCGCATGAAGCATCCACCATCTGTCTGAACTGTTCAGACAATCCTTCATAGAATGCTTGGACAATTTGCCATTTTGAAAGCCCATGATGAGGGCATTTTCTAAGCAATTCTTTCAGTCTTTCCCAAGATTCATGGATCAATTCCCCGGGAGTTTGGGTAAAACTCGTGATGGCCCTTCTCATGGTATTGGTCCGCCCGATGGGATAGAACTTCTTGAGAAATTCTTTCTGCATCTCTTCCCATGTCCTAATGGCCCTTTCTATAGTTCCCAACCAATATTTAGCCTTGTCCTTTAATAAAAAGGGAAATAAGGTCAACTTAAGGCCATCATCGGTGAAATTCTAGATTTTCACCGTGGAACAGATTTCTAGAAATTCATCCAGATGCTTATAAGGATCTTCATTAGTATTCCCATAAAAGGATGGGAGCATCTGAATGGTGCTAGATTTGATTTCATATTGATTGGCTGGATTCTGAGGAAGATGAATACATGATGAAGGTTGATATCGATTTGGAATGAAATAGTCCTTCATTTGCTTTGGTGGGTCCTGATTATCAGCCATTGGATCTTGTGGTGGATTTCTTTGATGTAGGATTCTTTCTATTTCGGCAAGTGGTCCTAGAAGGTTAGGATTTTGAGATCTCCTACCTTGCATGCACTAGGACTGATGGAGAGAGGATTTTGTTTTCTATTTCTTGTTTTTTTTTTTTAAAATGCAAACAATTTTGGCAAACAAATTATCCTAATGATCTACTGTTAACCTAGACTCTCTATGTGAATTTTCTTACAAGGTGAATGGAGTCCACCTCGAGTCACAACCACAATCAGTCAACGGCCAAGTAAGAGGTGGGGTAGTGGGAGGCTCCCCCTACTTTCGTAGGGACCTAATTAGAGAACCACTTTCCCACTTAGACGTTTGCCTTTTTACCTCTAGCCTAGACACCGTTGCCAAAAATGGAGGCAACCCGAGATTTAAACCACTCACAGTGTAAACCCTAGATTCTCTTTCGACTTCCTTTTAGTTGGATTAGGAAATGCCAATGCAAGGAAGGTGATTTGTGGGCTAAGGAAGGGTGATCAAATCCCTACCTTATGTGGTTAAAGTTGCTGCCCTTAAAGTCTTTTTGAATGCAATACAAGGCAACAAATCAATGCAAGGTGTGTTGATGCAATCATGAATGACTTGCTAAAATTGAAACACGTACCTTTCCCCCGCAATCTTCAACAATTTATGGAAATAACTGTGAAAGGAAACTAACTCAATCTTTCCTAGGATGATGAATGCCTATCATGGAAAGTTTCTAATCTTGGCAATGAAGGTTTTTAAATTTAGATGTTCCTCTTTTTGTTTCTTTTTTTAGTTAATGGAAACCTATCTAAACTAGAAACTACAAAATTGGAAACTAACTAAAGTAAGGAAATTGAATCATAGAAAGTTGGAACACACTGACCATGATTTCGCTTTCCTTTTTTTTTTTTTTTTCAATAGACCTACACAAATAAGAAAAATAAGGTTAGTTAAAGAATAATTACACTAGAATCCAATATAATCAAAATTAAAAATCTAATTCCCCAGCAACGGCGCCAAAAATTGATCGTTTCGAATTGTGCGTCGTTAAACACATGAAAACGTTCAATCTAAATTTATCCGGCTCACTCAAATCAGATTTTAAAAATTAATAGCGGTGAGTCCGAGTCGATCCACAGGGAGGTAGAATTTTAAGTTTGAAAACTTTGGACTTTAGTTAATCTAAAAATAAATGAGAATTTGAATAACTAATTACTTAATTAAGCTAAAACTCAATTAACTAATGCTACTTAAAAATATAATTACTTTAATTAAACAAATCTTTTTTTTTTCTTTTTCAGAAATTAAACACTAGCATATATGGAAAATAAGCACGACTAAGAGGATTAACAAAGAAACTGTTATTTAACTAGGTGTAATGATTAATTAACTAAAAATCATGAAACAACTTACAACACTTAATGGTTTAATATCCTAAATAAACAAAATATTAAATAACAACTTGACTAATCCTAATTAAATAAATAACTATTATACTAATGGGGAAAGGAAAGAATAAATTAAAAGCAATCTGTGGGTTTTTGTGGAGACTGCCGGCTCAATGGACCGGACTGGGGAAGGATGGCGCAGTGGACCGGCACTGGAAGAACTTGCTGGGAAGGAGGAAGCTTGCTGCTGGCTACATGTAGGTGCTACGCGTGGAGAAGCTTGCTGGCTGGTGCTGTGAACGTGCATGCATGGAGGAGCTTAAGGTGCTGGCGCGAGGAGCTGCTGGAAGCTGCTGCGTGGAAGAGGTGCAGGGCTGCTGGTTCAAGCTGGGACAGCACGTGGACTGCCGCTGGAGTTGCTGGAACGTGGCGGGAGAAACGTGGATACTGGCTTCAAGGGTTGCATGCAGCTTGGAGGTGCAGTGGAGCTTGCCGGCAGCTGCAGGCTACGCGTGGAGAGGCTGCTGTAGCTTCTGGAGAGAAGGTGGTGCTTCAGCTTGGGTGCGTTGGTGGATGCTTCAAACATGCATGGCTGGTGCGTGGCTTTGCTGGCATGCATGCGTGAGAACTTGGCAATATCTTGCAGAGCCGCTGGGTGTGCGTGGAGAAGCAAAGGGGGCCTCTGCTGGTGCGTGCTTGCCGGTAGCTTGACGTGCGTGGGCTTCTCCGCAGGTGCTGGAGGGTTGCTAACGCAGCTGCTGCAGGTGAAGCTTGCAGGTACGTGGACAGGTGCTGGAGGGTTGCTGGCGCGAGGAGGATGTTGCTGGCCGAGTAGGGAAGCTGGAGGAGGGGTGCTTGGCAGCTGCTGGTGCGTGGGGGTTGCTGGAGCTGCTGGGTGCTGCCGCTGGAGGTGCAGCGCTTGGGCCCGTGGGTGCAGCTGCTGGCTTGCGTGGGAGGGGGCTGAGAAGCTTTCAACGGAGGACCAGCTCGGGTGTTTTGGTGGACGGCATGCATGCACGCGGCTTGCTGGAGCTGGACGTGGGGAGCTTGGACGTGCAGGTGCTGCAAGAGGTGCTCACCTGGTTGCAACCGGCTGTTGGTCGGCGGTGAAGAGAGACGGCAGGAACGAGAGAGAGAGAGAGAGCTATGGAGGGAGAGAAAGAGAAGAGAGAGGGCGTGGGGGAGACCGAGAGAGAGAGGGATGCTGGGAAACTGGAGAGGGAGAAGGAGAGGCTGCTGGGAAGGGAAACTAGAGAGAGAGGGAGGAAGAGAAGCTGCGGGAAAAACTCCGAGAGAGAACCGGGGTGGAGGAGGAAGAGAAAGAGGAGAGGAGAGGTCCGTCCGGTAGAGGGTCTGGAGAGGAAATATAAGAGAGAGAGAGAGAGAGAGTTTCTGGAGAGAAGTTGGAAATCAAAACGGAGAAAGGAAAAGAGAGTCGGAATTGGGGAAGGAAAGGGGTTAAAGGAGAGGAAAAAGAAACTGGAGAAGAAATAGGATTCAAATTTCTAAAACGAGAGAGATAGAGAGGATTTTTTAAAATAAAGGAAGGGATGTGTTTAGGAAATTGGAGAGACGGAAGGAAATAGTGGGTTTTAGGAAACTCCAGCGAAGGAAGGAATCAAATTGTATTTTTACCCCTGTTTTAGTTGAAATCCGCATACTAGACCTCCCCCAAATTTCCGAAAACTCCACCAGTTGCACTGCATCATCGGCATGTCCTGTTCACACAAAATAAATATAATTTAGCGCATTATCATAAAAATATCATCATATTTATTCATTTCGTCTCGGTTTTGTCGAAAAACCGCAAATGCGCTATACTCCTTTGATCACATGAAATGACGATGTTTTTAAGTCAGAATTTGATGAAATTGGTACCGTTGGACTTGTTACACAATTATCTATCATTTCATGCTATTTTGCAGATAAAAACATGAGTATGATGCATATGATTGCTTTTAAATGATCAATTTAATACTTTATCAATACCGTACAGATAAAATCCTTCACTCATCCAATGTCCCGATAACGCAAGGGTATGGTTTTATAGTCAAACCCTCTATCGCATTATTTAGATGGATTCCAGTACTCAGTTAATTTCTAGAAAGACATCTCTTTCATTTGACCTTGACCAGGGATTTCTGTGTACACATCCATAGGACATTCTCTCTCTAGTCTTATACCAAGAGTGAGTGATCCCTTGTTGTTCACTCAATTACCTTTGCAAGCTTTCCATTGTATCTGAGAGACCGACTATGGTGGGCTTAATGGTTAAAGTCCACTAGTCAGAGAATCAAGACACAATGGTCTACAAACAAGGTATCATTAGTGACTTAGGTCAAAGGACCAACTGTGCTACTGCAACGATTGAATTCCCTAGTTGACTAATAGGTATAATTACCATCCAGGAATTCTTATTTGGGTCTGTTCAGTGAACTCATTATCTAATGAGCACCCAAAAGTTTGTCTTAGTGTCACCACACCAGGGAATGTGAGATCATTCACCCTCATCACATGAGCAGACATAACTTGTGTCGATCTTATCGGATATTTAATGTCCATCTCAAATATCCTATGATCGAGAACTGTTTAAGACAAGTGACTAAGGATATTGATCTCACTATCATGATCTCATCATGATTCAATATCTCACACATTTGTCTACGGACCTTCATTATGATAGTTAATTTGCAAGAACTATAAATGAAGAAATAATTACCTTTATTAATAATCTGAACTAGAATGTACAATGATTGGCTTTGAGGCCACCCAAATCTATCAACAGCGACACCATTTAAAAGACGATTTCCACCCACGACGCGATTTATCCCAGATAACAGACTCTGTCTCTGGATTGAATAGCGTCCAGAGACAATGACGCCATTCAAATAGCGACCCCTTTGAACGACGCGTTTTAGGCCATCTTCCGAGGCCAGATTTCGCATGAACCAGTTTAAGGGTCTTGAATGACGTCGGTCATGGGCGAAACGATTCAACACAGAATCTTATTAATCCACGCAATTAACATGTGTTTACATTGTTAGATAGTTTGATTAATTGCATGTTTGAAAACATACTTAAGGATGATGATTTCTACGTGATCGGATCACACCGTGTTGCGTTTTGTGCGATCGTGGGCCTAGAGTAACAGTTGTTAGCACTTAGGCATCCTGTGTCGGTGTGGGAGTGACACGGCGCTGTAGGTGCTTTAAAATGCTCGTGTGATTAACATGAAAAATCTAGGTTGTTTAGTGCAAAATAAACCTATTAAAAACAGCAACTAAGTGCAGTGATCGCCAGAAACTTTTGACTAAAAAGTTTCAAAAGAGGGTATGATCGCCTACCTGTTTGAACGCAGAAGATGATATTGAGTCCTTGATTCCCCTCCTTTAGCCGGCTGAAGAAAGAGAGCCATTTCTTTGTTCTTTGTTCTTGCTGTTGAATTTGAAGTTTTGAGAAGTTGAGGATCGTCCAGAAATCTTTGTGACTTTGTGCTTGTTTTCCTTCCTTTAATTCTCCTTTTTGCAGCTCGCAGAAATATAGAAAGAAATGAAGAAACAATGATGATGAGAATTTAAGTAGAAGCAGTATCCATACTAATCATGGTTTTAAGCATGCAACTAAACAGCAAACTTACTTGTTGGAATGGCTTTTAAAACCCCTTAATCAAATAGGTTTTGAAAAGATGATGTTGTGGTGTGTGTATTGCATAAAGTGATGATGAAGAATGAGAGATTAATGAAGATGTAAAATGAAAATGCAGAAATTAAACACTTATGCCGATTGATGAATCCTTGAATTGGATGAAGAACGGACGCCGACTTCTGGAAACAGCAGCGCTTCGGTGTTTGGACGTCGTTGCTCCGATCTTCAACTCGCTATCGCTCAATTAACTCAAGATTACGCTTTTTTAATGGCGCTTCAACTTTTTTAACTCTTCAAGATGTAAGGTATTTATAGGCTTCTTCTGTGTTCGTGGATTAACATAAAAAACTCTAGGATTTATCTATCTTAACCGACAGATAAAGACTGATTAATTCATCTTTATCTGTATTTATCTAAAACGCGTCCACCATGGATGACGCCTTTCAGATTAATTTAAGATAAGGATAAATATCCGGGAAAACTTATCTTTATCTTTATTAGCTAAAACGCGTCTACATGTGTAGACGTCTTTTAAACTAATTAAGATAAGGATAAACATCCAGAAGGGAAGTAGAAATAGCTTAGGAAACCTAAAACGCGTCAGCACTAACAGACGCCTTTTAGCTAATTAATCAATTTATTAAAATTCAAATTTAAACGTTAAAACATGAATAAGCTCTAAATGGCGTCCTCACATATCGACGTCTTTTAGACTTCTTCATATTTTAACTGAAATTTGAGCTAAAATCAATTCAATTGATTAACTTAAACATGTCTGTTAAACCCGACACTTAAAAATATCAATAAAAATTAATCAATGATTAAATATAAGACCATTCTGAGGCATTATTATATGATATGAAATTTACTCAAAATGATGTCAAAATTAGCGTGTCTACAGCTGCCTCACCTTGGCATCGTCTTTGCAAGGGAGTGAAATGAAATGGAATGTACTGAAAAGGTGATGCCAAGGTGTGATGAGACACGCTCTTAACATCACATGATTGGAATTTTTTCTTAAAATTATCAATGAAGATAGTTCAAAGAGATCAAAGGAATCAATCCTGTCTGGATGAGGTAGACAAAGAAATAAAATAAGGTCGATCAACCTCCTCGGAGTGGGAAGTACCCCAGGTCATAGACATTGTAGGTTTCATCATGGGGAGCGTTTGCCAGCCAATGTGGACGTGTTGCAGCCATGATGGATCTTAAAAGAAAACAAGAAATATTAGATAAAGAATCCAAAAAAGGATAGAATTCCAATGATATCTTCAAGCGAACCTCAAAGATAATCATGATACTCAATTCAAAATGGAATATTTCACATCATGTTGAATTATTTGATTAATGGTCTGAAACTTAATCAATAATTAATCCTTATCACAATGATTTCAAAGTCCTATATGATGCATGCTGGGCTAAAAGAAAAATATAAAGTCAAATAAAATATAAATTAATCAAGGATAATATTGTTAAATTATCATTAATGAGTCAAGATACCAATTCCTGTAATCCAGTGCTAAGCCGAAGCTCGTTTATCCACGCACCGTTTCACAAAAGATGGAACCATCATCCTCACTAATTAACAATCCAACAGCCTATCCGTGCGATTAAGAATCCTCTCAAATTATCACTGTTTTTGTTGTAGGGGAACTCAAATTCCAGTTTCATCAAAACCACAAGGTCCTTGATATAGTCTAATAAATACTTATCATATAGTAATGCGAATTAACTACATGGAATAGTATAAGGGTAGAAATAACCGTCTTTTTAGCCACGGTCAGGACTTCTCAAATTCCATAGTGGGATCTTCTTGATATTTCCTCTGCAATCAAAATCATTAGTAATTCCAAACAAGTATTCAATTTAAACCACAAAACCTGGAATTTCGGGAAAATGATATAAAAGATGAAACGCGTCGTGTCGCGCAGACGCCATTCAGTGTTGAAACGCGGCAGTGCTCCTCGACGCCTTTTACTCACAGAAACAGGTTTCTGGCTGTTCTCTATTCGGATTCTAACTCTACCAATGCACATCCCTTTTCCAATCCGAAAAAGTCTTCCTAGGATCGCAATTCCTTCTATATAAACACTCTTAGGTTGTTCCCAAGCAATCCTACCATAATCCAAAGATCCTAGGTTGAGTTTTCTTCCAAAGTTTCAAGGTTTTCTAAAGTTTCCAAGGTTTCCAAGCTTCAAGAAGGAGGAACTCCAAAAAAGGGGATGGATTCTTCAAATAAGAGGATGAAGATGTCTCTAGAGAAGTTCTCCGACGTGGAAAATCATCTTAATGGAAGAGATCCTAATCTTCAAGTAAGTTCAATCAATCTCCCTTCAATTCTTCTTCATGTTCTTCATTATATTTTTCATCATATTCCTCATTTTGTTTTCAGAATTATCCCTTGTTTCCTGGCCCAAGGAAGTTTACCTCTCTACCTTGGATCCGCAAACTTGCAAAAAGTATTAAGCTTTCCATGCAAGTTTTCATATCTAAATGGAATCTTCAAGGTCTTGTGGTGCTTGCCAAAAATTACAAGAGCGCGAACGTAGATTGGGCGGCTATGGGTGCCTTGATCGAGTGGTAGCATCCCCAAACTCATACGTTCTTTTTCCAAGACTTCGAGTGCACGATCCTTTTGGAGGAAGCGGAGCTTCTTCTAGGTCTCCCAAAGACCAAAGAGAACAAAGATAAGATAGCTTTGACAAGAGAGAGAATCACCAGTCAACAATTGTTGACATCAATCATGAAGGATCCTTCAGAAGCTAAAGGATGCCTTACCAAGAAGGGAATCAATCTTGCAAAGCTAGCTGAGTGGACTCTATATGAAATTGATAATCTAAGGGAGGATGAAGCGGAGGATGTGACGAAAGCTTTCGTTACATGCCTTGCCGGTGCTTTGTTTTTCCCTGCGCAGGATAACATCTTAGAAGATGATCAGGTCAGTGCCATCTGCGCAATCTTTGAAGGTAAATCCATTAGTACTGCACTCTTGGCATATCTTTATAGCGGGCTTTCTGCGGCATCCGTGGGCCGTCCTCCTTATGGGTGCATGTTACTCTTGGCCTTATGGGTTGAACTTCACTTTAAATTCGAGTACAGCAAGAAAAGGCCTCTGAATCCATCTCAGATCTTCTTGAATAGTCCAATTCATTGCATTGCTAACATTGTAAAGCTCAATGAGCATATGGTTAACAAGGTGCCAAAGCTCAAGACCCGGGCCGATTGGAGAGAGTATTTAAAACTCATGACGTCCGACATATTCGACTCATCTCCGCTCGCTCTTGTTGGAAAACCTGTTTGGGTGCGCCGTGCAGCAGGAGCAGATCTCAAATTGATTGGAGCCACCGAGTTCGTGTTATACAATCCACATCGGTGCCTTACTCAACTTAGCTTGGGCCGTCGTGAATTCCCTGAGTTCTCTCCCACACTCCCAATCAAGAAGCGTGACTTGGAATCCGATGAAGATTATGAAGCCATACAAATCATCACCACTCTATGGAACCTTGGCTTTAGTTACCGTGTAAAATCCTCTAAAGATAGAGATAGAGGATTGAAATTTCTTTACCTTAAAGGTCTTCATGAAATTCTCCCTTAAATGTCCTCTTTCTCTTTTTTTTATGTGATGTAATAAAGGATTTCATTGAATAAAGAGCGATTCTTCATACCTTGAAGCCTTTCTTAATTTCCTGTGATGTGCACATGATTTTTCCTTTAGTAAAAACTGGATTTTTCCTGAAATTTCAACAGTTCGGGTTCTGTAAAATTCAAAACGCGTCCACTCAGAATGACGCCTTTCAACCATAATTCCTTTTCCAGAAATTCAATTTAATCCTCAAAAACCTGATTAAAGCTTAAATAGCGTCTACTAATGTTGACGCCTTTCAACTCTCTCTCCTACTTTTTTCAGGATTTTGCCATTAATTCCATGATTAATTCCCTGAAACGCGTCACCAAGACCAGACGCCTTTCATCATTTTCCTCTGTACGGCTCTGACCAGAATCTTGAAACGCGTCATGACAGGTATACGTGTTTCAATCAATTTCAAACAGCTGTCCTTACCACCTCAACTTATGCGCCCTAAAACGCGTCTGTCTGAGTCGACGCATTTTAACCTTTTTGTTAACAAACCCGCGAAGGCCCCCTTTCTTCCTCACTTTTCACAAAAATCTTCCCTTTCTCCTCTCTCCGGCGACCGAGCTCCGGCGATCTCTCCCTCTAAAACTCCCTTTGTTTGACCATGGAGCGTGGTGAAGGATCCAAGAAGATGAAAACCTAAGCCAAGAGGCGGCGGAGGCACGAAGAAGAAGCTCCCGAGGAGGTTTCGGCGATGCTAGCCGAAGCCGCGGCTTTCTTGGAGGAGGAACTCCCTCCACCGGCACCCATGGAGGTGGAAGAAGAAGAGGAGGGCGACCTCCACACGGTAAGCTCCTTGTGGTTTGAATGGGGTGAGAAAAGGAGGGAAGAAAGGGGTTCTTCAAGGAATCTGGAATCTGGGCTTAAAAGGCGTCCAGACCAGGTGACGCCATTCAAAAGGCGTCACTATGGGCTGACGTCTTTCAAAATAAATTCCGAATTTTAATTAGGTAGAAAATAATTTTGAATTGCATCATGGCATGTGGACGTCTTTCGAAAAACGTCTGTATGTGCTGACGCCTTTCAAAACAGAAGTGATTTTCCTGTTTTTATTCATTACTGACCCCTATTTTTATGTTTTTTTTATTTGCAGGGAGTGATGAGGGCCAGAATCTCATAGGACCTAGTGATAGGTGCCTATAGGGGTCTCCCGGATTTCCAGAAGGCGCGCCTGCGCCGGATGGGATTTGGCGAGGTACTAGACATCGAGCCATTTTGGCTCGATTTGGTCCTCCTGCAGGCGTTGCGGGAGAGGTGGCATGCGGAAAGCCGTGCTTTCCTAATGCCGTGGGGACATATGGTCCCCACCCTAGAGGATGTGGCCAGGATTACTGGCCTCAGGGTAGAGGGCCGACCAGTTAGTGGGGTGACTTACCCCAACTATCAGGGATTAGCAGAGACTCTTCTAGGGATAGAGGTGTCCAGCCTAAGCAGAGAGTCTAGGATGGTTCCTAGGGTGGAGGTAGAGGCCGCCTTAGGTCTAGATGAGCCCCGGCGTCGGTCCGACGAGACTCGGGAGGAGTTTAGGGATAGGCTAGCCGAGTCATCTTCCTCCGTCTACTGTAGTGACCCTAGTCAGGGGGAGGAGGTAGATAGGCAGCTTAGGGTCTTCTTAGTTTTCTTCTTTGGTCGGTTGCTCTTCGGTACGAAGGGCGACCACATCCACTGTAGGTTTCTTTATTTACTAGATGACTTAGATAGCTTAGGAGAGTATGCCTGGGGTGCGGCCCTTCTGGCCCACCTCTTCGCCGATCTGTCCGCGGTCACGCCGGACCGTGAGACCACTGTCAGCGGTTTCTCGCCGTTTCTTCAGGTATTAAATTGTTTTGTTACTTATTCATGATATGCAGCATGATATGATGCTTTTTCTAACCTATATGTTCATGAATGCAGGTGTGGAGTTAATATTACTTCCCGCTCGGCAGAGCGCGGATTGCGAGGCCCAGTGCCGTCCCATTGGCCTGCCGTTGGCAGCTGATCGTGGACACGGCTCCACAGCACCACCAGTTGACGGCCCTCCGCCGTCAGTTCCTGGATTATCCAGAACTCCTGGTAAGTTTTTAACTTGTTCAATTTTATTAAATGCAGTCTTTTTATTCATTAAATGCAAGTTATTTATGAATGCATCTAATCTATGTGCAGGTGATCTGGCGCCCGTACTTGGGCATGGACGAGGAGGGTCAGCCGTGGGTGACGGCTGGCAGGAGGAGGTTCGGGAGGCAAATGTGGGTGCATTGCCTCAACGAGATCGAGCCCCTCCTCCTCCGGCTCGTGATGAGGACCCTGGGCCTCCACCAGGAGTGGATTGACGAAGAGGTTCCGGAGGACATCGGGAGGAGCATGAGGGGCAAGCAAGCCCTCACAGATTGGCGTGCCAAGTTCCCGGAGCAGTACGAGGACTGGCACCGCCGAGGCGTACGGATGGAGTCCCGTACGGAGAGTAGCGAGGGCTACCTCCAGCAGTACCGGGCCCACTACGCCGATCAGCTTCGGCTCCTCCGACCACTCGATGTAAGTATGCATTCATGCGTCTTTAATTTCATTATTATCTTGATTTATGTTTGGTGAATGAATGTATGTATGTGTGACTCGCAGGATGCACGTGACGCGGTCATCATCCACCTCCGGGCCCGCCTACATGATGCGGAGGCCCAGTTAGAACAAGTCCAGAAAGAATTATATGACCTGGTATGTATGAATGCTTATGAATGCATGTTTTAATTAATTAATTAATTGTTTTGGCGATTGACACTGACAGTTGTCTTCCGGTGCAGCGAGCCGTCTACACCCAGGCAGCTCCCCCTACCCGCGGAGCCTCGTCACCCTCTTTATCTGCCTATGACGCTGCTCTGGCTGACCTCCAAAGTCAGCTCGCCTCTGCCATCCACCGAGCTTCTCTCGCGGAGGAGGACCGTGCTGCTCGGGTAAGTTCTTCAACTTTTGACTTCTAAATTTGATTTTAATTACTTGATTGCCTTGAACTAACAATGACTTTTATTCAGGTTGTTGAGCTTCAGGAAGTCCTTCAGAGGGCTGAAGCAGAGCTGGAGCATGCCCGTGCCGCAGCGGCTCGCGCCGAGGCTGACGCTGCGCGGATCCGGGCTCTGGAGGAGCAGGTGGCGCGTCTCTCCACTGGAGACCTTGCACGCCTCCAGATTCGTCTGGAGGTTGTGACTGAGGAGAGAGATCGCGATCGCCTTCGACTGGAGAGTCTTCAGGGTTGGCAGTCAGTCGCGGAGCATGAGCGCAAGATGGTGGAGGAGCGCTATCAGCGAGCTCGGCAGCGTGCCCACGAGCGTGGTCTGACCAGTGCCTTCACGGCCAGTGTCGCCATGTCTTCTGTCCAGGCAGGTCCGAGTGCGATGGGGCCACCTCCACCTCCTAGTCGAGAGCCAGCACCGGATGCACCTGACGAGGCCCAGAGCCAGTTGGACGAGGGCGGAGGGGAGAGCCAGCCTTGAGGGCTCCTATATCTTTTTTTTTTTTTTTTTTTTTCTTCATGTATCATGTACAAAACACTTTCTAATGAAATATATGAAAGTTTTGGGCTTCAATCTTCTATTCCTGTGCTTGTCCTGTATTCTGTACATCACTTAACAAACAGGTTAAGTATCTATTTAGGCTTAGCCCCTTGCCTGACCAAATAAATGGTCAATTAATCTTTTCCTTCAATAAATGGTCAAGGGGCATGGCCTTTATTAACAAAGGTAATGAGAATAATCAAACTTAAGCAAAATGCAACATACAAGCAGACAGATGCTTACTGAAAATAAAAGGAATGAGACACACCAAGTGCAACACACAAATGCTAATTGAAATATTTTTGTTGTTTTGAAATATTCATTTTTGTTTGGGTTTTGAAATATATGTTTTTTTTTCGGATTTTGGACATATGTATTTTTTTTGAATTTTTGACATATGTATTTTTTTTTGATTTTTGACATATGTATTTTTTTTGCTTTTTGTCATATGTATTTTTTTTTATTTTTGACATATGTATTTTTGGATTTTTGACATATGTATTTTTTGACTAAAAGATCAGCATGGTACTTAGATCAAAAGATCATATTCTTTTATCAACTTAATTCCCAAATTGTTCTTTAACAACTTAACTTAAAACCCATCGTGTTTGAATTTGTGTTTCCATTCGTGATCCCATTTGATGATTTGATCCCTAGTCAATCTAAGCCATTCCTTAAGTTTAGAGTACATCTCTTTAGAAGGAAAAGAAGAATAAATTTAGAAAACCCATGAGAAGGTTCCGGAGACCTAAAAAGACGTTCCTTTCCTACCCTAATATCCGTTGGGGTTCAGTCATTTCATTCCGGGGTATTTATCGACCTTGCGTTCCCTTTCGTTTCATTTCATGGCCTTGATGTAACGTTTGTAATGTAATGGCCTTTCGATTTGACATTTGGACTTTGCCTTTTGCTTTTGCTTTTCTACTCTTTTTTCTTTTTTCTTTGGAACGGATCTCCCCCATTTTTTTATGACGGCCTCCTACTAAGATGGCGGGTATTCTTGGTAGTCTATTCTAAGCCTCGTTCCGACATCATGGGCCGAGTTTAAAACGGAATTTTGCTTTAAAAACGAATGATTTGTACTTTACACTTTCAGTCAAGCTTTCGATATTCTTTAGGACTTAGCATCTCTTGTTACTCACGAATCGAACGTGTCAGTGTGTGTAATAATGTATTTGAAGTTAAGTTATCCAGACTAACAAGGAAATTTGAGTTTATAAACTTTCTGATTCCACTGGTCTTTGTACCATACTGATCGACTCTTTAACCTAAGGGTAGTATTTCTTAAAATGTAAGCCATTCCAGGGATGATTTAGCTCTTCTCCTTCTGCATTAACAAGACGATAAGCATTACTAGGAAAAGCGTGCGATACAACATAAGGTCCTTCCCAGTTGGGTTGGAGCTTAGAACGGGGACCACCAGGTTTTACAAAAATCCTTTTTGCGACCATTTCACCGACTTTGAACTTACGTTCAATGACTTTCTTTTGATAAAAACGTGCTAGTCTATTTTGATAAACTTTTGCATGATTAGCAGCTGACCATCTTTTCTCGTCTAAAAGTTCCAACTGAGTAAGGAGTGCTGAACGATGTTCATCAATGAAAAATTCCTTATTCAATTGTACTCTTAATGACGGTAAGAGGATCTCGTATGGAACTACCGCCTCCATTCCAAATGTTAAGGAATAAGGAGTTTGCCCAGTGGGCGTGCGGATTGAAGTTCGGTAGGCCCATAGAGCCTCAACCAATTTTTCTGGCAAATCTGCGAATTTGTTAGATTTGCACGTCTTTTTAATAATTTTTATCAAAGTCTTATTTGTTGCCTCTGCTTGGCCATTGCCTTGCGGATAATAAGGAGATGAATGATGCAATGCAATTTTGTACCTGTTACAGAGGTCCTTCAATTCTTGTGACACGAACTGCGGTCCGTTGTCGGTGACGATGGTGATTGGAATTCCAAATCGGGTGATGATGTTCTTCATGATGAACTTGCAGACGGTTGATGCTTTGATCTCCACATACGCTTCAGCTTCTGCCCACTTGGTGAAGTATTCCGTTGCCGTGAGAATGAAAGATTTTTGCTTGATGCCGGAATCTGGATTACCAAGGGGTCCAATAATGTCGAAAGCCCACATGGAGAAAGGCCATGTGGAGGAAACAGGATGGAGTGAAGATGCAGGAGAATGAATTTTGTCGGCGTGAAGTTGACACTTAGCACACCTACGAACATATCCTACACAGTCTTCTTCTATGGTTGACCAATAAAACCCTTGTCTAAGGATCTTCTTTGCTAGCATCTGTCCATTGACATGGCCACCACAAACTCCACTATGAGCTCCTTCCATAACCTTCCAAAGCTCATCTTCGTCTAGACATCTCAGAAGAACTCCATCAAAACCTCTCTTATACAGTGCTCCCCCAACTAGAGTGTATCGTTGAGCAACTCTCCTGATAGCTCTCTTCTCCTCAGTTGTAGCTTCCTCAGGATACAATTGATCTTCACAATATTTTGCAATTTCATAATACCATGGCTTCTGTTCATCATCCATCTCTTCTAACAGCTCCATTCACATGATTTCTCTCTTTTCAATGATATCTCCGTCCCTGACTTTCTTCAGCAATTTCTCTTTAGTTCTAAGGAATGAAGGGTCTTTCACGGCAGGTGAAAGACGCCTATGAACTATGATTGATTCGGATTGCTTGCTGATTGGAAAATTAAGAGAAGATGCCAATGAAGCTAGAGCGTCAGCTAAGATGTTTTGATTCCTATGGATATGGACAAAGATCAATTTCGTGAAAAGCTTTGAGTAAGCAGAAGTAAGTTCCTGATAAGGCTTGAGCTTAGGATCAAGAGTTCGATACTTGGTCAGCACTTGGTGAAGAATCAGTTGGCTATCACCCACAATCCTGAGTTTGGTGGCACCATGGAAATGAGCAGCCTCGAGGCCAGCAAGGAGTGCCTCGTATTCAGCTATATTGTTGGTGACTGGAAAATCGAGCTGAAAGGCTTGTGGAATGGTGACACCTTCAGGTGATAACAGAACGATACCGATCCCTTTTCCATGAGAATTCAGAGCTCCGTCAAAATGCAGAGTCCACATAACATCTCTGATGTGATTTACGGACATCAGTTCCTCATCCGGAAACTCTGATCGCACTGGATCAAATTGAGGAAGGGGATGATGAGCGAGATGTTCTGCTATGGCATAGCTCTTGATCGCTTTCTGCTGAATATAAATGATATCGAATTGAGATAGAAAGCTTTGCCATCACGCTAACCTATCAGTAAGAACATATTTCTCCAGAAGGAATTTGATCGGATTCATCCTAGCGATGAGATGGACTTCATGTGCCAGAAAATAATGCTTCAATTTCTGCACAACCCAGACCAATGATGCACATGTTTTCTCCAACGCCGTATATCTCTGTTCAGCGGGGTTGAGAAGTTTAGAGAGATAATAGGCTGCCCTCTCTTTTCCTTCTTCATCCTCTTGTGCTAGGACAGCCCCCACTGCATCATCCAGGACTGAAATGTAAAGTATCAATGGTTTGCCTGGAGATGGTGGTCTCAAAACAGGAGGACTTGCTAGATAGTTCTTTAATCCATCGAATGCCTCCTGACACTTATCGTCCCAATCGAATTTGACTCCCGGCTTGGTAAGCTCGTAAAACGGCTTACACCTTTGTGAGTGCTGGGAGACAAAACGGCGAATAAATTCTAACCTCCCGATTAATCCTCTTAACTCCTTCAAGTTTTTAGGAGGTGGCATTTCTCTGATAGCCTTCGCCTTATTGGGATCGATCTCAATTCTCCGTTTGCTGACAATGAATCCAAGCAATTTTTCTGAAGATACCCCGAATACACATTTCTTGGGGTTCATCTTTAACTGATATTCTCTCGATCTTTCTAATACCCTTGTCAAAACTTTGGCGTGCTCAGCCTTTGTCTTCGATTTAACCAATAAATCATCCACATACACTTCCAGATCTATGTGCATCATGTCATGGAATATTTCCATCATAGCCCTCTGATAGGTGGCTCCAGCATTCTTTAACCCAAATGACATGACAACATAACAGTATGTTCCCCAAGGTGTAGTGAATGACGTTTTCTCTTGATCCTCTTCTGCCAGCTTAATCTGATTGTACCCTGAAAATCCGTCCATAAACGATAAGGTCTCATAGCCAGCAGTATTATCAATGAGTACATCAATATGAGGCAATGGAAAATCATCTTTAGGACACTCCCGGTTCAAATCGCGGAAGTCAATGCAAATTCTGACCTTCCCGTCCTTCTTCATAACCGGGACTATGTTAGCCACCCATTGTGGATAAATGACAACTCTAATAAATTTGGCTTTATGCAATTTGTCAACCTCTTCCTTCATCTTTAGAGCCATTTGTGGGTGGAATCGCCTTAATTTCTGCTTGACAGGGCTAGCTCCATCCTTTAACGTCAACCTGTGTTCAACTAAAGATGAGTCTAACCTTGGCATATCTTCATAACTCCAGGCGAAAGTGTCCTTATAGTCCTTAAGTACTTGTACCATTGCCTTCTCATCCTCTGTAGAAAGATTTTTGCTGACGAGGACAACCTTAGGTTCGTCTTCAGTTCCTAAATTGATTTCTTTGGTGGGCTCTTCTACGGCAGCTGAGGGTTCATCGAATCTCTTCACTCCACTGGCATATGCCTCAGCTGCGTCCTCATCATCTTCCTCATTCTCAACAATGGGGTCATTTTCATACACTAACTCATATACCCCGTACCCATCATTGACTGACTAATCGTCCATGCAATCTTCTGGCATCTGAATTGGATTTTCTAAAAACTGAGGGATCAGATAACAAGAAAAGCATTTATCAGCTAAGTCCTGGAGGTATCTATCTGGAATTTGCCTACCCTTAGGCTTCCTAGACTTCCTAACCTGACTAACCTGCCTAAAACTAGACTGCCTAACTTCACTAAACTCACTATCATAACCTAATGAAGATGAAGCAGGGTGGAAATCCTGGGATACAAATGGAAATACAGGAGAATCCTCCCGAGGGGAGGGACAGAGTAGATCTAAGAGAGAATCTTGACCGAAGGACCCGCGCGACGGGGTGCGATCGGACAAGTAAGATGTTTCCTCGATAAGGATTTGAGAAGAATTTGTTGTAAATTTGGCATTTTTTTTTGGATATCAGAGGAATTAAACATGAAACAGGAATGAATACAAATAGAAGGAGAATCAGATGGAGGAAGTGGCACCAAGGCCAGAGGATTAGGGGGATCATATAGTAATATGTCCCAGATCAAATCATACATCCTCTCTAGATTGAGAGGAGGTTGTGGAATAAGGTCCCGAGGGGACAGAGTAATCATAACGGGCGGAGCCCGTGGAATATCTTCAATAATGACCCGCGACCAAGTCGGGGTCAAGAGCAGTGTGCAAAATAGAGTATGGAGCATGAAGACATGTGAATGATATGTCCCCCTCCAGAGCAGATCTGTAGTGTAACCAGCTTCATAGGGGTCATCTGGCTCCCCTTCGTCGGTCTCTTCAGACAGCAGTATCTGCTTATCAAAGATGGCACCAGGGCTTTCAATTAGCTCGTCAATCTGCGGCGGCCACTTGGGTTCTGCAGGATCTAGGAACAATCTATTCAGTGCAATGTAAAGGTCTCTTAGATCAAACCACATGTACCATTCGCATTTAGGATCATGGAATTTTCTCCTTTTCATAGGCCGCAGAGCCTCCAAAGATTGGTACGTAAGTAGTTCTGAGCAATGTCTGGCCAAGTCCCTCCCATATATGTCATGGAAGTCAAAACACGAAGTAATGACCACCGTGTTGTCGTGACTAAGTATGGGCCCCTTCACAAAGTGTGTATACAGAGTCAATGTTAGGGGATTTCGGCCTTCTTTGGGTGGTGTAGACATTGTCTCCCAGATTTTCTGACCTTCTTTAATCTCTGCTTGCTGAACCAGATCTTGCTTCAGTCTTCTTGTCCTGTAGCCCAGACCACTTCCAGGTGCTGTTCGATGATCTTTAACAGGAGTGGTCCTGCCTTGCAATTGTGTGCCCAGACCTCTACCAGGCTCATAGCCGTTCTTCATCATAATTGTCCATCCTGGGGTACTCATGCACTTCCCCCTTTTTATGTCATCTAACGGGTATGGAGAAATAGTGGCGGCCTTTAGAGGATCAGCCACTGGATGGTAGACCTGTAATACCGACAGAAAAGGTTGTCGGCCAGGTAAAGCAGCAGATTTAACATTCATGGTATGAGCAGCAGCAAGGATCGGAATGCTCGTTACTTTAATAATTCGTCCTTTGAAAGGGAATTTGAGGCATTGGTGATTCGTGGAGGGAATCGCCTCAAGAGTTTTGATATAAGTGTTGGGTTTTCTCGGTTTCTCCGGATCGCTCACGCAGCAGAAAATAAAATTTTACAGCGATCCGTTTCCCGTTTCGAAGAACTAAAGTACGATAATCGGATTATCGAAGTTCTCACCGTGTGCGGATTCGAATCCGCATCCGTTTGGTTCCGTCGGTGTGACACCGCAAGCCGCGCAAGCGCCCGGCCTCTAGCGAAGTCCACGCGATCCTCCCCGCGACGGATATCCTCAAGTTCGTCGTTCTTCGCAGCCCGCGAAGCCTCCACTGGTCGCCGCAATGATCGCCGCAGTGCGCGGACGATTTCCCGTCGAACGGGATTCGGAGAAGCGGCGGGGCAGATCTGGATCTGCCTGGACTCCAGAGGAAGACAGAAACTGAGGAGGGGCGGCCAGGGTTAGCTGCAGCTTGTCCTGCTCAGCCCGTTCGCTATGTTTTATACTAACCGCACGGTTTTTCATAAAAACCCCCGGTTTGTATAAAACCCACTTATTTATCCATCGCCTTGAGAATCATTTGCGTGTGACCCTCTAGGCCCAAGTACCAGTCCAGTTAATGGCCCAGTAAGCCCAGTGACTCCTCACTGGCTTTATTAATTAATTAATAACCCTTTATTAATCAATTAATCAATTGAATTGATGTCGCACATCAAATTCGACCGGGCCTCCGATCACGTTGGGTGCCAAGCAACACCGCGTGAACCCGGAAGGTATTTGGGGTTAAGTAACCCACTCTTGGAACCTTTCCATCGACAGTTACTGCGTGGATATAATCCTTCATTCGTACAATGCTCTTGAGTCAACTCAGGGTATGGCGAGCTGTCAAACCCTAACCGGTCGACTCACTTGGATTGGATGCCACTGATGAATATCGGAAAACTCCTTTTTCGATATTATCGCCCGCCCTGGCCAGGGACTTCCGCGCATCCTTCCTAGAGCATTCTCTCTCTAAGTACCGAGAGCGAATGATTCCTTATTGACACACAATTCCCTTCGACGGTATTCCGCTGCACCCAATCCTTGGCGTATTAGAATCCCGTGGCTAGAGATTCGTAGACCAAGGTCAAAGTACAGAAGTCCACCGCCAAGGTGTCCTTGGTGTCTCAGGTCCGAGGACCATCCACGCAACTGCGACAATAAATCAAGCTGGTTGACAGTGAGGTACAATACCATCCAGCGATTCAGTCGGATCAGTTCAGTGAACTCATTCTCCAATGAGCACCTACAGATTCGCCTTAGTGTCTCCACACAAGTGACTTAGGAGACCAGTCACCCTCATCATATGAGCAGGAGTAATCTGTACTAGTCTAACTGGATATCCGATGTCCTTCTCGGATATCCTCCGACTAGGAACGATTAAGAATATGTGTGTTTAAGTGATCAGTCTCATTAGTATGATCTCATCATAATCTGATCACCATAGCACTTATTCACGGACTTCATTATGAAACGATAATTAATGCGACTTACACATAATGAATATTTTGCCATTTTATTAATAATGAACAAGATTTACATTGTTAGATTGGCTTGTAGGCCACCTAAACTAACAATCTCCCACTTGGACTAAAGCCAATCACCTTTATACAATAAGCCCATAGACTCTAGGTGACGCTCAAACACAATTTGAGCCAACGGCTTTGTCAGTGGATCTGCTACATTATCGACGGATGGAACTCTTTCCACTACTACATCTCCTCTGGATATGATCTCTCTGATAAGGTGAAAGCGCCTCAGAATATGCTTCGATTTCTGATGAGACCGTGGCTCTTTCGCTTGCGCAATCGCTCCATTGTTGTCGCACAACAGTGGAACAGGCTCAGAGATGCTGGGAACTACGCCGAGGTCGATGATGAATTTCTTCAACCACACTGCTTCCTTGGCGGCTTCAGCTGCAGCAATGTACTCAGCTTCAGTCGTCGAATCTGCAGTGGTTACTTGCTTGGAACTCTTCCAGCACACTGCCCCTCCGTTCAATGTAAACACGAATCCAGATGTTGACTTGCTATCATCTGGATCTGACTGGAAACTCGAGTCAGTAAAGCCTCGTAGTTTCAAGTCACCTCCTCCATAAACAAGAAACATATCCTTAGTTCTTCTCAAGTACTTAAGGATGCATTTCACTGCCTTCCAGTGCTCTTCGCCTGGATCAGCCTGAAATCTGCTCGTAACACTTAAAGCAAATGCAACATCAGGCCGTGTACATAGCATGGCATACATGATAGATCCTATGGCAGAGGCATAGGGTATTCTATCCATGAATGCCCTCTCATTAGGAGTCTTAGGAGATTGCTCCTTTGAGAGATTGATTCCATGTCTCATCGGTATGAAACCTCTCTTGGAATTTTCCATGCCAAACCTTTTGACTATGGTATCTATGTACAAGGATTGGGTCATTCCAAGCATCCTCTTTGATCTATCTCTATAGATCCGTATTCCCAATACGTAGGATGCTTCTCCCAAATCCTTCATGGAGAAGTTTTTCGACAGCCAGATCTTTACTGATGACATCATAGCTACATCATTCCGAATGAGTAGTATGTCATCTACGTAAAGAACTAGAAAAGTGACTGCACTCCCACTGGTCTTCTTGTACACACAAGGCTCATCTTCATTCTTAATGAAGTTATAAGACTTGACAGCCTCGTCAAATCTTATGTTCCAGCTCCGGGAAGCCTGCTTCAGTCCATAAATGGACCTCTGAAGCTTGCACACTTTATCTGGAGATTCTTTGGATGTGAAACCTTCTGGTTGTATCATATACACCTCTTCCTCAAGATTACCATTGAGGAAGGCAGTCTTCACATCCATCTGCCAGCTTTCGTAATCAAAATGTGCAGCAATGGCGAGCAGAACTCTGATCGACTTTATCATGGCAACTGGTGAGAAAGTCTCGTCATAGTCAATTCCTTGCCTTTGACGATATCCCTTTGCCACCAACCTTGCCTTATAAGTGTCGATCCGTCCATCAGCACCGATCTTTCTTTTAAAGATCCACTTGCAACCGATGGGTACAATACCCTCGGGCAAGTCCTCCAAGTTCCAAACTTGGTTGGTGTACATGGACTGGATTTCTGAGTTCATGGCTTCTCGCCATTTCCCGGCTTCTGGGCCTTCTATAGCCTCCTGGTAGGTTTTAGGATCATCCTCCTCATTATATTGTACCTTAGACTCACCTTCAGCGATATGTCCCACATATCGTTCGGGTAGTCTAGGTACTCTACCAGATCTACGAGGCTCATCTGTGTGTACCTGAACAGATTCAGGAACTGATATCTCATCTTATGATAATGCAGCTGTTTGGGGATCTGGAACCTCTTCTAGTACTATTTTACTCCCACTGTCCTCCTGGAGAAGGTATTCCTCTTCCAGGAAGACAGCTTTCCTGGCGACAAACACCTTTTGTTCATCAGGATGGTAAAAATAGTATCCAAAGGTTTCCTTTGGATATCCCACAAACCTACATTTATCAGTTCGTGATTCCAGCTTGTCTGGATCATGCCTCTTTACATGAGCAGGACAACCCCAGACTTTAACATGTTTAAATTCTGGTTGTCTGCGTTTCCATATCTCATATGGAGTAGAGGCCACAGACTTGCTGGGTACTCTGTTCAGTAGATAAGCTGATGACTCTAGAGCATACCCCCAGAGGGACACTGGTAATCCTGAAAAGCTCATCATGGATCGCACCATGCCCAACAAGGTGCGGTTCCTCCTTTCTGATACACCATTCATCTGTGGTGTATATGGAGGGGTCAGCTGAGAAAGGATACCATTATCCTTTAAGAATTGTGTGAAATTAGTACTCAAGTATTCTCCTCCTCGATCTGATCGAAGAGCTTTAATACTCTTTCCTAACTGCTTCTCCACCTCATTCTTTAACTCCTTGAACTTCTCAAATGCTTCCGACTTGTACTTCATTAAGTACACATAGCCGAATCTTGAGAAGTCATCGGTGAACGTAATGAAGTAAGAAAAGCCACCTTTGGCTTGGGTAGACATTGGACCACATACATCTGAATGTATTAGTTCCAAAATGTCCTTGGCACGTTCTCCATGTCCAATAAATGGAGATTTTGCCATTTTTCCCATAAGGCAGGATTCGCATGTTGCAAATGATTCATAATCGAATGCTGTTAAGTAACCATGCTTGTGCAACTTTTGCAACCTGCTTTCGCCAATGTGCCCAAGTCTACAATGCCACATGTAGGCCTGGTTCACACAATTCTTGCTCTTCTTAAGAGCTTTGTCAATCTGAAGATTGTAATGAGAAACATCTAATAGATATAGACCGTTGACTAAAGATGCCGAAGCTATTGATTTATTACCATAATAAATCGAACAATTTCTATTCTCAATAGTCAACCTATATCCTATCTTGTCCAGACAAGATATTGATATGATGTTCTTTATTATGTTAGGAACATAATAACAATCTTCCAATAATAAGGTGTCTCCCGATGGAAGCCTGAGGTTTGCTGTCCCAACAGCAATCGCCGCAACTTTTGCGCCGTTTCCTAGCCTCAATTCCACCTCACCTTGTCTCAGCTTGCGCTTACTTGTCAGCATCTGCACATCATGGCAGATATGAGAAGCACATCCGGTATCTAATACCCAAGATGTGGAATCTCTAACTGACAAGTTGATATCTATCATATAGATATCTGAAGCTTCAGACAGCTTCACTCTTCCATGAGCTTTATCGTTAAGGAACTCCTTTCTGTTCCTCTTCCAGTGACCATACTGCTTATAGTATAAGCAGTCACCCTTCACTACTCTTTCGCCTTTGTCCTTCGATCCATTATCGTTAGCTGTTATCTCTGGTTCAGGGGCATCCAATGCCGATTCAGCCGGAGGATCAGCTCCAGGGACAAAGTTATTACGTTCAGATCTGAAGACATTCTTCAGGTTTCTGAACCAATCCGAGTAGATCAGGTAAGTCAAAATGGCATCAAGTATGCCACGGAGTGGGTTATTCGACGACATAGTTCCTACAGGAGATAAGTAAAATATATTTAGCAGATGTTCAATTATTAAAGTTTAAAACAAGACATGGTCTTTTGTTCAAGTTTAACTCCCACTAATTTTCGACGGACTGTATAACCCTCAGTTATACAGAACGGGAGACGTCGACAGTCTCCTAGTGGGGATCAGAATCTCAATGACTTGCACTACAGCCTTGTGGATAGCACAACAAACTGTAATACAATCAGAGAGCACCCAACTCATGGGACTTGCAACTCCTTGCAATATCTGATCATAGCTTCGGTCCCCAGAGATTTAATGGCCTTGTGGATAGCACAACAAACCACTAATTCTGGTCTAAGCTAACCATCATTACGCGACGAGCATAGATTTGCATGCAGCCCTTGTGGATAGCACAACAAAGCTACATGGTTCCTCTACCCCGATCTATAGGCATCTAATGCCATAGCCAAAGTTTCTCCTCCCAATTAAGCAGGCCTTGTGGATAGTACAACAAACCTGCCTAAAGTGATTCGAATCCTATGACTATAACGATGGTGGACCATGCGGTAAGTTCTTAACTACTCGCGTTACGGCTTAGAGTTTATCTGAGGGTATTTAGATAACTTTTATCTTGGTCTCTTCCTAGGTGATAGTATATAAATATATCGTATATATTTACTAAATACTATAACCTGCTTTGATTCATAATCAAAAGAACAACAATGCATCTCATACATGTCATTAATGTGGTCATGGATAGCACAGTGGGTTTGACTGGAGCCAACAGTCAAACGCACACACAATCTAATCATAACATTTACATTAGATAACCTGCAAACACATAGGCAAGAGATCTCCATCTTTTCGCCTTCCTAGTTGCAGCTGTGGATCGTCCTCGCTCCTTCCTCGGTTGCCTCAATCATATTACATTAATTCTAGAATTACAAGTAAATTGAAGAAGACCTTATGGCGAGTACAAGAGAGAGAGGGAGGTAGAAATACATCAGAGTATGAGAGAGAGAGGTGCGCAGACCTCTATTTATTTACAATTAATAAACATCATACATCCACGATCCACACTATCCATTCATCACATGAACAATTAAAAGTGCATATCAATGACCACGGTGTGTTTTAAACATTCCACACATGATTCAGCGCATCACATGGCTAAAACAAATGAGTTTTTCAAAATAGATAAGTTTTGGCTTTCAAAAAGCTGGGATCCAATCAAAATTGGTGTTTGAATTTCGAAAACTCATTTAATTATCTTAACATGCAATTAAATCAAATTTAAAAGCAATAAACACACATTACATGCGCACACACTCCGAATTAATAATTCCAGATTATTCCATGCAAATTAGAACATTTCTAATAATCTAACACTTAGATTAAACCCCATTCATAATCTAACAATTAGACCATTAAATAACTAATCTAACTCTTAGACTAGTCCATCAAAGTTAATTAACAATTTAACACTTAAATTATTAATTAACTACTAATCTAACTTTTAGATTAGTTAATCAATGTTAATTAGTAATTTAACATTTAAACTATTAATCAACACTGATTAATTAATAATTATTAATCTAACAATTAGATTAGAAGATTAATGTTAATCATTAATTTAACCCTTAAATCAATAATCAACAATTAATCATTTAAAGATTACTAATTTAACACTTAAATTAGTTATCTAAGTTAATTATTAATTTAACTCTTAAATTAACAATTAACTTACATATTAATTAACGATTAGTTGAAATAATAATTAGTAATCTAACTATTAGACTAATAATTATTAGTTACAAATTTAACTATTAAATTAGTTTTATTAATATTAATTATTAGTTTAACCATTAAACTAACAATTAACATTAATCTAATTAACAACTAAAAGTTAATCATAATTGATTCAAAATCAATAATAAGCCCAATGAAGAATAAATTTAAATTTCAAAACCATTTTGAATTTTAAAATTTAATTCAAATTTTACTTGAATTTTAAATGGGCTCAATTGGGGTTTTTAAATGAGGTTAATCAAAATAAGGGGAGGGTCAAATGGGCTCAGCCCACTGGACCTGGTCGAACCAGGTCCAGCGACTAAGACCTGGGACCCTGGCCCAGCCAGGGTCCGGTCTAGCCAGCACCGGCCCTTGATGGCTCAGCCAGCAAACCCGGCCCGGCCCAGCCGGTCCGGTCCGGCCTTGGATCGGTCACCCCCCCCACCCGACGCCCCCCTAACCTGCAGAACCCTAAACGTTGTAGCATCTGCGGCTGGGAGGATCCGGCGCCGCCGCCGGCCGGCCCCCGGCGTCACCCGGCTCCGGCCGGCGATGCCCCGGCGCCGGCAGGGTCGCCGGAGAGGCCCCGAAAGGAGCCGGCCAAGCCCCAAAATCTCCAAAAAATCTGGTTTTCGCAAGGTTTTAAAACCATTTTAGGGCTTAATTTAATAGCCCTTCAAGGGCACTCCGGCGGCGACAATGATGCCCGGTGGGTAGTGGTGACTATCACCTATGGATCCGGAGTCTCGACCGGCCATCCCAACGCTTGGGAAGCCGATTAAAGCCGCCGTAAACACGCTGTTCTTCGTCTCACGAAGAACACGAAAAACCCCCAAAATGATCTCGAAAAATTGAAAGAAAATAATCAGATTAACTGTGTTCATCACATGAACACGAATCCAACAATTATTCGAAGTTACAGCATGGAATAACTCATGGAAAAATTAATTTAGAGATCCGAAACGGGACGAGAAACAGTGGAACCTGGCTCTGATACCACTGTTGGGTTTTCTCGGTTTCTCCGGATCGCTCACGCAGCGGAAAATAAAATTTTACAGCGATCCGTTTCCCGTTTCGAAAAACTAAAGTACGATAATCGGATTATCGAAGTTCTCACCGTGTGCGGATTCGAATCCGCATCCGTTTGGTTCCGTCGGTGTGACACCGCAAGCCGCGCAAGTGCCCGGCCTCTAGCGAAGTCTACGCGATCCTCCCCGCGACGGATATCCTCGAGTTCGTCGTTCTTCGCAGCCCGCGAAGCCTCCACTGGTCGCCGCAATGATCGCCGCAGTGCGCAGACGATTTCTCGTCGAACGGGATTCGGAGAAGCGGCGGGGCAGATCTGGATCTGCCTGGACTCCAGAGGAAGACAGAAACTGAGGAGGGGCTGCCAGGGTTAGCAGCAGCTTGGCCTGCTCAGCCCGTTCGCTATGTTTTATACTAACCGCGTGGTTTTTCATAAAAACCCCCGGTTTGTATAAAACCCACTTATTTATCCATCGCCTTGAGAATCATTTGCGTGTGACCCTCTAGGCCCAAGTACCAGTCCAGTTAATGGCCCAGTAAGCCCAGTGACTCCTCACTGGCTTTATTAATTAATTAATAACCCTTTATTAATCAATTAATCAATCGAATTGATGTCGCACATCAAATTCGACCGGGCCTCCGATCACGTTGGGTGCCAAGCAACACCGCGTGAACCCGGAAGGTATTTGGGGTTAAGTAACCCACTCTTGGAACCTTTCCATCGACAGTTACCGCGTGGATATAATCCTTCATTCGTACAATGCTCTCGAGTCAACTCAGGGTATGGCGAGCTGTCAAACCCTAACCGGTCGACTCACTTGGATTGGATGCCGCTGATGAATATCGGAAAACTCCTTTTTCGATATTATCGTCCGCCCTGGCTAGGGACTTCCGCGCATCCTTCCTAGAGCATTCTCTCTCTAAGTACCGAGAGCGAATGATTCCTTATTGACACACAATTCCCTTCGACGGTATTCCGCTGCACCCAATCCTTGGCGTATTAGAATCCCGTGGCTAGAGATTCGTAGACCAAGGTCAAAGTACAGAAGTCCACCGCCAAGGTGTCCTTGGTGTCTCAGGTCCGAGGACCATCCACGCAACTGCGACAATAGAATCAAGCTGGTTGACAGTGAGGTACAATACCATCCAGCGATTCAGTCGGATCAGTTCAGTGAACTCATTCTCTAATGAGCACCTACAGATTCGCCTTAGTGTCTCCACACAAGTGACTTATGAGACCAGTCACCCTCATCATATGAGCAGGAGTAATCTGTACTAGTCTAACCGGATATCCGATGTCCTTCTCGGATATCCTCCGACTAGGAACGATTAAGAATGTGTGTTTAAGTGATCAGTCTCATTAGTATGATCTCATCATAATCTGATCACCATAGCACATATTCACGGACTTCATTATGAAACGATAATTAATGCGACTTACACATAATGAATATTTTGCCATTTTATTAATAATGAACGAGATTTACATTGTTAGATTGGCTTGTAGGCCACCTAAACTAACAATAAGGACGACCCAAAATGGCATTTATAGAAGGGTCGATTTTCAGGATGTGAAATTCGACCTCTGCATGACTTACAGGGCCTAGCTCCACCTTCAAATAAACCATTCCCAGAGGGGAACGGGTAGAATTGCCATATGCCGTCATTGAGATGGGGCTAGGCAGCCATTTTTCTTTGGGCACACCGCACAGCTCCAGGGTCTTCGGAGGTAAAACATTGATCGAAGCCCCTGTATCTACCAGGCATGCATCCATGGCCTTCTTACAGATGTTGACCGTGATGCTCAGAGCCATGCTTCTGGCTGCTGGCGGTGCTAGTTCCGATGTGTGAAATGTAATGGAGGGCTGATCCCCCTGAGGAACTAGTAGTGCTGCAATTTTCTCTACCGGCACGTCCTCATTGACCATCACCTTCTGTAGATATTCCATTAAGGCTTCTTGGTGAATCTTGGACCTTTTGATCAATTCAAGTACAGTGATCCGTGCCGGTGTCCTGTCCAGATGTTTCAACAAGTCATATTGAGTGCCTGGTGCACTCTCTTCATTATGGGCTTCCTCAGTCGGCTGTGATGGGCCGTCTCTAACTGTGGACTGAGGGAAGACTTTGTTAAAAATCCTTCCACTTCGAAGCGCATGTTCCTCGACCGTGGAGGATCCGGGTGACACCTTAAGTACCGCAGGGTTGGATGGTGCGGATGATGTAGAGGGTTGGTATGTAGGTGATGGCGTAGGGCTAGGTGGTGATGGCGCGGTGCGGATTAGAGGCCTAGATGGTTGGATGGTGGATGGGTAAATGGTTGGTGAAGTGGGGAATGGCACGCGTAATAGCGGTCTGGATGGTAAGGGGGGATCTGGGTAAGTGGTAGTGGTAGTGGGTGAAGTAGGAAATGGTACACGGAGTAATGGCCTAGATGGTAGAAGGGGCGCGTGATTGGTTTGCCGGGGGTTATATGATGGAGGCGTAGGAGTGCGGGGCATGATGGGCTTAAGGAAGGCAGGTAGTGGTAATGGGTTATTGGGTGCGGGTGAGTGATATGTGGGTATCGGTAGAGGGGTGATGGTAATGGGTTGTGGCCTAGGTATGTGGATGGTGCGGCGTGGTGGTCGTTCTGCGGTACTTTGAACGTGACCCGTTGAACAAAGAGAGAAAGAGTCCTCTATTCTCCACTGTTGCCCACGACCAGCCTCAGACTGGCTGTTCGTCAGAATGGGAGCAACTTGGTTTTGGTTCTGGTGCTCCGGGAGTGGATTCTGCACTATGCCCATATTGGGTGGTGGTGCTACTTGTGCTGGTGGTCTTGCTTGCTGCTGCTGCTGCTGCTGCTGTGGTCTTCTCGCCTTCAGGGCTGATATATACTTTTTCATCTCCTCCCAGTCTATGCCGCCCTGCTCGTTGAGATCATGAATATAATCTCTGAACTGGAAGCAGGTGTCAATGGTATGCCCAGGTTGCCTATGGAAGTAGCAATACCTGGACGTGTCGGCATTTTGAGGCCAGACGGCCTTTTCTCTTGGCAAAACTAAGGCATTAGCTGCCATTAGAGCGCTGAAGATATCTGCCAAGGATTCTGGGAGGGCCGGGTATTCTGCCCTTTTAGGGCCTGGAGGTCTTCTCTGCTGATTATAGTCAGCAGGAGGAGGGACATTATGGTATGCCGGCGGTGCGCGCGGCTGATACTGTAGCTGTTGCTGTTGCTGATATTGCTGTTGTTGGGGTTGCTGGTACTGCTGTTGCCGTTGCGGCGGTTGCTGTAGCTGTTGCTGTTGCTGGTTCTGATTCGGCTGCTGGGGCCGTTGATACTGTTGCTGATAATGGGGGTTCTGCTGCTGCCTGTACCCCTACTGGTTTGGCTGCGGTGGCCTCTGGTACTGCTGCTGATTCCTCACGAACTGGGGCGAGTTATTATTCATACTACTGACTTGCTCGTGAGAGAGCGTGCCCTTAGTAGTCGGACCTGTGCTGGGAGAGTTTGGCACTGCAGGCTTCCGAGGTGGAGGCCTGCTAGGTCTGTGAGGATCAAAGACGTTAGAGAACGTAGCGTCCTTGAAGGCATTTTGGCAGTACCGTGCTCTTTCATAGAGCTCTGCCATGTTGGTCAGATTGTTCAAGGAGAGGACTAGCTTGAATTGGGGCGTGGCGTTAGAAATTAACATCTTCACTTGCTCGGACTCGGACAAGTGATCTTTCACCTTTTTAGCCAGGCCCCGCCACCTGTCAGCAAAACTGACAAACTCTTCATCAGGTTTCATCTTTTCTGCAATGAGGTCAGTAATGGACAAGGAGGGTGCAACTCTGTCCTGGTATCGTTGGATAAATTTGCGGGAAACGATACTGTAATCCTCTACTTCGGAGGGTTCCAGAGAAAAGAACCACTCGAGGGCTAGTCCCTCTAGAGATCTCCTGAACAAAAAGGCTAACGACCTCTTGTCGTTCTGCCAGAAAGACGATTCGTATATAAACTCCTTCAAATGTGTGAAGGGGTTACCAGTACCGTTGTACTTCCGGTACACTGGCATCTCAGAGGGTGGTAGGTGGAATATCGGCAGGCTCGGCAAATTGATCTATGGCGCAGCTTTAACCCCCATCATCTTCTGGAGGTTGTTAAACTGCTCATTCATGCGCTCCATCTTGGCCAGCAACGCTTGCGTGGTCAGATCTGCCTGGGGAGGAGGAGGAGGTGGAGGTACTTGATAGGCCTGCTGCCTAGAGTACGTTGGACATGGGGGAAAATAAAGGGGAGGTCCGGCAGAGCTTCCGCCATGCCCGAGGGCATTTTGATAAACAGGCGTTTGCGGTCTAGCCGGTTGCCTAGAGGATGAAAGCTGCGGCCCAGCTGGCCGAGAAGTGACATGAAGGCCCTCCATGGCCTGATGGATGTAAGGAGGAGGAAGAGGAGGTTGTTCAGTAACAACAGGGGGAGCCACAGGGTTCGGCTCAGCAGGCTGCACGGGTGCCTTCCCCTTCAGAATAGACTGGATCGCCTCGAACTGCTGAGGGTCCAGTCGGGAGGCAAGAACTCCCAAAGCGTTGACGAGATCCGAAGGATCAGAGGATGATGAGTCATTCTGATTCATGTCCCCCTCAAGATCGGGATTAGGAATCGCATATTCATGCGGGGGAAGATCAGGATATCGATCATGGGGATGAAAGAGAGGTGTCTGGACATTCCCATCTTGTCGATAGGGAATGGGGACAGAATTACGGGAGGCATCAGCATCTCTCCCATTCTCATAGTTGTAGTCAGAATCCCGAGGGGCATTAGCATCTCCCTCGTAATTGACCATGGCGTCTGGAGCCACACTCAAGTCCCTGCCTGATCGCAGCAGCATGATGTTAGATTCCCTTTTTTCAAAGATTTGACAAACAAGTTGCACAGAGATTAATCAAACAAGTAGATGTTAATCGTGATTTTAAGGTTCCTTGTTGAGTTATTTGAATTGGATTAAATCACAAATTCGCTCAGGGAAAGGATCCTAATTTCAGTTCAATTTCCACCGTTATTCTCTAGGGCTTTCTCTCACAACGCTTTTGGAATCTAGCCGGGACTTCAATTGGTACAACCAGCCCGATGATCAAGGAGGAATACTTTGATTTTGGGGACTTATGGAGGCCTTAACGTCAACTTCTCTAGTCTGATCAAGGGACCAACCCAATCAGAGAGAGTTGCTGACGTCAAGTAGTGTGTTCCTAAGAAAAGGAGGGTATTCGCCTCAATGCGTATGTCCTACGGCCTAGATGGCCTCTAATGCTTAATAATAATGGGTAGCTAGCACTCAAACCACAGAAATCTGAAGACTGAAAAATAACTAAGAAACTGTCTGAATCGCGTCGATGGTAGTCGACGCTATTCAAAACAGAAGCTTAATTTTTCGCAGAAACAGATGCAGACAGCAGAGAAAATATGAAGACTGAAAAGCGTCTGGGTGTGTTGACGCGGTTTAAAACGCGTCAGTGCTCCTGGACGCTTTTCAATCAATCACACATCATTTTTATCACAAAAACAACTTTTTAAACTAATCAAGGGGAGGGCAAGATCTTGCCACTGGGGTGTGCACGTGGTGCACGAGGGAAATTAATTAAACTAAAACACTCACCAATTGGTGAGGACGTGTCGAGAGACACAAATGGTGCACCGTGGGTGCCCGATTGATGATAGCAAGAACAAAAAAAACTAAAAGATGGCGAGACCAAGTCCCACCGTGATCGCCAAAAAAGTTGTAGGTGCTTTAAAATGCTCGTGTGATTAACATGAAAAATCTAGGTTGTTTAGTGCAAAATAAACCTATTAAAAACAGCAACTAAGTGCAGTGATCGCCAGAAACTTTTGACTAAAAAGTTTCAAAAGAGGGTATGATCGCCTACCTGTTTGAACGCGGAAGATGATGTTGAATCCTTGATTCCCCTCCTTCAGCCGGCTGAAGAAAGAGAGCCCTTTCTTTGTTCTTTGTTCTTGCTGTTGAATTTGAAGTTTTGAGAAGTTGAGGATCGTCCAGAAATCTTTGTGACTTTGTGCTTGTTTTCCTTCCTTTAATTCTCCTTTTTGCAGCTCGCAGAAATATAGAAAGAAATGAAGAAACAATGATGATGAGAATTTAAGTAGAAGCAGTATCCATACTAATCATGGTTTTAAGCATGCAACTAAACAGCAAACTTACTTGTTGGGATGGCTTTTAAAACCCCTTAATCAAATAGGTTTTGAAAAGATGATGTTGTGGTGTGTGTATTGTATAAAGTGATGATGAAGAATGAGAGATTAATGAAGATGTAAAATGAAAATGCAGAAATGAAACACTTATGCCGATTGATGAAGCCTTGAATTGGATGAAGAACGGACGCCGACTTCTGGAAACAGCAGCGCTTCGGCGTTTGGACGTCGTTGCTCCGATCTTCAACTCGCTATCGCTCAATTAACTCAAGATTACGCTTTTTTAATGGCGCTTCAACTTTTTTAACTCTTCAAGATGTAAGGTATTTATAGGCTTCTTCTGTGTTCGTGGATTAACATAGAAAACTCTAGGATTTATCTATCTTAACCGACAGATAAATACTGATTAATTCATCTTTATCTGTATTTATCTAAAACGCGTCCACCATGGATGACGCCTTTCAGATTAATTTAAGATAAGGATAAATATCCGAGAAAACTTATCTTTATCTTTATTAGTTAAAACGCGTCTACATGTGTAGACGTCTTTTAAACTAATTAAGATAAGGATAAACATCCGGAAGGGAAGTAGAAATAGCTTAGGAAACCTAAAACGCGTCAGCACTAACAGACGCCTTTTAGCTAATTAATCAATTTATTAAAATTCAAATTTAAACGTTAAAACATGAACAAGCTCTAAATGGCGTCCTCACAGATCGACGTCTTTTAGACTTCTTCATATTTTAACTGAAATTTGAGCTAAAATCAATTCAATTGATTAATTTAAACATGTCTGTTAAACCCGACACTTAAAAATATCAATAAAAATTAATCAATGATTAAATATCAGACCATTCTGAGGCATTATTATATCATATGAAATTTACTCAAAATGATGTCAAAATTAGCGTGTCTACAGGCGCCGGTGTGGGAGTAGTAGGGTGATGCCTAGAGAGATGGTCACCTGGTGTACCCCAGGGTATAGCTAGTACCAGTGTGGGAGTGGTACATTCGAAGGTCACTCGTGCTGGGGGAAGAAGAACCACCTAGAGCTTGTCAGGCCGGAGTAGCCAGCGCGCTATCCAAGGGGTTGTTGTTTGGTCTCAGCGGGTCGGTGTTTTCTGCATTCGGCCGTGTGATTTGTGTGTTTAACCGAGGTGCTGGTTGTGGACTCCGTAATAGAGTAGTTTCTGAGTTGAGCATGTTACATTTTGAATGCATGCGTTTTATATCGAAATTTGGGAGTTATGTTTATTGCTTTATTTAAATTGCCTTTATTCATGTTGTTGCACTTGTGGGTGCGTGAGTGGGTGGTGGGGATCGAAGGATCCCTACTGAGTCTTTTTCGATGAGACTCACCCCCTGCGGTTTTCAGGTGAGGGTTCCAGGCAGACTTAGCGAGGAAAGCGTTGCCTTGGGTTGCGTGCCAAAAGCCGTTATTCTGGAGTATGCCCCGATCTAGTTGTTATTTTTTTTTCTAACATGTACGCTTAATTATTTCTTTTCTGTTGGAATATGTAATTATTTGCTGAGTCAAGTCGAATTGTAATAATTTTTAATTTCTGCACTTCTTTCACAATTCGATGTGATATGGATGTTTAGCTTAGTTTATCATTTATTTTACAGACTTATCGAGATCCCGGTTTGGCTCCAAATTTAATGATTCGGTACACATTTAGTAATCGGATCCCCGATTATAAGGTGGCGGGTCGTTACAGTAAGAGACTAAAGACGATATGAAGAAGAGATGTTCGAAATTATTTGGTATGTAATCTTTACTTAAATTATGTATTGTTAAATTTCGAGTACAAAATTCTTTAAGGGGAAGGAGATGTTATATTTTGAACTTTTACAATCTGTTAATTTTTTAATAAACCTAGATAAACCCATCAACCAAATTAGAAAAGTGATTAACCCTAGTTGTTCTTACTCATGGCACGCAAAACAGAATCCTAGTGTTTTGCAAAATTTCCTTATAAAAAGCTAGAATTTAGGCGTAGATAGATTCATTGGAAAGAGCACTTAAAGGATGACATATTCAATTAGACACTTTTTTTCCCCTAATTTTCAATTAGACCTTTTTACAAAATCTATTTGACATATTCAATTGGACCTTTTTCTTCCTAATTTTCACATTTAGCAGTTAAAAAAATAGAAAATTAGGTAGGTAGCACCTTTCCCACATAAAAGAGTTCTAAGTACCCTAAGATTTAAACTTTCCGATAAAGGAAAATCTCTCCCGTGAAAAATATGACTAAGGGAGGTGTTTTGCGGTAGTGTTAGAGTTTGGAACATGATGGAAACACTATATATATAAGAATGCCAATTTATGCAACAAACCCTAGTTGTCCTTTGTGCTTTGGAGAGAGAGAGAGAAGGGGGGTTGTTGTAAATAGAAGGGGCTTTGCGAACCTTATAGGGTGTTTCCATGTGATCAAAGGGCCAGTAAAGAAGGCCTAGAAGCAAGGGAATTAATTGCAAAGCATTAGGAAGAACCCTAGCAGGCTTGTATTAGAGAATTCTTTAAATTGGTGGGCATATGATTAACCTAGCCTTGAATATATTGTAATTAAATATTTTCTTATTCTTTAAGATTCTTCAAAGTTAATTCAAATAAATAGAAAACCCAATTTTCAAGTTAAAAGCCGAGAGTTGTAAAAAAAACTCTTATTTTCCATTAGTCTAGTGGACTGACAGTCATCATTTGGGCTATCACGACTAGATGCACCATACAACCAGCAACCCCAAACCTCAAACCCTAAACCTTAAACCCTAAACCCTAAACCCTAAATGTTAGTTATATACTTGTTTTTGGCTACTTCTGATGATTTGTTCTCCTTCATTTTAATTGTAATTGCCTAAAATTTTGAGAAGAGCTTTTGTTTGACATACCTACAAATTTTCATAATAACCGACATTGTTAAGGATTATTTTCATTATTAACTAAATTTTAACCCTTTTCCACAAAATAATTATAAAAAAATATGATCTTTGCTTCGAAAATTTTGAAATTGATCTTACACCTCTTGAACATCATATATATTTTTTCGGTTCTCCTACCTCAGTGGATAGAACATCATATTTGACTAAAATTTATTTTACTAAGATTTGATCAATAGATTACTCTACATGTTGAAATTCGCCTTATGCCATTATATGCACTAAGTGAATTCAGTCTGGTTGAACCTTAATTATACAATGTTAGTTCATGTAGTAATTCTATATGTAATATATGATTTAGGCAACACCATCCTAAAAGGATTGCAGGGCTCAAATTTTTGTAAGCGTTCCTATGAGATAAGGTAATATGTGAATCCAAGGGCAATAGGTAAAATCAATGAAATTGTACCACATTTTGGTATAATGGTGGGATATATGTGATCCCCAATTACTTAGCAACGAAGACTTAGTACCTATAAATCTATATATGGCCATGTATATCGTGGTTTGGATACATGTCTATTTAAGTAAGATTAATTTAATCATTTGCCTTATGAATTCCTGCTAAATCATGGAATGCGATCCTTATTATGACAATCTTTGATATCTTTAGTCTCTTATCTTTTCTTTTGATAATCTTTTGATTAGCTTTCTTTAACCATATGTTATGTGAATCTTTAAGATAAGCTAAGTAATTTATGATTTAATTTATGTCATGTGAGATATGTGATGTGTAAGGATCTCTTCATGTGATTGAGATCAATATGTAAGATGTGTTACTCATATGTTTAGATCTATATGCTAAGAGTTGATATGAAATTCTAGTTGCCAGGTGAAACTTTATTAAACCTAAATTTTGATATAAGACACCTCCATGTGCAGACTATGCCTCTATAACATGTTTTGAGTTAGTTTCATTGTACCATGTGTCATAGGTAGAATATCATTGGATCATGTGAATCAAGCTACGTATCATGTGAAGTTTGCAAAATCATATTATATGGTTAGCATATATAGGGTTATGATGTCTATACTGAGTTTTATTTATAAGTTTACAAGCTAACTTTTCTGGAGAGATAGCCAAAGAGGTAGATTTTGATTCTAACTATGAGGGGTTAGAGATCCATTTAGAGTCTTTGTTATTAAGAGCATGATTTTTGGTATGAGTCTCTTATTCGGTGGATTCGATGTATTAGGGTTTATTTTGGACTTGTATATGATTGAGAAATCTTAAATGTGATGTGGGACAATTGGTATCTATTTAATAGAGTTTGTTGGTTGTCATTCACTATTACTGTTATACAATTGTTATGGCTATATTATTTGGATTATTTATTATGTGATGGTTGGCCTTAATGTTCTTATCTTTGTAAATTATTATGTTGTTATATCCAACATATGTGTCCTATATTTCACTATATCCTTTCCAAATTCTACTGAAAGTCAGATAATATCAAATTTGGAGTTCAAGGGCATTACTCTAACAAATTAAGCCTTTTTAAGAATAATTGGAGAGTTTCAATCTATAATCAAACAAATGTTTTATAGGATCCAAAGGTCAAAGATGACATTTTAGACCATAAATATTTTCACTATGCCAATTATATAATTTTTATTTTTATTATGAATTAAAATAAATCATGAAGTAGTTTTGACAGAAAAATCATGAATGACTTTTGTAAGGACTGAGGTTTCGGGTTAAGTTTTCGGGTCGGTTTCGGACCGGGTCCCCCGAGTCGGGCCTTGAGGGGTCTGGAGAGTTTCTTCTGAATGACGTCTACACTACACGACGCCTTTTAAACGGCGTCTTGATAGGTGGACGCCATTTAGACGTTTTGCTGTTGTGCCACGTGGACGCCACGTGGGCGGGTTTTGGGCCGCGAGAGTACGGCCCATGTCTCGTCGTCTGAACGGCGTCCATGATGGACGACGCGATTCAGACTGCCACCCTGCGATGTCAGTGTACGGTGCCTGACGTGTCAGCTGAACGGCGTCCGTAGTGGTCGACGCGTTTCAGACAGCTGTCAGTACGGCCCGTCCTGTCATCTGATAGGCGTCCTTCTCGCTCGACGCGTTTTAGGCAGTTCTTGATTGACCCCGCGAGCCCTCCTTTCTTTCCCTCATTTCTCACCCCTTCACTCTCTCTCCTCTCCCTCTCCGCCTCCTCCGATCCCAGTCTCCCCCTTTCCCTTCCTCTTCTTCCTCTTCCACCACTCCAACGTCTCCCTACTTCTCACCTCTGCCACCACCACTTCCTTCGCGGCGTTCCATTCTCCGGACGGCGGCCGACGTCCCGGCGGAGTGGCGACGTTCTCGGGGTACCGGCGGCGGTCTGCGGTGCGGCGGTTGGGCGACACGGAGCCAGGAGGAGTTCAAGTATCGGGTAGGGGGACGAAGCTTGTATGCGTTGCTCGTGTTTTCTTAAGCATTACGTGATGTGTTTTGGGCAAGATTAAGCATGTCTAGGGGGTGTTCTCGTGGATATGGCCGCATTCGTGAACGGGGTTTCGTAGTATGTTTGTGGTGAATCAACTTCTCTTCCTCCCCCTTTCCGTTTTGGGGCTTTTCGGGGCATTTGGGGATTAAGGGAGGAACCCTCGGTTCGAACCAGGGAACCAGGTTTCTGGCGCTAAACGGCGTCGTGCCTGGTCGACGCCTTTCAAAAGAACGTCAGGGCAGTACGACGCATTTTAGGGCAGAAACCTCCCCGTTCGAGGTTTCACGAGTTAGGGGTTCTTGCGCTAAATGACGTCATGGATGGACGACGCCTTTCAAAAGGACGTCGGGCCATCATGACGCCATTTAGGCAGGAAATCACCCCGACTGAGGGTGCGTCAACTCGGGATTCTTGGACTAAAAGACGTCATGGGTGGACGACGCGATTTGAATTGCGTCGGGTAACCATGACGCCTTTTAAGGCAGAAATCCCCTGGGTAATGTTTTCCTGAAATTCTGGATTTATCAGTTGAATGGCGTCGGAGGATGTCGACGCCTTTTAAAAGGCGACCGCTGGTGTCGACGCCTTTTAGGCCAGATTCCCGTGGCCTCTATTTTATGAACCAGTTTAGGGAACTTGAATGGCGTCGGCCTTGGGCGACGCGATTCAAGACAAAACAACACTAATTCATGCCAGTAAAATGTACATACTGCTAGATAGTTGGTTAGTGCATGCTCTAGTATACTTGGCTTCTTTATGATCGGATGGCACTGCGTTGTGTGTAGTGCGATCGCAGGCTTTTCACGTGACCGGATCGTACTGTGCCGGGTTTTGGTGTTTTGAGTTACTGTGGACCTGGAGTGACATTGTAGCACTATATCACCCTGTGCTGGTGGGGGCGTGGGCGGGGTGACGCCTAGTGAGAGAGGGTCACCTGGTGAACCCCGGGGTCAGCTAGTACCGGTGTCGGAGTGGTACATTCGGAGAGTCACTCATGCTGAGGGAAGGAGTAACCACCTGAGCCAGTTGGGCCGGAGTAGCCAGCGTGCTATCCGAGGGGTTACTGTTTGGTCTCAGCGGGTCGGTGTTTCCCACTTTCTCTTGTGTGGACGGTGTTTCCTACTTACGGCTGTGTGGTTGGTGTGTTTCCCACTTTCGGAGGTGTGGTTGGCGTGTTTTTCCGAGACGCGAGTTGTAGGATTCTTGATAGAATGATTTTAGAAATATGCATGTTACATTTCGAATGCATATAGTTCATATTGAGATTTTAGGAGTAGTGTGCTACAGCTTTATTTGCCTTATTACCTGTACCTTTGTTGCTGCACTTGTGGGTGTGTGTGTGGGAGGCAGGGGATCGGATGATCCCTACTGAGCCCAATTCTGGTGTGGCTCACTCCCTGCGTTTTCAGGTGTGGTCCTTGTGGCGTGTGGCGGCGTGTGGCGTTCTCCTTGGTGTGCGGACCAGCAGCTATCTTAGTTTCCGGGGTATGCCCCGACGTTGTTGTACCTTATTTCTGCCTGTACTTAATTAATTTGTTGGACATGTAATTATTGTTGGACTGTGTACGGACATTATTATTTTACTTCCTGCACACTGTACCCCTTGTAGTCCGTGTGAATGTTATATTTAATCTTGTTTAACGCTTACTCCTCCAGAGGTGTGTTTAAGATCCGGGTATGAACCTACAGTTAATGGGCCGACATCCATTTAGTGACCGGGTCTCCGGTCATAGGATGGCGGGTCGTTACAGTTGGTATCAGAGCTCAGTCTGGTCGAGTAAGTGGTAAACTGGGTTAGATATCGTAGTCCAACAATAAGTACGGGTCTGTACAGGCGATGGCTGCTGGTGTTGAGTAATAGGTTTTGACGTGTTTTTGTTGATTTTTTTGCGTTCGTGAGGTAGTGATGGCACCGAGGAAGAGAGTTTCGTTGGCTCGTAGTACGAGATCAGACGATGGTAGTTCGGGGGCAGAAGGGCATAATGTGGATCGTTTCGTGGAGGCTATGATTGGAGCTATGGGTAGATACCAGCAGGGAGACGGTAGCGAGGGATCCAATTCCCGAGGTGACCAGTTCACGGTATTAGAGCGGTTTTTGAGGTTGGAAACCCCTTCTTTCACAGGTCGACCAGTCCCAGACCAGGCAGCTCGTTGGATTAAGGAAGTGGAGAAGGCGTTTGACGTTCTTGAATGTGCTGAGAATGATAAGACCTTGTTGGCAACCTATTTGTTGAAGGATAATGCATACGAGTGGTGGGTTACCGTCAAGACAAGGATGTTTGCAAATAGATCTTTGAGAGAGATCCCTTGGGAGGCATTTGTGAGAGAGTTTAGTGGACAGTACTTTCCGAGGCTCGTCCAGGAGGCCAAGGAAAGAGAATTTATGGAAATGGTGCAGAATGACATGTCAGTTCTAGATTATCATGCGAAGTTTGTGACTCTTGGAGGATTCGTTCCACACTTATTTGAGCAGGAGAGATATAGAACCGAGAGATTTATAGATGGACTCCGATATGATCTAAGGACAATGGTGGCACCTCAGTGTTGTGGAGATCTTGCATCAGCGGTTCGATGCGCGGCAGCGGTGGAGACTCAATTTCAGCAAATGGCAAAAGAGTTGGAGCGATCGGTACAAGGGAAGCAGCAAGGCAAGAGCAAATCAACGGTCCTTTCGTCAGGCGGTTCGAGTTCCTTTGAGTTCGGGTCCCAAGGGACATCACGTGATGAAGATGAGGACGGTTCGGCCCAACAGATGCAGACTGAGGCTAGCAGGCAGCAAGGAAAGAGACATGATGCGGCAGAGTATTGTCCCCGTTGTGGTAGGTATCACGGCAACCGGGTGTGTCCATTGGTCGCTGGTAGCTGTTTTGGCTGTGGCAGGAGGGGACATCTCGCGAGAAACTGTCCCCAGAAGAATAAGGCAAGTCAGGGGCCGAGTGGTCAGTAGGAGCCGGTACCTTATATAGTGTTGTGTGTTCTTTCTGTAGAGATTCGAGATGCGGAGATAGATGGACACTCTTATCTTGTCTTATGAGGTAGTAATTGTGAACTCTTATGGCACTCTTTATGCATTTTGGGTTGTGGTGGTGATTTAGTATTATAATGTGTACTTTTTAAGGTTATTATATAATGGTGTTGGTCTATCAATGTTGGTGGAATCATGGAACATATTTAATTTGGTATTGAGCTATTTGACCGTTTGTGTGTGGGGAGCCCCGTGTAAGAGTGTGATCGGTGAGGGCATTAGCAGGATTTTGCCGATGGTTGGTCCAGGGGTTTTTCTTCGATAGCAACCCCCCTTGTTAAGGTTGACTCGTAGGGGAGTTCGTCTCACGTGGACCGAGGAGTGTGAGCGGAGTTTCATTAAGTTGAAGACTCGCCTCACTTGGGCTCCAGTGTTGGTGCTTCTATTAGGTTCCGGTGGATTTGTGGGGTATTCAGTTACATCACATCGAGGTTGGGTGCGTTTCTGATGCAACTTGGTAAGATTGTGGCCTATAGGCAGTTGAAGGATCTTGAGGAGAACTATCCATCTATGACTCAGAGTTGGCGGCTGTGGTGTTTGCACTATAGATCTAGAGGCTTTGTTTGTATGGGGATTATTTGAGCAGACTGTGGAATCTCCCTTTTGGATTCCACGTGAGGCTGATGGAGCCAGGTTGGCCAGCAGTGTACCATACCGTAATTAAGACTTAGAGGACAGATGCAGAGTTACCGCAGATTCTCCAGAGTTCAGAGGTGGAATTAAGGGCCGTAGTACAGTTAGGTTAGAGGTAGACTTTGTGATTTGACCGTGAAGGACATGCGCAGGTGTCCCTTTTGAAGGCACACTGTTCTAGATAAATGATGCTTCCCGGATAGAGTAAGGCGTATCATTGTTGAGGTGGTCTAGTAAGAAGAAGGACATGGGTGATTTTGTAAATTGAATGCTTGAATTGTCGGCAGGTTAGGGTGGAATATCAGAGTGGCGCAGCGGTAGCGTGGTTGCAGTCCTTGCTGATCCCGGTGTGGAGACGGGAGCTTGCGACTTGAGGCGTGTGTTAGGATTGTTTTATCCCCTGGTGGAGGGAGCGTGATCTGGATTACCATTGAACAACTGACTATGTCAGTACACTTCCTGGCTATCAGGAAGGACTGGTCAGTTGGTAAGTTGACTGAGTTGTTTATGAGTCGGATCGTCTCTTTCTGCTCGATGTGCCCTTATCCATCATGTCGGATCGGGCTTTGAGATTTACTTCTTAATTGTGGGAAGAGTCTTTGGAAGACTTTGAGTACGCGGTTAGCCTTCAGCCCGGCCTATCATCCCGAGGTTGATGGGCGGTCTGAGAGGGCCATTTGGATTTTGGAGGTTTTTGGCTCGTGGCATGTTGCCTAGACTGAGGAGGTTTTTGGGACCAGCATTGGTTTCAGTGGGGTTATGTGTACCATAGTAGTTACCACTCTGGCATTGGCATGGCGCCTTTTGAGGCATTGTTTAGATGGTGGTGTCGATCCTTTGTGATCTAGTCTGAGAATGGCCAGAGGCAGTTAGCAGGATCAGGGTTGGTATAGCAGGGTGCTTAGGTTGCCAGAGTTGTGCTATCATCGGTGAGAGACCGATTGAGTTTGAATTGGGGACTTCGTGTTTTTCCAAGTCTCGCCCTCCATGGGTATAAGTAGATTTGAGAAGCAAGGTAAGCTGGGTCCGCGCCATGCTGGGCCTCTTCCCGTTTTTGCTTGAATCGGGAAGATCGCCAGCCAGCCTTGCCGTTCAATCTTGCGGGAGTACACGATGCGTTTCGTGTTTCGTTGCAGATGAATGTTCTGGATCCGCCCCAGGTGTTGGAATCTTCAGGACTTGAAGTCGCCGAGGACTTGTCCTTTCGAGTGTGTCTAAATGCGTTTTGAGAATCACTAGTGGCAGGTCCTCTGAAACAAAGTTGTACCCTTGGGTTGAGTGTGTTGACAGTATCGCTCCGGGAGCGAGGCGACCTGGGGGCGCGTGATTGAGATGCTGGGAAGCAGTTCCTTTACCTTTTCTGGTAAGTTCCCATACGAATAGGCAGTAGAGGCTTTTCGCCCTCGTTACTTATAGCAGGCTAGTTATGTGGAGCCCTGTGTGTGTAATTGGTGAGAATGATTGTTGTGATCTGTGTTGTCGGCATTTGTTGGTTAGCCGTGATTATCGTGTGAGCAGTTGCAATTTCGAGGACGAAATTCTTTTAAGGGGGGGAGAATGTAAGGACTGAGGTTTCGGGTTAAGTTTTCGGGTCGGTTTCGGACCGGGTCCCCCGAGTCGGGCCTTGAGGGGTCTGGAGAGTTTCTTCTGAATGACGTCTACACTACACGACGCCTTTTAAACGGCGTCTTGATAGGTGGACGCCATTTAGACGTTTTGCTGTTGTGCCACGTGGACGCCACGTGGGCGGGTTTCGGGCCGCGAGAGTACGGCCCATGTCTCGTCGTCTGAACGGCGTCCATGATGGACGACGCGATTCAGACTGCCACCCTGCGATGTCAGTGTACGGTGCCTGACGTGTCAGCTGAACGGCGTCCGTAGTGGTCGACGCGTTTCAGACAGCTGTCAGTACGGCCCGTCCTGTCATCTGATAGGCGTCCTTCTCGCTCGACGCGTTTTAGGCAGTTCTTGATTGACCCTGCGAGCCCTCCTTTCTTTCCCTCATTTCTCACCCCTTCACTCTCTCTCCTCTCCCTCTCCGCCTCCTCCGATCCCAGTCTCCCCCTTTCCCTTCCTCTTCTTCCTCTTCCACCACTCCAACGTCTCCCTACTTCTCACCTCTGCCACCACCACTTCCTTCGCGGCGTTCCATTCTCCGGACGGCAGCCGACGTCCCGGGGGAGTGGCGACGTTCTCGGAGTACCGGCGGCGGTCTGCGGTGCGGCGGTTGGGCGACACGGAGCCAGGAGGAGTTCTAGTATCGGGTAGGGGGACGAACCTTGTATGCGTTGCTCGTGTTTTCTTAAGCATTACGTGATGTGTTTTGGGCAAGATTAAGCATGTCTAGGGGGTGTTCTCGTGGATATGGCCGCATTCGTGAATGGGGTTTCGTAGTATGTTTGTGGTGAATCAACTTCTCTTCCTCCCCCTTTCCGTTTTAGGGCTTTTCGGGGCATTTGGGGATTAAGGGAGGAACCCTCGGTTCGAACCAGGGAACCAGGTTTCTGGCGCTAAACGGCGTCATGCCTGGTCGACGCCTTTCAAAAGGACGTCAGGGCAGTACGACGCGTTTTAGGGCAGAAACCTCCCCGTTCGAGGTTTCACGAGTTAGGGGTTCTGGCGCTAAATGACGTCATGGATGGACGACGCCTTTCAAAAGGACGTCGGGCCATCATGACGCCATTTAGGCAGGAAATCACCCCGACTGAGGGTGCGTCAACTCGGGATTCTTGGACTAAAAGACGTCATGGGTGGACGACGCGATTTGAATTGCGTCGGGTAACCATGACGCCTTTTAAGGCAGAAATCCCCTGGGTAATGTTTTCCTGAAATTCTGGATTTATCAGTTGAATGGCGTCGGAGGATGTCGACGCCTTTTAAAAGGTGACCGCTGGTGTCGACGCCTTTTAGGCCAGATTCCCGTGGCCTTTGTTTTATGAACCAGTTTAGGGAACTTAAATGGCGTCGGCCTTGGGCGATGCGATTCAAGACAAAACAACACTAATTCATGCCAGTAAAATGTACATACTGCTAGATAGTTGGTTAGTGCATGCTCTAGTATACTTGGCTTCTTTATGATCGGATGGCACTGCGTTGTGTGTAGTGCGATCGCGGGCTTTTCACGTGACCGGATCGTACTGTGCTGGGTTTTGGTGTTTTGAGTTACTGTGGACCTGGAGTGACATTGTAGCACTATATCACCCTGTGCTGGTGGGGGCGTGAGCACAGCGCCGGTGGGGGCGTGGGCGGGGTGACGCCTAGTGAGAGAGGGTCACCTGGTGAACCCCGGGGTCAGCTAGTACCGGTGTCGGAGTGGTACATTCGGAGAGTCACTCATGCTGAGGGAAGGAGTAACCACCTGAGCCAGTTGGGCCGGAGTAGCCAGCGTGCTATCCGAGGGGTTACTGTTTGGTCTCAGCGGGTCTGTGTTTCCCACTTTCGCTTGTGTGGACGGTGTTTCCTACTTACGGCTGTGTGGTTGGTGTGTTTCCCACTTTCGGAGGCGTGGTTGGCGTGTTTTGCCGAGACGCGAGTTGTAGGCTTCTTGATAGAATGATTTTAGAAATATGCATGTTACATTTCGAATGCATATGGTTCATATTGAGATTTTAGGAGTAGTGTGCTACAGCTTTATTTGCCTTATTACCTGTACCTTTGTTACTGCACTTGTGGGTGTGTGTGTGGGAGGCAGGAGATCGGATGATCCCTACTGAGCCCAATTCTGGTGTGGCTCACTCCCTGCGTTTTCAGGTGTGGTCCTTGTGGCGTGTGGCGGCGTGTGGCGTTCTCCTTGGTGTGCGGACCAACATCTATCTTAGTTTCCGGGGTATGCCCCGACGTTGTTGTACCTTATTTCTGCCTGTACTTAATTAATTTGTTGGACATGTAATTATTGTTGGACTGTGTACGGACATTATTATTTTACTTCCTGCACACTGTACCCCTTGTAGTCCGTGTGAATGTTATATTTAATCTTGCTTAACGCTTACTCCTCCAGAGGTGTGTTTAAGATCCGGGTATGAACCTACAGTTAATGGGCCGACATCCATTTAGTGACCGGGTCTCCGGTCATAGGATGGCGGGTCGTTACAACTTTGCTCGGAAGCTGCTAGAAAACAAATTGGTTGGTTGTTATGGATATTCAATCGATCAGATCTAGTATTGAACTTTTGACTAGTCTCTGAATTATATAATGTTAGATCCAAATCAAAGTTAAATATGTTAATCAATAGAAATACTTTGCGAGTATCATAAAATAACCAAAGAAACACAAATAACATATAATCATAGTTAGGTTCGTTGTATTTCTACCTTTCAACCAAAATGAAGCATTTGCCTCATTTTCCCTGAATTCTCATTGATCTCTCACACATTTGAGTTGCTTCTGAGATATCCTTCTTTCCTAAAATTAGAATCTTATCTTGAACTTCCTCTCCATGCACAACAATCTTACTAGCACAATCCAAACTCAAAGCATGGAGAAAAAGGGGGCAAATAAAACTTATAATTTTCAATGATCTTTGTTGCAAGAGGGGGCTGTGGTCTCTCACCAACAAGTATTATCCGCTTTAGCCATGGAGGTAGCCTCGTGATTTTGTCATTTTCTTGGGAAAAGAGACCTTATTGGGAGGAAGGGGAAGGACCTTCTTTATAAGCACAGGGTTGCCTTCCCGACAACTGATGTAGAATTATTTATCCCCTATTCTATGCCTCTACACAACCCACTTGAGAAGGATGGTGTGTGTATATATATGGATTAAGGTTCCCACAGATGTCACCAATCATGTAGAGGAGGAAAACTGGTTCTTGCTTGAGGACTATTCAATCCCTAATCCATGATAGATTTGTAGATGCTAAAGGCGACAATGTAAGTATCATATGAGGAGATGCAAATTAAAACTAAAACAATGCGAATGTAGCGGAAATAATAAACTCCATGTGTTCTTGATTCATTTATCATAAAACAAACAAGGAAAGATTCAACTTCACCTTGCGCAGAGTCGAATCCATTATCAAAACTTGATTTCATCTGAGGGATGCTACCAGCTACGTAAGTGCCTAGCCTCCAGTAGTATCCATGTTGTTCTCCAGTTGAGGGATTGTCCTCAACTCCTCGATGGGATCCGCCTGATCCCTTACCCTTCTTCTCATCATACGCACCCGCGGCATGTGGGCGATGGCTTTCAGCGAGGCAGAAATGAAGCAAACGAGAGAGACAAAAGGGGGCGCCCCTATAAAGAGGGTCGGCCAAAGGAAAGAGAGAGGAGGGGGGTGGCTAGGTCTGGGGAATCCTTGGAGCTTGGCTGAGGGTTTCTTTCTGTTAGTTTAGGTGGCCTACAAGTCAATCTGACTATGTAAATCTCGTTCAATTTATTAATAAAATGGCATAATATTCATTATGTGTAAATCGCGTTAATTATCGTTTCATAATGAAGTCCGTGAATATGTGCTATGGTGATCAGATTATGATGAGATCATACTAATGAGACTGATCACTTAAACACACATATTCTTAATTGTTCCTAGTCGGAGGATATCCGAGAAGGACATCGGATATCCGGTTAGACTAGTACAGATTACTCATGTTCATATGATGAGGGTGACTGATCTCATAAGTCACTTGTGTGGAGACACTAAGGCGAATCTGTAGGTGCTCATTGGAGAATGAGTTCACTGAACTGATCCGACTGAATCGCTGGATGGTATTGTACCTCACTGTCAACCAGCTTGATTCTATTGTCGCAGTTGCGTGGATGGTCCTCGGACCTGAGACACCAAGGACACCTTGGCGGTGGACTTCTGTGCTTTGACCTTGGTTTACGAATCTCTAGCCATGCGATTCTAATACGCCAAGGATTGGGTACAGCGGAATACCGTCGAAGGGAATTGTGTGTCAATAAGGAATCATTCGCTCTCGGTACTTAGAGAGAGAATGCTCTAGGAAGGATGCGCGAAAGTCCCTGGCCAGGGCGGACGATAATATCGGGAAAGGAGTTTTCCGATATTCATCAGCGGCATCCAATCCAAGTGAGTCGACCGGTTAGGGTTTGACAGCTCGCCATACCCTGAGTTGACTCGAGAGCATTGTACAAATGAAGGATTATATCCACGCGGTAACTGTCGGCGGAAAGGTTCCAAGAGTGGGTTACTTAACCCCAAATACCTTCCGGGTTCACGCGGTGTTGCTTGGCACCCAACGTGATCGGAGGCCCGGTCGAATTCAATGTGCGACATCAATTCGATTGATTAATTGATTAATAAAGGGTTATTAATTAATTAATAAATCCAGTGATGAGTCACTGGGCTTGTTGGGCCATTAACTGGACTGGTACTTGGGCCTAGAGGGTCACACGCAAATGATTCTCAAGGCGATGGATAAATAAGTGGGTTTTATACAAACCGGGGGTTTTTGTGAAAAACCGCGCGGTTAGTATAAAACATAGCGAACGGGCTGAGCAGGCCAAGCTGCTGCTAACCCTAGCCGCCCCTCCTCCGTTTCTGTCTTCCTCTGGCATCCAGGCAGATCCAGATCTGCTCCATCGCTTCTCCGAATCCCGTTCGACGGGAAATCGTCCGCGCATTGCGGCGATCATTACGGCGACTGGCGGAGGCTTCGTGGGCTGCGAAGAACGACGAACTCGAGGATATCCGTCGCGGGGAGGATCGCGTGGACTTCGCTAGAGGCCGGGCGCTTGCGCGGCTTGCGGTGTTGCACTGACGGAACCAAACGGCTGCGGATTCGAATCCGCACACAGTGAGAACTTCGATAATCCGATTATCGTATTTTAGATTTCGAAACGGGAACAGATCGCTGTAAATATTTTTGTTTTTCCGCTGCGTGAGCGATCCGGAGAAACCGAGAAAACCCAACAGTGGTATCAGAGCCAGATTCCACTGTTTCTCGTCCCGTTTTGGTTTCCGAAATTAATTTTTCTTGAGTTATTCCATGCGTTTAATCCGATTAAAATGACGGAATAGTGTTCATAAGATGAACGCAAATAATTTGATTATTTTTCTGTGATTTTTCGAATTTTATTTTGGGGTCTTTGTGTTCTTCGTGGGACGATGAACAGGGTGTTTTCGGCGACTTCGTACTCGCTTCCCAAGCGTTGGGATGGCCGGCCGAGACTCCGGATCCATAGAGGATAGTCACCTCTATCTATCGGTCACTAAGACCGCCGCCGGAGTGCCCTTGTAGGGCTATTAATTTAAACCCTAAAACGGTTTTAAACCCTGCGAAAACCAGGTTTTTGGAGGATTTTTAAGGGCTTGGCCGGCCTGTTTGGGCTTCTCCGGTGGCCCTACCGGCGCTGGGGAACCCGCCAGTGCCGGGGGGCAAGGCCGCCGGCGCCCCAGCCGCCGCTGCCGCCGGCCTCCTTCCCTGCAACATTAGGGTTCTGTTGGAAGGAGGGAGGGGAGCGAACCAGATCGCTCGACCCGGTCCCGTGCCAGTCGGACCGACTGGACCGGGTCCAGAGCCTGACCGGGCCAGGCCCGAGCCAGGCGCCTGCCTGGTCCGAGCCCTGGCTCGGCTAGGGCTCGAGCCCGATGGCTCAGCCAGATGGCTGAGCCCTATTCTATTTAATACCCCATTTAAAACCCCTATTAAATCCCTAATAGCCCATGTAATAATATTTAAAATCTGATTTTATTTGATATTCAAAATTGTTTTGATATTCAAATTTATTATTCAATTTTAATTAAGTGGGCCTTAATGATTTTGAATCATTAAGTTAATTAAGGATTTATTAATTAGCAATTAGTTGTGGATTAATTGAGGTTAATATTAGTTTAAGTGTTAAATTAACTATTGACCTTAATTTAACTAATTTTAGGAGTTAAAATTAATGGTTAATAATTATTAATCTAATTGTTAGATTATTAATTATTAATACATCTAATTGTTAATTATTAATTTGAGTTAGTTGTTAATTTAATTGTTAAATTAATAATTAACTTAAATGACTGATTTAAATGTTAAATTAGTAGTCTTTAATTATTATTGTTACTTATTAATTTAAGGGTTAAATTAATGATTAACATTAAACTACTAATCTAATTGTTAGATTATAGTTATTAATTAATTAGTGTTAATTAATAATTTAAGTGTTAAATTACTAATTAACATTAATTAACTAATCTAAAAGTTAGATTAGTAGTTAATTAATAATTATAGTTAATTAATAATTTAAGGGTTAAATTATTAATTAATTTTGTGGGATTGGTCTAAGAGTTAGATTAGTCATTAATAGTCTAATTGTTAGATTATTAATGGGGTTTAATCTAAGTGTGAGATTATTAGAAATGTTCTAATTTGCATGGAATAATCTGGAATTATTAATTTGGAGTGTGTGCGCATGTGATGTGTGTTTATTGCTTTTAAATTAGATTTAATTGCATGTTAATTTAATAAATGAGTTTTTCGAAATTTAAATGCCAATTTTGATTGGATCCCAGTTTTTTTGAAAGCCAAAACTTATCTATTTTGAAAACTCATTTGTTTTAGCCATGTGATGCGCTGAATCATGTGTGGAACGTTTAAAACACACCGTGGTCATGGATATACACTTAATTTATTATTCATGTGATGAATGGATTGTGTGGATCGTGGATGTATGTTTGATTATTAATTGTTAATAAATAGAGGTCTGCGCACCTCTCTCTCTCATACTCCGATGTATTTCTACCTCCCTCTTACTCTTGTACTCGCCATAAGGCCTTCTTCATTTTTACTTGTGAATTCTAGAATTTAAATGTAATATGATCGAGGCAACCGAGGAAGGAGCGAGGACGATCCACAACTGCAACCAGGAAGGCGAAAAGATGGAGATCTCTTGCCTATGTGTTTGTAGGATATCTAATGTAATTGTTGTGTTAGATTGTGTGTGCGTTTGACTGTTGGCTCCAGTCAAACCCACTGTGCAATCCATGACCACACTAATGACATGTATGAGATGCACTATTTTTCTTTTGATTATGAATCAAAGCAGGTTATGGTATTTAGTAAATATATACGATATATTTATATACTATCACCTAGGAGAGACCAAGATAAAAGTTATCCAAATACCCTCAGATAAACTCTAAGCCGTAACGCAAGTAGTTGAGAACTTACCGCGTGGTCCACTATCGTTATAGTCATAGGATTCGAATCACTTTAGGCAGGTTTGTTGTGCTATCCACAAGGCCTGCTTAATTGGGAGGAGAAACTGTGGCTATGGCATTAGATGCCTATAGATCGGGGTAGAGGAACCATGTAGCTTTGTTGTGCTATCCACAAGGGCTGCATGCAAATCTATGCTCGTCGCGTAATAATGGTTAGCTTAGACCAGAATTAGTGGTTTGTTGTGCTATCCACAAGGCCATTAAATCTTTGGGGACCGAAGCTATGATCAGATATTGCAAGGAGTTGCAAGTCCCATGAGTTGGGTGCTCTCTGATTGTATTACAGTTTGTTGTGCTGTAGTGCAAGTCATTGAGATTCTGATCCCCACTAGGAGACTGTCGGCGTCTCCCGTTCTGTATAACTGAGGGTTATACAGTCCGTCGAAAATTAGTGGGAGTTAAACTTGAACAAAAGACCATGTCCTGTTTTAAATTTTAATAATTGAACATCTGCTAAGTAGATTTTACTTATCCGATATCTGATAGCAAGTGGGTAAGCCCAACCCAAGTAGTGCCAAAGAAGTCTGGCTTAACGGTGGTAACAAATGAAAAAGGTGAAGAAATGCCCACTAGGTTAACTACGGGGTGGAGAGTTTGTATTGATTACAGAAAATTGAACACAATGACAAAGAAAGATCATTTCCCACTCCCGTTTATTGATCAGATTTTGGAAAAGCTAGCGGGTCAGAAATATTTCTGTTTCTTAGATGGATATTCAGGATATAATCAAGTGGCTATCTACCTAGAAGATCAGGAGAAAACCACATTCACATGTCCATTCGGCACATTTGCATTCCGAAGAATGCCATTTGGACTATGTAATGCACCAGCAACTTTCCAAAGGTGCATGTTGGCCATCTTTTCAGATATGGTGGGAGAATTCCTCGAAGTATTCATGGATGATTTTTCAATATTCGGGGATTCATTTGAAATTTGTCTGGGGAATTTGAAAAATGTACTGGGAAGATGCATAGAGACCAATTTGGTTCTAAGTTGGGAAAAGAGCCATTTTATGGTTAAAGAGGGCATAGTTTTGGGTCATATAGTGTCGGGAAGAGGTATCGAAGTGGATAAAGCTAGGGTTAGCCTAATCGCCAATCTTCCCCCACCCACTTCGGTAAAGCAAATTCGATCATTCTTGGGCCATGCCAGCTTCTACCGCCGGTTTATTCAAAATTTCTCCCAAATTGCCCGACCATTAACCCTTCTCTTAGCCAAAGATGTCCCATTCCATATTGATGAAAAATGCTTGGAAGCATTTAAATCTTTAAAAGAGGCTCTGATCAAAGCTCCCATTCTCCAATCGCCTGATTGGTCTTTGCCTTTTGAAATAATGTGCGATGGTTCTGATTATGCTATAGGGGTAGTATTGGGACAAAGAATCAATAAAAAGCCTGTGGTAATTTATCATGCAAGTCGTACACTTGTAGATGCTCAGATGAACTATACCACCACAGAAAAAGAATTGTTAGATGTTGTTTTTGCTCTGGAGAAATTTCGATCTTACCTTTTGGGGGCAAAAGTAATTATTTATTCTGATCACTCGGCATTGAAATATTTGTTGACAAAGAAAGATGCCAAACCAAGATTAATCAGGTGGATCCTACTCCTCCAAGAATTTGATTTGGAGATTCGGGACAAAAAGGGATCCGAGAATGTGGTAGCTGACCATCTCTCCCGAATCATGATTTCAGATAATGAACCAATGAAAGACTCATTCCCTGATGAACATCTTTTAGCCATTTCCCACACATCACCACCATGGTATGCACACATTGTGAATTTTAAAGTGACTGGTCAAATCCCAGAAGGATGGACAAAAAATGAAAAAGATAAATTCTTCTCTCAAGAGAAGTACTATTTTTGGGAAGACCCTGAACTCTTCAAAATTTGTCCAGATCAAATAATCCAGAGATGTGTGCCTGAAGAAGAACAACAAAGTGTTTTGAACTTTTCCCATAACCTTTCTTGTGGAGGTCATTTCTCCGGAAAGAAAACCGCAGCAAAGGTTTTACAAAGCGGTTTCTATTGGCCCACACTCTTCAAGGATGCTTATGAGTTCAGCAAAACATGCCTAAGATGTCAAGCTGTTGGTAATATGGCTAAAAGAGATATGATGCCTCTAAATCCAATCTTAGTGGTTGAAATTTTTGATGTTTGGGGAATAGATTTCATGGGCCCTTTTCCACCATCTTTTGGATGCGAATACATCTTGGTGGCAGTGGACTATGTGTCTAAATGGATTGAAGCAATAGTCACCCGAACCAATGATCACAAGGTGGTGATGAAATTTGTACAGAAGAATATCTTTTCTAGGTTCGGATGGCCAAAGGCTATCATTAGTGATGGGGGTTCGCACTTCACTCATTCTCAATTTCGAGCATTGCTCAAAAGATATGGGATTACTCATAAGCTTGCTACCCCTTACCATCCCCAAACTAGTGGCCAAGTAGAGATATCCAATAGAGAAATCAAGAATATCTTGCAAAAATCTGTTAGGCCCGACAGAAAAGATTGGTCCGAAAGGTTAGATGATGCTTTGTGGGCCTATCGGACTGCTTATAAAACTCCTATTGGCATGTCACCATACAGACTAGTCTTTGGAAAAGCATGCCATCTCCCAGTGGAATTAGAACATAGAGCTTATTGGGCTATCAAACAGGTCAATTTTGATCTAGTCAAAGCAGGTTCACACTGAACCTTACAATTGAGCGAACTAGATGAAATAAGAAATGAAGCCTATGAGAACTCGAAAATCTATAAAGCCAAGACTAAAGCTTTTCATGATAAACATATTGTGAGGAAATCTTTCCACCCTAATCAAAAAGTCTGGCTATTTAACTCAAGGTTGCGTTTGTTTCCTGGGAAATTGAAATCAAGATGGGATTGACCATTTTTGGTAATTAAAGCTTTTGACCATGGTGCGGTCAAGATCATGGATCCAAAAAATGGACAGACATTTACTGTTAATGGGCAACGCTTAAAACCTTACATTGAAAACCTTCAAAATTGTCCATTGGAATCTGTGCAGCTAAGTGATCCACAATGAACATAATTTTGTCTGGCTGAAGACATTAAACTTAGCGCTTATTGGGAGGCAACCCAATCTTCTCATTTTTATTCTGATTATTCTCTTTTTCTTTTCTTTTTAGAAAACTCATAAAATCCACCTTGGAGAACAAAGAGAAGCCTCGTCACACCTCAGGTTGTATATCTCCTCATCATGAATTCCATATTAAATAATTTTTGTGCATTTCTATGCCATTGAAGACAATGTCATTCAAGTTGGGGGGAGAATCATAGTACATATTGAATAAAATCGTTTAAAATGAACAAAATTTTTGAATTTTTTTTTCATTTTTCACACATTTTCAAAAAAAAAAAATTGTTTCATTTTCACATTCCAACAGAAATTCTTATCTATCATAATTCATTTAGGGAATCTTGATCAAAATTGAGTTAGGAAGTTGAGTAAAAGTTTGAATTAACTCCCCTCTCTACAAAGAATCACGACGGGATGATTTTCACACACACGGTAACTTGGAAAGAGTGGAAGATCCTGAAAGTGTAGAGTTACTGGAGTTACCCGAAGTGTAGAATTACCCATTCTATTTTTACTTTTAGGTCAAACGAACGGAAAGTTAGGATTCGTAATAGGAGATCAAACCACTTAACACTTTAAGGAGGCGGTCACTTCGAAAAAAGGACAATCAGAAGCGTGAAAATCAAATAAATATGCTTCAAAAGAATCAAAGGAAGGACGGTGGCAAAAAGTATGCACCTCCCCTCAAACAAAAAATAAAGAGAGTGACAAAAAGTACGCACTCTCAAAGCACAAAACAATCGTGCTAAAGTCCTTCACAACAAAATAAGACCAAATCCTAAAAAGTTTTAAGTCGGGGCGAAAACCGAAAAGCAAACCTAGCCAACTAATCCAGAGATCTCTTTTTCTGTTCTCTCCCCTGGGTAATTCTACTCCAAGAGTCAGTGAAGGCAACGATATACCAAACAGGATAGAAATGAACTCCAAGCACCTCAAATGATATGCACAATCACTTGTCATGATTCTAAGTATGGTGGGCGGGAGAACGAAAACTTGAATTCCAATTACCTACCATTTGCAATAGATATCCTTTAAAATGAAGTGTGATTCTTTTTACTGATCATGGTAGTCCTAATTTTTCAAATGATTGTATTGCTAAGAGACTAGCAATGATTAAGTTGGGGGGTGTGATAAGTCCACAATTTTACATAAATAACAGATGAAATTTACATACTTTGCTATCAATTTAACGGACAAAATCACATGGAATGATAGATAAACCATTTGCGCATTCAAAATCTGTATTTCAAATATCATCACTCCATGGATGGAATAAGGGTAGCAACTTCATTTCCTCAGCAATTATTTAATGCGCAGTTGAATGATTTACGGCTATGAGAACTTAACTGTTATTTTATGTGAAAACAGGATATGAACAAGCAGATGGCATAGTGGTTGGACCACCTGAACTTCAAGGAAGTGACCAGAGTTCGAATCCTGGCAAAAACAACATTTTATTTTCATAATATAGCTTCAACTGGGGCCCACATGCCAACTAAGAGAGAAAGGAGGAGGGAATTCTGAAATTCAAAGAAAGGAGGATCCATTTCAAAAATTCGAAATTCAAAAATACTAATTAATGTTTTAAAGAGGATCCCCTAATCAAGGGGAACTTAATGAAAGGATTTTAAAATCTCTTTTTGAAATTCAAACCCCCCCTCTTTTCTATAAAACTAAGGGAGGAGGTCAAAGGAAAGGGACCCCCGAATTTTCAGAAATTTTTTAGCCTCTCTCTCTCTCTAGTTTTCTCTCCCTCACTCCCACTGTTCTCTCTCTCCCCCTACGCATCTCTCTCCCTCTTCTCTCTGTCATTTTCTCCCTCTCTCTCAACGCATAGCACCCCTCTCTCTACCTTTTTCTCTCCCTTTTCCCCCTCTGCATCTCTGTCCTATTTCTCTCTCTCCCTTTTCTCTCTGTCATTTTCTCCCTCTCTCTCAACGCACAACACCGCCCTCTTCTATTTTTTCTCTCTCTCCCTGTCAGATTCCCTCTTCTTTCATCTCTCTCTACGTCTTTCTCTCTGTCAACCGCAACAACGAAGGTGGGCCCTCTCCGCCACGCGGCAGCGCCAGCAGATTCACGCCGCTGCACCTCGTCGTCATCAGCCTCCACGCGTCAGCCCCGCATCGCACCCGCCGCCACCTCAGGACCCGCCAGCTCCATGCGGCGCTTCACGCGTATTCGCAGCCTGGGGCATCGTCGCCCGTACCGGGTCGCTTGCCTCACGCCGCCACGAAGTCAGCTGCCTCGCCTACCGCGTTGTCTCCTCAGCCAGCGCCTCGCCTGCCGCACTGCCGCACCTACGGCGCAGCTCGCCTCGTTCTCCATGCAACAGGTCCGGTCCAAAGAGCCGCTGCCACTACGTGCCTGCCACGTACCACCGGCCGGTCCAACGTGCCACAGCACCCCTACTGCCAGCTCCTTACGTACAGATGCCTGGTGGCCATTGTTAGGATGTTGCAGTAGTATTTTCTGTTGCTTTTGTTTGTTTCTTTTCTTATTCCAGCCGTTTAGATTAATCAAATAGGTTTATAGATTATCACTTGTTGTTACTTATTTCAAGGATTTTGCAACAATGGTTATGGCTTTCACATGATTATTAACATTCCCTTAATTTTGCAAGATTCACACAGTGGTGTGTGTTAACTTAGATTTTTCATATGAGGTTGCATTTAGTTTATGAAATTTACCTCAAATAATCAGTTTCTTTTGTTTCTTTAGGTAGCTTAGTAAATCGAGTTACTGCTTTAAGTAGAAAATTAACTAGTCATTCATATTTTTCATCTCTTTAGATAATTAATTCCAACGTTTTCAAAGATAAAAACTCTATTTCTCCGTGGATCGACCCGGTCTCAACCATGCACTACCTTGTTATCTTTAATTGAGATTCGGAATTTAAGATTGATGTTATTTGTGTTTTAACGACGGCATTTAAATATGCATCATATTGTACCCATCGGTTGCAAGTGGATCTTTAAGAGAAAGATCGGTGATGATGGACGGATCGACACTTATAAGGCAAGGTTGGTGGCAAAGGGATATCGTCAAAGGCAAGGAATTGACTATGACGAGACTTTCTCACCAGTTGCCATGATAAAGTTGATCAGAGTTCTACTCGCCATTGCTGCACATTTTGATTATGAAATCTGGCATATGGATGTGAAGACTGCCTTCCTCAATGGTAACCTTGAGGAGGAGGTGTATATGATACAACCAGAAGGTTTCACATCCAAAGAATCTCCAGATAAAGTGTGCAAGCTTCAGAGGTCCATTTATGGACTGAAGCAGGCTTCCCGGAGCTAAAACATAAGATTTGACGAGGCAGTCAAGTCTTATGACTTCATTAAGAATGAAGATGAGCCTTGTGTGTACAAGAAGATCAGTGGGAGTGCAGTCACTTTTCTAGTTCTTTACGTAGATGACATACTACTCATTGGGAATGATGTAGTTATGATGTCATCAGTAAAGATCTGGCTGTCGAAAAACTTCTCTATGAAGGGTTTGGGAGAAGCATCCTACGTATTGGGAATACAGATCTATAAAGATAGATCAAAGAGGATGCTTGGAATGACCTAATCCTTGTACATAGACACCATAGTCAAAAAGTTTGGCATGGAAAATTCCAAGAGAGGTCTCATACCGATGAGACATGGAATTAATCTCTCAAAGGAGCAGTCTCCTAAGACTCATGATGAGAGGGCATTCATGGATAGAATATCCTATGCCTCTGCCATAGGATCTATCATGTATGCCATGCTCTGTACACGGCCTGATATTGCATTTGCTCTAAGTGTTACGAGCAGATTTCAGGCTGATCCAGGCGAAGAGCACTGGAAGGCAGTGAAATGTATCCTTAAGTACTTGAGAAGAACTAAGGATATGTTTCTTGTCTATGGAGGAGGTGACTTGAAACTGTGAGGCTTTACTGACTCGAGTTTCCAGTCATATCCAGATGATAGCAACTCAACATCTGGATTCGTGTTTACTTTGAACGGTGGGGCAGTGTGCTGGAAGAGTTCCAAGCAAGTAACCAATGCAGATTCGACGACTGAAGCTGAGTACATCGCTGCAGCTGAAGCCGCCAAGGAAGCAGTGTGGTTGAATAAATTCATCACCGACCTCGGCGTAGTTCCCAGCATCTCTGAGCATGTTCTACTGTTGTGCGACAACAATGGAGCCATTGCGCAAGCGAAAGAGCCGCGGTCTCATCAGAAATCGAAGCATATTCTGAGGCGCTTTCACCTTATCAGAGAGATCATATCCATAGGAGATGTAGTAGTGGAAAGAGTTCCATATGTCGACAATGTAGCAGATCCACTGACAAAGCCGTTGGCTCAAATTGTGTTTGAGCGTCACCTAGAGTCTATGGGCTTATTGTATAAAGGTGATTGACTTTAGTCCAAGTGGGAGATTGTTAGTTTAGGTGGCCTACAAGCCAATCTGACTATGTAAATCTCGTTCAATTTATTAATAAAATGGCATAATATTCATTATGTGTAAATCGCGTTAATTATTGTTTCATAATGAAGTCCGTGAATATGTGCTATGGTGATCAGATTATGATGAGATCATACTAATGAGACTGATCACTTAAACACACATATTCTTAATTGTTCCTAGTCGGAGGATATCCGAGAAGGACATCGGATATCCGGTTAGACTAGTACAGATTACTCCTGTTCATATGATGAGGGTGACTGATCTCATAAGTCACTTGTGTGGAGACACTAAGGCGAATCTGTAGGTGCTCATTGGAGAATGAGTTCACTGAACTGATCCGACTGAATCGCTGGATGGTATTGTACCTCACTGTCAACCAGCTTGATTCTATTGTTGCAGTTGCGTGGATGGTCCTCGGACCTGAGACACCAAGGACACCTTGGCGGTGGACTTCTGTGCTTTGACCTTGGTTTACGAATCTCTAGCCATAGGATTCTAATACGCCAAGGATTGGGTACAACGGAATACCGTCGAAGGGAATTGTGTGTTAATAAGGAATCATTCGCTCTCGGTACTTAGAGAGAGAATGCTCTAAGAAGGATGCGCGAAAGTCCCTGGCCAGGGCGGACGATAATATCGAGAAAGGAGTTTTCCGATATTCATCAGCGGCATCCAATCCAAGTGAGTCGACCGGTTAGGGTTTGACAGCTCGCCATACCCTGAGTTGACTCGAGAGCATTGTACGAATGAAGGATTATATCCACGCGGTAACTGTCGGCGGAAAGGTTCCAAGAGTGGGTTACTTAACCCCAAATACCTTCCGGGTTCACGCGGTGTTTCTTGGCACCCAACGTGATCGGAGGCCCGGTCGAATTCGATGTGCGACATCAATTCGATTAATTAATTGATTAATAAAAGGTTATTAATTAATTAATAAAGCCAGTGAGTGTGAGTGCTTAGAATGACTGTGTGATTATCATCAAAAATCTATGTTGTTTAAGTGCAAAAATAATACCTATTAAAAAAACAGAAACTACGTGAAGTGATCGCCAGAAACTTTTGACTTAAAAGTTCCAAAAGAAGTTTTGATCGCCTACCTGATTAAACGCGGAAGATATTGAGTCCTTGATTCCCCCTCTTCAACCGGATGAAGAAAGAGAGCCCTTCCTCTTCTTTTGTTCTTGCTGTTAAGGTTGAAGTTGAGTTTGAGGATCGTCCAGAGTCCTTTGATTTTGCTTGTTTTCCCTCCTTTTTGATTCCTCTTTTGCAACTTATAAGAAAGTAGAAAGAGAAATAAAGAAACAATGATGAGAACTTTAAGCAAAAGCAATATCCATTCTAAATATAATTATAATCATGCAACTAAACAGCAAACTTACTTGTTGGATGGCTTTTGAAACCCCTTGATCAAATAGGTTTTGGAAAGAATGATGTTGTGGTGTGTGTTGCATGAAGTGATGATGAAGAATGAGAGATTAATGAAGATGTAAAATGAAAGTGCAGAAATGAAACACTTATGCCGAATTGGATGAAGCCTTGAATTGGATGAAGAATCTTGAATGGACGCCGACTTCTGGAAATAGCAGCGCTTCGGCGTTTGGACGTCGTTGCTTTTTTTCAATCACTAACTCTGATTCTAACTTCTCTCTTCCTCTTTTTTTTTAACTTTCAAGATGCAAGGTATTTATAGACCTCTTCTGCATCCGCGGATTTACATGGAAAAATCTAAGATTTATCCATCTTAACCAACATATAAATACAGATTAATTTATCTTTATCTGTAATTATCTAAAACGCGTCTACCATTGCTGACGCCTTTTAGATTAATTAAGATAAGGATAAACATCTGGGAAAACTTATCTTTATCTGTATTAGCTAAAAAGCGTCTACATGTGTAGACGTCTTTTACACTAATTAAGATAAGGATAAACATCCGGAAGAGAAGTAGAAATAGCTTAGGAAACCTAAAACGCGTCGTACCTGACAGACGCCTTTTATCTAATTAATCAACTGATTAAAATTCAAATTTAAACGTTAAAATAAGAATAAAGTCTAAATGGCGTCCATGTGGGTAGACGTCTTTTAGGCTTTTTCATATTTCAACTAAAATTTGAGTTAAAATCAATTTAATTGATTAACTTAAACATGTCTGACACTCAAAAAGATCAATAAAAATTAATCAATGATTAAATATTAGACCATTCTGAGGCATTATTATATGATATGAAATTTACTCAAAATGACGTCAAAATTAGCGTGTCTACAGTGAGGAGTCACTGGGCTTGTTGGGCCGTTAACTGGACTGGTACTTGGGCCTAGAGGGTCACACGCAAATGATTCTCAAGGCGATGGATAAATAAGTGGGTTTTATACAAACCGGGGGTTTCTGTGAAAAACCGCGTGGTTAGTATAAAACATAGCGAACGGGCTGAGCAGGCCAAGCTGCTGCTAACCCTAGCCGCCCCTCCTCAGTTTCTGTCTTCCTCTGGCATCCAGGCAGATCCAGATCTGCTCCACCGCTTCTCCGAATCCCGTTCGACGGGAAATTGTCCGCGCATTGCGGCGATCATTGCGGCGACCGGCGGAGGCTTCGTGGGCTGCGAAGAACGACGAACTCGAGGATATCCGTCGCGGGGAGGATCGCGTGGACTTCGCTAGAGGCCGGGCGCTTGCGCGGCTTGCGGTGTCGCACCGACGGAACCAAACGGCTGCGGATTCGAATCCGCACACGGTGAGAACTTCGATAATCCGATTATCGTATTTTAGATTTCGAAACGGGAACGGATCGCTGTAAATATTTTTGTTTTTCCGCTGCGTGAGCGATCCGGAGAAACCGAGAAAACCCAACACTCTCTGCCCGACAGTTGAAGAGGGAATCCTTGGACCAAGTGGGAATTCACGGAGGTCTAAGAGATTCCAATCCAAATGAGAGGAATATTTGAGTCCTTCCAATACTAAGAGGGGCTTTTGTTCCTAAAAAGTGTGTAGAGGATGAACCTCTTTAGCAATTATGCCCTGCATGCCGAACAGGTTCATAGCACGATGCAAATTTAAATGCAAATAAAGGAGAAACAACTAGAAATTAGAGATCCAGAACACGTCAGCAAATAGTGGTCTTTTGTAAAGCGTGTCAACTCAGAGTGATGACTTTCAATAAAACTCGCCCCTGTTCACATAAGTGTTTCTGGCAACAACCAATACAGAGCCTAAGAGGCGTTTGTCTCAGGCAACGCCTTTTTAAAATGCGTCGTCTGATTGAGACACGTTCAAGAGAGTGTACAGAGGCAAACAAACTCACTATTTCACAAACAACAAGGTGATATGATAAGGAGGCAATCAACTAAGCAATAAAAACATTTGAATAACCCACCTTTCATAATCTGCAACTTGTTTAGCAAGATCACGAGGGATTAAAAGGGAGTGTGCACAAGGTGCACGATGGATAAAAGAGCAAAACGCACTCAAAGAGTACAAGGGAAAAGGGCACATAAGGGTGCCAAAGGAGGGAGACACGTGGGTCTCAGAGTAATAAAGTAAAATAAAAAAGAAACGACAAGAAATGCCCCACCGTGATTGCCAAAAAGTTGAGGATAGCTCTAGTGAATTATTGAAAATCAATTAAAAATGTTCCTATGAGAGCACAAATAGAGATGTGATCACCAGAGATACGTGGATCTCAAATATTAAATGAAAAAAAGATAGTGACTGCGCTGTGAACAACTCACCTTGACAATTTGGGAGATTGAAAGTCCTATCTTTTCCTCTTTCAGCCAGCCAAAAGAAGAGAGCCTTCTCTTGATTTCACCTTATAAGAAAAGAAAAAAAAAGAAGAGAAATTGAATCAGAACAAAGCTACAGTATAGTATCTACTCTAAAGTGGACCTAAACATGCAAATCTAACTAACACACACCTTGTTTGTGTGTTTTTAAACCTCTATATGCACTAGGGAGGATTTATGCATGTAATGATTTTTGTGTGCAAGAGTTGCACGAAAATAGCAATTAAATTAAAAAATTCCTCTACATTGGGAGGTGATGATGATGTAATGATGCAAAAGATGAATTAGCAAAGAACTAAGAACTAAAATTAAAAAAAAGAACAACTAGAAGAAAGAAGGAGAGAGGTTAGAAGTTGGCCCTTCAAGACCACCAAGAACCCATGGAGATCTTCATGTTGATGGAGAGGCTCTTGGAGAGAAAGACAGTGGTTAGACCTTTAGAATTCGTACTCAAGCTAGAAGGATGGATTCCATCTCTCAATGGTGGTGTTCTCTCTTGCAATTGCCAACCTTTTTTGAAGCTTGGAAGAACACTTGCTTATATAGACGAGTTAATTTTCGCATAAGAAGCTTCTAGAAACCCTAAATTAGTGATCAAACTACCAATAGATAGAAAGAGAGATTAAAAACCTTCAAAATATGATTTAGAAATATTAGATAGTTTTTCCATACGCCTAAGAAAGCTGTATTAAAGGAAATATCGAGCTTTGCCTCGAAACAGGACTTTCTAAAAAACTTTGAGATGCATCAACTTGAGCAGACGCCTATTAGAAAGGTGTCCAAATATCAGGACGTGAAGGATCAATTTAGAATAAAACATCAAAGAAAATATAAGAAGAATTAAATGGGAAGCTGAAAGGCATTTTCCATGAAAGACGTGAATCAACAAATTAGGCAATTTTGCAGGTAATCGATTAAAATGTGAAAGGTAATCGATTAACTTTAGAAAGGTGAAATGTGTTAACCATGGTCGACGCCTATCATAAAATTAGCTGAACTTTAAGAAAACTGAAGAAAAATCAATTAATTGACTCAATTATGAAGACTTTTTTGGGACATTATGGTTGGATAAGAGATGTACTAAATATGAGGTTAAAAATAACATGTCCACAAAGATGTCTTTGGTGTCTTAGGTCCAAGGACCAACCACGTCACTGAGACGATGAATCATCTAGTTGATAGTTAGGTAGGTTACCATCCAATGATTCAAAAGTGGATCAGTTCAGAGAACTCATTCTCCAAAAAACACCTACAGGTTCATCTTAGTGTCTCCACACAAGCCACTATGAGATCAATCACCCTCATCTCATGAGTATGAGTAACTTGTATCAGTCTCATTAGATATTTGTTGTCTTTCTCAAATATCTTCCACCTAAGAATAATTAAGAATACATATTTAAAGAAGATCAATCTCTTATCATGATCTTATCATGATTTAATCTTTATTGTATGTATTCATGGACTTCACTATGAAACAGTATATCGATTTATATATAATAAATATGATATTTTTATTATTATTAAAAGAACAAGACTGTACATAATAGTTATGTGATTAGCTTGACAGGCATACATAACTAACAAACAAGAGCCTAAATGCTTGCAAGGATAGTAAAGACATTTGAAGACCCCTGGGGGGGCTCCAATGCCTAAGTGAGACGATATTGGAGAAATAGAGAGTAGAGGTGTTCTAATGGTAGAGATTGTCTACCTTTGGTCTACAGTGGTCCTCTTTGTTTTATAGAAATTGGCAAATTCTTGCCTTGCACTCCATAGACCACAATCCTATGAAGATCGCAGTTTCCCTTGTGAGAGGGGAGTAGATAGCACCTACACTCCCTACTTGCCTAAGATCGTGGGGCCATTTTCTCCTAATAATTAGAAGGGATTAGACTAAAGGAAGGCGGATGTCAAGGCAAGAGGGCTAATAAGATAAAGTCAAAAGTCCGCCTTACTTTGGTCTACTCCCATGTAAACATGGGGTGAAAATGGGCCCAACAATTCCAGGGAACTAAGGATTGTGTGTGTGATCCACTCCCCCTCTCACAGGGAAAATCGTAATATTCATAGCATCATGGTCCATGGAGTGTGGGGAAAGAACCTACCAATTCTAGGGCTCCATAGCCCCTATAAAACCCATAGGAACCCAAGTAGGCCATAGTTATGCAATCTCTACCGCCATGACACCTCTACTCTCTCTTTCTCCAACACTAGTTCACTTAAGCATCGCAGGGTCCTCTTCCCACTCAAACTGGGGAGTCTTTTGACGTCCTTACCATCGTTGTAGGCATCTAGGCTCCTATAGTCTCTAGAATCTACAAATCTATCATGGATCAGGGATCAAACGAACCTCAAGCGAAAATCAGTTTCCCTCCTCTACAAGTTTATAATCAAATCTATGGTCTAATTATATAGGTTTTCAACATTCTAAAATCTTGATATTTCTTATTTCCCCTAAGAATTGGACTTTCTCTTTCTTCTCTTATTTGAATTGGGAAACTAGGGACATAGTCGTTATCCTTTTGAGCCTCCAAAATGCTGAATTAGAAGAAGTGCTAAATATGAACTTCAAAGCTAATTAGGGAATTTTTGAATATATATATATATATATATATATATATATATATATATATATATATATATATAATCTATTATATTTGTATAGATACCCTAGATTCTCACAGTGTTATATATACCTCTAACATGTTTACAAAGGTTGTGACTATGCTAGAAAGATTTCTATATTTTTATACACCTCTTGAGTTCATCAGAGTTGATGTCTGTAATCAAATATTTTTGGCATATGGAGTTCATGGCATTTTGATTGAAAAGGATATAACCACAATTTTATTTTTGGCATCAGGGACTTTTGTAATAATATGTGGGAGTTAGGAGTGTACATACAAATACATTGGCTTCCAATGGTGTACTTTTTGAACTTAATTATCCTCTAATAAGTCTCAATTCATGTCAATTGAACATTCTTATTAAAAATTATATTGGTCATAAGTAGACTATTGTTTAAAATCCGAACTTTATGACCTTATATTTTCAATTGAGTCTACTTAACTAAGTCTTAGTGGGTCACTAAATGGACCTAAGCTACAACGTATAGAAAAATTCGTATGTACTCCTATGGAAACTATTGTATTTGCATATATATCTCTGACTACCACATGTCATTACAAATACCCTTGGCATCTTTAAAAAGATTGTAGTTATACTATTCTATGAAAATATCATCAACTCTAATCGAATATACCAAAAGATTTTATCAACTATGATGAAGTCATGAGTATACATACAAAAATAACAGAATCTAATTCCATTTGATTGGAGGATATCTTATTCCGGTATAAATAATCCCGGATTGCTTATACTAGAATAAGGTTCATTTTGCTTTGATAACTACTTACTCTCTCTACTTGGAATAAGTCATTCTAATTAGGTAAAATAAATAAAAAATAAAATGTGATAAAGAAAGTGTCATTAATACTTATTCTAGGTAGAATAATTAATTCTAGCATTTTGAAATGAATTATTTATTCCCTCTTATTTTGGCATAAATCATCCCCCCAATAAGAAATCACATGATCAAAGTAGAACAAGAAGAATAAGTGGAATAAGGCGTCCTTATTCAGCCTTACTCCTCTATCAATATGGAGTTCCGGAGAGTTCATGGTACTTTGATTAGAAGGATAGAATTACAATCTTTTCGAAGATGTTGAGAATATTTATAACAGTAAGTGTCAAAGTGAGAGTCAGAAGTGTGCATAGAAATACGGTAACTTACAGACGTCTATGCACAAAAATTCTTAACCTATAATGTACATGTAGCCATTGCACTATATTCCTTTTTATATAACATTGGATTATAGAGTCCAACGTCCAACCATGGCTTTATTGTCACGTGAGAAAAGTAGGTTAAGTAGGCGAGGACTAACTGCTTTGTTTAAAGGCCTAAGGCTCTAGATTACAATGCTGGTAATAGGAAATAGGAACGAGATCGTTTAGACCAATTTTTGTCTGGACTGTGGTATACCTTTAGACACACCAAAAGATGATGTATTTATCCAATCCCGTCACTTCAAAGATAAATAACTTATTCACTTTTTTTTGATGTATTTGAGAGCACACCACGATCTAGACAATAGGGTCCAGACGATCTCGTTCCTAAGAAATACATCTCGTCACCACTGTTAACATGTTAACATGTTATTCTAAAGCCCGGGAAGATTCACTTCCTCGGGATCAGACGGCGTTGAACTTGCCCATATGTGCTCTTGTTTGTTAGTTTGCCGTGATGGTCTCACGAGTCTACTTACCTAGACAACTTCAGACGACACGTGTTAGATCCACTTTGCACGTGCACATGTAGGTGTGGTGGTCATCATTGGTTCATTAGGCAAATGTTCTCAGTGGCGGATGCAGAAATTTTGTTCAGTGAGATCAATCGGACATTAAGTCATAAGTATGACTTGGTCAATGAGATCTTGAGTTGGGCCAATGGGATCTTAAGTTGGGTCAGTGAGATCCCAAACTAAACTGTGTTAGACTGGACTAATAGGCTTAGCAAAATCCAGCCCTTGATTAATACTAGATCTGCCCTCCCTCAACAAGAGTTTACAACCATTGTACTTGTGGTCAATTTTCATAGTCAAAACATCTTCACTTCACATGATATGCAGGACGTGAAAAGGAGTGCCGATTGGTAGCAATTAGCAATACAGGCTGTGGAATTTAATCCCCAACTCTTGCCATGTTTCTCAGCAGGGGAAGATTTACACATCTAATTTCAATGAGCTCTAAGATATTGGTAGACACGAGGAATCTGCATGAATACTATGTGACAAGTTATCAAAGCTTACAAATGTGCCATAAGACAGTTTGATGGAGAGTAATTATGTAAAGTTACCAAGTTTGGATAATACAAGGAATTTAATTAAACTCTATTTACAAGAAAACAATTTCAATTTGAGAAATTTTTGTTCATAATTGCTATTTTCCTTGAAGCCAAAGTTCAAAAAGAAAAAGTAAAACTTTAGACAAGACAGAATTTGTCTCAAGTATACAAACATACAAGAAGGAATACACTGTTTCCTCCACCTAGACAAGACTGGTTGTAAATAGTGTTTGATCGATGATATGTCTTTTGTAGGGATTTTTGTTTATGCACCTTTGAAAAATACTGTATTTGCATTTATACCTTCAACTCTCACATATTATTTTAATATTCTTAAAATCTCATAAATATTATAGTTATGTCTCTCCATCAAAATAAGGTGAACTCTAACGGAATATGCGAAAGAGTCCGTAAATCTTGATAACAACGTAAGTACATATGCAAAATTCTAGTGAATTTATAGGTACATATGCACATATTAGTGGATTTAGAGATATGTATGCAAAATTTTTAAGCTTGATTAAGTGGCATTTTGATGGGGGCATATTTTCTTCATATGGAACCTTGTGAAGTATATTCTCCCGATAACCTTTCACCTTCGATGTGACAGGTTTTTGCAACAACCAACCAAGGGGAGCGGATCACCTATGCACTTATGGTGCTATTAAAATCTGCATCTTTTACTATAAGTTATGTCCCATCCCCTCGGTGCAGGGACGGTTTTGACTAATCTTAAGATACCAAAACGCACAAGCAATTTTGTCATTAGTGATGGGAAAGCACAGATTTTCGAAAGTAACCAAGTGCGAATGTGATCTGCCCATTGAAGAGCATTGAAATGAAAGAGTACACTCTGCAAATGTCTTGTCCACTCTGTAGCACTCATCCTACAGATGTTATAATAACATGAAAAGAATCAAGCTACCTCATAATTTACTTGTCCTAGATGTTACAGTAACATGCCATCCTATGTCTATTTTCTTTTTTAAAATATGATAAACTAATCACTCTATTTCTCGAAAACCAGCAAATTGCTGCAAAAGTTTGCATCACCCTCATATTCATATAGAAATAACCTTGAAAACACATCTCAATTAAAAAAGCGATTTTTAGTTATCTTTCTAATATTCCTTATAAGTCCCTGTAATCTTCATATTTCCCTCTACAATGTTTGAATCATCCTTAAGAAGTCCCTCCAAAAGATCTTTCTCTTTTGAAGGACAATTTGAATAATTATATAAGGAATCTAAAGATTGCATAAATTTATAAGGAACATTAAAAGATTATAAGGATTGAAAAGTAAAAATCTCAATAAATAGTATATTCATTCCCAACATTGTGTCTCCTAGTAACCGGAGCAGATAGGTTGGGAAGTTGCAGTTAGCTTGGTTATATGTCAAACAAGTTTTGTTAAAGACTCTTTTTTGGAAAATATAACATAGACTTGTTTAGCAATCCGAAAAATTCTGATCAACAAAAATCTTAATTTGTTGACCCACCCTTTTTTTGATTTTGACATCCAGGTGATGAGACTGACTGTCCTTTTCCACAAACACCAGAAAACATTTTTGTAAAGCATCTAATGACAAATTTAGTATCCGTTTTCCTCATAAACTTGTTTCCTTACAAGACCTTTTCCATTCCATTGTATGTTTTACGAAGTTGCAAAGGCTGTACAGATCACATACTGCAAGACAGCACCAGTTCCTCGATCACAAGGATGGGTGCGAAGGCTGCATGCACAATGTATGAATTACAATTGATCCGATAAACAATTTCATAAATGGGAAAGTACAATTTGTAATATTTTTTCAGGGGAAAACAAGTTTCCCATAGACTAAAAATACAGTAAACGTTTAACCATATGTTGAGTGTGATCACAGTTCCCCTACTGAATAGAATAAAAAGAAAACAATTTACTCCACTCACAACACCATGGATAATTTGTACATAAGAAATACTGAAGTGGAGAATAAAAAAAACCAAATATATTCTCTCCTCCATCAAGCTGGTAAAGGCTCCTCCAAGACTGCAATTACCATCAAATGCAAAAGAATCAGTAACAAGTTATACCAAAGCAAAAAGTGCCGTCTAGAACTGCCCCTGTAAACATGGAAGGAGAAGATTCTGGATATATTACAGCTTGTAATGAGAATGTCTGATGACAACAGTGTTGTAACATTAAATACTTTTAGTTGAAGGTATTGCTAACAAACAATGAGGGAAAATTTCTAGAAAGGGCACAAAATTTTTCAAAGTATCTAAAAAGGGCACTCCTCTTAAGATTTATATCTATATGAGGCAAAAGTCATATTTCTTCACACACACTACCCAAAATACCCTCAATTATTTTACAAACAAATTGTCTCAATTAAAGGTAATGCTATTACCTTTGATCTTACATATTCATTGTTCTATTAGTTATAAAATTTTAGGATCCCCTTTTCAATTTAAAATTTTGGAGGAATGATTTTTCTTCATAATTTTTAGTATTAGATCCTTTTTGGTAATTATATAAAAATAAAGGTCTCATTTACATATTTTATGGGCAAAAATATAAAAGGGATAGTATGTAGATCTTGATTAGAACAATCTATTGTAAAACAATTGAGGGTATTTTAGGTAGTATGCTAGAAAAAAAATGAGTTTTGTCCCATTTACATATAACTTTAGAAGGAGTGCCCCTTTTAGATATTTTAAACTTATAATATCTCTATTAGATATTTTGATTTTTTTTTGCCCTTTTTAGTAATTTTCCCTAACAATAAACTCATGCATGAAAATAAAATGTATGATCAAACCAATAGTTGCAAGCTGAAGCCTGAGATGCGCCTGCAGCAGAGCTAACTCTTCGATGATCGACAGGGAAAGAATCAAAGCAATTGGCTGATCCATCTTATGCCAATCTAACACCCAAGAAAATTCAAGGATAAAGCAGATAGACTTTGCCCAGGAATGCCTAGTAATAATAAGAGACCATACTTATAGGCTTTTGATGGTGAAAAGCAAGGAAGGGTCAGGGATTGGGCACAGGTCGCATCGGTCTAGTCCCCCCATTTGTTTTAAAATGCCTACACTGCTCTGGCCGATCCCAGACCGATCCCCACCTAGATCAGTGGATCTGGGCTTGGCATAGGATCAGAACGATTCAAATCCTGTCGGATCGGCCGATCTTATCTAATCTATGCCAATCATGCCTTCCTTGGTAAAAGTGAACATTGTCTAGATAAAGTTAAAGATTTTTGCATGAATAACCCTGGTGAATTTTATTTGATAAACATACCTTTTAAAATCATAATTGCATGAACACCCTCCTCATAGGAAGCAAATGTCATGATTTTCCTCTTCATAGGTGTGTAAATTATGGTACCATAAGAGGGTTATACATTCAAATAAAAGGAAATTCATGACATGTTTCTTTTTTTTTTTCTTTTTTTTTGGGGGGGAGGGGGGGGGTGTGGTGTCTTCAGCAACTGTGATTTTAAGGCATACTTTTTCATAAACAAAAGTTACAGGATTATTCATGCAAAAATCCCCTGTTCATGCATGTTTAGCAACAACATGAATCCATGCATGCACAAGTAGTAACTGTTTGGAAACCAACCTCTTGTGGTTTGGGGGGGAAGAGGGGTGATTGTGGGAACATCGGGGAGTTCAATTTCATCATCACCATCTTGAAGTATCTCTTGCTCCCTGTCTCCACTCTTTCGCCTCAAACCCTCTGCTTCTGTGACTTGCTCTGGCAGCTTAGTATCCTTAACAACTTCCGGGGCAGCTACAGCTGGAGCAGGGGCAGTTGGCAGAGCTTGAACCGTAATCTACAGTGAAAAGAATGTAGATTTACATCCGATAAAGAACATTTATGCAGCTTGAGACTCGGGAACTATTATACAGATGTAACTTGATACAAGCGTCCGCAAGATGCAAAGAACATTTACCAGACGCTCAAGATAGCTTTTTTTTGGAAAAGATAAATTTTCCCATTAATATACTGCCTTTCCAGCATTGTCGGCATCTCAACAACAAAGGTACAACATAATGCCTCCTGAACGGTGGTGTATGCCACAAAAATCACACTGAAAATTTTAAGGGACAGACCGCAACATATACAATTGGCAATACGAGGCTTAAAGCATCTGACAAAACATAGTAGCATGTTCATGGGCTATACACACATTCATACATATAGGTATATACATAGACTCCACAGTACGGTTTATCATATTTCAGTGTATAAAAGTACAATAAAGTGCTCACCAGAGTACAAAAGCACATGCAGTATTACACTGGCAATTTGATACCACTGCAGGCATTTATCCTTCCAATATAAAATAAAAGCATTTTTTTAATGGATGCAATCATGAAGGAGCCTATATGAATTATTCAAGTATTTATAGGAGCATATAAAAAAATACCAGGTCTAGGAAGGTACGTATAATTTAGATACTCTGTAGGGCCAATATAAACAACATATAAGGGGTGTACATGAAAGACCAACACAAACAACAGATCGAAGGATTACCTTTACCAGTCATTTGGAGAAACAGGTCTTCTAAAAGAATTCAGATATTCCCCAAACTCAGCAATAGTTGAGAAATAAAAATGGATCCAAACTTTAGATGCTTCAAATACTATAATAGAATCCTCTGGGACCTTCATTAATACTAAAAAAAATTCCATCTAACCAGAAGTAAAATAAAAGAAAAAAGGTAAATACGGAAGTAAAATCAATGATGGGCAAAAAAATTGCGTAAGCCTACAAAATTTGGCAAACCAGCAATAATCTTAACCGACATGGAAGGAAGAAAACATGAAGAGTACAACATAAATGATATGGAAAGAAGCTAGTACTAGAACAATAAGGATTAGAAAACAATACTTTCCTATCATACATTTCTTTTGGGAAAAACTGTCACCTATGTTTAATTGTCAACAGGCATACCTCAGCCTCCAGGTTCTCAAATTCTGCCAAGACATCTTCTTCATCTTCTGCAGACAGCTGTTCTCCTAAGATGGCATTTATTTCCTTGAACAGGAAAAGAAAAAAAAACAAATAACAAGATTCAGTGGTAGAAATAAAGAGAAATACAAAGACTACAAAGAGATAAAGTTGCACAGAATGGGAAATAAAAGATCGCATTAATGGTACACAAATGATTAAATTAATTATGCAAAATCTGCTGGCAGTAAATCCAAATGCTATTCAATCCCCCCCCCCCCACAAAAAAAAAGACAAATTTGTTGTCAACATAGTCATTACAGCCTTACAAAATTTATTGAGTCCACTAACCAAAAAAACCTAAGACCTTTATTATCTAACCATCTTATTGTATGCCTTCCTGGGTCCTTTTTCCAATCCTCCACTTGAAGTTGATCACACCTTCTAGTTGGCATCAAACTTGGGTGATGGCGCACAGGATTAAACCAACTAAGCTTATGTTCCCTAACCTTCACATCAATTGAAGCTGCACCTAAGTGTCCACATATACATGTTCATTCCAAATCTTATCATTCCGAGTTGTATGCATATCCATCTCAACATCCTCATCTTTGGAAGACTTGTTTTTTCTTTCTTTTTTTTGTATTATTTTCTCATCCCGGCACTCAATCCCATACAACATAGCAAGTCATCTAATAGTTCTATAAAATTTCCCCTTTAGTTTCAAGTGGACTTGCCAATCACATGAACTAGAAATGCAGTTCTCCATTTCAACCAACCTACCTTAACCCTATACACAACACCCTCTTAGATCCGCTCATGCTCTTAAATAGATCATAAATCTCAAAATTACTAATTAGGGATAACTCACACTAGCAAAAGCCATCTCATACATATCCTTAACCACATGAATATAACATTTAGAGACCCCCTTTTCCCTCAAGCCTGCCAAATCCTCTCTTAATACTTGGTCATAAGCTTTCTCCAAATCAACAAAAATAATATATAGATCTTTCTTCATCTCTCTACACCTCTTCATCAACAAAGCATGAGACTAAAAATACCATAAACAAAAAAAATGAAATGGTAGCACATTTTAATGAACAGAAGTAAGTCATTACTTAAAGTCAGATTCATTGAGATTTATCAAGAAAATAATCTGATGCGGGACAGCAGAGAGGGTAAATCGGGAGTAGATAGAAGAGAGGGGGTTGGAGGAGAAGACTAGGATTCCCGTCCCGTCTCGGGAGAAAACACGCAACGGCGGCTCATCATTTCAAAATTCTTCTTCAATGCTTTCCCACGAGGGGATACAGGACAATATATAGACTCCTCAAAGAAACCCTAATAGGAAAATTACTAAACTACCCCTAGGACTCCGAAAATAACTAAAAAAAACATGTGAAAATTGCAGATAAATTAAAAGACTCCCAATGGGCCCCTAATGGGCCAAATGAACTGCACATTGGACCTTAGACTCCATTCCAGCCGCTCCTGGATCCCCATCATAATCATGGATGAGATGAACTTGGTTCACATTTGATGAGAAGAATAGAATAAATCTGTGACCAATCAAGCGACTTATCCTTTCCAACGTTAAAACTGCCATAATTTCCAGTTTATCAGCTAACTGGAAATTTGAATCTTGTAAGTTTGATATTGATGTGCACTTGGAATTCCACAAAAATAATGTGTAGTATTCTTTGCATACTCCTCTTCGTAAAACGTATTGGTTCAGCCTAGGGCCTAAGAGGCTCCAGGATTAAATAAATAAATAAAAGGTCATCCATTTTTTCAAACCTTAATGTCCTATCCCAGGTGGTTAGTTTTACTCACAGACACTCCCTAGGAGACCAACAAAATCTCAAAAACCAGAGTGTGAAAATATAAAATGCATCCCCCTACAGATAAGTCAGTGGGTTCCCAAAATTTTGACAGTTATTGGATTGAAGTTTTGTTCATTTCTATTCCTCTTAGCTCCAAATTGGCAACCACATAAATGTGCAGACGAATATTTGACCCCGCGCAAATTATTCCATCATCCACCAATTTTCTGTTCAGCAAACTACCATTGGGATAAATAGAATATTCAACAGTGGGGTGGAATATCTAATCCATTTTTTTCCTTATTGAGGGGAGACCCCAAATAAAAGTCACCCGGTTATTTTGCTCTTTGACAAATGCTCTTACCCCTTGAATAACATAGATGTGAAAATTTCTTTTGGCACCCAAGGCTGGATAAACTCCTTTTCACCTGCTTACTCTGATGGAAAATGGGGGCAAAGGATAAACTCTGTTCTCTTTCATGTTCCCTTTTCCAAATTTGTGAATTTTATCTTTCTCCACAAGGCTCACTTCCTGCAATGAACTTCATTGAAAGGCACTTGAGGAGCAAGACAAAAAAGGGAAAACTTTCAAGCACTCGATTCATCTGAAGTTGTCAAGTTTGTCCCTAACAGCATGGATGGAGAAAGGAACATGTGAACCTTTCAATTCAGAAGGAAATTTGGCAGTTCCTAGTGGATGAAGCCCTGGGTTGATGCATAACTGTCACAAGTGACACAAAACAACGATACATAGAACTCCTCACAGAGACATGCATACACATAGTGGATAACTACAACTTAGTTCAAATTCATATTAGATGTTTCTTCTTTTAATATCTTGATGTCCCCTGCATCACCTCCATTAACGGCCAGTATAGATGTCATTCACACAATTATACACAGATCACTTGATATGCCCTAATGTATTAAAGTGAATCTCAGTCCCCTGAGGGAGTAAGATTGTCTGTGTAAAGGCCACTGAGTTCCAAATGTAAGTAGACAAGCCTTGATTACATTTAAGTGGATTTATACATTAACGTCACATTGTTCACAAAAGCAATGACTGACATATTTGGTCCTCATTTGTATGATGTAAACTTGCCAAGTCCTAAGTATCTTTAATGGAACCTTTGCATCAAACACGCCAATATAACAACTAAACAAGCAATGAAATCATCTTCAGACATGCAACAATGGTGACTAACAGTTACATAAATGAAGTTCTTGAGTCAGATCCAATAGTAAGATGTCTGCATTCAAAATATACGCAAAATTTTATTGTAGCTTCATATATTGCCCTACTAAGGAAAGCAAATAAACTGTTATATTCCCACTGAAATTTCTGAAGCTGACACATCCAGAGTTATGGTCTTAGAGCTGAAAAGGTCAACAGTGATATTTTTGGGAAGGCAGCAGAAGATAGGTAACAGATCCTGGAAAAAATTGATGAGTTAGAGATTGAACCAGATTAGTCAATTAGCTCTACTGAAGATCTTTTAGCCCTTAATAAGTACAAGAAGGAGTACAATGATTTTTAAAGAATAAATTTGAAACAAAGAACAAAGAAATTATAGTTGAAAGAGGGTGATATGAATTTAGGTTCTTTACAAGCAGTAGCAAGTGCTAAAAAGAGATCTTTGATAATCAAGCACATGAAGACTGAAGACAAGGGATAGAGTGTTAGAGACCAAAGAGGAGATCCAAGAGACATTCAATTTTTTCTATAAAAATTTGTTCAAAGAAGACAAGTTATGGAGACCTCATCTGAGGAAGGGGCTCTTCCAGAAATAGGTAGTTTCAGAAGCTGATTGGCTGTGCAAGCCAATTATAGAAGTAGTCAAGGAGGGTGTTCTCTATGAATGCTAATAAATCACCTGAACCAGATGGTTTGTCCCTTGGGTTTTACCAATTCTTTTGGGACATCAGCAAGGAGGACCTAATGAAGGTGATTGAGAATTTCAAAGTAGACCTTTATGCATTACAATCCTTAACTCCATACATAACGTGCTTTTTCCAACATGTGATGGGATGAGAAAGTGAAGGAGTACAGACCAATTAGTTTATTGAAAGGATGTTACAAAATCATCTCGAAAGTGCAGGCAACCAGATTGAAGAAGGTGTTGTTGAATGCTATTGATAGGAATCAATCAGCCTTTATGGAAGGTATATTTATATCGGATATGACTAGATTATGAGCTGTATCTTGACACCTCAATTTTCAATTTTGATTAATGAGAACCTTGTAGATCTTTTGGCAGTTTGAGAGGACTGCGACAGGGTAATCCCCATATCCCTACTTATCTTCATTATGGTTGGTCAAATTGAGTTTATTATGAGATATAGCAACAAGACAAGGGCTGTTGCATGTTTTCAGATCAAGAGAAATGGTTTTCAACTGTCTCATCACCAATTTACTCATGACACCTTGCCATTCACTTTAGGTCAGGTTTCCAAGATTGGTAACATTAAGAGGTTGTCGATGCTTATTAAAGACATAACTGGTCTCAAAATTAATTATGATAAATCTGAAGTGGTTGGCATCCATATGCAGATGGATAAAATAAAGGATTTTTTAAATATAAGCCCTTATAATATTTCGAATTTACAAAAAAGCCCTCATAATCTAACTATTTTTTAAAAAGCCCCTGTAATCTTCACCGTTACCCAAAAAAGCCCCTACCGTCGACCTTTTAGCGGAGGCGTCAAACAGGATCGAACCATGGTTCGGTTAACATTAACTCTACGTAGGAATTTACTAAAACACCCCTAATTTATCCCATGATCTCTAATGCCGACGCCGATCGCACGGAGGGCGTAGGCCTCTTCAAGCCCTTCTTGGTCCCACCCAGCACCTGCATTTTCACCCTCCAAGTGACAGCGCAGACGGCGACTCTCCCTGTGCGGTGGGAAGATGCCCCCTTGGTCCTTCGCCTCTACGTCGTCCGGCGCTGGGTCGAGCGCCACACTCTCCCGACCGTCTGAGCAGTACTTCAAATCGTCCCCAACCCATCTGGAGCCTTTACTTGGAAGCTTATCCTGCCAAGTAGCCTTCATGTCGGTGGGCCACCGGCTTGCCCCCGAGTGCCTCCCCGCCGCCTACGACGACGGCATCGCGGCTGTGAAGTGTGCTAGGCAAGCAGGCGAACTCAGGGTCGAATGAGTCTAGCTGGTGGCGCGACCGCTGCAACTTCTCTAGGGTGTTCCTGGGAGGGGACATGCCGAGGTGGCTGTGGCACACAACGTCATGGCACGCCTAAGCAGGCATGGTCTGCAGGGCCTCGTCCTGATACAGCCCTTCTTCGGCAGGAAGGGGCGGACGGCGTCCGACGTGTTCTATCAATCCAATGGCATTAATCTAAACATTTAAGCCTGATTGCAGCAGGACAGTCCGTTGGCGAGCAAGATGCCACACATCAAGCTGACGGAAAGGACTACAGCCTGCCCTCACCTTTTTGTTTCACCATATGAGGGAAACCCAGTGTGCTTACAGTATTGTGTTACACGTTGATCCAGGCACTGAGGTTTTACGACAGCACCGGCATTACGGTCACCGGCATAACGATCCAGAACAGCCCCCAGTGCCACCTTAAGTTTGACAACTGCATCGCCGTCAAGGTCTTCAACATGACGGTCTCGTCCCTCGGCAACAGCCTCAACACGGACGACATCCACCTATAGAACTCCAAGGACGTCTCCATTCACCACACCGACCTGGCATGCAATAATCCCTCGCACCACTCTCCCACTTGCTTGCAGTGCGCCCGAGTGGGGGAAGGGAGTGGGGCCTCTCACATATGTGCTGCCATGGTTGGCATGTTTGGTCCTGCAGGTGACGACTGCGTCTCCATACAGACCGCGTGCAGCAACGTGAACATATACAGCATGACCTGCGGGCCGGGATACGGCATCAGCATTGGCGGGCTGGGCGGGCTGGGCGGGCTGGGCAGGGCGATGGGAAGGGCGGGGAGGAGGGTGGAGTGTGTGGTGCAGAGGGGGGTGGGGCATGCGTTTTGGTTTGGTCTGGGAGTTTTTAACGGTAGTGATGGAAGGAATATTCCTTATTTCAAACGATTCTTAACCGCATGGCTGTGTTTCTAAATTTGTGAAGATTACAGGGGCTTTTTAAAAAATAGTTAGATTACGGGGTTTTTTTGTAAATTCGAAAGATTATAAGGGCTTATATTTAAAAAACCCTAAAATAAAAGGGATTGCTGACATTCTACACTGCAAGTGGACACACTTCCCTGTAAAGTATTTGGATTTGCCTTTAACCTTAGGTACCATTCCTATTAGAAAATGAGATGGTTTAATTTTAAAAAATTGATCAAATACTTGAAAGGTGGAAGGCTAAGCTCCTTTTTGCCAGAGGAAGGTGGATCCGTCCTAAAAACTGTCTGTGCCTCTATGCCTGATTATAACCTCTTCAAGATACCCATGAGGGCCATGACCATTGAGAGAATCATCAAACTATGAGTTCTTTCTTCTGAGGAGGTGGAAAAAGAGAGAAAAGAGGTCTTCATCTACTTAACTGGGACTATGTTTGAGAAGGAAAAGAGCAAGGGAGTGGTTGGACTAATGAAGATATATATATGTAACAAAGCTATGCTAGCCAAATGGCTGTGGAAAATGGGGGGCGGTAATAGAGTCACTGTGGGTTAAGACTGTGAAGGAAAAGTATTATCTCCCGACTCATCTACTTGGGGTCCTACTCCAACGAAAACATATAATCTATCCACTGGATGGAGAAACATTATAAGCACCATAGATATCTTTGGTCCAGCAATGAGTCTGCACAGCGGAACTGGAAAGTCTAGGTATTAGGAAGAATGCTACACAGACTCCACTTTGGCTGTTTAATTAGAAATATATATCAGTTAGTTGTGGACGAAGGAACATTGGTTGCTCATATATTTTCTCCTCAAGATAGGGATCGTTGGAACATTAAGCGAAGGGAGCCAACTGATACAAAGATGGAAGAACAACTATGTTTGTTGGAAAGTTATTAGGGTTTTTTGCATATTGATCCTTTAAAACATAGTGATTTCAAAAAAAGTCCATGTATCTTACGTATTTGCCTATCGATCCCTACAAAGTTAACGTAAAGTCCCTCAAGTTACCATCCGTCTAAAAATAGAGAATATTCTCTTAATATCCTCCAAATGGCTGCTAAAGTTAACAGAATGAGAGAGAGAGATCTGACTTTCCCGGCTCCACTCTGTTGCCACCGCTGTCGCCAGAAGAGAGAGAGAGAGCGAGATGAGTTCCTGCCCATAGCAGTTGAAATTGGTGGTGGAGTGGCTGCACAGGCAATCTGTCAACTGCTGGTCCCTGTCCTTCAACACCTCCTGCGCTATCTCCGTGCTCGACGCACCACATTCAGCCACACCGATACATTAGGCCTGTACCGCTCCACCCACTCCGAGTAGCACCGGCACCACACCGGCTTCACGTCATACAGGTTCCCCACAATGGGTAAGGGGCGGGGGCCGGGGAAGCAGCCGGCTCCAAAGATTGCAGTAGAGGAGCATGGACGCAAGGAGGATGCAAGCTGCGGTGGCCGCTGGGAGGGGAGGGAGGTCCTCCACCTCAACCTCGAGTTGCCATTATGGATCGCCATCTTTCCTCTCCATATCAATGTTCTCAACGTCCCAATTGACGCTCCTCACCCCCACACCTCCGTGGGTGACTTGTCTCGCTGCTGGAGGGAAGAGAGCAGCTACTTCAGCAAGTCGTCGAACAGCTTGGTGATCACCTGGGAGGTAACAAGGTTACAAGGGCAACGGGCAGAGAAGCACCATGGGGTGGCTGCGATGGCTGCAGGAGACACCGACTGCTTGTAGGTGTTCCACTCGCATTGCAACAGCAAGAACTGTTGTTGGACACCCTCCAGCTAGTCCAGTGTGTTGCGCCTAGTGGATCTTCTCAATGAGTGCGCGCACATGACCTAGCCCACCATGACGAGCACTGTGATCCGGTTTTCAGGTGAGGGAAGTGGGGTGCACCCACTTGGAGCTAGAGGATAGTGCTGCCGCGTGGGGTGCCTCTTGCTTGACCTCCCGCACAAAGACTACATTGATGGATTTCTTGGGGGCACAGAGGGAGTGACGGTGGAGGCAGGAGGTGGAAGGGGAGGTAGAGATGTGTACCTTAGGAGGGCGGCAGCCGGAAAGATGCAAGAGAAAGTGGCAATGGCTATGGCAGGCGGTAGTTAGGTGCTCCGCGCCATCACTTGGATAGGAATTCCGACACTGGTGACCTCCTTGGCAGCCAAGGTCGGAGAGGAGAAAACCAAGCGAGAAAGAAGGGTAACCTTATATTTAACCATTGTAAAGTTAAGAAAACTGACGGAAGTAAACGGTAGGGATAAAGGACCAAAAGCTTTAAGTATATAGGGGACTAATATGAATATACATAAGATACAGAGAGTTATTTCGAAATATGCAAGTTTACAAGGACTAATATCAAAATTGCCCAAATTATTAATGAGATTTGAATTTATGTTAACAAGGAAGACAGAAGGAAGTGGTGATGGGGAAAACATGGCAAGTTTGCAGTTAACCCTTTGACGAGGATCTTAAATGATGATGGATGTAGAGTATGGTGAAAAGGAACTGTTTGTTCAAAAATTTTACAGAACAAAATCAAGCTTATCCTCTGGGAAATTGGCAAATTGCAATTGGGAGGCTCCCTACATGTGGCAGAGTCAAAAAAATCCTTCATATCCAGAGCACCAAATGTAAATTCTGTGGCCTCCTTGAGGAAAGTCTAGACCATATCTTTTTTTGAATGTGCCACTATTGAAGCTGAGCAGAAGAATTCATTCAAAACTTTTAGGGTGGACTGGGTTGAACCAAACAATGTTCTTCATTTAATGCAGGGGTGGAATTAGTCATGTTCATGCCCCTCAGAGAAGGATGCTTGGTCCTTGTTTCGTCCTGCTATGCTTTGGGCAACTTGGTATGAAAGAATCAAGAGAAGATTTAAGGGTGATTCCGACAGAGCATTCGATATCTTAAGAAGAACCAATAATTGGGTTAAGATTGGGGTACTTCTGCAGGATTGGCTGTGGATGATATCTCTATTCTCCATTTGGCCAGTCTTTTGTCGTCTGATTGTCTGTAAAGATTGGATGGTGCCATCCATTGCTTGCACTTTATTTTCTTGATGAAGTGGTTTTGCTGAGGTTTTTTTTCACAGGGTTTCAGGTTTTTTTGGTGATGTACTTTATGGGAGGGGTTGGTGTTCTAACCCCGTGTGTTTTTTAATCCCTTGCTGTAACTCTTTTGATCGTTTCAATGAATTGTGACTGCATGTCACCTTCCAAAAAAAAAGCATTGACATACAAGCTGGTTATAGACCACCGAAGAGTACCAGCAATACTAGAAGTCCTCTTCAGATTTTGTTTTCTTGAGGCATATTTGATAGATAGGAATAACAAAATCCTTTTACTTGTTACCAAGTGAAAGAGATGAATTCCCCCATAGATATGGAACAAACTGAGCAGATGAATCCATTGCATACCAGTTCCTGTCATTTTTCAAATATATCAAAAAATATAAAAGTGGATACCATATGTTTAACTCACATCTTGGTAGGCCTTTGCCTCAGCTGTATCATCCATCAATTTCTGGACATCCTCTAAATTGATTTCACTTTGGAGAGCCTTAATAGCATTGTTCCCTGCCTTCAAGCTTTCAAATACATCCCTCTGCCTACTTGTCAATTCAATATCTGCCAACTAAATGAAAGTAAAAGCATATGAGCAGCAAGAAATCCTTCCACAAAATGCTAAGCCAGAGAAAAGATCTGAGAAATAGGTACCCATCTAGATAAAGAAGCCTAGCTGGAACACAAAAATCAAACAATTATCCTAAAAGGAAATTCCAGGATTAAAACACATACTTGCTGCTCAACATTAAGTAGCCAGGCATCAACTTGCTTTAGTAATCCTTCTTGGGCTTTTTTCTTTTTCAGGGCAAGCAAAGCCCTGTCTTTCTTCTTTTCTCGAATCAAGTCCTTGGCGGCTTGCTTCTCAGCTTCAATCACACTATCAAGCTGAAAATAAAAAGGAGACAGCAGGATTAATGCATGGAATCCTAGGATCTGAATAGAGCATGTAAGTCAGATTTCCACTGATACTTTCTCCAGAGACTTCAAAAAATGTACATGGCACTTACAAGAGTGAGAATAACTACTCAACACAGCACATCACTTTGATGTTGCAGGCAACGTGTAAAAGCAGTTACCTAAATGTTGACTCTGATTAGATTACCCCCTCCCCCTCCTTAGATTCATCTACTTACGAAGTTATAAAAGTGTATGCTAGTACGAAAAAAGCGAACCTTACTGATAATCAACTTCTGTTGCAATATTTCCATTACCACAATAATGATTACACTCGGGCAAATTAAAATGCATACGTAAATGCGTGCAGATGGGCATAGAGTTAAGACATAAATAAAGCTAATAAATCAACTACAAAACTACCTTGGAATAAACATAAAAAGATGCCCACTTCTATCACAGATAAATTTGACATTATTACAAGTCTCCTCTTTATGTTCTCAATGAAGAACTGAGCAGCAATCAATTTCCTTTCATACAAAAAAAAGTTTTCTAGTTCTATTAGAATATTTCTAATGATGTAAAAAGTTTATCATTCATCATTCTCGTCCTGTCACTTCTGAAACCTACGTAGCCAGAGGAATGAGGCGAACAACGCCTCAGCCTTAAAGGCCTAGGTGCTAGCCTAGGCATACTGAGGCAACATATGTATAGAAAAACAGGGGAGAGGAAATAGAGGACAGGTGGGGCGGAACAGGACGCTAAGGCACCTTGAACAGACCACATCCCTCACACTTTAATACCATGGGTTATAAGAGTACATGCAGGTGGGCAAGGACAAAAGTACCCCTTGCTCCAATAAACACATAATAAGCCTTATAAACCCACACAAAAAGAGAATAAAATATACTTAACTAACTAGACAGATATCCTTAACTACACTCTCCCTCAAGCTGAGCATATATGTCAAAAATGTACAGTTTGGACAAAAGAGAGACAAAAACTTCCTTAGACGATCCTTTAGTGAAAACATCAGATAGTTGATCAGCTGAGCGAACATAAGAGAGACATATCTTCCCATTATCCAACTTCTCGCGAATGAAATGACGGTTAATCTCAATATACTTGGTGCGATCATGCTAAACCGAGTTATTAACAATGTTGATGGCAACTTTGTTGTCATAATACAGGCACATAGGTGTGTGAACTTGAACACCAAGATCTTGAAGAAAGAGCTTAAGCCACAATATCTCTGTAACACCATATGCCATAGCCCGATATTCAACTTCTGCACTAGAACAAGCACAAACAATTTGTTTCTTGCTTCGCCAAGTAACAAGGTTTCCACCCAGAAACAAACAATAACCAGTGGTTGACCTCCTGCCATCACGAGAACCTTTCCAATCTGCATCAGTATAAACATCAATATTCACATGTGGAGCCTGGGTGTACAACAAGCCTCTACCTGGACAAGACTCGATGTAACGCAAAATTCTCTCCACAGCTCACATATGTGGAGACCGAGGGACATGCATAAATTGACTGACAATGCTAATAGCATAGGCAATGTCTGGTCGAGTAGAGAGATAAGTACAAGAGTATCCCGACAAGGCGTTGGTAGGAACCTTTACCCAATTCAGACATGAGTTCCCCCACTGACTCAAACAATCCATGATTAATCTCTATGGGGATATGGGCTGGTTTACATCCTAACTTCCTAGTTTCTTGAAGCAGATTAAGAGCATATTTTCGTTGACAAATATAAAGACCTTGCTGGGACTTGACCACCTCAATGCCAAGCAAATACTACAGCTCCTCAAGATCCTTAATATCAAAGTCATGTGTCAAGCTGTCTTTAAGCTTCTGTATCTCTGTGGTATGTTCTCCAGTGATAATCATATCATCCACATACACAAGAAGTACTATCACACGGCCATCCACCCATCTAGTAAAGAGAGTATGATCAGAGTTACCCTGTTGGTAGCCAAACTGAACTACGGCAAATCTGAACCTGTCAAACCAAACCGTTGGGGACTGTTTTAACCCATACAGTGCCTTCTTAAGTCGACATACTCTCTCCTTGGCATCCAGTCCAAGAAGAAACTGCACATACACTTCCTCTTGCAGATCACCATTAAGAAAAGCATTCTTAACATCAAATTAGTGAAGCTCCCAAGAAAACTGGACAACAAGAGAGAACAAAACTCTAACATATTTCAGTTTGGCTACAGGGGCTAATGTCTCTAGATAATCCACACCATAAGTCTGAGTAAAACCCTTGGCAACAAGTCTAATCTTATACCTTTGAATAGTATCATCAGAATGATACTTAATAGTGTACACCCATATGGACCCAACAAAACTCTTCCTTAGAGGCAAAGTCACCAACTCTCAAGTGTTGTTTTTTTCAAGAACTTGCATCTCTTCCTCCATGGCTTGCACCCACTTTGGGTCCTTAGCAACTTCTGTAAATGAATTAGGAAAATGATAGGTGGAAATAGCAGACAAAAAAGAACAATAAGATGGTAAGAGACGAGAATAGGAAATGTAGTAAGAAATAAGATACTTGGTACACATTCTCGTCCCTTTCCGAACAGCAATAGGTAAGTCCAAAGTTGTATAAGTTGTAAGTGAGGGGGTCAAAGAATGACCTAAAATTTCAGCAGCTTTTTGAGATGGTGGATCCATGGGAGGCCTATGCTTGTGCCATGCATATCTGGAGTAAGTGAGGATATCCAATGGGGTTTGTCAGAAGATCCAAATGCAGCACTAGTTGTGTCAGTAATAAAAGGTAGCGGAGGAACCAACTCGGGAGGAGGATCACAACAAGAACTAGGAGTGAAGTTGTCATGGAGCTGCTTCACAGTCTTTGGAGTGAAGTTAAGGACTGGTGGATTAGGGAGCTTGCGGATCATTCGTTCTTGGTGAAGAGCCCCTTTCCTGATTGGAAGATTCAGGCTACCAAGACTGGTCCACTGAAGATGGGATGCTGGGTTTTAAGTTGTGCCCCTTGGCATATCGATGCGGCGATGTCTCCGGCTCCCTTAGGCTTCAAGGTTTGGTTGTGGTTGTTTGGATGTTCCCTTGCATATCTGGAATAGTGATACTTTCCAGGCCCTAGTCGAGCCTTTTGGCGTACTTAGAGGGATTGACGCCAAGTCCCTGGACAAGTCGATGCTGAAATACGCTAAGGTTTTGATTGAAGTGGATTGTGTTGAAGCCATTCCAGAGCGAGCTACTATCAATCTGGCAGTGAAGGATTATTGGATTAAATGTGTCGAGGAAGCCACTACTTCATCCAAGCCAATCCCCCGGGACGGGGATTGGACTTGGTCAGAGATGGTTTCAGAGTACCGAAAATACAGGAGCCTACGACTCTATTATGAGCCCCAGTCTTAGAAGATCGATCATGCGGCAACCTCTGTTAATTCTGAGTCATTGGACAACTCGGTGGTGGCTCATTCTGGCAAGGTAGGTGTCCTTCCTGTACAGCATGTCTCAGATGAGGATCCCTCTTTCGTCACCTTGCCGCCTTGTCAGGTGGTAAAGTCCCTGCTCCATCCTCGGCCTATGCAGACTATTCAACTTTCGAGCTTCGATGTTGTAGTTTTCGAAGCAGGGACGGCGAGATGGATTGCGAAGGGGATAGCGATGGGTCTCGAGGCTGTAGGGCCTTTTTCTCTGTCGATGGTCCAATGTTTTTCGGGCAAGGAAGAGATACAATGCTGGGCGAATGGGAGGTATTGGGTTTATTGGGTCTTACCCAAGTCAGATCCCAACTTTAAGTTGAACCGGCCTCTGAATAAGCCTGTTGTGAACCGGCCGTCCCGAGACCGGTTGACTTCTTCTTTGCCCACCTCGAAGACCACTGTTCATCTTCTTCCTCTCGAGGACCCGGGCACACAGCTTGTTGGTTCTACTTGGGGAACAGTTACTGCTCTTGGGGATTCCACTCCGCTGCCACGAGGCTCCTCTGGAGATGATGATTGCTCAGATGGTGCATTGGTAGGTTCCCTAAACCAGCTTGGAGAGGAATCGGCTTCACCGGAGATCGGTTCTATCTTGGCTAGCAATCTTTCCTCTGGTCCACCCACTATAGCGGTCGCAATGAAGACGGATATTGTTGGGGGATCCTATGGTTCTCTCCAAGAGGATCATCTGGAAGATGAGCCTGTTCTCAATGATCTGGTGCCTTGCTAGGACCCTGGGATCGAGGAGCCTGTAGCTTCACTTATGCAGAATAGGGTAAACATATTGCCCGCGATTGTTCCCTATATTCCGCTTCAGCCAGTCGTGCTTGCGGATCCTATGGAGGTTTGGACAGAGGAGATTTTAGATTTTGGGAGGAAAATTGGGATGTCTTTTCAAGGAAGAGAGGAGGTTGGTATTAGCTTTATTAGAAGAATGAGACGTGCTGATGCACTTCTTAACTCAGCTAAGAATAAAGGTAATGGTGGAAGACTTAAGATTAGGAAGAGGGAGCTCGATTTTGTCAACAAAAATGAAATCGTTGATTCCTTGAGAGCTAAGAAGCAGGGGGGTAAGATTCAATTGTGATGAATATTTGTTCCTGGAATGTTCGGGGCCCCAATGGAGGCAACAAGCAAAGGGCGGTCAGAGACCTTCTTAGACAGTTTAGATTGGATTGCTTCTGTTTGCAAGAAACCAATATAGAATATGTTGACTCTAGCCTGATCAAATCTATTGGAGGGTATGTTCTAACTGAAAGGGTATCTATCCCAGCAGTAGGGGCCAGTGGGGGACAGATTCTTATGTGGAATGGTAACAATTTTAGAGGGTCAGTATGTGACATGGGGATATTCAGTCTCTCTGTCATGTTCTCTGCTGAGGTAGTGGTCATAACTGGATTGTCACTTCTGTTTATGAGCCAAACTCTCATCAACAAAAGCAAAACCTTAAGGAACTATACAAACTTGCCAAGATGTTCAAGGAGAGCTGGTGTATTGTTGGGGATTTTAACTGTGTTAGATACCCGTGGGAAACATCAGGTTTACAGAGGAACAAGGAAATGGAGGTTTTTGGCAAATGGATTGATGATAGTGGACTGATGGAGGTTCATGTTCCAAACAAAAATATACTTGGTCTAACATGCAGATTCCCACTACCCACTCCAGAATAGACAGGTTGCTCATTTCCACTGCTTGGTTTGAGAAGTTTCCATCCTCTCAAGCTAAGGCTCTGCATAGGACAGTGTCTGATCATTTTCCCCTTCTGCTGTACACCAAGGAAGAGAGGAGGAAGCAAAGACTCTGCAGATGACTTAGCTTGGCATACACATCAAGATTTTAAGGCTCTTGTCACTAAGTTGTGGAAAGAAGTCAGTTTATCAGATCATGCCTGTCTCACATTTTCTAGAAAATTGAAGTGAAAATGGGTATTAAGATGTGGTGTTCAAATACTTTAGGTGAAGCCTCCAACATTAGACAATTGCTCCTCCAAAGAGTGGATGAGCTCGAAGCTAAAGCTGAGGTTTGTGACCTGTCTGCTGATGAATATCAAGACTTATTGAACCATAAGAAGAAGTACAACACCTGGCCGCTTAAAGAAGAGATCAAGTGGAGACAGAGATCAAAGGAGCTGTGGCTAAGAGAGGGGGACAAGAATACTAAATTCTTTCATGCAGTGGCAACAAGAAGGAAGAGAGTGTTGAAGATTGATCACATTAAGAGGGAGAATCAAACTAATGATACAGAAGATGACATTAAGAAAATCTTTGCTTCGTATTTCAAAGAACTTTTCACAATGAGTGGTGGAGACCACACTTACAGGCTGGTATTCTCCCAAGAATTGAAGAAGGTCCAGCCAACAGCCTCTGTAGCCCCTTCTCTGAAGAGGAAGTCAAAGATGCTATCTTTAGTATGAATGCAAACAAGTCCCCAGGGCCAGATCGGTTTTCTATGGGTTTCTACCAATTCTTCTACGAGATTATAAAGTAAGACCTTATGGAAGTCATGGAAGAGTTTCAAGATACACCTTTATCTATTAAAGCTTTCAATTCCACTTTCATAGTTCTTATCCCAAAAAAAGGAGCTGAATCTGTGTTAGATAATAGGCCTATTAGTTTGTTGAACCGATGCTATAAGATCATCACTAAGGTCATGGCTAATAGATTGAGAAAAGTGTTGATCAATGTGATAAGTGGCGATCAGTCGGCTTTTTTGAAAGGTAGATATATCCTGGACAACTTTCTAGCTGCCCATGAAGCGAATGGATTATGGATGGGTTATGAGCTGTATCTCTACTTCCAAATTCTCTATTTTGGTTAACAGTGAACCTTATGGTTTTTTTGGTAGCTCTAGAGGATTAAAACAAGGTGACCCTATCTCACCACTCCTATTTCTTTTGGTTGGGCAAATCATGAGCTCGCTCTGGGATAGAGCCGCGGAGCAAGGGTTGGTGGATGGTTTTAGGGTGGGAAGGCATGGTCTTTAGCTTTCTCACCTACAATTCGCAGATGATACACTGTTGCTTTCTTCAGGCAAGGAGGGTATGATCACGAACATGCAGAAATTGTTGTCTTTAACGGAGGCCATTACAGGTATGGTTATCAACTTCGATAAATCAGAAGTTATAGGAATCAATTTACCCCATCACAGAGTGAAGAGCATTGCTGATAGTTATACTTGTAGAATGTCTGATTTCCCCATCAAATACCTGGGCTGCCTCTATCTAATGTCCAGAGCAGAATTAGTGGTGAGGACACCCGTGCGCTTTCACGCTTCGACCCAACCAATGTTTACCGTCGCCGCAGGACAACAACAGCAGATCGAGCAGCACTGTGGCTTGGAGATGCCTCCTGATGCATTTTCATACATTTATTAGTGATGTGGGCCTTGCTATGCCCCCATTGATGCATTTTTTCCTTTTGTTTTAAGCTTTAGGCCCATTAGTAGGCCCATGTTCGTTTTTCCATTTTTCTGTAATTTTCTGACAGCTTTTTCTCTTCTTTTAGAGCTTAGGGGCACTTTTGGGCTTTATGTTACCTAGGATTTCCTATTTGGGACCCTATAAATGTATAGCCTACCCAAAAGAGGAAGAAAGAAAGCAAGCAATTAAAGATGCGAGAAGAAAAGTTATGTCCAACCGCCACTCTGTGTATGGGACCTGTGAAGGACCTGTGAGAGCAGAACCAAAAGGGGAAGGGCCCCTGGTCTTCGTCCTCTTCCAACTCCCCTCAAGTTCTTCTCTTCCCATGTTCGTCCACTATTAACCATGGTTCATCCACCCTCTTCCACTCACCTTCTTGGCCATCGCGCCATTCTTCTTGGCTTCCCCTTTCCCCCTCTCTCTGTCTCATTTTATCTCTGTGAGGGTCCGCCGTCGCCATCCTTGTTGGTTCTCGCCAATCGAGCCCATGCGTGCCGCAGGTTCCCGCCCCGCCTCCTCCACGCGTAGTCCCGTCCCGGTTCGTGGGAAGCCAGTATCGTCGATTCAGTCGTGATAAGCACCAAGGGCCGCCACGTTCTCCCCCGTAAGCTCGCCACCCCTGCCCATCCACGCGGCATCCCCTAGCTTTTCGCCAAAGGCGACGTCATCGTTCGTGCCAGGCCGAGCCCGCCCAGCCGCCTCCACGCGGCACGCGAACAGGCCTGGCCCACCCATTTTCTCGCCAATCGCGCCATTCCCCCCCCTTCCCTATCTAGAAGCATCGCCGATCGGGCCATTCAGCTGGTTCCTACACCGGCAACGTCCCGACACTAGCGCCACACGTCAGCTTCCCTTCGTTGGCGCAACGATAGCATCGTCGTTCGCATCTTCGGTACCAGGGTCACCCGACACACCCTGACAGGCCTCAACAGGGATCCCCACTATCCCGGTCACCTTTGTATGGGCCCGGTTCGTTCCTGTGGTCCATTTTATGGCTTCTTCCAGGAGAAACGTTCGAGAGGGGACCTTGACGTCGATCACGCAGGCCCATTAATAGAGGTGTAATATTCGTCTACGCCCAAATTTGTGGATTCAATTCTTAATTCCCCATTCTTCAGCGGGAAGGTTATCTCTTACGGACTCAATCGCCTTCTTGCTTGTTTAGTATTTGGCCAACTCTGCTCCCGTGCTCGTGGGAATTCATATTTTGGTTGCCTAGCTATTTAAAATTTCGTGTCACTGCTGGTGGTGTGTGAGAGTAGCAAGTAACTATCCTTCGGCTCCATTTTGAGGCTTGTTGATGCGATATTGATGCCCTAGACATTGGTGGTTCTCATTACCGACAATCACTTGTTATTCGCTGCGAGGGACGGCTAATTTAGCTTGTGTTTTTCTTGTTGTTTTCTGTCTTAATTCTCTTGGAACATTGCGAGTTGTTGCGCTCATTTATGATCCCCGTGATGTGGATTTGCTGATTTCGAGTGCGGATATGTTGACAGATCCCTTTCGGTTGTCGTCCTGCATCATATTTGGTAGCAGAGCATTAGGTTGTGTGTCTAGGGCTTCCACTTCTCTCACATTTACACTGCTGCATTTTTTATGTTGGTAGCCTCATTTATTTCATTTGTTAGACATCACTTCATCATATTGCATCATTTTGGGGACTATCTTACACTCGTGTCACTATAGTGTGCACTGTCAGTCACTTTTCAGCTTATGCCCACACGTAGTGGATTCGATTTCCATAGTTCTACACATATGGCTGGATCACACACTAGCACGCCGGCGGTTCCTGAGATGGCTGAGTTGTTCGGCCAGCTTATGCGTCGGATGGTCAATTGGATCACTGCATGGATGAGCGTCTTGCATTTTGGGGAGTCGTTGTGAACCGTATAGGACAGGTTGTCCGTTTCAAACGTGCGGTCCAGGGGATTGCGGGTCTTGCTCCCGCGGGACACCCGCTAGGTCAGGGTCCCGTTCGGACGGATGACCGTCAGGATGAGATCCTAGCACCGGCTAGCCACCCCGTATAGCCCCTGGCTTACCCGCCACCTCCGACGAACCCACCTCCACTTGTACACCCTCTACCTCGAGCTGATAGAGCCATTGATTAGCGATTCGAGGAAGATACGGTTGATCATGATTCAATGGGGCTTTGATAGGAGGCGTCCTTGGTTCCAAGGTGATCGTCCTGATCGTGGGGAGCGAGTGGATAGATTTGACCGCTACGATCAGCGTGATAGAGACGATCGATTCGATAGACATGACCAATGTGACCGCTTTGATCGGTTTGGTCGTGATGATCGGTTTGGTCGATTTGATCGAGCGGATTGTGGCCCCGACCAGAGATATCCCCGATACCCGAGAGATCGGGATGACCGAGATGGATTTGGGGATGACCAAAGGTCCTTCCGTGATTACGGCAATCAGGATGATCGAAGGGCCGTTCGTGCTGCTGCTCCCACATTTGACGGGTCACTGGACCCGAAGGTTTATATAGATTGGGAGGCTAGCATGAACACGTATTTTGATTGGATGGGCATGACGGATGCTCGCCGAACACGCTTCGCTTTGATGAAGCTAATAGGCCAGGGTCAGACTTACTGGTGTAATGTCGAGGCACTTCGGGCACAGAGGCATCAGGAGCTTATTGATTCTTGGGAGGATATGAAGATGTTACTTCGTGAAAAGTATCTCCTCTGACCTATCGCCACCGCCTCATCGATCGGTGGCAGAACCTCACTCAGGGGACTCGTTCAGTATCTGAGTATATTTATGAGTTTGACGAGTACCTGATGAGGTGCGGAGCTAGAGAGGAGAGCACACTGACTCTTTCCTGCTTTTGGAAGGGTCTACAACGTATATATCAGCAGGAGATGTTCCGTCAGCACGTAACGACCATTGAGCATGCCTATCAGGTCGTGCGTGAGATGGAGAAGTTCGAGTTGGAGTCGACTTCACCCCCGCGTGCTAGGCCGCCTTATCAGTGACTATTCGATCAGCGTGTTGCACCAGGAGCTCAGCCACGGGGTCCCCCATTCAAACTCGTCGAGCCTGTTCGTTTGGAGTCCTTTACTCGACAGGAACCCTTTTCTAGGCCCCGTTCCGACTCAACCTGTTCCACCTACCCGCCCTCCAGTTGGCGCTCCACCATTTCGACGTGAGGATAAAGGGAAGGCCCCGACTGTGGGAGAATCTCCCCAGGAGAGTGGATCCCGCGGCCGTTGCTTCAGGTGTTACGGGCTTGGCCACTATGCTTCCCAATGTCCCACTAGATCTTTGGCCATTGAGAGTACTAACCCTGAGGAGCCTCCACCCACTGTTCAAGATGTGACCTATGAGGCCGGAGCCGATATGGCCGCAGAGTTTCAGTTTGATGAAGAAGAGATAGTCGGTTGTATTAGGCACAAACATTACAGGGTGGAGGATACTAAGGATTTACCAGATGGGGGCAGGCTTGGAGTTGTCTGTTGCTTTTTGACTCAGTCGAAGAAGAATGATGATTGACGCAGGACCACGATCTTTCACACCTATTATCGAGTGGGTGATAAGGTGTGTAAAGTGATCATCGACAGTGGGAGTTGCATCAATACAATTTCCACTAAAGCTGTCGAGCGCCTTAGGTTGATTGCGGTGGACTATCCTCGCCTCTATCGCATATCATGGGTAGACTCGACTTCTATTCCCATTCAGACGAGGTGCCTCGTTCCAATTACTTTCTCCCCGTGCAAGGATCATATTTGGTGCGATGTCTTACCGATGGAGGTCGGGAGCCTCATCCTTGGTTGGCCATAGATTTATGACGTGGACGCGATCCTTTACGGTCGGTCCAACACATGCGTATTTCCATTTGGCGATCGGCGCATTACTTTGCAGCCCTCCCGGTCGAAATACGCACCCCAACAGGAGGCACCCCAGCCCAATGCTCCTACTTCTTCTTCTACCCCCTCTACCTCCGGTATCGTTGCTTCTTCCAGTGTTACTTCTACTAGCACTCCCGCTTCTCGTAGTACGGCACTGTTGAGCACTCCTCTCATTTCCCGCTCAACTCCTTCGAGTAGTGCTTTGGCTCGTGTCCCTTCCATCCTTGGTGCCCCCCCTTCCTCCACACTTCAGTTGATTAGCACCCGAGAGCTTGAGCATGATCTAGTCGAGAGCAAGCTTATTTATCTTCTTGCAGTTCGAGAGGTTACCGCTGAGACCCCGAGTGAGCACCCCACTGAGGTCACCTCTCTTCTTCAAGAGTTCCAAGATGTCTTTCCTGAGGATCTTCCGGAGAGTTTGCCACATATGTGTGATATCTAGCACGCCATCGATTTGATTCCGAGATCCACCATGTCCAACCTGCCACACTATCGCATGAATCCCACTGAGCATTCTGAGCTTCAACGGCAGGTTGAGGAGCTTCTGAAGAGGGGCTCCATTCGCGAGAGCATGAGCCCATGTGTTGTTCCCGCACTCTTAGCTCCAAAGAAAGATGGCACTTGAAAGATGTGTGTGGATAATCGTGCGATTAACCGCATCATTGTCAAGTGTAGATTTTTCATTCCCCGTCTTGATGACATGCTTGACATGATGGCGGGAGCCACTCTATTCTCAAAGATCGATTTGAAAAGTGGCTATCACCAGGTCCGCATCAAATCTGGGGATGAGTGGAAGACAACTTTCAAGACTAAGGATGGTCTCTTTGAGTGGTTGGTCATGCCCTTTGAGTTGTCCAACGCCCCTAGTACCTTTATGCAGCTGATGACTCAGGTATTGTGACATTTCATTGATATCTTCTTGGTCGTGTACTTTGACGATATTCTCATCTACAGCCGTTCTAGGGAGGACCATCTTGATCACCTTCAACAAGTGTGTCTAGTCCTTCGACGTGAGAATTTGTTCGGTAACCTTAAAAAGTGTGCCTTCCTGACTAACCGAGTGATCTTCTTAGGGTTTATCGTTTCTTATAAAGGTGTTTCTACTAATCCGGAGAAGATCAGGACGGTAGTAGAGTGGCCTGAGCCGCAGTCTATCCATGATGTATGGAGTTTTCATGGCTTGGCAACTTTTTACCGTCGATTTATCCGTGGATTCAGCTCTATTACGGCTTCAATCACTAATTGTATTCGGAAGGGAGCCTTTCATTGGACGAAGGCCACTGCTTTGGCCTTTCGTAACATCAAGGAGCGTATGACCCATGCACCTATCCTTCGTCTGTTAGATTTTTTGAAGGTGTTTGAGGTCTCATGTGACGCTTCTGGTGTCGACATAGGTGGGGTTTTGAGCCAGGAGGGCCACCCCATTGCATACTTCAGCGAGAAATTAAATAATACTAAGCTGAAGTACTCCACCTATGATAAGGAATTCTATGCGGTAGTTCAGGCGTTGAGATATTAGAGACATTATCTACTACCGCAGGAGTTCATATTATTTTTGGACCATGAGGCCCTCAGGTTCCTCCAAGCCCAGAAGAAATTGAACCCGAGGCATAGCCGTTGGGTGGAGTTTCTTCAGGCCTACACCTTTGTCTTGAGGCATAAGGCAGGTGTGGAGAACCGCATAGCTGACGCGCTAAGCCGTCAATATTCTCTATTATCAGTTGTCAACGTGGAAGTTACTGGATTTGATAGACTCAGAGAGGAGTATTCAGCTTGCCCCGATTTTGGTCCAATCCGCATGGCTCTTCTTGCTGGACCCTCGCGAGAGTTCAGTGATTATATCTTGCAAGAGGGTTATACATTTTCCGGGGTGATCGTTTATGTATTCCACGGACTTCGGTCTGTGACTTTCTCATCTGGGAGGTACACGCGGGTGGTCTAACCGGTCACTTCGGTCGGAACAAGACCATTGAGCTTGTTGAACATCACTTCTTCTGGCCTAGCCTGAAGCGTGATGTGGCATAGATTGTTGCTCAGTGCCGCACCTACGGCGAAACAAAAGAAGCAGAATACTAGCATATACTCTCCTCTTCCCATGCCCGATCATCCAGGTAGGAAATTAGCATGGATTTTGTCTTGGGCCTGCCATGAACCCTCCGTCAGCATGATTCTATCCTGGTTGTGGTTGATCGGTTCTCCAAGATGGCTTATTTTATCCCATGTTCCAAGACCTCAGATGCGTCTCGTGTAGCCCATATCTTCTATGAGGGAGTTGTTTGTTTACATGGGCTGCCGAAGACCATTGTTTCTGATAGAGACGTGCGTTTCATTAGCTATTTTTGGAAGACCCTCTGGCATCTCTTGGGCACCAAGCTCAAGTTTTCTACTGCTTACCACCCCCAGACTGACGGACAGACCGAGGTGGTTAATAGAAGTCAGGGTGATTTGCTGCATTATTTAGTGGGTGAGCATACACGTAGTTAAGATCAGGTCTTAAATCATGCTGAGTTTGCATATAACAGTTCGGTCAATAAGTCTACAGGCATGAGTCCACTTTAGATAGTCACAGGCTATAGAGCTAAAAGACCCAAAGATCTTGTTCTCTTGCCCCGTCATGTACACATTTCGGAGTCTGCACAGTCGCTAACATAGCATATTAAGAGTCTTCATGATAGCATTCGTTGTCACATTGAGATCAACAATGAACATTACAAGCGGATGGCAGATGCGCATCGGCGACAATAGGAGTTCTACGAGGGCGACTACGTGATGATCAAAGCCAGACCTGAGCGGTTTCCTTCAAGAGCCGTTAAGAAACTGCAAGCTCGAGGAGCCGGTCCATTCAAAGTATTGAAGCGAGTTGGATCGAACGCATATGTTGTGGACTTACCCGCAAACTATGGCATCAGTACCACATTCAACATCTCAGACTTTGTAGCCTACTGGGACCCGGCAGTGATTCCTAGTGACCCGTTTGAACCTTCTCCTTCCTTGAAAGTGACCCTACCCACGAGAGTCCACTTCCAGCCCATGTTCCAGTACGGCGTAAGCAGATTGACCATATACTGGACAAGCAGGTTGTTACTTCTAGGGATGGGGCCTATCAGCGTTATCTTGTCCACTGGAGAGGGAGGTCATCGACTAAGGGCACGTAGATCACACGCGAGGAGCTGCAGTGGACTGATCCAGATCTCTTGGAGCGATATCAAAGTGGTCAGGACCCTTATTCGACAGGGTCGAATTCCAACCAGCCGGGGAGGATTGGTGAGGACACCCGTACACTTTCACGCTTCAACCCGACCCGTGTTTACCGTCGGCGCAGGACGACAGCAACAGATCGAGCAGCACTGTGGCTTGAACATGCCTCCTGACGCATTTTCATACATTTATTAGTGATGTTGGGCCTTGTTATGCCCCCATTGATGTATTTTTTCTTTTTGTTTTAGGCTTTAGGCCCATTAGTAGGCCCATGTTCATTTTTTCATTTTTCTGTAATTTTATGGCAGCTTTTTCTCTTCTTTTAGAGCTTAGGGGCACTTTTGGGCTTTATGTTACCTAAAGTTTCCTATTTGGGATCCTATAAATGTATAGCGTACCCAAAAGAAGAAGGTAGAAAGCAAGCAATTAATGGGACCCGTGAAGGGCCTGTAAGAGCAGAAAAAAAAGGGAAGGGACCCTGGTCTTCGTCCTCTTTCACCCCCCCTCTAGTTCTTCTCTTCCCATATTCGTCCACTCTTAACCCTGGTTCATCTGCCCTCTTCATCTCACCTTCTTGGCCATCGCACCATTCTTCTTGGCTTCCCCTTCCCCACTCTCTCTGTCTCGTTTTATCTCTGTGAGCGTCCGCCGCCACCATCCCTGTTGGTTCTCGCCAACCAAGCCCATGCGTGCCGCGCGTTCCCGCCCCGCCGCCTCCACACGTAGTCCCGTCCCGATTCGTGGTAAGCCAGTATAGTCGATTGAATCATGGTAAGCACCGAGGGCCGCCACATTCTCCCCCATAAGCTCGCCACTCGCCGCCGCCACCCTTGCCCATCCACGCGGCATCCCCTAGCTTTTCGCCAAGGGCGACATCGTCGTTCGTGCCAGGCCAAGCCCGCCCAGCCGCCATCTTCATCATCGCCGCCTCTACGCGGCACGCGAATAGGCCTGGCCCACCCATTTTCTCGCCATTCGCCCCCCTTCCCCATCCAGCAACATCACCGATCAAGCAATTCGGCTGGTTCCTACACCGGCAACGTCCTAACACTAGCGCCACACATCGGCTTCCCTTCGTTGGCGCAACGATAGCATCGCCGTTCGCGTCTTCGGTACCAGGGTCACCCGACACACCCCGACAGGCCTCAACAGGGGTCACCACTATCCCGGTCACCTTTGTATGGGACCGATTCGTTCCTGCGGTCCATTTTATGGCTTCTTCCAGGAGGAACGTTCGAGAGGGGACCTTGACGTCGATCGCGCAAGCCCATTAACAAAGGTGTAATATTTGTCTGCACCCAAATTTGTGGATTCAATTCTTAATTCCCCGTTCTTCAGCGGGAAGGTTATCTCTTACGGACTCAATCGCCTTCTTGCTTGTTTAGTATTTGGCCAACTCTGCTCCCGTGCTCGTGGGAATTCATATTTTGGTTGCCTAGCTATTTAAAATTTCGTGTCACTGCTGGTGGTGTGTGAGAGTAGCAAGTAACTATCCTTCGGCTCCATTTTGAGGCTTGTTGATGCGATATTGATGCCCTAGACATTGATGGTTCTCACTACCAACAATCACTCGTTATTCGCTGCGACGGACGGCTAATTTAGCTTGTGTTTTTCTTGTTGTTATCATGTCTTAATTCTCTTGGAATATTGCGAGTTGTTGCGCTCATTTATGATCCCCATGATGTGGATTTGCTGATTTCGAGTGTGGATATGTTGACGGTTCCCTTTCGGTTGTCGTCCCGCATCAATTAGGGATTGGGATGAACTGGTCATTTGAATAGAGATTGGAGGGATGGAAGGCTACATTCTTGTTAGCAGGAAGGAGATGGATCCTCTCCAAGTCGGTTCTTTCTTCTTTGGCAAACTATCACCTGTCCATTTTTAAAATTCCTAAGACTATAGAAAATTAGAAAGGTTATTGAGTCCAAAAGAAGTGCTTTCTTCTTGGAAAGAGGCAAGAGAGATAGAAGAGGTCTACATTTAGTGGCTTGGGAGAAGGTTTGCAAAAGGAAAGATCAATGTGGAGTAGGGCTGATGCAAATTGGCACCTTCAACAAAGCATTGCTTACAAAATGGCTGTGGAGATTGGAAGAGGATTGGGATGCTCTTTGGGCTAGGATTATTAGGGAGAGATACTATCCTAATTCTTCTAGATGGAGTCTCCTCCCAAGTTCCAATGCTCCATTGTCACCATTATGGAGAAGCATAGCTATATGGCAGACTTTCTCATCCCAGCTATCAGATTTTCTCTTGGTAATGGAAATTGGATTAGATTTTGGGAAGATAAGTGGTGCTCTGACTTGCCCTTTGCACAGCAATTGAAGCTTCTTTACCAAATTGTTGAGGATAAGGGAGAATCAGTTGCCCATTTTTACTCTGCAAATAATTCCTCTTGGTCTATTAATTTGAGAAGAAATCCTACTGAGGTGGAGGCTGATCAATTGGTGAATATCTTGACACTCATTGATAATATCCAACTCAATCCTACATTAGAGGATAAAAGGATTTGGGTATGGAATAATAAAGGTGTGTTCTCTGTTAATGCTCTGTTGAGAGTTATTAATGATCATGGGGTAAGAGTAAGATGGGAGCAGCTAGTATAGTCTAACACTTTTCCAACCAAAATCAGGATCTTTTTATGGAAGCTAGCGCTGGGAAGAATCCCTACAATGGATAGAATTCTATCCTTTCTGCAGAATCAGAAACCACTATGCATCTTCTGTGGTCTGTTTGTTGAAACATCCACCCATCTGTCTCGTCATTGTGGAATTATTAATGTTTTGTGGAGGACTGTATGCAAGATTTTTCAGATTCCCTGGAAGGAACCAATTGATGAGATAGATATGATGGAATGGTGGGATTCTATCTGCCCTTAGCAAGCAGAGAAGAAATTGGCTGCTCATTCTTCCAGCAGTGCTATGGGGTGTGTGGAATGAAAGAAACTCCAGGAGGTGCAATCAGGAGTACAAGGTGTTATCTCAGATTATTAGAATAGCTTTCAAAAGGGTGATCGAGTGGGGGAAAGCTGTGGGGATCCCTTCTGATGAGCAGTGCTTTGTTATTTTATCTATGTCCCAGGATGGGTGTAATTTGTTTTTGTGAACTTTAGTTCTGCTCTGCCTTACTTTATCCCTTGGATAAAATATGTTGAGCCTTTGTGGTGTGGGTTTTGACTATTTTTCTGTGTAAAAGTTATGTCGTTTTGGCCGTTGGCCTTCCACTTGTAAATTTTGTATCTTGTTCATATCTTTTATACTATATATTGTGACCTTGGTCACCTTCAAAAAAATTGTTAAAAACAAAAAAATTGTTAAAAACCCTATGGACTAACAAAGATTTTCCTAAAGAGCCCCTTCAGCTTTATTGGGACCATGGTTCGCCGTATCGCTGATCCATATCGGATCGTATCTTCATAGATATGAATCATATGATACGATATCCGATCCGATTCAGGCCGACTCGGACCAACCCAGTCCAACTCGCATGAGTCAGGCCGATGCAAGCTTACACTTTATTTTTTTCAAATTCTTTAATTTTGTGAATAATTATGACATAAATAGACTTTTCACTCCAGTGTTTTATTAATAACAATGACTTTAAGTCAAATTTAAGAGAAATCTACCTTATTAATCAATGTAAATCACCTATTAAATTAGAGAAAAAAATCCAATTATTTACCAATTAGAGAAAAAAAGTCCAATTACTTATCAAATTAAGAAAAAAAGTATACTTAATAAGATACAAGTCACATTAAGTCACATCGAGTATGCCTTGAGCTGGATCACAGCAACCTGTGCTGGATCGTATCGTATCACACGAGTCGCATACAAGCCACATTGAGACGGCACGAGTCGCATACAAGCCACATCGAGACGGCACGAGTCACATACGAGTCGAACCGAGTCGCATTGAGTCGGCTCGAGTCAGATGTGATTCGGCCACTCAAACTGTCTCAATGACTCAAACTCGTCCAGATATGAGTCGACTCGTACGAGTTGGCCCGATTCAATACGATACGGCAAACCATGATTGGGACTCAGATATTGGGCCTTAAATGAATCCTAACAAGCCCAAAAACAGCCAAATAATGGACTGTAATTGGGCTAGGTACATGCTTAATAAGATGACAATAGGCCTTAATATTGGACCTGGGAGGGATCCGCACCAAGGTTAAGAAACCCGAGATCGGATCCCGAATCGGCCGGTCCAAAACCGATCGGATTGGCCGATTCCGATCCGAGTCAGCCCGATCCTGGCTAATCTTGGCTGAGTCAGGCTCGGCCAAGTCTAATGGAAAAAATATGAAAAAATGTGAAAAAAATATAAAACACAAGTCTAACGCATAGTTGTGTTGAAATATATTGATTTGAAGTACATAAGATGTTGTTAGACAAAAAAACTTTGAATAAACTTACATATATGATTATGAACTTACATTTATTCCAAACGTACATTATACTGAATGATCATATGGCTTACATATTCAGTCCATGACATATAGTTCTGATAGTATTGTTCATATTGCATCACATACCAGCTATAGTCATCCGTATTGGTATAAATGACTGACAATTGTGGATATTCTAGACAACCCCCTGAATAGTCAGATGTATCAGAATGTTGAGGAGGGTAAACTACATATCCAGTAGGCTGACTATACCCTTCGTATGGAGAATATGATGATGCATCTGATAGTTGCTCCTGATATTCTCTCTCCCTCTTAAGTTCTTCTTTGGCCTCTGCATACTAAGGAGCTTTACCTTTGTCCTTCCTCCTTAATCTGCTGAATGTTTGAATGAAAGATTCTTCACGTCCTACTCTGCTACCATGATGTTCATCTTGGGTAGCATGTATGTATTCTTCTTCTCCAGTGAATTGAATTGGCGGAGGTGGAGCTGAGGCACTGGTAGCATCTCCGCCATCCTCAGAACTATCGGAGCTCGTCTTTGATGTCGAGTCATTTGAGATTTGATAGTGGACCTCATCACTTGGTTCTGGCGTTTCATCCTCTTCCTCGATAGTCTTCAGATCAACAATCTCAATTCCAATACCACTCTTCATTTTGCTTGGTACTTGTTTTTTGCTCTTCTTCTGACGTTTTGGAGGAAGAAGTTGAAAATCAGTAAGTAGTAGAACATTATCTAACTCACCTTCCGCCCATTCCCAATCATTTGAGTTGAATTCATGCTCATTTGAGGTGCTTGCATCAACCCATGCATTTAGTGGATGTTGCTCCTCAAACAGCTCATCCAAGTCTATGGGTTCTTCTGTATGTGTCATCTCCGTGGCTTGTCCTGAAATTCTCTCTTTCTCCTACCTTTGAAGATCCCTTATGAGCTCCAAATTTTTTAGCTTCAACCTCATGTTATAATGACAAGATACTAGCTTCTCTAGACGGCTCGACTTCAATCTATTCCTTTGCTTGGTGTGAATCAAGCCAAAGGTGCTCAAGTTTCTCTCACAACCTGATAAGAGGTTATTTGACTTAAGACCCAAATTGCGACATAGGCTAGATCTTCATACCCATATGTTTTTCCATGATCTAGCCACTAGTCAGCTGTAAATAGAAAATTGGCCATGTCAACAATGTGCAAGCTATAATTAAAAATTAAGTAGAACATCTAGTTAATAATTTTCAAACCTGGACTCAAAATTTTGACAGCTCTTTGAGCAGTACTTGTCCCAAAGTGGTATAACATCATTCTATAATCATGCATTTGCTTGCATGCCATTATTGCTCTGTCCTCATCTGCAAGCAGCGCTTAATAACAGACTTAGCCCCCATCAACACTTCCGAGCAACTATCATAGTTATCCTTCTTCCCATCAGTTCTAAACATGTACTAAGGGTTGAAAAAATAACCTAAATAAATAAGTCGAAAATAGTTATTACTTAAGAGAAATGTGTATACAAATAATACATATAGAAAGTTAATAGCTTACTAGCTGCATGAAGATCGAGATGTAAAGTGTGTTCCCAACATCTGTCTATTATATCCCACCACTTCACATAGGTTGTTAGATTGTTAAGTTGAATGAGCTCCTTAGCTCTATCCACAGCTTCATATAAATATCTCATATCCGATCTTCTTTTTCCATCACAAGATCGCAAGACACGGACAAGCGGTTCTACAATATTTAACACCGCTTGCACCCCCCTCCAGAAAGGTCTAGATTGAATTAGATCAGCCACTTTCTTACCTTTCTCTCTGACCTTACTTGGTACATGCCGCAATATGTGATTCTCTCAATCTTCCGATGCCACCATCCTAATCAAGTTGTTCTTTTGTTGACTTAAACTATCTAGAGAGATATATTGAGATGCAAATCTGGTGGCTCCCGGACGAAGCAGCTCTCTTCCATGAGTATGTGTACGCATGATATCCAGAATGTTGTTGTGGTTGTAGATGAATGTAGTGATAAATCGACCACTCTTGACCACTCCATCTACCATCGGATCAGAGCAAATGTCTTCTAACATCAAGTCAATACAATGAGCAGAACAGGGAACCCAGTATAGATGTTCTATCTTCTGCATCAATATTTGTCCAGCTAACTTGAACGTCGCTGCATTGTCCGTAACCACTTGGACAATCATTTTTTCGCCCACTTCTTCCACCATTTGATTCATTAATTCATATAGGTAATGAGCATTCTTTATTTTTCCAGATGCATTAATAGACTTCCAAAATACGGTTCTGACTTTTCAGTAAATTAAGAAGTTGATCATACTTCTTCTTGTTATCCCTGTAAAGTTCCAAACGTGATAAGAAATCAAAAAAAGACCCATTCTAATTTAAGAAAAAATGAAGATAAGATAAAAAAATGAAGATAAAATTTATGTACATGTCCATCTATCGCACATTAAAGTGCATCCATACTCATCCCATATCCTTTCAAATAATGTAATGTATGTTCGGATGTCGTCAACTTCCATATCCAAGTACTTGTTGTATATCTCATATGGGGAAGGTCCCTCAACCCCTTTGCCAACTTCTTGTATGGTCTCGATCATGGACTCATAATATGGCCCCTTGGCAGCATTAGCAGGGATACTGTTATAGAAAAACCACCTAGCAGTAGCTCTCCCTATCTTCTCCTTACAAAGCTTTAAGTTCTTAAATGCAGCATTAATAGAAAGTTGTTTATCCCTCTTCTTAGTAAGGAATGGATCTATTGGACCTACTCTAGGATCTCCAGCTCTAGTGAACTCCTGAGGCAGCTTTTCGCATACATTAGTGCTCATGCCGGCGCTAGTACTCCTTTGTGCAGAAGGTGTGGAGCCACTTCTTTGTCCTCCATATCTTCTAGTTTGCCGAAATAAGTCTTCATCTACAAAGGACCGCCGGCTTGCTTCCATTGCACGTTGCAATTCAGCTTTAAATGTAAAAGAAAAAAATTTAATCTACTATAACTATTTGTCTGAAAACATTAAATGAAGAACATGAAAATAAGTTAAATAAGAAACTTACTTGTATCCCAATTATCAACATTTATAGGTTGATTACTTCCACCAAGCCGGACTCCAGCATCACACATTCGCGCTGGTTCAAACAACTCCTCTCGAATTTCCTATCTTCTTCTGGCAGTACTTGCTTTATTTGATTCCTTCTCCTTCATATAAGTTCGAAATTGGATCCTAACCTCTGAAGGAACTCGAGTAAATGCTGCAACTTCACCTTTTATTCCAGCAAGATGTTGTTTGAATCGGTAGACCCCGCCAGAGACGACCCGGTTGTAATATTTGCATTGTACCTTTCTCTGGCCCATGTCCACCGGTGTGCAATGACCCCAAGCAGGATTAGCGCTAAGAGGATTCCCAGATGACTGCTCAGCAGTACCTTGAGATGTCATTCCTTCACAGCACAAGAAGAGAGATCGCGGAGCTTGTAGTAGACTAGTAGTGACCTCGTAGGAGAGACGGAGAGAGAATTCTATGATCAAGAGAGTAGGAGAGAGAGCAAGAATGTTAGGAGGCTCAAAGGGCATTTGTGGAGCCTTAAGAGGGCCTTGGGGGGATTTAAATAGACCCCCAAGGCCCAAACTAGCCGTTGTTGGCCGTTTGGGAACGGCCAGCAACGGCTAGGTTGACCCCCAACGGCTAGTCAAACTAGCCGTTGGGGGCCGGGTCGGGCCGATCCAAGCCAACCCGGCCCGATCCTGCCTCGGATCGCCCGATCCGGCTCGGATCGGCCAATCCGAGTCCTGGACTCGGCCAGGAAACCCAAGATCGGCACGGACGGCCCAAAACCAGTCCGACTCGGCCGATCCGAGCCGATTTTTTGAACCTTGGTCCGCACCCTCCACTATCCTCCCCCCCCCCCCCCAAAAAAAAGGCCCACACTCCTCTTCCTCCTTTCTCTTCCAATGCCCTTTTGTTGCCTGTGAACAGGGGTCACCCCTTATTTCCTCACCACTCAAAAAAAGGTAAGATGAGAAGAGGAGAAAGGAAGGAAGAGAGGAATGAAAGGAAAAGAAGAACAAGCCAAGGGGATGGACAGCAGCTCATGGTGGCTTGACCTTTAGGTGTGCCATTCAAGTAGGGTGATACTATCCATAACACTTCCCTTAGGGTTTTAGCTTTTAATTAGTTTTTAATTTAATACTTAATTTAGTTTAGAAGTCAAGAGTTTTTAATTAAAGATAGGGAGAATGTCAGTTTAGTTCCTCATTCATCTCCTTATGCCTCAATTGTAGTAATTTGGATATATTAATCATCTATGGGGAAACTATAATGGACTAATTTCTACTTTTGTTGGCATATGGAGGTGACTTGCGTAACTGGAGAGGAGAGAAGAGATGCACAAGGAGAGGAGAGGAGAGGAGAGATGTGCCAAATGGTCACGCAGTGCTTGATGGTAGAGATGGAGAATGGCAGGAGGTCGATAGAAGAAACAACTCCTTCATAATTGGAGGAATAAGTGCTCTTTGTGGCTCTTTCGATGCGAAAGGATGTTTGTATAAGGTGTTTGCAAGAGGGGCACTGAGCCCATGGAATTCCCGCTCAGGTCGGGGGTTCAGATCGAACCCCAGCAATCCCGATCCGATCTAGGCTGGGATCGGCCAAACTCAGCCAGATTCGGTCGGGAATCGACCGGATATCACCCCACCGATCCCGAGTCAGATCGCCGAAATTGGCCGGAACCGATCGGATCGCCCCCCGCCGATCCCGAGGTGGATTGGACAATCCGACTCGGGATCGGCCGATTTTGCAATCCATGACTGAGCTAGGGAGTACAAGGAGGTAGTGACATGCATCTCTTGCAATTGCAAGGGTATAGGTCATTGGAGCTTCAATTGTAAATAGAAGGGAAGCTTCACTGGTAATCTACGAGGGAGGCCTACTCTAAGTCATAAGGAAGAGGGTGCCTTCTCTGCAAACCAGTGTCGAGTGTCCCTCTTAGTGGAGCGGTTTCAAGTCCTTGATCTCCAACAGTGAAGGAATCTCAAGAAGCTCTATAGGAATGCTTGGTGGTGACAACTGTTGCTTAAAGGAGGAAGAAAAGGCTAACGTCATCTCTCTTAGACCAAAGGTGCTCAAATTGCTCCAGGAGAACTGGAAGCATGTTCAGTCATGGACAATTAGGAAGCTGCAAGGGAAGTCATTTGTGGTTAGAGCCATAGTTGTCAATCCCGTCCCGTCCTGGTCGGAATTGGCCAGGACGTCTCGTCCTAGTAAGAAAACAAGATGGCACAATTTATTATCTATTCCAATTAGTGTCACGGTCTGTCCCGACTTGTCCTGCCTTGTCTCGATCTGTCCCAGCCTGTCCCAACCAGAATTATATTTTAGCCTAAGATTTTTCAAATTCCTTAAGCTACTTGTAAGCCTATTTTAGAAGTTTCACTTGTTAAATATACTCCTTTATATACCCATAAAGCCATCTTAAACACTTTCATTGCATTAATTTTGTGTTATTTCTATGTGATATGTTCATTTTACTATTATTTGTAGTATACATATGTTTAATATTTATTGGAATATGCATGTGAAAATTTCGGGACAGGGCACCAGAATTATCTGGGACACCAGGACGTCCCATCTCACGGGACCGGGATGGGATTGCCAATTGTGGTTAGAGCTTCCGAGGATGGATGGATTGAGGAAGATAAGTATCTAAAGACTCTATCCAAGGGCATCTCAAGGCTACTTTAGCACAAGGTAGAAACTGGCACTGTAGCAATAGTAGGAGGGCCCCTGATCTGGTGTAGGATGGAATAGCTACCTTTACACGTCTAGAATATTGAAACCTTTCAATGTATTGTTGAGAAGTTTGGTATTCTTAGAAGTGCTGATGTAAAAACTCTTTGTATGGATATGTTGCTATATGCCAGAGTGTGGGTGGAGGTCGAGAAGGTTGATAACATTCGAAAGGCTTTGAAGGTGAGAGTGGGTGGTCAGAGCTTCTAGGTTCCAATCTAGATGGAAGTGTCATCAATCTGTCCCTCAACAGGTTCAGAGTCCTCTTTTCAACATAGTAATTGATAGAGCTTCGAAGGAGTGGAAGTTGAAGCAAGGAAATACTCAAGAAGCCTAAGATAATAAAACAGGGGCACCATATCTTCTTGGGAAGACCACCTAATGAGTTACATACAATCTTCTCAAAGCTCATTCTAGCAATCTAATTGGCGACAGATACAGCAAACAGCGTTGGACTAAGAAGAAGCACAGTGGTGGAACTTCGACAAATGGATTAGGGTATCCTACGAAGGGGTTTATCAGGTAAGCATTCGACCAGCCTTTGACAAGTATGTTACCCTTATCGGTTAACTACCGAGGCTCGTCCGTTCTAAACATTTTACCAAAGAAATTCCCCACACACCCTTCTTCCTTACATGTCCGTCCGCGTATCAAGCAAATGTGCCGATAATGACACAGGATCCTGTAAGAAGACCCCCCCCCCATTGAATGCCATCTCTGAAGGTCCAATGGATCGAGCAAGCTCTCCTTCTTCCTCGTCGCAAGGATTTGGTTCTATAGAGTTCCTTAAAACCCATCTGGAGGTGTTCCTAATTCTGAAATAGTTACTAATGATCATGATGAAGCCGGTGAAGGTCTGATTTAGGTTCTCTCTTTAAGGGGGCCATTGACAAAGGTGGTAAGCTATGAGGAAGCCTCTCTCTTGGGGAATAAAGGGTCTCCTTCGGCCTTGATAATATCCTTTCCACCAACTTTGCCACAGATTTTGTTACATGTGGCTGGGTGGTGTGAGCACCCAGATGGAGTGTGAATCCTTAAACCACCAGTTATACTAGTGACTTTCGTCCCACATTGGATTCAACAAAGAGTTGGACCGCCTTAGAAGAAAAAATACCTCCCGCCTCAATGCCAAGGTTTTGAGGTAAGGCAAAAGGTCCATAAAATGATGTCTGAGCCCATCCTTTTTCGGTCCAATGTGGCTTATTAGTACACCATTTACCTGCTGTGCATGAAGGGATCTAACCTTGATCGGCACCCTAGCCAATGAGGGCGTCGCCTTGTAAAGGTATTGTTACCGGTGGCTGGGTGGTGTGAGCACCCAAAGGGAGTGTGAGTCCTTAAACCACCAGCTAGAGTTGCTAGTGAGTTTAGTCCCACATTGGATTCTACAGAGTTTTACCGGCTTATAAGAAAAAAGACCTCCTACCTCAATGCCTAGGTTTTGAGGTAAGACAAAAGGTCCATAACAGATTTCCAATGGTGAGGGGAAGCAGATAGGTTTCAATGTGGATGGCCAAGGTATTGAATGAAATTTGCACCCATTTTGTACTAGGAATCCTTCGACATTTCTTTTTGAGATGCGAACACAACCCTATAATGTTCTTCTGCCCCAGTAGTTACACACGTGAAACCCTACCTGCATTTACAAACATCCATTGCTACATCATCAACACTGAGAACTGACACGAAATTAACCTTATCTTCTGTCAACTGAAGGCATTCAAGCCCTATAGCGCAAAGTAACTAACATGACCAGAGGAATAGATGAGAAATGAAAACAGAACAATTATACAACAACCTATATTAAAGAAAGAATGGACTTTTAAACCAAGATATGTCAAAATTATGCGATCCTAGCTCTGAAAATCAGGCTTCAACTTGGTTTTTTTTTAAATAAAAAACAAAACCCGAAAGCAAGGAACTACTTCCAAAGCAGAACTTTACACACAGCGGATCATCTCACTCGAAATTCCAATCTCCAGCAATCCAAAACTTGATCCCAGCCAGCCGGGGATCAAAATAACAACAGAACGCAAGGGATTGGCCGGCGCGGTGAGACCACCAAACTCAAACCAAAGCAATCGAATCAAGCATAAAAACACAAAAAGAAGAAGAATAGAAAGAAATCACGAGGAAAGGAGGAAGAGGCGACTGGTGGGGTGGGGGGGGGGTGAGGAGCACCTGCTGCTGGTACTGGGCGAGCCTGCGGCGCTGGGTCTTGAGGGAGAGGATGGCCTTGTCCACCTCCGTAATCTTGGGCTTCTTCACGAACAGGTTCCCCATGTCTTCTCCCCCGCTCTCATCCCCCTCACGACGCCCCTCACCTGGGCAGAAGAGGACGACGGAGGGAAGAAGAGGCCAGCACGTTGGAGAGGAAAAAGGAAAAAAGATCGCAACCGCGCGGAAGCCACCGCCCGGTCCCCCCTCAGGAGTTGAATCGGGGTACATCTGCTAATCTGTCCTTTACCGGAAGCTAGAAACAGAGATTTGTAATGTTCTTTTTGGTAACGATTTTGACATTTTAAATTTTAAAAAAATATGTTGTTATTTTTTAAATTTAAATTTTAAGAAAAGCAATTTACCTTTTATATTTGAAGACACACTAAAAGGGACTTTTACCTCCATATTAATTTTTTAGAAAAAAGTATTACTTTTTTTAATCCTTAATTTTTTCTTCTATCTTCTTTCTAAAGATATGTTAGGAATAAAAAACAGATCTTTTTTTAATATAGAACAAAATCTGAATTATTAAAGAATTCACGTATCTTTTTCTGTTTAAATTTTTTTTACACTTTTCAGATTCTCACCGAATGTGAACTTGTCATCAAAAGAAAATTTATCATGGACTCATTGAGCTATTACTTGAATTTCAACTTTAGTTCATTCAACGTCTAAACAAGCTCTTAGGTTCTGTTTGATAACAATTTTGGATTCTAAATTTTAAAAGAATTTAGATTTTGAGAAGAGTCATGTCATCATTTCTTAGATTCAAAATTTAAGATAAATTGTTAATTTTAAAATCTCATTTAAAAAGATTATGAGAATTTAAATTTGAAATCATATCAAAAGACATTGTTATACTTATAATTTTAAGAAGATAAAATGAAAAAGATAGAAGGTGTTACTTTTTCGAATCATCAGATTCTTCTCCTATGCTCATTTTAATAAATTCGTTAAGAATTGAAAAGAGTTTTTTAATATGAAATGAAATCTAAATTCTAATAAAATTTATTTACTTTCTTTTTTCGGTTAAGAATAATTTTGTACTTTTCAGATTCCCCTGTCATTGAAGACTATAAATTTAAAGTAAATTGTTACCAAATGGACCATCGCAACCCAAAACCGATTAAAATTAGTTAAATCAAACTTTCAACGAGACAAAACTAGGTAAATTTGCACTTTCTACGTTCTTAAAGACAGGCTATATATTTTACACTTGGACGGACGGAGACCACGTAAATTTCATTGGTCAGCACACTGACGAGGCGCTCGTCCGCCACCGATGGCAGCGGATCACCTCCTACTCCTCGTCGTGCTCTGCTCTCTGTTCACTCCAGAAACGGCATCCGCATGGCTTGCTGGCTCTCTCCCACACTCCGCCCACCGCCGCCACTGCTCCTTGCCCTTCCTTCCATCCCCCGCGGCTGCCGGTGCCACCGTGCCAACTGCCGCAACCGGCACTAGCTCCCGCCTCTCTGTTGTGTAGCTGGGCAGGCAGGCTTGTGAAGAAAACGCCCGCCTTGGCCCCCCCTTTCCAGCCGGAGGAGGATGAGATGGGGCGCCGCTGTGGACAGGAAGAGAAAGAGAAGAAAGAAGCCGGGGGACGGCAGCACGCTGCGGGTTTGTAGTGCCCATGCAGCTGCTGCAGGCCGTCACCATCGTCCGCGGTGGAGGTAGAAGGACGACGCTGTCCCCTGCCGCCGCCGCTATCCGCCGCGGGCTGGCCATTTCTGCGGGACTGGGGCGCCCCCGAAACAGGTACTCACGCCGGGCTTATCGGTGGTTCCGGCTCCTTGTGGACTCTCTCAAACGGGCTCGTCCTCCCCACCTGCAGATGTTCCAGACGCTGGTCTTGCAGCTCTGCACGGAGGACAAGCCAGCCGAGGCACGCCAGCTGCTTGACGAAATGCCCAAGTGGGGGTGGCCGCCGCAGGACGTGGTGTCGTACAACATCCTCGTCAAGGGCCTCTGCAGGACGGGGAAGACGCGTATGGCGCTGGAGCTGCTTGGGGTGATGGCAAGGCAGGGCGGCTGTTGTGCACCGGACGTCGTCACATACACAACTGTCGTCGGTGGGCTCTGCGAGGAGGACCGGGCGACCGACGCTTTACTTTTGATTGACAAGATGAGAGCTGCGGGCATCACTCTCGATGTCATCACATACAGTGTACTTGTTAAGGGCCTTTGTTTGGCGGGGAACACCGACATGGCTCTGAAGTTTCTCAGGGATATGGTGGCAATAAACGATGGCTGTAAGCCTAATGTAATCACTTACAGCACCGTGATCGACTCTCTCTGTGAAGTGGGGTCTATGGATGTTGCTTGGAGTTTGATTGATGAGATGAACAATGCAGGGGTATATCCGAATATTGTCACATATAACACTCTGATTAAAGGTCTTTGTAAGTCTGGGAGAATCATCTTGGCTCTCGAATTGGTGGAAGAGATGAAGATGGAAGATAGCTATTGTAAGCCTAACGTCATCACATACAACACTTTGGTCAACTATCTTTGCATAGAAGGGAATCTTGATGCTGCATTGAAGCTGTTTGAAGAAATGAGTTTGAGAGGTATTTCTCCAAATGTCATTACTTACAGCACCCTAATAAAAGGCTTCTGCAGGGTGGAGAAGTCTAGCAAGGTTTTGATGCTGTTAAGAGGAATGGAAAGGCTGGATGCTTGCTCTAAGCCTAATGTAGTCACATACAGCACCATAATCAATGGGTTCTGTGAAGACCATTATGTAGATGGTGCCCTAAGGCTATTGGGAGAAATGGATGCCAGGGACATCTCTCCAAATGTCATCACGTATAGTAGCATTATCAAGGGAATGTGCAAGGTGGGGAATATTCAAATGGCTCTTTGGCTGCTCAAAGACATGGTGACAAAAGATAACTTTAGTAAGCCTGATGTGGTTGCATACAGCATTATAGTTGACAAGCTCTGTGAGCAGGGATTTGTAAATGATGCTTTTAGATTGATTGGAGAAATGAAAGCAAAGAACATTCATCCAGATGTCATTACATATAATTCCCTTGTCAAAGGGCTTTGTATGATGGGGAAGACTAGCATGGCTCTCACATTACTCGAGGAGATGATAGCACAAGGTTTTATGCCTAACGTTGTTACATACACGACGATAATCAACAAACTTTTCAAACGTGGGTGCATAGATGGCTGTATGAGGCTTATTGAAGAAATGCTTGATAGAGGCATTACTCCAGATTTCGTTACATTGAAAATAGTCTTGAAAGCCCTTTCTGGGATGGGGAAACGTTAGCATTGCAATCAAATTTCTTGGGCATGTGATGATTAAAGTATTGCAGGTATGCAAGGTTTCTTAATGATTTTTCCTTGTATAACTCAGAAAGTAATGCTCATATTGTACTAATGCAGCTGTGCAGTCATGCAGCTGGTGGGGAATGAGGACTACCATTTGTCCAGAATACATGTGAAGTCATCTACCAATGTTGAAATTTCCACCCAGCATAACACAATATCAAGCAATGGTAGTGTTGACATGCAGACTGTGCAACTCTTATTGTTGCCATTTAGATGGAGGAAGGGTGAAGTTGTCCTTCTATGTTATCTGCACCATTTGTCATGGTTTCATCTCCATCAGATCAGTGAGTACCACAGGTATTCATTGCATACACTTCGAATTGGGGACATCCTTGTCATTTGATCATGACACATTAATCATAGGACTTTGCATGAAAAGCAAGGCTGAATCTGTGCACTTCCATCCTAGCTCTGTGGACCGATACAAAATATTTCACTCATTGAGATACTCTATCACCAATATGATGCTGCATGCTTCCAATAATGGGTCAATACTACGATTACTTAATACTGCTCTGTGAAGAAAATTCATGAAATCACTTCATGGACTTGGAAATACCATGCAATTGGCATTTATTACTGCAGCCAACCATCAAATGAGAGCTGAGGCACATCTAAATATATGCGCCCTCCATGATAGTGACACCCTTAACCCCCCAAGGAGCAAAAAGGTAATGATAAACATGATCATTTGCAGAAGGTGCACATTTTGGAGTGCCCTTGAAATGGCCACACCCCTCCCTTGTCACTTTTATTGCATGGTCTAAGCACTTGGTGCACCCTTACCATATAGGCTTTCTCCATTGACTGATTGATCCGATGAATGTATTTAAAAAGAGACATTGCTAGACATTGTGGCACCTTTGGTGCACCCAAATTCATGTTATTTTTCAGCTGGTTCAGATCTGGTTCGGCCAGTTTTTAGCACCATGCTTCCCAACCCACACACGTCGGGTGCCCCTAGTTTGTTCCTTCTACCCTGCACATGATTAGAGGGCCCCTGTATAACACTGCCAGGTTGTATTTCAGACCCTGGCTGTATTCTAGAAAAACTCTCTCTCTCTCTCTCTCTCTCTCTCTTCAAAGATCGACAGCCGATAAAAAAAAAACATGTGATTCAAAAAAAAATTTAGATTGACCATCCGATCAATGTAGGTAGCTGATTCTTTTTTTTTAGATCGGCTACGCAAGATAGGTGCGCCTCTGGGTGTGTTTGACCTTTTCCTGTATTCAGGAGAATGCTATGGTCTGCTACTAAAGTTCAGTCCGCTGACAGGGAATATAACACTAGCCATCTGATCCAAATCGGATGGCAGTTAAAAAAAAGGAAAAGAGCACGGATGCAAACCTGCCCACACATGCAGGGAGACCACCTGCATGCATGAGGCGGCAGGTGTCCCTAGCCCTGTGCACGCGGGATTTAGGTTGTGTCCACGGGTCGGTTTGGTTTGGTTTATAAGAAAAAAATTTCAAACCGAACCAAACTGAACCGAAAAAATTCTGGTTTACTTTGGTTTGGTTTGGTTTAAACCAGTTGAAGACACAGTACACAGGACGCATCCATCGGTTTACACAGTTTGACAATTTCTAAAACTGAACCAAAGCGTATTAATTTTCAAACCGAACCAAACTGAAAATTGGTTTGGTTCGGTTTGATTTTTCAGTTTGAACCAAATTGTGAAAACACCCCTAGCGGCGTTTCTCTCTGCATGCGCCATGCAGGGGGCCATCTGATCCCTTGTTTGGACAGTCCACTTTCTTTTCCTTTTTTTTTTTTTTGGAAAAATTTTCTCTTGACAAGGCCTTATCCTCCGTGAATTTTAGGTGATGAAGGTGCCACAAAACCCTAAAATTTCAGATTTCATTGTCAGTGGACATAAATAGGGGAGTGCGTTGTATCAGTCCCCTATACACATACATGCATAACTACATACATCTTTTACCTTGTCTATTTTATGTGATCTGTTCCTCTACATTTACTGTAATAGCACTAAACCCTTTCTAGGTTTTGTTTGTACATGTAGGAGGTATTTGTTACTGGTTGTGATGTGTTTTAACATTTTTTTCAGAAAAAAATAATAAAAACAGAAAAAGAGGAAGAGAAGGGGGCAAAAAAAAAACAAAAAAAAAGAAGAAACGGGCAGCCCCCCCCCCCCCCCCCCCACCGGTGGAAGCCCACCCCCCCCACCGATGGGGGGGTGCCACCGGCCCCCCACCTTCCTCTCTTTCTCTCCTCTCAGCCCCTGTATATACCCCCCCCCCCCCAACCGGTGGAAGCCCACCCCCCCACCGATGGGGGGGTGCCACTGGTGGGGGGTGGCCACCGGCCCCCCACCTTCCTCTCTTTCTCTCCTCTCCCTCTCAACCCTGTATATACCCCCCCCCCCCCCCCCCCCCCATGTTGCAACAAACACAGAAAAAAAGCAAGAAGAAGAGAAAAAAAGGGGAGGAGGTTCTGGAGAAATTTTGTGTGAAGAGCAAGAGAAAAAACTTGTGATTTTCTGTGCATGGGAAAAGAACAAAAACCAAGATCCACTAGTTTTTTTTTTTTTTTTGAACAATGCTAATATGTAAATGGTTCATTTATATTAGTTGAATGGCCAAAGCTTTAATAAAATATGGTTCATTCATATTGGTTGAATAGCCATAAGCTCCATATTTATTTATGTTGTTCCATGTTAATTAATTTACGTTGTTTCATGTTAGTTTAATATGGTTCATTCATATTGGTTGAATGGCTATTAGCTTTAACTTATGTTACTTCATGTTAACTAATTGGTTCATTCATATTTGTTGAATGGCCTAAATTTCGTAGTTCTTTTGGTGGATTGACCATTATGTTTATGGTTCACTCTTATTGGTAGAGTGACCAAAAATTATGATTATTAGTTCATTCCTATTAGTAGAGTGACCATTAACTATTGTGGTTCTATCATATTGGTGGGCCGGCCATAAAGTTATGGTTCACTCTCATTTATAGGGTGACCAGTAATCATGGTTCTTGGTTCATTCTTATTGATGGGGTGACCATTAACTCATATGGTTCTTTCCTACTTGTAGATTGACTATGATATTTGTGATTCACTCTTATTGGTAGAGTGACCAAAAATTATGATTCTTGATTCATTCCTATTGGTGAAGTGACTATTAATTATTGTAGTTATGTCCTATTGGTGGGTCGGCCACAAAGTTATGGTTCACTCTCATTTATAGGGTGACTAGTAATCATGGTTCTTGGTTCATTCTTATTGATGGTATGACCATTAACTCATGGGGTTCGTTCCTACTGGGAGAATGACTATTAAGTTGCTTGGTTCTTTCCTAATGGTGGATTGACTATGAAGTTATAATTCACTCTCATTGGTAAAGTGGCTAAATCTCAAATGATTCATTCCTATCAATGGAATGGTCAAAAGTGATGCATTGTAACAAAATGGATTTGAATAAATTGATGCATATTCAATTCTACGCGTGCATATTTATTTCATCAAAGTAATTTATTTCATTCCTGTTTTAGCAACGGATTTTAATGAACAGTTAATCAAGGGTTGGCAATTAATAACTGACGTAATTAACACTGACCAAAGTAAGTGGGTAGAGGTCAAGAATATGGATCCACGCTTGATCCAAAATCTTAGATTTTAGAATTCATTCCAAATTCTCAAAGTTTACGATAAATAAAAGAGAAGAATATATTTTCAAAACTATAAGAATTCTCTTTTCAAAACCAAAACCTCATCTTTTCAAATATCCAAATTCTTTCTTTTACAAAGAACAAAACATGAGGAGGTTGAGATTTCAAAGTCTCACATATTTGGCACGTCCGGTAGGGCCTTTCATTCCTTTCATCTCTCCGTCCAATAAGGCCCCTATCAGGACAAGCCTAATGTTGCATTGTTTGGCGCAGGTGCGAGGAAACTTAATTACAATGGCCGCTTAAGTCACGTATGGTCCTCTTGTGGTGGCTACCCATGTCCAGTATAGATACTTGACTACGCTGACCTGCTTCGGTGATTTCCCAGTGGTGGTTGGATCTCCCTATTTTCTAGGGGTGGTTGCTGCACCGGAGCCCGCTCCGGTAAAGAAAAAAATAATAGGGCGTGCTTCTTGCGCCCAAAAGAAGAACAACAATAGCAGACCCAGCCGGGTCTATAACGTTAATAAACATCCACATCACACCAGCCTCCTCTTTCAACAGGAGGCCAAGGAAGAATAAGATTGCAAGCCCGTCCATCACGGGAAAGACGATCATAGTCGGCAATCTCTACATCCGTCTGGATGGCGGGGAGCCGATAATGCTCAAGATCCGCCATGTTCCATCAGTTCCTGTCCAAAATCGATTCGGCGTACTCCCGAAGGTCTGCCAGGATAAGGCAGCCTTCAAAAAGAAGATAAGGACCCCAAGAGCTCCCAGTCAGTGGGAGCAAAAGACTCAAGCAAATGTGGGTAGTATGCCACCAAGAAGAAGCAATTCTGTGGCAGACAGGAATCTCCAGCTCAAACAAATGTAGGTGACCAAAGAGGAAGCCCTAAAGAGTTGCCAAGCTATGGCTACCTTAGCCAAGCGACCACCTCAAAAGTTCGAAGAGCCAGTGAGGCAAGTCACTAAACAAGACTTTCGACCTCGTTCCTCACGAGGTCAGAAAAGGAAAGGGGCCTACAAGGCTAAGAAGCTACAACAATCAAGCCCACAAAGGACTTCGGTCTTCGCAAGACTGGGGGCACTTCCTCCACAAATTCCTAAAAGGAGAAGGGTCGTGCAAGTGACTGAAAATGGCATTAAAGTGTATACCTGTTATGCCCAAGCACTAGCAGTAGGCAAAACCTATTGCCTGAAGACCTGATTGAGATCGCCAACATAGCTCAGCGGGATGGGCCTTTGACACAGCAAGTGGAACAAGCCCGACAGTAGTTGAATCAAAGGAACATAAGGGGTTAATCAACAACCCCATAATGGCGGCGCTGTGGTCGCAGAAGGTGAAGATGAAAACGGGTTGAATGCCTATGAACCGAGTCGCGGGCAAGAGCAAGTAACCCAAAGTCAGCCTTAGACTATGAAAGAAATGATGCTGAAAAATCAACAATTCAAAGCCCTCCTACTGTGTCTCACGCAGAAGTTAGAGGAGCAGTAAAGACCAACGTAAATGAATGGGCCTCCCCTATGGGCAGTCCCTATTCCTGCCATGATCAAGTCTCAAGCGCCGAGAGTCAACTTCACCTCAGACAAAGCTGTGGAAAATCAGGGTAAAGAACCAAATTACAATGCCCAGCAGTCTAATGCCTCTGCAGAAGATGACGTAGTGTCCCAGAAACACATGATCGAGCATATAGTAGAGGCCAAAATTGCATAGCAGGGTGACGGAATAAGTATCCTTGACTTGTACAAGGTGTCATTTTTGGTTCACCACTTATTCAAGAAGTTGCCTCCTAACCATATGAAGCGTCCCAAGTTCACAAGATATGACGGGGAAGGGTCTGCCCAGGAGCATATCGCCCATTACATAAGCGACTTGGGGGAATTGGCCATGGAAGAAGCATACCTGCTGAGGTTCTTCTTAACCTCTTTGACAGGAACAACATTCCAATAGTATGCTAGGTTGAAGTCCAATTCCATTAGTAATTGGGAGGAGGTGCAGAAGAAGTTTTTGGACCGCTTTACGGTGTCAAAGCGGAAGGTGACCATCATTGAGCTGGTGGCATTAAAATATGGAAAGAATGAGTCCGCCATGGAATACATCAAGAAATGGCAGAATCTCAGTATGAAGTGTGACAATCCGTGAGTCTTTGAAGATGCAGTGAAGCTCTGCAAAAGGGGCCTGAAGTCGGAGGTCAATGAGAAGCTGGTCGGGACAAACATTAGAAACTTTGATCAACTGAATAATATTGTGTCGGAGATTGAAATGTTCTTTACGGACAATCCAAAAGTGATATTCAATAAGGGGAAGACTTCCAGAGAGCGGACCTCTAATATGAAAGAAGTTAATGCTATTGACTTTGCCTCAACAGTAGAAAAGACTGGGGACAGGCCCAATGCAACCGCCTCCATATCCAATGCCAAGGAAAGCGGCAGGATGTCATCTCTGTCCCTTAACGAGAAGATGAGAAGACCGTATTCCTTCGCCAGGGAATACACTAAGAAGATGTTCGACACTTGCATCCGGGTAAATCTACTGGTGCTTCTAGAGCCAAAGAGGCTAGCAGAGGTCGAAAAGACGGGTGAGCCCACTTACTGCTCATACCACCGCATGTTGGGACGTGGTGGAAGACTGTTATTTATGCAAGGATGAAATTGAGAAGCTCATTAAAAAAGGAGCAATATAAATGGGAAAATACCTAGTGAGTCCACCCCAACCGCATCAGAAGCCGAGGCAGGTCTTTGCGGTAAACGTAATTCACATGAATGAAGACTCATCGTGGAATGACCCAAAAGAAGATATGGATTCCTCTTCAGAGTAAGAGGCCATACCTAATGATACCCCAGCAACGCCGACTTATACACCGGCGACACCTCCAGCTGAAGATCCCACCAGGGAGATGCTAGAAGAAATTCAAGCGAGCCTGGGACAATTGTTTCGACAACAGGCAGCCTTGACAGATAAGGTGGAAGAAATCTCACAGCAACTGACTGAAGTCTTAACAGAGAAAAGGGCCCGTCGATCTATTTCGACCAAAGAATCAAGGTTAGAACACTAATGTAGAAGAAACAAGCAAGTGATCGACCTGAATAAGAAGTCTAAGGCACAACGCAAGAAACAAATAGTTCCCGTAAGAAGAAGGTGCAGTCACTGCATTGGTGAGCCTAAAGACGTTCTGATGGTTGAAGAAAGCCCAAGAAGAAGGCAAGCTACAAATGAAGAGAAATGAGGAATAATAATCAAAAGTAGCACGTCTCTCATGAAGGAGTACTCATTTCCAAAGGAAAAGACTCGGGAGCTCTTCATATTGTGCATGAACCAGAAGATGACGGCTTTGCCCAAACCTAAGGAACAAGAAGAAATGTATGAAGAAGACATACCTCGGTATTGCCTATATCACCATGCTGATGGCAACTCAATTGAGCAATGCATTGCATTCAAAGATGAAGTGTAAAAGCTAATCCAAAATGGTGGAATAGATATGGGAAAATATTTGATGAATCCCTCGCGGCCTCACAGCCGATGTGTTGATACATATACAGCGAATGTGCTACATGTGAATGTTGGGAGCAAAGGGAAAATACCAATTGAAAGAAAAGACAATGCCGAGATCAAAGAAGTCCCTCTATATTACTATGGAGGAATGGTCCTAGATAGGCCTATCACTCCCCGGACCACAGCCGCCATAGACACTGTGGCGGCGGTCGCAAGAGAGATGGAAGAGCGAAGCCTAAAACGGCATCAAGAAGCCACAAAAGAGAAAGAAGCAAAAGCAAGTTCCTTCAGCAACAACTAGAAAAAGATGTTTGGAGAGTACCAGATGTTGCCAGATGTGGTTGTGGAGCAAGCCATCAAGGCCACCTTTGATCGCAATCAGGCAGAAAAGGAATGGATCTCAGTCTAGAAGAAGGAGTAGGGACCTGTGATGAAGATAAAGGAGGAAAAGTCCCTGTTTGTATGTCTCTGCCGCCAAAAATGCCAGCTCAGTCACGTCTCATCAAGGAGGTAGTTAAAAAGAAAAAGCAAGAACAAAATAGAAAGAAGAATGAGAAAAGGAAGCTCAAAAAGAAATAAGCTCAGGCCAATGCTGTAGATATGTTGAAGCAAGAGATGACACCTTTGCAGAAGCTACAGAAGATCATTGGAGAGTTGGAAGAATACGCTCCAGGTCGTCCAGTGAAAAGGGTGCCACTAGATGAATACATACCCTAAGAGGAAATAGAGAAGAAGTCATGCCTAAGGTGTTGGTTGTTACATCTTCGCCAATACATGTGGAATACAAGGAAAGAAGCCTTCCACGATGATGATGATGATGAAGTTGCTGCCTTCTGGAAGGAAGAAGTGATTATAGAAAGGTTGGAAAAATAATTTCAGTCATTCTCCTGCAATATGGCATCTGTGCAATTTCAAGCTAGAAGTGGCATTGGTGATGAGATCATATGTGTTTTACCCAGATCCCGACGACCCCTAGTAATGTACCAGAGAAGAAGTTACTCGTAGAGTCGTAGAAGAGGCCAAGGCCGAGACCGCAATGGCAATCGGGATAGAGGCAGACATGCCACAAATCAAGACAAAGTGATCCAAGTCAAGGAAGAAATCCTGAAGCCAATCCCTGAGCCAGAAGTGAGAGGGAATGTCTACTTTTACCCCTCATCCGATGAAGAGGCAAATCCCGCGGCGAGCCCCGAAGAGGCAGGTCCAATAGCAACGAATCCCGATGAAGCAGGATCTTCAGCGTCGCCTAACGCCGCCAAAGACATAGAAGCTTTGGTTGGTTTGTTTGACGAAGGCCTGAGGGTTGACTCCCAGGAAAAGGAGACGCTGACCAAAGAGGTTCCAAAAGAATCAAGACAACAAAAAGTATTGGCCGAGACTCTGAAGAGCACAGTCGAGATACTGTGGTATGTTGAAAAGGCTCGTGCAAGAGCAGATCGGAATATTCTATAGACAATGAAGAGAATGCCGACAAGACTTAGCATCTGGGAAGCCATCTCCCTAAGCAAAGAATTGAGAGAAGCATTAATCACTGTCCTACAAGATCTAGAAGCCTATGAAGTCCACTTGACTGAAGTCTAAGCCGAATTGTACAGAGTGTACGAAGCCACAGTGACTTTCACTGAAGAAGACATGTTGCTAACCCCTTTCTGCCATAATAGGCCGTTGTACATAAAAGGCCAGATCAACGGGCAAGAGATAGATTGGATCTTGATAGATTCAGGATCTTCCGTCAACATTATGCCATTCAAGACCTTCAGGCTTTATACCTCACGCCTTATATGAAGAAGGTACAAGGGGTTACCATATCAGGCTTCAACCAAGATGTTGAAGAGGCTTTGGGGCGAGTTGATGTTGAGTTGACTCTAGATAATTGGGTGACCCATGTGTCATTCCTTATTGTCAACTCCTATACATCTTTCAAGGCACTCCTAAGGAGACCTTGGTTGCACAAAAATTGGGTTGTTCCCTCCACCCTACATTAGTGCATCAAGTACACCAAAGACGGCGAGCAACACTGGATCTTTGTTGATCGGGAGCCATTCAAAGCTTATGATTGCCATCATACTGATGCGCAGTTGTATTTTGACAAAGCGATGAACCTGGCAACCGGTGAAGCCCATGGCAAGAGAAAGCAGCTGGCGTAAGAGTCCTCTGATGAAGAAGGTGGTATAACCATAAATGAAGCCAAGGCTGAGAAGTTCATACGAAAGCCGAAAGCCTTCACTAAATACAGGAAGCCTGTCATCAATTTAGAAGCAAACTTCATCAGCAAAGGGTTAAGGCAAGTGTCTGCATGGCTCCCAATTTAAGGAAGCTAGTCTGCCAATGAGAAGTTCATACAGTGAAGGAACTGAAAACCTTCATAGTCTCCCACAAAGACAATCGGCGAATTGTCTTCTACAAGGGAGATTTGGTACTCGAAAATTCCCCAAAAGATGATTTTGGGTTGAAAATGTCTCAACAAGAAGCTGAAGAGGAAATTACAGAATTAGAAGATATGCCTCAATATATCAAGAAGATGTGCCAGCATCAGAAAATCTCAGACAAGCAAAGTACAGTCAAAAGCAAGTTCTTCTAAGAGCTATGGTATCCAGCAAAAGTAAAGGGGCAACCTCCCTTCTTCAAGCAAGATTGGAGGGGTTTGGACTATGGACGACGTCGTGGTCCCTCTGTCCATTATGTTGTTAATATGGTGAGCTTGTCATCTTCTGAAATAGAAGGACAAACTTCAGAAGCAAGGGTTGACAGCCCAGAAGAAGAGCCTCTATAGCTAGCCTCTAAGGAGGGATCTAACTCCATAGAAGAAGAGTCAGTGTGGCATGAAGTATATGTTGTCGATACTGACGAAGAAGAAGACTTTGTGGATGTTCAGCCAGCTCTACGAGAAATGGAAGACGACGGACAAGCTACGATTGATGAATTGAAAGAAATCAACTTAAGCGGACTAAGAGATCCACGTCCAATTTTCTTAAGTGCATTGTTGAATGAGGAAGAAAGACAGGCATATACATAGTTACTTTTGGAGTATAGAGACTGTTTCGCCTGGAACTACAAAGAAATGCCTGGCTTGGATCCCTCAGTGGCAAAACATGAGCTGTCCATCTTACCTGATGTTAAGCCTATAAAGCAGCCCTAAAGGTGAATGCGTCCAGAATTGGTGGTAAAATGCAAAAGTCGACAAGATGCGGGAAGTTGACTTCATTGAAGAATGCATTTATCCTGTATGGCTAGCCAATATTGTGCCAGTGAAGAAGAAGAATGGTTAAGTCCGAGTATGCATTGACTTTCGAGACTTGAATAAAGCATGTCCAAAGATGACTTCCCACTACCAATCACAGAAACAATGGTGGATGTCACTACGAGCTTTAAAGCATTATCCTTTATGGATGGGTCGTCGGGTTACAATCAAATTAGAATGGCCGTCAAAGACAAGAATTTCACAACCTTCAGAACCCCTAAGGGTATATTCAATTACAAACGAATGTCCTTCGGGCTCAAGAATGTTGGTGCCACCTATCAGAGGGCCATGACAAAGATTTTTGATGAAATGCTCCATGACCTGGTCAAGTGCTATGTTGACGACTTGGTCAAAAAATGTGAAAGAAAAGAAGACTATCTAGCAGATCTCCAGAGGGTGTTCGAAAAGCTTCGGTAGTTTCAATTGAAAATAAACCCCTTGAAGTGCGCCTTTGGCATGTCCAATGGCAAATTCCTCGGATTTGTGGTCAAATACCGAGGCATTGAAATCGACTCCGACAAAATCAAAGCCATCCGGGAGTTGCCTCTTCCTAAGAATATGACAAAAATCAAATCTTTGCAAGGCAGGTTAGCCTACATCAGAAGATTCATCTCCAACCTGTCGGGAAGATGGCTACCCTTCTTAAAGCTGACAAAAAAGGGGCCACCCTTCATATGGGATGAAGAATGTCAACATGTTCTGGACAAGATCAAGGATTATCTCCTCAATCCGTCAGTACTGGGGGCACCAGTACACGACAAGCCTCTAATCTTGTACATCGCAGCCATGGATGCTTTACTGAGGGCATTGCTCTTCCAAGAAAATGAAGACATGAAAGAACAACCTTTATATTACCTAAGTAGAATGCTGGTGGACCCTGAACACTGATACTCTCCTATGGAGAAAATGTGCTTAGCCATGGTATTCGTTGTGAAGAAGTTGGGGTACTATCTCCTGACGCACAAGGTTCAATTGATATCACGGTATGATCTGCTGAAGTTCCTTCTCAAGCAACCCGCACTGTTGGGAAGATTAGGGAAGTGGGCCTTACTCCTCATAGAGTTTGACATTACATTCGTGCCTCAGAAAGTAATAAAGGGGTAAGACATGGCCGAATTCTTGGCAGCTCATCCCATCCCTGAAGACTCTCTTCTGAGCAATGAATTGCCAGACGAAGAAGTGTTACTGGCACAAGAAGCAGCGGAAGTACAACAAGCAGAAATCAAAATTTGGCAACTATACTTTGATAGAGCATCAAGAACTGTCACAAAGCCTGATGGCACATCAACAACCCGGGCTGGAAAAGGGCTTGTCCTTGTTACTCCTGAAGGCGGGGTGCTACACCATTCGTGTACACTCATGGAAGCGTTGACAAACAATGAAGCAGAATATGAAGCTCTAATAGTGGGGCTAGAAGTCGTCCTAGAAATTGATGTTCGGTGTATCCAAGTATATGGAGACCCCTTTCTTATCGTTAGACAGGTCCTCGGGATATTCGAAAGAAAGATAGAATTGATGGCCTATCATGCTACTGCGGTGAAGCTAAGCGGAAGGTTTTATACTTTCCAAATAAAACACGTCAAAAGGGGACATAATGCTCAAGCCGATGCCCTCACCAAATTAGCCTCCGCTTTAAAGTTGCCACCAGCAGGCGAGGCTGAAATTCTTGTGAAAGATAGAAGACTCTTCCTAAGCTCCCTAAGTGAAGAAGATGGCCTAACAGTGTTCGAAGTCAACACTGTTGAAGAAGATGAAGCAGAAGAAGAAGACTGGCGGATTCCCATCATCAAAGTGAAGCAGGGATGGCTTCCAAATGACAAAGCTGAAAGGGTACGATTGTTACGTCGGGCAGTGTCCTATAGGATGATCGGCGGAGTCTTATATCGGCTGGTCCATGAAGACAAAAATGTGGTCCTCTTAAGGTGTCTCTCACCAAAGGATGTTCGAAAGATAATGATGGAAGTTCACTCCGGGGTCTGCGGGGCACATCAGTCTGGACTGAAAATGAAGATCAATATCAAGATCAAAGATTTCTTTTGGCCGACAATGTATGCAAATTGTGAGAAAATGGCCAAGAGTTGCCTTCAATGCCAAGCCTTTGGGCCGATTCTAAGAAGGCCTCCAAACAGTTGCATCCTACAGCGCCTACGTGGCCTTTTGCCCATTGGGGAATGGATGTGGTAGGCCCACTCTCACCTTCATCAAGAGGGTGTAAATATATTCTGGCCGCTACATAATACTTCACGCGCTGGGCAGAAGCCGTCCCGCTAAAGGAAGTTACAGGCGAAGTAGTGTCGTGCTTTGTCCGACACAATATCATATACAAGTTTGAGACACCCAATCGAATCACTTCGGACAATAGTACGCCATTCAAGAATCAGACAATCTACAAGATGGCGGCAAATTCCATATCGACTGGAATGGGTCTTCAATCTACTATCCTCAAGCCAATGGTATGGTTGAAGCCTTCAACAAGACACTTTGCAAGCTGCTGGTAAAGATCAACAAAGGACAAAAGCGTAATTGGGATGAAAAGATGCATGAGGCACTATGGGCCTACCGCACAATCTACAAGACCCATATAGGTTGCTCGCCATATTCCCTAATGTTTGGGGAATTGGTTTTGTAGCGGGTGGCTCTACATTATGAATGGCAAGAAAGCGACCTAAATAAAGCACAAAGGTGCTACGAGGAACTGACAGACCTTGAAGGCAAAAGATTGGCGGCTTACCAACGCCTGTAAGTCTATCAGGCCCAAACGTCTAGGGCATTTGACAAATTGGTGAAAGAAAGAATATTCAAGAAAGGTAACCTCGTCATGGTCAAACAAAAGAATGTGATGGCATTTCGTCTGAAAAACAAGTTCAAGCCTAATTGGATAGGACCCTTCATAGTCAGCAAAGTATATGAAGGTGGTGCCTATAAATTAGTTGATGAAAAAGGCAATGTGGTATTTCCTCCACTGAACGGACGCCACATGAAGTTGTATTATGCCCCAGAGCATGAATTGTCCGAAAATACTCAACCAGAAAGGTCTTGAAAAAAAAAAGGGAGCTTAAAAATAAGCTTCTCTGACAGACTTAGTTGGTCTTCTCGTAAAAAAGGAAACCAGTTAAGGACAATAAGGTTTTAAACCTGGCTGAGGTGGAAATCCGAAGGGGTGCCTCAGGCAAAAACGGGTAAATCCTGCTATATGAAAACCCGCGAGGGGGCACAGACAAAAATAAGAAGGCTGCCTTGGCGAAACCCGTGAGGGTGCTATGGTTAGTAAAAAAAAAAAAAAAAAAAAAAAAAAAACGACCCATTGGGGAAGCGACTCGTAAAAGCATCCTGATGGAGGGAGAATTCTCTTCGCCTACCTTTGGTGAGGGTTGAGGTTTCCCACATCCACACCCAGAGAGGATGTCATAGTCGTTAATGACAAGAAAATCTTTATATCACTCCACAAGTGGTGGAGTGACATTCGATAAAGGTCTACGACCGAGACGACGATGACAATGTCCTCCTAATTCGAAGTGAGAAAATTCGATCTTCATCGTAGTTAGGTTCAAAAGATTCCTCCATCCCCAAAGTTGCTTGTCCCATCGAGCAAAATAAAAAAAAGAATCCAAATTACCCCAAGTTTCCGGCTCAGGGAACCGTTATATCCCAAAGCCTAAAATCTTCCAAAGTTGCCGGCCCAAGGAGCCATTATATCCTAAAAACCCAAAATACCATGTCCCACCAGGGGAATCTCCACCTTTGAAATTCAAAATCGATGGCTATTGGAGCCTTTACTCTCTTGAAAACCCTAAATTCATGGCTACCTGGAGTCTTTATCTCCTTGAAAATCTAAAGCTCATGACTACTTGGAGCCTTTATCCCCTTGAAAATCTAAAATCCATGCTATCTGGAGCCTTCATCCCCTTGAAAACTTAAATCCTCCGTCCCACCGGAAAAGCTCATCCACCGTTCAATCCCCAAAGTTTCACAAACCTATAATCCCTAAGTCACACCACTCCGGCCTATAAGGGAGCCATAATTCCCTACTGAAAAAAAGGAAAAAAAGAAAAAGAAAAAGGGAAAGGAGCTTACAATTGAGGTGCTCTGACGGATTTAACTATTTCCTCCCAGAAAATGTACAGTTAAGGGCAAAAAGGTCATGAAATCCGGCTAGGGTGGAAATCCGAAAGGGTGCCTTAGGCAAAAATGGATGACCTCGTTGCATGTGAACCTGAAAAGACGTGCAAGCATAAGTACGAGGGGGCTAATTCTGGTGAAAACCCGAAAAGGTACTGGAGTTGGTATAAAAAAAAAAAAAAATAGAAAAGGAAGAAGAAGAAGAAGAAAGTCAACGATTGCTATATACCCTTAGCAGGTGAGAGAACTTATATCGCTGCCGCGGGATCGACTACAGCGATCTCTAGAGCAAAAAGTGGTATACATAGATAGCAAACGAACATCAAGTCGGAAATGCACCGGAAGATACTAAAGAGGATTATAAACATCAATAGTTCCACCGTCCGAAGGCTACGCCTCTTGAAGTGGCGGCGAAGCACCTTCTGAGAAGAGATCTTCAAACTTAATATCCCGCTCCTCTACTATCAGAAAAAGGAAAGCCGAGAAAGCAAATGATTAAGCAAGTTCAAGTCGGACCGACTTCGCCCAAAAGTTTTCAGGTGCCGTCCAAGGACAACAAAGACAAGCCTCATGCCGCGACTACGACACAGGAGAAAAGAAGGGGACTAAGTGTAAAAGGAAAAGAAGAATTGAGAGCAGTTTACTACCAAAAGTTTGAAAGACAAAGCAGCAAGATGAAAGCCTGCGAATCATGGTAAAGTCATAAAGTTCGACTTATTAAAGTCAAAGCCCCGGCCAATTAGGTTCACTTTCGCCAAAGGTCTTAAAATGTCAACAGTGGGTTATTCATACCCAAAGGTCAACTTTCTAAAGTCAAAGTCTCGGCCAATCAGGCCCTAACAAGCCAAAAGTGGGTTATTCATATCCAAAGTTCGACTTACTGCAGTCAAAGCTCCGGCCAGTTAGGGTCACTTCCATCATGTGCCCCAAAGTGTCAAAAGTGGATCATTTATATCCAAAGTTTGGCTTATTGCAGTCAAAGCTTCGGCTAGTTAGGGTCACTTCCATCATATGCCCTAAAAAGTCCAGAAGAGGGTATCCATACCGAAGAGCGACTTGTTACGGTTGAAGCTCCAACAAGTTCAGGTTAGTCCCATTGTATCTAGTTGTCAAGGCGGTAAGGCGATCAAGGCGTGCTTCGGGTTTTGGACCGCCTAAGCGCTTAGGTGCCTGCCTAGGCGTCGCCTAGGCGTCAACTTCATAATATAATATTTTAATTATATATATATATATGTATGCATACATTTATGTATGTAATATGTGTATATGTCTAACTGTATAATATATACATACATATATATATATACACATATATATCTAAATGTATGTATGTAATATGTATATATATATATATATATATATATGTATATACATGTGTTTGAGACCTGACCTAGTTATCTCTCCTATTGGATTTTTTTTATTATTTATTTATTTAAATCCTATTATTTTTGGTCTTTTGTTTTTATTTGGAGAAATATAGGTCAATTTTATTTATTTTATTTCTTAGACTATAAGAGCTTGGGATTAGCCGTCAGGAAGTCCAGGACTTCGGATCAGGCAAAGATCTGAGTATATGAACTCTCTCCATTGACATCGGTCAGTGTTAATTACGTCGAGCAACTACTCGACAACCCTTGATTAACCGTCCGTATGATGCCCTTGAAACCATCTACACTACCACACAGCACGCACGTAAGTGAAAGATAGCTTTTAAGTCCTTGGTCTCACACAAGTCTTTGCGTCACTTTGATTGGAGAATAGGAGAAGAATAAGGGAGAATAAGAGGAGAATAAGCTTAATTTAGTTTTGACAAGCGGAATGGCTTATACCGGTGGAGAATAGCCTATTCGGAGAATAAGGGGAATAAGCAATACGACCCTAGACCCAAGAATTACTTATCCTTCTTATTCCGCCAGTGGGTCCCACAGAACTATCAAAGCTAAGCACTCCTTATTCTAATATACGTTATTCCGAATAAGTAATTCTGGATAACCTATTCTGCAAACAAATTGGGGCGATATTTGGATTTGTACCAGGACTTTTTGGAGTAGGCTCTTAAGTGTTTAAGATTCATTTCTTTTTTAAAGCTTTGGGATTGATTCCCTCTTGTTTAGGATTGATTCCGGAGTATTTAAAACCCTTAGGGTTATTTTAGTAATTGTGCTGTATTGGGGTTATTGAAGTCTTTTTAGGTCTTTAATATCTTATTTAAGGTTTGAAAACCCTTAGGATGTATTTTGAAGTTATTTTGAACATACTTATGCTGCAGGGGTATTTTAGTAACTTTTCCTTGAATCGGGTTTATTTAGAATTAGGGTCTATATCGGGATTTTTATAATATTGGGGGTATTTTAGTAATTTTCACCCTTCTCATTAGGTCTCTGAAGGTATTTTAGATATAGGAGTTACCTTGTCATTTTTTAGGATTTTCTTATGATTTTTACAGATTTTTATGATGTAGGAGGGGCATTTTGGTAATTTGGTTAAGTTCTGGGGGCATTTTGGTCATTTCAGAATTTGTATATTTCAGATTTATTTTCTTTCTATTTTAACTGTTTTTTCTGAATTTTAATCAATTTTTATATTTATTTTATCAATTTCTTTGGTGGGTAAATATCTTTTATGGCTAAATACTTTAATTATTAATTTTCTATTTTACTGATTTTCATTAATCATCACTGCATTTTCTGACTTTATTTACAGATTTTCATTAATTATTACAGTTTTCAGTAATTAATTAATATTATTAATTAATTTTCATAGAAAATTAGTTGGTTTATCTTATATATTCATATTTAGGATTTAATTATCCATCCCATGTTTAGGAATGAGACCAAGAGAGGATTAATAGATTTTTCTTTTTTAATCAGATTTTAAAGCAATTAGAAAATTAATTACCTGTATTAAAAAATAATACATGGTATTTATTTAACTTAATGACACACACACAAGCACACAATTTGGCATAAAGGAGTCGTTTTGTTATTTCAGCAGAGTTTCGCCTTATAAGGAAGGCTTTTACAAGAAACAAAGGCAGGGCTTCCCCTTATGAAGAACCTTAAGAGGAGAACCCCCCGGAACAAGAAACTCCTCCAAAACGCAGCAAATTCGGGCAAAGACACTGGGTTCGGTCTTCGACGTAGCAGAGTCTCTCCTTAGGATTTTCCCACTTTGGAGTGTATGGAGTATGGTGTATGTTTCCTCAATTGAGGGCTTTGGGCCCTATTTATATGGCAAAATTTGGGCTCGGGGGAGGGAAGGGGGGGTGCCACCGGGGAAGCCCACGGTGGGGGGGTGCCCACCGGTTTGCCCCTCTCTCCCCTCCTTTTCTTTTCTTTTTGTTTAGAGAGTGAGAGAGAGGGGGGGGGGGAGTGTCTGGTGGGTACCCCCACTGGTTCCAACCAATGGGGGGAGCCACCGATTTGGAACCCCCCACCGGTTTTGGGCAGACCGGTGGGGGTACATCCCCCCTCCCCTCCTCCTTTTTGCTTTTTATTTGGGTTCTTAATGGGGCTTAGCCCATTAATTACCCTCTTTTTTGACCAAGTGTGAATGGGGTTTGCTCTCTTTTAGTGGAAAATTAATGAGGGTTTAGTGGGGTTCTTAACTAGGTGGGGTTTAAGAACTCATTAACTCTCCCCCCTAATTGATCTCCCCTCCCCCCTTTTTATTTTTTTGAATTTCAAATGAAAAGAAAGAGAGAGGGAGAGAACCCCCCGCCGGTTCCTCCCTTAGAACCGGTGGGGGTCCACCAACCAGTGGGGCCCCCCCACCGGTTTGTCCCCCCTCTCTCTTCCCTCCCTCTTCTTTATTTAAATAAAGGGAGAGAGAGAGAGGGGACCACTTGGCCTTCTTTTTTCTTTGGAAAACTTGGGGATTTTTCTTCTTTGGGTTTTGGAGAATTTTCCTCTTTAGGCTGCAGATTTGTGAGCCTTGTGGGACTGATTTTTTTTGGCCCATTTGGACCTCTCATTGGGCCTTCATATCGGGTCCCTTATTGGGCCTCTTGTTGGGCTTACATATTTTACTATTAGGCCTCAATTGGGGCTGTTTTGAGCCTATTTTGGGATTGTTTTGAGTTCATTTCGGGACTGTTTTGAGCTCCTTTTTCGCAGCATTGGGAGTATTTTTGTTGCTGCATTTTTGGGCTCCTTATTGGGCCCATTCATTGAAGCCATCAAGCCTCTCAAGGGGCAGCATATAGGAGCTTCCGGGGATGTTTTTGGACAGCATATAGGAGCAATTCCGGGGCTGTTTTGGACTTCTTGCAGTAGCCCCGATCAAGGTGTCTTCACCTAGGTATATCTTTTGCTCCATTGCCTTCCTAATGTGTGCATATAGGCCTAGTAATCGCATGCATATAGGAAGGGACCTCCATATCATTGGTGCATGCTCGTTTATTTCTTCATTTTTTACATAACATGGGCTCATATGAATATGCACATATGCCATGCCATGCATATTTTCCATAACATAAATCCATATCATTAGGAGTATATGCCATGTATATATATATTTTCTGTTGCACAATCATGTGTATATACACACATATTACATACATATATTTAGATTTATATATACAAACATACATATATATATATATGTATTAGTATGTATTTATATAATTATATGTGTATATATATACATATATGTATGTATACAAAGAGAGAGGGGCAGGGACTTTGGGTTTCAACAATGTGGGCGCCTTTTCACCTGTTAGAAAGGCGGCCCAGCACCTTGGTGTTGGAAAAGCACTTGGGCGCCTTGACAACAGTGCATTGTATATCCTAAAATGTTGAAGAAGGGTATTCATGTCCGAGCATGTTGAAGAAGTTGGCAAACGTCGAAAGATGATAAAAGGTTAAATCTCCTGGCAGCCGCAAGTTATCCTTGCTCGGAGGCAAAAAAATCCTGAAGGACTAACACCACAAGAATGGTTTAATTCCAAGATCTCAAGGTAGGACAAAGTTCACGAGCCGTCAACCAGATGCAAGATAAGCGCATGGGAATGAAGCCAATAAGAAGCCATGACGAAGATACATGGGACATATGCCTCCGCCCCTGCTCCCTACACATGTCCCGTGGGGGATATTTGTTTTAACATTTTTTTCAGAAAAAAAAAAAATAAAAAGAGAAAAAGAGGAAGAGAAGGGGACCAAAAAAAAAGTGCCAGCCACCGGTGGCAACCCCCCACCGGTGGGTGTGGGGGGTTGCCATCGGTGGAGTGACTCAACCCCTATATATATACCCCCCCATGCTGCAGCAAACACATACAGAAAGAGAGCAAGAAGAAGAGAAAAAAAAGGGGAGGACATTCGGTGTGAAGAGCAAGAGAAAAAGCTTGTGATTTTATGTGCGTGGGAAAAGAACAAAAATCAAGATCCACTAGTTTTTTTTTTTAACAATGCTAATATGTGAATGGTTCATTCATATTAGTTGAATGGCCAAAGCTTTAATAAAATATGGTTCATTCATATTGGTTGAATGGCCATAAGCTCTATATTAATTTATGTTGTTCCATGTTAATTAATTTATGTTGTTTCATGTTAGTTTAATGTGGTTCATTCATATTGGTTGAGTGGCCGTGAGCTTTAACTTATGTTACTTCATGTTAACTAATTGGTTCATTCATATTGGTTAAATGGTCAAAGTTTTAATAAAAGATGTGGTCCATTCATATTGGTTGAATGGTCATAATTTCGTGATTCTTCTTATTAGTGGATTGACCACTATGTTTATGGTTCACTCTTATTAGCAGAGTGACCAAAAATTATGATTCTTGGTTCATTCCTATTGGTGAAGTGACCATTAACTATTGTGGTTCTATCCTATTGGTGAGCCGGCCATAAAGTTATGGTTCACTCTGATTTATAGGGTGACTAGTAATCATGGTTCTTGATTCATTCTTATTGATGTGGTGACCATTAACTCGTGGTTCTTGTGGTTCACTCTTATTGGTAAAGTGACAAAAAATTATGATTCTTGGTTCATTCTTATTGGTGGAGTGACTATTGACTATTGTGGTTTTGTCCTATTGGTGGGCCGGCCAAGAAGCTATGGTTCACTCTCATTTATAGGGTGACTAGTAATCATGATTATTGGTTCATTCTTATTGATGGGGTGACCATTAACTCATGCGGTTCGTTCCTATTAGTGGAATGACTATTAAGTTTTTTGGTTCTTTCCTAATGGTGGATTGACCATGAAGTTATAATTCACTCTCATTGGTAGAGTGGCCAAATCTCAAATGATTCATTCCTATGACTAGAATGGTCAAAAGTGATGCGTTGTAACAAAACATATTCAAATAAATTGATGCATGTTCAATTCTGCCCACGCATGTTTATTTCATCAAAGTAATTTACTTCATTCCTGTTTTAGCGACGGGCCTTAATGGACGGTTAATCAAGGGTTGGCAGTTAATAACTAGCGTAATTAACACTGATCAAGGTCAGTGAGGAGAGGTCAAGAATATAGATCTACGCTTTATCCAAAATCGTAGATTTTATAATTCATTCCAAATTCTCAAAGTCTACGATAAATAAAAGATAAGAACATATTTTTAAAACTACAAGAATTCTCTTTCAAAACCAAAACCGCCTCTTTTCAAAAATCCAAATTCTTTCTTTTCCAAAGAACAAAAAATGAGGAGGTTGGGATTTCGAAGTCTCACATGATGGTTTTATATAGTTGTAGCATATCAAGCAATCATCCAAACTGCATGATTGCTGACCATGTACTGTTTTTCATGGAACTAATGTTAACCTGTACACTCATCAGATGTTGGGAGCGATGCCAGTACTATGTTTTTTAGTAGTTTTTACATATGTCCACCGATCGTTTTGTAAATTCTTTTTTTAATACCAATTTCCTTCCATGGTGATGCATCTTATTTATCTAACTCTTGCACTAGTAAAACTATACAATCATCAATAAACATGTCAAGGTTGTGATCTTTGGATTTGTTCCTTTAGACCACATGTCTTGATTTGTTCACACCTTTTTCCCCAGGTCTGAACCTGGGGAATGGGTGCTTGTCACTTTACTTTTTCCTCAAATCATCCATTTTACTTTTTCCTCCAATCATCCATCATTTTTATCTCTTTCAAAATCTTACCAAAAAGTTCAATCAACTTCCTGAGACCAATGTCTCCTATAGTTTTCCAGGTCTTAGTGGCTATGCCATTTGGTCATAAGGCTACCTACTCTCATCTTTCTTAGTGTTCTCTGCTTCTGAGGTCACAATCATGTGAAAGTATCAAATATTTTGTTAGCTTAGTTGTCTTATTTGTTCCCTATAACAATGTCCCTAAAGTAGCCTTAATCCTATCAAGGTATTGATATTATTCACTTCGCAATATATGCAGCCACTCAAATGAATGAACAGTGATGGACGCCACTGTTACAATCAGTAAGGCCTGAGTGTTCAAATCTAAAGTAATCCGGTTTCCATGATATATTACGTCTGGCTGAATCTCATATCATGTTATATGGCCTGCCTAAACTTAGATTAACCTGTAGATAATTATATAACCTGTAGATAATTATACTAAGTAGCGCCTTAGTGCTTGAAGCGTGTAGACTAGATGGGAGATATAGCAACCAGTAGAAGCAAGGGAACAACACCCCCCTCCCCCCTGCCAGGTCTCTTCAGTAATCTCTAACCAGTAACCAGACCTTTAGACAACATCATGCATGATTTCCTGCCATTAATGTGTTTATGTCATGCGTGAATCAGACTATGGAAACCTATTGCTACATGTGATGAGATGCAAAGGGTTTGGAAGTACCCCCTTGGAGTTTTATTTGCAGAATGTTCTACCATTAGGGCAGAGGTCCTATTGAGATAGTTCCGGGGGGAGAAACCCTGCTGAGCAGACCCGGCAAACGATGAGCTTAGGTGCAGCTTGACAGAGTGGCGGCATGCGGAAGCTGCTGAGTAGTAAGCAACCCATAGGCAGTTGCATTTACCCCTCAAATCTGGCTAACACCAAATCCAGTGGGCAATGAGAGTTAGGTACTTGGTACTTGTTCTGGCTGGACAGGTGATCCTCCAGATTACTCCATGCATTGGAGGATGCTTGAATCTTCATGAGGTCCCACTGGGGTAGGCCTATAGAGAGCTTTGTCAGAGTTTGGAACATGGAATGGAGATTGTGGCGCATGACAGATTGGGGCCCAACTAACAAGTTGACAAAAGTTTAAAATTCAGGCAAATTTCGCTATTGGCCTGCCAACACAAGTTCTTAGCCCTGCTAAATGGGTTGTGAGATCATGGATCTCATAGCTGGTTATCATCAGCAGCAGCATCAAAGCCTTATCCCATTTACGGAATTGGCTACATGCATGGTTTGTCATATGGTACTGGATCAGGCCAACTCATATGAGTCGACTTGTACTTGGGCCGACCCGATCCATTGATACGCACCGAGTCAGACCAGATCGTGCCGACTCATACATGCTCAATGGAATGTTTTAAGTTGATTTTTCCTATTTAATAAGTAAATTTATATCTTTTGTATCAATTAATAGGATACATTTCTCTAAAACGTGACTTAAACTCATTAATTTTAACAAACAACTCATTGATTTTAACAAACTCATTGGCTGGACTCGTGTGAGTCAGCCTGAGTCAGATCGGTATCGTATCGTATTTGGGAAGATACGATCCGATACGATCAGCGATACGGCGAACCTTGGCTGCATGAATCCTATCTTGCCATTTCAATGTATCCAATGCCATATTTGCCGTTGAACCTAGGAAGGTCGAGTCTTTCCATCCTACATCCAACCACTTCGTTTTAGGCTTTCCCCGAGTTTGTCTACTCTCCTCCACTTGAATTTGGTTTATTTATGCATGGTTCAAGATTAAGCTGAGAGGCCATGTGACCTATTTCAGACTTTCTTGGAAATGATTATAAAGGAATCGAATGTGAAGGCTTTATCTACAAAAGATGGTGAAAATACTGGAAAGAAGGTTGTCAGCTGTGGAGTCCTTGGTTTCCTTCCTGCACAAGGCGCACAGGGTGGTTGTAAGGAATTAAAAAGGGGAAGAGAGGAAGAATGGGTCGTGGTGCCTCTAGGCTTCTCAACGGCAAGGGAAAACAGAACAAGAGGAATGAAAGTGCAAAAGGAAAGAAAAGGGGAAGGGGAAGGAAGAAAGAGAGAGAGAGAGAGAGAGAGAGCAAGGAAAGAAGGAAGGGAGGAGGAGGGGAGCTAACGGTGCCATTGTGGCTGTACTCTGGGCAGCTGCTTCATGCAGTAAGGCTGGGGAATGGTTCAACATCCATGGTGACTGATGTGGATAGCAAGGATGCTGACAGCACTCCAGCCCCTGCCTTTCTTCTTCTTCTTCTTCCATATGTTTCCCTTTTTGTGGATTTTTGGTGGCATTGGCATGGGCTTCCTTTTTGGACTGAGGAGAAGGTAGGTAGGAGGATGGTGACTAGAGGTGGAAGGAGGAACAGGAGATGATAAAGATTGGAGAAGAACAGGAGGGAGGAGATGCCAAACAGAAACAGCTAAATGAGAAGAACGTTTCGACAGTTGGGAGCAGAGTCAGTCCTTTTTTTCTGTCTATGATCTTGCATCCAAGAGAAATAGATGATAGGAAAAGAAAAAAATGCAGATGTAAGAAGAAAGATGAAGGAAGAAGACAAAAATGGTAGAGGAAATCAAATAAACTTGATTTTTTTTTTTTTTTTGGTTGTGGTGGTGGTGGGGGGGTGGGGGGGGGGGGGTGTTGAGAAAACTTGTGGAAATCAAGAACCTACAGTGGTAGATGACTATGGTGTCATGCCACACTCCTAACAGATAAGGTTGGTCTCACATTGTTGGCTCACATTGATCTGCAAAGGGAGAGGGAAGTGCCTCACATTCTAGGAAACACAATTTTCATCTAAGTAGCCATCATTAGCCTTGTTTAGGGCATCTACTTTTTTTAATAATGAAACATTACAATAATATCAAAGTTGACCATCAATCATCATCAATAGGAGAACCTAATCCCATTATCTGAGATTTGCTACATGAATTATGTCCTGCCTTTGTAGTTAAACTTATGAAGGTCAAGTCCTTTTCTTCCTACATCCAAGCATCTCATTTTAGGCCTTCCCTAAGTTCTCTTACCCTCTTCCACTTGGAATTAATGACATCTTCTTACCGGTGAACATGGCTATCAATGTACATGATCGAACATCTAAGACTATTTTCCTTTATCTTAGTGTCAACAGGAGCTACACCTAAGTTTTCACATATATGTTCATTCTGAATCGTATCCTTTCTGGTTGTTCCATATATCCATCTTAACATCCTTATCTTTGATACACATCATTTTTGTGCATGTTGTTTCCTCAGTGTAACACGGCCCCATATAACATAGGAAGTACAACAACAGCCCTATAAAACTTTCTTGAAAGCTTCAAGAGGGACCCATTGATCACAAAAGACTCTAGATGTACCTATCTACTCCAACCAAGTTGTTGTAGTCCTATGTTCGACATCCTTTTATATCTTTGACATCCTCTAATATCTCTCGATTTTCTTAGATAATAGAACTTAAATATTGAAAGTTACTATTCTTTAAGAATAACTTGATGATTGACCACCACCAAATCCTCTTGGTATTGAAATTGAATTTCATATATTCTGACTTATAGTGTGACATTATAAAAGCTTTGAACCTTCTTTACTAATTAAGTTGCTTCGTTTGATTAATTACACATAGGATTGCTTATATTAGAATAAGTGGCTTTTACTTTGATAACCTTGTTGGTATTCTACAATGGTTCAAAAAATAAATAAAAATAGGTAAACCTAACTTTTATTCTACTTAGAATAAAACAACACAAGCTTTTGGGTCGAATTTCTTATTCCGGTTTATTCGGAAATAAAATTCTCACCTGAATAACACATCAGAGCAACCAAAGTGAATAAGTTAGAATAAGCCAAATAAGCCATCTTATTCTAGGCTTATTTGAATATCAAAGAGGGCCCTAGATTCTAATGCCTTGCTTTAACATGAAAACCCTAATTAAGCTAAAGATTATTATCCCTAACTAATAGAAAAACAAAAACATTTTGATCAAGTAAAATGCTATAGGCACCCTACTACATCATTACTAACAGAATAATAAAAATAATAAATTTGTTGCACTTCTACGGTGATGTCCACATGATTTATGTGACTTGGATGATTGTCGTCTCAAACTCCATCGCATGCATCTGTCAAGTGTGGCTGATCTTGCTCCTGCATTAAGTTGCCATGTCAATGTATTGTAGTTGTGGAGCTTTCACCTCTTATTTGCTCAGTTACTTGTGACAGTATTTCTTGTGAATGTTAAGGGCCTTAAGATATAGCTTGTAGCTGTCATGCCTGTGATTCTAACATGATATGCATGGAGTAATTTATTATCTTCACCTGGGAGGATGTCTTGTTCTTGTCATGTCTTTTATGGAAGACTCCTATGCAGGTCCCGGGACATAGTCCTTGGCAGCAGAGCAATTGGAAGATTGGTTGTTCGTGGAAGGATATTGGCAACCCCACAGTTCTAATGCTGTTCTTTTAGTTGTGGGGATCTCCGCCCCACTATTTGATCTTCTATGTGTTGAAGGAACTCGGTACGTTTCTTCTCTTGTGGATTTACTATGTTATGCCCGTGTACCATCTTGTGCACTTACGGATGTGCAATTTAACTCCTTTCTGTTTTGCCTGCTATGTTCCTTTGATTCCATGGTTAGAGGAAGTGACTTCCATATTTGCCAGGAACCGGCTGCATATTCCAACCCATTGGCCGCAATCCACTTTTGGCATGGTGGGAACATAAATTTTTGCCTCTCTTTTTATCATTATGCCCTTTTGTTTATTTCTCAAAGTTTCTTTCTAGAAGCTGCATGTACTGATATGTTCCAATTTATATATTGGTAGCTCGTCTTAGTTCTAGCGTATTGGATATGATGCAAAAGAAATACAGACTTGCTCGGGTTCTACCATTCAGAGACAGGTAAAGATTGTTTCATTCTACTCTTAGTGTCATAATAAGAGGGTGGGATGTCAATCAGCAGGTGCATAGAAGTTCCATCATATTTTATCATGTTTAAGGAGATTCAACAAATAATGTCGCTTCCACAAAAATGTAGTGGGATTTTAGTCTGGTTCGCTCATTTGATTGATAATTTTTTGTACTGTCAGAAACACAGTGCACTGTGATTTCCCTTATGTTCATGAGGCCCAATGCCTAACGTTTGTGGCAAATTTTCAAGGTTTCTCTGTAGTAGCCTTTAGACTTCAGCAATTTACTCTTTGAAATTAATATTAGAGCAGAGGAACATGGTAGAGGGTGGTCTAAGGGGAAAGAGAAGTTAGCGATGGTGAAGGGCGAGGAGAGGAAGAAGTCTTGAGATTTTTAAAGACTATAATTCTAACATTTTTATTATAGGCTTGGTCTTATCTCCAATTTGTTAGAAAAAACATATTTTATTAAATATGTAAATGACACAATTGATAGAGCATAACCAAAGAATTCTTTGTTCTGCCCTAATTGATGGAGCATGACCAAAGAACGTTTTGTTTGAATCATAAATTCAGTATCTTTGGGCGATTGGAAACACACGAAGTATAAAATTCTACAGAGTAATGTTTGTTGCATTGAAGGTCATTGCAGCAAGTTGAATCATCTTGCAATGTAAGATACTATTGGTCCACATAGGTAGGTGACACATAAGTTGACTAACTTTTTCTATGGATAGGTCAGACAAGTATTAAATGCGGTGGACGGTTTTGGACATGATAAATACATGTGAATATAATAAATATTTTGCGGACATAACAAATACTATTTGTCATATTCACGAATTATTTGTCATACCTGAAAAATATTTATCATGTTCATAAATTTGTATACATGTAAGAATGATAAATAATTTTAGACATGATAAATACGTTGTCATGTCCATGAAGTATTTGTCACATTTAAAAATTTGTACACAAATATGTAGGTATGATGAATAATTTGTGAGCATGATAAATAATATTTATCATGTCTACAAAGTATTTATCATATCTACATGTATTTGTCATGTCTAGAATCTTACACCGTATTTAATGTTTGGCTAACTTGCTTATATAAAAAGTTATCTAACCCATGTACCACTTACTCATGTGGCAAGATGACTTAGTCTGCTGTATTGACCTTCAGTGCAACAAACATTACCCAATTCTGTAATAGCGAAGTCCATTGATAATCTCATGAAAGATTACTTCTACATATCCAACGTCTTCTGGGTGGGATCAAAATACTATAATGAAAAGGGCTGCTAGCTGGGCCGGTTTAGCTTGGGTTAGAGTGTACCTTAGTCTAACCTATTGAGAGATAGTGTCAAATCAAATCTCACTTTAATCCAACATATTACACGGTCTTATACAATAAAAAACCAACCTAATGTAGCATTTTATCAACTCAACTCGAGGTTTATGCGGACTTATAAACACCCAACACAATCTAACCTGAACAACTGGCCGGTTCAAACCAGAACGGGGAGAAACGGATTCGAGCCAGCGGTTCCCCATCTGATTTGAAACGGCCAGCTTCGATTGGTTCTATCTCAGTATGCATGTTATAAAATACATTTGAGATGTATTATGGTCCGCATGTTCGACATGTTGTTCATTGGTGTAATGTTTTTTATTGTTTTTGAATTTTTGAGTCATCCGATCAGAGATCAAATTGTATGGACATGTCAAATATGGACTAATCACTAAAAAAATTAAAAGAATATATTTTTTTGGCTATCACTCGTATTACTTTTTTTTTTTCAATCTTAAGTGCGTTTGTAGTTTCTTATTAGAGATCTATCGAGGTACAAGTGAATAGGTACACTCGGACAAGTAGCTCAACTTTGACTTGGCTATTACTTGATCACCTGGTCTACTAAGCTAAACAAGCGAAACTCAACATAAAATAAATTTTTACATTCATTTCGTGAGTGACTGAATTTGAGCGCGAGTTTACTCTGCCCATTTAAACTTATGAATGAGATCATTTATTTTTTTAATTATTAATTAATTAATTATGTATTATAAGCCTTTAAATTTACTTTGAAGGGGCGATCGTTGCTTTTTTGCTGGTCAAGGCTGTCATTCCATCGTAGTCTTCCTCACTCATCTTTTGCAACGTGGCAGATGCCAAATTTGCATTGCAGCAGCAAATATTACTCACGCTACAAGGCCTTGGGTCGTTATGGGCCCCAGTCACGCATCTCCAATACGGGTTTTTAACAAATAACCTCCTAAAGAACCTAACGTACAGAAAATTCTGTACAATATGTCATAGAAAAACCCTGTAAAATATATATATGTAAAAAGAATCTCTTTACATAATGTATGCAGACCCTTAACTTTCATATTAATGTTATCCATCTTTTATGTTCAATTTTTCATCGACAGTACAGAATTTAGCATTAAACCAAAAAAATTATTTGACTACGAGGACAACCCAATTCATCTCGCATCCTTCATCTTTACTACACTAACTGGTTATACTTTGTAAGGAGATATTTCTAGCATCATCAATTTGTGGTCGTCTATCACTGTGCCTGAAAGTTCAACCGAGCATGTCATTGTACTCCCGTAAATGCTCACCTTGCTAAAATGCATTCAAGTGAGACATATTCAGGAAATACTATGTGCAACATACCCGTATCTGTCATAGTTTGCTCTTGTTTTCCACACGAGGGCACTGAGAACACCATACCATCTTATTCCAACTTCAACCATAGATTACAGTTGCTGGCAATGATTTCCAGTGGGTTGACAAATCAGAAACTATACTTCTGACAACCAAACTGACAAGTTACTGTACATCCTAGAACTGTACATCTTGCTCTAAATGATAAATCACATCATATATTATATTAGTTTAATACGATTGGATGAGAGGGTAAGTATAGACACATCTGTTTACAGCTCCGATATTAAATTGAAAAGGGAAACGGAACAGGAATGGTTCGACAAGGACTTGATCCCAAGGAGGAGGAACCATCACATAGGGTTCTCGTGTGTACAAAAGATTCTGTTTATTCTGATATCAAACTGAAGGGAAACTGAGCTGTTTAATTCGAAGCAGGAGGTTGTATCATAGGTACTTTGGTATGCCCACCTCACAGCCCTAGATCCAACACAAAAGTCAGATGGGCAAGAATAATTTATTCAAGGCAGTGAGTCACATCTCCTTCCCAGAATGTTCTTATGTAGCTCTAAAATTTCATTCATCCAATTCCCCAGTCATCTTATGCCCAGAACAAAGCAATCTTGAAACAGACCACCACCAGATAGGAAAGTACAACATTAAATGGGGAGACATCACCAGTGCTTCCATAATCTTGGATTCACGTGCAACAGCAAGTACAATATAATTTGAGAGAATATGATAAAAATAAACATGAGCGTTTCACACCTGCTCCGTTCATTTCTTCCCCTATTTTGTGTTTTATTACTTTCTTTACTGCGAAAGATACAACAATGTGTGTGTGAGAGAGAGAGAGAGGGAGGGAGGAAGGACAAACCCGTGTAACATGATGTAACATTTACAGTGATTGCATTTACTGATATGAGCGGGTTTTGCAGCAAGCTGACAGACGGCTACAGAGGAAACCACAAAAATCCTCCTTTCCGCACAATTAAAATTTACAAATTTCATCTTTCCAGTAACCTAGTTAGAACAGTTTTTCTTGCTGGAGTTCCATCGCTATCCTCTTTCTCTGCTTTGACTACTGTTTTAAGAGCACATCGGGTAACGGAATTTACCTGCTTTCTCAGTCTGGCATTGTCTATAAATACGTCAGTTAGCATTTTTCTCATCTCATCATCGGCTACTCTAGGATCCTCACCATTCATGGTAGATTGGTTTCCAAGGTGTTCCTTGCTCCGAACTTTTCCTAAAGTGAGAATAGCATTTTCATCGTCTCGAGCCAAGAGCTGTGCCTGTGCAGAAGAAAAATAATCTCGGTCATTTATTGAATAATGGATAATCTCAGTCATTTATTGAATAATGGATACTTGTACATATATGTCAACAGCTTCTAAAAAATGGACATGTGAGTCATTTGATGTCAGTCAACATCCTCTTTTGGCAAGGAAGTCGTAAATGACCAATAGAGCTTCACTCAAGATCACCTAAGTTTTTATGATGATAATTGCTTTTCCAAGGTGCCAAGATACTAACGACTGATTGTTTCCTTGCCTCAATTCCACAAATAATGATGAGGTGTCACATTTTAAGAAAATTTTAAAAACCCATCATCTGCTAAAAATATCCTCTAGGATCCACATCAGATGCACAGAATCTTGATTTTTCAACCCGAGTCCATCAGAAAGACAGAAGGGTGCAAGTAGGTACAAACAAGAAAGCATTCATCAGTTACGAAGGCATATACCCAAACATAACCTTGGACAACATGAAACGCATCCTCATACAGACAAAAACTCAATCACACACCACATTTCTGGTAGCATTGTTTCAGTGGATCACTCAACCAAATGGCATAATAAAATGACTGCATTCTGACAGTCTGCGTGGAAGTTGAAACATAGGGAGATTTAAAGAATACGGGGTATACTCCAGCAAATGCATGGGATGTTTGCAATACGACCAAATAATTCATTCAAAAAGGAAAGCAAATATCAGAATGACCTATAAGAAGAATATGTTTCCATTAAAGAAAAATAAGTGTCATGCTTCAGAATGTGTGGCAACGAGTTAGAGGCACGCAAATAAGCTAAAAATGAAGTTAAAAAGGATAGTCAGATAGGTAAGTGGATTGAACTGGCAATTGGATTATCAAGGCACATCTATACTGCTACAACAAAAATTTCTTCATGGGCCGCAATGATTTGACAACATATAGTACTGATCTATTGACCGCATGCTTCACAGGACCTGCTAATCCCGTCACTAATCCCTTCCAGATTGGCCAATCCAAATTGGGATCATGAATGGCTGAACTGATTTCAAAGGGCAGGAGGGGACATGATGTGACCCTTTGTTTCCGACAGTAAGTTAGCAGCTTCGCACTCATCCACCCCGGAAGGAAAAAAAAAAAAAAAGGAAAGAAACAAAGAAGAAAAAGTTGACACAGCACCGCTGTTATCCACCTCTTCCATTGATGTCTACCACCAACCTCCACTACCGCCCTTTCGAGGGGGAGGGATAAAAAGATCAGTGGTTTTGGTGACGAGTTTTTGTGTGTGTGTGTGTGTTGGGGGGGGGGGGGGGGGGTTAAGGATGGGCAGTCTGGTGAGGTTTACGGCATCGGAATTGGAAACCAGAACCAGGCAGGGCAGGTTCCTATATGGTTCAGAACCAGAACCAGCTGGTTCTGTCCTAGCTAAACTAGTTTTGACCAGCTACCAGTAAATAAAGTATATAAACTGTAAAATAGCATTAAAAAAAAGGAGAGAAAATATGACTGATAAATAAAAACTGTATTAGGAACCAGCCAATTCCCCATGAAACTGGCCACTTTTGGCTAGTTTTTCAAGCCAGTTTTATCTGGTACTAGTAGTTTATTATTATTATTTTATTATATGACCATTTCATTATTATTCTTTTAATTCTTTAGCCAGTCCTACTTGGAAAGGAGCTCACCTGAACCCTGGGTTGGTACTCGCACTGCATTTTTCATAAGAGAGACATCCTAGTCCCAGTTACTGTCAGGGAGACATTCTAGTTCCGTTTGTATTAGGAAACAACTTCTACATCTTTGTTTTGTGTGTGTGTGTGTGTGCATAGAAAGAGAGAGATGCTGGACTATGACTAGGACAGGTAATATATGCCCCGGTTGTATTCCAGTGCAGAATGCCTGATTAATAGCCGATAACCCAGCATGTTACCTGCACAGTCAGTTGTTAGCGTATGAGTATGACCAAGGTGTACCAACTGCCCTGGTCGTACCATAGCGCTAATATGTATATGGCAGTGTCAAGTCTGCTGACATACAGTCTTGGCAGTTGGTGTGGCCAGCCCATAACTCGGTGCGTGTGTGTGTACATATACATATACACGCATGTGTATATATTGTGTCGAAGTGGGGTGGGGGTGGCGTGGACCATGGCTGGAATAGGGCATGACTGTCTTGAATATCAGGGACTGTATTCTAGCATATCTCCACAAGCATCATGTCAGTTTTACTCCCCTAGAAAATAGCATCATTGGATATCTTTTTCCATGGCTCCAGTAGATAGCATACGGGACCATGTTAAGGAAGCTATTTCTAATGTCTTTCCCTGTTTTCTGCCCAACGTCATTAAGATACAACTACATTCTTGGATATTGGCAAATTCTACAGCCCACTGATATATATACCTGTGTATTGTATCAAATGGCAAGCATCCCCCAGTCCCGCACAAGCGCTCCTGTGTTTTCTTTTTCTCTTTTTTTCTTGGGAAGGGGGGAGCGGGCGTTGAAAAGTCACTGAAGGTGGTGTTGATTATACCAGGACACAACTCTTTTTGCGTAAGAGAGAGGCTAATAATGACTATGTTAACTATTGGGGACTATATTCTAGGATTTCTCTCCACAAGTAAGCATCATTGCATTTTTTCCCATTGCTCCAATAGATAGAATGTGGGACCATCTTCAGGAAGCTGTTTGACACCTTTCCCTGTTTTCCACCTAAGATCATTAAAATACAACCACATTTCTTGGATGTTGGCAAATTCTACTGTGCAACGTGCTAAATTTGCAAAAGTGCACCGAACCTCTTTGCCAACAGCACATGTCAAGAATAGGCTCTATGCCCGAACCACAGAGAGAGCGAGGTACCCGTCATTAGACCACCTCTTATTGTAGACCAGGTTACCAACTTTCTCAAAAAGCAGCCACATGAAAGCCTTAATCTTGATTGAAGGGTTAACTTTCCAAACTTCACGGAGCTTCCTACAATTGGAGAGGCTCCCTTCAATAATCCTGTACAGATTATTGACAGAAAAAAGAACATTCCCAGTGCACGTAATTTGATCTTTTCAGTCTGAAATCTGACTGTTTTCCGGTTATTCCAACCACACGATAAACTTCTGGGACTCATCATCCTTTAACCCTCTTCAGAGTACAATATTACATTGAATACCACTTCCATTAAGAACAGATGCATCTCTTACTGTCATCCACTTGAAGCTGAGATGATAAATCAATGGGAACCTATTGTAGAGGGTTAAATGCCTCGCTTCTACCAAAGAAGGAATTCTCTCACACCACCCTCAATCCACCTAGCAGCTTTGAGTGTACCTCTCCAGACAGGTGACATTTAGCTACTATTATCTGTATGAAGATAGTCTGTGATATGTTTCATAGTACTCAGCAACAATCATCCTTTTCCAGAAAGAGTTTCCATCGTTTAATAGCTCCCGCAGCCATTTCACCAGAAAGAGTTTCCATCATTTGACTCCCAACCCCCCTTTACAGGCCTGCACACTACCTCCCGCTTGACTAGGGGAAATAGGGAATGCCACTGGATTTCTCATTGGTACAACCACACAAGAATCTAATTCTGATGTGATCTATCTGGTTACATACCACACCAGGCATGTCAAAATAGAAAAAAAAATGCTGTGGTATCCCTGAACTGAATTAAGAAGAGTTATCCTTCCTCCAGGGGAAAGATTTCTAGAGTTCCACATACCCAGCTTCTTCTGCATATGAAAGACAATTGGATTCATTCCAGAAAAAAACAGCAAATATGTTCCTAGCAAAGAGGCATTCTCAGATAAGAGACAAGGCAACTTCTCAAGTTTGCACCCCATGATACTCGCACCGCTGGATTAAACTGTCCACATTGATTCCAATGTCAAAGCTCTTGTCGAAGTTTATTTTAAAACCTGAACTATGTTCAAATCCTCTCAAGATTTTTTTTTTGAGAAAAATGTGGATTGTACCATCAATTTTATTAATAAAGAGAGGAAGTACAATCAGCTGGATAGGAGAGATTCCCATCCAAGCAAAGAAGAAAAAAAGGAAAAAAAACTACATAGGCATCTAAAAATTAAATGCCTTAATCCAAGAGTCAACTGAACAACCAATGATATGCCGAGACCAACTATACATCAAAGATAAACTTATAATGCAAATGTTTTCAACATAAATTCTATTTCCCTGGAATATGGCATCGTTCCTTTCTCTTCTGATGCTCCAACAGACTGCATGCGGAAGAATACCAAATAAGCTTTTCAACTCCCGTTAATTTGTTTACTGCCTCAATTTCTTGAAAAAGTTCCGTAACTCCATAACAGTTTGAAAACTAGGCTGAAATTTCAGGATATTCCCGAAAGTATTCCAGACTTCTTTGCTCACATGGCAGGCAACTAAGAGATGATCAACAGCTTCATGATAAATTCCTGTAAGGAACAACATACATCAGCATCAGGACACCATTTTCTTCTGTAAACTTTGGTGATTATCCGTTTCTCATACATTAGCCACATAAATGCCCCAACTTTAAGTGGAGATTTCACCCTCCATACATGATCATGCCTCAAATAATTAGGCAGCTCTCCTTCCACCACTAAGTAAAAAGATTTAACAGTAAACTTCTCTTTACAGTAAACTTCTCTTTACTTGGTTCCCATATCAATTTATCAGATGAATCAGTCTGAATAGAAATTGAATACAAATCGTTCAAAAGCGAGCTGAATCCATCAATTTCTTCATCTTTCAAATTTCTGCACTTTTGAACAGTCCACTGAATATCATTTCCATTCCTTTCATGACAATCATATACTGAGAACCACTGATTCACAGCTAAGCATAAAGATTTGGATAAGCTTCCTTAATGCTTTCCTCCCCCAACCATCTGTCTTTCCAAAAGAAAGTGTTATGCCCATTCCCCAATTTGAAAAGGATACTGGAAGTGAATAAGAACTTTGACTATATCAGCCCATACCGGAGACATATTGGTGCGATGGACAGTTCATAGATAAATCTGTATTGCGGTTGATAGTGCTTATGATTGATCACATATTTCCATATTCTTGCCTCTTCATCCATCAACTCCCATAGCCATTTTCCTACAAGTGCTAAATTCCACAGTTGAATATTCTTCACTCCCATGCCACCTTTAGACTTAGGTGTATACACTTCGCTCCATTTCACCAAGGAAATACACTTGTTATTTTCATTATATCAGCACCAAATAAATCTTCTCCTAATTTTGTTTATTTCTTTACACACAGATTTCGAAATGAGAAATATTGAAAGGTAGTGCATTGGGATACTTGTAAGCACTGAACAGATCAAAGTCAATCTGCCTCCCAGAGAAAGATACTTGGCCTTCCGAGCAGTCAACCTCCTCTGAATCTTCTGAATTATAGGGTCCCAATCCTTTACATTCAGTCTTCGATCATGTAATGGCAGTCCCATATAAGTGATTGGAAGCTTCCCAATACCACAAGCAAGAGTACTAGCAATCTGCAGAGACAAGTATTCTTTCAAGTTGATAGGAGTGATAAAACTTTTATCATAGTTGATCATCAGACCAGAACAAGCCTCAAATCCTTTCAAAATGAAAGCAATAATCAACCGTTCTATTCCACCTTGAATCAAGAAAAGGGCAACATCTGCCAATTCTGAATGAGGGATATTAAGTGGAGCATTCAGGACCATCACCCCTTGAATCCAGCCCTCTTTTTTTTCTTCCATAATCTTCTCAACATGTTCGCCACCAATCCAAAAAGTACAGGTGACAACGGATCTCCCAGGCAAAGGCCCCTAGAACTTGTTAAGTAACCTTCAACACCACCATTTTTCATAAGCTTCAACCATTGCACTGGAAAAGCCATAAGTATGCAACACATCCCAAAGGCACTGCCAAAACACCCGATTGTATGCCTTATTTTTTGGAAGTGGATAGTACCACGAGTTATATTAAGAAACAAAATGAGATATACAAAGTATATACAAAATACACCGAGAAGTTGTGACAGCTACTACCTCTCTAAGGCAGCCAAGATGGAGGAATGGGCATGAGCACAACACAAAAAGCTTGCTCCATTCCAAGATTCTAGCACAAATAAAAGAGACATGGCTGTCCAACCTGGAATTACATTCTTCCCAGATAGACCACAGGGTAGCATGAAGAACCAGCTACTAAACTCTGCTATCGTCCTTGTCCATCCATTTCCTCTGCCATCACCTAAACAGTTCCTCAATAGACACCAGGAGAGAGTGGGCACATGATTTGCTCAAAAACTCGCTTCCAAACCCCCGCAATAAAGGGGCACCCTAAGAAGAGATGCTCTAACGACTCATCATACTGGCCACACAAGGAGCATGAAACGTTAACACCTTGCAGAACCGCACGAAGTTTGTCACATGAAGGAAGTCTACCATGGATGATCCTCCACATCAAAGTCTGCAACTTCAACGGACTTAGTTTTCCAGACCTGTCTAAAAATGGGGAAGCAAACACCCGAATCATGGATCTTCTTGTAAGCTAATTTCACGGGGTATGAATTGGAATCATCCCATCTCCAAATCCATGTGTCTTCATCATTGGGATCATAGATTGTAAGCCTTATAGAAGTCAATTTCGCAAATGATACCTCATTTCTTGCTTTTCTATAAGGAGTAAAGAGCCTCATGTGCAAACAGGAAAATACCTTCAGCCTTCTCCCTGGCACAAAAGCCCTTTGGGTATCTTCAATTATCTTGCCAACAACCTTAACCCAATCTAGTGGCTAACATCTCGGTAACAATCTTGTAGGAACCATGCAGTAGGCTGACACGCTGAAAGTCTCAGTTCTAGAGCTGCCTCCTTAGGTAAAAAAAACCACAAAAATCTGTTTAACACGCTCACAACCTATACCTTTGCTGAAACAGTTCTGAATAGCTGTGGTGACATCACTTTTTACAGTTTTCCAAAATTTCTGGCCTCCTCAAGGAAGGTGAAAGCAGAATAGGGGAAGAAAGAGGGGCCAATAATGTTTTTCTTTTGGAAGGTGGTCAAAAACCACATTTCATTGAGTGAAAATATCAAAGTACAAATAGAAAACAGAAAAGACTACTGTAGGATGTATCAAGATGATATCAAGACCTATTATTATATCATAGCAACCCAAATGCAGCACACCCACAACAAACACATTACAAAAGGACAAACAAGCATTAAGCTTTTCCAAAATTGAGGAGTCCTGAGAACATGGACCAAGATCCACCCCACTTACAACAAGAGATAAATATCTGCATAACAGGCCCAGGAGACCAAAAGCTCTGAAGAAAGCCTTCCAAACACAATCAATGAAGAAAATGCATGTCCCATTGGTAAGTAACAATGCCATCTGAGTCTGTTGTAAGTAGAGATCCTGCCCCAAATGACTGAAAATTTACCGTTGGATTCCCATCTCCAATTCTCCACACCCTTTTGTCAGGAACACCAGGCTTTAAAATAACTTCATATAATATGTTCGGCAGTTCCACATATTCTGCCATCTCCAACTCATGCAAATTTCTGTATAATTTTTTCCGAAAAAATGCAGACTGCACCACTAATTTTGTTCAAGATAAATAGAAGCAATACAATCAAAATAAGAGAGGAGAGGTTCCTATCTTAACAAAGAAAAAAGGCAAGAATAACAAACCTCACAAAGATAAAGTAATGATACTTCTCTTGCCCAATCCTCAGCAGACACCCCCATAATGTGTTGACTCCAATTATACAAGAATGAGTTGACCAGCATGACAATATTCTCAATATAAATTGCAGCACCCCTGAAAATATTTGCATCTCTCCTTCCAAATACCGCCAACAGATAGCATATGGAATGATTTGCAGAATCTTCCTTCATGTACCCTTGGGCAACGAAAACTTCAACTGCCTAAAACAATTCCACATCTCCTGCATACTGCTGAAATAAACAGAAATTTTCAGCAATCGGCCTATAATAGTCCATCTCTCTCTGCTGATCTGGCATGTGATAAACAAATGATCAATGTCTTCTACATCAACTCTGCACACAGTACACACATTGTCATTATCCTTGCACCACTTGGATCTGTAAAGTTTGGTAATAATCCACCTTTTGAAAACGAGACACATAAAACTCTGAACTTTGCATGGTGCCTTCACTTTCCATGTATCTTCAAAATATCTACAAGCAGGTTGATCTCCTTCCAGAAATTTATAGAATGATTTAATAGAGAAAATGTCCTTGTTTGCTGTCCACAATATCTGATCTTTCTCATGCAAATTAATCTGCTCTGTTGACAATAGTTGAAGCAAAGAGAAAAATTGCACCTCTTCATTTTCTTTTAAGCCCCCTTCTCACTTGGACTGACCACTGCATAATTCCACTGTCCACATGATAAATCTCGCTGACAAGGCTATCTTTTTTGCATGCTAATTGGAAGATGATCGGAAATTTATCCTCAAGTGTTTCATTTCCTATCCACTTTTCCAAACAGAACATGGTACATTCTCCATTACCCACCTTAACTGTAATATACCTCTGAAAGATATTAATAGCTTTCAGAATATCTTCCCCAATAGGTGACATCCAACTCAGATTATCAGGTTGAAGGAAAAAAGCAGGAGAATACTGATAATGCTTCAGCCTTATAATTTTCTTCCAAAGTGATTCCTCTTCTGATATCAATTCCCCCACTCATTGTCCTAACAAAGCAACTAATATAAACAGTAATGGAGATAAAGGTACCCCTACCTGAGCCCCTTGGAACTGGAGAAATACCCATACACATCACCATTCACAATAACAGAAAACTTGGCCGTTGTTACACAGTTTTTCACCACCTTAATCCATGTTTCAGGAAAGTTTTGCTATTCACATACATTTCCAAGATACATGATCATATGCCCTATTAAAATCATGTTTACAAGCTGCTCCCATGCTACCCTTCTTTCTCATTGAGAAAATGAGTTCATGTGCTGACAGAAAGTTATCCTTCATGCTACGAGTTTTCCAAACACCTTTCTCAATCTATCAGCTAGGACAGTTGCAAAAACCTTATAAGAACAATAGAGAAGACTTATTGGCCTGAAGTCTTTCAGTTTAACAGCTTCATCTTTTTTAGGCACAACACCAGTAAAGTGTGGTTAAGAATTTCACAAGCCAAACATGTATTAAAACATTCTTGGACAGCTTTGATTGCATCCTGTTTCAAAATATCTCAAAACTTGTGATAAAAAAATATAGGAAAATCCACCTATACCAGGTGCTTTATCTCTGCCCAAAGTAAACACCACCTCAGTCACTGCATCTTCTGAAATACTCTGAACCAGAATCTGCTGATCTTCCTCTGCAAGTGTCTTTATATCAGAATCATTCCAGCTAGGAAAACCATCTAGACTCTGCTTTGAACAAATCTGAATAGAACTGCACAACTTCTTCCGCTATTTCCTTTTGCTCCTCAATCCAACGATCTCCCTTCTTAAGCATGGATACATGCTTCCTTCTTGTTCTCCCATTAGCTATGCAATGGAAGAATTTAGTATTCAAATCGCTTTCTTTTAACCAAGTCACTCGTGATTTTTGTCTCCACCTGATTTCTTCTTCATTCAGCCAATCTGTATACAAGCACTGAATCTGCATTCTCTGTTTCTTCTCTTCATTAGTTAAACATCTCATCTCCTCGATGCGGTCCAAACACATCAATTGTTCTTTCCATGTCTGCACTTTCATAATTCTCTAATTCCTCCATTCACTGGCCCAAGCCTTAATCCCTTCTATTCAAAAGCCATAGCTTCCAGAAAAGACTCTTCGAACTTGTAAGCTGTCCTATATTTTGCTGCCATGTTTGATGTATCAAATCAATGAACTGCTGGTTATTTAGCCATTTTTTCCCTCAATTCTAAAGCTTTTATTCCTTCTGATATCCTTCCTGCAATCTAACACTATAGCATTAAGATCAGACACACTCCTTGGTAGCAAGAACACTTTTGCCTGAGGAAAAACAGATCCCATCTAGCATCCACAAAGATTCTGTCTAGCTTACAGTCAATTGCATCTACATGAGTCTGCATTCTTCCACCCAATCATTAAAATTCTTCATACCTACTGCTAGTTGATCACCCCCTGTTTCTATCCGCTGGCGACCTTATTTCATTAAGATCACCGAGAACACACCAAGGCACGTCATATTTGTTTGCAAACTCTTTAAGTTATTCCCACAACAGTCTTCTTCTACTCACAGTACTCGGTCCATATACATAAGTACCCAACTATCACCTTGAGAATCTTTCTTGAACATGATGGATACAAGAAATTTTTGTAGAAGTTGAAATACCGGAGTGCGTACCTGAAACCAGCCACAAATCTTTATTCAAAGTACCATTTGACACACTGATCTCATACAATCTTGGAAATCTGTACTTCAATAGCCTAGGATCAATGCTAAAATCTTCACAAAAGAGAGTAGAGCAACCATCTACCATTTGGATTGGGGATGAACAGAGAAAGAAAGCCCAAACTGTGCATAATGCCTCTCCAGATTGAGGAAGAGGAACCAATAACGTAAAAGGGCATACCAGGATCATGATGGAATGACTGCAGCAACACCTCTGCAGCCACCTCACTCATTTTACCACGTGATGCATCTCATACCCTCTTCTCCAGGACAGTTCCCTGATTTATTGGACAGAAACATTCCTCGAGCAGCTTGATTTTGTCTAGAAGGATCACGTTGAAGAATATCTTGGATCTCCTGCTGACGTGATGTGGGTTATTCCCCTTCTCTCCTATGAGCATGCTGATAAATTTCTAACCCATTTTGATCTCTTTCCAGAGACCCTCCACGAATTGGGAGGCAATAGCATCATGCCACACCCAATCAGCTGAAATTACCTCCTTGTCCATTTTGGTAAACATGTCAGAGTCCCCCAGTCTGGAATATTCAGAAGGGGCATTGCATTTTTATTCTCAAGTTGAGCTACCCGATGGTCAACCAGAATATGCATCCCACCCCTTCAAGCCTCTTCTGCCATGTGCACCACTGACACCGAGTTCCAGACTGCTCTGTCCAAACTCAGCTGAATGAACTTGTGGGACTAGTCTTCTTCAATCTATTGCCAATGCCCTGAAACTCCCTGGCGGCCCTGTACTTCTTACGCTTGAGACCTCCTTATAAGACCATAAAGGAGTATAAACTGAAACAATCTTTGGTTCTTCTACCACCAATCTCACTCATAAGATGTCCCTGTTCCGTCAGAGCTTCGTTGACCAGAAGCTGAGCTTATATGCTTCTGCTTCCACTTCCACAAGCACCTTGGCATACTCCAACTGCAACCAGTGGCTTGTCCTCCTATCAACTTTCAGGATGCTCCCAAAGGGGGCCATCACTACTAAGAAAACATCTTATCCCACAGATGAAAAAAGAACTCCAAATAATCTGACCCAAACTATTTTCCTGCTCTCTGCTTTTGACATGTCAGTGGATTCTGCCAAGGTGACCATCTGATCTTCATATCATGAAAAATAGACTCTTTAACTCTCAAGAGGTCTATGTAGTCAAAGGTGTGAGGCGACCAGGGGGTCGCCTCAGCCTCAAATGCCTAGGCAATGGCCTAGGCGTTTGAGGTAACCTTTTTTAAAAATATATATAAATAAATATTTATATAAATTATAAATCATACAAAATGACATATTCATGCATTCAACATAACCAAATAATTTTAAATCGACCCAATTAAAATAAAATTTAATCAATCAAAGATGTAATCAACAAATTCATGAAAATTTTGCTACTAATTAAACCCACGATAATGAAATTTTATCAATAGAGTGCTAAATAAACATAATATAAACATATTATAAACATAATATCAACAGAGAGGTAGAGAGTGTGAGATAGTAGGTGACTGTGAGAGTGTCTCTCAGAGAGTGAAAGTGGGTGAGCTGGACAGAGAATGAAAGAGAGTGAGAGTGAGTGGGAGATGGACAGAGAGTGAGACATTAACTGGGAGAGCTAGATAGAGAGTGAAAAAGAGTGAAACAGTGAGTGGGAGAGACAAAGAAAGGGAGTGAGAGATATAGAAAGTGACAAACAAAGAGTGAGAGGGTCGAGGGAGAGGACTGGAGAGAGACAGATAAAGTGAGAGGGTTAGGAGAGGGCCGGAGGGGAGAGAGACAGGGAGAAAGATGGAGAGAGAGACAAAGGGTGTGAGGGTCGGGAGAGGGGAGACCACCACCTCGCTTTGCCTCATCGGCTAGGCGAGCGCCTCACTTGGCTTTGATAACATAGCAACAAACTGTATCTAATGTAAGTTTGTTTTGTGTGTGTTTGAAGAGAGAGCTTTTGTTATTCTTTGTCTTCTGCCCTTAACATGGTAATAGAACCACCACTTCCAGAACATAGTAGATGCTCAGCTCTTTCACAATGTCCACTTTTTGTTGTTGTTTCAAGCTCCTCTTGGTTGTTCTTCGGGTGCTCTTTTCCCATAGCACAGATCAAGTTTCTCTCATGCAAGTTCCCTTGAGATCAAGGATGGCAGTACCGGTACCGGCCGGTATCGGCCCGGTACCGGTCGGTACCCAGGGTACCGGTGCCGGCCGATACCGGTACGTACCGGCCGGTACGTACCAGTATCGGCCGGTACTGCCAACCATGCTTGAGATGCCCTTTCCTTTGTCTCACTTTTTTTTTAAAATATTCGAGAGTAAACCCACAAACCCAGGATTGAGCCCTACATCACCAGTACCCCGAGCCGTACATCCGCCAAACATCTCTCGGGCAAAAGACCCTCCCTCGGCCCAGCGAAGTCCATGGGGTCGAAACCCATGTGAACCCCGGGGTAGCACCTTCCACGGGTGTCCACAGTGGAAGTCGATGTTTGGACTTCCTGGCATCATCCTCTTGGGCAAGGTTCAAAAACTCGGCTCGGATCGGCACGGATCGGCCGAGTCGGACAGGTTTTTGGCCGACCGTGCCGATCCCGGGTTTCCTGGCCGAGTCCAGGACTCGGATCGGCCGGTCCGAGCCGGATCGGGCGATCCTGGACCGGATCGGGCCGGGTCGGCTCGGATCGGCCCGACCCGGCCCCCAACGGCTAGTTTGACTAGCCGTTGGGGGTCAAACTAGCCGTTGCTGGCCGTTCCCAAACGGCCAGCAACGGCTAGTTTGGGCCTTGGGGGTCTATTTAAACCCCCCCAAGGCCCTCCTAAGGCTCCACAAATGCCCTTTGAGCCTCCTAACATTCTTGCTCTCTCTCCCTCAAGAATTCTCTCTCCATCTCTCCCACGAGGTCACTTCTAGTCTACTACAAGCTCCGCGATCTCTCATCTTCTTGTGCTGTGAAGGAATGGCATCTCAAGGTGCTGTTGAGCGGTCATCTGGGAATCCTCCTAGTGCTGATTCTGCTTGGGGTCATTGCACGCCGGTGGACATGGGCCAAAGAAAGGTACAATGCAAATATTGCAACCGGGTTGTCTCTGGCGGGGTCTACCGATTCAAACAACATCTTGCTGGAATAAAAGGTGAAGTTGCAGCATGTGCTCGAGTTCCTTCAGAGGTTATGATCCAATTTCGAACTTACATGAAGGAGAAGGAATCAAGCAAAGCAAGTACTGCCAGAAGAAGACAGGAAATTCGAGAGGAATTGACTGAACCAGCGCGAAGGTCTGATGCTGGAGTCCGGCTTGGTGGAAGTAATCAACCTATAAATATTGATGATTGGGATACAAGTAAGTTTCTTATTTAACTTATTTTCATGTTCTTCACTTAACGTTTTCAGACAAATAGTTATAGTAGATTAATTTTTTTTCTTTTACATTTAAAGCTGAATTGCGACGTGCAACGGAAGCAAGCCGGCGGTCCTTTGCAGATGAGGACTTATTTCGGCACACTGGAAGATACGGAGGACAAGGAAGTGGCTCCACACCTTTTGCAGAAGGGAGCACTAGTGCCGGCATGAGCACTAATGTATGCGAGGAGCTGCCTCAGGAGTTCACTAGAGCTGCAGATCCTAGAGTAGGTCCAATAGATCCCTTGCTCACCAAGAAGAGGGATAAACAACCTTCTATTAGTGCTGCATTCAAGAACTTAAAACTTTGTAAGGAGAAGATAGGGAGAGCTACATCTATGTGGTTTTTCTATAACAGTATCCCTGCTAATGCGGCCAAGGGGCCATATTATGAGTCCATGATCGAGACCATACAAGAAGTTGGCAAAGGGGTTGAAGGACCTTCTCCATATGAGATATACAACAAGTACTTGGATATGGAAGTTGATGACATCCGAACATACATTAAATCATTTGAAAGGATCTGGGATGAGTATGGATGCACTTTAATGTGCGATGGATGGACAGGTACATAAATCTGTTATTCAGTTTCTTATCCTATCTTCATTTTTTCTTAATCAGAATGGGTCTCTTTCTGATTTCTTATCACGTTTGGAATTTTACAGGGATAACAAGAAGAAGTATGATCAACTTCTTAATTTACTGTAAAGCTGGACCGTATTTTGGAAGTCCATTGATGCATCTGGAAAGATAAAGAATGCCCAGTACCTGTGTGAATTAATGGATCAAATGGTGGAAGAAGTGGGCGAAAAAAGGATTGTCCAAGTGGTTACGGACAATGCAGCGGCGTTCAAGTTAGCTGGACAAATGTTGATGCAGAAGAGAGAACATTTATACTGAGTTCTCTGTTCTGCTCATTGTATTGACTTGATGTTGGAAGACATTTGCTCTGATCCGATGGTAGATGGAGTGGTCAAGAGTGGTCGATTTATCACCACATTCATCTACAACCACAACAACATTCTGGATATCATGCGCACACATACTCATGGAAGAGTTGCTTCGTCCGGGAGCCACCAGGTTTGCATCTCAATATATCTCTCTAGATAGTTTAAGTCAACAAAAGAACAACTTGATTAGGATGGTGGCATCGGAAGATTGGGAGAATCACATATTGCGGCATGTACCAACTAAGGTCAGAGAGAAAGGTAAGAAAGTGGCTGATCTAATTCAGTCTAGACCCTTCTGGAGGGGGGTGCAAGCGGTGTTAAATGTTGTAGAACCGCTTGTCCGTGTCTTGCGATCTTGTGATGGAGAAAGAAGATCGGATATAGGTTTCTTATATGAAGCTATGGACAGAGCTAAGGAGCTCATTCAACTGAACAACCCAACAACCTTTGTGAAGTGGTGGGACATAATAGACAGACGTTGGGAACACACTTTACATCACGATCTTCATGCAGCTGGTAAGCTACTAACTTTCTATATGTATTATTTGTATACACATTTCTCTTAAGTAATAACTAACTTCGACTTATTTATTTAGGTTATTTTTTCAACCCTCAGTACATGTTCAGAACTGATGGGAAGAAGGATAGCTATGATAGTTGTTCGGAAGTGTTGATGGGGGCTAAGTCTGTTATTAAGCGTATGCTTGCAGATGAGGACAGAGCAATATTGGCATGCAAGCAAATGCATGATTACAGAATGATGTTATACCACTTTTGGACAAGTACTGCTCAAAGAGCTGCCAAAATTTTGAGTCCAGGTTTGAAAATTATTAACTAGATGTTCTACTTAAATTTTAATTATAACTTGCACATTGTTGACATGGCCAATTTTCTATTTACAGCTGACTGGTGGCTAGATCATGGAAAAACATATGGGTATGAAGATCTAGCCTATGTTGCAATTCGGGTCTTAAGTCAAACAACCTCTTCATCAGGCTGTGAGAGAAACTGGAGCACCTTTGGCTTGATTCACACCAAGCAAAGGAATAGATTGAAGTCGAGCCGTCTAGAGAAGCTCGTATTCTGTCATTATAACATGAGGTTGAAGCTAAAGAATCTGGAGTTCATAAGGAACCTTCAAAGGCAGGAGAAAGAGAGAATTTCCGGACAAGCCACAGAGACGACACATGCAGAAGAACCCATAGACTTGGATGAGCTGTTCGAGGAACAACATCCACTAAATGCATAGGTTGATTCAAGCACCTCAAATGAGCCTGAATTCAACCCAAATGATCGGGAATGGGCGGAAGGTGAGTTAGATAATGTTCCATTACTTACTGATTTTCAACCTCCTTCTCCAAAACGTCAGAAGAAGAGCAAAAAACAAGTACCAAGCAGAAGGAAGAGTGGTCATGGAATTCAAATTGCTGATCTGGAGACTATCGAGGAAGATGATGAAACGTCAGAACCAAGTGATGAGGTCCAATATCAAACCTCAAATGACTCGACATCAAAGACGAGCTCCGACAGTTCTGAGGATGGCGGAGATGCTACCAGTGCCCCAGCTCCAGCTCCACCAATTCAATTCACTGGAGAAGAAGAATTCACACATGCTACCCAAGATGAACATCATGGTAGCAGAGGAAGACGTGAAGAATCTTCCATTCAAACATTCAGCAGATCAAGGAGGAAGGACAAAGGTAAAGCTCCTCAGGAATATCAGGAGCAACTATCAGATGCATCCTCATATAGTCAGCCTACTGGATATGTAGTTTACCCTCCTCAACATTCTGATACATCCGACTATTCAGGGGGTTGTCTAGAATATCCACAATTTTCAGTCATTTATACCAATACGGATGACTATAGCCGGTATGTGATGCAGTATGAACAATACTACCAGAGCTATATGTCATGGGCTGAGTATGTTAGCCATATGTTCATTCAGTATAATGTACGTTTGGAATAAATGTAAGTTCATAATCATATATGTAAGTTTATTCAAGGTTTTTTTGTCCAACAACATCTTATGTACTTCAAATCAATGTATTTCAACACAATTATGCATTAGACTTGTGTTTTATATTTTTTCCACATTTTTTCATATTTTTTTCTATTTTTTTCTGCTATCCGAACCAGCCGAGCCTGACTCAGCCAGGATCGGCCGGGATCGGACTGACTCGGATCGGAATCGGCCGATCCGATCGGTTTGGGACCGGCCGATCCGAGCCCCGATCCCGGGTTTCTTAACCTTGCTCTTGGGTGCCAACTACCAAGTTTCTCCAGCGACATCCTTCCTTCGTCATGTTTGGTTCCAACTTCACTTATCACAATTGTACCAACTTTCAACATTGCTCAACACAGCTACACTAATATCCAGGTTCAACATCGCCATCAGCCTTCCTGATGCGGGACAGCTAACATACTCACTAGCGGTGGTAGGAATTAGCAACAATCATTAAATTATTAGGTAGATACAATCTAGTCGTAAAATTGTTTAGTTAAATAACCACGCCAGCAAATAGAAGTTGTTGATTAGCCGTCCCTCTCGCGATGAGGAAGCGTGGGATCGTTTGGTAGTTAAGGAACTACCACAAGTCTAGGAATTAAATCCACCCAAAGTCCTGTCGGAATCCGGGATCGGTATAACGCACTTACAGTCAACAGTGATGGTAAATCACAGGCTAGGTGTTATCTCACGATTCGGCCGCAGATAATAACAAATACATGACAAGCAAATCGTAAGGAAAGGGCTAGCATGTACCTCTACGCTCCTTGCAGGGAGGTAAAAGGCTACAATAAACACAATAAAATGATCCGGGGTGGTAAACACAGCAACTAACGGGTCAACGGCGGCGCCGAAGGTCGCTGGTAGGGTGCCTCGAGAAGCGTGCAACAAAATCAGCTCGTCGGGATACTGGCACGCAAATCGAGGCGGCTGACGCAGACCTCAGGACGTGCGATCGGAGTCCTCGGTATGCGTGCAGAAGTGGCACGCAAAACGAGGCATGTTGGATAGCTGGCAGCTGCAAAATCAATGCGCCATGAAGCTGGCATGCAAATCAAGGCGGCTGACGTGGGCCTCAGGATGCACTATCGGTGTCCTTGGTATGTGTGCAAAAGTGGCACGTAAAACGAGGCAGGCCGAGAATGCAACGTACTGGATCTGGATAGGCCTCGTTGATACGAACCCAATGGCGCGAACAACATGCGAATCGGAGCACGGACGAGATCGTGGCGTTGGCGATGCGATAAGGATGCAATTGTACCTCCCGCCACCCAACACGGATCTGGTTCGGACCCTGGTTGCACCCTGGCTCGGACCAAGGTCGAGTCAGGTGGCTCGAACCACCTAGAGACTGGGTTTGGACCAGATTCAAGCCACCCTGGCTGAACCAAGTAGGGATTTTAAAGGGGTTGACTGGGGGCTTGACCAGACCGGTTTGGACCATATCACTTAAAAGGGGACGAACCCCTTTCCTTCTCCTTCTTCCTCTTACTATTCCCCCTCCTTCCTTCTTTCACACGAACCAGGCGGACGGCTGCAAGGGTTTGAGCTCCAGTAGGTGGGTGAGGCGGTGGCGATAGGACGGGGCAGAGACAACTACGGCGGCGAGGTTCAACGGTAGCTGTGGCGAAGCCCAACGGCAGTGGGGGCGGAGGCCGGTGGCTGCGGGGGCGATGGCCGGCGTCTGTGGGGGTGGAGGAAGGGGTTCCAGTAGTTGACGGTGACGATGACGGCTGTTGCAGCAGAGTTGAGAGAGAGAAAGGGAGCAGGACTGGCCGGCATCGCACCGGTAGGGGAAATCCTCAGCGTCGCACCGAGGACAAGGGGGAAGAACCTCGGCGTCGCACCGAGGAAGGGATGGGTCTCTCTCTCGTACAGAACAACACGCACAAATAGGTAAAAAAAAAAAAAAAAAATCTTTCAATCATCATCCTCTCTTCTATTCTGTAACAGCATACATATAGGAAGATTTGTAACTCCAGTCCCTTTCTATCCTCTACCGTTACCAATCACGCACCTAAAATCCTAGAAAATTAAAAAAATACATAATAGACTATAAATTGACCTAATAAATGAATAATTGTGTCTCCATGCCTCACATAGGCTCTAACTTGTCTCCAAGCTACAAGGACGCCGGTAAAGCTCTCCGACGGCGGTAGACAAGGTTTGGGCAGAACCGGACTGTAGCCCTGGTGTCCTCACCACTTCCCCATCATCTTCTCGAACTGCCACTGATCCCGCTGCCATAATTTCTACCATTGCCACTGTCATCCATGACAGCTATTACCAACATTTGCTGTCTTCACCAACCTCCATTGATTTCTATGCCAGCTTTTGTGTCCGGTCTCACTGTCACTAGTTTTCTATGGTACCAGATCCATCAAAGATGACTCTGTCACTCATCAATGTCACTTCCATCATCTTCATGAGCCCAGCATCTTTCTGTATGTATATTGCCACCATCCACATCTTCCATGGCTGTCGGATTTGCCAATGCACTTGCCACATTGTTGCACTTAGATCACTGCTGCCATCGTTGCTGCAATTGTCATCTTCCGTTATCTTCCAAAACCTCTGTGTCACAGCTATTGTGCCAGTTTTCACTGCTATCAGTTCCCTACGCATTTTTCCAGCATAGTAACATTCACCGTATGCAGATTTTCTCCCCTAAACCACTTTTCTTCTGAGGCCTGCAAACTTTGTCCCATTGTACTAGAGGAATGCTTCTCAACCCTTCTTAGTCCCCCCCACCCCCCCCCCCCACCCCCCCACAAAAAAAAAACCACACCACATAAGAAGTCTCTTAGTGGTGGCATAAAAAAGATGGAGAAATAATGTTGAGAAATACTTGATAATATTGACTTTAACAGCTCTATCATGCTTCCCTATGTTCCTCACCTTCCAGATATCAAATCTTTTCTCCGTTCTTTGCACCATATGTTAACACAAAGCCACTATACATGCAAATCGTATAATTGCAATATTGTGCAAGTAGGCCTAGTCTACATCGATCCTAACCTGATGATTATGAATTTTCCCTTCAAGTGATTGAATAATTTACCTAGGTAAAATAAAAATATTCAATGTCAAATCACAGAAAATTCAAATTTTGATTTGGGATCAAATCATGGATTTACACAAATCCCCTGCATTTTCAACTGCCACAAGATCAATAATGCCATAAGCTTGGGCATCTGTTGCTGACATAACATATCCCTTTCCATATCTTCGGTAGCAACCTGTAAGGGGCTGCTCGCTCTTTGTACATAAACCCTTCTGAGGGTTTCACAAAGTTTCAGCAGTTTTTTCCTATGTTCATGTAGTTTTACCCTAATTTTCTTCTTTTTAGAGGCCATCCAAGATTGCATGCCATGTGTGCTAAAGAGCACTTAATATTAAAATAGAGAATGCATCATCAGACCTCGCTATTTAACTAAGCCAAAATAATAGCACATCACAGAAAGCCTTAAGAGGAATGTACTGATGATAGGCCTATAATATATGAGATTTTCTAGAGAGCATTTACCATGCAAGTGTAAGACTACGCAAAGAATAGAAAAAAAACAAACAAAAAAAAAAACAAAGTGATGTGAAGAAAATTGAATGAAAAATAGAGGCATACCTCTGCAAGAAGGAGGCCAATCCGATTATCCGAAGTTGTTAGAAGATCTAAAGCATCTGATAGAGATGAAGAATTGACAGTGAATTTATCTTCCTCTTCTGCAAACAAATTGACGCTACAGTCTTCAAGACGATGGCGAAGAATTCCACATTCATGGAGGATCTTTTTCTTTGCCACTTTTGCATCTTCCCATCTTTGCTTTTCCTTCTGAAGAGCTCTCTGAGACATACAAGTAGAAGATAAATAAGCCATAGGTAATCAAGCAAAAAGTGTATCAACCAAAACAAAATTTGAAAAAGGAATTTTCTTTTAAGAATTAATTTTTTATTATTAAATCCATAAAAGGATACAGTAACAGTGTGCATTTATCTATATGACCCAAGAAGAATAATTGAAGTGATAACTCAGAAACAACAAAGAAATTGGATGAAAATGAAATATATGCATCCAACCCATTCATTCTAGTCTCACAGCCATTTGTATGAAGAAAGACAATAGATGGCAAACACAGAACCAATTCAACACTACGACACTGGAGATCATTTCCCTACGTATAGTTATTTCTGGAAGAGACATCCTGATCTCAGAATAATCTCCAAAATGTACTTAAACAAGCAAAATATGGATATTCAAATCAAGATTGGCCAACCCGGTGGATTGGACTGGCTCAGATTCTCCCAAATAAGTCATCTCGGTCCGTCCAGCTGGGCTCAACACTCATGAGTCGCACGGGGGTGATTCAAGCCATTTTCTTACCAAAGTTGGCTCCCCCCTAAATTTTTTAATTTTATGAATAAATGAATAAACATGACACAGATAAACTTACTCAAGTAGGTTTTTTTGGAAGGTGACCGAAGGTCACAATTCATTAATGGTTACTAAAAATACAATGTAGATCATATAGAAGCCTCTCCCAGTGAGAGGTTAAACCTCTCGACATAAAGCCCACAAAAACAAATAACTTTTTAACCAGAGGATAAAAAGTAACACAAAGAAAACCTGAAGTACAGAGTACAGCCTCTCTGAAAGGAAGTGAGTTTTCCACTCCCCTGCCTTAGAAAGCAAAGCAGATTCCTCCACTTTCGTGATAAGACCAGCAGCTTTCCCCCAATCAACAGTCCCTTTAGTAGCTCAGCTAAATGTGTCACAAATCTTATTGAATTGTTGACTAAATCTTCGTGAATTCCTTTCGCGCCAGATACCCCACAATAATGCAGGTAGGATCAAAGTCCATATCTAATTCTCTGACGGATACGGGCAAAGACCATACACCAGTAGTTGGATAACACTGAAAATTCTGCCATTGGAAGTGAAATAGCTTACCCATGGATCTCCAAGTACATCAACAATACCACAATGAACAAATAATAATCCACTTCTTCCTCCATGATACCACAGAAAGCGCATTTTGTGTGTTGGATATGAAGAATGGATTTTACTCTGTTCATTATAGGGAGTCTTTCCAAAGCCGTCTTCCAAAGAAAAATTCTTATCTTCACTGGAAGAAGTTTGAACCAAAGAATGTGATTCCAAGATACTCTCAGACCACCATCATGCATTATTTTAGATGGAACACTTACAGTGAAGGAGCCCTTGCTGTTCCATACATGGAATGCAAAATCGGCCGATCTGATTTTCATTTTTTTTTTTTTGGGTGGGAGGGGGGGGGGGGGGGGGGGGGGGGGACTGGCCAGACCCAGCCGATCCAATTTGGCCAATCCGATCTAGATTGGATCGGGATTGCCGGGTCCGATCCGGACCCCCGACCCGATCCAGAATTCCATAGTTCCATACCCAAGATAGGATCGGGATTGCCGGGGTCCGCTCAATCCAGAATTCCATGGTTCCATACCCAACTTCTGGAATCCTCCCTAACGTAAATTCAGATTGATGGGGTGAATAATTTCCAGAACCTTGAGCAACTGATCCATTTCAATTCCAGTTGGTTTCCTTTTTAGCATTATATTCTAATGGCTACTGGACTCTACCGAAAAAACTTGATTGATAGACTTTCCTTTGTCTTCTGCAATGCTATACAAAGAATGAAATTGGACTGCAAAAGGGATGTTAGTACACCATCTGTCTCCCAAAATTTGATCAGGTTTCCACTACCCTCTGAAAATTTAATGGCCGGTTTCACAATATCAACCAGATTGCTAATATTCCTCCATAAAGGGGACAAAAAGGTATTCATGGTTGGCTTTGTTGCCCATTACTCGAGTGGTTTAGTAATGACAAGGAGTTTAAACCAGATGTTGGAGAATTGTACCCTATTAATTGAGATGAAAGTATAAATTCCTTACTAAATTGGAGGAAAAAAAATCTAATTGCTTACCAAATTGAAGAAAAGAAAGCGCAATTATTTACAAAATTGGAGAGAAGAAATCCAATTACTTACCAAATTGTGGAAAAAAAATCCAATTACTTACCAAATTGGAGGGGAAAAAAGTCCAATTTGTAAGAATTTAATGGGTAAACTCCGGCCAGATTGAGTCAACTCGAAGCATACAGAAGCAACTCGAATGACATGAATCGAGTCGATTCCGGATCAAGTCAATTCAATTCACAAAATAGCTCGACCATCTTGATGAGTCAAACTGTGCCCATAGCTTGGGACTCTTGAAAACTGATACAACAGCCTTGGATTTTCTGGCTCTTATTGGGAAATTGCTGGAAAATTAGGAGTTGGTCTCGGGAATTGGATTTCCAAACGTATTGAATTTGCACATCAAAAATAGAGTAAGTGTGAACAACATACTGAATTGTAATTGAATCATCAGTTATCCATGCCTCCTACAGCACTGCAGCTAACCTGAGACATGACTCCCTTGGGAGAAGAGGACTCAAATCCCGTGCATGGGGGGGGCATGAGACTGTAGATGAATCACAGATGATTGACTCACTATTGGCACATATTTAGACCAACTCAATGCGATAAAATACCTCTAATTCTGTTTTCTCTTTCACAGATTGCTTGAGCATTTCCTTCAGGTCCGCTTGAGAATTTCTAAGAGATTTCACCTCCTTCACTAGAACTTTAATGTCTCCTTTTGATTTTATCTCCACCTCTTCTAAACGCTTTTGCAAACTCGCCAATTGATCTCTTTTGGATTCACAGTCCTGCATCAACATTTCCTTCTCACAAATTGCAGAGAGCTTCTCTGATTCTGCAAGCATCCTTTCATTCTGAAATAAAGAAAAACCAGTAAGGAAAAATCAGCAAGGCCGTTTTCGTTGGGAAGGAAGGGTATGGTTACTATTTCAATACATGTTCAGATTTGAGCCTGGAATCCATCTCCAAGGTCTTCCTTTGAAGCTCATCCATATCCCATTGCATTTGTGTAACTCTCTCTCTTTCAACCAAAATAGCTTGCTGCAAATTTTCTTTACTTTTCTGTCTAATGATTTCAAGTTCTCCCTCGAGATCCTTGACCTGCATAGGAATGAAGACAAAAATCATCAACTTGGCCTGATAAAATTAACTTACATGAGAAACAACAATATGACCCTAGATATTTCCGAACAGTATTTCTAAATAAGGAAAGAAAAAAGCTATAAGAAGAAATACAGAAAAGTTAACGGTTTTTTCTTTTTTTCTTTTTAGAAAGTGGATAGTACCACATGTATTAATCACAAAAAAGGAGTAACAGCATTAAAGGACACCAAAAATCCCCCTATACAAACACCAAGGTGGTGTCCAAGAAACAAACAAAACCACCACAAGAACCAAAACAGGGGTACACAACAAGCAATCTATCCCCCTCTCCCAGCTTATCAAAAAAAGAAGAACCAGAGCCATTAAAGCTCCTACAACAGATCCTAAACCACTCTCTCACTATGTCACATACAAAAGCAGCCACCCGCTGCTGATCAGACGCCTCCTTCTTGAAGATCCTCCTATTCCTCTCGGCCCAAATGGCCCAGAGGGTGGCATGGAGAACCAACCACCACATAATACAATCCTGCTTACAAAGTTATTTTCTTTCCCACTTCAGAATTAACAAATCGACCTTGTTCCCCAGCTGCACACTTTGACCAAGTTTGCCCGCAAGAAAGCTCCAAACAGCACCCGTGTAGGAACATGTGACAAACAAATGGTCCAATGATTCATCATGTTCACCACACGACACACATAGAAGGTACATCGCAACCAAAACCCCTCAACCTGTCGGTCATGGGAAGTCTGCCCAACAGTCCAACACAATCCCCATACAAGAATCTTCACCTTCTGTGGGGATTTCGGAGCCAAAATATGGCCACCATCAGCAGTCAACTGGTAGGCCGATTTGACAGAGTAATTTCCCTGTGAAGACCACATCCAAATCCAAGTGTCTGCCGCACTTTCATTGATCTTCCAGTCTACCAGGAGATCCAAGAGCGCAGCAAGCTCTTGTATCTCCTCATCCCTGAGATTCCTACGAAATGATGGACTCCAAACAGACAAAACCCGGTCCACCAAGTGAGCCACAACAACATCAGGGTTTGAAGAAATCTCAAAAAGCAAAGGGAATATCTGTGAGAGTGGTAATGGAGCACACCACCTATCCTCCCAAAAACGGTAGCTTTTGCCATCAACAAAAGAAACCTTGGTAGCTGCTACAACAATATCTGAAGCTTGAAGGATGCCCTTCCAAACACTGGATAGGTTGTACTCATGCATGGGACTCACATCCCAGGTCCTCCCATCAGCATAATACTTCTCTTTGATAATCTCCAGCCAAAGACCCGACTGAGCAGAACCCAGTTTCCATAGCCATTTTGTGAGCAATGCCAGAATGAAGACCCTTAAACCTTTAATGCCCAGACCTCCATTTTCCGTGCTCTTGCATATTCTTCCCCAGAACCCCTCATACCCTTCTTTCTTGGTGCCATCTGGACTCCCATGCCAGAGAAATCTGCATCTAATGGCTTCCAACTGCCTAGCCACTGTGATCGGAATCCTGAAGATGGAGAGAATATATTAGGAGGCTGTCAAGAACCGAGGTACATAAGACCAGCCTATTGCCACATGATAAAAGCCTACCCTTCCATCCTAAAAATTGTGATTGGAATTTGCTAATCACTGGCTTCCAATCATTGTAGTTGATGGATCTAGGAGATAAAGGAATCCCCAAGTAAGAGACAGGGAAGGTACCAATCTGGCACCCCATAATGAGAGCTGCCTTCTCAAGAGTTGTGTTATTCACATTAACTCCAATAACTTGACTCTTAGAAAATTGACCTTCTAGCCCGTGACCTCATCCAGTAGTTCCAAGATAAAATCTAGCATGAAAAAATTGGTCTCCTCCCCTGCCAGAAAGAGAATAGTGTCATCGACATACTGCAGATGAAAGACCCGAATGGAAGCCTGAAATATAACCAGTCTCCTCTGCTCTGTGCCACATACTACTGAACAGTTGCGCCACCAGAACAAACACTAAAGGCGACAATGGATCACCCTGTCTTAGCCCCTTTTCACAGTAGAAGATTTGAGTAGGTGAACCATTAACCAAGATGGCAAAAGAGGTAGAAGTCACACACTCTCTAATCCAGGAGATCCAACTATCTCCAAAGACCATATTATAGAGGACTTCAAACAAACAAGCCCAGTTCACCCTATCACATGCCTTTTGAAAATATAGCTTCAAAATCACACCCCTCCTCCTCTGATGCTTCATACCATGCAAACATTCATGAACCACTAAGAAATCTTCATAAATCTGTCTGCCTGTTATAAAGGCACTCTGGTTAGCATCAACTAAGTTATGAACAACTTTCTCCAGCCTAGATGCCAACACCTTAGAGAGGATCTTGTAAATCCCATTGAGAAGAGGAATAAATCTAAAGTCTGACAAGGAGACAGCCCCTTCTTTCTCAGGAATGAGCACAATATGAGTCTTGTTGATGCCCCCTCAAGTAGGCTTTCCCCTCCTGAAACTCTGTGAAAGCCTGCAGAAGAAAGGATGAATAATCTCCCAGCAGCACTGAAAGAAGAACATAAGGAAGGCATCAAGGCATGGCGCCTCATCTATTCCTGGACCTTTGTTTCTAATATACCTCTTCCTTCAAAAGAATATTTTGATACTTACCTTCAGCTTGCCCCCATTCAATCCTCTCTTCTTCCTCCAGCAAAGCTGCCTCTTCAAGAGCCTCGAACCTCCTCAACTGCAAAGGAATAGCATCTTTTCCTCTTTAGACAGAAGCCTCATCGAAGCTCCCCATATAGACAACTCATGGGCCAAAGACTTGAGATTGCTGATCACCGTGGCCATAGCTGAACCTTTCCAAGCACCTGCAGTCTACACCTTTCTAACAGTATCAAAAAAGCCCTCCTCATGTATCCAAAATTTCTCCAGCCTGAACCTCTGCACCCGGTTCTAGAACAAGTCGACTGGGTCCTGAGATTAGACCAAGTGAAAAAAGCCATTATCTATATAAACATCAATCAAAGTTACCTGCTGAATGAACTCCTTGAAGTCTTCCATAGCCCCCAAGGTTGTTGAGCCTTCTGACCTCTCCTCAAGAAAAGTAGTAGAATTGAAGTCTCCTACCACACAGCATGGTCTATCAACTTGGGCCTGCCACCTTATTAGACCATCTCAAAGGGACTTCTTCTCCTCCCTCCCCTGAGGGCCATACACCCCCGAGAAGCCCTAGAGGAACCCATCTTCCCATACTTAAAGATAATAGGGATGCCGTATCTTCTCAGATATGTATCCACTACCTCCACAGCAAACTCATTCCACAACACCATGACTCATCCAGAACAACCAACAGCTGGCGAAGTTACACCCTTAGTCAATCTCACCCCCCTATTTTCCTACAATAAACATCATTAACCTCCTCCATTTTGGTTTCCTATATATATATGATGCCCGCCCTGCACCGCCTAACAATGTCCTCACCGACACCTTCCTTTCCCTACTACACAACCCCCTAATATTCCACATACCCCTTCACCACCACAGACCCCTCTATCACATCCTTCTCACCCCTCTTACACATTTTGCCTCCCTTCGACCCCCTAGCCACACTCAGTTGCCACCTATTGCAAATCTTCTGGAGCATAGCATGCATGTCCCTCTCCATCCCTTCAACAGAAATCCCAATTTTGATAGCCACTTCCTTCGCCTTGACCACCAAAAAGCTCTCCATCTCCGAAAGAACCCTCTTGACCTCATTTCGATCAACCTCTCCAGCCATGGATGGAGGTGACTTCAAAACCACCTCTACATCCTCATGCACTACACCCTCCGATTGATTCCCCTCACCCCCTTCTGCATCTAGGTAGAGACGAACAGCCAAAGGAGAGTCATGAGCGTCGGCATTGGTCCCTGCAAATGTTGCATCCTGTTGTTGTGTCTTACGATGTAGGGGGATACCGACTCAGTAGAGCCCCTGTACCTAAGATAACTGTGACTCTGGATACATGCTGTGGGGGAGCTCCCACGGCCTTACTCCCTCCGCTAACTGCATCCGCCTACACCTAACTATTGTTGAACCCGACTATTGTAGTCAGCATCCGCCCCCCCGAAGCAAGCTCCTTGGACACCATCGTGCCGTGAAATGCATCGTCCTTTCCAGCACAATGGATCCCCTGCTCTGTGCCAGCCCCTCCCATGTGCACCTGAGCAGCACCGCTGCTCCTCGCCAGAGATCCCCTCCAACTCCGCACCCTTCATGGAGCTGCCAGAGTCACCACCAGCCGCCATTGCTTGCAGAGCACCCGTAGACGAGCCTCCCATGGCTATCGGGCGAAGAAGGCAGCGATCTTCGGGCCTGGACTCGGGTCCCGTTCGAACCGTTGAATTGGGTAAGTTACGAGTCTTGAACCCGCTATCCGCACCAAACTAGCTTCCGGCCCGTCCATGAGAGTGAACCGGCTCCGCCTCATCAAGGGCAGAAAGAGGCAGGTCTTTTGAATTTGGAGGAATTGTTGGGCGAGTGCCAAGTACCCCCCTCCATCGATCGTCTTCAACCTCCGATCGCCTGCCTTGTAACCCTAAGCCTACCTTCCCATGCTGTGGCGGCAGCGGCAGCGAGGGGGCAAGAACCTGAACCTCTATGGGGAAAGAACTCCCCTGGAAGCTAACGAGCAGACCTTTAGGGAGATCCATCTCATTGAGAACCCACAACCCCTTCTATGATCAGAACATTTTCCCCGTCCGCCATCCGCAGAGCTCAACCCTCCCGAATTCCAACTTCCCTCATGATGTATTGTAGGCCAACGGATCATAGAGAGGGATTGGAACGCCTACCAGCTTGACCTGGTCCCTGGTTAACGACGGTTCCAAATGAGTGACAAAATGGAGCTCCCACAGTGACACTTGGAGAGCCATCCCTTCAGGAGCGCCACAAAACCAGTCACTGCCAACTTTATAGCCAGCTCCTCTGAAGGGGCAATGGCAAGGAAGCAACTGCCCATCTCCCTCAACTCCCAAGGCCTAGATGAATGATGATGCCACCCTTTTCTGAAGCAACTCCTATACGCTCGCCACCGGAGGTTTGCCAATCATAGAGGTGAGGCACACACATCGTCTCAGCCTTCTCAAGCAAGGTTCCCAAACATGGTTGGTAGTACCGGCCGATACCAGTACGTACCGGCGGGTACATACTGGTACCGACCGGCACCAGTATTGGTACTGCCTAAAATGGCCGATACTGTATTAAAAAATAAATAAAAAGAAAAAATATTGCACCGGTCAGATACCGGCCAGTACGCTCGAAACCGGACCAGTGCCGGTCCGGTACACGTGAAACGCCCCTTAAAAGGGGTGTTTCACTTTCCCATCTCATAGAAACAGATCTGTGAGAGGGGCTTCTGCGGTTTAGGAAGGGGTGTATATATTTAATTAATTTTTTACATTTTTTATTGATTTTTTCTGAATTTTATCTGATTTTTCCTGAATTTTTCTAGCCATTTTTACTTGTACTGGCCGGTACCGGTACGGGTACGTATCGGTACCGTACCCACTGATACCGGTACCGGTACTGCCATCCATGTTCCAAAAGCTCCTTTGACAGGGAAGCAACCAGAAGAACTTTAGGGTCCTCCAGGAGCCTACCCCTTCCCGTCATCCTCTTCCTCCCTTCCACAATCTCCGCAAAAAGGAGCCTCCCCCTAGGGAACAAGAAAAGTGAACATGCGAAAATCCCCACGCCTGAAGCACCTCACCGGAGATTTGCAGTCCCTGGTGTGGTGTCCGCTCCCAAGGCATCGAACACATCTTCTCACCTGTACAGATGGCCATCCCTTCCTTCCCTCAATAGACCACCACCTCCGAGCGGGATGCGATTGGCTCCTAAAGCAAAGGGAGGAGCAGGGTTGCCGCTGCTCACCTCACCTCGATCACAGGCGAAGGGTGGCACAGGGCGCATCTCTCCAAACCTCTCCAAAGACTGCCAATCTAATCCAATCTAACACTTTTAGAAAAGTCTTAACATTAGATAATCCACATTTAGTTTCACTTTATAGGTCAAGAAATCACAGTAGAAAGATGAAAAAGGAACATACTGAGGAAGCTTTTTCGATGGAACAAATATTTGAAACAGATACCCATTTAAAAGGGAAATAAAAATCTACCAGACATACAATACAATGGAAGTTTGAGAAGATAGAACAAAGGTGGATCACCTTTGTTGCAAGGTACTCTTTCACAGCTACTTCTTGATTTAATCTTGCTATGAGATCTTCCATGTCTGTTTTTGCTGTAACTAATCTTCTTTGCATGGTGACAAGAATTCTGTTCAATTTGTGTCGCTGATCAAGTGGAAGAATAACAGAAATATCACCAAGAGACAAAGGATGCATGCTGTTCAAAGCTTCTATCGAGGCTGTAGCTTCTCCTCCAGGAAAATCAACAAAGCTATCACCAAGTATATTAGTTATAACAGCATTTGATAGTTCACTACCCCTTATAGAGCTAATATCACTGCCAATACTTTCAGAAGAGTTTTTTCGAGCATGACCAGAGAGCTTCTCACATTGCAGTTCATTTGTATAGTCCATCCTATCACCAGAAAATAATGTTTCTTTCAAAAGAACTCCCGACTGCACCATAGACTTGGAAAACTCTTCTGGATTGTGTGAAACAACTTCCCCAGAGTGAGGATCATTATCATTTGCCCGTATTTCATGTTTCGTAAGTGTTCCTGACTGAGAATAGAACTTGACCAATGGCTGATCTTCATTACATGTTTCATAATTAGAAACACTTCCATGCCTTGGACTTTCAGCCTCAGATGTCTCACAGGCATTATCACTGCCACAATCCGAGGCAAGTGAGTGACTTGTAGAAGCAACCAATGAACCCACGGAGGTGACCGAACTGGCGCGAATGCGAAACGAGGTAGACAACACACTATCGTCAGAGGGCTTTGTTTCCAAACTGTTCATATTTACATCTTGAAACACTGAAAAACAAAATGTGCAAGACAATATTTAGGATGCTGGCCCATAAAATAGGTGAAATGTAATGTATAACAGTCCAATCAAAGCAACACAATAACATAGATATAACATACCAGAAAAAAATCCACCCTACTACATGAATATGCAGAACAAAAGCAAAAGAGACGAAAGAATAATGTTAGAAGGGAGGATCATTGTGGTTGGCCAAATCCACATTTTATAACATGGAATTAATTGTGGGAGTCCAGACAAAACCAATCTAACAAGGCCAAGTGTCAGCCGATTGCACATGTGCTTGCCACCAAAAGCTGTGCCAAATTGCACAATTGGCAGATTAAACATGAGATCAATTAAAACAATGTCAATGTCTATGGTGACAGCACAAGAGTTTTATATTTTCATCTTGCAGTGAGATGAGATACAACTTCAAAAATTTCTCAGAATCAGAGTGAGTGCATTGGAACATACGTTTACGTACAACTTCAAATCTTTTTCTGGTATATGTTCATCTCGCAGTGAGATGAGATACACATCCTCTCCCTGCACACAAGGAGACACCTTTTCAAACCCAAATGACCATATCATTTGCAACAAATGTTTACATATGTATACCCTATCATAGAAGAACGAACTCTAACCAGAGTGGGTGACACAATCAACTATTGCCGATTCCAAACCTCATCTACACTGGATTGATCAAGTCATGGCTGATCTGGACTGGAATCAACTAAGGCCATAAAACATGATATCACATTCTTTGTATCAATCCTTTTTCTCATTTTAAATATATAAAGGCAAATAATGCTCATAAAAGTTCCTATATGAAAAACTTTGGTCAGATAGCCCTGCCCTCTCATTTCACCAATCTCAAACTGCACTCAGTGGTACTCACACAATCTCCACCCCTACAGTGATGTGATAAGCTATCCTTAACGCTTCCATATCTTGATACAAGGATAGAGAAATGGCTACGGATACAAGGAGAAGGGTGTGCAGAATAGGATAGAGCTACTGAGCTATAATTTGATCCAACAGATAACCTTCTTACATTTGCGTAGTGCACAAAGCGACGGAGGTGTATCTATTGGCCATCTGTTTATGTCTAGGAGTTGGGAACCCTCCAAAGTTCTCCCCCTGCCTGATAACCGACATTTGTCATGGTTATGACTCAACAAAGGAGAGGTTTCCAACAGGCTACCAGCCAGCTGGGAAAATGTCCAATTCTTCAGAATGGTTGAGGTCTAAGATGTCCCCAATTGATGGATAAGACTTCATGATCATGACAAGTGTACATGAAGATCAACACACTGTTGTACTTCACATTTAACCACGAAAGCAACCGGTGTTTGCACAGTTATCCCTTCTCTTCTGAGTGGAAACCAGGGATGGCAGTACCGGTACCAGTACCCGTATCGGTGGGTACCGGTACCGGTACGTACCGGCCGGTACCGTTCCAGTATCGGCCGATACCCTTTACAGGTATCGGGTACCGGTACCGGCCGATACCGGTATCGGCCGGTACTGCCATCCATGGTGGAAACAGCTATAAGGCATGCCCATTTGCAAACAAGATGGGGATCCACCAAGCTTGATACTGATGGGATATGGCTTCATGATCACAATTATGATGTCTGTACATGGCGCTTGACACTCTTACACTAAAAGAAATTTAACCATGGAAGAAACCTGTGTTTGCTCAGCTATCTCTTCTCTTTTCAATGGAAACAGGGTAAGGCATGTTCTCCAAACAAGATGGGTCAACCAAGCTTGACACTGTCAACATAGACAGGATGCCTTTGATGATGATACATTCCACATACCCCAAAAAAAAAATGCATTAGTACCTTATCCAACAAGGCTGTAATGATATATACAAGATATCAGACAGAAATGCAGTTTATAAGACATGTTATCATATTCAAAATGTATGACATACTTGCAAGTTGCAATTACATGCCTATTATCAAAAGATACTTACATGACCTTGCAGCAGCTTCTAGCTCAAGAAAGGATGCAACGTGAACACTCCTGGATAAATCAATGTCAGAGAGCAGCTTTCCCATCCATTCCTCCAAAGCATACCTTCTCTGCAGCAGAACTAATCATTTTGAGAAACATCAATCACCACTTATGGTTATGCACAGTATTTTGTTTCAGAGTTAATGGAAGCTCAAGATACATGATCTATAGGTTTGCATCTTCTGTTTAATATCTTGAAGAGAGAATCTAACAATTCAGCTTGGATCCATTCTTTAAAAGAATGGCAAGTAGCACTACGATTTGTCACGTTGCATGGAAATTGATTGGAAGATGGAATAGGAAGATTTTGGAATATATGCCGCCAAGAAATAAAAGCAACCCACTAAAACAGACCATATGATCGGTTTCCAGATGTGATAAGATCTGTGAACTTATAATTAATCTGTCCAGCAAAGAACATGTTCATTTCCTAAATAAATGTTACATAATCCAAGAAAATTATTAGTAGTTGCTTTGCCTCTTTATTTGAGAACTTTCATGCAACATGGACATGATCAGTTAGTCTTATGATGCATGATTCACTTTCCTATGAAATAATCAAATAGAAAACAGCAGCAAGTGAGGTCCAGGGAAGCTCAGTTGTATGCAAGCCTTTTGCAGAGAGGCTGTATATACTTGTGAACCTGTGGCCTCCAGGTCAGTGAAACAACATTACTGTTGCACCAAGGTTTGTGAAATAATCAAATAATAAGATAAAAGCAATTATTATTTGAAATAAATCCAGTTTTCCTAGCATTATAAATAGCACAACAAGGCTGCAAATTGCCATCTCTACCAAACTCAGTATATAAAAGGAAATCACACATCATTGTTTAATTAATTACCAAGATACCTCATTTGGGTTTGATTTAGTCCACATGTATACTTGTTATACTTATAAATGACACTCATAAGAAAATGACGATTACCACAGAGGCAAATAACAGAGTATTAGAGAGGGATTCGTAGGAAGATACTGATTAGTGGAGAACTGCTGCATCAAGTGCTTGAAGCTTCAGACAAGTACCATTGGGCACTGAGTGCAGGAATGCTTTACAATCGCTCCTGTGAAATGGATATGGGCATAAAAGGATGCTATTTGTTGAGCAAAATAAAGATAGGGAAGGATGGGTAGGAATATGGGGTCAAGGGAAGTATGCACATGCAATATATAAAAAGGGGTGAATCACCCAGTTGCCTGATGGAGTGGAAGTCCCCGTGTCCCCTTGTGCCAAGAAGTCAGGAACAGGATGGAAGTTACTGCAGTGGCAGAAGTTCATGGAGAAGAGAAGAAAAGTCATATCGATTCTTGAAGGGGACATAGTCAGAGGAGATAGAATGAATAGGGAAATGGTCCATTGAGTTTGGTTTTGAAAGGTTAAACACAGGGTGGATGCTTAAGCGCATCTTCCTTCCAGGAAGGAAACATGGTTTTGAAGTTCACATGTGGACAAGAAGTTGCTGCAGAAGCTGCAAAAGAGGAGAAGCTAATTTGATGCTGGTTAATGGCATCATATAGGACATCTAGTACTTTCCAAAGTATTGTGGGTAGGTTTGAATATCCTAGTGAAGTAGACAAAAGAATATACAGACAGACTGCTGCTGACTTCTGTCAGAGTTCTAGGATAGAGGACCTGGTTAACATTTTGAAGGGAGTCATGATACATTAGCTGGTTTTAGGTAATGTTTTCCGAAGAAATGACAGTATCTTCAACAGGAAGGTGAATTATTTCAAAGGCCTAAATGCTTAATCAGCATTCAGGTCTAAGAAACATGGAGAGTATGAAGTTTAATGGCTGTCAAGAAGCCAGAAGAACTAAGGCAGAGGGAGAAGGTGGTGGATCATGGACAACCCAATAAAATAAAAGGCAGGTCAGCCAAGATGAACTGAGATGGTAAACAATTGGAAGGGCCACAAATTTTCACTTCAAGGAGACGGAAGAGGCACAGCAGCTTGCAGAACATCTGAAGCACAGTCAAAGGGTCATGCAGGTCAATCTGCAACCTCCAATATTTTCTTATTTTTCAGAACGAGGAAACTCTTCTCCTTGAGTCACAGCCACGATTCAGAAACAGGAGGCAGAATTGAGAGAAGGTAAAGGATAGTTGATGAAGCTGAATACAGAACACCAGTTCAGTTCTATATAAAATTAATATCCGAGTTCGGTTCTGTATAAAATTCTGGACCATTTTGAGATCAATGCAAGTCTATGTTGAATTTTGGAACATAAGTTGGTTCTAATTTTGGGTTTTGAGACTTGGTCCTAATCTTGGCTATTAAGTCCCAATTTGCTCCACATCTGCTGGTGATTGCATCAACAGTTCAAGATCTGAGGGAAGACCCGAGGGCAAGTATGTGGAGACTAGTTTTGAACAAGAATGTACCGCAGATATTATTAAATAAAGAAGGGACTGTATAAGCGTAAGATCATATGCTTACAAAAGTCTGCCTATAAAAAGAAACTTCACCAATGAGGTGTAACACCTATGAACTCTCCAATAAGGTAAAAATTGAAGAGTTACTATGATCAATACAAAGAAGCATAGTCCATTCCCACACTCTATCACAAACAAAAGAAACCACTCCCTCAGGAACACAAGCTCCTCTCCTAAAAGTTGGCTGGAAATCACACCAAAGTCTCTGAGACATGTGATAGCATTTCTTGCAACAAACTCTCCCCGACCCTGATGGTCTTCTTCACGTTGTTTTCAGGTTCCCTTGTGCACAGAGCAGCTTTGCATTTTTGCAATCTTGTTCCACTTGTACCATGGCTTGTTCACATATCCAAAAGCCTTGCACATCCTCCGCAAAATACTCGCTGCAAAATCCAATTAGCTTTGGTCTTTAAATGACCCATATTGATGGCTGCCATGGAGTCTCCATTTGTCTCTTGACGGGAATCCATTATGGCATACTGTGTTTATCCTTGACTATGTCAGTCTCCAAGGATCTCACCTCCCCAAGGGTAGGCCTTGATGATGGGACTTCACCCTGCATTGCTACACGCAAATCTGAACAAGTGGACTCACCTTCGTCCTCTCCGTCTGCCAGTGGAACAGAAAGGGAACAAGGCAATAACTGTTTAAAAAGCAGCCGCCCAGACAATTAGGCAGCCCGTCCAGGCACCTCGGATGGGTTGACCGCCTCGAAGGTTTCCACCTCAGTCTTTTCTTAACAGTTTATCTCATTGGTTTTCCCCCTCATGTAAGTATATAATTACTGAAATGTCCTTGATAATTCATTACATTGCATGTGTTGTATCTTTAGATGTTGGGTATGACTAGAAAACTAAAACAACTTTAAGATATTTCTGTAGATATCAGACTTGCTTCATTGTTTGATGTTCATTCATGGCCATATTTATGATTAGAAAAAGAGGCTACATTACTCTACGTCAATAAATAGGGTAAAGCATCAAATTGAATGGTATCCTCATCCCTTTTCTAACATTGTATACGTTTGTTGGACTCTTCACTCATTTTCCACTTTAAGAACGTATTCTTTATTTTTTTCATATACATAGACCTAATCAATGCATATCTAGTATGCAATGATTATAATTCTCAATCTTGGTAAGTAGTTACAGGATTTCTTATATAACATTACACATACAAATTATTGAGATACAACTATATTTGTTTATTGCCTCATACCTCAACAAATGTGACTCTTGATCTTCATCTTTAGTTATGCATTGTGTTATATGTCTTATACTTTGTTTGGAAAGTGAAAATATGTTGTAACTATTCCTTCTTTATGATTACCGTACAGAAAAAAACCCAAATATCATTAGAAATGAAAATATGTTTACCCAGGGCAAATGGTGCATAAATCATGTAAAATGTAAAAAACTAACAAAATAACCGCCTCATTAATGAGGCACCCGCCTCTCCAACTAGGCAGTCCGCGTAGGCAGCAGGTGGTTCTACTGCCTCGGCCCGCCTAGGCATTTTTAAAACATTTCAATCATCCCCCAACTTTGATCGGTTGAGTCGGTCTCTCTCCACTCTGGTCCTCATCTTTCCGGTCTCACAAGGTGATATAGGACAATGCCAGAACCAATCTATTAATATATGCATGCTTGATGATGTTTGGATCACAAAGACATTTATTTAACACACAATATACCCCTTTCAAATACAGCCAAATTCATGCAATTTGTTACAGAAATGGCAGACAACCATCCCTAATGCAATGATGTGTTCTGTCTTTCAGATATGACAACTACACAGTGGTGAAGATTCAAACCTGAATATACAGGAGAAAAATGTGTTTGATGAACTATTGGAAGGTTCTAATAGGACATGTGCATTTTTCTATGGGCCTTGATGTAAACAAGAATGTTCTAATGGGGGGGAGCTGGGATTAAACAAACAAAGTGTAAAAGGAAAACCAAGGGAGTGAAGGTGCTGGTTAATCTGAACTGCTAGGGAGTTCTCACTCCTTGTAGGTGAGCAGACAGGTATGCCAAAGCAATAAGGAATCCATGACCAGCAAACAGAGCATCTGGGCAAGCAGTTCACAAATTCTCAGAACCAGGCTTGATGGCATGGGAAGGTGAAGACGACCCAGCTGCTATATGAAGTTATGAACAAAGTGTTCTCAAAGAAGGTTGTAGATTGATGGTGCAGGTTCTATCTAAGCGCAAATGAGAGTTACAAAAGATGGTGCACCATTCTTATTCTTTCTTATTCCCCCTGTTGTGATAGTGGAAACATGAGTATGAGAAACCAAGTAGATGTCCTCTTGAGATGGAAAGGAGGTGGACAGTGTAGTGGAGACTGATGATGGTCTCACACCACCCTCCATGATGGAGGGATGACCTCACACTAGATCTGCATGGGATGAATAAAGCCCTTCCAACCACCATCTTCTTCCTCAATAATCCCTCTGCCAGTTCTCCACTTGGACACCTAAACTGAGAGCCTTACTCCACCTTAGACACAGTCCAATCTCCATCACCCCTACCCATGCACTCCAAGGCCCAAGACTTCTCCAAAAGCACCTGCAGTAACACATCCCTGTCGATGGCATGCATCTCCTTCTCTCATCTCCCCCATTGCCCAACTTTACTCCACTGCCTCCTATCTCCCACTCTCTCCATCTCTCTCACAGCCTATCATCTCTCAACTCCAAAGTGCTCACCTTACATCAAGTTCACTCTGAATTTTGACCTTGTGATCACCTTTCAAAAAAACAAAAGACCATGCACCTAAGCATCCACAGAAGAACCAGGAGTAGTAAACGTCCAAAAACAATCAAATATAGTAAAGGTAATTTGTTGGGTGGTATCAAATCCATGCCATATCAGATACCCTCCAAGAGCATAACCAACTAGAAGATGTCATCCAGCGGCAAAGTAAATTAGCAGATATTACTGTCCACTTACAGAAATAAAAAACAGAGAACTAGAAGATATGCATAGAGCATCTGGCTATGCAAACTTATATGGTAATCTAGGTACCTCTTCCAGTAGAAGCCGGCTAGAATTGATTCTCAATAAAGCATGCCTTGGTGGAGCGGGAGGAATACTTTTCTTTGGAAATGACTTCTTCAGCTGCAGAATGTAAGAAATTCACATCAAGAGAATACTTTTAAGAAACTTTGATCCATGTTAAGGAACCAGGCCTATTATCTCAGCAGTTATGCTATAAAGTAAGCATCTTCCAACCCAAGAAATAATGGTCAGAGCATCTTCTCCAAAAATAGCAGGATGAAGAAAAAAATATCATAATAGCAAGACAAGAAGTATATAGAGGAGCATGTGAAGAACACAACACAATTGATTTGAAAAGAAAAAGGAAAAAAACTACACAAAAGAATGATAATGAGTTATGTGCAATCCAAGGCAACAATCCTGCAGGTTGACAATAAATGCCCTACAAATGTCGAAATTTTTTGTCCATCTAGGTCTCCAAGTTTTTCATTTCTCAAATCCAAGAGGACTCGTATGCTATGCCATCCATCTATCTCATAGAGGAAGGAAAAGCTTTGCCTCCATTTTCTCTCTTAAGAAGAATCCTTGCTCTCACAAGCATATGCACCAAAGCCAGAGGCACTTTACATGTGTCAACATTCTGATGCATGAAAGACTGGAACAAATTACCAATGCTCCTGCAAGGTCACAGTTGGCTCACAATATGGCTATGCTGTGCACAAGTGACTGGTTCAACTCACTATTATTTATCTATGCAGTTCCTGATTCATCCCATGCATCCAGTGCTAAATTGTTACATATGAATGACGGTGCATGACCCCCCACAAAAAAAAGGAAAAAAAAAAACACAATGAAGGCACTTTGGAGATCTGAAAAAATTCAGAGAGGGAAACTTAGAAGCATTCCAAGCATCTTATTTCACTTGTGCATTATCATTGAAAATATACTTTCAGGTTGTGACCAATTGTACCATACTTCAGCAAAGCCATCACTTCCTTCCCTTTTGAAGAAGCAGTGGGATTTCATTTGTCAGATTCAATTATTTGAAATTAGTAGGTTCCAAGTAGCTCAAAATCTTAGAAAATAAGTTTGTGGAACATTATCCATTGTTTGAAAAATATTTCTGGAAGGTGACAGGAGGCACAATTGTATTAAAATGAAATAAGAACAGATTACAAAGATAGGTGGTTATAGAGCAAGTAACCACAATGAGAAGAGGTTCAAGAAGCTCCCAAGAAATGGACCAACATTGAGAGGAGAAACACCCATGTCCCAAACAGAAAACCATTACAAAGTAAGCCTGTTCCGATTGCTGAGTGAGGTAATAATAGAGGACTCTGGGTTCAACTTCTTGTGGTAACCAATTGTCCAGTTATATAGCAATCTGTAGAGTGCTGGATGATGAGGAAAGGAGATGAAAATTCCATAGCAAAGCATCTTGAGTTCCTTTCCTTCCAGATGGCCCAAAGAAAAGCTCTCGCAACATTGTCCATGTGATGTTGTCTGAAATATCTGGAAGAAGCTCAGCCCAAATGGATAATAATGAGAACAGGGATTGAGGATGAATCCAATTGAGACCCATGCTTCTAGAAAGGGTTACCCTTGAAACAATTCCACAGTGAAACAGATGGTCAACTGTTTCGAGAAAGATCCACAGAAAGGTATGTCCTTAGATAATATTTAATCTTTTGAGACGAGACAGTAGAGGCAGCCTATTCTGAATGAATTTCCAAATAAAGATTCTGATTTTGGAAGGTCATTCACTTTTCCGTACTAAACCTGCCCAATGAACAATACAATCTCCAAACTTTAAAATTCTGATAGCAGATTTTACAGAAAATTTCCCATCAGATTCCCGTTTTCAGCTTTCTCTGTCAACTTCATTTTGTAAAATATGACAAGGCTGCAGCAGAGAGCAGAAGTCCAAAAATTCACTGAATTCCTCATCATCAAGGTCCCTTTTGAATGATAGGTAACAACCATGTGCAGGTGGGCTGAAGAATGTATCATAGATTGATACTTCCTTATCTGAATAGAGAGAGAATAATCTGGGGAATTGAGCGGCAAAGCTGGATTGATGTAGCTAGTTATCCTTCCAGAATTGAAAATTAGAACCATTCCCCAAAGAGAAGGATGAGGCAGCATTGATAAAATTTTGACAGCTGAAGATAGCTCTCCAGATTGGGGATATTTAATCCCTTCTTGGGGTGTGGGGATTCCAGGTCTAGATACCATTTAAATATTTGTGAGTAACAATAGACTTCCATAGCGCTTCACCCTCCTCCCCTAAAAACCAAAGCCATTTGGACAAGAGAACAGAATCGATGCAATTGATGGGTACACAACCAACACCCCTTCCTCCTTAGGTCAGCAAACCCTCTGCCAATTGATAGGAATATACTTGAAAGGTGGAGTTTTCCCTTTCCAAATGAAGGTACGCCTGATAGCTTCAACTTTCTTAGTGATTGTTGAAGGCATTTTGAAGATAGACAGGTAGCAAGTATGTAAAGCTGACAACACAGTTTTGCATAAGATCCACCTACCTCCTTGTGATAGTAAGTTGGATTTCCAATCTGCCAACTCTTTTTTTGAAGTAAATAAGGTAGTACCACCAATTTTATTAAAAAAATAAAGAGGTAGTACAAGCGGGGTAGAAGGTAGGAGAGATTCCAAACCTTCAAAAGAAAACTGACAACACAGTTTTGCATAAGATCCACCTACCTCCTTGTGATAGTAAGTTGGATTTCCAATCTGATAACTCTTTTTTTGAAGTAAATAAGGTAGTACCACCAATTTTATTAAAAAAATAAAGAGGTAGGACAAGCGGGGTAGAAGGTAGGAGAGATTCCAAACCTTCAAAAGAAAACTGAAACTACCACATTAATGGAAAATAAAATTGGAACTCATTACAGTTGCTGTATTGCCTTAGCCCAAACCTCCGCAGAAATACCCAACAAACTTGGAATCAAACTTCTCAAGAACGACGTTCCAATCTGAAGCCTTGATGTTTTTTTTTGGGAAAGTGGATAGTACCATATGTATTATAAACAAAATGGTGACACAAGAATAAGAAGACAACAAAAGTCCCTCCTATCAAGCTGGTGTCACACACAACCACTCCTCCAAGAAAGCAAAACATGGAGGGCGTACAAGCAAGCAAAGAAATCAAGCCCACTCCTAATTTATCAAAAAGTGAAGAAGAGCTAATAGAGCTCCTATAGCAGACCCTCGCCTACTCTCTCACAGTCTCACTCAACAAAAACAACCACCCTTTGAAGATCGGACAATTCCTTCTTGAAGACCCTCCAGTTCCTTTCGCCCAAAATGGCCCAGAGAATCGCATGGAGTATCAACCACCATATTATCCAGTCCTCCTTAGAGAGCAATTTCCTGTCCTACTACAGAATTGACAAATCAACCTTGTTCCCCAGCCACAAACAAATGGTCCAAGGATTCATCATGCTCGCCACACATGACACACAAAGAGGGTTCATCACAACCAAAGCCTCTCAACCTGTCGGTCGTAGGAAGTCTTCCCAAAGCAATCCTCCATACAAGAGTCTTCACCTTCGAAGGGGATTTTGGGACCCAAATATGGTGAAAAAAAGGGCTCCTCAACCCACCATCAGCTATAACCTGGTACACGGATCTAACAGAGAAAAATCCCCTGTGAAGACCACGTCCACCTCCATGAATCTTCCATGGTTCGATTAACCATCCATTCCTGCAGCAGATCCAGAAGTGCAGCCAACTCTTGAATCTCCTCATCCCTAAGGTTCTTGCGGAATGAGGGGATCCAAACACAAGAATCCAAGTCCACCTTGTGGGCAACAACAGCAAGAGGGTCAGAGGAGATATCAAAGAGCAAGGGGAACAACCGGGGAAGCGACGCAGGACCACACCACTTGTCAGTCCAGAAATACCAACGCTTGTCATCTCCAAGAGAAACATGGGTAGACACTAGAATAATATCAGTTGCTTGAAGAATGCCCTTCCAGACACTAGAAATGTTGTGGTGATTAGTTGGGTCACATCGTAGGTCCTTCTATTAGTACGATACTTCTCATTGATAACATCCAACCATAGACCCGACTCAGCCGTACCAAGCTTCCAAAGCCATTTTGATGCCAGAGCCAGGTTGAAGTCCCTTATACCCTTGATGCCAGAGCCACCATTCTCCTTGCTCTTAAATACTCTTCACCAGCACACCTCATGTCCTCCTTTCTTGCAGCCATCAGAGCTTCTATGCCAGAAGAATCTGCACCGAATGTGGTGAGGACACCCGAGCTACGATCAAGTTCCGCATGGACCTCGTTTACCACCGTCGGAGGGCTCTTCCGACATCGTTGTGACTTGGGGACGAGCTAGGACCTATGTGAGGCATGTGACACCATTATTTGCTTTTATTAGGACCCTTTATGGTCCATTATGTATTTTTATATTTTATGGGAGTTACATAAATGTAAATGGGTGGGGAGTCCTAGAATCTGATAAGAATTTCAAGGGACAGGAGTTACAAAGAAGTCTCTATATATGTATGTCTTTTTTTTTTTCAGAGAAGGATGATGAAAATTTGGAAGAAATGAAATCTACCTGTTTGTGCGATTTGGCCTCTGCGAGAGAGACCCCCCTAGCTCTGGTGCGACGCCGGAGACTACCGTCGGTGTGACGCCAACCAATTCCCCCTCCCCTAAACCCCTCTTTCTCCCTCCTCGTCAGATCCGCTCACCAACCCTTCTCTCTATCTCTTTCTCCCACGGATCGAGTCCCTGCCTCGGTCATAGTGAACAGAAGAAGAAGAGGAAAGCTGAACAGATCGCAGGACGCTCCTACCGCCAGAGCACTCTGGTGCTGTCACCGACCCCCTACCGGTGTTGCCTCCACCGCCGTCTACTTGCCCCGGTCGCCCCACTGTCACCACCGTCATCACCCGTGACAGCCATTGCCGCTAGAGTCGACGTCGTCGCCCGTAGACGCCACCGGCATCGTCGTCGTCCGCCGTCGCTGCCAGCCCTGCCGCCTCGTCCCGCCGCCGCTGGAGCCCCTTCCAGCTGCGTCCGCAGCCTGCCATCGCCAGCCGCTCCCCCTCCTTCGTGCTCTATTTTTTCCTCTTCCGGATTTGTGCGTAGTGAATAAGAGAATAGAAGGAAAAGCCGAAGAAAAGGAACGGTCGCTGCCGCCGCTACCGCCGGCCCGTCAGCCGCCGCCGCGCTCGCCAGCAACCCGCCCGACCGCTGCCGCCTGCGCCACCTGCTGCCGTCGTGCCCGCCTCCCCCCTTATGGTTCCCACGTTTTGAAGAAATAAGAAGAAGGGAAAGGAAGGGCCGTACCCTTTTCAAGTTGGCCCGGTCAAACCCACTTTGACCCGGTCCAACCGAACCACTTAGGCCATTGATCCGAACCCATCCCCACGATTGGTCCGAGCCACCCCAATAAATGAATCAAGGCCCTAAGTGTTTTCTGGTCTGACTGGGTCCTAAGAGTTCCAGGTGGACCGAGCCATCTGGCTCAGCCCTGGTCCGAGCCAGGATCGATCAGGTCCCAGTCAGACGGGTGCGACAGGTGGTGCAACAAGTGTTTTTAGCGCACCATCAACGCCACGATCTCGTCCGTGCTCCGATTCGCGTGCCATTCGAGCCGTTGGGTTCGTATCGACAAGCCTATCCAAATCCAGAGTGCTGCTATTGCCAACCTGCCTCGTTTTGCATGCCATTTCTGTTTGCTTATCGAGGCTCCAATCGCACATCTCGAGGTCAGCTTCAGCTGCCTCGATTTGCGTGCCGACCTCCCGGCGCACCGATTTCGCAACAGCCAGCGTCCGATCTGCCTCATTTTACGTGCCATTGCTGCACGCATACCGAGGACCCCAATCGTGCATTCTGAGGCCCGCATCAGTCGCCTCAATTTGCGTGCCAACATTTTGGAGTGTCGATATTGTTGCACGCTTCCCGAGGCAGCCTACCAGCGACCTTCGCGCAGCCGCTGACCCGTCAGCTGTTGTGTTTACCACCCTGGATCATTTTTTTGTGATTATTGTAGCCTTTTACCTTCCTGCGATGAGTGGGCCATTATTTTATTGTATTTGGAGGGTGGTACACAAGCACCGGGTGATCTTCTCCCACGCACCAGCGTGGAGGTACATGTTAGCCCTTTCCTTACGATTTGCTTGTCTCGTATGTGCTTTTCTCTGCCACCGAATCGTGAAATAGGACCTAGCCCGTGATTTACCATCATTGTTGGCTGTGAGTGCGTTGTACCGATCTCGGGTTCCGACAGAAATTTGGGTGGATTTAATTCCTAGATTTGTGGTAGTTCCTCAACTACCAAACGATCTCACACTTCCTCATCGCGAGAGGAACGGCTAATCAGCTATTTCTATTTGCTGGCGTGGTTATTTAACTAAAACATTGTGCGACTAGATTGTATCTGCCTAATAATTTAATGATTGTTGTTGATTCCTACCACCGCTAGTGAGTTTGTTGGTTGTCCCGCATCAAAATGGTTTCTAACTAATGAGCCACTGTGACTGGAATCCTAAAGATGGAGAGATAATAGATTGAAAGACTGTCAAGAACAGAGGTGCAGAGGACCAACCTGAACAGAGGTGCAGAGGACCAACCTGCCCTCATATGACAAAAGCTACCTTTCCATCCTGACAAATGGGAATGAAAGTTTCTAATCACCGGCTGCTAGTCATTGCAGTTGATGGACCTTGGAGACAGAGGAAGGCCCAAAAAAGTAATAGGAAAGGCACCAATCTAACACCCCAAAACATGGAATGCAGAATTAGCCGATTCGGATCAGGATCGGTAGGTCCCGATTCGGTCGATTCCGGCCGATCCCAGCCGATTCTGGCCGATCCGATCCTGATTCAGATCGGGATCGGCGGGTCCCGATTTGGGGATCCGATCCGACCCGGAATTCCTTGCCCCAGAATGAGGGCCGCCTTCTCTAGTGTGAAGTTGTTCACATTGATCCTAATAACTTGACTCTTTTGGAAGTTTACTCTCAAACCCGTGACCCCATCCAGGAGCTCCAAGATAAGTGTAGCATGAAAGAATTGATCTTCCTCCCCAAACAGAAAGAGGATAGTGTCATCGGTGTACTGCATATGGGAAACCACATGGATTGTGGAGCTGCCTAGAAGCCTAATATATAACATGCCTCCTCTGCTCTATTCCATATACAGCCAAGCACCTGAGCCACCAAAACAAACAAAAAGGGTGACATCGGATCTCCCTACCTGAGACCCCTCCCACTACTAAAGAACTGGTAGGCGACCCATTAACCAGAATGGCATAAGAAGCGGTAGTCACACTCCCTGATCCAAGACATCCACCTAGTGCTAAATCCCATCTTATGGAGGATATCAAACAAACATGCCCAATTCACCCTATCATAAGACTTATGATAGTCAAGCTTCAATACCACTCCCTTCCTCCATTGTTGCTTCATACCATGTAAACATTCTTGAGCCAGTAAAAAACCTTCATGGATCTACTTGCCTTTAATAAAGGCACTCTAATTAACACATTAACCAATGTATGAATAACTCTCCATTCTAAAGGCCAACAGCTTCGGGATGATCTTATAGATCACATTTAGAAGAGAAATGGGCAATTGACAACTTGACTATCTAAGGATAAATCATGTGGTTGGGTGAGGAACACTTAATGTTTATTGTTCTTGCAGATGGGTGATCCATCTGTTGAGGTAACAGATGAAGGTCGCAATGCTGCTCAAATGGCAAAAGGAAAAGCCATGGAAGCAATTTCAGAAGGTATACTAAGATCCTTAGTTTGCTTATTTTATTTCATCATAGGATGCCTATCAATGTTTCACTGTCTTGTGACATTTCTTTTCATTGGTCGGGTAACTTTGATGAGGCCATTGAGCATCATACAAAGGCGATATTACTAAATCCAATGTCAGCTATCATGTATGCCACTCGAGGTACATTGGAGTTAAATATTGTGAAATATCAGTTCGCCTTTTGGATATTTTGTGTGGCATCCTTAGTTTACATATCAATCTCAACATTTTCATATTTGTGCAGCTTCTGTCTTTATCAAGATGAAGAAACCTAATGCACAATTGACAACCACCAATCTGTTACTTTATTATTGTTGTTGTTGTTATTATTATTTTAATATTAATTATTAATAATATTTAGAATTAAAAATAATTAATAAAAACCACCCACATGCGTCAGCACCCACAGCTTTTTTAATATATGTAAAAGGGTAATTAGGTGCAATGCAGCTAAAGTTCCTCCCTCCACCACCAACACAAAAAAAACACAACAAGAACAACTCTACCCGTCTGATACCAAAATCCGAGCTTCAGGGTAATGGCAATTGGCGATGGCCGTCCATGAGAGCCCCGATATGGCAAAGCTCTGGCCCGTGTCCATCCAGAGGGGGACAACCCCCCCCCCCCCCCCCAAGCTCTCCACCTCCTCCTACTCCCACTAATACCAGTGGGACTTGTCTTGATTACCAAAATAAAGCACAATGCAACTAAACCCCTATAATGCATTTCTCATGACCATGATTCAGAATTAGATAGATACGGAGAGCCATGAGACTACCAATTCAGAACATAGCTCCATCCAACAATACATCACATGTTCATTTTGGACTCCTTTCCCTACCATGTTGAACAATATTCTCTAGGTTGAAATTTGACAAAATCAAAACACTAGTGGCATGTGCTAGTCGCATGTTCTCATATGATATTATATCATTGCAGTTCCATCTTTGATTCAGATAACTGACTGTAGCATGACGGCAACTTAAGGACAGCAAGAGAAATGAAAACCAAAAGATGTACAGATAACCAAGGGTTCCAAAATGGGGGCATGTCATGTGCAGTAATAGGGGACCATTTCATGCACATGGGATGTTCTCATCAACCCTCTGATAAGATATCCTCTACACCTAGCATACAGGATCTTGGCCTAAAAGAGGCAGCCATGGGTAATCTAGGGTAACAAGTACACTTGGACTCAACTCAAAAGTGATTCACTAGGGATGACTTGACCTCTATGGGATGACACCGCTCTGAGCTCTCTCCATTTTGGTACTACATCTGTAACAATTGACAACCACCAATCTGTACCAAGCCCCTAAGATGGGCTTTCCCCTCCTGAAACTCTGTTAAAGCCTGCAGAAGCAAAGCATGAATCACCTCCCAACAGTACTAAAAGAAAAAACATTGGATATCCATCTGGGCCTCGAGCCTTATCACCAAGAAGTGCAAAGACCACCTTCCTAACTTCACCAACAGTGAAAGAGGCCAATAAAGACTCCCTCTTCCCTATTGTGATCCGAGGGAGAAGATCATCAGCTATATGTGGCCTATCCAGGTCTTCCTCTACAAACATAGAAGAGTAGAAAGAAACAATATGGTTGGTAATCTGACGCCTTGATGTGGTCCATTGATAATGGAAGTCCGAGGTATTTGATGGGAAAAGGCTTCCATCTGCACTATAAAAAGTTCTCTACTTTAGGAATCAAAGAGGAACTACCGATATTGGTGGAGTAGACCAAAAATTCACATTTGGAGAAATTAATTTTGAGATATGTAACACCTTCAGTAATCTTAAGAAGAATCTTGAGATTCTTAAATCTTAATAAAAGCAATATCCAATGGAGAGAAGATCAGAGTGTCATCAACAAATTGTAGATGAGACATCATAATTTTGTTCTTTCCCACAGAGATACCTTTAATGAGATTCAAATTAATAGCTCTATGCCAGCCATATCATGCTGGAAACCTGACCTACAATAAGAATTAGTAGGGGGACAAGGGATCACCTTGTCTAAGCCCCTTAGAGCTGCAAAAATAGCCACAAGGATCTCCATTGATGAGAACAGAAAACCTGGTAGTAGATATACATTACTCAATCCAGTCAATTCATTTGCTATTGAATCCCATTAATTTCATAGTGGAAGGAAACAAGACCAGTTAACTCTGCCGAAGGCTTTCTCAAAATCCAATTTGAAGGCAAGGAAATCCTTCTTGTGGATTTTTAATCATGAATGGTCTCGGAAGCTGCCATATAGTTATCAAGGATGAATCTTGTTGGAATGAATGCAGACTAATTGGCATCAATGAGTTTGCCAATGAATACTTTGATCCTAATGGCCAAGACCTTAGTGATGATTTTATATGAACTATTCAGGAGACTGATGGGCCTGAAGTCCGTGATATTTTCAGCATTGTCTTTCTTGTGAATGAGAACGATATAGATAGCATGAGCTTGCAAATCACTGAGGGGTTAGATTCAAATTCTCTAATAGCCTTCATAAGATCAGATTTAATAACATCCCAGAAATGTTGATAGAATCCCATGGAAAGAACATCCGGACCAGGTGATCTCTCAGCTTTCATTTTGAAGATGGCTGCTTTGACTTCATCCTCTTCAAAAGGTCTTGTTAAACTATTGGCTTCTTCTTCTAAGAGAGTGGAGAAGTGGTTTTCCACAAAGGTAGGCCTTTGAAAGCTATCTTCAGAAAAGAGAAGTGAGTAGAATGAGACAATGACCTTCTTAATGTTGGCTTCATCCGAGAAAAATTGCTCCCAACCTTGATGGAGTTAATGGAGATCTTCCTTCTCTAGATACTAGCTGCCATATGAACGAATTTTGTGTTTGTATCGCCCTGTTCCAGCTAGATTTCTTTTGATCTTTTCCTCCATTTGATTTCCTCCTGAGCAAGCAGTCATTATAATCCTTCTTTAAACTTTCCCATTCCAGTCTTTCACAAGAGTCTAGACAGTTATTGTCCAATTTTGAATCAAAATGCTGTATTTTCAACAAGAGATCTTGTTTAAGAGCAGCTGCTTGACCAAAACACTCCTTGCTCGATGGCTTCATCTGATTTCTCACACCTTTAAGTTTCATAGAGAAATTCAATCAACCAAAAGGATGAGGGGCGCCTTCATTACACCAATTGGAAACCAGCTGTGAAAAACCTTCTACTTTAAGCCATGTGAGTTCGAATCTGAAAATTCTGATTCAGGAGACTGGAGGGTTGGAGGATAGGAGAATGGGAGTGTGATCAGAAACCACTCTTGGTAGGCCCCTTGCAGCTGCTAGAGGAAAATAGAATGCCATGGAGTGTTACCAAAGAATCTGTCAAGCCTGGATAAAGCAGGAGGATCCTAAAAATTGGACCAAGTGAAATGAAGACCAGGTGTGCTAAGGCCAATCAAACCATGCACGTTAATCCAATTCCCAAAAAGATCCATTTCAGAATCCCATCTGGAGTGGTTGAGTCTCTCTTGGGGAAATCTCATGGCATTAAAATCGCCAGAAATACACCAACGGAGATCACCGCTAATAGAATGAAACTCTTAAAAGAAAGTCTGTTTGAGAGAGGCAATTGTTGGTCCACAAACACTTGTAAATACCCAAGAAGTGCCGTCCTCCTTATTGGTGAAAGTAACTGAGATAGAAAATTGTACAATTGTGAAGTCCGAACAAAGAAGAAGATCATCATTCCAGAGAATAATAATACCCCCTTTCAAGCTATCAGAGGGTTTAGAAATCCCTTTATTAAGTCTCCATTTGCGTAAAGGAGAGACAAATGAGTCTCACAAGATTCCATTTTAGTCCCCCATAAGCATAGGATGTCTACCTTGTGCCAAATGATATACTTTCGAGCAGCCCTGATCTTAGAGGGGCCATTGAGCCTCCAACATTCCAAGAAAGATTGATCATTGAGGATGCATGAATCCAGCCCCCATTGGATGCACTGTGAGACCTGGAAGCCTTGTCTCCTTCTTCGATGAGATTACCTTGGATAAATAGGAGCTTCCTTTTATCGATCCTCAGGCCTTTCCCCTGTCCTTTCTTCCTAGTGGAAAGGTGGAGGTTCATATACCTTCTGGGTTCTGACCAACTCCTCTGGCCCCTCGTATGAAATCCTCACCAAGACAGTGATGTATCTAATAAGATCATCAGACCAGTCCTCTATTGAAACAGTAGGTATAATGGAAGGGGGATTGGGGCTATCAACGTAGATGGTAAGCTCCTTCCCATTAGCATCGGAGAATAGAGGAGCTCCCATGATGAAGAGGGGGTGATCTCCAAGGAAGAACATACCTGAGGATGAGGTAGGCTGGCAGTTGAACAAGACTCCACCAAAGAAGAGCATGACTCCTTTAATCCTTGGGAGAGAGGCTTGGAGAGAGATACAACTGGAGCATGAGAAGAGAAATCCTTTGATGGAGAAAGATGTCCCTCAGGGCTGTTGAGGAGGAGCAAGCAGGTAGGTTTACAACGCCCATATTCCAGTACTTGGGAAGCTGATGAGTCTGCACAGACGACCTGAAATGAGGACGAGTGATCTGGGGAAGCGGCGGTTCAATCAGTGGACCAGGTAGTCTTGAACCAGTCATAATAAAACCGGGTAGCAAGAAGGTGCCGATTCGGGGAAGACCGGGTAGAAGAACAAATAGCGGATAAGTCGGTGGGCATAGTGATTACCTGCGACTGCTCTTCTTCCAAACCCGGAAGCTGCGGCGCGTTGCTCTGTTGAAACCAGCCAGATAAAGAAGCCTCGAAGACCACTGCATCAGCCGCCCAATCCTTGGGAGCATCAACATCTAGTGCAGAAAGAGGTGGAGATTCTCTCAGGACCAACAGAGGATCTTATGCTCCTCCCTCATTGTGGGGATGGAGAGTATACCAGAATTTGGGAAGACAATTGGTTGGATGGTGAGGCTCCTATAGTGGGTTCCCCAATCTTTTCAGTATTTCATGTGATGCTAAGAAGAAGATTAAACAACTTTCTTATCCTTCTGGTAATCAACTGAACTGGGACCTACAATTTTATAGGGGAACCTGAGGGACCTTGAGGTGGAAGAATTGATGCAACTTCTGTCACTTATACATCATACACAGCTGAAGCCTGGTATTCCTGATAAAAGAACATGGAGATGGGATTCACGGGGTTCATTTTCAGTTAAATCTGCAATATTCAGTCCTTTGGAAAGGAAGAGTTAATGTTTCCTGGCATAAATTTGTTTGGAACAAGTCATGGCCTATCAAAATCAGGATGTTTATGTGCAAATTAGCCTGGGGAAGGATTATGACTGCTGACAGATTATGGTGGATTCCAAGGGAAAGCAGGGGCTGGTGTATCGATTGTGGCTGCTTTGAAGAAATTATTGATCATCTTTTCCTCAATTGCGGTATTATCAGGACATTATGGATCACCCTTTTCAAGACTCTTCGTCTGCAATGGATTTGACATAATAACATCACCAGCTTTTTCGAGGCATGGGCTTCTTTAAACCCGTTCAATCAAGAGTCTGAATTATGGAAGATTTGTTTCCCAGCAGTGTTATCGGCTATGTGGAGAGAACAAAATAACAGAATTTTAAGAAGATTTTCTCGGATCCTACTATTATTATCAGTGGCTGTATCAGTTTTATTCGGGAATGGTACTTCAAGAAAACTGGAAGATACTTGAGGGACTGTCCTCTGGTGGACAGACTACATACATGGAAAAGGTTTATGAATAATGGGGTATCTTCTTCTTGTTTTATTCTAAGTGTAATGGACCCTAATTCTGGCTTAGGGTTCTTTTTCAGAGCCTCTTTTGAGGGTCTATCTACCATGGTAGATAGGTAGTGTTTTCTTTTTTCCACTGTAACCTTTGTAACCCCTTCTTTCTCCGTTTTCATTAATGAAATGCGGCCCTTTCACCACCTTCCCAAAAAAAAAAAAAAAAAAGAAACTAAGAGTCAATGAAGGAGCTAAATAGGTGATAAACTTCCATACCTAGGAAATATTTGTATAAAAAGGATCATTTAAATGCAATATGCATCCAGGTTCAATGATGTCAAAAATTAATCATCCCTATGTTTGTCTCTCCCTTCCTATCTTTCTTGCCATCTTTCTGATGTTTTGCACTTCACCCCCCCCCCCCAATTTCTTATCCAGTTTTCTTCAAGCTACCTTCTCCTTTATCTAGATATTTATTTCTGATTTTTGTGACAGTGCATGTCAAAGATCAAGGAATTTTGTTAATTGTTAATTTGTTATCAAAGCCAATTTGAGCTTATGACACTGAAATTACAAGAAAGCCATTATTCTGGCTTTGGCTTGGTTTGTTTGTGACCACATTTACTTCAAGTGAAGAAAAATCTAACATCAGTTTTGATTTTCTTCAAAGGCTACTAGAAACTTTTTTTGTGAAGAATCAGTTTTGATTTTCTTCAAAGGCTACTAGAAACTTTGTTTGTGAAGAATCAGTTTTGATTTTCTTCAAAGGCTACTAGAAACTTTTTTTGTGAAGAATCAGTTTTGATTTTCTTCAAAGGCTACTAGAAACTTTTTTTGTGAAGAATCGGTTTTGATTTTCTTCAAAGGCTAACACGAAAGAATTTTTTTCGTGAAGAAATCTTCATACTTCACCATCAAGACTGCTGGAGCTAGAAAAGACAATGAAACAACATAGCAAAATGATCAACACAAAACTTAAACGCAAGAAGGAACAATCAACCCACCCCAGAAATTAAAAGGTAGTTACAAATAGTCTTGAAGTAAGCCCATTTTTAATATGCCTTCAAATGTATTAGTAGATTTATTTCTCCAAAGGTTGAGAAACTAAAGACACATCAGCTTATTGCTACTCTAGAAATCACCAGAAGGTTCTTGCTTACAGCGGAAAATAACTTCAAAAAGTCACTGAATCTTCTGAGTATTCCACGAGCAGAACTTATTCCATCAGGGGATTGTATACCAACTTGAACCCTGTAAAACTGTCCTTTTAAGGTTTAAAAAAATGAGTAATTCAGAGAAAAAACAATGCATCAATGTGCATGAGAAATTTAGGATGCTGGTCATACTTTTTCATTCAAAAATGGGAGAAGAATAAGATTAGGTCTCACCACTATAGGATTGATCAAGCTGTCGTCTGAAACTCCTGCTTCAGGCTGCACAATCCAGGAAGGAATCGAAACACAGTAACTCCAGCCTGTGTGAGGATCATGGGGCCACACTGTGCCTCTACCACTCTACAAACAAAAATGTTAAGGCCATAGTACAAAACATTATGGATTGCATGAAGAATAAAGAAAGTTTGAAGCAGGAGTTTATAAAGGCTACCTAAGGAACTCAACAAATAAATGAACATAAACCTTTGAAAAGGACATACCCCTTATTAAACTCGCCATATTTTCAGAAATGTGTTTCAGATACTCTCAATATACAGAATTACTCATGTTTATGTTTTGCCTAAGACAATAGTTTTCCACCAAGTATTGTGCTTGTCAAGTGATGCAACTTCCAGATATTTCTTTGTTTATAATTTTGCAAGGCACTGAAGAGCTCATTTGGTATGTCTGATTCTATTGTCATAGTACTGTTATATTATTCACATAAAATGATTTGATGTTTACGCCAAACAGTTGGCAATGAGAGAAAAGAAAGCTTCTGTTTTTTTTTTCTCACATAAGAATTACAACTGTATTCCATGCCATGCAATATGCACACTCCTCCAAATTAAAGGGGGCATGAATACTGGTGGTAACTTCAGAGCAGTCAATACCTGGAGAGAGGTTTCATTAGAACTTCTAGACTGCAGAGATGGAAATTTTATGAGATTGGATCCAGAATGGTGGTATGATGGAGATTGAGCTTTCTTACTAGGCCTTTACTTGGTACAAGAATAATGACAGAAATTCAAAGTCCAAGCTACACAGATTTTTGGTTAACTCAGATTGGCTTCATCATTTTGGCAAAACTTCTGCTAAGGGTCTTCCTAAGGATCTTTCAGATCACATTCCTATTTATTTGTCTACTGTGTCTCACACAAAAGAGATGAAAAAGATTGTTCAGATACGAACTAGCATGGTTTACTCATGATGAATTCAAGGACTTGGTGAAGGGCTCATGGAACAAGCCTCCTAGTGAGAAGTGTTCTTGCTTAACTCTTGCTAGGAAATTGAAATGGATTCACGAGAAGACAAAGACTTGGACTAAAAACAATGTTGGGGCTGCTGCTGGAATCAAACAAGACCTTTTACAAAAAACTGAAGACTTTAGTTTGAAAAGGATCAAGGTTTGCTATCTGAGAATGAGAAGAGACAATAGGACTCGGCCAAAAAGCAATACAACCAATGGTCTTTAAGGGAGGAATTGAAATGGAAACAAAGGTCCTAATAGACATGGCCAATGTTTAAAAAATGTCTAGGCGGACTGAGGTAGCAGAACCACCTGCTGCCTGGGGGGACTGCCTAGTCGGCAAGGCGGGCGCCTCATTAATGAGGCACTTATCTCGTTAGCTTTTAATGTTTTACACAATATTTATGCACCATTTGGCCTGGCTAAACATGTTTTCATTTCTAATGGCATTTGGGACCTTTTTTTGTATGTTAATCATAAACAAGAAATAGTTGTGACCTATTTTCAGTTTTCAAACAACACGACGTGACTAAAGATGAAGATCAAGATTCAAGAGTCACATTTGTTGAGGTATGAGGCTATTACCAAATATTGCTGCATCTCAATAATTTATGCATATAATATTTTTTTTAAAAGAAAAATGGATTATACCACCAATTTTATTAAGCATGTAATATACATACATATATGAACATATATATATGTACATATATGTATGTATGTATGTATGTATGTATGTATGTATGTATGTATAATATGACCTTCAAGAGGAAGATTAGTGAAGAGTCCAACCAATGTATACAATTCTAGAAAAGGGATGAGGATATCATTCAATTTGATGCTTTTCCCATTTATTGGTGTTGAATTAGTGTAGCCCCTTTTTCTAATCATAACTCTAACCATGAATAAATATCAAACAATGAATCAAGTCTGACATCTCGGAAAGATCTTAAAGTTGTTATTATAAGTTTTCTAGTCATACTCAACATCTAGAGATACAACACACGCTATGTAATGTATTATCAAGGGGAAAACCGATGAGACAAAACTGTCGAGAAAAGACTGAGGCGCAAGGCAGCCAACACATCCAAGGCACGATTAGGTGACCCGCCTTTTAAAACAGTGGACATGGCTAAAGGAGGGTGATAAGAACACATCTTAATTTCACATGGTTGCTAGTGGGAGAAAAAGAAGATTCACCATTAATTCCCTCAACATGGGGGACAGGTATATTAAAAATGAAGATGATGTCTAAGGCTGTGATCCTTTTCTATGAGATTCTATTCCAAGAAGAGGAAATATAGAGGTCTTCTATTGTGAGCAATTTTTTAAGCAGTTGTTGCACTCTGATGTTCTGTTGCTTCTTGGGCTTTTTCTAAAGATGAAATTTAAAAAAAAAAAATCTTTAGCATGGAAGCCAAAAAATATCCAGGACTGGATGGTTTTTGCATCAGTTTTTATCTATGTTATCAAAGGCAACCAAGGTGGTCGCCCAAGCGATGAGGTGAGGCGAGGCACCCACAAGCCGCCTCGCCAGTCCTCGTCACCTAGGCCATCGCTAGAATTGCCTCAAATTTGGAAGCAACTGCCTCAACATGCTTCAGTCGGTCAGACCACCCCAAGTCATCCTGCACCCAGCCTACTTCACCCAGACCAAGTCCCCGGCCCAATGCCCCAATGTATATAAGCCTCACATCCAAAAACCTAGTGCATTTGGCCTCCGCCCATTCTCCTCTTGCTCTAGTCCCCTTTGCATCTCCCGCAACAGTGGCAAGGCTTCTCTGACTCCTACGACAACAGCAAATCGTATCCAGTTCCAACGACCGACTCTGGTGATAGTAGCTCATCTCCCCAACCAACTCTGGTAGGTCTCTCTCTCTCTGTCTGTCTGTCTCTCTCTCTCTCTCTCTCTCTCTCTCTCTCTCTCTATAAGAACCCACCTTTACTATAAGGCAGTTTTGTGAAAAAGATAGGAGTATTTTCAAATTTTCCAAAAGTATAGGGTTTAATTTAAAATTCTAAAAAAACTAAAAAGTCAAGGGGTTAATTTAAATTCTAAAGTTTCTTAAAGAGCCCTAAACAAACTTCTAAAGTATTGTAATGTAAAACCTAAGGGTATTTAACAAAATTTCTAGAAGCTAAGGATTAAAAGCAAGTTATTAAAAGGTGAACGGTTTAATTTAAATTCTCCTTAGAACTTATTGGACCCTTAATGAGTCAGATTTTATTGGGCCTGCATTAATGGGCTGACAGTATTAGATTTTACGAGCTAATGGTAGTTTATTGGGCATGTTTTTAAGTGGACTCTAGGTGGGCCCTTAATGGGCTGTTAGAATAAAGGTAGTGGACCTTTATTGGGCCACTTTTGGTGCGCCTTGATAGGCCCATTAGTAGAGTGCTGGTTCAGCCACCTCCTCCACTTCATATAAAAGGAGGTGGGCAGGTGCTGCTCCTCACATTCTTATCCACTGCACACACACACACACATACACACACACACACACACACGGAGAAGGAGGAGGAGGAGGAGGAGGAGGAGAAGTGGAGAGGGGAAAGAGAGGAAGAGAAGGGTAAGAAGAAAGAGAGAAGATTCTGCAGGAAGAAAGAAATAGAAAGGGAGACGCAAGAGAAGCTAGCTGCTGCAACCCAAGGGATCTTCAGCTGAGTAGGGTGTGCAGCTCCAAGGAGAAGGTCTTTTCATCATCTTCGAGCTAGCATTGAACACTTGGGGCTAGGGTGATACTCTTCTACCTCTTTCCCTTATTTTTGAGACTTTAGAAAGGCTTGGGGGTAGTAATATGTTTTTTTTTTTTTAGGGGAAACTCTGTCAAATTGTTTTCTTAATTAAAAGACGCAAATTTGAACTCTAGCCATAAATCATGCTGTAATAACCTGTTATTCACTAAAAGAAGATAACGGTGAGAAGAAGTCTTAGAAAGCTTCTTAGTTTTGTGTCTAAGTTGTGATTAAATGATTGAGGGGTAAGCCTAAATTGACTGAAAGGATACATGTGCATGTAGTGCTCATGATTGCGCATGCATGCATCCATTAATTGTTCAACAGGTTATCAGAGGTGGTTTTCTTAGCAAGACGCATGCTCTTCGTTCCCCCACCCTTAGCAACCACATCTAGTTCAACCCAGGGAACTCACCTATGGAGTTCGAGATATTAATTTGCCCTTAACACCTCATCAAGTTTCTTTCCTACCTGTTTCTTGGGAGACTTGGGGCTCTAATCTGCCCTTTACACTTCAGAACCACAAGGTGATGCAAAAACCATAAAAAAATCTACAAATAGCAAAATGTCTCAAAGAGATGAGCACCAGATCCCCCGACCCACAGCAAAAAACAAATTATAAAAAACAACCAAATCGTGAACAAAAAACTGGAAATAGAAAACAAAGAAGCGCAATTAGAGTAAGCACATGCTCAAACAAACTAAATTCTCGAGACAATTCCAAATGCACTCGTGTTTCAAACGCGCCGCCGCACAGCTACCACTACAGATAGATCGCATGTCGATGACAAACTACCGAATCAAATCGCAAACTGTGTGCTGCAAACAATGCTGCCCGCAACTATAACTCCTTGGAGGCCGATCCACACCCAATTCAAGCCAAATTCATCATAATCGCGAAGCAACCGAGATCTAAAACTCGGAAACCAGCACATCCGCGCACGCCACGCCAGGATCATCATCTAGAACTGGAAGCGACCATACCAGCAGAGGGAGATGAGGAGGATGGGAGAAGAGGGCGTACCCATCGCTTGGGGGGAGGGCTCCAGTCCATGCCCAGCGGCAGCGGGGACGTCCCATCGTGACGGTGCTTTGGCGGGCTCCTCCTGGGCGGCATCGTCCCCCCCTCCCCCTTCTCCCCTCCACAGTCCACCAGAGCTCCTCCGCCGCCCCACGGGAGAGGGGGATCGGGAGACCGGCGCGAGGAGGGGAGCGGCGGCTGCGGCGGCGGCGCTGCCGCCGGCGATCCGATCAGGGGAGGCGGGGCTGGGAGGAGCAGGATAAGCAGGCGGTGCTCCCCGGGAGCATGCTCTCGCAGAGAGAGAGAGAGAGAGAAGATGCCCGAGGAGGGACGAAGACGCCGGGGAGTGGGGTGGAGGGCGACACCTAACCGTCTTCTCCGGTCCGTGGAGGTCGGCGTCGCAGCGTGTGTGTACGCAGAAGGAACAAATTAAAAGGTGACACGTATACGATGACGTGTTTCTGCCTAAGTTTCGAGCGCTCTTATGCTGCGGTGCAATAGGGAGTGGATTAAAGGGGATGTGCTTGGAGTTTGGCGTGGAGGAGGTTGGGCATCTGTGGTGTGATCCTTGTTGTCCACGAGGGGGAAGATGACGCAGGAATAAAGGAGCGTGCCTTTTTTGGGGAAGGACGGAGGGGAAGGGAGGGGAGAGATTGGGACCGTCGGTTTGATGGACCCTTGCCTCTGCGTTTGTGGGGCCGCGGGAACGATCCACCGTCAGTTCCCTTGCCTTAGGGGCCAAGTACTCCTTAACGTTCGGTCGATTTGAGGATGTTTGTTTAATGGAGTTAATATTTGTTGCAATGTCGTGCATTCAGCGGTCGTCTAATTTGATCGGATCTGATGGCCGTTGTGCAATCAATTTGAGTTGGGAGGTTAATTTTTTTATTTTGTATTCAATTTTTTATTTTTTTTTGAAACGTTGGATCAAAAATCGAATGGTACAATATGGTTGCCAGGGTCAACTTCGATCCGACTGTATAACTTTTTAAAACAACAATTACAAGCAAAAATTGATATTTGTGTCTTTTTTTGAAAAAAATATACAATTCGGTGGGGGCCGAACGAGCAACCTGACTTTACCGTCCGATTTTTTATCCGACGTCCCAAATTTTTTTTAAAATCTAAATAGAAAATTAAAAATTAAAAAATCGACTGCCCCCAAATTCAGACGGATTGCACAGCAACCGTCCGATCCAACTGGATCGGACGACGTCCGATGCTGCCCATGCATTGCAATCCGTAGTTGGATCGGACGGATGCTGCCCATGCATTGCAATCCGCATGAATTGCAATGTATGGGTATTACAGCAAGTGTTACTCTTGTTTAATGGGTTTTTTTGGATGTAGTCCCTTTCATATAATTATTATATTTTTGTAGTTGTTTGGAAAAGATGTTTGGCAAGGAGATCCAACATATGCTCTAGGTAGAAAAAATTAATTGTTAGTTCGGCCCCCTTATTACATGAAAATGGACCCCTACTGCATTAAGATACGTTTAAATTTTGCCCTAACCATGACAAAACATTTTCTTCGGTTAACCTTGTTTAATTTACCTTTGCGTATGATCTTAGATGATAAAATTGTATCTTTGTCAAATTCTTATTTATCTTTTTTCACTCTTTTAAGAGCGCTAATTTAAAAAGCTAAAAAGTTAACTGATATATGAATAGAATATGCATATACTACTCCAACGGAGAAGACCAACACTAAACTCACAGGTTGAATGTATGTTTGCATAGCAAAGATACACAAGTAAATGTATTAGCAAGAGCATAACTGTGAAATTTACTTTTTAACAAGGATATTCTTGTTAAAAAAAAGTCCAAAGACGTTGACACATGCCTTTTATGTTAACATCTATCGAAAGAGTAACTGCAGACAGCAGTGCAGGACTGCACACAGTGGCGTCCGATCCGATGGATCGAACAGCAGTGCAGTGAGCTTGTCTTTTTTATTATGATTATGTTATCACATTCTTTTAATTTTTTTGGAGCATCTAATAAAAAATCTGACGGTACATCTGAAAAATTCGGGTCGGCCCCGAGTCGACTGTATATTTTTTCTTCTGAAAAAAAAAAATTTACATGCAAACCGAGGTGCATACAAAAAAAAAATTTGAAAAAAATATAAAAATCTGACAAAAAATAAAATAATAGGATGAGCTCACTACACTGCCGTCCGATCCGTCACAGTGTGAAGTAGTACAGACGCATAGTGCAGCTAGCATTATTCCTACCGAAAAAAGAGACCTCTTTTCCCTTCTCCAATATTCAGCCTTCAATGTTAAAATAGCCCCTTTGCCATCATAGGCAAAGTCTGATCATCATTATCTTTGCATGCGTCTTCAGTGCTACCATTTCCCTATTCATATTTGAAATTTAGTAATGGTAGATCATCTTCATGAAGTCTATTTTCAGTATTATTAGTCTTCGTCAAATACTTTTAAGGGATGAATTAGAGTTTATTTCATGCATATAAAGTTGAATTTGATTGACATGTAATGATAGAGGAGAGGAGTCTCTAGGCACAAAAGAGGAAGTGAGAGATGGACCTAGAAGGTTAGGGGTACCGAGATCATCATTGTTGTGCTCTAGATCTTATCCTCCATGAACAACAAACGCCACAATCCTGCCCTTTTGGCTGCTTCTCATCTATCATCACCACCCATGTGGTGGCCAGTGGTAACATCTATATCAAACACTAAGATCAATTGCCCAATTGGATCTAGCTGGTCTTGAAGATCGCAAGCCTTTAAGGGATGCCTTCGATACAAGCTCGTCACCTCCTCGTGAGTTCTCTATGTTTAAAACTTACATGAAAGCATTTACCTAAAGAGTCCATGACTGAAACGGCGACATGATGACAAGGACAGAGCCGACGAGGAACACCCTACGCGAGGATAGTTGCCAGCGGACTTCTCTCTCTACACCTTCTCCTTTGATCTCCCTTGATAATGGAACCTTGAGAACATGACATGAGAGAGAGAGATTGTGGCACTGTTCTTATTTATAGACCCTTCCATCAAGAGTCTTGCTCCAAAATATAACTCCTCCATCCAAGTATAGCAAGAGACAGTTCTTATTAAAACTATGATTTTATTAACCATAATTAAAAGAGGGGAAGGCGAAAGGCCACTATTACAGGAAACTCCAACGTTCTCCCACTTGGCCTGACTTTTAAAATAATAATCATTAATATGTAAAAATATTATTACGTTGGATTATCTGTTTGAAAAGAAAACCAAATGAGTGCACTTTTTGAAAACATGTTCAGTTAAAATGTCTCTTTACTAACTTTCATTCTTAAATTAAGAAAACTCGTCATATAGATCATGGCGATTATATGTATTATATGACATATTTCCTTCCATGCATTATAATGTCAATAAATTCTCTTAACTAAGCCTCAAATGATGGAGATAACTTTAATGCTAACATAGTCCCACTTTAATGTCACAAAGACAATTCTTTTATTTCAAACATTCAATCATAATTGTTAACAAATATACATTTATGAAATAGAAGAGAATAATCATCTATTAAAAGATCTCAGAATGTTTATTACATCAGTCATCCTATGAAATAAGACCCATTTTTCTTACATATCCTATGAAAACCTTAGGCACCAAAACCTTAGTAATTGGACCAACTATCATATTATAACTATTAAATCAATAGGCACTTGATGATTATTGATCCTTTCATATATCGAAAGGCACTTAATGTCTATGTGCTTATTAGCATTAGTAGACTTGCTATAATTTGAGAAGGAAACAATAGCAGAATTGTCACAACAAAATCTCAGAGGTATGGCAATAGAATATACCACTTTAAGTTTCGAGATAAATTTCTTCAGCCATAATGCATGTGAAGAAGCCTCATGACAGCCAATAAATTATGCTTCCGTGGTAGACGTAGCCACAATATGTTGCTTAGCGCTCTTCTAGGAAACTGCTTCACCAGCTAATAAGAAAATGAATCATGATGTGGACTTTCGGCTGTCTAGACATCCAGCAAAATATGCATATTTATAGCCAACCACTTCCAAGTGATCGGTCCTACAGTATGTGAGTATGTAATCTTTGGTTCCTTGAAGATGCCACATCACTTTCTTTGCTGCCTTCCGGTGCCCCGTGCCAGGGTTGCTTTGATACCTTCCAAACATACTCATGGCAAAGTTGATATCATGATGACTACAAACTTAAGCATACATCATGCTTCCAACAGCAGCAGCATATAGTATGGATTTCATTTCATTCCTTTCAATCTCATTCTTAGGACATTGATGCAAACTGAATTTATGACCTTTAAAGATTGGCACTTCACATGATGAATAGCTAGACATTTTAAATCATTCTAGGATTTTAGAGATGTAGCCCTTTTGAGACAAACGAAGCACCTTCTTAGACTTATCACGATGGACTTCTATTCCTATTACACACGGTGCATTATCCATATCTTTCATGTTAAAATTTTTTGATAGGAATTTCTTTGTTTCATACAAGAGACCTAAGTCACTACTAGTAAGCAATGTGTCATCCACATACATAATCAAGAATATAAACTTGCTCCTACTGACCTTCATATATATACATTGATCACCGATATTTTTTGTAAATCCGAAAGAAGTGACAACCTGATTGAACTGTAAGTACTATCGTCGGGAAACTTGTTTAAGTCCATATACAGATCTCTTTAATTTGCAAGCTAGTGTTTCTTTTTCTTGCACTTGAAATCCTTCCGACTGCATCATGTATACCTCTTCTTCTAGATTCCATTTAGAAAAACAATTTTAACATCCATTTGATATAGTTCTTAATCATGTAAGCCACTAATGCCATAATGATTATGAAAGAATCCTTCTTAGAGCAAGTGTAAATATTTTCTTATAATCTATGCCTTCTTTCTAAGTGAATCCTTCCATAAATCTGGCCTTATACCTTTCCACATTGCCCTTGAGATCTTGTTTGATTTTGAATACCCATTTACAACCATCTTGCTTGAATCTGTTAGGTAATGTAATAAAGTCCCATACATTATTCTTATGCATGGATTCAATCTCTTCTTTCATGACGTTGAACCAAAAATCAAAAACTTCGCATTTCATGGCTTCATTATATCATAGTAGATCATCTTTAATGCTAGTATCATAATCACACTCCTTCAAATATATGATGTAATCATCTAATTTTGAATTGCAAAATAGTGGCTCATAGGGATCCAAATTGCAAATCCAACATTTAGATAAACCAATAAGGATATAAATGCAATTCGAAACATATTATTTAGAATAGTGATTTAAACAGAGATTGCACATAAATTCCGTTCAATGTTCTTAAACCAAATATGCATGCAACTAAAGTCAGGTCTTCATTGGTACAACCTGCTCGACAATCGTAAGGGATTTCACGGTTAGCAAGGACTTACCGGAGGCCCCTATGAAGATATTTCAGTCCACTAGGAGGGAATTCCCAGTGGAGGGTCCTATCAACTCAAAGAAAAAGGTGGAGCCTAAAATATGCATGCAAAGTAACTAGGGCAAAGAACTAGCTTAATAAACTTTAAATTCCATAAATGATATTGATTGAGGGTTTAAAGTGTAAAATAATAATTATTGAAATTTTCTCAAGGACATTAATGGGTTAAGGATTTCAATAGGGGAATAAACCAACAAAATCATGGCTGCAAGTGTATGGGCCTAAAAAATTATGCTGTAATGTCTAGAACTTTAATACACATCAAAATTTCAAAAAATAGCATATTATTCATATCATAAATGATTATAATAATATAATTCTAATTCTAAAATTATAATGCCAAACACTATTATGTAATCTAAAATTACTTAACAATTCATGCTAATGGCCGAATCAATTATATGCTCTAAGCTTTAATGCCAAATCATAATTATATGTTGCAAACTAGTATGAATTTCCAATATAAAGGGCATAAATAACATTATATAAACTAAGGTTCTAAATACTAGTACTATAAAAAGCTTTTCCACATGAGCCATATACAGTTAAGCTATGAAAGCCTACACGATACAAGAGGATAGATGCAAATTAAAATCTCATAGCTTTTTATCATAAATGTCCCATATTAAAATGAGTTTCTACATGAAAATCGTTTCCAATGGGTTATGGGACTGTTTTGCAGAATGAAAGAGAAGGGGTACACTGACTTCTCTCTCTACACCTTCTACTTTGATCTTCCTTGGTGGTGGAACCTTGAGAACACGACATGAAAGAGAGGGACCGTAGCATTGCTCCTATTTATAGATCCTTCCATCAAGAGTCTTGCTCCAAAATATAACTCCTCCATCTAGGTATAGCAAGAGATGGTTCCTATTAAAACTGGGATTTTATTAAGAATAACTCAAAGAGGGGAAGGCGGAAGACCACTATTATGGGAAACTCCAACACTTTAAGCCACTACTCCTAGTTACATAGTATAGAGACATGTGGTTAAGAATCTAGTATTTTTATAAATCATGAGGAGAGGGGTTTGAAGAGCTTAGTCTAGAATATAACCATTTTTTGGGTACGATAATCTTATTTTATTTTTCTCCTATCTAGATTCAAGTTCACAAGTTCATAGTCGATAAGACCCATTTAGTCTAATGAGCTGAGCGATCAACCTATTAGTGACACTAGAAGCTTACCAGGTAATGGGCATGAACTTATAGGCTAGACCTGAGTCTATGAAAAGAATTTTGATTCAAATTCAGTTAAGAGCTTGAATTTGCCACATCATTTTGAAGGAAGAGAACCTTGAAAACTAAAGGAGTAGTCCCATATTATATCTAAAGATACTCTAACTACACCTCTCTATATAAGAGGAGGAAGGCTCTAGTACAACGCCATCTAAATCCTTGCTACACGCATTACAGCCCCTTAACCAACTTGACTATCAAAGGATTTAATCCTATGATCATCTTGGGGTCCACTGACAATGTTCTTCATTCTACAAGGTTCATGGGTATCTATAGGCTTTCTCTCGCCCTTGTCTTGTGCATGTCCTCACTCCAACAATTGTCTTCCTCTTCTCTCACCTTTAGCTAGACATAGCTCATTTTCAGCAATTCAATTTTTAGTTTCATTAATAGTGGTATTTAATTTTAACTATTACACACACATATGCGCACGCGCACATACATGCACGCATGCACAAATACACACCCCTATAAATTACATATTTGTGTATAACCCAAAGTTTGACATATTGTCAAACGCCCCTAGCATCCTCAAGTAGGTTTTTCAATTGTACCCCTTACCATAACCACCTGAGATGCCGTCAAGATGGCCGCAACATCCTGGCTCCTCTCTCGCCATCGCCAGCGGAGCTCGTCTGGATCGGGTTGTGAGATTAACATCTTTTCGTACCCCATCCTAGGGTATGAAGGGAACATGAAAGGATTGGATGTACCTACAACCACTTTATCGTCGCTCCTCTTGCTCCTCCTTTCATCATCAACGTGGATGAACTCTAAGACTTTCCCAGGTTCGGCCACTGTTACCACCGAGGTCCCTTTCGGGTTCCAAAGGGGAACCGCGGCTAGAACTTTCCCCTCTCCTAGACTATGGGGGATGGGCATTGACTCTTGAACATGAAAGCGAATGCTAGTCAGTAGCAAATGAAAAATAAAGGAGAAAAGCCAGAATACACATCGACAAAAACACTTATCGGGGACCGACAGGTCGCTGAGACTTGTTGCTAGTAGGTTCTCCTCTATTACCACAGTAGAAATTTATGGAGGAGGCCTTTGCTGGATATTTGCAACCACTTGAGCTTCATCTGCCGCCACTAGGACCAATGGCGAATCTACCAACAACCTAACAGAGAGATTGCGGAAGGTGACGGGGAATGGCCATCGCTCCCCTTCTAGCTCTGTCACCCAGAAGAAGCACTCTTTCCAATGGGAGATCTTATTAAAGCCGGTTAGATGAAACAGAGCCTTCTCGCGGGTCTCAAGTTGGATGAACCCACGGTTGCCCACCTTCGCATCTCTCTTTGGCTGGAAGGCGAGGTGAAGCATCTCCGGTGAAGGACAGTCGAGCTCTTTCACTCGGATGAAGAAGCCGAAGATCAGCCGCCAAGAGTTTGGCATTATCTGCCCTGACACAGGTGGAGGTAGTTTAGAAGCCACTCCACACATGGCGGTAGCGGCAATTAGAAGCCTGCTTCGAACATGGCCTTGTAAGCCATGAATGAGCAACTCCTTTTATCATATATCCGCTCTTTGCCATGAAGAACGCTTAGTTTATACTCCGGTGGGATACTGAATCTTGCATGAATTTCTATCAGGCGCCTTTTTGAACAGATTAATGGCTACATCGCCTCGCGGTCGGCTTCGACCCTTCTGGCATATGGCATGTCCCTGGTTACTTGTACCGTATGGCGAGCCATTAGGATCTAGAAAACAAGAAGTAGACGGACTCGGGGGGCTTGAAGAAGGAAAGCTCAAGCAGAAGGATCAGATGGAATACTTGAGCGGAGATATGGTTCTATTCTTACCTAAGAGGTTTATATCTCCTTCTATGACCAGATGTCTATTTTGTAAGAGCACGAGGAGCTTCTGTGACCTAAGAAATCCTGACCCTCTGATCTGGAGTGGACAAATCTTCAACCCAACAAAGGCAATATTGTGATAGTATGTTAATTCATACTATCTTGATCCGTCGACTGGTTATGTGACAAAAGACAATTGAAGAGGCCCTAATTAATCGATTCGTGATCAACATGCAACCAAAATAAGGAGTTTAGAGGTTCGTGAGTTCCGGATATTTCCTTCATTGTCAAATGGGGATTCAAAAGCTTTTTAACTTCTAACGAAAAGGAGTAAAGGAGAGTTAAGAGAATGGTTCCAATGACAGATCAATCTGGTGAGATTTCTCACCTGCGATCTATATTTATCTTCTTTGTCCAAAAAAAAAAGATTTATATTTATCTTCTTTAGCTCGAGGACTTCTCCTATTTTCAACTGATGCATGTGGTTGAATTAGGTAGAAAGGTCTTAAATTGTTTCATATCACAGGTCAATCAAGGACAACGGAGGGCAAAGTAGGGACATTGGGAGGATTAATCGATGAAACTGATGGAGATGAGGCAAAAAGTAATTTATGATAAAAGTAGGAGAAATTCTTATGGGGCAAAAAATAACCTTTCATCTGCTAGGGGCCGATTAATTTTCCTAAAACTCAATTATAAATATCACATAGGGTCCGTTTGGTTATATGTAAAATATATTTAGATGGAAAATATTTTCTACATGTATAAGAAAAATCATAACAAAATTTAAAATATTTCCAATTGCTTTGAAAAAGCCATTAAGTGTTTATCTTATGGATATCAAAATAGAGAAAAATGGATGAATTAAGGTTTTCGTTCACTAGTATTCTAAGGACAAGTGATTGTGATATATTTTTTAGAAAATACTTTTCAAGTGTCCTATTTTACATGAAAATCAACAGACCCAAAACTAATAATTTTTTTTTGACCTGAAAAACTAATAAGTTATAATAACAAAAATAAGTGCTATAATTTTATTCTATTTATAGATGAGTAATACTTACTGCACAACCAGTTTGTGCAGCAAGTCCAATTATACTATACAACTCCTTACAGTTGGATCACGTGGCTAATTTAGTCAACTGGACAAGCTAATATAGTCACCCCCATAATATTTGAATTGACAAATACCGTTTTCAGTTGACAAATATATATTACGATTGACAAATACAGTTTTCGAGTGACAAATACAATTTCAATTGACAAATATGATTTTTGATTGACAAATATAAATTTTTGATTGACAAATATAATTTTGATTGACAAATATATATTTTTATTGACAAATATAATTTTCGATTGACAAATACCAATCAAAAATTACATTAGTTAATCAAAACTGTATTTATCAATTGAGAATTGTATTTGTCAATTCAAATATTATAAGATTGTCTATGTCAATTTGTCTAGTTAATTAAGTTAGCCACGTGATCTAACTGAAAAAAGTTGTACGGTATAACTGAGCTTGCCTCACAACCTGTGCAGCAAGTATTACTCTTTATAGATAACTCACTCTCTCACAACTTGATGATCTCCATGGTAACGTTAACCTAAAACCGGTTCATAATATTACCACCCATAAAAAACGTACCTTTCGGCTTATCGCGGTTGGTGTCCCCTGCTACTGCTAGAAGCCAGAAGGTGGCGGGCGCGACGGCTTGGAGTTGGAGTAGTCGATTCCCCGGGGAATCTCGCATCTCAGCATCCGGAGCGGCAAGCAACCAAAGGTGCGTGCATGTCCCCATCTCTCACTGCGTCCCCTCCTCATGTCTCCTGCCGCGCTCCTTCCACGCCCCTCCGAGAGATCTGATTGCGGCCTTTTTCTTTTTCCCCTTTTTTCCCCCTCTCTCTTTCTCTATTAGACCAAAAAAAAAAATCTACTTTGATGCTGTTAGGGTTAGGGTTCGTGCTCGGGACCGTGTGTTCTATCTCTGCCCTTTTGCTTCTAGCTGTCTTATCTCAATTTCTGCGTATATGTCGGATTCCGTGGGAGCCCTCGATCCGGTTTGTTCGCTGGTTTCCATTTGGGCACCGTGGTTCCGTATAAATGGTTTAAAAATTCCAAAAAATTCTGCAAAATTTAGAAAATCATTTCAAAGGTTTTACAATTGTTTTAAATGCCTATTGACATATTTTCATAATTTAATCCAATAGTTGTTAGTTAAGGTTTCTTTTAAAATTATTTTAATTATTTCACTTTGCTGATGGGATGGGCATCGATTCGGGGGGGTCTTGTCACAATTCTGTTAGGTGATTTCTGGAGGCGGGCAGCTGTGAACGCTGGTGTTGAGTGAGAAACTAGTTTGCTAAGGTGCTTTGGGGAAGTGGCGATGGGCTGCAATGTATGGTCATGAATCCATGATTGGTAGTTGTCGTATGGATGTGGTTGTCTCATAAACATTGGTTTGGAGCAGCATTATTTTTTCTCCCATCCGTAGGTGAACTTGGAAAAATCTCCAAAGTTACACTGTAGTTAGGTAGCAGGGTTCACTCATTTTGCCATCGTTCCCGCTCCCATGGCCGGTCCCTACAACTATACTATGTAGCAAAGGGTCACGTATCTGTATTGAGGGAAAAATAACTCTAGTGGCTTGTGGCTGGTGTTTCTGAAACTAAGCTTTGGCTAGTGGATGTACTTGCTGCAAGAACTGTTTTCTTGTTGAGATAGTTGATGGAGAGATAGAGAGGAATGAGGAAAGATTTGCAGACAACTTTTTATAGATTTAAAAGTGGCCTATGATCGAGTACCAAGAGAGCTAATTTGGTGGCCTTTACAGATCTACAAGATATATAGATGGGGTTAAGGATATGTGTGAAAGCAATTTTACTAATGTGAGAAAAAGGCTATCACTAAGTCCTTTACTCTTTACTTGTAGATGAAGTGACAACACATTTACATGATGGTGTCCCTTGGTATATGCTATTTGTGGATGGTATCATTTTAATTGATGAGAATATTGAGGATTTGAATGATAGGTTGGATCAATGGAGGTAAGACTAGTCAAACTAGGTCGAATATAGAAAATGCGACTTGAATAGTATGAGAGTAAACTAGGAGGGTTTGATTATGATCAATGGTTAAGCTATTCCTAAAAGTAGCAATTTTTGATTTTTAGGATTTATTATTAGGAAAACGGGGAGATCGAAGAGGATATTGCACATGGGGCTAAGGTATGTTGGCTGATGTGGTGAAATATGTTTGGAGTCCTCTGTGATCAACATGTCCCCTTAAAGCTTAAAAGAAAGTTCTATAGAATCGCTTTAAGACCTGTTCTATTGTATGAGACTGAGTGTTGGACTGTGCGGTAAGTAAAAACTATGTGCCGTAGAAATGAGAATGTTGAGATAGATGTGCAGAGAGACTAGAAAGAATAATATTCAGAATAAATGTATATGTGAAGATCTAGGTTTAGCTCCTATTGACATTATTCTTGAAGAAAATAGACTCATATGGTTTGGTCATGTGTACCATCATCCAAGCTTGGCGTTGGTTAGAAGGTGTGATCAAATTTGAGAGGAAGAGAGGAGAAGAACTAGGGAAATGCCTAAAATGAGGTAGTAAGACATAGTAAGAAAGGGTTTAACTACACACATATGACAAAGGAACATTTAAAGGGCAGGATTGGATTTATGTAGCCAAACCCAGATGATTGGGATAAGGCTCTAGTGATGATGATGATGGGCTATAATGTGCAGCTGTGCATGCATAAATTGAGAAATGAGCAAGATGGATGATGACATTGTTGCCAGTATCTTCAGATACATGACTTGAGATGTATGATCGATGATACACAGTCGCATATTCTTGATTTTTTTAGAAAAGACATGATGGAGATGGATGACTTTGGTGTTGCCAATATCTTCAGATACATGATTTGAGATGTATGATCCATGATACACACTGGCTAATGGGGATCCACATTCTTGGTTATCTGATGACTAAGACAAACATGGCACTTCCATAAAATTATATGAAAGGATCCTTTTATTCATGATATAATGCTTATCAATCACTCATCTGATTCTTTGAATAAGTCACAATTAAATACCAATTTGGATGAAAAAGGTTGGGGGGGGGTGTTCACCACTGTGCTGAGTGCAGCCAGCAAGGAAAATGAATCTCATTGATAGCAGCCAACACCAGGGTGGTGCGAAGCTGGAATCCTAATGCTTACGTGAATACCATGCCTCAAATGCCTCCCAAAGAAACCCTTCACGTAGGAAAGACAAATAGATGCTCATGCTTGTGAATTCCAACATCTAGTGTATGGGAAGATGATGCCTTACTTCCCAAGAATCCTTAATATAGTAACGAATAGGCGCTTAAAGTTTCCACCACCATATGACCCAGGTAAGTGGTATCATGTATGATAAGGTACACATGAGATACTCTCCAAAAGTACCTCACTTTCAAGAGGTCACGACTTGTGCAGATAGACCTTAGCATTGGACTTCTAATTCCACCATTTGCGGGTAACCTGTACTCGAACTTGGTTGAGAAGTGGCCATGGCTTTACCACCACTGGATACAACAGATACTTGTCTAGCAACCAGAGCAACCTCCCAGCTGAATAATTTCACCAGCCAGAAGACATTCATTAAACATTGGACAGACCATTGCGCTCCTCCGTGAATAAAGGGACATAATCCTCAACTGGTCAGCTATAATATCTTATAGGCTAGAAAAACATGTCAGCCAGAGGCCTGTCTACACCTCATGCATCTGTCCAAAATCTGCTTATATTGTCAGTTGTCACTGCAATCCTTTTTGATATGCTTACCCAGTATATCGGCTGCCTAAAAAATATCCATCTGGATGGCAGAGGCATAGTCATAATTAAAATCATGTGGGTTGTAATTTACAGTTCTCCCATTCAATCTCTTCCACCATCCTACATTGCTTTGCAGTAAAATATTGGTAAATATGAATAACAAAGGGCATTTTGCATAATGAACCTTGAAGAATGAAGAATCACATATATATGAAAACACCTGTTGTTTTAGTATGTCCAGAAACCCCTCCAAAGATTACATATCTTGCAGAATTCCCCCTTGGTGGGGGCTTAAGATTTTCTGAACAGTGGGCCGACTAAAGGAGTTCATAATGATGAAGCATATAAAGATCACATTGGGCATGTTCACTTGTATGGATTCTGCAGCGTGCCTTCACATGCACAAAATGCTTTGGGAACGGATGACAGTGGGACAATGATCAGCTGCGGATGATGCTCAAAGAGTTTTGTCTTTCCATGTATAATCTATATATTATGAATTCCAAAGTCATCAGTTTTTTAATTCTTAGACTCATCATTTTTTGGCATGATTTTGCTGTCATAGTGTTATTGTTCCTAATTAATCTGGAGTGCAAGGGATAATGCTATATTTTGCTCACCACATTTTCCTCTTCCTTTTGATAGTTTGCTTTTTGTCTCCTCTGTTTGTTTCTGCATTCAGACATGTAAGCATGCATAAATTAATAGGTACATATGAATGAAGGGGATAGGAAGGGGTTTAGACAAAAGGATAAGAGGGGAATCCCTCATGTTAGGGAGGGGCATTCCCCAACAAGTGATGGTGTAAAAGGAGAGGATCTAAAGGAAATTTCCTTTGCATGTATAAACCTAGGTTGTGATCTTTATTTTCTTCATCCCCTTCCCTGCCTTCCCTTTTTAAGCTTGGTTCGTTCCATCATTGTTTTTTTTAATAACTCAGCTCATAACCTAATTAGGGATGTGAAAGAGACCTCTCATCTATTGTCCACTGCATCATCTACTTTTTTCTCCTTGTAATCTTTCTTTTTTTCTTTTACCTTTCCTTTATGTCTAACTTTTTGGTCTATGTGAAATTGTTAGTATGTCAATGAGTTATAGTTGCCAAGCTTCTTTCTGACTACCAAACAACTGTGGAAAGGAGTGAGGATATAGAGGAGATTTCCTTTGCACATATAAACTGAAACTGTGATCTTTATTTTCTTCATTCGATCCCCTTTCCTGTCTTTTCTTTCCTTTTTTTTGGCTTGTTTCATGCTATCATTAACTTTTTACTCTCTCCTAATAGAATTAGGAATATAAGATCACAAGAGAGTTTGTTTATTTATTGCCCATTCTGTCCTTCCTTTCCCCCACGTAGTCTTCTCTTTCTTTTCCCCTTTTGTTTATGTCTAACCTTTAGGGGTCTGTCTTTACTTGTTACTATGTTCTGTTTGTCATATTCATGGGCTTCTTTCTCGCATTGACTTGTCATTTGGGTTTGGTTGCTTATGTACTTCTTCCCTATGTCCCAGTATATGCATGGTCATGCACTGGTTCAAGTTTTTTTTGCACCTTTCAGCTATCAAAGAACTTTCATAAATAATGACCTTCTTGCTGTCGACCTCTTCTATCATGGTTAATAATTTCTTTGGTGGACTGGATGCTCATCCTGGCTCAATGTTTAGAGCCTCACCTTGTAGAAATGTTAAGAATTATGAAATCATTTGGATGCATACTTGTTTTTTATGCATTCATATTTTATGATGTGTGATGAATCTATTGTTACCATCGATGGCATTGTCTTGACCACTCCAGCAAGCAACATCATGTTAAACTGTTCTGAGCATATATTTGCAGTCTAAATAGCCAGATGTCTCTCCTTGCTCTTGATCTTTTCTACACCCATTGAATTGGAGCTTGAGTCTTGTGATCATTGCATGGTTTAAAGAGCTGGCTGGTTCAAACTTGAACCTGGTTGATGGGATTGAAACCTGTCAGGGCCAGTCTGGCTCTACTTGTTGGTGTTGAACTAGCCAGTTCTATAATTAAATAATAAAAATGCAAACTGTTGCTTTATATCAGCCTGAACTGGACAGAATCAGGCCTGAACCAGCCATTAACCACTTTAAAGGGCTCTCTTTTTGTGTGTGTGTGTTTGTGTGGGTTGGCTGGTTCAGTCTTGTGCATACCTGAATCAAAAGCTGGACTGGGACCGTGCCTGTCTGTTTCTGGTTCCCAATCTAGTTTCTAAAACCTTGGGTCCTTGTCTGACTCTACCCCTTGGGATTCTAGTCTGCTTTAGTGATTCACTTTGTTCTATTTATCGCGAGGTTCAGCTTGTGTGGAAATTTCCTTTATTAAGATTTTCATATACTTGTAGATGATGGGTATGGAAGTAACGGAACACAATTTTTTCTCACTAAGAATGATGTTTTAAGTCTTGAATTAATTGATGAAATTGAGATTGTCATCACATATAAGTTAAATCTGTAAATTGTTTCCTTTTCCTGGGACCTATGTAGTCAGAGGCGACCGAGGCGACCAGGGGGTCGCCTCAGCCTCAAACGCCTAGGCGTTTGAGGCGACATTTTAAGAAAAAATATATTTATAATTTACTTATTATACAAAATGTCAAAAAAACAAATATAATCATACATAATGACATATTCATTCACTCAAATTATCAAATATAACCAAATAATTTCAAATCAAACTAATTGAAATAAAATTTAATCATTGAAAGATGCAATCAACAAATTCATGGACATTTTGCTACTAATTAAATCCACCATAATGAAAATTTATCAACGAAATGCTAAGCAAACACAATATAATTGTGCAAATGTAAGGTAAATAAGTGAGGCAAACAGAGAGTGAGGGTCGGGCATACATACAGAGTGAGGCAGATAGGGAGAGTGAGGAGACTGAGAGTGAGGGTCGGGCAGACATAGAGAGTGAGGTAGACAGAGAGAGTGAGGAGATTGAGAGTCTGAGAGTGAGAGAGACAAATAGATAGAGCCCGAGAGATTGAGAGAGAGAGAGAGTGAGGCAGATAGAGAGTGAGGGTCGGGCAGACAGAGAGTGTGCGTAAGACAGAGTGCATGAGAGAGTAAGAGTGAGAGTGTGCGTGAGAGAGAGAGTGAGAGTGAGACAGTGCGCGTGATATATATATATATATGTGTATATATATATATGTGTATATATATATATGTATATATATATATGTATATATATATGTATATATATATGTATATATATATATGTATATATATATATATAGAGAGAGAGAGAGAGAGAGAGAGAGAGAGAGAGAGAGGCGGAGAGAGTGATACAGTGTGCGTGAGAGGGAGAGAGACCAAGAGAGAGTGAGATTGAGACAGAGTGTGCGTGTATGTGAGAGAGAGAGAGAGAGGCGGAGAGTGTGAGACAGTGAGAGAGAGCGAGACAGAGTGTGCGTGAGGCTGAGAGAGGGCTTACCTGCCGTCGCCGGAGAAGTTGCTGGAGAAGTAGCCCGCTGTCGCCGGAGATGCTTCCCGCCGCTAGAGCTTTCGTCGTCGCCGGAGAAGTCCGCTACGCTCAGGAGAAGGGTCTCGGGACGAAAAGGTTAGGGCAATCTGTGAAGGTTGTGGAGGGAGGAGGGTTTATAAGGTGGGCCAATACCTATTGGGTCGGTTTAAGCCCAAAACGAACTGGACGGTTTGGGTTTTGTGGGCTCGGTGGGCTTTTTTTCTAACGTGGGCTCGCTGAGGCGCCGAAGGCAGATGAGGCGCGTCTAGGCGAACGCCTGGGCGAATGAGGTGGTTCTTGCGATCGCCTAGGCGAAAAGCGGGAACGTGAGGCGCCATACCAGCGCCTCGCCTCGCCTCGTCGCCTAGGCGTTCGCCTCGGGCGCCTTTGATAACACAGCCTGGGACATCTACAAAATGATCACAAATTCTGTTGTATTCAGATGGTGGAAATATTGTATTGCTGAAAAAGCCACATGAAATATTGACAAATTCCTCTTTGTATTTGCGATGTTTGAGCATTTGCTTGTGGATGTGATCAGGACTATATACTGTTTCTGGATCGTCACTTGGATCAAATGTTTTCTAAAGGAAGGTGGGATTAGGGTTCCAGAGTACTGATTGCAGTAGTAAAAAAACCAGAAGAAACAGGGGAAAGGAAGATTTCATCTAAACCAAGCTAAACTCTGTAACTTGATTCTAATAGTCAAATATTGATATCTCTACTCCGAATTCTTTATGTACTTGGTCCAACATGAGGGAATTTGCTTCCTGCTCGAGGCTTGACAGGTTTCTGGTGTCTGGGGACTGGGAAGAGCATTTTCCCGGGCTCCAAGCTGAATGCCTTGCTAGGCCAGTTTCTGATCACAAGCCAAATTTTCTCAAGACTAACTACAGCACCTTTGTCAGGCATAGGTTCAGATTTGAGATATTTTGGCTCAAGGAGGAAGACTTTATGGATGTGGTGAGGAGGTCGTGGAAGGAAACTCCTCAAGGTGGATCCCATATGGCAACTTTGGTCACGAATTTGAGAAGCCTTGAAGGATGCTCTTTTGCAGTTGGGTGCCTCTAGAACACTACCTGGGAAGGCAACTAAAGACCATATTCTGCAGTCTATTACTTTGGATGAGTTGGAGGAGGCATGCTTACTTGATGACATTGGCAGGAACAATAGAACTAAGATGAAGGCAGAATATGAAGATATCCTCCTCAAAGAAGAAATGTACTGGAAACAGAGATCCAGGGAGAGATGGTTAAAGGAAGGGGACATGAATGCTACTTATTTCCAGAGGATTGCTTCAAGGAGACACATGATCAATTTCATCAGATCCCTTAGGAATGGTGGCCAGGTTTTTTCCCAGCTAGAGGCTATTTAGAGGCATATGATTGATTTCTATACTAGGCTGTACACTGAGGAGGATTGCTGGAGACCATCATTTGCCGATGACCTTTTACCACATGTGTCAGAAGAGGAGAGATCCCTATTGAATGCCCCTTTCTCAGAGGAGGAGTTGAGGAGTGCTGTTTTCTCTTTGCAGGTGATAAAGCGTTGTGTTCAGATGGTTTTCCCTTGCTGTTCTTCCAAAATTGCTAGGAGATAGTCAAACACAATCTGTTATAGGTAGCATTGGAATTTCAGGAGGGGAGAGCACACCTAGTAGGCTTCAACAAGACATTTTTGGTGCTTATTCTCAAGAAAGAGGGGGCTGAATGCCTACCACAGTATAGACCTATCAGCTTACTGAATGGTATCTACAAAATCATCACCAAGATGCTGGCTCTCCGTCTAGAGAAGGTGGTGAATGGACTTATCAGCTGGAATCAAAGGGCATTCATCAGGGGTAGGCATATTCAGGAGAATTTTTGGTTGCTTAAGAATGTATCTTTGTTCTTAAATAGTATAAGAAGAATGGATTGATTTTGAAGCTTGATTTTGAGAAGGCTTATGACATGATCAATTGGAGCTGTCTTTTCCAAGTTCTGGCAAAGGTGGGGTTTGGAGAGAGATGGGTGGGCTGGATCAAAGCCTGCGTGACCTCTGTTTTGTTTGTAGTCCTTATCAATGGGGAGCCATCTCATTTCTTCCTTAGTGGGATAGGATTGCAGCAGGGGGACCCTATATCTCCCCTTTTGTTCTTCCTTGTAGCACACTTGTTGAGCAAAATGTGGGACATGTCAGCTTTAGCTGGTCTTATTACTGGATGTAGGATTGGGATGGATGGAGTCTGTATCACCCATCTCCAGTATGCAGATGATACTATATTATTTTTTCAAGAGAGAGATGAGGAGCAGCTGTTTGTGACTAGACTTATTTTGGAGTTTTTGGATGAGGTTAGTGGCATAAGGGTCAGTTTCCATAAGAGCAGCCTCATTGGCATCCACTCTGGGAGTGAGGAGCTTAGAAGGGCAGCCTTGATTCTTGGGTGCAAAATTGGTGACTTCCCTATTTCCTATTTGGGCCTCCCACATTTCCTGCGAGCTCTGCGGGATCAGGATTAGCAGAAGGTGGTTCATAAATTTCAATCCTGATTGGCAGGATGGCAAGGAAGACTTCTCTCTTATGGAGGAAGGTTGGTTCTTTGTCAGGCTGTGTTTGATAGTATCCTAGTTTATTTCCTTTCCATCTTCAGGGTGTCTCAATTTGTGGCTAAGAGACTGGACTCTATCAGGAGGCTTTTTTTCTGGCATGGGACAGGGGAGCCTAAGAAAGGGGTTTTTACTATCGGCTGGGGCAGCGTGTGCAGAAGTTAGGATAATGGGGTTTGGGTCTCAAAGACATTCATGCCTTCAACATTGCTCTTCTATCCAAATGGCTATGGAGACTCAGGAGCTTGGATGCATTCCTGTGGAAGGATATTATTGTACAAAGATATTACAGGGAGTCCAGGCATTGGGATTTAGTTTTAGCTCCTTCCATGAAGGCCTCTAGTGTGTGGAGGGGTATATTGCAGGCTACGGATCTCATCCATACTGGGAGCAAGCTGTCTCTTGGTGATGGGTACACTTGTCTCTTTTGGACGGACCCTTGGTGTGGTGACTCCACTCTTAGCTCCTCTTTTCCATCCTTATATCGTATTGCTGCATATCAGAAGGCGTTAGTGGCTGATGTATTTGATGAGGGAGGTGGGTGAAATCCCACCTTCATGAGGTCGCTTTGCCAGCTTTTTGCTATGCTTAGGAGGTTTGCCTGCACCCCACCACCAAGGATGGTTGGACTTGGAGATGGGGACCTAAAGGAAGTTTCTCTGTCAAGGTTGCATACCTTGTCATGCGGATGGGGGCCTTCGGTCTTCTTTCATTGGCCCTATTTGGTCCACCAGGAGCCCACTGAAGGTCCAAATCCTCATGTGGAGGATCTCCTTGGGCAGGTTACCTACAGCTGATAGACTAAGCAGATTCTTGGACAATGTCCAAACTAGGTGTTGCCTTTGTGGTGATTCTGAGGAGTCAGCAGGTCATCTTTTTGTCTCTTGCACCTTTACTGTAGAGGTAGGGCAGATGGTTTTGGATTGTATTTGATCAGCATTTGCCCCAGGTGGAATCGGTGGAGAAACTCTTGCTTAAGTGGAAGGTGACTAGAGTCCCCAAGGTTGATAGACAGATGTGGTGGCTGATCCTTCATACCACTTTTTGGGTCATATGGAATAAAAGAAACAGGAGAATCTTCAGGAAGGAAGCTCTAGTACTTGGACGGCTTGCCTCTTTTATTGGGGAGAGAGTGAGGGAGTGGGCCTTGCTTTTGTGCAAAAAAAAATACTTGTATATCCTCTTTTTTTGATCTGTTGAGGGCTCTGTGACCTTTAGAGAGCCGCACCTGCTTGGTGCCTTTTGTATAGGAGGATATGTCTTTTGTCTTCTCGTTTTTTCTGTTGTAATCCTTCCTTTTACATTTAATGGATTTGTGGTACTATCCACTTTCAAAAAAAAAAGAGAGGCAATAGTAAAAAAAAAAGGCAATAGTAAACTACGTACCAGATCCTTGTATTCCAAGATGATTTGACCATAACTGCTGGTCAAGAATACCTAGTCAAAGGGATCTTCATCATTTCTTCTTGGCTATGTCTATCTCCTCTTTTCCTGGAGAAATGGCTATCATTTCTCCTATTCTTCTGTATCCCGTCCTTTTTTCCATTATCTACTAGCTCACCTGGTCCATTCTTCTTCTGATTGACAAGTTAGTCTTCAGCAGATGTTGCATCAAAACCTGCATTTGCATTCCCAAACACATCCATGATAAGCCACAGGAATTACCGTACATCCATTTTTCTTGTACCTTGTACGTTGGTTTTGTTGTGCTTTGTGCATCAGTAACCTTCCGTTGTACTACCATAAAAGGTTGCGAACCATTAATTTATGGCTTGTTCCTTGGCTTAAGGAGTTCCATACGTTATCTATCATTTATGTAGTGATGTCAATGGGCTGGGCCTGAAGATACCTGGGCCCAGTCTGGTTTGATAAAACTTGTCCCAGTCCCAGCCCAGCCTCAAGCAAAAGTCTAATTTATAACAAATTCATCTGGTCCATATTATTTTTCTTCAGCCCAGTTTAGCTCAGCCTGGCTCAGATTATACCACCTATCTAAGGCCGGGGTGGTGTTTTTTTTTTTGGGTGGCGGTGGTGGTGCTGGTGCTGGGCTTAACAAGGGCGAGTCTGTTGCTGCATGCTGTTGCCTGCCACCCTGCAGTGTGAGTCTGCTGCTACTGCCTTGTGTCACCTGCCATGATGAGTCAGGCTGCTGTCGCAATGGATCTATAGGGTTGGTCCAGACCTGCCGCCACAAGGAACCAGTGGGTCTCACCTTGCATCACAATCATGGCTATATGTTGTGCTTACACTTTCGCTGCAGCCACTGAGAGGTTATCTGTTGTGCAGCTCCAATGATTCCTCATGGGGATGAGGAAAGAGAAGGGGAGGGATCAGGAGGAGGAGGAGAGGAAGGATGCATTGGGAAGACGTGAATTGAAATCACTTCTACAAAGCTTGACTGATCGGGCTGGGCACTGACCAAAATAAAACACTGGGCCCTTTTTTTGGCTGAAGCATTGCAAAAAGTGGGCTGGGCTAACTGGGCCTTTAGACCAGCCCTGCCAGGTGCATGGATGGCAGTACCAGTACCGGTGCCGGTCGGTACCGGTATCGGCCGGTACGGGCCTAAAAGGGTCCAAAATAATCAGAAAAAATATAAAGAATTAATTAGATATGTGTTGAGTGTGATAAAAGTGGGTTAAGACAAAGAAGTACACGTAATACATACTAAATGACTATTTTCATACAGATTAAATATGAAAAATATTATGCTAATGTACTAAACATTTACAAATAATAAATGTTAACGAAATCAAACGATCCTTACCTATAAAAAACATGAGTGAGTATATTAATATGGATAATAACTTGTAGATCCTTCTGATTCATCATCTAGTTGCTGTTGCTGGTATCTATAATAAAGTTGCATATGTTCCTTATATTCACCATAACTAAACAATGATGCAATCAAGTCGTGCATCCCTCTTTGAATCCCTTTTGTAGTATACGCTTGTTGACTTGATGAAATTGCAGAATCAGGATGCAAAGAAGCAGCTTGAGGATAAGAAGAAGATCCTGACCCATAACTGCTACTGGGTGGATGGAATTGAAAGCCTTCATACTCTACTCGATCTCCCCAGCTATACATACCTGCTTCTTGTTGGCCACCTCCATAACCTGGCTGCTGCACATACTGACTTTGTGAATCATAATCTCCTTGGCTTTTATGCTGTCCTCTTCCAGTGTCAATATACAAGGAGAAAGAAGGTGCATACACTCCGCCCCCGGTAGTAGCACCTGTAGCTGCACCAGCATCATCACTAAGAGACTGTGTCCCATCATCATCATCATCATCATCTTGATCATAATCAACAATTTACTTCTTCTTGACATTACTTGATTTTTTCTTTTGTGATGCCTATTTTTGCTGGCTTTGTTTTCTTTCTAGATCTTTTTGCAAGTTGACCCGATCCAATAATCCTTTTCCTCGTGGTGTATGCCTCAACATAAATTTGCTTCATCTCATCAATCCGAGGATCGTCTCTAGCAGCTAGATTAGTCCTCTCAAGTGTAGATATACTCCTTCTCAAGAATGATGGTGGCCCAACTATTCTAGGAGTGACCGGCCTACTATTTGATTATGAGTGTCTAGTAGGTTCAAGCTCAGTATTATGTGCAAATAATGGTACATGCTCAGTCTGACTCTGATGCTCATGTGAAGGAGGAGGTGAATTTTCTTTTTGTCTTTTTGAGGTTCTTAATTCTAGATCTCTAGCAACAGTTGCATCAAGTATACCTTCTGACCATTCTGTATCATCGGGATCAAAAACTGGCTGATCGACAGTTGCTCGTATCTCAACCCAAATCTGCAAGGGATTATCATCATCAAATAACTCTTCCACATCAATTTGGCCAACAACATCTTCTGCATGTCCTGTAGCTCGTTTCTCCCTCAATTGTTGTCTCAACCGGATGTTTTTGATCCTCAATCTCATATTGTAATGGCAGTACACCAATTTGTCTAATCGTTCAACCTTTAACCGGTTACGAATTTTTGAGTGTATAAGGCTAAACGTACTCTAATTTCTTTCATATTGGCTTGTCGATGTCCTCTGACTCAAAACCCTCACTGCAACGGAAGCAAATGGATTATAACACCTATCTCTGTTGTACACCATTATCTACCACTTAGCTGTGCCATCAGTAAAAAACAAAAAAAATATTCAATGTATGTTCTTCTTTCTTATGCACATATGACAACAATGTAATCACTAAGTATACCTGGACACACTTTCTCTACGGCAATTTACACAGGGTCTTCATTATATGTCTCTAGCCTTAGCCTATAAACTTCCATCTACAAAGATGGAATTAACAATTAATATAATTCATGGATTCTTGAAAATACAAGTAATTGGATATATCTTAAAGTCAATTCTTCATATAAGAGATAAACACCTCTCTGCTTCAATTCTATCTTTTATTGTCCTCGACTAGCGTGCAATCACATTCAGTGTGTCTTGGATCACCTCTTCATCAATGTGCACTTGACGACTGTACATTATTCGAGGATTTAAAAAATAACCTGCATTTAGGTGGATAATTACTAAACAACAATTTAATAAATAATCTCCCATGTAACAGTATAAGACTTCACTTACCAGCTGCATGCAAGTCGTGGTGTAATGTGCTTTCTCATCTGACATCAATAAGGTCCCACCACTTCATATAAGTGTTGGGAAATGCGTTCTTAATGTGCACCTTAGTAATGTCAATTGCCTCGTACAAATATCTCATGTAATTCTTATCATTTCCATCCACCAACTTTAAGACATGTACGAGAGGTTCCACCAACTTCAGATAAAGTCTGCATATTACTCCAAATTTTTTTATTCTCTATGATTTTTCCACTTCCAAATGTTCACATTTAGATTCATTAAAGGTGGTCCGCATATACTCTAAGAACTCTTTATTAAACATAAACCCTTTGATCTCATTCCTGAATTTGTGCAAAGATTCTAAATAAATAAAATTAGATGCAAATCTTGTAGGCCCCGCACGGATGAGATCTCAGTCCCTAGATGTTTTTTCTCTGAACATGTTTAAGATCCTAGGATGACCATAAATAAATTGGGTAATTCTTTGTGCTCTCTTTACTGTTTTGCTGACAGTCGGGTCCTTACCAATGTCTTCAAGCATCAAGTCCAGACTATACGCTGCACATGGGACCCAATAAAAGTGTTTGCGCTTGTCCATTAACTTCTTCTCTGCAGCCTTACAACTTGGTTCATTATTAGTGACCACTTGAACAATATTTTCCGCTCCAATTTCCTGCACCATCTGATCCATCAAACCAAATAAATATTTGGCGTTCTTTGAATAGTTTGATGCATCAACAGATTTCATAAAAACTGCCAATTCAATGCAATAAATAAGGAAATTAATCATGGACTTCTTCGTGGTACAAATCCAGCCATCGCACATAATTGTGCATTCTCTCTTCTTCCAAACAGCTTTAAAACTTTCAACTCACTGTTGAAGCTCCTCATATTCTCCATCAAGACCACGTCCATATATGTCTCGACGTGTGGGGGCTTTGAACCCACGACCATGATATGCTATTGCATCAATCATAGGCTGAAAATAAGGAGACTGAGCAGCATGTGAGGGAACACCTGAATGCAAAAACTATTTGCAGATGCTTTTAAAAGTATGTCATGCCACTTCAGTTGACATTTTTACTCCTCTCATTGCTTGCTTGATTTTTGGCTGAGTAGAATTCTATCTTCTAAAAAGATAACTGTCCATAGGACCCACTTGGCCTCTAGATTGGTTTGTGCCTCTTGTTGATGGTCCATCACCTCTCCTTCGGACTTCGTCTTCTTCTTGATGCCACAAACTCTCTCTTCTAGCTGCAACCATCTTAGGATCATTATCATCATCATCATCACTAGAGTCTACAATTTGTTTAGTCGTTTGCTTTTCACGTATGGAAAAGCCATTGGCTCCAGTATACATCCCTTTGCCTTTTCTATTATTTCTATCCGAAATCTCATCTTGAAGTTCAACCTCCTCTTCATTCTTTTGCTCATTTTGTGCTTTTCGGCCATGCAACAATTCACGCATCTCGTTGGCGACTTGTCGGGGATAGACAATACACCTTGTCACCTGTCCTGTCTTCCCTGCTAAATGTTCTTTTCCTCGAGTAATTCCACCACCTATCTCTTTGCCACAATATTTGCATTTCACTCTCTTCTTTGCAGTATTAACTAAGGTGATATAGGTCCACTTTGAGTCCTGTTCTTGCTGTTCAGCCATGATCCTACAACAAGAAAGAAACAAGTAGAAACAAATGTAAGATCATTTGTCATTATGCTCCTAATTTAAAATATGCAATGAAGCGTAATTAGACTTCAATTGATGTATAATTTAAGTAATTAGACAAAAGTTTCAATTATTAAATGCTAATTAGGGTCAAAATTAGGGGTTTTCCCTAATTAACCGTCGATCAATGCAATTCACAGTATGGTCCTAGTTTAAAATATGCAATGAAGTTTGATTAGGCTTCAATTGATGTTTAATTTAAGTAATTAGACAAAAGTCTCAATTTTTAATCGCTAATTAGGGTCAAAATTGAGAGTTTTCCTTAATTAACCGTCGATCAACGCAATTCATAGTATGCTCATAGTTTAAAATATGCAATGAAGCGTAATTAGACTTCAATTGATGTATAATTTAAGTAATTAGACAAAAGTCCTAATTATTAACCGCTAATTAGAGTCAAAATTGGGAGTTTTTCCTAATTAACCGTCGATCAACGTAATTTACAGTATGGTCCTAGTTTAAAATATGCAATGAAGTTTGATTAGGCTTCAATTGATGTTTAATTTAAGTAATTAGACAAAAATTCTAATTTTTAACCGCTAATTAAGGTTAAAATTGGGGGTTTTCCTTAATTAACTGTCAAAATATTCAATTCACAGTATGCTCCTAGTTTAAAATATGCAATGAAGTTTAATTAGGTTTCAATTAATATTTAATTTAAGTAATTAGACAAAAGTCACAATTTTTAACTGCTAATTAGGGTCAAAATTGGGAGATTTTTCTTAATTAACCATCGATCAACACAATTCACCGCATGTTCCTAGTTTAAAATATGCAATTAAGCTTAATTAGGCTTCAATTGATGTTTAATTTAAGTAATTAGACAAAAGTCTTAATTTTTAACCGCTAATTAGGGTCAAAATTGAGAGTTGTCTATTTTATTAAAAAAAATGAACGTAAACAATCTAAGAATTAGTTAACAACTACAAAATAATCACTAGATTTAAAATATATATCATACCTTATTTTTTTTCCCACCCAAAACGGTGAAAACGTCTTTGGCGGCGGCGGGCGGTGGGGGCGGTAGGTGGCGGCGGCTCCTTCCCCTCCCACTGCCAAAAATGGCCTTCCCCTCTCACAGATCTGTTTCTGTGAGAGGGGAAAGTGCAACGGGCGTATCGGTTCGGCACTGGCCCGGTACAATTTTTTTTTTTTAAAAACCGGTACCGGCCATTATTGGCTGATGAACCGGTACCGGCCATTATTGGCTGAACCGGTACCGGTCCCGGCTGATACCGGTACGTATCGGCCGGTACGTACCGGTACCAGCCGGTACTGCCATCCATGGCCAGGTGAGACCCCCAATGTCATTGTTGAGAATAATGAAAAGAAACAGCAGTAATAATCACGCTGATGGTTCCAATAAACAAAAGAGGGGCAAAAAAGGAAACAACAGATGATGACCAGCTTGCCTTTCAGTAAGTTGGTTATTTTTGGTAAACTGATGTTTTTCCTTTGTCTATATATGTCCATATACCTGCTTTCGTAGCTCTAGTTGGTCCTTGCTGCTCCATGATAATGCATCGGCAAGCAGGGTTAACTGCTAAGATATAAGGAGTTGTGAAGCCTACAGCCTTTTATGTAACGATTTAGCAACAATGCATTGTTTGCCATGCATTAACTTGCCAAGAATGTTAGTGTTTTGATAAGGAATCCAGTCTCTCTTGTCCTCGTATCCTAGATCTGGCTCTTTCTTGGAATGCTGCTTACCCTATGTACATCATCATCTTCCTCATCTTCCTCATCTTTAAGCCTTATCCTTCAGTTTGGGAACAGCTTGGGTTTTTGGATTCCAGATCCATGATAAACTGGGCAATTTTCTGGTCAACTGTTAGGTTAAACCTGCCATTTATAACAACAGGAATCTGACATGTTTTAGTTAATGAGGTGGGGGGGGGGGGGGGGAGACGCCCTTGCAAACGATTGTAAAATTCTGAGCTGTTAGGCAGTATTCATCTCATGCAGCAAAAGTCCTTGTCTTTAAATCTTACCAATACTGCAATGCATAGTAACTCCATTTAGAGAAAGTAGAATCTAATCATGCAAACCTAAACAAAACTTCCTGCGGGTTTCCATGTACATGGAATCTCTTTGCTTATGACAAATAAAAGGGTTATGATTTGAGCCGGGTCAGTCTTCGTGGTGCAAACACTTGTCTGTATGGATCCGGCATATGATAGTGCCTTCTGCCACTTGCAAAATAGCTGGAATAAGTAAAGGGCTTATTACATATGGACCTGTTAAAAATAAAATTACACTTTTGTTTATCTTATTTCTATTGTTTTTAATAACCTTGTTGCATGTCAATTGTTGCAAAAATGCTCGTGCCATTGCCATCCATTAACATTCCATTAGACACCTCTTATTTAGCTCTGGTTAAGCTTTAACCAAAGTTGAAAAGATCTAAAAGACCCTTATTCTTTCCTCAACTCATTCTCTCTCTTTCCATTTATATCTCTATTTCTGTCTCTCTCTCTCTCTCTCTTTGGCATAATGTGCCAATCAAAAGAACACCTTTTATGGGGTTTTTTTTGTCCGAGCCTAAATTTAACGGTTGAAAGCAGAATATTGCTGTATCCTTAATGGAAGTTAATGGTAGGAGCATTTTTTGCAAGTATTGCAATACAGTGAGGTTATTTATAATAATATGAAAATAAGATAGACAAATCTATAATTTATTTTTAACAGGGTTATATATGTAATGATCCCATAAATAAATCCTTGTAACAATTAGAAATAATGTGCTGTCTCACCCTACCGGATGGTGGCTTTGCCTCTTTTATCAAGGATGAGAGAAGTCCAGAAAATTTAACAGAATTCCACATTTTTTTTAAAATAATCTTCTTCCCATTGGTGACTCCTTTGCCTCCTCGATCTGTCCATCTCACCTGCAAATTCACTGCATTTTTCTGGCACGTCATGGCATTTTACAACCATCTTCAGTTATACTGAATGATGCGTAAGATGATGGATCCTTGAGTCACTCTCCTAACATGATACTTATTAAAAAATGGTTGGTGGAACAATAAACTAACCAGATGACTTTTTCAGTATAGGAGGAATAAATCTTTTAAGTAGCACATTCCTTTTATCAATGTGCCTGTCGCTATCAAAATTGTGGTGCATGCTGAACATAATTATGTCACATTTTGGGTGAAAGTTTTACATGCTCTTAATTGGATGTCTACCCTTGTGGAAATCTGCCAAAACTTTTGTTGACAAGGGATACTGCTAGCAGGTTCCAAGGTTTGCCTACTCGGGGATCTGTATCAGACCGTATCTTCCTAGGTGCGAGTCGGATCCTACCCGATTCGGTTTGACTTGCACGAGTCAAGTCAATGAATTTGTTAAAAGTAATGAGTTTTAGGCATACATTAGAGAAATATATCTGATTAATTGATTCAAAAAGTAAGTTTCCAGTCTTACCTATTGAAGGGGAAAAAATTCAATTTAAAATAACCCATTATACATGTATGAGTCAATATGAGGTCTGACTCAGTGCATGCCAGAGGATCGGACTCGCCTAGATATGAGTAGACTGGTACGAGTCGGCACGATCCGGTATGATATGGCAAACTATGGCAGGTTCTACAATTTACCGTGGGAAACATAGGTCACTTGGGAAATTATTGATAACTTTTGCTTGCATGTGTGGGTTGGGGGACATCTGCCCTGTCATCTCGCTAGGAATCTTGCATTCATTTCATGGGCCACACAAGTCGGCTTGGCTCATGGAGGAATGCTTTAAGAATTCCATCTGTTTATGGGGAAACTACGGAAGGGCACTGGAAAACAGATCAATGCGCTGCAACTACGCTTAAATACACTCAATTTATACATCTGAAAGGATATGCTTAGGGAGCAAGTATTGTCTGCAATCAGGAATACAACATTTATATGATATATGATTTATTCAAAATTCAAAGGAGACAAACACTCATCTGATTATTTTGATGCTTTTTTTCCCCTTGATGCAGATGATTGATGACCATGACCTGGGGTTCTTCACCAATTTCCTTGGCATCTTTATATTTGTTTTGGTCATAGCCTATCACTATGTGGTGGCGGACGCAAAATACGAAGGAAATTAAGGTGGTTTGCTAGTACTTTTGGGAATGCATGGATCTTATCATGAGGCTGACCATATATTATCGGACTGCTTCCTTTTATGTTGTCTACTTTAACTAAATAAGTTGGTTTTTTCGCGAAGGACTTGGCAGCTTTTGTCATTCATTTTGTTGATTTCTCTTTTTGTTTTATGGAGAACGTAATATTTTCTTTTATACATACCATAAAGCAGCCTATAAGCTTTTGGTTTTGAAAATCTCATTTTTTCTGCTTTTTGGAATTGATAACTAAACGAGATTGGTTAAACAACCAGCTGTGGGTTATCTAATTTTCTGGTTTTCTGGGATTTGTAACTGAATGGACTGGTTAAATAGCTAAATAGCTAGCCCAAGTGCCCCCCCCCCAAAAAAAAGTTAAATAGCTAGCTCCTGGTAAATAAGTTTCTATCAAAAAGTAGAATTTTGTCGATAAACTAATTCTCTCTTTAAATTACTAAATATATTTAGTAGATGATTTTGGGAGTTATGAAAAATCAAGTATCTGTTTAAAAAAATGATTCTTTTTAAAAGGCAGTATTCTGCTGGTTTGCTTCAAACAATGTACGACTTGGGGAAGCTGATTCAGTATTTTTCATAGATTTCTAACTTTGTGAAAAAATGTATGGGGACGAAATGCATTTAGCTCGGATGCTTGTCCATGTTTGGATTTCCGGATAAGCAAGTCAATCTTCTGACAAAAAAACTATATTTCTCATTTCTAATTATAGGTTGGGGAGACAGGTAGGCGTTCGAGCCCAATCCTTAAATCTCTCAAAGAAAAAAAACCCCATGAATTTTACTTTTAGGGAAGGGTTGTATAGGGTTGCAATAGGGATCCGGTTGAGGTCAATTGTTATCCAGTTCATGTAAAGATCTTTCAATCTTAACCTAACTTGACTTTCAGCTCAACCCACCTAACAAATGCCCCAGCCCAACTCAGCCCATGTAAATCAACCTTGATCCTCGGCTTGAGTCGGGTTATATTTTTAGTAGTTTATATTTTTAGCTTTTCTTTCTTACTACTAAAATTTTATGTATAAAAGTATGAACTAATTTATCTATCTACTTTAACAAAGTAATAAAAATAGGTTACAAACATAATTGTATGGTTATTACTTAAGGATATTTTTATTTATATTGTAAATTAAAATTTTGTAAAATGATATAAAATTAGATGAAATATATTCTAGTGATTTAAGTTATCATTTGTATATATTAATGTTGTGTTCAGGTTAGATCGGGTTGGTTGACTTTCAACCCAACCCGACCCATCTCAACATATCTAAGGTCAGGTTAAAAGATCCTCCAACATTTAACTTAATCTAACCCTAACTTGACCAAGTTCAGCTGGATCCAATCATCCTACTGGTCTGCTTGAGTTTGGGTTAACCCACCAAAAATTGCAGTCCTAAGTTTGTGCATTAGTTACACGTCTCTAATTGTCTCCTCTCTCAATGATATCTTTGTCCAGCAGAACTATATATATATTTTTACAAATATTGTAATTCTGCCAAACGAGTGAATAACTGAGATAGAAGGTTTTTAAAAATTGGAACAAAAATTAAGGTGAAACAAATTCATAGAACAAAATGGCTTTGAAAAGTAAGTCGTTCCCAAACGTATAAGATAGAGAAGGCATATTCTGAAAGGGGTTGGGAATGGAACAGAGTTTATCCTTTGTTTTTCTATATTTTCAATACTTGAAACCTTAAAAATAGGGTAACCTTTGAAATTTTTTTTTGGAAATAAGGTTAGATATAACTAAATGCATTGTCAGAAGAATGACTTGCTTATCCGAAAATCCAAATATGGACAAGAACCCGAGCTAAATGCATTTCGTATCCATTTAGTTATGTCTAACCTGACCATAGTGATCAGTGATTGTCCTCGGCTAGGCCACTGATGGATGGTTCAGGTTTTGGCACGGGACAGTATACACTGTAAGAAAGAAGAGATTTGTTAGCGGTTGAGAGCCGTTGACAAATACTGTAAAGCCGTAGACTAATGTATATGTCAACGGCTAACAGGCTATTGACAAAATCGTAGACAAAAGACTAATCGACAAAAATTTATCGACGGATTATTAAAAGCGTTGACATAGGTAACATATGTCTAAGGCTCCAGTCGTTGATTAACATTGTTATATGTCAATGACAAGGACCGTTGACAAATAATATACTATATGTCAACGGCCGGTATTCCATTGAATACTCAAAAGGGAATGAACTCATATTGAATACTCAATCACCTTCAAAGGTATTCTACTGAATCCAATCACATGACTGATCAGGACCCATAATCAAAGATCTCTTAGTCAAAGTCAAAGTCTAAAAATTCACCGACAATGTGTCTTTGGTATCTCAAATTTGAGAATCAACCATGCAATTGTGACGGTTGAATTAAGTTGGTTGATAGTCAAATATGTTACCATTCAGCGATTGACGTCGGATCAGTTCAGTGAACTTATTCACTAATAAGTACCTACAAGTTTGTTTTAGTATATCTACATGAGTGACTATGAGACTAGTCACTTTCATCACATGAGCAAGATTAACCTGTACTAGTCTTACTAGATATTATATGTCCTTCACAAATATCTTTCAACTAGGAATAATTAAGAATGTGTATTTATAAGTTGTCAGTCTCGTTATTATGATATCATCATAATCTGACATCTATTGTACACATTCATGGACTTCACTATGAAACATATATCAAAGAAGTGATTTACACATAATGAATATTTATTTTCATTACATAATAAGTAACTGAACAAGTTTGTACATCGTATCTAATTGGCTTATAGGCCACACATGATACTAACAGTCGATGCATGGGTCCCTCGCCACCCTATGCCAGATCATGGGCTTGACGTTGGGGTATGCATTCTTCCTGGAGGCACTGGTGCTGTTGCTGGTGTTGGTGGCCAAGATGTTGTCCTTCTCCATAGGCATGCTTTGGGGTCATTGCAGAGCATCAAGTTATCCCGATGCTACACTGGTGGCATTGCAGAGTAGCGGCTGTACACGGCCAGGATGATTACGTGCTGGTACAAGGTGCCGGAGCTCTCTCTCTCTCTCTCTCTCTCTCCACTAGGATATTATTGTCTTTTTTCCCCTGCAGCAAGTGTTAATGCATATTCTGGGTATATTCTTATGGCATGAAAAGGAAACTAACCTCAGAGGCATTTTTGGACATAATTTTCTATTTGTAGTGTTATTAATAATATGGAAAAAAATTGAGGGACAAAAGTCTATTAGCTACATAAGCGGGTTATATATGTAACTATCCCATTATACAATCGTGTCACCTTTTGTGTGGACTTGCGATAAATTATTAGTTAAGAAGTAAATAAAGTAAAGCGGACATATGAAGGGGTGTATTATATAAAATGTTCTAATTCTTATACTACAATGATTTTCTTTCACATTGATAATTTTGAATTGTTTAATTTTTAGTCTCTGTAAATATTTGCATTTGGAAGGAAACTTTTGTGACTTGTGTATTTAATGTTGACTCAATTTTTTTTTTCTCATTGATAGTTTTGGGTCTTTTAACTTTTAGTCTGTGTAAATATTTATGATTGAAAGTAAGCTCTTGTGACTTGTATATTTAATGTCGATTCCAAGAAATTTGGTTTTCTTAGAAATACGCCCTTCTACTTAACAATTGTTTGAAGAATGAAAATGAATGACAAGGTCTAAGAAATTATAAAACTTAATAGAGCCAAGGTTAAATATGCAAGATACATGGATTTGTCTTTTCTAATTTGATAGTTTAGAGAGACTGAAATCTAAAAAATGTAATTTTAATTTAACTTACTCAAAACTTTAAGGTAGAAAGTAGAGAAGGCATGATTTATTTTAACATATTTTATTTTTTTGCTTCCTTATGTGCAAGTCAACTTAGACTTCAATATGGCCAGCGTAATCATAAATATGGGGTGTATGATTTAGCATTATAATTTTGAGTTCTTATAGTATATAAAAAATATTAGGCCATATAAAAGTAGAGAATGAACTAGACACTATTCATTCAAATATGTTTTATACACTCTCACTTTTGAATAGTTTAGTTTACTCTCATAAGCAAATTTGCTTCCTAGAACATACAGTTTAAAAATTCCTCCATATATATGAACTTGGCTCGATAAAATAAATTGCAGGCTTCATCAGAATTTGTTATGAGAAAGAAAATAGAATGCAGTAATTTCCGTGCTGAAATGGAAATATCAACTAATCTTGAAATAGAAGGGAAATCGCCGAAAAATTCAAGTTAACTAAATTATTGTTTCTATGGTGTAAAATAATATAAATATCATAAAATATTATTGGTCCAAAATTTATTGTAAAACTAAAATATAAGATTCTTTTAAATTGATTATTTCAAAATAAAAAGATTAGGATTTTTTATAGCACACGGAGCAGGTAAAAGAAAATAAATTTGATGGCAATAAACAGATCGTCACCTTAGATTTCAGGCCAGATCTCGCATGACGAACCGATCAATTTCACCATAGTCCATGCAATCACGTAACCAAGGAGTGTAGCTTCCAAATAATGGGGGGCCAAGAGAAAAAATTAGACTATCTGTTATCTAGGGTACTTCTCAACTATATATTCACATATGGTGAATTAATTAATTAATCGACACATATGTGCGAGTGGTCCACCAGCCATATCGTCATGATCAAATCAAATCCATTAATGGAGTTGTTTTCTCAAACTAAATTGTTCTATTTTGTACAACAATCAGCAACGAAGTTAGGTTAATTTTCAAAGTCTTATCTTTCTCCTTGTCATAAGAACTTCCCTCTTTTGTTCCTTCCTAGAACAGGCACTCATCTTCCTCCCCTTACTAGTGCTCTTGCCTCCAACAAAACAAAAATGTCAAACCAATAATTTAAAAACTTCTACAATTATTAAGTATGTAACTTTAAATGTACGGTAAAAGGTGCATAGCTAGTTCAACAATGTGCCCATCACACATGAAGTTTCTCTATTAATGTTCCTCTTCTAACTAGTAAGTAATTCCACAGTAGCATCTCCACCCCACGTCCCTCAACTCGATCCAAAGTTTCTCCTTAGCTTATCCACTTTTTTTCGCAAAGAAAGAGGATGGTGTGTTGGCACGTATGTGTAAATAATGTGAAATGAGATCTTTTAAGTACACGTTTGGATTGGAGTCCAATAGTATTGAAAGGGAGAGAGCCCAAATATTTGCCAAATTCTGAAATCACATGGGAGGTTTTTTGTAACGTTTGGCCCGCCTCCACCTTTTAGTACTACTAGATTCTGGTCCAAACATGTACTGAGAAGATCTCTTTTCATAGCATATGCCTTTATAGTCGTCTTTGTCTTTATGAGGACGCCCCTCTCTCCACTTCAGTGTTGCCGAGCAAACAATTATTACAAGGGCCAGGGAACAGCCTGTTCAACGGGCCCATGACGGCGACCCCCAACGGAATCGGACAGCAGACCACAACGTCCATTACTCGCCACACCCCGTACTCCCCCTGTGAAAAGCTTTAACCATTACCCGTCCTAGCTCTCTCTCTCTCCTGTTGTGTTGAATAAGGTGGGTGGTGATGTTGTGCCCTGCATGCTTTGTATCCATGCATGTTGCATGGATACTCTTGTCCTTCTTCTCTCTCTCTCTCTCTACCCTTCCCACCAAAAGATCACGTAGGTTTTATGTATATACAAGTATATCATTGCTATAAGATGTGTGTGTTTAGTGTGATACGCACCTCTACTCATGCATGTGTATTGTCCACTTTGTCTCTCTTTACCTCTGTCCTCTCTCTCTCTCTCTCCTGTCTATCTATAAATATAATAATATAACTGTTTATCTCATTGTGTTGTGTAGTTGGTGGCGATTGTGGTGTGCAGTTCTCTCAAACCCTTAAAGGAAAGAGAAGAGATCCTTTTATACTGGAGTCCAACAGTACTAGAGGGGGAAGGTCGAGATACTTGTCAAATTTGAGGATCATATGATAGATTCTTTTTGCCATGTTTGGCTGTCTCACCTCTCATTACTGTTGGCTTCCGGTCTAAAAGTGTACTAAGAAGATCTCTTCTCTAAAGGAAACCTTGCAATCTTTGATGTAGCAACATTAGCACTGCTTCTATGTGCTGAATAACTGTGTGGTGTATCCTCCCAAAATACATGCCTTACCCTTCAAATATATCCAAGCTAAATAAAAAACCATTACAATCAAAATTACTCGTTACCTTCCAGTACCCTCCTACAATGAACACATGATGTACATTAATCCCGACAACTTACGTAATGGATCGAGTAATTTAAGAACAAGAAATAAGTAATAAAAACCACAGCAGATTTTTGTTGAGGGAACGCACCAAAACTTGGAAAGCTCTCTCAAAATTCTTCTGTTATTTCTTCTCATGTCCCTTGGTCTTCGACTTATGCATCTTGGTGCCTAGCAAATGAGATGCTAAACAAAACCTAATTCAAAACACCTCCATACTTTCCCACAGCTTTCTTGAACTTTCTCATGGTATGCCACCACAGAATCCACCTTCTCCCCCACCCGCCAAATAATCTGGCAACGTTGAAAGTTCAAGAAAGCCGTGGAAAAGGGATGAAGAGGTTTGTCATTAAATCAAGCCAATCTCAAGAAGAAGAAGAAGAAGAAGAAGGATAGGAGGAAGAGGAGAAGGTGGTGTATTGGTTGTGTGAGTTTATAGATGTGTAAGAAGTAGGGTCGTAACTCGCCTTGGCCTCTGCCCTTCTTGGTGAGCTAGATTTATAGATCCATGAGAGAAGGCCTAGCTCCCTTCCATTATTATCTCTATACAACCATGAAAATAAGCCGACCCCACTCCATTCTCACCTCCCCCTACACAGGTGTAAAGCACCCGCATTGAACATAAAGAACAAAAGCGCTTAAAGGGGTGGACACTGTAGAGAATGACGGCTATGCATACAATACTCCCAAGTTTTCTCTAACCTATCAGGAAGCACCATACAGGACACGATAGAAAGCACAATGGGAAGGTGTAGAAAACATAGAGAGAGATATGGTGTTTTGGTGAATTATTCTATATATGTAGAAGTCGTAGAGAGTTGCAAAGAGTAGAAGCACGAGAGAGGAAGAGAGCGGCTCGTCTACGTCCTTCTGTGGACGGAACTCCGTCGGTACAGAGGAGGGGAGGGGGCGGATTTTGAATCACGAGCCATATAGGTGGGATGTATTTTTTGTCCTATTCCGTCCCCCTCTCCCCTTATGTACCGACGGAGTCCTGTCCGTAGAAGGACGTAGACGATCCGGTCACTGAGAAGAAAGGGGGAGGAGAAAGGGAGGTGATTGACAGGTATGATGTGACTTGACAGTAACATGAATGAAGGATGAAGAGGAAGGGTTTTCATGTACGTATATGCTTGATTTATAATTCACACACTAGGAATAGAAATGGGCTTCCTCTCTCTGCCTCTTGCCAAGTACTTGTCATTCTCTTCTACAATAGGATGGGTTATCTTTTGGTGGTGGCATAGAGATTACATCCTATCTCTGGGTGAAATATAAATAAAGGGTTCACTCTTTCATTAATGGAAATTGGGGGGGGGGGGAGATGAGTTGAGGGGTGTGGCATAATTGAGTAGGTTTTAGATCAAATGTCTCTTTTCCACACGTGCAGAAGGACCATTCTCCTTCACGGTGGAGGAGGGAAGGCCTCGTGTGGGTGGGGACACAATATGTTACAATTGATTAGATTTGAGATCTAGGTATGTGAACATGAAGCCTTTTTGGTCCCTCATGGTGCACATATTCAAAATTTATTCTTCTACCTCTACGAAAATGCTAAATTTTGTCATTAATTTTATCAAAACATTTCTCATATATTTTTTATATTGTAAATATGTGGAAGATGGTGAAATTAAGTGGAAGTGTGAAGTTGATAATGCCTGATGCATCTAAGAGGTGCTTACGAGTCGATCGCGGACAAAGCATCAAAGATTTGAAGGAAGGGAGAGGATCCGAATGAGAGGGTCCTAGTTGGCTTGCGCATGAAGTACATGAGGTCAACTGGGGCCGGGTGTGGTCCTGGGGTAGGGTCTGCTGACGCTCAAGTCAGCATATGGCAGAAGGATAAAGGATCGATGATGAAAATATGATGGTGAGTGGATAAGATCAAAATGTACCTTTTGCTGAGGTAATATGTTCTTTTTATAGGGTGATGGTAGGTGGCTTTCTTTATGGAAGTTGATGTAGGATTATTCCCATGAATACTTTGTTCCTTCCCCTGCCTCGTACCAACACTAAAGAATTGATGGGCCGAAGGCCCACTTGTTCTAGGTTGTCAGCGATCTAGGCCGATGGGCCTCACACATGCCTTACCTCACTATTGGGCCAGCACCAGGGGCTTACCTCTCGATCCCCTCACTACGGTTGTCTGCGACTGTCTATCTCCTCCAGGACCCCTAGGGGTCCCCCTATAAAATAGCGGTTGTCCCCCCTGAGATCTCCTCGTTTGAGCGAGTTCACCAAGGGACTTTGGTTGAGGAGCAAAGGGAGGTAGCTCGAACACGTCCTTTCAATTGGCAGCGACCGAATAAGTCAGAAGTTAAGCCTCCGACCCCATCTTGTTACGCCTTGGTTCATGTTTATTCTTCTTCCTTCCTCTTGAGTAGCTCGTCCTGCTCATCTTTTAAACGAGTAGTGGCTTAAACCTCCCCCCTTTTGTCTTACTTCAGCTTGAATTCTTTTCCTTCCATAATGGCGGATGAGGTCACTTCACATGCTGGAACTTCTGAGCATGTTGATTCTCAGCAAGCTGAGCCTACTAGACATAGTCAGTGGCCTGGTGAGTTAGTCTTGGACATTTCCTCTATTCATAGCAAAGAAGCAGTTCAGGAGATGTGGGAGCATTATGACATGTCGGGCTGGGTCCATTTGATCAAGCCTCGGTCTGACTCTCGAGCCAACTCCCCTCGGCCGGGGTGTTTCCATTTATGAGCAAAGTTTTCGAGTTGGATTTCGACTTCCCCTTCATCCTTTCGTCATCAACCTGCTACATTTCTACGGTCTCTCCTCATCCCAATTTTTTCTGAACTCTTGGCGGACCGTCTATGACTTTATCATTCTCTGTTCTCATTTGGGTGTGACCCATGCCATCTCTCTCTTCTGATACATCTTTAAAATAAAGTGATAGGGCAAATCATCCTAGTATTGCTTCACAACCCACACGGGTTTCGACCTCCTCTCCGACAAGCCTTGGTCCATTCATCATTGGAAGGAGGGGTTCTTCTTCTCTTGTCTGTCGGAAGGCAATAAGGGGGTATGGCCCTTTCTGAACGAGTGGGGACAGCTGGCCAAAAGCTCCAAGGACGCCCCCAAGCTCAAAACTCATGGGTTGTCTTTGGCGCAATAGATATCAGACAAGGCTCCGACGGACATCAACGCTCTCCTGCAGGAAACCTATAGGCTGACCACCATTGGTGCCTGACTGGACCCTGATAACTGTTATGTCTCGGGTTTCTCCGGATCTCCCGCGCAGGGGAAATAAAATAAAAACGGAGATCTGTTCCCGTTTCAAAAAATCTAAAAAATCGGATTATCGGATAATCGATTCTTATCGTGTGCGGATTCGAATATGCAACTGTTTGGTTCCGTCGGTACGACACCGCAAGCCGCGTAAGCGCCCGGCCTCTAGCGGAGTCCACGCGATCCTCCTCGCGACGGATATCCTCACGTTCCTCGTTCTTCGCAGCCCACGAAGTCTCCGTTGTTCGCCGCAACGATCGCTGCAACGCGCGGATGATGTCCCGTTGAACGGGAGTCGGAGAAGCGGTAGAGCAGATCCGGGGATCCGGATTCTTCTTGGGCACTAGAGAGAGAGATAAAGAGAGGAGGGGGCGGCGAGGGTTAGCAGCAGCTTGGCCTGCTTAGCCCATTCGCTATATTTTATATTAACCGCGCGATTTTTCATAAAACCCCCCAGTTTATATAAAACTCACTTATTCATCCATCGCCTTGAGAATCATTTGCGTGTGACCCTCTAGGCTCAATAACCAGTCCGGTTAATAGCCCAATAAGCTCAGTGACTCCTCACTGGCTTTATTAATCAATTAATAACTCTTATTAATTAATTAATCAATCGAATTGATGTCGCACATCGAATTCGATCGGGCCTCCGATCACGTTGGGTGCCAAACAACACCGCGTGAATCCAGAATGTATCGGGGTTAAGTAACCCACTCTTGGAACCTTTCCGCCGACAATTACCATGTGGATATAATCCTTCATTCGTACAATGCTCTCGAGTTGACTCAGGGTATTGTATACTGTTAAACCCTAATTGGTCAACTCACTTGTATTGGATGCCGTTGATGAATATCGAAAAATTCCTTTCCCGATATTATCGTCTGCCCTGGCCAGAGACTTTCGCACATCCTTCCTAGAGCATTATCTCTCATCGTACCGAGAGTGAATGATTCCTTATTGATACTCAATTCCCTTCGATGGTATTCCGCTGTACCCGATCCTTGACTGTTTAGAATCCCATAGTTAGAGACTCATAAACCAAGGTCAAAGCACATAAGTTCACCGACAAGGTGTCCTTGGTGTCTCAGGTCTGAGGACTATCCACGCAACTGCGACAATAGAATCAAGCTGGTTGACAGAGAGGTACAATACCATTCAACGATTTAGTCAGATCAGTTCAGTGAACTCATTCTCCAATGAGCACCTACAGATTCACCTTAGTGTCTCCACACAAGTGACTATGAGATTAGTCATCCTCATTGCATGAGTATGAGTAATATGTACTAGTCTAACCGGATATCCGATGTCCTTCTCGAATATCCTCCGACTAGGAACGATTAAGATTATGTGTGTTTAAGTGATCAGTCTCACTAGTATGATCTCATCATAATCTGATCACTATCGCACATATTCATGGACTTCATTATGAGACGATAATTAATAAGATTTACACACAATGAATATTATGCCATTATATTAATAAATGAACGAGATTTACATAGTCAGATTTAGGGGTGTGCACTGTTCGGTGTAACCTGATAACCTGACCTGAACCGAACTGAACCGTTCGGTCTAGTTCGGTTTTTTATTTTAAAACATCTGGTTTTTGAACCGAACCGAACCGAAGTTAATAGTTCGGTCTGGTTCGGTTTACTTCTCTCAAAAGTCGAACCGACCCGTAAAAATAGAATAATTATTAAATCTTATGAAACCGATCAGGTTTGAACCTCCGTCACTTAATACACAACCTCCCAACCAACTAAGCCATCATTAGTTTTCTACAAGTCTCTACTTCTTTTTTTATTAGACGTGTGTACCTGGGTTAAAATTCCAAAACAAAGGGTTTCAAAACCCCGATCAGTCTCAATCCTCCAACAACCAGTGACCAGTCCATCGACCAGCATTTCCTCTCGGCTCTTCCACGCTGCACGCCCACCTTGCGCCGCCGGCCTGCCGCTGCTTATCGTTGGTGCTGGGTTGTTGGCCGCCGCTCCAACACCTGCTCCGGCCCCGCCGTCGCCCAAGCCCCCAATGCCGACTTTGAGGCCCTGCCGCTAGCCGCCCCAGTGTTGAGATCCGGCCGCCCCAAGTGGATCTACCGAAAGCCCAACACCGAGATCCGGCCGCCCAAACAACGATCTACTGAAGCCTGTCGCCGTCGATCCTCTCTGGTGGTAGATCTCTCGAAGCCCCAAGGTCGAGATCCGGTCGCCCCAACGGCGGTTTGCCGAAGCCCATCGCCATCGCTCCTCTCCGGTGTTTGATCTCCTACTTTTCAATAACTATCAGATCTCCTTTGTTCATGTTTCCGGTCCTCCAAATCTAGATTTGATTGACGTGTACCTGAATGTTGGTGGTATCGAGTTGGTTGCTTCTGTACACTGAACTTCCAGTTTTGCTGGCTTGTTCGTTGATTTATTCTTTGTCCTAACTTTGTACTTCCAGATGTTTCTAAACGATTACAAATTAGCAAAAGTCTGCAGACAGGTTTTGTTCATTATTGAACTGGAGAGTTGCTGACTACAAATATTTTCATTCTTTACTACATTCTTGGATTGTGGTGTACTACTCAAGTAGTAAGCGTGAGATTCAGTTCATTGTATCACATCTGAAGTTAGATGTTCGTGCGTTACACTGTCAGTTACATTTCTTTTCATGATACCCAAATTTCCAATTTCATTGGTGATGTAAGTTGTGTTCTTTTAAATTCCCAATTTCATTGGTGATTAGCTGATTATAAGTCGCTAGTGATCTCCATTTTTGCTTTCGAGACAGTTTCATGTATATGCTGCGAAAGGGAAAAGCCAACAAGCCAAATCCAAAAGCCCAACTCGAACGGTCCAAACCGAACTGAACAGACCAAAAGCCCAACCCGAACGGTCCAAATCGAACTGAACCGAACTGTTCGGTTCGGTTCAGTTCGGGTTGAACCTAACTTCGGTTCGGTTCGGTTCGGGTTGGAGGATTGTTCGGTTCGGTTCGATTTTTCGAAAAATTAATACAACCTGGACCAAACCGAACCGTGCATACCCCTAGTCAGATTGGCTTGTAGGCCACCTAAGACTAACAATAACATGCCAGCACAAGTAGCGCCTTATCTTCTATGTGACCAAGGTTTGAGGGATGCCAAGAGGGTTGGGACTGCCCTCGTACTAGTGTTATTTTGCTTATTGTCCACTTTTGGTTGTAGACATGGCCCTCGACATCGATTCAATTTTGGGGAAACAGTGGGTTGTTGGCTTAGCCTCACCCATCCCCGCTCAGACGGTCAGATCAATGGAGGGCCACGCTGTTGCTACTGCAGGTGAGAGAGATAGAGTTGCTGCAAAGGGGAAATCTACAACGCCTTCTGACAAGGATCCTGTAGATAGACAAAAGTGGACGGCCGAGAGGGAAGTGGCCAAATTCGTGAAAAATAAGAAGGCCGTGGCGAGAGGCACCATTGTTGGCACCCGCTCTTGGTCAAGAGGTGCCCAGTGTGTCTATTTCGGCTGGGGGGACCTTGTTTCCTTTCTTTTCGACAAAGGAGGCCGAACACACATGCCCTAGGAGTACATGCACGAACCATGGAGCCCGAACTTCGAGGTCTACACAGATGAGTCCTTAGAGGACTTCGCCACTTGCCTCTAGCTGGTCCAGTGGCTCACACTCCCTATAGTTTAGGACAAGCTCAATACGGTGCCTATCGAGGGCCTCATGGTGCAGTGCGTGTTCCATGCCATCCAGGTAAATGCTTTGTGAACTTTGAACTAGTGTCCTTGATGTAGTGCTTATGGCTAACAACATCTTCTTTTCTTCTAATAGGACGTGATGTATTGTGGTGCCCTTGTTCACGAGTTTGCCATCATCTGGAAAGAGCTGAGGGATTTGGACAAGGTGGCCAATCACTTAGCCTTGGCGAAGGTCACCACAGTACGTCAAGACCTAGAGGGCAACATCGACACCCTCCTCGACTTGAATGCTAGGTTGGGTGTTGATCTAGTGAATCAAAAGGACGAGAAGCACGCTGCCGCTGACGGTAAAGAGAAGGTCGAGAAGGAAGCGGCCCACCTCTATGCATCCTTGGCGGAGAAGAATGAGGCCCTCACCTAGCTGTAGAGGGAAGCCGAGGGGGAGACAAAGAAGCATGTCGAAGAGCTACTTGCTCTAGCCGACCGTGCTAAGAAGGCTGAAGAGGATGCACGCAATGCCATCAAACTCTTCAAGGTCGACTCCGAGTTCACCGACACCCTAATAGAAGCTTGGGCAAATGTAGCACAAATGGTCTTTGACCTGGGCTTGGCTTTGGGACAAAAAGCCTACCCTGATGTAGATCTGACTTGCCTCGTGCTTCTTGACGACGCCACTGTGACTGAGCTTCTTGACTAGTGGGGACATATGAAGGCCAAATTGGCTCCGACTGCCTTAACAAATCAAGACCCGAGGACGGGAGCTTGTGAGGTTGCTAATGGGGCTTCTCCTAACACCCCTACACCGGGAAACTCGATCCTTAGCTCGAATAGTGAGGAATGGCGGTCAACATCATGGGGGAAAGATGAAGATCTTGTGCTTCTCTCTCTCTCTCTCTCATCTCTCTCTATACTGGCCGACTACCGTAGGATACCCAACGGGCCGAAGAACTTTTGTACTGACTCCTTCATGAGCCATTTTACTCTTGTAATCAGGCCAATGCGCCCCCCAACTTGTCAACAAAAAAAGGAAACTTCGGTACATGTGATTGTTTTTCCAAAGCTTTTACTATGAAGATGTGTCCTTTTCTATCAGATGAAAGCATAACTTAGTCCCTTTTCAGAAGGGGGGGCAGCTCACTTAGTTGTGTATTGAGTCACATAGAATGTCTAAGTACCAAATTTGTTTGTTTTTCAGGAAAAGGTAAGTAGCTTATTTTGTTGATACCACTATCTCGCTCTCGGTAAGGTTTACACAACGAAAGGAGTGTTTCTCCCAGTACGGTTTGTACAGTCGAGGCCGCTTCCTATACTATTTACACGACGAAAGGAGTGTCACTCTTGGTAGGGTTTACACAGTCGATGACACTCTTGATACGGCTTACACGACGAAAGGAGTGTCTCTCCCAATACGGTTTACATAACCAAGCCCGCTCCCAATATGGTTTATACGATGAAAGGAGTGTTGCTCTTGGTATGGTCTACACAGCAGAGGCTGCTCTTGATATGGTTTACATGACGAAAGTAGTGTCACTTCCGGTACGGTTTACACGGCCGAGACCACTCCCAATACGGTTTACACTATGAAAGGAGCATTGCTCCCATACACGGTTGCGGCCACTCCCTATAGTGTTTACACGACGAAAGGAGTGTTGCTCATAGTAGGGTATACAAGGTTGAGGCCACTCTCGTTACTACTTACATGACGAAAGAGTGTCGCTCCCGGTACGCTTTATACGGCCGAGGTCACTCCCGACACGGTTTATACGACGAAGGAGTGTCGCTACCAGTATCATTTACATGGCCGAGGCCGCTCCTGATATAGTTTACACAATGAAAGGAGTCTTGCTCCCGGTACGATTTATGTGGTTGAGGCCGCTCCTGATATAGTTTACACAATGAAAGGAGTATCACTTCTGAGATAGTTTATATGGCTGATGCCACTCTTGATACAATTTACACAATGAAAGGAGTGTCACTTTCGTTATAGTTTACACGGCCGAGGCCACTTCCAATATAGTTTACATGACGAAAGGTCATACCATCCACGGACGACCAACTCAACTTTTCCTTACTTCCAAAAGGGGTTTAGATGCGGCCTTGGCCCTTGGGCAAGTCGGCTCCATACATAATAATGGCGTAGCTATTCCACATTCCAAGTCCTTGGGACGGATTGCCCCTAGAGTGTTTCGAGATGGTGGGAACCTAGTCAGACAACCTCCCTCACTCGGCTAGGTCCCTCCTAGTTTGGGGCTAACTTTCCTGAAGCTTCGATCGGCCAGGAGGCATGGGCATCTCAGAGCAATAAGTTACCGACTCCAAAGCTCCTAAGCTTGACCCAAGCATTGTGATACTTGGCCATCCACTACTGATATGCTACGAGCCGAATGTGAGCCATGTCCTATGCCTCATCCATAAGGTCCAGCCAATCCCTCAGTGCCTCGTCATTTGCTGACTGGTCATAAACCAAACTCCAAGGGGATGCGACGCCAATTTCCACAGGGATAACAACTTAGACCCTATACACCATGTAGAAGGTCATCTCACTGTAGAGGTTCGACTAGTCATCCTGTTTGCCCACAGGACACTCAACAACTCATCAACCCACCGACCTTTAGCCTCGCTAAGGCACGCTTGCAGAATGGTGCAGTTGTTGACTTGTCCTGCGCATTTGTTTGCGGATGGGAAACCGAGGTAAATTTATGGGCAATGTTGAAGGCCTCGCAAATTGCTTCTGAACTAGCTATAGTCGAACTGCTCGCAGTTGTCAGTGATGACTACTTGGGAATTGCAAACTAGCAAATGATGGACTTCTACATGAAGTTCAAAGCATTTTCGTCGATTACAGTTGTCAGTGGCTCGGCTTCCACCCACTTAGTAAAGTAGTCAATGGTGATAATGACGAACTTCCTCTAGCCTATTGCTCGTAGGAAAGGGCCGAAAATATCGATCCTCCACTAGGCGAAAGGCAGGGGTAAGCTAGCGGCGTCAGCAGAGTCACTTATCGATGGATAAGAGGACTAAACTGTTGACACTTGTCACATGATAGACAACTTTAGTGGCATCTCGAAGCAACGTTGGCCACCAATATCCCTACCTTAACAGTTTATGGGCTAAGGCTCGGCCCCAGGCATGGCCATCGCAAACTCCTTCATGGACCTCCTGGATGGGGTACTCGGCTTCATCTTCGGTCAAGCAGCATAGTAGTGGCCGACCGAAGGACCTCTTGTACAATCCGCCATCAATGAGAAGGAATTGTGTTGAATATAGCTGGATGCGTCGTGCTTCCTTCATGTCATCCGAGAGCTCCCCGTAGAGGAGGTAAGCTAAGATGGGAGTCATCCACGAGTTGACTTCGGGCATGTTGGCTTGCATAACTGACTTGGCAGAATTGATGCTTGGTTCCTGTAACTCTTCTACTAAGAATGAATGCTTCTCCCCACCCCCGGAGGTAGACATCAAGTAAGAGAAGGCATCAGCCAGAGTGTTCTCTGACCTCGGGATTCAACTAATGCTAAAGCTGTCGAAGTCCGCTGCAATGTTCTTTACTACCAAAAGGTAGGGTGCCATATAGGCATTCTTGGTTTCATACTCCCTAAGGACTTGATTCACTATCAACTAGGAATCACTAAAGACATTAAGCCTTCATACCCCTAACTACTTTGCCGCCCGGATGCTGAAGATGAGTGTCTCATATTCAACCACGTTGTTGGTAGCTGGGAACTTGAAGCACAAGGCGTACTACAACGAAACACCTTCTAGGGACACTAAGATCCATCCGGCGTTGCTTTCGGATGAACAGGTAGAGCCATCGACGTGCAACTCCTAGCCTGGTTTTGAAGGTCCCGATGTTCGACTTGACACTCGTCTCGGACGGCTGGAACAGTGTTCGGGGCTGGGGCGGAGTCGTCAGCCATGGTCAACTCGGCGAGGAAGTCAACCAAGGCTTGCCCTTTGATTACTATCCTTGGCTTGAACGAGATGTCGATTCATTTAGTTCAATGGCCCATTTCTCCAATCGGCCTAAGACCTCAGGCTGAATGAGTACTTGCTGCAATGGTTGATCAGTGAGAACCATCATGGAATGGGCCAAAAAGTAAGGTTGAAGCCTCCTTGCGAAAGAAACTAGAACTAAGACCAACTTTTCCAAAGCTGGGTAGTGGAGTTTTGCTCCTTGAAGGGCTTGGTTCGTATAATAAGCAAGCTTTTGGATGCCATTCTCCCCCTAAACAAGCACAAAGTTGATGATTGAATCCAAAGTAGCTAGGTTTAAAGACAGTTTCTCCCCTTCAACCGGTTTTGACAACACAAGGTTGTGGGCCAGGTACTCCTTCAGTTGGTCGAAGGCTTTTGGCACTCCTCCATCCATTAGAATCCCTCTTCCTTCTCAGTAGCTCTACGAAGGGGAAGCAACGGTTCACCTCCTGGGATAGGAATTGGCTGAGCACTGCTACCCATATTCTCAATCGTTGCACCTCTCGGACAATCGCCCCTCCACCTTCTCCAGATTTGCCTCGACACTAGGTCAGGTTACCAAGTGATTGAGGAGCTTTTTGAAGCCTATGCCTAAGGTGTACTTGGTCAGGTTTAGCTTCATCTGCTACGTGTGCAGGGTTGAAAATGTCTTGACCAAATCGGTCAATTGGTTAGAGCCTTATTAACCTTTTGCCAACATATCATCAATATAGGCCTCCATGTTTTGATCGAGTTGAGGAGCAAAAACTTTGTTGATGATACGTTGATATGTGACCTCAGCATTCTTTAACCCGAAAGTCATTTGGATGTAGCATTAAAGACCAAGGTCGGTGGTGAAGCTGGTCTTGTCCTCGTCATCCGGATGCATCTAGATCTGGTGGTAGCCAGAGTGAGCATTAAGGAAGCTAAGGAGCTCGTGGTCAGAGTCGTGTCCACTAGTTGGTTGATTTGAGGTAGGGGGAAGTTGTCCATCAGACATGCTTTGTTTTCATTTCTGAAGTCGACACACATCCTCCACTTCTCGTCCTTCTTCGGGACGAGTACCACGTTTGCCACCCAGTAGGGGTGGTGGGCCTGAAGGTGGCTAGCATCCATCCCTTTATGTACATTCGCCTGAATGGCCATCCGACATTCAAGGTTGAGGTTCTAATGCTTTTACTTCACTGGGGGATGATTCAGGTCTACGTGCAACTAATGGACTACCACTTATGGATCAATCCCTAGCATGTCTGAAGGTGACCAGGCGAAGACATCCATATTCTCCTTCAAGAAGGCTGTCACATTCTCAGCCCCCTCAGTCGGCATATAGGAACCTATTAGCAAGGTTCTACCTTCCCCATTGAGAACTGGGAATGGTCACCAATTCCTCGTCTGAGGAGGTGACATCAGCCGAAGACTCAATTGCAAGGGACTCGATGGCCGCCTTGACCTTGATTGATATCATGTAACATTGCTGAGTTGACTCTTGGTTGCCCTGGGCTTCCCCGACTCCATAACCAATATAAAACTTAAGTTTCTGGTGATAAGAAGATGGGACTGCAAGATTCGTCCGATCAAGCGCTAACAAAGATGGCATTATATGCCGACTTCACCTTGACAATTGCAAAATTAGTTTCTAGGGTTAGCTGTTTGGGGGCCATCCTGAGGGTTATTGGTAGTCTAACTATGCCTCCACTTGATAGGGTGCCCCCATTAGCTGTTTGAGGGCACTTTGGATTTGACGCCACCACACCAATGGTCGTCGATGTCTCAGCCTGGTCTCGTCGACTTGAGACTTCACTCGGCCCATCTAAGATCACCATGATTGATCTTGCGGTCTGCTACTGGTGAGGTACCTCTCCCACTGGAGTGAGGGTTGGTTGAAATGATCTCTGCTACTGTTGGGGCTACTGCTGTCATAGCAATTGTTGCTATTTCGGCTGATACTGTTGTTGCTACCACTGCTCCTTGGCTGCATACTGGGGCAAATACCCCTCCCAGATGAGGTGCTTTATTTCCTGGCAGATATGGCGGCAATTGTTCGTAGAGGGGCCCCGCTCTCGGTGATACTCATAGTACTTGTGGGTGTCGCATGGCCGAGGATCTTGTTGGGTTCTCGGATTTCTCCGGATCTCCCGCACAGCGGAAATAAAACTAAAAATAAAACGGAGATCCGATTCCCGTTTCGAAAAATACTAAAACTTCGATAATCGGATTATCGAATCTCACCGTGTGCGGATTCGAATCCGCAACCGTTTGGTTCCGTCAGTGCAACACCGCAAGCTGCGCAAGTGCCCGGCCTCTAGCGGAGTCTACGAGATCCTCCTCGCGACGGATATCCTCACGTTCCTCGTTCTTCGCAGCCATGAGACCTTCGCCGATCGCCGCAACGCACGGACGATTTTCCATCGAACTAGAGTCGGAGAAGCGGCGGAGCAGATCCGGGGATCCGGATATGTCTGGGACGCCAGAGAGAGAGAGAGAGAGAAACAGAGGAGGGGGCGGCTAGGGTTAGCAGCAGCTTGGCTTGCTCATCCCGTTCGCTATATTTTATACTAATTGCGCGGTTTTTCATAAAAATCCTCGATTTATATAAAACCCACTTATTTATCCATCGCCTTGAGAATCATTTGCGTGTGACCCTCTAGGCCTAATTACCAGTTCGGTTACCGCATGGATATACTCTTTCATTCGTACAATGCTCTCGAGTCAACTCAGAATACGGCGTGCTGTCAAAACCTAACCGGTCGACTCACTTGGATTGGATGCTGCTGATGAATATCGAAAAACTCCTTTCCTGATATTATCGTCCGCCCTGGCCAGGGACTTCCGCGCATCCTTCCTAGAGCATTCTCTCTCTAAGTACCGAGAGCGAATGATTCCTTATTAACATACAATTCCCTTCGACGGTATTCCGCTGTACCAAATCCTTGGCTGTTTAGAATCCCGTGGTTAGAGACTCGTAAACCAAGGTCAAAGCACAGAAGTCCACCGACAAAGTATCCTTGGTGTCTCAAGTCCGAGAACCATCCACGCAACTACGACAATAGAATCAAGTTGGTTGATAGTGATACAATACCATCCAACGATTTAGTCGGATCAGTTCAGTGAACTCATTCTCCAATGAGCACCTACAGATTCGCCTTAGTGTCTCCACACAAGTGACTTATGAGATCAGTCACCCTCATCATATGAGCAGGAGTAATCTGTACTAGTCTAACCGGATATCTAATGTCCTTCTCGGATATCCTCCGACTAGGAACGATTAAGAATATGTGTGTTTAAGTGATCAGTCTCATTAGTATGATCTCATCATAACCTGATCACTATCGCACATATTCACGGACTTCATTATGAGACGATAATTAATACGATGTATACATAATGAATATTATGCCATTATATTAATAAATGAACGAGATTTACATAGTCAGATTGGCTTGTAGGCCACCTAAGACTAACAGATCTATCATCATTTGTTCCGGCTGCCGAAGTAGGTAGTTGCCCTTAACTTCCATCAAAATATGAGACGGTAGTGCGGGCAAAGGCAAATGATGCTGATGCTGGAGATGGCACCGGTCTGATCTTACTAATCTTCCTCCTTTTAGGTCCTCTTCCTGGATGGGTTAAAGTCTTTGGCCTTGCCCTTCTTGGTTGTGGGGGCTTCCATTGGGGCCTGCTCGGCTACCTTCTTCGCCTTGGCCAGGATCAAGGCCTCTCGGTTGATATAGTTGTGCACCTGCCTGACTAAGTCCTTGAATTTTCATGGATGCTTCTTACCGATGGAGCTCAGGAACCTAATATCGGTACAACCCTTGATGATGGCTGAGTCTACAATGGAACTATCCAGATTTGAGATTTGAGCGGCCTCCGTGTAGAACGGGGCGAAGTAGTTTAGGAGGGTTTGCTTGGCTCCTGGCGAATACCAAGCAGATTGGTCGAGGTCTTGCACTGGTGGGTGGTATCATAGAATTGGTCTATGAACAACTGACTAAGTTGGACAGAGAATGGATGGAGCTGACGGCTAATGTCTCAAACTAGGTTGACGTTATCTTCTGTAGCATCAAGGCGAATAGGCGTCAGTGGACAGTCTTAGGTACTTCCCAAACCAAGAGGTATGGGTTGAACTGCTAGAAGTGGTTGATCGGGTCCGTTGTCCCATCATAAGGTGGACCCTTTGGCAGCTTCACATTCTCTGGGATGCGTGCAGCTAAAATCTATGGGGAGAACAGTGATTTCTCCAAGATGATGCTCGCCAACGGTATCTCGTAAGGCTGAGTTACCATCTGCTGCACCTCTTTTCGAATTTCGGTCAGTCGACAATCTAGGTCCGGGGTCGAAACAACTGCTACAGCGGAGCGGCCCACAGCCTTGATCAGTTGAGTATTAGATGAGGTGTTGTTGGGATCGACTGTGTGCATACATTGGTGGCCATGGCTGTCCTACCCGCCCAGTGGTGTACTGGACCTACACATCGGGACCTCCACTAGGTATTGGGACTGAGCTTGCAGTGGTGGCAGCCTCCCTGGTAGCACCATCTTGCGCAGCGGGGCGAGAGAAGTAACTGGGGCCATCAGTTGAACCTCTTGCTAAGGGAGCTCCTTGACCTAATCATCTCTAGATGGGACAGGGTCCGGCTTTGCCTAAAGCAGCGGACCCTGGGGCAGAGTCGGACCTATGGCCGGGTTTGCTCCCTTGGCGTTGCCGAGGGATGGACAAGCATGGGGTGTTCCGAGTAGACTCGAGTTCCTCCTACCTGGATAGTCTCCTCGTCACAAGGCCTTGGTGAGCCATGGTTGTGTTTCCCATAGACGGCGCCAAGTGCTGCTGCCAAGAGTCTCCATTGGCCTGCGCACAAAGCACATGACGTTAGCTGGGGCCCTGGGTGTGGTCTTTGGGTAGGCCCCTCGGATGCTCAAGTCACTACGTGGCAGAAGGGTAAAGGATAAAAATATGCGGATGAGCGGATATGATCAAAATGTACCTTTTGTTGAGGTAATCATTTTCTTTTATAGGGTGATGGGCAGGTGGCTTTCTTTATGGCAGTTGATGTAGGACTATTCCAATGAATACTCTGTCCCCTCCCCTTCCTCGTGCCAACATTAAAGGATTGATGGGCCGAAGGCCCACTTGTTCTAAGCCGTTAGGGATCTTGGCTGATGGGCCTCATCCGAGCCTCACCTCACTATAGGGCTAGCTTTGGGGGCTTGCCTCTTGGTCCCCTCTTCAATACCAATGTAATCATCATCAATTGGGATTCAATATGTTGAAAATATAGTGATTTAGTTGTCATAATTGTATGGAAAATGACTTTAACTGATTGCACTTCTTGTGCTTCCATTGATTGTCTCTACCAAAGAAAATGTACCTTTTCAATCAACAATGCACTTGATTCTGTGTGGTATTTGAAATTCTCAATTGGTGAAGAATGATGCTCCCCCAGATCAATCTTTTGTAGATGTACTTATGGCCTATGATCTCCATATATAGTTGGTTTTTGGAGAACCTCTAGCTAGAACTGAGAGGAGAAAGAGCTGCAATGTACTCTGCCCAGAGCTTTCTACTTTTCACTCCTAACGAAATTTTCATATACGTTCCTACTATCTTTGTATTTATTTAGAATCCCCAACAATCTTTTAACCTTCTTGAAAATACCCCTCTAGTTAGAAATTATAAAAAAAGGAATATATTGGGAATGTTCCTCATATATTTTGAATAGAAGTTGGGTAAATGGTAGGAATATTTCCAACTGGCAAAACATCTTTCACATGGATCTGTATTTGAAAGTGCTTGGAATAAAGAAAGATACTTTCACAACTGATATTGCTTGTAAGGAGAACTCTTTGGAGAGAATATATGGTGTAAAAGATTAAATAATTTTATTCTAATCAAGATGACCAAAAAAGGATACAAAGGGACTAATGTCTTGAACATTGATCGATTTCTAGTGCTAGGGACCTTCAAATGTAAAGTGTGTACAATCTATGATTGTGCATATATCTAGTTAGCAGAAGATCACTATTTTCTCCACTCCCTCTCTTATGTGTATCCAAAGTGGATTTCAAAACAGTTTCACTGGATGTGAGTGCACGAGAACTTTGGAAATATATATACTATTAAGGAAGATTGAATAATTAGGAGATCTTGGGAAGTAGAGCCACAGAGAAGTGATAAAAGAAAGTGGTGAAGTTGGCAGATTAATCTGCTATAATAAAAATCTTCATGCCAGTTGTGCAAGGACAAATTTCTAATTCACTTGAGAGTCAACCTGCCTTTTTAGAGATAAAAGGCATCATTTTGTGAGATGGTGAAGGAACAAATGAAGAAGCCTGAGGTAGCTATCCGAAATGAGATAAGAGAACCGAGCAGTATGATGTGATGCCACGGTCCTAACATAGTGCATGGCTCTTTTTTTTTTTGGTCGAAGTGGAGCAGTGGTTATAGGCCAGGTATCCAAGCTCGAAGAGTTGAGTTCGAGTCCGCCTAAAATCACGAAATATCCGCCCAACTGGGCGATTTTTCCGCTCAAGAGAAGAGCAAGAAAAGACGCGGCACGATTCCGCTCAAAGAGGAGAGCGAGCAATTACGCGGCACGATCCCCGCCCGCACACAACGCGGGCATGATCGATGCCGCAACTTCCCTGCCGAGGGAGGGGCGAACCACTCTGCTACACGTGCGGGTTCATAGTGCATGGCTCTTTATTGAGAGCGTACATGCCTCTATATACGAGGGAAAATAAAGTTCGAAAAGCACCATTGGTATGGAACATACAAGTATGGTTATTTTGTATAGGCATAATTGAGTTTATGATAAACTTGACTAAGTCTCTAGTGTATATGAAGTCCAAGGAGGTTGATAGAGAACATGTTTATTAGGAGGTTTTGAGTGTGTTTATGACAAAGTAACATTGAGCTTATGGTAAATTATTTTTTAAGCTATCCAAACTAAGGATACGCAAGAAAATGCATTAATTTATTATAGATTGCATCTAACTATGCTTGTAATTTTTTCACATACGAAAAGCTGATGTGCATGAGATATCAGTGGTTTATCACAATGGGGATAAAGATGAGAGGCAACGGCCATTCAATGATGCGTATGTAGGTGGACTTGTACCAAACTGATTTGCAGCTAAAAATACTCTTAGAATGTTGATTACTGAAAAAACGCAGGTTACACTCATTTTTTCTTTATTTGGAAAAGAAGCACGAATCTTAACCTGAAAAGTTTTGTGCCTCTTGAGCATAGGCCAACTTATGGAGCGTTTGGTTGCATTATAATGCAATACTTTTTTACAAATATATATATTTATAGTGAAAATATATTAAAAAGGTGTTTGGTTACACTATTAAAATATATTTTAATAACACTCTTAACTCACAAAACATGATAAAATAAAAAAGAGAGAGAATACTATTTTATTTTTTGTCACAATAGCACGAATGAAACCCTCCACCCGTCCTCCCCGTGCCCACCCTATCTCTAGGTCGGACCCAGTTGGCGCGCCCTACCCACCATGTAATCATTTTAAAAATAATCATGTTCTTACCAAAAATGATAATGATAATTGTATGCATTTTATAATTTAAAAGCATGGTATTTTTTATTTTAATATAATTTTTTGTAACAAAACTATATAAAATATTATAATGCAATCAATCACCCTATTTGGCTTTATTAAGTGCATAATCAAAAGCATGGGGTGCATGACTTTGAAATACGATTTTGCGTCCTGACAACGTAGAAATTGTTAGTCTATTTAACACAAAATCTTAAAGTAGAGAGTGTAGTATATAAATACCATTTTATTTAAGCATATTCTATTTACCTTCACTTGTGAGGCCATGCATTCTAACATGTTAAGTTGGAAGGCCTAATAGTTTACACTTGATGTTGCCGAGGCAATCACTATCGGATTCTGGACGAGGAATCCAATAACCAGCTAATGACCAAGAGTCGAGGGGGATCCAGATTGAGAAGGACGAGTTAGGGATGAAAGCTGTAGCTCCTACAGGAAGAAAGGAACCAGTCAGGAAGGGTCCCGGGTCTAGGCCCGGGGGAACCCCTCCGATGGTTAAGTTAGCAATAAGCTTAATGAAAACTCTAGTGTTAAAAGAGAGAGATGGAGGCTTGATAGCTTGTCAACCTTTTCTCCAGTGAATAATGCTCCTCTTATAGCGGGGGATGAGGGTTCCTCTATTGTGGCAAGCGATGTAGGACTATAGGAATTGAGATGAAATCTCGATAATACCCCAAGAGTTAATAGGCCGAAAGCCCATAAGAAGCTGATTGAGACGGGCCGGACCCGTCTCGGCCCTTTACACACCTGGGCCGAATTTGAGTGATCCATTTGTCATGCCGAGTGGGCCGGACCCTCGTCGGCCCAATAAGCATCTAGGCCGGATTAAACTGGCTAAGTTTGGTAGTTGGTCCGGGTCCGTATCGGCCCAGTACGAATCAAGGCTGTTGATAGTGAATGAATGTCGCTCGGCCCATTCCCGAATTAGGATTGGGCCCAGTCATCAGGCTCAATTGAGTTTTCCCCCATCACAGGGCCCCCTACTCTTGGCATGTTTCTAGAAAGATAAAGTGCCCAGAGTACACTTGCCTCTTACAGAATTCTTGAAGGCGTAAGTTTGTTTCCGAAAGGATATCAAAATAAGCGAGACCAAGGGGTTGCGACCAATCAGCGCAGACCAACAATGATCCTTCGTCTGAAACCGAGGGGTTGTGACCAATCCTCGCGGACCGACGGTGATCCTTCGTCCGAAACCGAGGGGTTGTGTGAACATTTAAAAACCGGTGGCGCCGATTTAAAGGCGGCAATAGTCTTGAAGTTCCCGCCGAGCGGCTCGTCGTGCGAGAAATTTGAGACACGTGGCAGTCATCCGATAGGGTTTCCAAAGGGTCCGAGGACTTGGACCGTTGATCATCCCAACCCGGATTACAGACAATTGGTTTTTTTTACGAGGATCTGGGACACGCAGCGCCCATCCGAGGGGGAAGTTGAAAGTCTCGGAATCTTGTTCGCTGATTACTTTATTTCAAATTTGCCGCCACTTGACTCGTCATTTGGCAGAAAGGGACATGCGTCGCGCATCCAACAGGAGAAAGCCGAAGGGCCTCAAAATCATGGCCGTTGATCTTTCATTAGGCCCCTATGGGGGATCCTATAAATAGTCGCTCCCTTGCTACAGAAGCCCATTTGTTGCTTCTACTCCTGAGGTCTCGATAGCAGAGCGTCTCCCAAGTGATCCCGAGAACGTCCCGTCATCCCTTGGCCGGCTGAGAGTGTTTAATCAAGCCTTAAAGAGCCTGGCAATGTCCCGTCGAGCGCTAGAATCTTTAATATGAGGGTAAGCCTCCGACTTGGCCTCGTCTTTCCATTTTTTATATGTCCAGTAGCCCTATCTCTTGGAGCAGCTCTTCCTGCTCCTCTTCGAAGCCAATCCTTCCTTGTCCTTCCATTTCCTCTCCATTCTCTTTGAATTCCTTCACTTCCGATATGGTGGACGAAGTAGCTTCGGCCCACAATCTCGAACCCGCTAGGACCTCTCTGCCCGAGCAGGCCGGGCCTAGCTGCCGGCCGGCCGAGCAGGTCTCGGACGTAGCTCCTGTTAGTCTTAGGTGGCCTACAAGCCAATATGACTTTATAATCTCGTTCATTTAATAATATAATGGCATTATTTCATTATGTGTTAATTCGTATTATTATCGTCTCATAATGAAGTTTGTGAATATGTGCGATAGTGATCAGATTATGATGAGATCATACTAGTGAGATTGATCACTTAAACACACATATTCTTAATAGTTCATAGTCGGAGGATATCCGAGAAGGATATCAGATATCCGGTTAGACTAGTACATATTACTCCTCCTCATACGACGAGGGTGACTGATCTCATAGTCACTTGTGTGGAGACACTAAGGCGAATCTGTAGGTGCTCATTAGAGAATGAGTTCATTGAACTGATCTGACTGAATCGCTGGATGGTATATTACCTTACTGTCAACCAGCTTGATTCTATTGTCGCAGTTGCATGGATGGTCCTCGTGTAACGACCCATCACCCTATAATCGGGGATCCGATTACTAAATGGGTACCGAATCATTAAAATTTAGAGCCAAATCAGGATTTCGATAAGTCTGGGAAATAAATGATAAACTATGCTAAATATTCCACATCACATCGAATTGTAAAGGATGTGCAGAAATTAAAAATTATTACAATTCGACTCGACTCAGCAAATAATTACATATTCCAATTGAAAAAAAATAATTAAGCGTACAGGCCTGAAAGGAAAATAACAACTACATCGGGGTATATCCCGAAACAGTGGCTGCTGGCACGCAACCGCTCTACGCTACACCTGCCTGGAACCTTCACCTGAAAACCGCAGGGGTGAGTCTCATCGAAATGGATTCAGTAGGGATCCCTCGATCCCCACCACCCACTCACGCACCCACAAGTGCAACAATACAAATATAGACAATTTAAATAAATAAAGCAGTAAACACAACTCCCAAAGATTCTCAAATTCTGATATAAAACACATGCATTCGTAAATACAACATGCATAACTCTGAAACCACTCTACCACGGAGTCCACAACCAGCGTCTTGGCTAAACACACAAACCGTGTGGCTGAACGCGGAAAACACCGACCCGTTAGGACCAAACAGCAACCCCTCGGATAGCGCGCTGGCTACTCAGACATGTCTAGCTCTAGGTGGTTATGCTTCCCACAGCACGAGTGACACTCCGAATGTACCACTCCTACACCGGTACTAGCTATACCCCGGGGTACACCAGGTGACCCTCTTTCTAGGCGTCACCCCACCACTCACACACCGACGCCGTGTCACTCCCACACTGACATAGGGTGCCTAAGCGCTAACAATTATCATTCTAAGTCAACGATCGCATAAAACACAACACAGTGCGATCCGATCACATAGAAATCCTCGTCCTTCAAGTATGTTTTCAAACATGCATTTAACCAAACTATCTAACAATGTAAACACATATTAATTGCATGAATTAATGAGGTTCTGTCTTGAATCGTGTCGCCCGTGGCCGACATCATTCAAGACTCTTAAACTGGTTTACACGAAAACTGGCCTCGGAAGATGCCTAAATCGCGTCGCTCTTGGCAGCCGCCATTTAAAATGGTGTCGTTGTCCCCAGACGCCATTCAATATAGAGACATAATCGCCTGAACTAGCCTCGGAACAAGCTGGGCTAAATCGCGTCTTGCGTGGCAGCTGCCATTTAAAATGACGTCGTCCCCAGATGCCATTTAGCACCCACAAACAGGTTCCCCTCCGGCCTCCCCCGAATCACAAAGTGGGATTTCTCCCTAAAATCACAAAAAACATCAAAAATGGAGGAGGTAGGGAAGAAGCCTAATTATTTTCATAAAGAACCCCTTAGAACATACTTTCTACCTCAGAATCATCCACACATATTGCATGCTTCAAAGCGGGAAAATCATGGTTTTAAACAAAATACCGCGAGGATCGTCACCCTACCGTTTACTTGAACTCCTCCGAACTCCGAGCCGCCGAACCGCTATGCCACAAGTTGCCGTCGGTTCCGCCATGGACACCGTCACTCCACCGGGATGTCGGCCGTCGTCCGGAGAAAAATGCGTCGTAGAAGAGATGGTGGTGGTAGTGGTGGGAGTTAGGAGGTTGATGGAGTGGAGGGAGAGGAGGAATGGGGAGAGAAAAGGAAGGAGAATGGGAAGGTTGAGAGGATGGGTTGAAAAGATAGAGGAGAGAGAAGAGAATGAGATAAATGAGGGAAAGGAGGGAGGGTTCGCGGGGTCAAATCGAAACTAGTTAAAATGCGTCGTCCAAGACCGACGCCAATCAGACGACACGACAGGGTCGTACACTGACAAACCTCTGAATGGCGTCGACTATGCAAGAAGCCATTCAGACGATAAGACCGGAGCCGTACTCTCGCGGCCCAAAACCGGCCCACGTGGTACATTCTAAAAAGCGTCCCCCTAACCAGACGCCGTTTGAACCGCGTCGAGCAACCTCGACGCGAAAAAGAACCCACGCCCCAGCCCCACAAGGGTCCAAACCAAGGGATCCGACACCAAAATCGACTCGATAACTGGATCCGAAACCTCAATCCTTACATTCTCTTCCCCCTTAAAAGAATTTCGTCTTCGAAATTGCTTCTATAAAATAATGAGATCGAAAAATGATGGTGCAAGCTCACAAGAGAACTTACAAGAAAAGGTAAGGAAACTGTTCTTGCATCTCATCCTCTCGTTCCCAGGTAGCTTCGCCTCCGGAGCGATGCTGCCAAATCACCTTAACCAAAGGAACAATCTTGTTCCGAAGGACCTGCTCCCTGCGATCCTCAATACGCACTAAAAATTCCGGAAAGGACAAGTCCTCAGTGACTTCCAATTCTGAAAAGTCCAAGACATGAGACGAATCTTGAATATACTTCCTCAATAAAGAAACGTGGAACACGTCGTGCACTCCTGCGAGACTGGGTGGCAAGGCTAGCTGATACGCCGTTTCCCCAATTCGAGCAAGACTGGAAAAATGCCCAATATATCTCGGACTCAGCTTACCTCGCTTCTCGAATCTCATCACACCCTTGGAGGGTGAGTTTCGGAGAAACACATGGTTCCCAACCTCGAACTCAAGCAGTCTCCTACGGATATCTGCATAACTCTTCTGCCTGCTCTGAGCTGTAGTCAACCTCTGCTGCACTATCCTGGCAACCTCAGCACACTGCTGTACCAACTCTGGCCCTGCTATCTGCCTCTTGCCAATGTCAGACCAATTCATAGGAGATCGACACGGTCGCCCATACAATGCCTCATATGGCGCCATGCCGGTACTAGAATGATAGACTGTTATTGTAAGCAAACTTTACTGTAGATAAGTACTGTTCCCAAGAACCTCCCCAATCTAGGCAACATGCCCTGAGCATATCCTCCAGTGTCTGAATGGTCCTATTTGATTGCCCATCAGTTTCGGGATGGTAAGCCGAGCTAAAGGCTAACTACGTACACAAGGCCTTCTGAAAACTTCTCAAGAATCTAGAAGTAAATCTCACGTGGCACATTCTAAAAAGCGGCCTACGTGGCACATTCTAAAAAGCATCCCCCTAACTAGACGTTGTTTGAACTGCGTCTCGCAAGCTCAACGTGAAAAAGAACCCATGCCCCAACCCCACAAGGGTCCAAACCAAGGGATCCGACACCAAAATCGACCCGATAACCGGATCCGAAACCTCAATCCTTGCACCTTGGACCTGAGACACTAAGGACACCTTGTCGGTGGACTTATGTGCTTTGACCTTGGTTTATGAATCTCTAACCACGGGATTCTAAACAGCCAAGGATCAGATACAGCGGAATACTGTTGAAGGGAATTGAGTGTTAATAAGGAATCATTCACTTTCGGTCCTTAGAGAGAGAATACTCTAGGAAGGATGCGCGGAAGTCCCTGGCCAGGGCGGACGATAATATCGGGAAATGAGTTTTCCGATATTATACGGTAGTATCTGATCCGAGTGAGTTGATCGGTTTGGGTTTGACAGTATACCATACCCTGAGTTGACGCGAGAGCATTGTACGAATGAAGGATTATATCTACGCGGTAACTGTTGGTGGAAAGGTTACAAGAGTGGGTTACTTAACCCCGGTACCTTCCGAGTTCACGCGGTGTTGCTTGGCACCCAACATGATCGGAGGCCCGATCAAATTTGATGTGCGACATTAATTCGATTGATTAATTAATTAATATGAGTTACTAGTTGATTGATCAGGCCAGTGAGGAGTCACTGGGCTTATTGGGCCATTAACTAGACTGGTTATTGGGCCTATAGGGTCACATGAAAATGATTCTCAAGGCGATGGATAAATAAGTGGATTTTATATTATCTGGGTGTTTTTATGAAAAATTGCGCGGTTAGTATAAAATGTAGCGAACGGGTTGAGCAGGCCACGCTGCTACTCAACCCTAGCCGCCCCCTCTTCTCTTCCTCTCTCTCTTTGGCGCCCCAGGTCGGATATGCTCTCCGGGTTTGCTCTGCCACTTCTTCGACTCCCGTCCGACGGGAAATCGTTTGCGTGTTGCGGCGAACGGCGGAGGCTTTGTGGGCTGCGAACAACGAGGAACCGTGAGGATATCCACCGTGAGGAGGATCGCATGGACTTTGCTAGAGGTCGGGCGCTTGCACGACTAGTAGTGTCACACCGACGGAGCTAATCAGTCGCGGATTCGAATCCGCGCACGATAATGTCCGATTACCATATTTCCGATTTTGGTTTATTCGAAACGGGAACGAATCGCTGTTTTAATTATTTTATTTTCTGCTGCGTGAGCGATCCGGAGGAACAGGAGAACCCAACAGTGGTATTAGAGCCAGGTTCCACTATTTCTCGTCCCATTTCAGTCTCCAGATTAATTTTTCCATGATTTATTCCATGTTGTATATTCGATTAATTGCTGGGTCAAGGTTCATATGATGAACGGAAATAATTAGATTATTTTTCTGCAATATTTGGATTTTTATTTGGGGGTTTTCGTCTTCTTCGTGTGACGAAGAACGACGAGTCTACGACGGCTTCGTACGGGCTTCCCAATCGTTGGTGACGAGGGTTGAGACCCCATATCTTTTGGGATGGGTTGTTGGTCATCCCTGGGGTTGTCGTCGGCGTCGCAGTGCCCACTGGAGGGGCTATTTTCTTCTTCTTCTTTGGTTTTGAACCAAGCGAACCAGAAAAATTGGGCTTTATAAGGGGCTCGAGCCTGTACGTTTGGGGCACCGCCGGCTGCCCTACTGGCGTCGGGGAGCACGCCGACGCTGGGGACGTCGCCAGCCGGGGCTGGGCGGCGCCGGCCGCCAACGGCACTGCCACCGTCGCCTCCTGCAACCTGCCATTATTTTAGGGCTTCGGGGTGTTTGCAGGAAAGGGGTTGGGCGGCCTGGGCAGACGCAGGCGGGCCGCTCGACACCCAACCCGGTTGGACCGGGCCGGGCTGTCTCCGGCGAGCCGGGGTGCGCCTGGTCCGAGCCTGGCTGAGCCAGGGGCTCGAACTAGGTGCCCAAGTGGCTCGACCCCTTTGCCCTTTTAACCCCAATTTCCCATTAAAACCCCAAAACCCCATTGCCCATTTAAAATAAAATTGAAATCGGAATTCAATTTTAAAATTGAAAAACTATTTTGAAATTTAAAATTATTATTCAATTATTTTTATTTAACTGGGCTTATTAATGATTTTGAATCATCTTTAATTAATGATTAGATGTTAGATAATTAGAGTTAATTATTAGTTAATTGTTAAATTAATAATTAACTTTAATTTAACTAATTTAAGAGTTAGATTAGTGATTAATAATTATTAGTCTAAATGTTAGATTATTAATTATTAATTCATCTAATTGTTAATTAATATGAGTTAGTTATTAATTTAAGTGTTAAATTAGTAGTTATTAATTAATTAGTGTTAATTATTACTTTAAGAGTTAGATTATCAATTTTTGTTAATTAGAGTTAATTGTTAATTTAAGTGTTAAATTAATGATTAATTTTAAATGAACTATTCTAAGAGTTAGAAGTATAACTTATTAATTAATTGATGTTAATTATTTGTTTAAGAGTTAAATTAGTAATTAACGTTAATTAACTAGTCTAAGAGTTAGATTAGTAGTTAATAGTTAATTATAATTAATTAATAATTAAAGTGTTAAATTTAATAATTAACTTTAGTGGACTAATCTAAGAGTTAGATTAGTAATTTATTATTAATAGTCTAATTGTTAGATTATTCATATTGATTAATCTAAATGTTAGATTGTTTTAATTTTAGAAATGTTCTAATGGCATGGAATGATCTAGAATTTATTAATTTGGAGTGTGTGCACATTTGATGTGTGTTTAAATGCTTTTAAATTTGATTTAATTGCATGTTAAGATAATAAAATGAGTGTGCGAAATTCAAAAGCCAATTTTGATTGGAACCTATGCTTTTTGAAAGCCAAAATGATTTATTTTGAAAACGCTTTTGTTTTATCTATGTGATGTACTTAGCATGTGTGGAATGTTTAAAACATACCGTGGTCATGGATATGTATTTTTTTAATATTATTCATGTGATGAATGATGTATGTAGATTGTAGATGTGTGATTGGAATGTTTATTAAATTGTTAATAAATAAAGGTTTGTACACCTCTCTCTCTCTCTTTCATACTCCGATGTAATTCTACCCCCCTCTCTCTTGTACTCGTCATAAGGCCTTTTTCTATTTACATGTAAATTTGGATTTAAATGTAATCTAATCGAGGTAACTGAGGAAGGAGCGAGGACGATCTACAGATGCAACCAGGAAGGCGATGTGATGGAGATCTTTTACCTATGTGTTTGCTGGGTAGTCTAATATAAATGTTATGTTAGATTGTGTGTGCATTTGACTGATGGCTCCAGTCAAACCTGTTGGGATCCGGGCGGGACGCGAAGAACGCAGCGGAAACGAAGAACAAAAATTTATCCCGCCCGATGCCCGCTGATCCGATTCGGAACGAAAAACGCAAACCGAAAACTACGAGAAGTAATCCGATTACCGTGCGCGGATTCGAATCCGCATCCGTCTCGGTTCCGTCGAGGTGATGCCGCAAGCCGCACAAGCGTCCGGCCTCCAGCGGTATCCACGCGATCCTCCGCGGTGGTTCGTCCTCGATCCCTCGTCCGTTACAGCTCGCTCGCTGAAGATCCATCGCCGCAACGGTTGCGGAAATCCCGCCGACAGGAATTCCCGACTTTCGGGAATCACACGCGGCGGAGACGAAAGCTGTTCTGGCGCGCCAAACGGGACGCCTAGAGGTGGAGAGAGAAAGGGGGGGTGACGGCCAGCAAGGGAAATCCTGGAGCTTGGCCCAGGGTTTCTCAACAGCGTGTATATATATTAAGTCGGCGCGACTTTTCACAAAAGTCCCCGAGTTAATATAAATCCCACTTATGTACCACCGACTGAGAATCTTATTGCGTGTGACCCTCTAGGCTCATTTACCAGTCCGGTTTTTAGCCCGTTAAGTCCAATAACTAGTTATTGACTTATTGTAATTAATTAATATCTAGATATTAACTAATTACTCAACCGAATTATCATCGCATGTAAATTCGGTCGGACTTCCGATCAAGTTGGGTGCCAAGCAATACCGCATGATCCCGGAAGGTAATGGGGTTCAGCAACCCACTCATGGAACCTGTCCGTCCACAGTTACCACGTGGCTATAATCCTTCGTTCGCACAATGCTCTCGAGTTAACCTAGGGTATGGTCAACTGTCAAACCCTAGATGGTCAACTCACTTGAATCAGACTCCGCTGTACAATATCCGAAAACCACTTTTCTGATATTGTTTCTGCTCTGGCCAGAGACTCCTGCGGATCTACTCTAGAGCATTCTCTCTCCAGTTACCTGAGAGCGAACGATCCTCTATTGAACACACAATCACCTTCGAAGGTCTTCCGCTGGACCCGATCCTTGACTATTAGAGATCCCGTGGATAGGGATTCGTAGGTCAAGGTCAAAGTCTAGAAGTCCACCGACAAGGTGTCTTTGGTGTCTCAAGTCCAAGGATCAACCACGCTACTGTGACGATGAATCAAGCCGATTGATAGTCAGGTAAATTACCATTCGGCGATTCATGTCGGATCAGTTCAGTGAACTCATTCTCCAATGAGCACCTACAGGTTTACCATTGTGTCTCCACACTAGTAACTAACGAGATCAGTCACCCTCATCATATGAGCTGGAATAACCTGTACTAGTCTAACCGGATGTTTGATGTCCTTCTCAAACATCCTACGACTAGGAACAATTGAGAATATGTATTTATAAGTCATTAGTCTCATTATTATGATCTCATCATAATCTGACGACTATTGCACATATTCATGGACTTCATTATGCGTAAATACAAATATGCCAATCTACATAATGAATTTAATGCCATTTATTAATGAACCAGATTGAAATAGGTGCCTAATGATTGGCTTAGAGGACACCTATATCCATCAATCTCCCACTTGGACTCAAGCCAATCACTTTCGCATTTGATCTCCATCAAATCTAGGTGATGCTCACAGAAAGTCTGTGACTAAGATTTGGTCAGGGATCTGCTAAATTATCTACAGATGGAATATTTCCATTACGTTATTTCCTCTTAATCCTTTGTCTCTGAACCTGTGAAAGAACCTCAGAATGTTCTGCAACTTCTGATGAGACCATAGCTCGATCACACAATTGATCGCTCCCACTGTTGTCCTACAACGATAGGATGGTATCAGAGACCTTTTAGAACTACATCTAGTTCAGGGATGAACCTTTTTCATCCATACTGTTCCAATAACAGTATCACTTGTTTATGTCGTCACCTTAATATCGAGTTCTGGATTGGAACCATTCCAATCCATTCCTTTCTACTAGAAGGTTGAATCCATTATTTGACTTGAAATTTGAGTCAGTGTGACCTCATAATTTCAAATCATCCTCTCCATATAAGCGAATGCATCCTTAACACTACTCAAACTCTTAATGATGCAATTCACTCCTGTATCCTTTAAGGAACATTTTCTTTAAAGGAATAAATTCCATATCTCAACAATTGAGACTTGTCATGAAATTTATGCCAAACAACTTGACATACAGGTCAGTATAATATCCCCACCAATCTATCTTAATAGATTCGTATTTCCAATACGTGGGTTATTATAACTAAACTTATTATGGAGGAAAATATGGTTAATAATGCTTTCACTAATAGTAACATCTTAAAGTCATTCTCAATGACTTTGATGTTATTATCATAAAGCATTACTAAAGCGACCGTACTCCCACTGTCCTTTCTGAACACACATAATCCGTGATCATTCTTAACGATCACATAATATTTGACCATTAAGTCAAAGCTTTTACTACAACTTAGGAAGTTTCAGTTTGATTCAAAATAATTTTGAAATCATAACTTGCTTCCTGGATATTCTAAAAGCTTTAAAGGTGTATCATATACATCTTTACCTCAATCACATTGAGTGGACGCTTTTAATATCCAACTGTCATCATCTCATGATAGGCAGTATTGACAAGTAGAATTCTGATAAACTTATCAATCTTAAAGTTGTAATGACATAGAGCATCATTATCATAGATTTTAGATCATAATCTATTTTGAGCTCCTCTCACCTTGCTAAATCAGATATGTCAAACATATCCTTCTAGTCATTGAGAGAATCTCAAAAATCTATGAAGCTCTTTGTATGTGTGTCATGACCGGTTCCAAACAACTAAAGATTATCTAATAATCTTATGTTAACTTGTGAATCTAGAACATCTTCTAGTTTTATCAGCTCCAACTGTCTTCTTTGAGGACATATTCCTCTTCACAGAAAACAGTTTTTCAGGACGACAATTATTTCATTATCGCCTGGCCAATAATTGTAATGTCTAAACTCTTTGGACATTTACAAATTCACGCCACGGTAATACCTGACTTTTAAATCAGGTTTGTTCATAATTCACATCTCATATGAATTATTTGGTTTCCATATCTTATATGGACACACACTGACTTATTTGGAACCATCCTTAAAGTATGGACATCTAATATTCATACTTATGTTCAAAAGGACAAGAATTAGGCAAATCTTATTATGTATTGCACCATATCTTAATAAGGTGCAATTCCTCATTCTATCATATTGCTATGATGCACAATGAGGACCAATCGAGCGAGGATACAATTATCCTCTTAATGATTTATGTGAATCATATACCTAAGTATTAGTTTCTTTGATCAAATCAATAATTCTAATATTTCATATTGATCTCATACCTTAATCTCTCAGATGCATTTGACTTGTACTTCAGTAAGTACATACAGTCGAATCATTCCAAGAGTAAACTATAAGGTAAGTCAATAGTAGTGATTATCTTTTGGCCTTTGAGCTGTTTACACCAATATGCATCAGCATCAATGATTTCTTATTGTACAACCCTGTGTACAATACCATAGATAATCAGGACTCACATAGTTCATTTCTATAGGAGACTTGTGAACATTCATCACATGAAATGTCACTTCAAGAATCTATAATGCATTGACTGATTTGAACAACTATTATTCTTTTCAATCAATGTTATTCTTGATTTCTTATGCAACTAAATAACAATTATTTAGTTTCATATTTGACTCCTATAGATATACAAAGATTTACTGTCTAACAGTAATCTATGAATATCATGAACAATAGTTGAGTCTAACTCAACACTTACATTTTCTCGATTTCCTTTTACTTATCTAAGTCTGCACACTATCGCAGCTCTGAGAATCATTTCCAATATCTCATATTAGATATGCTAATTCTCTAATAGACATGCAAAAGACGATAATGAGAATACATGAAACTTCTTTCAAGTTCCATATTCTTTTTGCCTTTACCAATATCCTTATATTGGTAGCAGTGGGAGAACTGCTACTTCTCTATCTCAGCTGACTTTCCTTTATCCTTTTTCAGGTGTGGATTCGATCGTTTAAAATCTTACCACTTGCCTTTCTCAAAGGCACATCATAAATATCTCTTCATCTTGGTCTATTCAAATAAGAGATTTCATGATAATCATTGCCTTTCTATAAGGCATACCATGAGCACCTCTTCACCTTGGTCTATCCAAGTAAGAGGATTCACGATATCTGATTAGGATAGTGACTTTCACTTGGCCCTGAAGACATTCTTCAGAGTTTTCTAGTCAGTCTGAGTATGAGAAGTATCGGCATCCAACATGCCAAAATCTCGAATAGATGACATATTAGTGATCGAAGGAAACAACGCGATTTAAGCAGATAGTTCGGATAATTCAATTATGGTCTTTTGTCTTGAATTATTTCCCACTATTTTTCGACGGACTGTATAACCTTCAGGTATACAGAACGGAAGACTCCGACGGTCTTCTAGTGAGGATCAGAATCTCCAAGAATCACAGTATGACCTCGGGTAAACACATAGTATCATACCATTATCTTAGAGCAACCATCTCAAGGTAATTGCAACTCCTTGCAATATCCGATCTTATTTCGGCTCCCAGGTCTTTAATGGTCCCGGGTAAACACAGTAGACCATTATACCTGGTCTAAGTTTTACCATCAATACACGACAGAGTAGAGTAAGAATGCAGCTCCTGGGTAAACGCGAGGATAGCTACACCGTTCCTCTATTCCAATCTCAAGGCATCATAATGCCATAGTTAATAGTCCTTTCATCAGATGGTGGCAGATCTCAGGTAAACGCGTAGTATCTGTCATCACTGAATCAAGTTCTAAAACTATATTGATGGAGAGCCACGCGGTACATTCTCAATGACTCGCGCTCCGGCTTAGACTTTATGTTGAAGGTTTTGTTTATATTAAGTTGGTCTCATCCTAGGTGATAGTTTATAAATATATCGAATATATATTTAACTATACCTAGATATTAGTAATCGATTCATAATCAATAACTAAAAGCATGCATCATTCATACATGTTCATTATGTGGTCATGGACAGCACGGTGATTAACTGGAGCCAAACAATTAATCACCAAAACTATATAACACTTATATAATCTAAACATGCAAACACATAGCCACTGGTGATCTCATCTCCTGTCGCCTTCTTGGTTGCATTTGTGGATCATCCTCGCCTCTCCTCGGCTGACGCGATCAAATACAAATATTATATATTTTGAAACAATTTCAAATACAAATAAATTGTAAGAGAAAGCCTTATGGCCGAGTACAATAATGGAGGGGGATAGAATTACAATGGAATGGAGAGAGGGAGGCACACAAGCCTCATTAATTAACACTTAATTAATAAACATTCACATTCCATAACAATCCACAAAATCACACACCATCACATGATATGAAATTTAACTAAGTGCATGTCCATGACCACCACAAATTTTAACCATCCACACATGATAGAACACATTACATGAAGGCTAAAAATTTGAAAATATAATAGTTTTGGCTTTCTTAAAACCTGGGTTCCAATCAAAATTGAATAATTTGAATTTTCGAAAATCTTATTTTCTAACATGCAATAAATCCAATTTAAAGCATTAAACACATCAACATGTGCACACAAATCGAAAATTAAAATTCTAAAATATTCCATGCATAATTTAGAACAGTTCTAAATTAATTAATCTAACACTTAGATTAATTTTAAATCACATTAATAACAATTATTAATGCGAAACAATCTAACATTTAGACAGAATTAAAAATTCTTAAATAACATTTATAAAGGAATTTCCAACTCAAATTATTAACCCCTTAACAACTCCTTGTTAATAAACCCCTTTATTTAAATCATATTTCTCAATAACCATTATTAAGAAATAATAATTAGAACATTTCTAATTAAAATAGTCTAACAATTAGACTTAATTTAATCCTTTAATAGCATTTATAAAAGATTAAATTCCAAGTGGATTAGATCATTAAAACCAATAATTAAGAGATTCAAGAGTAAACTAATTAATAATCTTAATAATCATTATTAAGACTTAATTAATACTTAATAACTTTTATTAAGATTCATTACTCAAGAATTAATTAACTTAATTATAACATTTATAAAAAGTTAATTAATCACTTAACAACTATTATTAAGTGTCTCCAAATTATTAAAATAATTCTCTAACAACAATTTCTAAAGAATTATCTAATTGGTTAATTAAAATAAAGTTAACAACATTTGTCAATTAATTTTAAAACCATGATAATTATCTAATCCCTTAAATAATTAACAACGATTGTTAATAAATTTTAAGATCCCATCTTAAATATAAGTTAACAACATTTGTTAATTATAAATTAAGATCACATCTTAACTCATAATCCCCTTTTAAACTTAAAATTATAAATTTAAGTATAAAACACTTTTAAGTAAAATTTATTTTAATTTTAAGGTAAAGGGAATCATGTCAACCCTTTATGTAAGATCATATCTTACATAAGTTAAACCCAATTGACTATTAAGATCAAATCTCAATAAGTTCATAATTAACTGGAAAAATAATATTAAAACAGTTTTAAATTATTTAACTTCAATTCCAGTTAATAGGGGTTGGGGTTTAGGGGTTTAAATAAGGGGTTAAATAGATTAAATGGGCTGGGGTTAAATAGGCCCAATTGGCCTATTAAATTGGGCCCAGGGCCTGGTCTGGCTCGGGCTGGGGCAACCTGGCCCAGCCCCTGGTCCGGCCCTGGCTCGAGCCAGGCAGGGCCCTGGCTCGGGCGACCTGGCCGAGCCAGGTCGGGCGCCTGGTGCGCCCGGGCCAGGCCCAGGCCGCCCGGCCGAACCGGCTCGGACCGGCTCGGGACTGGCCGGTCCAGGCCCATCTGCTGCAGGTTCGACCAGTTCAGATTTTAGGGTTTTTCAGCCCTGTTTGAAGCCTGTTTTGGGCGGCGCCGCCGCCGCCGCCGGCCGCGAGGGTGGCCGGAATTCGCAGAGGGATGTCACCACTTCCATTTCCCCCATCGGTGGTGGCCGGAAGGCGACTCCTTCGCCGCCGGTGAACCTCCAAAGTTGGAAATTTGTGCAGTTTCGCAGATTTCAGCTTTTCCTCAATTCTTTTTCAACTTTTGAAAATTATGGGAAGAAAAGCTCCACCGGCCGCCATGGAAATTTTTCGGGGATGGCGAGGGGTAGCTGGTCATACCAGCAAACCCACAGAGATGGTCCAACCATCATTAATCCCCTTTTGTAGCCCACAAATCCGGTTCTTCATCACCATGAAGAACGAGATAAAACCCCAAAAAAAAATTCTCGTTTTTCGCACAGAAAAATTAAATTCGAAATTCTAAGTTCATCCCATGAACAATATCTATGAGGAAAAACGAATTTATGCATGAAATAATTTAGAATAATAATTTCATCGTTCCGGAGCAGATCAGAGCGGAACCTGGCTCTGATACCACTGTTGGGATCCGGGCGGGACGCGAAGAACGCAGCGGAAACGAAGAACAAAAATTTATCCCGCCCGATGCCCGCTGATCCGATTCGGAACGAAAAACGCAAACCGAAAACTACGAGAAGTAATCCGATTACCGTGCGCGGATTCGAATCCGCATCCGTCTCGGTTCCGTCGAGGTGATGCCGCAAGCCGCACAAGCGTCCGGCCTCCAGCGGTATCCACGCGATCCTCCGCGGTGGTTCGTCCTCGATCCCTCGTCCGTTACAGCTCGCTCGCTGAAGATCCATCGCCGCAACGGTTGCGGAAATCCCGCCGACAGGAATTCCCGACTTTCGGGAATCACACGCGGCGGAGACGAAAGCTGTTCTGGCGCGCCAAACGGGACGCCTAGAGGTGGAGAGAGAAAGGGGGGGTGACGGCCAGCAAGGGAAATCCTGGAGCTTGGCCCAGGGTTTCTCAACAGCGTGTATATATATTAAGTCGGCGCGACTTTTCACAAAAGTCCCCGAGTTAATATAAATCCCACTTATGTACCACCGACTGAGAATCTTATTGCGTGTGACCCTCTAGGCTCATTTACCAGTCCGGTTTTTAGCCCGTTAAGTCCAATAACTAGTTATTGACTTATTGTAATTAATTAATATCTAGATATTAACTAATTACTCAACCGAATTATCATCGCATGTAAATTCGGTCGGACTTCCGATCAAGTTGGGTGCCAAGCAATACCGCATGATCCCGGAAGGTAATGGGGTTCAGCAACCCACTCATGGAACCTGTCCGTCCACAGTTACCACGTGGCTATAATCCTTCGTTCGCACAATGCTGTCGAGTTAACCTAGGGTATGGTCAACTGTCAAACCCTAGATGGTCAACTCACTTGAATCAGACTCCGCTGTACAATATCCGAAAACCACTTTTCTGATATTGTTTCTGCTCTGGCCAGAGACTCCTGCGGATCTACTCTAGAGCATTCTCTCTCCAGTTACCTGAGAGCGAACGATCCTCTATTGAACACACAATCACCTTCGAAGGTCTTCCGCTGGACCCGATCCTTGACTATTAGAGATCCCGTGGATAGGGATTCGTAGGTCAAGGTCAAAGTCCAGAAGTCCACCGACAAGGTGTCTTTGGTGTCTCAAGTCCAAGGATCAACCACGCTACTGTGACGATGAATCAAGCCGATTGACAGTCAGGTAAATTACCATTCGGCGATTCATGTCGGATCAGTTCAGTGAACTCATTCTCCAATGAGCACCTACAGGTTTACCATTGTGTCTCCACACTAGTAACTAACGAGATCAGTCACCCTTATCATATGAGCTGGAATAACCTGTACTAGTCTAACCGGATGTTTGATGTCCTTCTCAAACATCCTACGACTAGGAACAATTGAGAATATGTATTTATAAGTCATTAGTCTCATTATTATGATCTCATCATAATCTGACGACTATTGCACATATTCATGGACTTCATTATGCGTAAATACAAATATGCCAATCTACATAATGAATTTAATGCCATTTATTAGTGAACCAGATTGAAATAGGTGCCTAATGATTGGCTTAGAGGACACCTATATCCATCAAAACCCACTGTGCTATCCATGACCACACTAGACATGTATGAGATGCATTGTTTTTATTTTTGATTATGAATCAAAGCAGGTATGATATTTATTAAATATATACGATATATTTATATACTATCACCTAGGAGAGACCAACATAAAAGTTATCTAAATACCCTCATCTTAATTCTAAGCCGTAACGTGAGTAGTTAAGAACTTACCGTGTGGTCCACCATCGTTATAGTTATAGGATTCGAATTACTTTAGGCAGATTTGTTATGCTACCACAAGGCCTGTTTAATTGTGAGGAGAGAGTGTGGCTGTGGGATTAGATGTTTATTTGATCGGAGTAGAGGAACTATGTAGCTTTGTTGTGCTATCCACAAGGGCTGTATGTAAATCTATGCTCGTTTGGTAACTATGGTTTGCTTAGACTAGAATTAGTGGCTTGTTGTACTATCCACAAGGCCATTAAATCTCTCGGGACCGAAGATATGATCAGATATTGTAAGGAGTTGCAAAATCCATGAGATGGGTGCTCTTTGATTGTATTACAGTTTGTTGTGCTATCCACAAGGCTATACTGCAAGTCATTGAGATTCTGATCCCCACTAGGAGACTATCGGGGTCTCCCGTTCTGTATAACTGAGGGTCATACAATCCATTGAAAATTAGTGGGAGTTAAAACTTAATCAAAAGACTATGTCTTGTTTAAGTTTTAATTATTGAACATCTGCTAAATAGATTTTATTAATCTCCTGTAGAGAATTATGTCGTCGAATAACCCTCTCCATGGCATACTTGATGCCAATCTTTTGACTAGCCCGAACTACTCGATTTGGCTCAGAAATATGAAGAGTGTCTTTAGATCTGAGCATATTGCCTACATCCTTGGAGCTGATCCTCCTGCTGAACTGACATTAGATGCCCTTGAGGCAGAGATGATCGCGTACGATAAAAGGTCGAAGGGCAAAGTCAAAGGAGTAGTAAAGGGTGACTGCTTCTACTGTAAGCAGCATGGTCACTGGAAGAGGAACTGCAAGGAGTTCCTCAACAATAAAGCTCATGAAAAGGTGAAGCAATCAGAAGCTTCAGATATCTATATGATAGATATCAACTTCTCAGTTAGAGATTCCACATCTTGGATATTAGATATCAGATGTGCTTCTCATATCTGTCATGATGCGCAGATGCTGATAAGTAAGCGTATGCTGAGAAAAGGCGAGGTGGAATTGAGGGTAGGAAATGACGCAAAAGTTGCAGCAATTGCTGTAGGGACAACAAACCTCAGGCTTCCATCATGAGACGTTTTATCATTGGAAGATTGTTATTATATTCCTAGCATAATAAAGAACATCATATCAATATCTTGTTTAGACAAGATAAGATATATGTTGACTATAGAGAACAAAAGTTGTTCAATTTATTATGGTAATAAATCAATTGTTTCGGCACCTTTAGTCAACGGTCTATATCTTTTAGATGTTTCTTACTACAATCTTCACATTGATAAAACTCTTAAGAAGAGCAAGAATTGTGTGAACCAAATCTACATGTGACATTGTAGACTTAGACACATTGGTGAAAGTAGGCTGCAAAAGTTGCATAAACATGGTTATTTAAATGCATTCGATTATGAATCGTTTGCAACATGTGAGTCCTGCCTTATGGAAAAGATGGCAAAATCTCCATTTACTGGACATGGAGAACGTGCGAAGGACATTATGAGATTAATACATTTAGATGTATGTGGTGCCATGTCTACCCAAGCCAAAGGTGGCTTCTCATACTTCATCACGTTCACCGACGACTTCTCAAGATTCGGCTATGTGTACTTAATGAAGTACAAGTCAGAAGCATTTGAGAAGTTTAGAGAGTTCAAGAATGAAATAGAGAAGCAGTTATGAAAGAGTATTAAAGCTCTTCGATCAGATCGAGGAGGAGAATATTTGAGTACTAATTTCACACAATTCTTAAAGGATAATGATATCTTTTCTCAACTGACCCCTCCATATACACTGCAGATGAATGATGTATCTGAAAGGAGGAATCACACCTTGTTGGGCATGGTGCGATCCATGATGAGTTTTTCGAGTTTACCAGTGTCCCTATGGGGTATACCTATTGAACAGAGTACCTAGTAAGTCTGTGACTTCTACTCCATGTGAGATATGGAAAGGCAGGAATCCAATATTTAAACATGTTAAAGTCTGGGGTTGTCCTGCTCATGTAAAGAGGCATGATCCTGACTAGCTGGAATCACGAACTGATAAATGTAAGTTTGTGGGATATCCAAAGGAGACTTTTGGATACTATTTCTACCATCCTGGTGAACAAAAGGTGTTTGTTGCCAGGAAAGCTTTCTTCATGGAAGAGGAATATCTTCTCTAGGAGGACAGTGGGAGTAAAATAGTGCTGGAAGAGGTTTCAGATCCCCAAACAGCTACAAAATCATCGGATGAGATATCAGTTCCTGAATCTGTTCAGGTACACACATATGAGCCTCGTAGATCTGGTAGAGTACCTAGACTATCCGAACGATATGTAGGACATATCGCTGAAGTAAGGTAGAATATAATGAGAATGATGATCCTAAATCCTACCAAAAGGCCATAGAAGGCCCAGAAGCCGGGAAATGACGAGAAGCCCTGAACTCAGAAATCCAGTCCATGTACACGAATCAAATTTGAAACTTGGAAGACTTGCCCAAGGAAATTGTACCCATCGGGTGCAAATGGATCTTTAAGAGAAAGATCGGTGTTGATGGACGGATTGACACTTATAAGGCAAGATTGGTGGCAAAGGGATATCGTCAAAGGCAAGGAATTGACTATGACGAGACTTTTTCACCAGTTACCATGATAAAGTGGATAAGAGTTCTAGTCGCTATAGCTACACATTTCGATTACGAAATCTGATAGATGGATGTGAAGACTGCCTTTCTCAATGGTAACCATGAGGAAGAGGTGTATATGATACAACCAGAAGATTTCACATCTAAGGAATCTCCAGATAAAGTGTGCAAGCTTCAAAGGTCCATTTATGGACTGAAACAAGCTTTCCGGAGTTGTAACATAAGATTTGACGAGGCTGTCAAGTCTTATGACTTCATTAAGAATGAAGATGAGCCTTGTGTGTACAAGAAGACCAGTGGGAGCGCATTCACCTTCTTAGTTCTTTACGTAGATGACATCAGTAAAGATCTGGTTGTCGAAAAACTTCTCTATGAAGGATTTGGGAGAAGCATCTTACGTATTGGGAATACGGATCTATAGAGATGGATCAAAGAGGATGCTTGGAATGACCCAATCCTTGTACATAGATACCATTGTCAAAAGGTTTGGCATGAAAAATTTCAAGAGAGGTCTCATACCGATGAGACATGGAATTAATCTCTCAAAGGAGCAGTCTCCTGAGACTCCTAATGAGAGGGCATTTATGGATAGAGTATCCTATGCCTCTGCCATAATCATGTATGCCATTATGTGTACATGGCCTGATGTGGCATATGCTCTAAGTGTTACGAGTAGATTTCAGGCTAATCCATACAAAGAGCACTGGAAGGCAGTAAAATGTATCCTTAAGTACTTAAGAAGAACGAAGGATATGTTTTTTATCTATGGAGGAGGTGACTTGAAACTGCGAGGGTATACTGACTCGAGTTTCCAGTCAGATCAAGATGATAGCAAGTCAATATATGGATTTGTGTTCACTTTGAACGGAGGTGCAGTGAGCTGGAAGAGTTCCAAGCAAGTAACCACTGCAGATTCGACGACTGAAGTTGAGTACATTGCTGCAGCTGAAGCCGCCAAGGAAGCAGTGTGGTTGAAGAAATTCATCACCGACCTCGGCATAGTTCCCAGCATCTTTGAACCTATTCTGCTGTTGTGCGACAACAATGGAGCTATTGCACAAGCGAAAGAGCCGCAGTTTCATCAGAAATAGAAGCATATTCTGAGGTGCTTTCATCTCATCAGAGAGATCATATCCAGAGGAGATGTAGTGGTGGAAAGAGTTCCATCTGTCGACAATGTAGCAGATCTACTGACAAAGCCGTTGGCTCAAAATGTGTTTGAGCGTCACCTAGAGTCTATAGGTTTAGTGCATCAAGGTGATTGACTTTAGTCTAAGTGGGAGATTATTAGTCTTAGTTGGCCTACAAGCCATTATGACTTTGTAATCTCGTTCATTTATTAATATAATGACATTATTTCATTATGTGTAAATTTGTATTATTATCGTCTCATAATGAAGTCCGTGAATATGTGTGATAGTGATCAGATTATGATGAGATCATACTAGTAAGACTGATCACTTAAACACACATATTCTTAATAGTTCATAGTTGGAGGATATCTGATAAGGACATCGGATATCCAGTTAGAGTAGTACAAATTACTCGTGCTCATAAGATGAGGGTGACTGATCTCATAGTCACTTGTGTGGAGACACTAAGACGAATATGTAGGTGTTCATTAGAGAATGAGTTCACTGAAGTGATCCGACTGAATCGCTAGATGGTATAGTACCTTACTGTCAACCAACTTGATTCTATTATCGCAGTTGCGTGGATGGTCTTCGGACCTGAGACACCAAGGACACCTTGTCAGTGGACTTCTGTGCTTTGACCTTGGTTTATGAATCTCTAACCACGGGATTCTAAACAGCTAAGGATCAGGTACAGCGGAATACCGTCGAAGAGAATTGAGTGTCAATAAGGAATAATTCGCTCTTGGTATTTAGAGAGAGAATGCTCTAGGTAGGATGCACGGAAGTCCCTGGCCAGGGCGGACGATAATATCGGGAAAGGAGTTTTTCGATATTATACGGCAACATTCGATTCAAGTGAGTCGACCGATTAGGGTTTGATAGTATACCATACCCTGAGTTGACTCGAGAGCATTGTACGAATGAAGGATTATATCTACGTGATAACTGTCGGCGGAAATGTTCCAATAGTGGGTTACTTAACCTCGATACCTTCCAGGTTCACGCGGTGTTGCTTGGCACCCAACGTGATCGGAGGCTCGATTGAATTTGGTGTGCAACATTAATTCGATTGATTAATTAATTAATATGAGTTATTAATTGATTGATCAGACCAGTTAGGAGTCACTGGGGTTATTGGGCCATTAACCGGACTAGTTATTGGGCCTAGAGGGTCACACACAAATGATTCTCAAAGCGATGGATAAATAAGTCGATTTTATATTATCCGGGGGTTTTTATGAAAAACCGCGGTTAGTATAAAATGTAGCGAACGGGCTGAGTAGGCCAGGCTACTGCTCAACCCTAGCCGTCCCCTCCTCTCTTCCTCTCTCTCTCTGGCGCCCCAGGCCGGATCTGCTCTCCGGGTCTGCTCCGCCGCTTCTTCGACTCCCGTTAGACGGGAAATCGTTTGCGCGGTGCCGTGATCGTTGCGGCGTACGGTGGAGGCTTTGTGGGCTGCGAGGAACGAGGAACCGTGAGGATATCTACCGCGGGGAGGATCGCGTGGACTTCGCTAGGGGCCGGGCGCTTGCGCGGCTAGCGGTGTTACACCGATGGAGCCAATCGGTCGCGGATTCGAAATCGCGCCCGGTAATGTCTGATTACCGGTTTTGTTTATTCGAAATGGGAACAGATCGCTATTTTCATTATTTTATTTTCCGCTGCGTGAGCGATCCAGAGGAACACGAGAACGCAACAACTCCTTATCTTAGTCGCGAAGCGGTGAAAGAGATGTGGGAGCACTACGATATCCCTGATTGGATCCATCTTATCAGGGGCCAACCCACTTTGAGGGCCAATACCCCTCGGCCCGGGTGCTTTTCCATCTACGAGCACATTTTCCAAGTCGGCTTTTGGCTCCCTCTGCACCCCTTCATCATAGATTTACTTAATGCTTATAGACTAGCCCTATCCCAGTTCTTTCCGAATTCCTGGCAGACGGTGTACGAGTATTTAACCTTTAATAGGAAGTTAGGACTCACCCCTTTAATAGACGTATTCTGCTATATCTTTAAGGTGATGCTCCAAGGGAAATCTTCTTGGTATTGCTTCACTACTCGATCCGGCCGGGGGATATTTTCTGGGAAGTCCTCGTCCATTCATCATTGGAAGGAGGGTTTCTTCTTTGTTACTCTTCTCGATGGGGACAATAGCGTATGGCCATTCCCATAGAGTGGAAACCACTTGCCGAAGGGGCTTCAGAGTCCCCCAAACTGAGTTTTCAGACTAGAGTGGTTGGTGTTAAAACCTCCATAAGTCCCTGAAAGCAAGGTATTCCTCCTTGTTCATCGGGCTGGTTGTACCAATTGAAGTCCTGGTTAGTCATTCATACCGTTGTGAGAGAACCATAGAGTATAACGGTAGAAAAACTAAATTGAAACTAGGATCCTACCCATTGAGTGAATTTGTGTTTGATAATCTAAATAATTCAACAAGGAATCCTTAGAGACCTATGTTCAGTCCCTAACTATGTTGGGCTTTTTCACTAAAAAATTATTTCTAACACATTGCTAGTAGATCCGGTCCTAGCAAACTAAGCATACTAGATATCAAGCCTCTAGCGAGGCTCTCCCTAAATATAATGCCTATAGTAAGGCTTACCTCCAATCCTCCCAAGAATTGGCCCTTTTCCACCAAAGAAAGCACACAACCTCTAATCTTCTCAAAGATTGGCCAAGCGAACAACTCGTGGAGGCGATAAAGATCATAGACGAAGCCCCTGTCAACGTAAATGACCTCTTGAGCAATAAGAAACGGCTATTCCGCATGGGGGCGTGGCTGAATCCGACGAAGATGCCTGCTCGGGAGGCTCCTTACCTCCCTCCGGTTGAAGCCGCAGGGGCACCTGCCGAGTTCGAGACTGCCGGGGCTGCATCATCACCGGATGCTGTTGAAATGCCCGGTGACGTCATCGACATGCATGTAGTATCCAGCGAAGAGGACACGGTCGCCGGTGCCGAGGGTAATCCGGCCTTGGAATAGCTGGTATATTTCATAACATTGGTAATCAAATGACTTAATCATTTCTCTTTCTACGATCTTTTTAGAAATGTCGACCGGTCTTGGATCTCTTATGGACCGGATCCAGCGACGCGAAACGGCCGAGAAGACATCGGCTTTGAGGTCTACGCCGCGAAGCACTCGAGTGCCAGCCTCGGGCCCCGCTTTGGAAACGCATGCGGAATCCACTTTGGAAGGCCGAGCGACTGCTACTCAAATGGAGCGGGAGCGAGAGAGAGAAAAATCTCCGGTTTAGGGGCATGACTGCTGCTAGAGGAGGAAGAGGAAAGCTAACAAAGAGGCGGATCGCCTAGCGAAGAAGACTGTGGCAAATCGTGGTGCGCCGCTTTCGACGAATTCCCCTCCGCCTCCAACACAGCCCAAATCCATTTCGGCTGGCAGAACCTCGGTGTCATTTCCCTTCGGTCTGACCAGACCCACATGTCCCAAAAGTAAGGTCATGAGCCATGGCTCCCGGAAACGGGAGTACTCGCGGATGACTCCATCGAGGACTCCGCTACTTGCCTACGGGTGGCCCAAAGGAACATCCTCCCTATAGTGGCCGATGAGCTGAGGACTATCTCCACTGAGGGCCTCGCGGCGCTGTGTGTATACAATGCCATTCAAGTAAACCCTCGATTTTCTTAATTCCATTGAATATGATGTTTTGATTAAATTCTGACATCGTGATTTCTCTGCATTGTCCTCGGCCATAAGCGCGACACTTGCTCGGTGCTTTGCCTACGTTCAAGAGAAATTGAAGGACGTGAATGCCGTTGCGGATCACCTGGCTGCCAGAAAGGTAGCTTTGGTGAAGTGAGACTTGGAGGGCAACATCGACGCCCTCCTCGATATGAATGCTCGGCTAGGGGTCGAGCTGTCTTGGTAGAAAGAGTCGGCGTGCTTGGAAGCTGAGGCAAGAAAAAATGCCAAGAGGGAATTGGGTGCGGTGCACGAGAAGTTTGACGTGCTCCAGGCCAAGCTGGCCGAGAAGGACGAAGCGTTCGCTCGCCTTCAGAAGGAGTGGGAGGAGGAAACCGCGCGCCTTATCGAGGCCCTAGAGGTGGCCAAGAATAAAGTTGAGGAGGTAGCCAGGAAGGCGGAAGAAGACGTCCGCTCGGCCGTGGAGACATTCAAGGCCGTGCCAGACTATACCGAAGCTCTACTGGATGCCGGAGCGAATGTGGCCGCCAACATGTTCAATCTTGGGATGGCCGTCGCACAAAGGGCCTGTCCTGAGGTGGACCTGACGGGGTTCGGCTATCCCTCGAAATCAGAGGGGAATGAACTACTGGCATGGTGGCAGGGGCTTAAAGTCAAGAAGGTCTCAACAGCCGAAGATGTCGCGGCCTCTCCTAAGCATCCCGCCTCCCCTTCTACCCCTATAACCCCAGGAAGCGGCCTCCTTAGTTCCGAAGAGGAGGACGCAGATAAGTAGATTTGTAGGCTTTTTGTACTCTTCTTCTTTTGTAATCGGCGAGCCGGGGTATGTCCCGGCTCCCTTTTTGTATTAGCCAATACTTTTATGTAATGCTTCCCGATATATACAAAAGATCTCTTTTCAGAACAGTGTCGAACTTTAGCATGTTATCTTTCGTTTTTTACCGAGAGCAATCTTTGGGGGTTTATATGGTTGAAGCTTATCCCGTTCGTATGCCCGAAGCTGCTCTACTTGGGCTTTTGACTTATGCCGCTTAGATCTTTTAGTAAGACCGAAACAGATTCGTACAGGCTTTTGAATGTATTGATCCCATATCGTTTGGTCCGGCCGAAGATGTTTCTGTCGGCTTATGCAAACTCGGTTTGTGCCACTCCCGGTACGGTTTGCATGGTTGAAGCCACTCCTGATACGGTTTACACGGATTAAGTAACGCTGCTCCCGGTACGCTTTGCATGGCTGAAGCCACTCCCGATACGGTTTACACGGATTAAGTAACGCCGCTCTCGGTACGGTTTGCATGGCCGAAGCCACTCCCGATATGGTTTATGTTAGGTTTTCTCGGTTTATCCTGATTGCTTACGCAGCGAAAACTAAAATATTTACAGCGATCCGTTCCAGTTTCGAAATCTAAAATACGATAATCGGATTATTGAAGTTCTCACCGTGTGTGGATTCGAATCCGCAACCGTTCGGTTCCGTCGATGCGACACCGCAAGCCGCGCAAGCGCCCGGCCTCTAGCGAAGTCCACGCGATCCTCCCCGCGACAGATATCCTCGAGTTCCTTATTCTTCGCAGCCCACGAAACCTCCGTCGGTCGCTGCAACGATCGCCGCAACGTGCGGATGATTTCCCGTCGAACGGGATTCGGAGAAGCGGCGGAGCAGATCTGGATTTGTCTGGACGCCAGAGAGAGAGAGAAACAGAGGAGGGGTGGCTAGGGTTAGCAGTAGCTTGGCCTGCTCAGCCCGTTCGCTATGTTTTATACTAACTGCGCAATTTTTCATAAAAACCCCCGGTTTATATAAAACCCACTTATTTATCCATCGCCTTGAGAATCATTTGTGTGTGACCCTCTAGGCCCAAGTACCAGTCCAGTTAATGGCCCAACAAGCCCAGTGACTCCTCACTGGCTTTATTAATCAATTAATAACTCTTTATTAATTAATTAATCAATCGAATTGATGTCGCACATCGAATTCAATCGGCCCTCCGATCACGTTGGGTGCCAAGCAACACCGCGTGAACCCGGAAGGTAATGGGGTTAAGTAACCCACTATTTGAACCTTTTCGCTGACAGTTACTGCGTGGATATAATCCTTCATTCGTACAATGCTCTCGAGTCAACTCAGGGTATGGCGAGCTGTCAAACCCTAACCGGTCGACTCACTTGGATTGGATGCCGTTGATGAATATCGGAAAACTCCTTTCCCGATATTATCATCCGCCCTGGCCAGGGACTTTCGCGCATCCTTCCTAGAGCATTCTCTCTCTAAGTACCGAGAGCGAATGATTCCTTATTGACACACAATTCCCTTCGACGGTATTCCGTTGTACCCAATCTTTGGCGTATTAGAATCCCATAGCTAGAGATTTGTAAACCAAGGTCAAAGCACAGAAGTCCACCGCCAAGGTGTCCTTGGTGTCTCAGGTCCGAGGACCATCCATGCAACTGCGACAATAGAATCAAGCTGGTTGACAGTGAGGTACAATACCATCCAGTGATTCAGTCGGATCAGTTTAGTGAACTCATTCTTCAATGAGCACCTACAGATTCGCCTTAGTGTCTCCACACAAGTGACTTATGTGATCAGTCACCCTCATCATATGAGCAGGAGTAATATGTACTAGTCTAACCGGATATCCGATGTCCTTCTCGGATATCCTCCGACTAGGAACAATTAAGAATATGTGTGTTTAAGTGATCAGTCTCATTAGTATGATCTCATCATAATATGATCACTATAGCACATATTCACGGACTTCATTATGAAACGAGAATTAATGCGATTTACACATAATGAATATTATGCCATTATATTAAATGAACGAGATTTACATTGTTAGATTGGCTTGTAGGCCACCTAAAACTAACAACCTCCCACTTAGACTAAAGCCAATCACCTTTATACAATAAGCCCATAGACTCTAGGTGACGCTCAAACACAATTTGAGCCAACGGCTTTGTCAGTGGATCTGTTATATTGTCGACTGATGGAACTCTTTCCACTACTACATCTCCTCTGGATATGATCTCTCTGATAAGGTGAAAGCGCCTCAGAATATGCTTCGATTTCTGATGAGACCACGGCTCTTTTGCTTGCGCAATGGCTCCATTGTTGTCGCACAACAGTGGAACATGCTCAGAGATGCTGGGAACTACGCCGAGGTCGGTGATGAATTTCTTCAACCACACTGCTTCCTTGGCGGCTTCAGCTGCAGTGATGTACTCAACTTCAGTCGTCGAATATGCAGTTGTTACTTGCTTGAAACTCTTCCAGCACACTGCGCCTCCGTTCAAAGTAAACACGAATCCAGATGTTGACTTGCTATCATCTGGATCCGACAGGAAACTCGAGTCAGTAAAGCCTCGCAGTTTCAAGTCACCTTCTCCATAGACAAGAAACATATCCTTAGTTCTTCTCAAGTACTTAAGGATGCATTCTACTTCCTTCCAGTGCTCTTCGCCTGGATCAGCCTGAAATCTACTCGTAACACTTAGAGCAAATGCAACATCAGGCCGTGTACATAGCATGGCATACATGATAGATCCTATGACATAGGCATAGGGTATTCTATCCATGAATACCCTCTCATCAGGAGTCTTAGGAGTCTACTCCTTTGAGAGATTAATTCCATGTCTCATCGGTATGAAACCTCTCTTGGAATTTTCCATGCCAAACATTTTGACTATGGTGTCTATGTACAAGGATTGGGTCATTCCAAGCATCCTCTTTGATCTATCTCTATAGATCTGTATTCCTAATATGTAGGATGCTTCTCCCAAATCTTTCATGGAGAAGTATTTCGACAGTCAGATCTTTACTGATGACATCATAGCTACATCATTCCCAATGAGTAGTATGTCATCTACGTAAAGAACTAGAAAAGTGACTGCACTCCCACTGGTCTTCTTGTACACATAAGGCTCATCTTCATTCTTAATGAAGTCATAAGACTTGACAGCCTCGTCAAATCTTATGTTCCAGCTCCGGGAAGCCTGTTTCAGTCCATAAATGGACCTCTGAAGCTTGCACACTTTATCTGGAGATTCTTTGGATGTGAAACCTTCTGGTTGTATCATATACACCTCATCCTCAAGGTTACCATTGAGAAATGTAGTCTTCACATCCATCTGCCAGATTTCATAATCAAAATATGCAGCAATGGCGAGTAGAACTCTGATTGACTTTATCATGGCAACTGGTGAGAAAGTCTCGTCATAGTCAATTCCTTGCCTTTGACGATATCCCTTTGCCACCAACTTTGCCTTATAAGTGTCGATCCGTCTATCAACACTGATCTTTCTCTTAAAGATCCACTTGCATCCGATGGGTACAATACCCTCGGGCAAGTCCTCCAAGTTCCAAACTTGGTTGGTGTACATGGACTGGATTTCTGAGTTCATAGCTTCTCGCCATTTCCCAGCTTCTGGACCTTCTATGGCCTCATGGTAGGTTTTCGGATCATCATCCTCATTATATTCTACCTTGGACTCACCTTCAGCAATATGTCCCACATATCGTTCGGGTAGTTTAGGTACTCTACCAGATCTACGAGGTTCATCTGTGTGTACCTGAACAGATTCAAGAACTGATATCTCATCTGATGATAATGTAGCTGTTTGGGGATCTGGAACCTCTTCCAGTACTATTTTACTCCCACTGTCCTCCTGGAGAAGGTATTCCTCTTCCAGGAAGATAGCTTTCCTGGCGACAAACACCTTTTGTTCATCAGGATGGAAAAAATAGTATCGAAAGGTTTCCTTTGGATATCCCACAAACCTATATTTATCAGTTCGTGATTCCATCTTGTCTGGATCATGCCTCTTTACATGAGCAGGACAACCCCAGACTTTAACATGTTTAAATTCTGGTTTCCTGCCTTTCCATATCTCATATGGAGTAGAGGCCACAGACTTGTTGGGTACTCTGTTCAGTAGGTATGCTGCTGACTCTAGAGCATACCCCCAGAGGGACACTGGTAATCCCGAAAAGCTCATCATGGATCGCACTATGTCCAACAAGGTGCGATTCCTCCTTTCTGATACACCATTCATCTGTGGTGTATATGGAGGGGTCAACTGAGAAAGGATACTATTATCCTTTAAGAATTGTGTGAAGTTAGTACTTAAGTATTCTCCTCCTCGATCTGATCGAAGAGCTTTAATACTCTTTTCTAACTGCTTCTCCACCTCATTCTTGAACTCCTTGAACTTCTCAAATGCTTCCGACTTGTACTTCATTAAGTATACATAGCCGAATCTTGAGAAGTCATCGGTGAACGTGATAAAGTAAGAAAAGCCACCTTTGGCTTGAGTGGACATTGGACCACATACATCTGAATGTATTAGTTCTAGAATGTCTTTAGCATGTTCTCCATGTCCAGTAAATGGAGATTTTGCCATCTTTCCCATAAGGCAGGATTCGCATGTTGCAAACGATTCATAATCGAATGCAGTTAAGTAACCATGCTTGTGCAACTTTTGCAACCTACTTTCGCCAATGTGCCCAAGTCTACAATGCCACATGTAGGCCTGGTTCACACAATTCTTACTCTTCTTAAGAGTTTTGTCAATCTGAAGATTGTAATAAGAAACATCTAATAGATATAGACCGTTGAGTAAAGATGCTGAAGCTATTGATTTATTACCATAATAAATCGAACAACTTCTATTCTCAATAGTCAACCTATATCCTATCTTGTCCAAACAAGATATTGATATGATGTTCTTTATTATGTTAGGAACATAATAACAATCTTCTAAAAGTAAGGCGTCTCCTGATGGAAGCCTGAGGTTTGCTGTCCCAACAGCAATCGCCGCAACTTTTGCGCCGTTTCCTAGCCTCAATTCCACCTCACCTTGTCTCAGCTTGCGCTTACTTGTCATCATCTGAACATCATGGCAGATATGAGAAGCACATCCGGTATCCAATACCCAAGATATGGAATCTCTAACTGACAAGTTGATATCTATCATATAGATATCTGAAGCTTCATATAGCTTCATCTTATCATGAGCTTTATCATTAAGGAACTCCTTGCAGTTCCTCTTTCAGTGACCATACTGCTTATAGTAGAAGCAATCACCCTTCACTACTCTATTACCTTTGTCCTTCGATCTTTTATCGTTAGTTGTCATCTCTGCTTCAGGGGCATCTAATGCCGATTCAGCAAGATGATCAGCTCCAGGGACAAAGTTATTGTGCTCAGATCTGAAGACATTCTTCAGTTTTCTGAACCAATCCGAGTAGATCAGGTAAGTCAAAAGGGCATCAAGTATGCCACGGAGTGGGTTATTCGATGACATAATTTCCTACAGGAGATAAGTAAAATCTATTTAGCAGATGTTCAATTATTAAAATTTAAAAACAAGATATGGTCTTTTGTTCAAGTTTAACTCCCACTAATTTTCGACGGACTGTATAACCCTCAGTTATACAGAATGGGAGACGCCGACAGTCTCATAGTGGGGATCAGAATCTCAATGACTTGCACTACAGCCTTGTGGATAGCACAACAAACTGTAATACAATCAAAGAGCACCCAACTCATGGGTCTTGCAACTCCTTGCAATATATGATCATAGCTTCGGTCCCCAGAGATTTAATGGTCTTGTGGATAGCACAACAAACCACTAATTCTGGTCTAAGCTGACCATCATTACGCGACGAGCATAGATTTGCATGCAGCCCTTGTGGATAGCACAACAAAGCTACATGGTTCCTCTACCCCGATCTATAGGCATCTAATGCCATAGCCACAGTTTCTCCTCCCAATTAAGCAGGCCTTGTGGATAGCACAACAAACCTACCTAAAGTGATTTGAATCCTATGACTATAACGATGGTGGACCACGCAGTAAGTTCTTAACTACTCGCGTTATGGCTTAGAGTTTATCTGAGGGTATTTAGATAACTTTTATCTTGGTCTATCCTAGGTGATAATATATAGATATATCGTAGATATTTACTAAATACTATAACCTGCTTTGATTCATAATCAAAAGAAAAACAATGCATCTCATACATGTCATTAGTGTGGTCATGGATAGCACAGTGGGTTTGACTGGAGCCAACAGTCAAATGCACACACAATCTAACACAACAATTACATTAGATATCCTGAAAACACATAGGCAAGAGATCTCCATCTTTTCGCCTTCCTGGTTGCAGTTGTGGATCGTCCTCGCTCCTTCCTCGGTTGCCTCGATCATATTACATTTAAATTCTAGAATTCACAAGTAAAAATGAAGAAGGCCTTATGGCGAGTACAAGAGTAAGAGGGAGGTAGAAATACATCGGAGTATGAGTGAGAGAGGTGCGCAGACCTCTATTTATTAACAATTAATAATCAAACATACATCTACGATCCACACAATCCATTCATCACATGAATAATATATTAAGTGCACATCCATGACCACGGTGTGTTTTAAACATTCCACACATGATTCAGCGCATTACATGGCTAAAACAAATGAGTTTTAAAAAATAGATAAGTTTGGCTTTCAAAAAGCTGGGATCCAATCAAAATTGGTATTTGAATTTTGAAAAACTTATTTATTATCTTAACATGCAATTAAATCAAAATTTAAAAGCATTAAACACACATCACATGCGCACACACTCCAAATTAATAATTCCAGATTATTCCATGCAAATTAGAACATTTCTAATAATCTAACACTTAGATTAAACCCCATTAATAATCTAACAATTATATTATTTAAAGACTAATCTAACTTTTAGATTAATCCAGCAAAGTCAATTAACAATTTAACACTTAAATTATTAATTAACTCTAATTATTAATTAACTACTAATCTAACTCTTAGATTAGTTAATTTAAAATCAATTATTAACTTAACACTTAAATTAATAATTAACTTTAATTAATTAATAATGACTAATCTAACTATTAGATTAGAAGATTAATGTTAATTATTAATTTAACCCTTAAATTAATAACTAACAATAATAATTAAAGACTACTAATTTAACACTTAAATTAGTCATTTAAGTCAATTATTAATTTAACAATTAAATTAACAACTAACTTAAATAATTAATTAACAATTAGATGAAATAATAGTTAATAATCTAACAATTAGACTAATAACTATAAATAACTAATTTAACACTTAAATTAGTTAAATTATAAGTTAATTATTAGTTTAACACTTAAACGAATAATTAACACTAATTCAATAACAACTAATTATTAACTAAAATGATTCGTAATCAATTAATGCCCAATAGAATAGTAATTTTAACTTTCAAAACATTTTTGAATTTTAAGTTAAAACGCAATTTTAATTATTAATCGGGCTTAAGGGGTTTGAAGGGTTTGTGATAGGGCTGAACCACCTAAGGGCCCTTGGCTCGAGCCACCTAGGCCCCTGGTTCGAATCCCTGGCTCAGCCAGGGTCGGACCAGGGGCTCATCGGCCCGGCCTGGGCGCACAGGCCAGCCGGTCTGGCTGGACGAACCGGCCCGGCCTGGGCCGTCCTCTAACCCGACAGGCTCCCCTAACCTGCAACCGAGCCCTAACTACTTGCATGTTAAGGAGGCCGGTGGCAGGTGGTGGCTGGGAGCCGGCGGCGGGGCCCCTCCGGCGCCCGACATAGCCGGCGGCGTCAAGTCCCGCCGGCGACCCCTCCGGCGCCGGCGGGATCTTCGGAGAAGCCCCAAAGTAGGCCAAAAAATCCCCTTATTAATCCCCAGAAAAACTGTTTTTGTGGTTTTCATAAAACCGTGAGGAAGAATGAGATGGGTTTTCTCCGGCCTCTTCCGGTCCCTGCAATGACTCCGGCGAGGATCTACTATCCAACCTTATAGGTCCAGAGTCGCGGCCCTCGTTCCCAACACTTGGGAACTCCGAACAAAAGCACTCTAATCTCGTCGTTCTTCATCTCACGGAGAACACGAAAACCTCAAAATAAAATCCGAAAAATAGAAGAAAAATAATCTGATTATTCGTATTCATCTCATGAACACAATTCTACCATTTTAATCGGATTTATCACATGGAATAATTCATGAAAAATTAATTTAGAGATCCGAAACGGGACGAGAAACAGTGGAACCTGACTCTGATACCACTGTTGGGTTTTCTCGGTTTCTCCAGATCGTTCACGCAGCGGAAACTAAAATATTTTCAGCGATCCGTTCCCGTTTCGAAATCTAAAATACGATAATCGGATTATCGAAGTTCTCACCGTGTGCGGATTCTAATCCGCAACCGTTCGGTTTCGTCGGTGCGACACCGCAAGCCGCGCAAGCGCCGGGCCTCTAGCGAAGTCCACGCGATCCTCCCCGTGACAGATATCCTCGAGTTCCTTATTCTTCGCAGCCCACGAAACCTCCGTCGGTCGCCGCAACGATCGCCGCAACGTGCGGATGATTTCCCGTCGAACGGGATTCGGAGAAGCGGCGGAGCAGATCTGGATTTGTCTGGACGCCAGAGAGAGAGAGAAACAGAGGAGGGGCGGCTAGGGTTAGCAGTAGCTTGGCCTGCTCAGCCCGTTCGCTATGTTTTATACTAACTGCTCAATTTTTCATAAAAACCCCCGGTTTATATAAAACCCACTTATTTATCCATCGCCTTGAGAATCATTTGTGTGTGACCCTCTAGGCCCAAGTACCAGTCCAGTTAATGGCCCAACAAGCCCAGTGACTCCTCACTGGCTTTATTAATCAATTAATAACTCTTTATTAATTAATTAATCAATCGAATTGATGTCGCACATCGAATTCAATCGGCCCTCCGATCACGTTGGGTGCCAAGCAACACCGCGTGAACCCGGAAGGTAATAGGGTTAAGTAACCCACTATTTGAACCTTTTCGCTGACAGTTACTGCGTGGATATAATCCTTCATTCGTACAATGCTCTCGAGTCAACTCAGGGTATGGCGAGCTGTCAAACCCTAACCGGTCGACTCACTTGGATTGGATGCCGCTGATGAATATCGGAAAACTCCTTTCCCGATATTATCATCCGCCCTGGCCAGGGACTTTCGCGCATCCTTCCTAGAGCATTCTCTCTCTAAGTACCGAGAGCGAATGATTCCTTATTGACACACAATTCCCTTCGACGGTATTCCGTTGTACCCAATCTTTGGCGTATTAGAATCCTATAGCTAGAGATTTGTAAACCATTCGTTTGAGGGTGAGCCACCGAAGTGAACTTATGTAAAATACCGTAGCTCTTGCAGTTATCTCCGAACCGACAGCTATCAAATTGCTTGCCATTGTTTGATATGATAGCCCGAGGGATACCATAGCGGCAAATGATGGATTTCCATACAAAATTCCAGGCATTATTGTCAGTTATGGATGCAAGGGGTTCGGCCTCGACCCATTTGGTGAAATAATCAACAGTTATGATAAGAAATTTCCTTTGGCCGGTGGCCATAGAAAATGGGCCGAGAATATCATTTCCCCATTGGGCGAAAGGCCAAGGGTCCGATAGTGGTGTCAGTATGGTTGCTGACTGATGGATGAGAGAGCTGAATCTCTGGCATTGATCATAGCGGCGGACGAGACTGGCTGCATCCTCGCGGAGGGTTGGCTACCAGTAACCTTGCCTTATGAGTTTGTATGCTAGGGTTCATCCCCCTGCGTGTACTCCGCATACTCGTTCATGGACTTCCCGAAGGGCATAGTCGGCTTCGGCTGGGCCGAGACAACAGAGGAGTGGCCGGCCGAAAGACCTTTTATATAATACTTCTTCTAGAATGAGGAACTGTGAAGAGCGCTGTTGGATACGCCTTGCCTCTCTTGCTTCGTATGGGAGTTCCCCTCGGAGAATAAATGCCACTATTGGAGTCTTCTATGTCTCCTCTTCAAAAATATTAGCTTGCATTACTTCAGAATTACGAATACTGGGTTTGAATAATTCCTCGACGAGAACCATTCGGCTCCCTCCCCCATCATGGGTAGAGGCCAGCCGAGAGAGGGCGTCGGCCCAAGTATTTTCAGACCGAGGGATACACGTGATATCAAAAGAACTGAATTCAACAATGGTTCTTTTGGTTACCTGAAGGTAGGATGCCATTAAGGCATCTCGGGCCTCGTACTCCCTGGTAATTTGACTGACAATTAGCTGGGAATCGCTGAATGCCTTTATTTCTAGTGCGCTGAGTCTTATTGCGGCCTGGAGGCCTGATATAAGGGTTTCATACTCAGCGGCGTTATTGGTGTTCGGGAAGGCAAAGTGAAGAGCATACTCTGCGATCATCCCGTCCGGGGATGTCAGGACCCATCCGGCACCACTACCCGAAGAGTAGGCGGACCCATCCACCTACAATTACCATTTATTGTTAGGTACTGGGGCCAAAGCGCTTTCGGCCTCTGTACTTGTCTGTGGAGGTGGACGCTTTGTTTTCTTTTATTAGAAGAGTTGGGGGTTCTTCGGATGTTAACTCCACAATAAAATCGGCTAGCGCTTGTGCCTGGATTGCAGCCCGCGGCCCATAAGAAACGTTGAATTCTCCCAGCTCGATTGCCCACTTGGCTAGCCTTCCGAATACTTCTGGCCGAGAGAGAATCTGCCGCAGAGGTTGATCAGAGAATATCTTTATAGGATGCGCGAGGAAGTAAGCCTAAAGCCTTCTGGCGGATGCGACTAATGCCAGGGCCAACTTCTCCAAAGCCGGATATCGAAGCTCCGCTTCGTGAAGTGCTCGCTTGATATAATAGACGGGTTTCTAAATACCATCTTCCTCCCAGAAAAGGACACGACTTAAAGTAGCTTCGGATGCAGCAAGATACATAAATAGTTGGTGTCCTTCGACAAGCTTGGATTGGACGGGGACTTCAGAAAGATAGGCCTTCAGCTGTTCGAAGGCCGATTGGCATTCTTCCGTTCATGAGAAGTTGTTAGTCTTCTTCAACAGCTTAAATAAGGGAAAACAACGATCTGCTGCTTTCGACATGAAACGACTTAGGGTTGCTACTCGTCCACTTAGCCTTTGAACCTCTCGGATATTTGTTGGCGGGCGCATATGAAGGATGGCTGAAACCTTCGCGGGATTTAGTTCCACCCCTCGACGAGTGACTATATAACCAAGAAACTTCCCGAAGGCCACACCAAAGGCACATTTTGCAGGATTCAGCTTCATTTGGTACCTGCGCAATGTAGAAAAGGTCTCGGCCAAATCGGCCAAATGGTTAGCGGCGGCTCGACTTTTCACCAGCAAATCGTCGATGTAGACTTCTATGTTTCGACCAAGTTGGGGAGCGAACATCTTGTTGACGAGGCGCTGATAGGTTGCTCCCGCATTCTTCAAGCCGAAAGGCATTCGGGTATAGCAGTACAAGCCAGGGTCTATTGTAAAGCTCGTCTTGTCTTTATCCTTCGGATGCATCCGGATCTGATGGTATCCCGAATTGAGGAAGCTGAGTAGTTCATAGCTGGAGGTGGCATCAACCATTTGGTCTATCCGAGGCAGCAGAAAACTGTCCATCGCACAAGCCTTGTTAAGGTTAGTGAAGTCAACACACATTCGCCACTTACCGTCTTTCTTGGGTACCATCACCACGTTGGCGACCCAATCTAGATGATGAACCTCCCGAAGATGTCCCGCGTTCAGGCCTTTCTGTACTTTTGCTTGAATCGCCATTCTTTTCTCTTGGTTTAAGGTACGCCTTTTCTGCTTGACAGGAGCGTGGTTTGGATCAACATGCAAACGGTGTTCCGCCACTTTCGGATTGACGCTTGGCATGTTCGAAGGGGACCAGGCAAAAATGTCGAGATTGTTTTTCAGAAAATTGACCAATCTTTCGGCTTCGGCTGTTTCAAGACCAGAACCTATCAACAATGTCCGGCCTTCTCCTCCCAGGACTGGAATAGTTACAAGTTCTTTTCCCAGAGATGTCTGGACCGCTGACTCAATTGAGAGGGACTCGGTCGCAACTTTACCTTTTATTGAGATCATATAACATTGTCGGGCTGCTTCCTAGTTCCCCTTGGCTTCGCCTAGGACTGTCAACAGAGCAAATACGGAGTGGATATCACAATATCCGACTCCGCTCTGTTTAAAATTATCCAAATATCCGACTCCGGATACTATCCGACGGATAATGATTTTTTCTATCTGAATTCGACTCCGGCGGATAATATCCGAATTCAGATAATAATTCGAATACTTGATTATTTCAACTTTGTCTTATAACTTAACGACTTGTAAATTTTATTCTTTGTATAATGAATATCATAGATTAAAATTAATAAATATTCAAGTTATAAACATCTAGATACATTTTAAACAACTTAAATACTTTATTAAATATGCTTTAGATAATAACAAATGACTTAAACAATTTTTCTAAATAAGTACAATCATTAAAATAAAAAATCACAATAAACTTCATTATTATTGCTCAACACGTCTTAAGCATACTTCAAATATCAAATTACTGTTTACTTAACATATAAATATCATTAAAATTAGAACATATCAAAATACATAATCGATCGGATAATAATAAGAGCTGATATCTATTTTTCGTTTCCACTTCGAATATTAGTCAAATAATTAAACGGATATTCAGATATGTTCGTCGGATGTTCTAATCTCATAAATATCCGACTAATCGGATGCGGATACAAATCGGAGTCGGATATGATTTGGATCGGTTGACAGCCCTAGCTTCGTCGACTCCATGGCTAGTGTGGAACTTTAGGTTTTGGTGGTAGGACGAAAGCAGAGCACCGATCCCTCCGATCAACCTTCGGCCGAAGATAGCATTGTAGGCCAAGTCAACTTTCACGACTGCGAAGTCGGTTTCAACCGTTAGTTGTGTTAGTGCCGTACCGAGGGTCACAGGCAATCGAACAATGCCTTCCACTCGGCACGGGGCTCCATTGAAGCCAAACAAGGGTCCTTGATGAGCCTTCATATCGGCCTTGGTTAGACCAAGTTTTAGGAAACAGTCATAGAAAAGCACTTTAGGTGCACTCCCATTAACAACAAAAATACGACGAACATCGTAGTTTTTCAACACAACATCCATGACGAGAGCATTGTCGTGTGGAACTTGGACGTCCTTGAGATCATCCTTGCCGAAGACGATGTCCTCTTGGCGAGAGCGCTTCGGCTCCCCGTCAATTGCTGCTACGTCTGACGATGTCTTGGCATGACGACGCTGTCGAGAAGCCTCTCCTGGTCCTCTGGATATAACCATGATGGACCCGGCACTTGGCCGCTGGTGTGATGCCTTTGCCGCCGTCGGGACAGCTTTTGACTGAGGTGCTTCCTTGGTCAGAGGTTGGGGTTGCCTGGGTGCTGCTGGAGGATCTTGGCCTTGCGGCTGCTGCGGAGGTCGCACCTGAATGTATTGCGGCAGGCGCCCTTCTCGGATGAGGTGGTCAATTTCTTCTCGAAGGTGTCGGTATTCGTCTGTTGAATGTCCCGTCTCACTATGGTATTCACAATATTTCCGAGAGTCCCTTCGACGAGGGTCGGTCTTGATGCACTTCGGCCAGCGGAGCATGCCTTTCACCTCTATGAGCATCCGGGGAGGAGGAGTTGGTAGCAGCAGGTACTGTTGCTGAGGAGCCCGACGCTTGTCTCGGCCCCAATCCTCCTCCCTCCTGTACCTCTTTCGGGAGGGTTCTTGATCTTTAGTGCGGGGGCGCACTGTTGGTAGAGTAGTAGCCGACACGGCTTCGGCAGTGTTCTTGCCCCTAGACATCATTAAGGCCTCTTGGTTGATGTACTTGTGTGCCCGGGCCACTAGGTCTTGGAAGGTGGGAGGATGCCTCTTCCCAGTAGAACTGAGAAGCCCCTCGTTTGTATAGCCGTTGATCATGGCTGAGACTGCAATGGAACTATTCATATTCGGAATTTGGGCCACTTTGGTTTGAAACCTGGTAAATACTCCTGGAGAGTCTCGGTTGGTCCTTGTTGGATGGCAAGCAAACTGACTGAAGTCTTGTATTGCCAAGTAGTATCATAGAACTGGTCAATGAACAGTTGACCCAGTTGCACCAAAGAATGGATGGAGTTTGGAACCAAGGTTTCAAACCAGGTGGAGGCTATTTTCTTGAAGGTGAGGGGGAAAAGACGGCAACGAACTGCCTCAGGAACCCCTCGGACAGAAAGATAAGAGTTAAATTTCTGAAAATGGTTGACTGGGTCTGTCATGTCATTGTATAAAGGACCCTTCGACAACTTGAAGTTGGAGGGTACTTCCGTACCCAGAATTTCAGGAGAAAAGGGGGTCTGTTCCAGAATCATGCTGGCCAAGGGCGCTCCATACAGTCGGGAGACCATTTGCTGCATCTCCTTCCTCATTTCAGTTAATCTTCCGTCCAGCTCCGGAGTCGTTGTTGTGGCAGCTGAATGACCTTCGGCTCCTACGGGGTGGGTGCTGGATGAAGCGTTTTCCGGCTCAGTTGGTAGGTGACTGTTGTGCAGAATTTGGCCTTGCGGCCCATACAGTTCACCGTGAGCCGAGATCCCCTCAGGAGGACATGCCTTCGAGGGTCTCGGCTGTACAACTGAAAATTGTCCGTTTGAACGATACTGTGACTGAGGTGGTGCTGGCCTTGTTGGTTGATTTAGCAGGCCCATATGCTGAGCAATGGCAGAAACCATGTCGTGTAGAGGGGTCAGGGAAGTGACGGTGGCTGCGAGAGTAGCTACCTGTTGCAAGAGCTCTTCTAGTTGGTCATCCTTGGGAACGATGGGATCTGGGACCGCTGGTAAGGCCGGTCCTTATTGAGAATTGGCCGGCGCCCCTTCGGTGTGATGGAGCGACTAGTCAGGAGTTACCCTAATCTCTAGACTATCCTTGATGGATCGCTCCCTCGTCACTGATTGATGAAACATGGCTGTTGCTCTTTCCCATAAACGACATCAAGTGATGTTGCCGAGGCAATCACTATCGGATTCCGGACGAGGAATCCAATAACTAGCTGATGACCAAGAGCCGAGGGGGATCCGGACCGAGAAGGACGAGTCGGGGATGAAAGCTGTAGCTCCTACAGGAAGAAAGAAACCAATCAGGAAGGGTCCGGGCCGGTCTAGGCCCTGGAGAACCTCCCTTCGATGGTTAAGTTAGCAATAAGCTTAATGAAAACTTTAGTGTTAAAAGAGAGAGAGATGGAGACTTGATAGCTTGTCTACCTTTTCTGCAGTGAATACTGCTCCTCTTATAGCGGGCGATGATGGTTCCTCTATTGTGGCAAGCGATGTAGGACTACAGGAATTGAGATGAAATCTCGAGAATACCCCAAGAGTTAATAGGCCGAAAGCCCATAATAAGAAGCTGATTGAGACAGGCCGGACCAGTCTTGGCCTTTTACGCACCTGGGCCGAATTTGAGTGATCTATTTGTCATGCCGAGTGGGCCGGACCCTCGTCAGCCCAATAAGCATCTGGGCTGGATTAAGCTGGCTAAGTTTGGTAGTTGGGCCGGGTCCGTATTGGACCAGTATGAATCAGGGCCACCAATAGTGAATGAATGCCGCTTGGCCCATTCCTGAATTAGGACTGGGCCCAGTCATCAGGCTTAGTTGGGTTTTCCCCCATCAACACTCATAAGCAAGTTTGCTTCCTAGGGTGTAATAGATTTAAAAAATTCCTCCATATGAACTTGGCGTGACAAGATAAATTGCAAGGTTCATTGGAATTTGTTATGAAAAGAAAATAAAATTTCTCTTCAAAGTCGAAAGAAAGGAAAGTACCAACCATCCTGAAATATACGTTGTGGCAAAATCCAATTCTACTAGGTTATTGCTTACTTTAGTGTAAAATAACGCGAAACATTGTAAAATATTTTTACTATTTTTTAACGGTGCACTGAAAGCACGCTTTAGAATACCATTGACCATACTCATTTTGATTCTCTTTGCTTTTAGTTTTCAGTCGAAATTATGGTAAACTAAAATCCAACAATGTTGTGATATTTTAAAGCACACTAAAGAAACTTAAAAGAAAGAAATCTAAAGAAACTTAAAAGAAGAGAATTTGATGCACAATAAATCTATAGTTAGGTTTTTCTTTGATGTCACTCTGTGGAGGATAGAGAGCATGGTGAACCAAACTAATTATATTCACCAGTCCATATGAAATCATGTAACCAAGGAGTGTAGCTACCAACTAATTAATACACTGAAAGTGGGCAAAGAAAAACTTGGATTCGTTGTAGGAGACTTTGCAACTATTCACAAGTAAATTAAGCACATTTGAATGTAGCAAAAGGATGGGCTTTCCACGTCCGACCATTGTTAACAAACCATATCTTCATGATCAGATATCTACCGCATTAATGTAGTTGCTTTCTCAAGTCAAATGCAAAGTGATCTATTTAACATTGTTCCATGTTGCAGAACAATCGCCAATGAAATTAAACTTTCTTCACAGGTTTAAGTTTCATACTCCTGTTTCTTACAAGTCATGCAATAATTCTTCAAATCCAGCGAGAAAGGTCCATCCCTTTTTCTAGGATATATACCTCTGATTATTAGTGGTGATCGAAGGCTTGGATTCACACCAAATTTAAAAGTTTGGACTTAGTTTTCTTTATTTTTTTTTGCCTCTTAAGAAATCTTAATAAGCCTTTTTCTCCATGAGAGAAGAAACTTAGAAGAGAGAGAGAGAGATCTGCTATGCTGCAGCAAACAGTTGCAGGATCATGTCTCACGTGTAGATGTGATTTTTTCAAAGTAATTATCTGATCAAAGATCTAACAGTTTGAATGCTGAACTCGGACAATTTTTATAGTGCACGTTTAAGTAATTCTTTTTTTATTTGTCATTATTAGCCTTTCGATCTTAAAGATCAGATGACTTATATATCTTGCACAACATGTTTCACATATGCATCAGACTGCATTATGCAGGCATTGTATTTAGGTAGATTCCTTTTACAATCATTAAATAGTACTCAATTTTTTATTACAAATTAAAAGGTTGTGCCTTTCGATTCACTTAAGTATAATGATTAAAATCCTACCACCAACCTACCTCTGAGAAAAGAGCCTAAAAAAGTATGTGCCCTGACGAGTAATTCCCACTCTCCTCCCTGGAACGGCTTCGTTTTCCACTCCTTCCTCTCCAATAATGCGATAAGCTATTCCCTCCAAGGTAGCAAATTAAAATCTCAACCCAATAAAAAAATTCTACAGCTATTACGTACATAGCTTTGAATGCATGGTAAAAGGTACCCATATAGTTAAAAAAATGTATGGTTATATTATTAATGCTCCTTATCTAACTAATAAGTACTAGCATAGTAGCATCTCCTTAGGAGGTCAAGGATTCACGTCAGTTGGGAGTCAAGACTCTCCTTGTTGTTCGGTCATGTGCATTGTAGGATTTTGCCTCCATATATGTAAGAATGCTTATGTGAAAAATCAACTTGAATATGAAATTATCATCTACTGAGATGAAATTACCATTTTGGATAAAATTATCTTATTATTGGTAGAAAAATATTGATTTTACTCAAATTTGAACCTTGATCGCTTTTATATATATATATATATATACACACACACCGGTTGACTGAGCCATCCTTTCAAAAAATAATTACCCACTTTTCTTCTTAAGGGAGGAGGATGATATGATGATATTAGTGTGTAAAAAGCACGTGTGGATGGTTGTCCATGTGAAGATTATAAGAGGAGATCTTTTTCCTTCAGTTTTAAACTGGAGTCCAGTAGTACTGGGAAGAGGAGAAGGCCAAATATTTTAAAAAAAACATCAAATGTGATCTACAAATTTGGTAAATATTTGAGTCCATCTCACTCTCAGTCTAAAATTGTATCGAGAAAATCTCCTCTCTAAAATTATTAGCGAGAAAAAGGAAAAAAAGTTGTCCATGGGAGGACGTGGATGCAGCGATCCATCCCTCCACTTTATTGTTGGTGAAGAAATAATTATAACAAACGCCAGGAGAGCAGCCTGTTCGACGGACCCATGACTGCGACCCACAACGGAAACGGACAGCCGACCACCACGTCCATTACTCTCTACACCCCGTACTCCCCCCCGTGAAAAACTTTATGACAGAACGCAACACCCGGTGCCCCGTCTTGTTGTGCTGTGCAGAATAATTTGAGTGGTGCTGTTCGTGCATGCTTTGTTTGCTGTACGTTGTATGAACACCTTCCTCCCACTTCTCCCCCACCCTGCCCCATCTCTTTACGTATATTGTCGTAAACTTAAGACTGCAATTCGGGTCGGGTTAGGTCGGATTGGGGTCAACCCTAATCCAACTCATATCAGAGATCCTTCAACTTTAATCCAACCCAATCTCCTCAACCCTAATCCAGCCTGTTTAAAAATGCCCCAACCCAACTCAACTCATGTAACCCAAGCTTCATCGGGTCGGGTCGGGTCGGATTGAGTTGAGTTATATTCTTAATGACCTATATTTTTAACTTTTCTTTCTTACAACCAAAATTTCATGTATAAAGGTATGAATAAATTTATGTATTTACCTTAACAAAATAATAAAAAAGAATGTAGATACATGGTTACATAGTTATTATTTGAGAAGATCCTTGTTCATATTATAAATTATATTTTTATTCAATGGTGTAAAATTAAATGAAGTATATTTTAATTATTTACGTTTTTATTTATATATATTAACATCGGATTCAGATTAGGTCAAGTTGGCCAAATCTCAACTCAACCCAACCCATGTAAGGTCGCCTAATTCAACCAAACCCTAACTTGATCGGGTTCAATCCGACCTAACTATCGAGTTGGCCCGTTCGGGTTCGGGTTGACCCACCCAAAATTGAAGCCCTACGTAAACCCTACCCCATCTCTTTACGTATATTGCTGTAAAATTAATTAATTTGTGTGCTCAATGTGACAACTCTCTATTCATGCATGCAATGTGGACCACTTCGTCTTTCTTGTTTATCTCTGTCGTCTCTCTAATCTCTCTCTCTCTCTTTTCTCACCTCTCTCGAAAATTCTACCTGTGAATCTATCTATTTAACTATATCTAGCTATTCGTGTAGTTGGTGATGATTATCTTGTGCGGTTCTGTATCCATGCACAAGCTTCCATTGGCATGCAGGAGGGAACGGAAAGGTGAAGAGTGAGAAGTAGATATTTCTTCTTGGCCACTGCAATAAAAGCTGCTGTGCATGCTTCTTGCTCATGGTGGGGGCAGCAGTTCAGGGGACTGGGGAGTCTGGCGATCACCGTCCCCTGCCGCACGCTGGGCGAAGCAGGCAGGCGGGTGCTGGCGCTGACGCTGCAGCGGTAGGCGGCTCCACCGTCACATGCGCCTTGCCGAGTCCGCCCCCTGCGCTTGCGCCTCTCTCTCGCGCACGTGAGGCCCGTCACCTACCGCTTGTCTTCAAGCCTCCGCATAGCATCTGAGGCTGCTGAAGTGGGGTTGGCTTGCAGCTCTCTCCCTGTGAAGACTATAGCTTTGTATCGCAAGTCGGTGCAAAAGAAGATAACGTGGGCATGCAAAAGGATTCGAGTTTGTCTTTGTATATATTACTGTTGTTCAGATCATTATTTCCATGTTTTATTTTTAGAGTTGAGATCTTTTACGTCCACTACATTTAAATTGGACTCAGTTAATAAAGAGAGAAGGAAGACGGCCAAAATTTTGAGATCACGGACTTAGTCCAGTCTAAACTTGGACGTAGAAGATCTCAGTTCTTATTTTTATCTTTATATATTGTGAGAAAGTACATATAGTGTTATATTATTGTTAGAGCATTCAAGTCAAAAACATTAATCTGTAATAAATAAAGTGGCTCATGTCTTTAAAAACATAGTTTCCTATATGGAAACTGATGAAACTTAACACACCTCTCACATCTAAATCAAGATTATACAGCAACTTGAAGCATGAAAGGCCCAGAAAAGCAGATTAAAATAGGAACAGGAGATATATATTACTTTGGATATGACAGATTCTGATATTATTGAACTAATTTGGCCAATTTAATCAAGAATTGGCCATAAGTTTTGGTAATAACAAAACTCATATTACGTGGTTTGTTTGCGTACCAAGTGTGTAACACAGACGAGTTAAAGCTACACATCACAAGAAGATGATTAAGACATGTAGAGTTATTTCATTCTAGAGAACCCTTATTATTGCTGAACCTGGCCAATTTAATCAACAATTGATCATCTTAAGTTTTGGTAATGACAATACCCATATTATGCGGTTTGATTTATATACCTAGTGTGTCACAAGAAGTTGATTGAGACATGAGGTTATTTCACTTTAAAGAAGATACAAAAATGACATCAACATAATATGTACTGGAAGTAGGTGCATTTTATGCAAGCTAAGTAAGAAATTGAATGGATAACCTAAGAAAACAATTGACCAGTTAGGCATTAGAAGTAAATTAATAGATGGCCAATTTTGCCCCTTTAGTTGTTGATAAATGTTAAAGGCAATGCTTGCCATTGACAAAAGGTTAAGTCGACCGCTGAAAATCTTTCAATGCAGCTGTGGCTAAAAGCTCTACTGGCAAATCTTTATTTCTGGATGATTGTAACATATGTTGGCAGTTGGCACCATCAATAAATGCGAATATGTCATCAATTAAGCATCATCAGATGTAGAAGAATTTTACCTTTAATAGTGGCTGTCAATGTTGTTGAGCAGAAAGGTAGTTGACAAAAAGGGGGACACTCCCTATGTTGTATCTCACACCAAAGCTTTAGTTGTCAAAATCCTATCTCTTTAGTTGAGACTAAACTATATACTATTTCCCCTTGAGACCTACTTATGTCAAGGAATGTGTTTTTTATGGAAAATTGATCATATTGCAAGCAAACTTTATCAAACTTACATCTATCTTGCAGGTTTGATTAAGATAAAGGTTAAAAATATCCTATGAGACATTTAACTACATTATTGAAAGGGGAAAAATCCGTTCAACCCAATACATGCCTAATATTAAGCAGCCTAGAGTCCCCATAATGGCTGATGGCTTGCTAAAATGGTCTATGCCGATCGCGGCGCACAAGTTTACCTATAGAAGGCTTTCTAAAAGCCTAATAAGTTCTATAGGGCCAAAAGTGAAGCTGAAGGTCCACGTCAATCATAAGGCTACTCAGAAGGGCGGTCTCTAACATCCTCGAGGGCTCCTAAAGTAACTCCTCAAGAGCTACGATCATTCCTAAGGTTGTGCATATGCTTCCCTTGACTACGATGGCTAATGGCCTAAAAAATAAAGTCAAGGTCCATGTCAATCGTAAGCCTACTTAGAAGGACAATGTCTAACACCCTTGGGACCTCCTATAGGAATTCCCGGGGAGCTATGACCCCTTCTAAGGTTAGGAACATGCTTCCCTTAACACCCAGTAGCCGTTAGGCCCCATAATAAGCTATGTTGATCATAAGCCTACTTAGAAGGGCAAGTCCCTATGCAACACTATAGCCCTCAGGCTCATTAGGAATCAGAAAACAAGGGGTAAGGACCTCGTCATGATTGAGATATGCTCCCGGAGGACCAACCCACCACGTGAGACAATTGTGGTTGGAGCCCCCTTTTATCAACACCTCAAGATGTTGCCCAAGCTATGGAGGATGCATGGGGGGAATGGGTTATGAAAAAATAATTGTTAGTACTAAATAGAAATTAAATGCAATCACACAGTAAAGGAAGGAAATAAGGAACAATCATACAAGATGTAGAATGAATTTATATTCATTGGATCTATCCAGACCTACACCTAGTCCCTAAGCAACCTCTTCGGAGTTCTACTAATACAAGGTACAAACTCCCTGCAGTTTATCAACACCACAACTAACCCCCAACTTCTGTTGGTCCTCGCTTCAACACACTGAAGAGAAAATACCTTCTTGCGCACTACATGCCCTCTCTTCAGACAACTAGGAAGACAAAAACAAGAACAAAAATTATAAATGAGATGAGAGTGCCTTTTAATAGGCAGGTGTTCACAAATGAACACACAACAAGATCAAGATAGAAATATAGAACAATTAAGAACAAGAGACACATGTCCTGAAGTTAGAAAGGCTCAAGCTCTCAGGTTCTTCTTTAACTCTCTATCTCTCTCTCTTTGTCTCTCTCTCTCAGCTCTTGAAGTTAGAAAGCTCTGGGCATAGATAAGCAGTGTTTTAGCTTAATTTTTTCTATATATTTCTCTGCTTGCCCAAGTCTTCAATTTATAGGCAAATTTGAACTTGCCCGTTGTCACTAGATGCCTCATGTTGAGTCTAATGGTTTTAGCTGTGAGTCTAATGATAACTACCTTGTGTCTTAACTGTAATACTCAATACTTATCTAAACACAAATAATAATGAATAAATAGTAATAGTAATAATACTTAATGAGACAAATAGAGTATAATATAGTTAGTTGAGTAAGCCCATTAACGTAGATTTGTAGGTGGTTTAGTCCATTAAACTGAGTGAAATTTCTAAGTTCCGGTACTTAGGATAGCAGTTTAGTGTTTTAGCGATGCAGTTAGTGTGCTTTTTTATGACTATTTTATGAAACTCGACCTAATATAGTTAGACCTTCGAACCCATCGGGGTTCGTCGTACGGTTTTAACAGGGGTGCTCATCTACGTTGAAGGCACCATAAGGTTGCTGGTCACCTTTAGGACGGCTCCAAGGTAACTAATTGTTTAAACCGATTTTGTAGTCATCAAGGTGGAGTCCGCTTACAACGCCATCTTCGACCGATGGCTCATCAACCGGATCGGGACGGTGCCTTCCACCTATAACTAGAAATAAGTTTCTAACTACCGAATGATTTGGGGAAGCCCAGGGGACCAAGAGTTGGCTCGGTATTGCTACATGCTCTTACGAAGGGAAAAGCAGCAGCCAAGTCCATGGCAATCAAGTCAGCGATCGAGACTTAGTAAACATTCCAGTCCCTGGAAGCGACGATAGGCCTTTGATCATTGGCTCTCGGCTCCCGTCTGTCGAGGGTGAAAGGTTAGTTGAATTCCTAAAGGTAAACCTAGTTATCTTCGCCTGGGCTCCCTCTGACATGCCACGCATAAACCTGGTGATCGTTGTCCTTCATCATCACATGGACTTGGCTCGCCCACCGATGAAGGAGAAAAGGCATAACTTCAACCTCGAGGGTCAGATGGCTATTTGGGAGAGATGTAGAAAGGACTAGATGCCGGCACCTTCGGGAAACTCACCATCCTGAATGGTTGACAAGAGGATGGAAGGTGGAGAATGTGCGTTGACTTCACTGATTTAAACAGGACGCGCTCGATGGACAATCTTCCATTACCCCGGATCGACCAGCTAGTAGATGCTATGTCTAGGAACGAATTAGTCAGCTTCCTCGACGCCTATTTGGTCTATTATCAAATTTGGATGCACCTAGATGATGAAGACAAGAAAAACTTCACCACCAACCTCAGCGTGTATTGCTACACTCGAATACCTTTCAGGTTGAGAAACGCCGGTGCCCTCAACCAGTGACTCATCAACAAGGTCTTCGCACCACAGCTAGGGTGCAACATGGAAGTATACATTAACGATATGTTAGTAAAAACCAGCAGGTTGCTGACCATTTGGCTGACTTGGGCGAGATATTTTTCACCCTGCGCAGGTACCATTTGAAGCTGAATCTAGTCAAGTGTGCATTCCACGTCGCATTGGGGAAGTTCCTCAACTACCTGGTGACTCGGCGGGGCGTCGAGGCCAACCCAGAGAAGGTGGAGGCCATTCGCACATGAAGCTGCCTTCGATGGTTCGAGAGGTCCAACCGCGGAGCGGAAGGGTGGCAACTCTCAACCGATTCATGTCTTGGGCTATTGATCGCTGCTTCCCCTTCTTCAGGCTCTTGAAGAAGATCGAGAGCTTCTAGTGGACCGAAGAATGCCAATGGACCTTCGACCAGTTGAAGGAGTACTTGGCCGATGTTCTGGCTCTCGCGAAGTAGCTTCATGGTGAGTTCTTATTTCTATATCTCACTGCCTCTTCATCGGCTGTTAGTTTAATCCTTGTGTGCGAAGAGGACGGAGTCCAAAAGCTAGTCTACTACACTAGTAGATCTTCACAAGGGGCCGAACTCTAGTATCCCACTTTAGAGAAGCTGGCCTTGGCACTCATCGCTTCAATAAGAAGGCCGCGGTCCTATTTCCTCACCCATCAGGTGAGGGTCTTCACTGACCGGCCATTAAGCTAGGTATTGACCTGGCCGGAGGTGTAGGGATGACTAGTCAAGTGGGCCATTAAGTTGCGCAAATTCCACATCACTTTCGGGCCGCAGACGGCCATCAAATGTCAGGCAATGACTGATTTCATTGTGAATTGACAGCAACACACACTTCATCATCCTTGCCGAGGCATGCTACTTTGGAAGTGGTGTCCACCTCAGACTCGGTAGAGCTTGCATGGGAACTTTACGTCGATGGGTTGGCATGCTCTGCAGGTACCGAAGCCGGACATATATTTCAGTAGCTTAAATTTCAATGGGAATTATGTACGGACAATTATTGGAAAATAGGGCAATATTAGGTTTTCTAATTGTGCCAAATTAAGCAAGATAAAATAAATAAAGTTTAGAGAAGCCTGTGATGGAAGACACATACGGAGGTGCTGTCTTCAGAATGGACTATTCCGCTTCCTCTAGTAGCACCGGGGTTCATGGCATCCTGTTCCCAAGATATAATCTTCAGCTTCTCCATCTCTTCCTTGGTACACCAGTATAGAACGAAGTCAAATCTGGTTGCACACCAATCGTCCAAAGCGAATGAGAAAGAAACAGAATTGAGGTAGTCTCCTGTCAAAGAACTAGCATAATATCTTCTCTCTCTCTTTTTCTCAAAAGTTTTATTTACTGTGAGAGAGAAAGGAGTATTTATAGATTTTACCGCGTTCTCTTAAACATGAATAGATAACAGTAACGATACTAAGAGGTGTATATATCTGTGTGTAAAAGGGTGTCCATGGAAGGCCTCTGATCCCTTCCATGAGACTAGAGAGAGATAAATTGGTTTTTAACTTTGAGACACGAGTCCATGTGGGTTAAAAATCTCCAAAGATAAAATAAAATATATACAAAATATACAACCATAACCACTACGCAGGAGGATCTGCTTTCTCACCTGTCACGGCGTCATGCCCAGCAGATGTTTGTGTAAGTGAAGTCGTCTTTTCCTCTCTTCAAGCGAGGAAGAGGAAAGGACATCCTTTCGGGTTTGGCCACCCGCAGTAACATTAGCAAGAATGGGGAGCTGCTTGATGCAGGCTTTTGCTCTCTATCTCCCATCCCCTGCAGCCTGCAATAAAGGAGCACCCATCTTGCTGCGCAACTGGGCAGGATGGGGCAACTCAGCATGGTAATTAAGCTGGTGGAAGTGGGTGGTGGGTCGCCTGGACTGTTGGAGAGGAGGGGGATGGTTTGTTGTATAGTCTGTGGCAGCAACAGCCACCACCACACAAAGTTGAACGGTGGCTGGCTGGCTGCTAGCTTCTGTCGCTGCCGCTCCGGTTGGCCGGCTTCATCCTCACATGCGCATGCCGAGCCGTCCTGCTCGTGTCTGCTACATGCGGATGGGTGCTTGTCGCCAATTAAGTGTTCGCCCCAGTGCTTCTCTGCATGATGTATTCCTACTGCATATAGTTCCGCAGCCTTTTTAACTCCTTTCACTGATATAGTCCGAGTGAGATGACTTTGATAGGTGACTACGTCAATAACTCAACTCTTCCGGTGGATGGTTCAAATGATGACCCCATGCAATATGTTTCCAAAGAGAACTCCGTCTTCTTGTGTTGATTGGACCACATGATGCATGCTTGCCTCCAAACTGATGCGCGTATTGGCATGCATCATCGCCTAAGGGGGAGTCCCTAACTAAGAAGGGCCACCTATCCGATCGAGTCATCTAATCCTCTCCCCCCCCACCCAACCCCTACATCACATAAGGTTACTCGTTATCTATGGCATGCCATTGTGAAGAGACGCTAACTTGCTCTCATTCTTATGAGGTTTCGAATGCACTGACAGACCATGTCAAGAAGTCATAGAGTAGGATGCTGAACTCGGTAAAAATGACAGTCAAAGAGTGGGCTGCTGAACTTTTCTGGTACTCACCTTCGCTTGAGGCCGAAGAGCCGATTTTATAAGGTAGTATGAAATAGCTATAGGTATATCCAAATTACTTTTCAGATGAATTCAACATCATATATTCCGAAACCCCTATCATTGATGCAAACACTATAAGAAAAGTGGACTGTGGTTACTATTCACACTAACAGTTGTAAAGTTCATAAGGGTACATCATTTTGTACTTAGAGATTCATACGAAGTGAAGTGGGGCGAAAACCGTAAGCGAAGCGGGTCCCTCCTCTTGGCGCCAAGCATATCCATGGCCCACGAAGACCCAAAATCTCAGACCATAAAAAACCCAAAACTTGAAATTCCCAAATCCCATGGACCCAAAACGCCCCTCTTCTTCTTCCAATCCTAAATCCCCAAATCCTCTCTCTGACTTCTTCTCTACTTCCACCATTGACACTGTCGTGGACCACCACCAACCCCACCATTGCTCCAAGTACTGGTCCCTCTCTCTCTCTCTCTCTCTGTGCTTCCATGGCCCGAGCCTCTCCCCACCCCAGCTCCCCATCCTTCTCCTAGCTATGATGGGAGGGATACCTCATAAGCACAAGTCATTCCTTAATTAAGTCCCTTAGTCTATAAATAGAAAGGGTTGGGCCTTTATTTCTCTCCAAGCTTTCCTTCCTAGGGCAAGATATATATATATAGATAGATAGAGAGAGAGAGAGAGAGATAGAGAAGTGGGTTAGAAAAAGAGAGGTGAGATATAAGGAGATTCAACTAGTAAAAATATTATGTGAGATTCACGGCATCTAAGGACATAGGAGGCGACCTAAATCCACAAGGACATGGATGCTTAAGTAGGACCTATTATCGTATAATAGGTTCGCTTTGCAAGAGGTAGGTTGATAATCTTCTTAAAACATGACTACTTTGTAATATAATATATTTTGATATGTTTTAAGAGTTTTTTTTTTTAAATATAAGTGAATACATGAGAAGTGTCTATAAAGAGTTGGATTATTCTATTGATTCACTGGTTTTATTTATTTGATGTATTTTTACCCAATTTTATACAAACTATCTTTAATGTTTTATTTAATAGGCGAAAAGTATAAGATACATGTATTGTCTTCTCTAAATCTATTTTTATCTAATTGCACTTTTCAGTACGATATATTTTGAAGATAATACTTTTATGATTTTGTATATCTAACAAGATATTATTGGTTGATTTGACTTGATTTTGTTATATCTAGATATTACAACTCTATGTTTAAATTCTAAAAATATACATAAGACATATGTATATGAAAAATTCACCTCCATAGACATTGTCATCCTAAGGAGATTACTAATTGATTGAGTAATGTCATTCATGATGTTCCGAGGGCAACAAGATTGAAATCCAGGAGCTAGACTTCGATTTGGTGGTTTTGTTTATCCGCGATTTTACGTAGTAGTCAAGACCTTAGCTCTATTTGCTTAGGATCTTTGGTACATGTACAAGTATAATTGCTTTTTTTGTTGTGGTTTAGATGCATGTCCGATATAAGAAATAGTAAAATTATGATTGCATATGTGATATGATTTGATATTTCGAGTTTATAATCATTTTGGCATACCAAAATTTGTTAAGATTCGAAATCTACTCCTACATGTTTGATCATGCAAGTTACACGTCACAAGTTACATATTTCAAGTTACAAGTCCATGAATGATGTTTCAAGTTCATGTTATGGTTAGATCTTTGATCATGACATGTAATTATGGTCAAGATAGGTTAATCATGATAAGCCATTTTGTCTAAATTGAACATATATTAACTTACCATCTTGACATGATTATAAGATTTATAGTTATTAATTACAAGTAGAACATTATTTGATTCTCCTGATATACGTACATCTATTATTTAATTTTCAAATTTACACTATATGCTAATTCATGTGATGGGAATTTGGCTTACTGAGTAATATACTCATAAAATTCCACTAAGCATTTTTCATGAAACTTAGTGGAAATTGGAATTAGAGGGAACCATATAAGGTGGATCTCTTGGAAGTTGTACTATATGTAGAGTTTGTTTTCGTCTAGTAGAAGCATGTAATAGGATCTAAGTTATGATGTAATAATTAAGAGAGAGTTATACTTTGCTATTTGCCCATTCTTATGTAACCAAGTTTTTGATGTGGGGAATGAAACTGAAGTTACTGTGATCCAGCTCATTACATAATTGTTGGCTTGGTGAATTAACTTACGCATGTATGACGGGTCTATCCCACTGTAGCTTCTCCAAATCTGATGAGAGTCGGTCCGTATTGGATCGGGTTCGGTGGAGCCACACTCTCTCCCTCTCCCTTTCCCTTAGAGCCACCTTAGTCTTTCTCTTCTTGGGTAACAACATGCGATCCCTGTGGAGCTTCGTGGCCTTCCCATGTAACGATAATGACCTCGCTGATTCAACAATGAAGATCTCTTCATCAACTGCGATCATCATATTCTCTCTATGTGTTGGATCCTAAACCCAATTGGATCCTTAACCCAATAGTGGTATAAGGCTGAATGCCTCGTACTCCCGCACCACATGTGAATTTTTTCTTTGACGAAGAATCGCTGCAACGATGGTGTAGTCCGATGGCAACATGTTGTGCCATTTATTGCTAAGGCCGTGTTTAGCGTAACTTTTATTTAGAAGTATTTTTGTATTTTTATTTAGTTATTTTTTATGATAATTATTAAAACTTGGAAGTTATTTATATTTCGACTTCCAACCAAAAGTTACAATAGGAGAACTTTCAAGATTAAAGAAAAAGTAAAATTATTATAAATGAGTTAATTTTTGTAATAAATTAAAATTAATTATAATCTTTCTCTTTCAACTACTGATTTTATGTAAGAAGGTGAAAGTTTTGACAAGCACGTTTCTTTGTGGCATTAACTTCCCAGCTACGGTGTACCATGAAGTAACGACAAAAGAATTTTTGAGGGTGGGACCATCGTCGGTATTTTTTGGCGATCTTGGGAAGACGTAGAAGGCCAACTACCGGGGCCTCGCCGTGGGCTCCGCTCATGAGAACCTCACCGGGGCCTCTGCTCATGAGAACCTCGCTGCGCTCATCGCAATCGTCGATCGGGCCGTGCAGAGTGCTGGTGGGTGCACGAACGGCGTTGCGCAGGCAGTGCCGTGTAGTTCAGGGGGGTGCCTCTGCTACTCTGGCTGCCGTGCAGTAGAGAGGAGCCAACCCTGCGGCGAACGGCGTTGCGCAGGCAGTGCCGTGTAGTTCAGGGGGGTGCCTCTGCTACTCTGGCTGCCGTGCAGTAGAGAGGAGCCAACCCTGCGGTGCCAAGCGGCGCCGCGTAGCGCATGGGACTGCCCCTGCTGCTCTGGCTGCTGCTGTGAAGTGCAGGACAGGCCATCCCTAAGGTGCCGGACAGCACTGTGAAACACACGGGTGCTGTCCCTGTTACTCTGGCCGCCGCCATGCCGCACCCTCGCCCCAGCTGCGCCGGGCGTTGGCAGGCTAGCCGTGGCGGCACCGGTGGGCTAGGCGCAGCGGTGCCAGCCACGTCTTCCGCGAACTCCCTCTTTGAGGTGCATCCGCCGCGGCCGCCATGCTCACAGTGTTTTTGTTGGAAGCTAATGGTGGGCTCTTACTCACACAAGGTGAAATTGTGGTGGAAAAATATGTGTAGAGAAGGTAGAAAACACAAAAGTTGAAGAAGACCTCAAAAAGTGGATATTCTATTGATCATATGTGACTTCTTACATGAAAACAACTAACCACATGTATATATAGACCTTACATGAACTTTCTAGATGGATAACTTTCTTAAAATGACTTTTAGACTCCCACTAACTAAGGCTCCAAGGTGGAACACGAAAATCTCTCCATTACATGTATGGGAGTTATACTTGGGTGGTTACAAAAGACTCTTCAACTCCTATTAATGACCATTACATGACTCTCCACCTTTCTTACATTCTTAACTCAAATGAGGGTTACAAGAGTTACAAGAGAAACCCAAAAGATACCATAACCTCTAAATAATAAATGACCCATTATTTTCTCTTTAACTCATAACATAAGAAACTCCTTACACAATTATAAGAAGATCCCCATGAAATTAAGTTTATTTCACAACACCCCCTTGTAAACTTAATTCTCTTCCATCAAGCATTCCAAGTAATTTCTTCAATTTGGAGAAGACATCAAACTTCAAAGACTTTGTGAAAATATCCGCAACTTGATCTTGAGATTTGACAAAAATAAGTTCAATCTCTTTGCTCTTCACATGCTCCCGAATGAAATGAAATCTTGTATCAATGTGCTTGCTCTTTTCATGATAGACCGGATTCTTGGCTAAGGCAATTGCCGACTTGTTATCAACAAGTATCTTTGTAGGCTCTCTTTGATTAACATGAAGATTCTTGAGTAAATTTCTCAACCAAAGTGCATGACACACTCCGGATGATAATGCAACATACTCCGCTTCACAAGTAGAAAGTGTAACAATAGGTTGATTCTTAGAAAACCAAGTGAATGCAGTTCCTCCTAAGAAGAATACAAATCCAGTGGTGCTCTTCCTTTCATCAATGTCACCTCCCCAATCACTATCGGAGTAGCCTACAAGATCAAATTCCTTAGATGATGAATAAAATAATCCATGATAAATAGTACCTTTGATGTACCGAAGAATTCTCTTTGCGGCTTTAAAATGTGTCGACTTTGGTTCTTCCATATATCGGCTCACTAAACCAACACCATATGAAATATCTGGCCTTGTGCATGTCAAATATCTAAGGCTTCCAATCAAACTCTTGAATAAAGTTGAATCAATCACTTCACCTTCTTCATGCTTTGACAATTTGATGCCGCTTTCTACAGGAGTGTTGACCGGATTGCAATCTTCTATATCGAACTTCTTGAGAATTTCTTGTGCATAAGCTTCTTGGGATATAAAAATACCTTCAATTGTTTGCTTTACTTCAATGCCAAGAAAATAGGACATAAGGCCAATATCTGTCATTTCAAATTCTTGAATCATGCATTCCTTGAATTCTTTGAACATATGTAGATTATTTCCTGTAAAGATCAAATCATCTACATACAAACAAACAAGCAATATGTCTCCATTTTCATGTATCTTCAAGTAAAGTGCATGCTCATAAGGACATTTGACAAAATTATTTTGTAAAAAATAATTGTCAATTCTACTATTCCATGCTCTTGGTGCTTGCTTCAAACCATAGAGCGCCTTCTTGAGCCTTAAAACTTTTCCTTCGTGTCCTTTCTTCACATAACCCAAAGGTTGATCAACATAAACTTCTCATCATAATCAATTCCGGCCTTTTTTTTGTATCCTTTGGCTACTAATCTTGCTTTGTATTTTTCAACTTCTCCTTTGGCATTTTTCTTCATTTTGTACACCCACTTCACACCAATTGTCTTTTTGCCTTTTGGAAGAACCGCCAATTCCCATGTGTTGTTCTTCTCTATTGATTTGATTTCTTCATCCATAGGATCTCTCCACCTTTCATTTTTTACTGCATCATCAAATGTTAGAGGCTCACAATCTGCAAAAAGACAAAAGAGGGTTAGATCATTTTGATTTTCAGTTACATTGTAGATCTCATCAAGAGATCTCATCTTTCTTGTCCTTGAATTTCTTCCCGACGATGAAGATGATAATGGAGATCCACCACCATGTGGACACAAAGGTGGCAAAAGTGGTGGCGACTGAGGCAAATGAGGTTCTTCATGTGCATCTTCATCTTCATCAACTAGTGGTCTCATCTCATCACTAGTTTTATTGGTATTCCAATTCCAAGTGTCTTCTTCATCAAAAATCACATCATCATTGACATCAACTTTTTCATTAGAAGGATCAAACAACTTATAGCCTTTAGTACGTGGATCATAACCAAGAAAGATATACTTTTTGCTCTTGTCATCTAACTTGGTTCTCCTTTGATCCGGTACATGTGCATAGGCTACACTTCCAAACACCTTTAAATGAGAAACATCCGGTTTCTCTCCATACCATGCTTCATGTGGTGTCATGCTTTCTAAACATTTTGTGGGACATCTATTCAACAAATACACCGCACAAGCCACGGCCTCCGCCCAAAACTCTTTTGGCATATTTTTGCACTTCAACATACTTCGGGCCATATTGAGAATGGTCCGATTTCTTCTCTCCGCGACTCCATTTTGATGTGGTGAATATGGAGCCGTTAATGGACGATGAATCCCATGCTCTTCACAAAATGCTTCAAAAGACTTTGATGTGATTTCTCCACCTCTATCCGATCTCATGGCTTTGATGTAGCAACCACTTTGCTTTTCAACAAACACCTTGAATTTCTTGAAAGTATCAAACACTTTGGATTTTTCTTTAAGAAAATACACCCATGTCTTTCTAGTAAAATCATCTGTAAAGGTAAGAAAATATCTATTCTTACCAAATGATGTTGGAGAAATTGGCCCACATACATCGGTGTGAATGAGTTGGAGTGGCCCATTTGTCCTTCTTGTTGCTTCTTTTGGAAAACTCTTTCTATGATGCTTGCCAAGAATACAACCTTCACATAACTCATCCGAATGATCAATGTGAGGCAATCCTTTCACCAACTTTTGCTTAGACAAAAACTTCAAACTAGCAAAGTTAAGATGCCCATATCTCAAGTGCCGTAACCAAGAGAGATCTTTAAAACATACTTTCAAGGACTTTGTAACTTCACTTTGAATATTCAAAACAAACATTCTATTCTTTTGCATGTCAACTCTAACAATCAATTTGTTTCTTTTATCTCTTATTGAAAGACCATGATCTTTCAAGCGAATATCATAGCCTTTCTCTAAGAGTTGTCCCAAATTCAAAATATTATCTTTCATCTCCGGAACATAATAAACATCGGAAATCAATTGATAATTTCCATTCTTTGAACGAATCAAAATGTTACATTTTCCCTTGATTGCTATTTTGGATGAATTACCAAAAGTAACTTGGCCACCAACTGTCTCATCAAAATTTGTGAAGATCTCTCTTTGTCCACTCATGTGATTGCTTGCTCCGGAGTCAAGATACCATGCTTCTTGATTGTCCTTCTCTTCTCCTTTGTATGCTAACAAGACAAATGGTTCTTCATCTTTATTTTGCTTCTCAACATGATTAGCCTTCTCATCATCATTGTTAGTGGAATCACGCCAACATTCACTTGCATAATGTCCACGTCTATGACAGTTGTAAGATTCAACTTGAGATTTTCCATACCTTGGCTTTCCATATGAATCACCACGGCCTCTACCACGGCCTCTTGTGGAGTTTGTAGAAGTGCTTCCCTTCTCTTCATAGGAGATGCCTCGTCCTCCTTTTCCACCGCGGCCACGACCACTACGTCCACGACCACGTCCTCTTTGATTCTTGCCTTCACCTTTTCCTTCTTTGAGAGAAAGTTTGGCGGCAAGTGCTTGCTCCAAGGCTTCCTTCTTCTTCTTGAGAAGCCTATGTTCATGGGCCTCTAAGGACCCAATGAGTTGCTCGACGGACATTGTATCCAAATCTTTGGATTCTTCAATAGCCACTACTATATGGTCAAACTTAGAATCAAGTGACTGTAGTAGCTTCTCCACCACACGAACATCCGATGTAGCCTCACCATTTCTTCGTAGTTGATTTACAACTATCTTCACCCTTGTGTAGTAATCCGAGATAGTCTCGGACTCTTTCATTTGTAAGGTTTCAAATTCACCTCTTAGAGTTTGGAGGCGTACCTTTTTCACCCTCTCTTCTCCTTTGCAAAACCTCTCGAGCAACTCCCATGCCGCCTTTGAAGAAGTTGCTTCGGCAATCTTCTCAAAGGTAGCTTCATCCACCCCTTGGTAGATGAGAAAAAGGGCCTTTTTATCCCTCTTTCTTGAATCCTTCAATGAAATTCTTTCATTTTGAGGTAAGGTCGCTTCATCATCTGGCTCATCATAGCCTTGGGTGACGATATCCCATACATCTTGGGATCCAAGAAGCGCCTTCATTTGGATGCTCCAATTCTCATAGTTGATTTTGGAGAGTTGAGGAATTTGGAACGCCATATTCCCACTAGCCATACTAACTAGTAGAAAACTTGCTCTGATACCACTTTGTTGGAAGCTAATGGTGGGCTCTTACTCACACAAGGTGAAATTGTGGTGGAAAAATATGTGTAGAGAAGGTAGAAAACACAAAAGTTGAAGAAGACCTCAAAAAGTGGATATTCTATTGATCATATGTGACTTCTTACATGAAAACAACTAACCACATGTATATATAGACCTTACATGAACTTTCTAGATGGATAACTTTCTTAAAATAACTTTCTTCATTTGGATGCTCCAATTCTCATAGTTGATTTTGGAGAGTTGAGGAATTTGGAACGCCATATTCCCACTAGCCATACTAACTAGTAGAAAACTTGCTCTGATACCACTTTGTTGGAAGCTAATGGTGAGCTCTTACTCACACAAGGTGAAATTGTGGTGGAAAAATATGTGTAGAGAAGGTAGAAAACACAAAAGTTGAAGAAGACCTCAAAAAGTGGATATTCTATTGATCATATGTGACTTCTTACATGAAAACAACTAACCACATGTATATATAGACCTTACATGAACTTTCTAGATGGATAACTTTCTTAAAATGACTTTTAGACTTCCACTAACTAAGGCTCCAAGGTGGAGCACGAAAATCTCCCCATTACATGCATGGGAGTTACACTTGGGTGGTTACAAAAGACTCTTCAACTCCTATTAATGACCATTACATGACTCTCCACCTCTCTTGCATTCTTAACTCAAATGAGGGTTACAAGAGTTACAAGAGAAACCCAAAAGATACCATAACCTCTAAATAATAAATGACCCATTATTTTCTCTCTAACTCATAACATAAGAAACTCCTTACACAATTATAAGAAGATCCTCATGAAATTAAGTTTATTTCACAACAGTTTTCACCCCCTCTTGGGAGAAAGAAGCAGTCTTCCTCTATTAATGCCTTATTTTTTTATAATTGTCCATATGTCTTTATTACTATAAATCAAATTGCTAATATACGCCTATAGTTTTATGCATACTCTACTCAGGAGAATCAGACCCGGTCCATTTCTTTCTTTAAGGCTTTGGCCCGTTCAAATTCTTTTGACTTAAGAAAATAAGAGTTAAGTGGACTATTTTGCATGTTTGCGAGGCCACGGGTACAATTTTCTGTGGATATAGTTTTAAAAACTTGTCTTTTAAGCACTAAAGTCTTGCGATTTGTTTGCGCAAGTGTCTTTTAAGCACTAAAGTCTTGCGATTTGTTTGCGCAAGTGTAATGAATTTTAACATGATTAAGAGTAATACTTTTTGCCGTCATTACCAAGAATGTTATTTATTAATTAGACTAGTAAATGTCTCTTAATCTAGTATGGATGATAAACCTCGAGTATGTGGCCTTGAAACATGTGTTGGCCTTGTTTTGGATTATTTTATGGCATGATTATGAGTAATTAAAATTTACAGGGCTTAGTAAATTTTTTTTCATGATAATTATGCTTATGTTCCATTTATTTAATTATTTTAAAGATCGATGTGATTAATTCTAGATAGAACTTTTAATTATGATGCATGTCCATACACACAATTAATTATTGAGTCAAATTTTTCCATGATAATGAAAATTGATTGATGCGTGAATTGCATGAAATTCCTGGTTGCATGAATTTGGATATTCCATATTACTTCTAAATTAGTGTTTGCAGTCAGTTTAGAAATTTCTTTCTCATTTTTTACCGCACTTTGTTGCATTATTTATGGTTAATTCATGTTGAATGATCATGGAGAATTATTCATGTGAATATGTTGTGATACGTTGATATTTTCATCATGATTTGCCTTGATAACATTCAATTAAAGATTCCATTATTTTTAATGATACTAGATCATGGAGAGTTTATGGATGCATGGTTTATGTAAGTTGAGTGATGCATGTTTTAGATAATAAATGGTGACCTGTTATTTTTTTGTTGTTCCAAATTATGTGTTGATGCAGCCTATATCATGCAATATGAGTTATATATTCTACTTTTATGAGTATTTATCTAGATAGTATTTAGTCTATAATGAATGGTACAACATTCCTATTTACTTATGTAGTAGATCTACTATAGTAGACCCCATGCAAGGAAAGTGATGTAAAAAAATTGATGTATTATTTATCAAAGCCTTGTAAAGGGATTTATTTGGAAATTAATTAGATTAATTTTTATCTTAATTGGCATCGCTCATGAATATAGTACATATGGTTATCGCAAAGATATAGGGAAGCATTCCTAAGTTATATTTTTTTTCACTGATTATTAAGATTTTTATGGGAAACATCCTTAAAATCATATTTGATTAGAGAATTTTTTCTCATAGGATCATGCATCTCTAATATTATTATTTTTTTACTTTTGGAAGTATTACTTGTAGCATGTCTTGAGGTGAGGATTATGAGCTTAGTAAAATTTTCAATCTAAGATATGTATCACAATAATATAGCAAATTAGTTTGAAGAGAGAGAATTTTCTAATAAGTGCCTAATCCTTTCCAATTTGCAGAATGTAGGTAGTAGTGATGGCCACAAGGGCCTACTTTATGAGTTGTTCAGTCAAAATAAGTTGATAGGCAATAATTATCACATGTGGCACAAGAAATGTTGTATCTCCTTAATGATGAGGAGGTATTTAAGACCTTAACCAATATGATATCATCTCCATCAATGGATGGACCGCTTGTCAATTGTCATAAACAAGTGTATAACAAGTGACTTAACAAGGACAGAAGTGTATGCCATAATATATTGTGTTGGATACGTGATGACCTTATGAAAGAGTATTAAGATTTCTATATTGCTAAAAAAATTTGTGCGCAACTGAAGCTTATGTAAGATGACACCTCAATAACAAGGTTGAGAGCCTTAACTCTAGGGTTCAATCAATATGTGACAAACGTAGAGCATTCTATGGCAGAATACCTAAGGGTGATGTTTTCAATTATGAGTGAGTTGAAGATAGTTAAAACTGAGCTTTTAGATGAGTTGATTGCTCATGTAGTTTCTCATCAGAGTTGGGTTTTAGATTATTATCGAGTACTAAACTGTAGTCAAAATGTCACCATAAGAGATGACACTCAAGAAGAAGCCCGTGGAGTTGGGTTGCATTAGTTAGGAATGCAACATAAGGGTGCATTCTTCTATTATTATATGATGTGCCTTATGCACATGGTATTCGATGCAATCTATTCTTAATTTTAGCACTTTGGTGTTTATGTTGCTCATTAGGAACTTCAATAGCTCTTTACTTTAGTCAATATCTTTATGATCATGGTCATGATCATTTATGAAATAATTTTTTGATTTAGAATATTATTTCACCCTAAAGAATGATATGCAAGAAAAGGGCGACTAGGTTACTAAGGTGAGCTCCCTTAGAGATGGATTACATTTAACATGAAAAGTCTGCAGAAAACTGTTGAAGAATGGTAGGAGGGCATTTCCCTATTAGAGCTAGACAAATGTGTGTGTGTTTGAGCAGGATTTTTGGTTTCCCATCTATTTGAGAGGTCTAATAAGAAATGTACTATACGAGCTGTAAGATCTTAAAGAAATACTTCATCTTTTGGTAATGATACAGAGATGTGTCTCTCTTTATGAATTGCCAAAGATAGTGGGAGTTTTCCAATAAATAGTGGGAGCATACCACTTACTCTTATTAGTTGTCTTCTATAGATGCTAATGAATCTACATCTAATAAAGAGACAATGACCTCAAATGAGGTGGGAAAGATATAAAGTTGAATAAGACCACATGAGAGTGGTTGTCCTATGTGTTGAAGTACTGAGGCAAGACAAATTACATACTGCCCATATGTATTTTGCCCAATGATACTCCATTAAAACTCTAAGTTATAAAATGCTTCTATAAACAAAAGAAGAAAATGAATTGTGTTTTGTAAGCAAGGTAATGAGGGCCTTATTCTGTGCTAACTGTAAGGAATCATGGTAGGAAGAATGATGGCACATCAGAATTAAAAATTAATTAATTTTTCTCTCGATCTACGTGCATCAGTTCTCAGATGTTTAGATCGTAGTAAAATAATAAACAAAATATGAAGATCGGATTTTTACCATCACGGGGAAGAAAATTCCTCGTCGAATTAGAAACAAACGAGTGGTCGATCTTGAGATCGCGAGCTATTCAAGCGTTTGGCCTATAGACATATCCACACGAGTCTCTACGGCAGTTTGGATCTCCTCTGCACTCTGCAAACTTTACTCGAATCTCAACTCGACCATGAACAGGGAGGGGAGAAAGAGGGTTGTTATAGAGACAGAGAGGAGGGAGGAGGAGGGAGAATGACGACTAGTCATAATGGAATACTCTAAAGCCTCGCTAGAGTTCCTCTATAACAACTATTTATAGACTGATGACATTTTTCACAAAAATTCAGAAGTTTATAGAAACTTAAATCCTCTCCAGATCTATGATAACTTTTTTGTGTGTGACCCTCTAGGCCCAATTGTCTATTTGGTTTTCAGCTCATTAAGTCAATAACAACTTATTTGAATTAATTAATTATTATTCAATATCTTATAATGAATTTCAATCCGATTATCACATGATCGATAATCTATCATTACATGATGAATTATTCCAGCTTTTTGATCATGAGCAGCACCAAGTTACACCTTATGATCCCAAAAGACATCGGGGATATGCAACCCTCTAATCATAGCCTTTCGTCTATATATACCATAGAGCTATAGATCCTTATCCATGCAATGTCCACGTCAGACTAGGGTATGGTTTAACTGTCAAATCATAATATGTCTTAACCTAATAGAACCTTATACTTAATATTAAATTAAATAGAAAACTCTTTTTTTCATTTAATTATCTAACCCTGGCTAGGGAATTTTTTAGTACTATTCTATAGAACATTCTCTCCGATGGCATACCGAGAGTGAATGATTTCATATTGTCAACCCAATTGCCTTCGCGAGAATTTGACTGAGCTTGAATAACTGACTATACAGAATTACAAACTTGAGATTCTTAAGTCGGTTATCAGATAATCAGTGTCACTCAAGCAAGGCATCCTTGGTGTCTCAAGTCTAGAATCCAACTATGTTACTATGATTGTAAAATTTACCGATTGATAGCAAGTATGATGACCATTCGAGATTTTTAGGTCGGATCAATTCAATGAACTCATTCCATTAATGAGCACCTACACATGTACCTTAGTGTCACCACACTAGTGACTATGAGATCAGTCAACCTCATCATATGAGTAAGTATCACATGCACTGGTCTATCCAGATCTTCAATGTCCCATCTTGGAGATCCTATGATCAGGAACAATTCGAGCACATGTATCTAGATGACTGATCACATTATCATAATCGTATTATGATTCAATCATCATCGCATGTGTTGCAAGACTTCATCACATCAAATGATAAACACACATAAAATGATAAGACATAATAAAGAATTACCATTTATTATTAATATGAATGAGATAATTACATGAAATGATATCATCACATCTCGTGTGACTGGCTTGCAAGACATACATTTATATCAATATCCCATTTACACTAAATCCAATCACCTACATTCCTGTTACCCATCAGCTAAAGGTGTCGCTCAAAAGCATTTTGAGACAATAGCTTAATTAGTGGATCTACAATGTTATCACTAGATGATATTGTATCAACTACGATATCTCCTCTAGTTATAATCTCTCTAATCCAATGATAACGCCACATAATATACTTTGATTTCTGATGAGACCTCGGCTTCTTTGCTTGTGGAATTGCCCTATCGTAGTCACAAAACATAGGGACAAGATCAGAGATGCTTGGGACAACTCCCAATTTGGTGATGAACTTCTTCACCCAGACCGCTTCTTTAGACGTCTCGACACAGCAATATACTCAGCTTCGGTTGTCCAATCAGCAGTAGTTTCTTGTTTGAAACTTTTCTAACTTATTGCCCTGCCATTCAGGGTAAAGACAAATCCTGAGGTTGATTTGCTGTCATATTTATCACACTAGAAACTCGAGTCAGTGTAACCATGAAGTTTCAAGTCCTCTTCACCATATACTAGAAACATATCCTTAGTCCTTCTCAAGTACTTAAGGATATACCTTATGTCTATCCAATGTTGCTCACTTGGACCTACATGATATACAGAAGGTCTTATCATAGTCAATATCTTGTCTTTGACGATATCCGTTCGCTACCAATCTTGTCTTGTAGGTTTCAACATTTTTGTATGATCAAATTTTTCTTTTATAGATCCACTTGCAACCAATGGGTACAATACCCTCAGGTGGGTCTACCATGTTCTAAACTTGATTGGAGTACATGGAATCCATCTTAGATTTCATGGCCTCTTGCCATTTCCTGGAGTCAATACTATTTATTACCTCCTCGTAGGTTTTGGGATCATCATCCTCATTGTATTGCATCTTATTCTTTCCATTAGAGATATGTCCAATATATCTACCTGGTTGAATAGGTATATGGATAGAACTACGAATAGTCTGTGTGTATCTGAACAAGTTCCTGAGGAAACACATTACCTGTTTATTGCTCTAGAATTTTTTCTAGTTCTACCTTGCTCCCACTGTATTCTTCAAGTATATACTCTTCCTCTAAGAGTAAAGTACGTTTAGCAACAAATACTCTTTGATCTCTAGATTGGTAGAAATAATATCCATAAGTTTCTTTAGGATATTCTACAAACCTACACTTTTCAGTCTTAGACTTTAATTTGTCTGGACTGTTTTTTCTGATATGTGCAGGGATCCCCAAACCTTAACATGTTTAAAGTCTTTTCTTTCCTTACCATATCTTATATGGAGTGGAAGATACTGATTTAAATGGAACCTTATTCAATAGGTGAGTAGTTGTGTCCACGGCATAGCCCCATAATGACAAGGATAATTTTGCAAAGCACATCGTGAATCATACCATGTCTAGCAATGTACGATTCCTCCTTTCAGCTACACTATTTAGCTAAGATGTGTAAGGAGGTGTCCACTGGGATAATATCTCATTAACTTTCAAATATTATGTGAATTTTGTATTCTCCTCCTCAATATGATCGAAGAGTTTTAATACTCTTTCCAGTCTGTTTCTCTACTTTATTCATAAACTCTTTGAATTTATCAAAGGCCTCAGATTTGTACTTCATTAAGTGCACATATCCATACTTAGAGAAATCATTAGTAGAAGTGATGACGTATAAGTAACCTTCTCTGGCCTGAGTGGACATGGGTCCATATACATCAGAATGTATAAGTTCTAACAATTATGTGGCTCTCTCTCCATGTCCAATAAAGGGAGAGTTGGTTATTTTTCCCACAAGGCAAGACTCACAGGTTGCATATGATTCATAATCAAATGGATCAATATATCCATCCTTATACAACTTGTTAAGCCTTTCCTCACTAATATGACCAAGCCTGTAGTGCTAGAGGTAATCTTGATTTACACATATCCTCTTTCTTTTAAGAGGATTGTCTACACACATCAAAGGAGTATCTATATCTAACATGAATAAACCACTTACTAAGCACCCACTGGCAAACAATTTACCATTTAAGAACAAAGAACAAGTTTTATTTTCATAAGCCTACATTAAATCCACATTTATCTAAACATGAAATAGAAATAATGTTCTTAATGATAGAAAGAACATTCTTTAAGTCCCAAGATAACTCCTGAGGATAGTTTGAGGTTCACACTTCTGATGGCAATTGTAGTAACCTTTGCTTCATTTCCCAATCGGAAGTCAACATTTTATTTGTTAAGTCGCCTGCGGTTTATCAGCACCTACAAATTATTGCAAATATGATATGCACATATAATATCTAATACCCATGATGTTGATCTATATGATAAGTTAAGGTCAATCATGAACATACTTGAAGCTTCTCTAAGTTTTTGCTTTGCTTTCTCTACAATATATAATTCACAATTCTTCTTCCAATATCCTTCCTTGTGACAGTAGAAGCATTAGCCTTTGTCCTTCTTGGTAGCCTACGCCTGCTATAGTTTCTTCTTTGCTTTGCCTTTCTTAAAGGCATGCTGAGTCTTCTTCTTCTTATTGGTCTTATCAACAAGCATCACTGGAGGCTTCCCATTGTTCATAGTGCTCTCAATAGTCTTTAACATGTTCAAAAGCTTTGCCAGAGAGCATTTTATCTTGTTCACGTTAAAGGTCATAATGAACTAGGAAAATGAGTTAAGAAGAGATTGCAGAATTAAATCAATAGTATATTCCAGTTTCATGAGAAAACCCAATTCTATCAATCTTCTATTCCACTCAATCATTTTGAGAACATGAGTTTGCACAGATGTTCCCTGAGACATTTTTGCCCCGAACAAGTTTTTCGATATCTCATATCATTCTATTCTACTTTGAGCTCTAAAAAGTTCCTCAAAATGAGTCAAAATACCTTTAACATCCATCTTCTTATGTTGACTTTGTAACTCATTAGTCATAGAGGCCAACATATAACACAGGGAAAAGATGGCATCTTCTTTGTACTTCTCATAAAGAAGAATTTTTCCTTCCTCAGCATCATCAGCAAGTAATAGAGGTAAACACTTTTCAAGAACATAGGGTATCTTCTCAATAGTGAGAACAATTCTCAAATTTCTAAGCCAGTCACTATAATTAGGACCAGTAAACCTGTTGGCATCAAGTATGCCTTTTAACGGATTGCTTGATATGTTGGTCTATAGGAGGAAAAATGTATAATTAGATAACATGCATATATTCTTTAAATAAATAAAAATATGGTCTTTAATCCTAATTTTAAAGCTCCTACTAATTTTTGACGAATTTGTATAACCCTCTATATGCAAAGACGGGATACACCGCTGGTATCTTAGTGAGTACTAGAATCCCATTAACTTTATGGTAATGGTCTTGTGGCAACACAACAAACTATCCCATACCTAATGGGTAGGCATCTCTTGCCAATTGCAAGTCCTTGCAACTGCAAGTCATATTCAGCCTCTAGAACATTTGTAACCTTGTGGCAGTACAACAAATTACAAAGTCTGGTTAGGTTAAACCCGTTTGTTACGTTATGAGAATGAGTTTTTGGCACAACTCTTGTGGTAGCACAACAAAGTTATACTAATCACTCATCCCAAAGTTCGGCACAAGCCATAGTCTAGGCCACTGACCCCTTGCTGAGTGGGTCTTGTGGCAACACAACAAACTCACTCAATCTAAGGCGAACTCACCTAGACTATAACAATGGAAGGCTACGTAGCTCAATCTTAATGCTTCACATTCATCAACCTAATATTTGACTGAGGAGGGATTTTATAATTTTTGTCTCATCACTAATAGTGTTGTATATATATAAATTTTTGGAGTATCATATATATACTCATATAAGAGATATCCAACTAATAGCACATCCAACACATATCAAATACATGTTAAAAACATATGGATGATCATGGACTTTTAAATATATATGGTAACACCAGAGCTAGTCGGTGAACTACAACATTGCACAAAGAGTGAACGTAGTTGGCCTTCGCATCTTATGCTCTTTATGATATGAATCTATGTTCAATGGTACCGCCAGATGCCATCCTCGCTCTAAGTCCAATCCATCGCTTAAAATTATATGTAAGTAACAAATGAGCTTGCAGGCCAACAAATATACATGAAATAATAAGAAACCTTGATCTTAATTAAGGAGAGTATATTTCTAGTGGGGGATAGAAATCACAGCTCGAAGTTTATAAAGAGAGGGAGGCATGCAGGCCTCATTAAATAAATCACACTATTAACCATTTAATGCATTCATCTACACATTATCACATAATTAAAATACTCCATGATCATCCATCCATACACACAAACACACCACATGATTTGAGTATTAACTATCACATAGTTAATATTGAAATAACTATTATTTTAAAAATATTAATTATATTCATAATATAATTAAAAACTATTTACTTTTAACTAAATAATTTTAGTTAAAAACATAAAACATAAACAAAATCTAAACAATTTAGACAGTAAGATAGTTTCCATCATCGCACGTTGAATTTTGGACAAAAACATTCAAATGATTAATTAGAATCATATTCTAATTACAATCATTAAAAGATTTAAGTTAACAATTATCTAAAACCTAAGTTAAGTAAATTTTAAACTATTTATAAAACTTGTTAACCATGCAAAAAAGGGTTTAATAAATCTTTTAAAAGGATTAAATTAATTTTAAATAATTTAAATATTTTTAGAAGATGTTAAAATCCCTTTTCACATGGTAAATGGGACTTAAAATGGGCAAAAGGGGCTAAAGGGCCCTATCAGATCTGGGTCAAGTCCGAATCTCAGCACTGGGTCCAAAGGACCCATGAATGGGGGCCCGACCCCTCCTTCCCTCTTGCCCGTTAGGGCTCTCCCTTCTCCATTCACATGCAACAATAGTAGCAACAGTAGCAGCGGCGGGTTGGCACCGCCACCAACGCTGGCCGCCAGTCGGCAACCATCTGACAACCTTGCCGACACCGGCCAGCGGTGGTCCGGCCGGCAATGGTGGCCGTTTAGGCCTTTTCAGCCTATTTTACATTAAATGTTTACGGCAGCTGTTCTCCCTCATCTAAACTATTTTTTTTTTCCATAATCGATTTTTGATGCTTAACAATCCTGGAACACTTCCAGGACGATCCAGATAAAAAAATGAGGTCGTAAAATCAAAATACAATGTCGACAAATCGTGCACCTAGATGACATAATCACATTTTGTGTGTGTGTGGGGGGGGGGGGGGGGGGGAGGTTCAAGATGGCCCTTAAGCATCGTTTTAATACCCAACTCATAGCCCACAACTTCGATAATATATCCAACTACTCACAAATACTTTGTGGTAGTTAGATCGATGGCTGCATCGCATGCACGCCCCAACGAAGTGGCTCCACAAATCACACATGCAATAACGAAAAATAACAAGAAATATGTTAAAACGATTTAAATAGAGCTGAGAACCTGGATCTGATACCACTGTAAGGAATCGTGGTGGGAAGAATGATAGTGCAACGAAATAAAAAATAATTAAATTTTCTCTCGATCCACGTGCATTAATTCTCGGGTGTTTAGATCGCAATAAAATAATAAACAAAACATGAAGATCAGATCTTTACCATCACGGAGATGAAAATCCCTCGTTGAATCGGAGACAAACGAGTGGTCGATCTTAGGATCGTGAGCTGTTCAAGCGTTTGGCTTCTAGACATATTCACACGAGTTTCCACGAGAGTCTGGATCTTCACCGCGCTCTGCAAACTTCGCTCGGATCTCAACTTCACTATGAACAGAGAGGGGAGAGAGAGGGCTGCTCCAAAGACACAGAGAAGGAGGGAGGATGACGACTGGACATAATGGAAAAACCTAAAGCCTTGCTAGGGTTTCTCCATAGTAACTATTTATAGTAACTATTTATAAACTCCTGACATTTTTCACAAAAATTCAAAAGTTTATAAAAACGTAAATCCTGTCTAGATCCGCAAAAATTCTTTTGTGTGCAACCCTCTAGGCCCAACTGTCTATTTTGTTTTCAGCCTATTAAGTCAATAACAACTTATTTGACTTAATTAATTATTATTCAATATCTTATAATGAATTTCTATATAATTATCACATAATCGATAACCCATCATTGCATGATGAATTCTTCGAGCTTTCTGATCATGAATGTCACCAAGCTACACCTCATGATCCCAAAAGACATCGAGGATATGCAACCCACTAATTGTAGCCTTTCGTCCACAGATACCACATTGCTATAGATCATCATCCATATAATGTCCCAATCAGACTAGCGTATGGTTTAATCGTCAAACCCTAATATATCTTAACCTAATGGAATCTTGTACTCAATATTAAATTAAATAAATATCTAACCCTGGGCAGGGATTTCCGAGCACTATTCTATAGGACATTCTCTCTCCGACGGCATCCCGAGTGTGAATGATTCTATATGGTCAATTCAATTGCCTTCACAAGAATCCAACTGAGCCTGAGTAACTGATTGTACATAATCACAAACTTGAGATTCTTAAGTCAGTAATCAAATACTCAGCATCACTCAAACAAGGCATCCTTCATAACTTAGGTTTAGGATCCAACTATGTTATTGTGATTGTAGAATACACCGATTGACAACCAATATGATGACCACTTGGGAATTCTAGGTCGGATGAGTTCAGTGAACTCATTCCACTAATAAGCACCTGCACATGTACCTTAGCGTCACCACACTAATGACTATGAGATTAGTCACCCTCGTCATATAAGTACACATGCACTGCTCTATCCAGATCTTTAATGTCCCGTCTTGGAGATCCTATGACCAGGAATAATTCGAACATATGCATCTAGGTGACTAATCTCATTATCATAATCTCATTTTGATTCAGTGATCATCGTATGTATCACAAGACTTCATCACATCAAACGATAAACACACATAAAATAATAAGACATAATGAAGAATTGTCATTTATTATTAATAAGAATGAGATAATTACATGAAATGATACTATCACATCTCAAGTGATTGGCTTGCAGGGAATCTATCACTAACATGATGAATACTTTGATAGGACAGGATATTATTATAATACTCACGTATAGATTAATTATTTTTGAGATTTCTCTATGAGTAAGATAGTAGTTATTAATGTACTTATATGAGATTGCCACCAGGATGTGATCCATACACTTACACGGACAATCGCCATATCGCCATGAGAGCGAGTATGATGGGATATACTCTATTGATTTCACGTTCAGCAAGAGTGTAATTTCATGCTGAATGGCAGCATGATAATTGTTGTAATCACCTTGGCAAGTGACTAAGATGAGACTAATAAAAAATTAATAGGACATGTATTTACTTTTCCATATAACCTATGATAACCAAACCTGATGCATGCCATGTGGGCAACCTAGACCCACATAATGGGGTATAGGGTTATAGGTTCGTATGGTGTATGAGTGTAACATATGTTATTTTGTTGCTTCACTATAACATATAGATCATATTGTATGTACTATTTTAACGACCATTAGAGGAGTGATTATATAGATTCTTCTTCATCACTATGTGACTATCTATATTTGTTTGTAACATTTGAGATTGTGCACCTTGTCATGAAGTAGATACTTGATGATGTTACTTGAGCTTGTTATCCTAGGGTCATAATTAATGTGGTCTAGTAGAGCATGCCTATGGAAACAGACGGGTAAAAGTAGATTGAGATAGATGGCATAGGAAAAGCTAACTTGTTTTATATTTATGTCGTTTTCACTCAGTGCTCAGGCGATTATAATGGATGTGTCCAACATAGCCATGAGTATAGACGCATTATTTGAGAGGTCAAGAAATAGATCCATGAGTGATTATATCAGCTTGATTTGGGATGAGCTTGTGGTGTGGGGTATGAAACGAGATTTAGAGTTGTAGTGTTACGTTAGTCAAATGGTGACTTAACATAACACTCCTCACCTATAGATCTTCCTTGTCCGATCACATGTGTTATTTTCTTGCATGAAATGTGTGGTTAGATGAGATATGATGGAGTATTATGTGATGACCAATATGTCTGAGTAGGAGATGTAGAACAAGGTTTGTATAGAGTTCAAACTTTAGCATCGACATTGATGGATCATCCTGGACTAGATTTAGAGGAGTCCCTCTCTATATGAAAAGAGGAGCCTAGAGTTGTGGTGTCTGTGAGAGACCCGCATCTACAAAAGGGGTTTAGGAGTTGAGGGCTAGGGGTTGGTGATTCTCTCTCTCTCTCTCCTTAGAGCCTCATCGGTCTTTCTCTCCTTAGAGTTCTACCTGCAACCCCTAGATCTTGCTGCGTAGAGCTTTGTGGCAAACTCTAGTGGCCTCCCCACACGTCATAAATGGGATTACAAATCCATGTTGTGGCATTAAGGCCAACGCCAAGGATTGTATTGAGAGTGTTCAATCAATTATCTATGCAAAATTTTCATGTTCGAGGAGGCTTCCTCAGATGTTGTGTGATACCAGGAAGCTTCTTAATTAATTTCCACCATATACAAGGTATCATGTAATTTTATGTGGACTCTATATTGTAATTATGATCTAGCAGAGATGTTGATTGTCTATCAAAAACATTGTTGTCATTGCATATATGTTGACCCTTCAAAGCCACCTTTTCTCAAAATAAATTGACCTCTTTCATTTTTTACCTTAAATTGTAGCAATATCCCACTAGGAACTTGAAAAGGTACATGCTTCACTTCAACCTGGTGATTCAATCAGATCTTTAATTTCTTAAGAGGACAACAGGACCCAAATTAATTTGCTCTCGGATGGGGTCTGCATGTAATAATTTGGCACTCTGAGTGTTGATCAATTCATTGCACCCAACAGCCCTTGAAGAGAGAATGCCGCACAGTACAATTCCCAAAAATGATCATCCCATGCACCCCACAGGCACCTAACCTCTCAAATGCATCGCTGTCTTGGTGGCCACGGTAGCTAGTGAGGATCAAAGCTATCAACAGTACCACCATTTTGGCTCTTTGCAGGTAGCAAACAAAGGAGTGGTGGGGCAACAGTTCTGTACCATATGTATTGGCTGACACAGAGGTTTAACCTATTTAGTATCGTGGTGTGATACTGTTACCACTATCACAGACATAATTCACATCAAATGTTTAGAAAGGTGCCTCATGTGGACATCTTTAGAAGTTAGAGAAGGTGGAATTGAAATGCTTACATACAGAGTTAGACTTGAAGCACATCTTTGCTTTTAATTCCACTCCGTTCCTCTTACTATTCTTCTTGTTGTTGTGGCATTAGCTGACACTTAGAGAAGAGACTGGGTTGATGGGGAGGGGGAGTGGGGAGACAAGCCAACTGTTTGAGGACCGTGAGCTCGCCTATAGCCTTTAATTGCAATGAACAAAATGAAGTGCCATCACATGGTGGCATGTGGGGCGGTGAAGGTTGCCCGTTTGCTCAGCTTTTCCCATGAACTATCTGCAAGTGTTTAATGGAAGCCAAATATTCACATATACATAGCTCACTTAGTGGACGTATATATATATATAGAAAAAGTAAAAAGGGAACCAGGAATCTGGAAAAATAGAATTGCTACCTTGAAGATGCATGCATGAGCAGGGAGATTGTTCTTTGAAGGAAATAAACGTGCAAAATCATAACTTGAAACATTAAGAGGCAAATTAACAAATAATAAGAACATGGCCGAGTTTGACACCGCTGGCGAAGCCACATGCACCGTAATATTTTTAAGATAGTAACGTACAGCTTTCAACAACTAGTGGAACGTTCTGGAGTGACTATTTACTGGCTCCCTCCTTGGATATCTACCCCACATACCTCTGTGCACCACCGACATCTTGGGTTTGGCCCCACTCTCACTTCTTCTCTCCCTCTTTCCTGCTTTAACAGAGCGATCTATGCTACTACTAGAGACTTATCTTAAGGAACAAGTGATTCAAGTGGCATGGATGTTATATAAAGCTCAGTAGTAGTCTTGCCTTGGCAATCCCTAGAGGCGCATACCAACCACATCAGCAGGAGGTTGCATCGTGTCCTAGCCATGCTCTTCCACAGCTTTCTTGAACTACCTACGGTTCTCACTCTCTTGTCAGAAGAAGAGAAGGATTCTGATGGAGGAGTTCAAGAAAGCTGTGGGAAAAGATGGCGAATGAAAGGGCTTCACCATCGATCCCCAGTTGCATCTCCACCCAACTTTCTCTCACTTGACATTGTGGCAAAGGAAGAACATTTGAAGGTACGTAGGGTTTACTTTCCTTGATGATTTTCCCATTTTCCCCTTTTACTCACCCAAGCATATTTCTCTGGTCATCTCCTCTTCAAGTGGGATGGATATCCATGGTGGGTTTGTCATTTTTTCAAGTCTCGATTTCAATATTATTTTCGATGGTACATACCATGGGTGGTCAAAAGGGTCGATCTGATGAATGGACATCCATGGATTGTTTTGGGTTTTGGCAATGTAATCATCTCATTCTTTTGCTTATCCCATGTGTACGTTTTATCTCCAATATACCACCTGCCGCAAGCTCAGAAAGAAATGCACGTATACTGCACTGTTCCATGTCATGTTAGTAACGGTTCTGTCAAATTTTGCGTATAGCTAAAGGTGGACGTCATAATAAAACATAGAAATATAGTGAGGACTGAAGCATATCACAAGGAATGACAGAATCGCATTGGAGACGCAAGAGACTGAAGAAAGCCCCCCCCAACCCCTGAGATGTAACCTTTCCTTGTGTTGGGAGGACTGCAAATTCTTCTCCTTTGGACGGCACCAGTGGTAATATCAAATAGCTTTTAGCATATGCTCACGACCTTTTTTTTCACAGGCGAGCTTTTCGCCTCCTTTTCTGCCCATCTGATTGGGGTCAAGATCTGAACAATTGTGCAGTAAGCAATATCCCCCCCTCATTCCAATGGAGTGGTACTTGTCATGTAGCATATATATTAATGTGGTGGTCTTTTTTCAGAATGTTGGTATCTTTGTTCATGTAGTGATTGGAATTTTCAGGGTTTACTCTTGGGGAAACTGGGACACCCTTTGCACTTTTCTTCTTAAATACCTGGTTAAAAGCAATTATACAGCATTTCGGGGTACGTCATGAATACTTTACGGTCCATGCGAGATTCTATAACATGGACTATCACAAATATTTCACGGTTCAAATCTGCGTTAGGGAATATGAACCCTAATTTTTTTCTTTCAGGGAGCAAGTCATGAAAAGAGAGAGAAATTTTGACCCAGACAGATGATAGAAAGATATTAACATAGCCTGCGAAAGAAGCCTACTTTGCACTGTTAAGAGATCGGTTACGAAGGTAGAAAGAATCCATTAGTGAAAACCAAACAGTCAAAATAACGGCTATTTCTATTACTGCACTTAGTTAAAACTAAGAAGGTGCGCTGTATTTGTTCTCACAAAATTGGGGGAGGGGGATATATTCGTATGTGATTCTCTGGAGTCTTCAAATGGGTGAACATGAGCTGGACCAGGTCTCCATGTCAGCTGTCACTTGTACCACAATCACAATGGTGATATAGGGCCCTACAAGTATACGTGCGCATGTGAAGGTCTGCAGATCTTCCACTCATGAGACAGTGGCAAAGATTCTTTTCTGGGGAACTTTTTCTTGTTCCAAAGGAATTTAGTTCCCCAGATTTAATTAGATGAGGAAAATGAGATCATAATTACCACTGTTGTGTCCTAATTTTAGCCGCATCTTTTAGTTTTCACATCGAGGAATGAGAAGGTGCTGTGGACATCCGATTTTGGACATCCCTTGGTTTCAAATTGGACATCATAATTATAATCAATCCTTTTTCCTCCATTTTGGCCCAATAATCCTCGAAAATCAGCCCAATTTCATCCCACTTGTGGCTAGGGTCCGCAGTTTTGGACGGCCTAATTAACCGCCATCCATGATGTAGACGGTGGAGTCGACTAACATCCCAAACACCAAATTGGTGAGTGGCCATAGTGCATGGTCACTTTTCCTCCCAAACACCAAATCGGTGCGTCCTCCCCACTAATTATTTTTTTTATTTCCATCTTTGTACGGACAGATACCACTACTATACCTCTAATTGGGTGTTTTCTTTTGTTTTCACTTTCTTTTATAGGGCTCTTACCACCATAATGCGCAAACTAGAACTGAGTTCTTCATCCTAGCCGGTCATAGATGGAGAGGAGGAACCTTCATCATCCCGTTCTTCTGCACACGACACAATCACTTTTGTCTTCCTACAGAGCACGGGACTATAAGTATTTCTCCTGGTGATCAATCTCATTTCCATTTCATCTTACCCCGCCGAAGTTGTAGCAAGAAGGTACCCTCTAGGCATCTACAATCCTATGGCGATTACAGTGGGACCCTGCATCACTCGCTGCACACATTGAGGACAAGGGTAAGAAAGGTAAGAGCCCTGCTCTTGGCTAGTGCTTTTTGTTTTCCATTTCATTAACATTGGACGTTGGTACTTTCTGCCGTTCATCAGAATAGATGGACACTTTCCTCGCCGTCGACTTAGATATGACGGCAGCCGTAGCCGCCATCCACTTAGTCGAACAGTGGTGATGCTTGCCGTCGATAAAAAGTTGACGACATTTATACCCGCCGTCCCCTATTTTCATTTGGAACCTATTTCCTTCTCTATTGCGCTCTCCTTGTTACTTTTGGGTTTCATCCAACTACTGTCTTGCGTGGCGTTTTAGGTGAGTGCTGGCATCACATTTGTAGTTAGACCCTCCCACTGAGTTTGACTCTTCACATGAGGATACCCACTCGGGTGTGACTAGTCCTATTCAATTGGAAACCTCCGTGAGTCTCTATGTGCTAGGGATTCCCACCTAGCCACCAAATAGGTTGTATGTGTGAGAAATTAAGGATTTTACCATTCTAAAACTTCTACCGATAGGTGCCATTTGAGTGAACAAGTTTTCTTCTAATCAAAGTGCCTAAGGAAACTTGGTTCAAATGATTTTCTTAAGAGAAAAGGGGGCGATAAGGGTCGAACATGTTCTCTTCGAGACCAATCTTTTCATAAGACATAATTAACCCCTGGTTGAAATTTAGAACTTGTAGGGTTCTTTTGTCTCATAATGGACCACATGTATTTCAATCCTATATAGATAATATAGATAGATTTTGTGATAACATTCCTTACAATCCCTTGTTTGAAATTGAAGACGACCCATGACAAATATTTGTAGGAGTACTCTAAACTTCACAACTAGAGAAGAGCCTAGGAAGAGAAGGACATATGAGTCCTCTTCCTCTCTAGAAGAAGAAGATCTCGTAATTTCTAGGAGGGTCATTCAAAACCCTAGTGAAGATCCGAAACTTATTGTCGTGTTGTCGCAGTATACCCCTGATGAACTCATCTAATTGGTTTCTCGTGGCAAGACCTAAGTTACTATACCTCAGAAGACTCAGTTCAAAGGTTCCTCCAATAAAGTCCATTCCCATACAAGTTAACCTACTCCTAACCCAACCACTTCACCAGCTACAGCCAAGTTGATCCCCAAAGCTACACCACCTCCTAAGCAAGAGGAGCTCATATCCAAGAACAAGGTTGACACCTATGTGCGTAAGCTCATGGCCGAGAACCTCACCCCTAGGCAACCCCATTATCTTCTATGCTATTGTAAGCTTCCTCCTACCTACTTCCCGTCAGGATTCAAAGTCTCCAAGTATAGGAAGTACGATGGTACCACAGATCCTCACCATCACCTTTCCTACTTTCTCATGGATTCCAACCAATGGCTTTATGACAAAGTCCTCCTTGTCCACCTATTTCATAAATATCTAGAAGGCGAAGCCTTAACGTGGTTTTCATCCTTGTCTACATTAGACCTATTCAACATTGACATAGTCTCAGAGAAGTTTATTACCCACTTCAACCATATGACAACCATGCCTCCTACCTTATTTGATTTAGTCATGGAAAAAATGAAGCCTGATGAGGACTTCACACAATTTGCTAACAAGTGGAGGGCAATGGCTTCTAGGACAGAGGTCACCATCCCTGAGTCTTAGGCAGTTACTATGTTAATCAACAATGCTACTGTAACGACCCGTCACCCTATAATCGGGGATCTGATTACTAAATAGGTACAAAATCATTAAAATCTGGAGCTAAGACAGGATCTCGATAAGTCTAGGAAATAAATGATAAAGTAAGCTAAACAATCCACAACACATTGAATTGTAAAGGAAGTGTAGGAATTAAAAATTATTACAATTCGACTTGACTAAGAAAATAATTACATATTCCAATTTAAAAGAAATAATTAAGCGTACAAGCCTTAAAAGGAAATAATAACTACATTGGAGCATACCCCGGAATGATGGCCGTTGGCACGTAACTCGAGACGAAACCCCACCACGCTACGTTTGCTGGGAACCCTCACTTGAAACTGCAGGGGTGAGTCATACCGAAATGGACTCAATAGAGATCCTTCGTCCCCACCACACTCACACACGCACCCATAGTGCAACAAGACTAGATGTAGGCAATTAAAGTAAAGCAGTAAACACAACTTTCAAAGATTTCCAAATTCCAATATGAAACACATGCATTTGTAAATGCAACAGGCACAACTCTGAAACCACTCCACCACGGAGTCCACAATCAACGTCTCAGCTAAACACACAAATCACGTAGCCGAATATAGAAAACACCGACCCGCTGGGACGGAATAACAACCCTTCGGATAGCGCGCTGGCTAATCCGGCTTGTCTAGCTCTAGGTGGTTCTGTCTCCTCCCAGCCACAAATAACACTCCGAATGTACCACTCCAACACCGGTACTAGCTATACCCCAGGGTTCACCAAGTGACCCTCACCTGCTAGGCGTCAATCTGCCACTCCCACACTAGCACTATGCTACTCTCATATCGACACAGGGTACCTAAGTGCTAACAATTGTCACTCTAAGTCCACGATCGCACAAAACATGACACAGTGCGATCCGATCACATAGAAATTCCCGTCCTCAATGTATGGTTCCAAACATACATTTAATCAAATTAACTAACAATGTACACACGTGTTAATTATAGGGATTAATGAGGTTCTGTCTTGAATCGCGTCGCCCGTGGCCGACGTCGTTCAAGACTCCTAAACTGGTTCAGTTCCCTCGTAGGAACTGGGACCCAGGGATACTGGCCTGAATGGCGTCACCCCTGGCCGACGTCGTTCGGCTCTTTATCCCATGCTGGCCTCGGGAACCGAAAAATGGGCCATTAAATGGCGACGACCATGGTCGACACCATTCTAAATGGCGTCACCTGGTCTCGATGCTATTTAACGCCCGAAACTGACCCTCCCCGAGCTAGAACCGAGGGACCATTTCTCCCAAAAAACAAACACCCCAAACACAAGAAGATGGGGAAGAAATCAAATAATCTAATTGAAGCACATCTAGCCCCATTTCATAAAAATATCAATTTTCATGAAAAACCCCCTTAAAACATACTTTTTCTACCCAAAACCTCCACTCTCAATGCATGCATCAAAGCGGAAAAAACATGATTTTTAAACAAATAACACGAGAATTGTCACCCTACCTGTTATTTGAACTCCTCCTTGCTCCTAGCCACCAAACCGCTACACCATGAGCCACTGTCGGTACCACCGTGGACGTCGTTACTCCATCGGGACATTGGTCACCGTCCGGAGAGCAAGGTGTCGTGGAGGAGATGGTGGTGGTGGTGGTGAAAGTTAGGAGGGGTTTGAAGTGGAGGAACAGGAAGAAGGGAAGGAGAAAAGGAAGGGGGAAGGGAATGGGTTCGGAGAGAGGGAGGAGAGAGAGTGAAAATGAGAAAAATGAGAGAAAGGAGGGAAGGCTCAGGGCGTCAAACCGAAACAGTCTGAATCGCGTTGTTCACAGACAACACCATTCATACGACAGGATAGGGTCATACACTGGCATATCTCTGAATCACGTTGACCACGCGTGACGCCATTCAGATGATGAGACCGGGTCCGTACACACGCGTCCCAATGCTCGCCCACATGGTACACCTACAAGGCTTCTAAATGGCGTCTCCCTAGGCCGACGCCATTCTTGCTCGGCATGATAAAGAGGCCATGCACTAGGCCCACAAGGGCCCAAACCAAGAAGTCCGGCACCGAAACCGACCCGATAACTGAACCTGAAGCCTCAATCCTTACAGCTACCCTACAGGTCTACGCTATCCTCATGTTAAGCGAGCTTTATATGTCCGTGCAACATTATAATAGAGCTCAGGTAGTATAGTCCTAGATTCAAGATTCCACCCAACCACAATTCCTTCTGAACTGGAACAAGAACAAGAAGACTACATAAACCCCAACAGCAGAAGGTGTGATAGTTAATGAACAAGTGAGTGCCTTTGGGTAGCCGTCTAGGATGTTCAATCCCCATTCAAAGCCAAAAAATCAATTTCGTCAGAAACAATACTTAGCAGTTCCTTCCCCTGCCAATTACAGTCGGCCCATGCCTAAGCAAACCTCTTATCCTCCCTTGCCAAAATCCTTATTGGATATTTTCTATGCCTTGCTATCTTGCAATACAATTCAACTCCCCCCTCAAAGGGAGGGAATACCTCACAACATAGGTACATCCAAGTACTGACGATATCATAGGATGTCGGGGCATGTGATACATAACTACTTTGTGTTTAGAGACTAGGTATATGACATGAATGATGAGGGTAGAATCAACTAGGAGGCATGAAGAAAGCTATCGAGGCTTTTAAAGCAAATAGGAAAGAGTTGGGGATGGTGAAGGATCCTCTCCCTACACAGCAGGTAGCACATGATCCAACTACCAAGGAAAGTGAACACCCTAGCTAGAGAGTTAGAGCCAAGAGTGATTAGAAGAGAATAGTACAAGGAATATGAAGAGGATGGGATAAGACATGGGTGCCGCGTTGGGGTAGCAACACCAGGAAATCCGCCACTAGAATTTACAACAATCCTCCAAGATAGGCCTCTAGTCCTGATCAAACAAAGGGAGCAACCCAAAATTTTTAATCTAGTTACATTTGTCCAAATCCCTTCAAGTTCAGTAAAAGAACCCCTGTTGTCCATTCTATGTCCAGCATCAAAACTGAGCTCACCAGCCCCCCTTTCAACTTGATAACATCTCTGCTAGCTCAACCCTTCAAACCAATCCAAGTAGAAGATCCAAGCCCAATCAATGTCACCCTAAGAAATCGCATTGTCCCTCCAACTATTTAGCCTTTGGATACCCAAGAAAGCTCTAATCCAGTCTGTGGGTCTGCTATATCTGAGTATGACATTCTTTAACACTTGGAGAAGACTCTAGCTAAGATCTCAATTCTCGAACTGGTCAGAAGATCTCCTACTCGTAGGGAGATCCTTTTCAATTTCCTTCAATAGATTACCATGAATGACTATCTTCCATCTAGTGGGGTTGCTAATGCCATCCTCTCAGTCACCCAAGGACTAATGATCTCCTTTTCAGACAAGGATTTGGCCCTGCTAGAATGTCACTTCCTCCCTTTATGTCTGACGGTCACTCTCAATGGGTTCTCATTTGATTCCATCTTGTTGGACACGGGAGCTCGATCAATGTCTACCCACTCAAGACTCTTAGAAAAATTAGAATTGATCAAGGGAAAATAAAGCCTACCTCCATGATGGTCTATGCCTATGACAACTCTCAACGTTCAGCTAATGGTAGAGTATTTCTCCAATTATAAATCGGGCCAGCCTTAATGATTTCGGAATTCTATATCTTTGATGTCCAACCCATATATAACGCCTTCTTAGGTAGACCGTAGATGGATCAAACTATGGGGGTGCCTTCAACTAACCATCAATGCTATAAATTTCACTCCAATGGGATGATTGTCGAAATTAAAAGCAGCCTTACTTGGAATCCTTGGACTCCATAGCGACTGAACAAATCCCATCCATGACCACCTCCAGAAAGGGGAAGGAGCCCATTTTGTCTTCAATAAACACTCAGCCCAAGCCCTTTCCTAGTATAGATTGGCAGCTCATGAATAGGATCAGATACAGTCCAAGTTCTAGATTAGGTAGATAAGAACAAGGGATTCGTAAGCCAATTCCCAACAACCCAGCCTGTGGGGGATTTTGGTTAGGCTACCAACTTGTCTGCCAAGATGATGAACTGAAGGAGTGGACTCTCTCGGACCATTTTGTTAAAACATCTCAAGCGTTCCCAAGGGTAGATCAGCTCAAGAGTGGATCAAGTGAAGAAAGAGACCATGAGGCTTAGGAAGAAGAGGAGTTTGAAGCGGATCCGAGTTTGTCATTCTTGAAAACTTGACAATTTTAGGGAATTAGAAGACTAAAATAGAGGGCCTACAATCATAATTTCCATGCAGAATCACACGAGATGATAGAGAATTTTGTCTTCTGTCCAAATCACTTGCAGAGGCTTCATAATTATTTTTCTTTGTCCATAGGACATAAGAAGTAGGTGGCTCAGTTGGTGAAAGCATACGAAGAACAACCAGGTGACCAGGGATCGAATTTGAATAGGCGCAAGGATTAATTAATTTTTGCAAACTGAGGAAAAGGAGGGGCAACATAGTGAAGGCGAGTCTCTACTTCTCTTAGAGCCAAAGATTCAAAATTCAAAATTCAAAAAAGAGAGAGAATTAAGAAGAGAGAAAAGAAAAAAGGGAATCTAAGAGATAATTTTAATTTTCAAATAAGAGAGGGAATTCTCCTTTGATTTTTAAATTTCAAAACTTCCTTAAATCTTGCAAGGAGTTCCTTTAATGAAGGGATTGATTTTGTTAAATCTAAACTTAAATTTTCAAAGTGAGAGCCAAAACTTCTGGATTTCATAATTTCGTATGAGCCTATAAATTCCCCCTTAGCCATTTGAAATGAGGAGTTTAGTTTTTATTTTTCAAATTTTTCTTTTTCTCTTCCCTCTCTTTATCTCACTCTCTTCCCCACCTTCTCTATCTCTCTGCTACTGTACCTACAGGTACTGTAGCAACTCCTCCCTCTCTCTTGCTTTCATTCCCTATCTCTCTACATCTCTCTCAAACCAGTGGCTGCTAGGGGCTGGAGGTCGACTCGAGGCACTACAACTTAACACTGGAAGGAGTCCAGGGCTGCCAGGGATCTGCGCAAAGGGCTATGACGGCTGCAAACGCTAGTTTTCTCTCTCTATCTCCTCTCTATAGTTTTTGAGTTCTCAATGTTACATAGTGTTTCGAGCTTTTCCTTAAAAATTATCTTCTAAGAGTTATATTATTTTTTTATTTTTAATTTCTCTGTAAAATTTTATGTAGTTCTATTAATGAATGACAGTAGCTCATTTGAAAAAAGTTATCTTTTCTCCTTCTTTTTGTTTTACAACTTTTATTTTTTCTTCTGTTGACACCACTCAAACTTTATATTCTACTTTTACTTAATGTTTTAGGGGTAGCCTTAGTTTAATAGATAGTCTGATTATGCTCGTTTAGAGGTGCTTCTTTTGTGAGTTCGTAGTAAGTCCAACTAGTTTTAATTGTTCTTTACCAAATCATCACGATCCATTTTCTTTGTTCTCTGTTTTTCCTCTAAAAATTCAATACTTTCAACTTTAAAATCTAAGATCTCCCTATAGATTCGACCCTTGCTCACCACTTGCTTCATGCCATGTGTTTAAAATACGTGAGTTTGGTTTAATTTAAATTGACAGTTGCGCGAGTATTTAATGATGAACGTGTGATCGATCAATTTTTGACGCCGTTGCCGAGGAGATTTCTGTATCTTTTATGTTGATTAACTTGGGTGTTCTTGTGTATACCTCTATCTTCACCTTTTTCTTTTTCTTTTTCCATAGAATCAATCTAGATTAACATTGTCTTTTAATTGTGTGCAAGAAAAATTCGAGAAAAATCTTAAAAAGTTTTAGGTTCCTGATCTACCTTGGGGTGAGTGCAAAAGCCAAAAACTCATAAGATAGTGAAAAATAGCTCAAATTTTGAACAAAAAATTGAAAAGTATTTTTAAAAATTAGAAAATTTTGAACAAATTCCAAAAAATCCTAAAAAAAGAGACTGGTCTCCTGTAAAAAAATTTAGAATTTTCTGAGGTACGTACCAATACTTTTGTATTATTTTATTTCAGCTTCCTTATTTAATTTAATGTTTAAGATTAAAAATAATAATAATAAATTATTTTTTATATTGCTCTTTTGGTTAGATAGGGACATCAAATTAAAAAAAATAAAATTACTTGAGCACAATAAAAGTCATCATCATAAGATTAGAAGTCACACTTTCATGTTTTAGGACATGCAACATTTTATAATGCATTAGAAGTAGTTTGCTTTTGTTTAATTTTTGTTATTTGTTTTGTGCATGTATTTTCATTTTATTTTGGCATAAGAACTCATTGTTGATTTGGTTTGTTTGTGCATTATATGCTTAAAAAACATCTTATCACAATCCATAACAACATAAGGTGGGGATTTGATCACCCTTCCTTGGCCCACAAAACACAATCTCTTTGCATCTTGCATTCACCCAAAGCCAAATAAAAAAGAATAGCAACTTGACCCTAGGGTTCACATTGAAACGAAGGTGAAATTGGGTCCGTTTTCATTTTGGACACTAGTGTCTAAGGCTACAGGTCTAAAGACAAATGCCCTAAGCGGACTTTTAATTAATTAATTAGGTCCTTACGACAGTGAGGGGAGCCTCCAACATCCTAACATCTTACGTGACTAGTGGACAATTGGATTTGTGAGAAAGCCCACATTGAGCCCAATTAGTGCTTGGACCTTAAGTAAGATTGTGTTTGCACCACTTTGTAAGGTTGGTGTCTAGGCCAAGAAGTTAACAAGCCAAGCCTAAGTGGACTCATAGTTCTCTAATTAGGACCTTACGAGAGCGAAGGGAGCTTCCCACGATCCCACCTCTTACCTGGCTAGCCCAAGAGTGTATGTGTGGACTTCAATTAAACTTGAGGTAATTCGCATTAGTTGTGTTCATAGGTCTAGAAAACCCTTAGGTCCATAGGTTAATTTGTGTTGACAACTTATTTGTTAATAGAAGAAAAAAACATAATAAGGCGTTTGATTGTATTATAATATTTTATATAAAAAATTATATTAAAATAAAAAGTAGATGATTTTTAAATTGGAAACTATATACAATCATCATGTTCGGCAAGAACATGATAATTTTTAAAAGAACATTACATTGGTGGGAGGAGGAGACAGAGCTGCTCGCTGCTGCAGCTCCTGGATCTCTGACCCTTATTTTTTATTTTAAAAACAATCTTAACTCCACCTCCGTCATCTCAGAGTTACCCACCAACTTTGTTTGCGCTAATGCCTCGCCAAAGACTGCTCGGCAGCCCGAGGCTTCCATGAACACGGCGCAGGAAGGCTCGAAGAAGGAGACCCTGGGCGGGAACGAGCGTAGGAAGCGCCACAAGGACGACAAGCACGCGGTGTACCGCAGCGTGCGGATGCACAGCAGGGGCAAATGGGTGTCAGAGATCCGGGAGCCCAGGAAGAAGTCTAGATGTGTCTGGAGACCTTCCCCACCGCTGAGATGTCGGCACAGGCCCACGACGTGGTGGCGCTGACCATCAAGGGCTAGGCTGCCTACCTCAATTTCCCCGAGCTGGCCTCCCAACTCCCCCGCCCTGCCACCGCGTCGCCCAAGGACATCTAGGAAGCAGCCGCAAAGGCCGCGACAACCGCTGGCCGCGACAACCGCTGGTCGCGATGCTCTTCGACCTACCAGATCTCCTGCTCGACATGAGTAACAACGGGCTTCGCTACCCTTCCTTGTGGGTGGCATCGGCATAACCATAAACAAAACAGGCTCACCCTTCTTTTTTATTTTATTATGTTTCGTGAGTTAAGAGTGTTTTTAAAATATATTTTAAGAGTGTTACCAAACACTCCTTTTAATATATTTTCATTATAAAAATATATATTTATAAAAAAAGTTGCATTATAATACAACCAAACACATCATAAATCGTTAAAAAAAAAAAAAATACAATATGGAGTGTAACCAATCTAGTCAACTAAGCAGTTGAGGGACTATTTCTATCCCATTGAATACACTCCATCCACTTACATCCAACTCCCCGAAATCTATGCCCAACAATATGAGATTGACCCCGATGCCATTCAGACGCTTCCATCTTTTTTTTAGGATCCTCATGAAGATCCATATAAGCATCTGGATGACTTCTTTGAAATTTGCTATACAATCAAAATCTAAGAGCTCTCTGGTGATGCTTTCCAACTCATTCTACTTCCATTCTCTTTGAAAGACCGAGCTAAATATTGGCCTAGGACCATTAGAAGACATATCACCATATGGATAGATCTACAACAATAATTCTTGAAAAAAAATTACCCATTGGCCGAACTAATGCTTTGAGGAGAGCCATTACAAGGTTATCACAACTCCCTGGAGAACAATTTCATGAATCATGGGAGAGATTGCAGGAGTTGTTGAGAAGATGTCGTCATCATGGTTTACCAAAGTGGCAGATTGTTCAATCATTTTATGACAGGTTGACTAAATTTAATAGGCAATTAGTGGATATATCTTTTGGAGGGCACAAGATACCTTTATGAGCAAGAGTGAGGATGAAGCATATTCGTTTTTTGAAATCTTGAGTAAAAACTCAAGCAACCATGTTTCTCTTCCACTTTATAACTCTATCACCCAAGCCGAAAGTAAAAAGATGTCTGAACTCCAACATTCTATGGATTCCAATTCAGGGGTGAATATGGACTTCCTTGCTCCCAAGATCAACATACCATCCCCCACTCACCAGAAGAATTGTACCTTTTGTGCTAGCCCTGTCCATTATGTTAGCATATGCCCTACTGTTGCACAACTACCACTCACCATCCAACCTCAACTGTGGGCTGCACATGAAGCTCTCTGTTCCATTAATTTTTACAACCTAGGGTGAGAGCAACATTCTAATTTCTCATGGGAATCTCATCAAGCCTAGGATCATTATTCTTCCATGCAAAATTATCAAAATTGGACTCCAATTCAAATCAACTTTCAAGATCAAACCTATGTGGAGAACAAACTAAATATCCATTGCCTGCATACTCACATCCTCAATCACCTTATTTTCAATCTGCCACCCCTCACCAATCTTACCCTCAATCATATAATTCGCATCCAACTTATCAATCCCCTCCCCAATAGATTGATGAAGATGATCCACTTCTGCAACTCTAGTAACTGATCCTTACTCAACAACAGTCTAATTCTAATTTGAAAAATCAAATAGGGCAGTTTGCTGAAGAACTAAAGGAGGAGGAGCCATGAGTTCTTCCTAGTGAACGCATAGAATCTTTAATTAATCCTTCTCCTAAATGTTGCAACCATACTAAACCTCATGTTTCTTCCACCCAAGGAGAATTTGCTCATGATATGTCCAAATCAAGTTGGGTGTCCTTGAAGAGGTGCATCATCAGGAGGAAGTGGGTGACACTAGTATGCCTCAAGTTGAGAACCTAGACATTTCTAAGGCTGAAGATCGTAACGAATTACAAGCTATGTTCATTGTTGATAAATGTTCCAAAGAGGATGGACAAGTAAAAGAGCAAGAAGGGCATAAGGGTATTGAAGCACTTCCTGAAAATCTACCCTTAGAAACTTTTGATTTGGTTGAGGGGATAGACATGATGTACATAAATGACTTGCCAAGATTTCCACTAGCTAGAGAGATTGATTTCGCCATTGAACTTGCATCGATACAACACCTATTTCAATGGCACCATACATGATGGCCCCTACTAAGTTAGCCAAGTTGAAGAAGCAGTTGTAGGAGCTTCTGAACAAAGGATGTATTAAACCTAGTGTGTCACCTTGGGGTTTACCTATGCTATTTGTGAGGAAGAAGGATAGATCTATGAAGTTGTATATTGATTATAGACAGTTGAACCAAGTGACTGTAAAGAATAAATATCCTTTGCCAAGGATTGATGACCTATTTGACCAATTAAGGGGAGCTAAGGCATTTTCTAAAATTGATATAAGATCTAGATATTATCAACTAAGAATCAACGATGAGGATGTGTCTAAGACTGCTTTCAGAACTAGATATGCACACTATGATTTCTTAATCATGCCTTTTAGACTAATGCATCTCTACATTTATGAACCTGATGAATAGGATTTTTAGGCCCTATCTAGATCAATTTGTGGTTATATTTATTGATGATGTATTGATTTATTCTCCAAGTAAGGAAGCTAAAAGAGAACATTTGAGGATTGTTTTGGAGAATTCGAGAGCTCATAACTTGTACACCAAGTTTAGTAGATGTAAATTCTGGCTAAAGCAAGGTAACTTTCTTGGCCATATTGTTTCTGGTATGGTGTATCTATAGACCCTGCTAAGGTAGAGGCTGTTATGAAATGGGATGCCCCTATGACTATGGCTAAAATTAGAAGTTTTCTTGGATTAGTTGGCTATTACATAATTTATTAAGAGATTCTCTATTTTGGCTACTCCTATAACTAAGTTGACAAAGAAGGTGTGAGATTTATTTGGTCTTCTGAAGAGTGTGAGTAGAGTTTTTAAGAATTGAAGAAGAGGCTGACCACTACACCTGTACTGGTTTTACCAAGTGGATTAGAAGAATTTGTTGTTTAACATATGCATCCAGAAGAGGATTGGGATGTGTGCTTATATAGCATGGTAAAGTTATAGCATATGCTTCCAAACAGCTGAAAGTTAACAAATAGAATTATCCTACTCATGATTTGGAGATGGCTATTGTTGTTCATGCTCTGAGAATTTTGAGGCACTATTTGTATGGCGCTCAGTTTGAAGTTTTCACAAACCATAAGAGCCTATATCTTTTCTTAGAAAGATCTGGATTTCATATCGAGGTGCTGGGTGGAATTCTTAAAGGATTATGACTTTTCATTGAATTATCATACAAGGAAAGCTAATATGGTCATTGATGTCTTGAGCAGAAAATTAATGTCACTGCAGTTGTGTTTGAATTGGCAAACATTAGTGGATGTGGTTGAAGCAATGCCATACGGGTATAGTGAGAGTTTATATCTGATGAGTTTGACAGTGCATCCAGCTTTGATTGACAGAATTATTGAAGCTCAGAAGAATAACCACGCAGTTATATTCATGTTGGGAAAGTTAAGAGTTACTCAAGGTGTTGACAGAGGGACCACATTTGATGGCAGATTATGTGTGCCCAATGGTGAAGAACTCAGGATGGAGCTATTAACTAATGCACATAAGTCTAAGTCTTCTATTCATCTAGACAGTACAATGATGTACAAAGACCTGAAGGAAAACTTTTGATGGTTAGATATAAAGAGAGACATAAATTTGTTTCAAGGTGTTTAACCTGTCAGTAGGTTAAGGTTAAACATCATAGACCTGCTAGACCTTTGCAATTAATGGAGATTCCCCAATTGAAGTAGAAACATATTACTATGGATTTTGTTATTAGTATACTCAAGACAAGGAAGAGGCATTATATTATCTGGGAAATTGTGGACAGATTGACCAAATTAGCTTACTTTTTGGCTACTAAAAAAGCTCAAACTTTGGAAGCTTCTGCTAGATTGTATATTGAAGAAATTGTCAAGTTACGTAGAGTGCCAGTTTGTATTATAACAAATAGATATCTAAAATTCACTGTCAGATTTTGGAGAAGTTTACAAGAAGCTTTAGGGACTCAATTGAAGTTTAGTTATGCATTTCATCCCCAAATTGATGGATAGTCAGAGAAGACAATTCATACATTAATGATATGCTCAGAGCCTGCAGTTTGGAATGGAAAGGAAGTTGCGATGAGTAGTTGCCATCGGTAGAGTTTTCATATAATAATAGTTATCATGTTAGCATTGAAGTGGAACCATATGAAGCTCTTTATGGAAGACCCTATAGATGACATGTGTACTGAGCTGAGGTTGGAGAGAGAAGATTACTAGACCCATAAAAAGTGTAAGAGTATGCTAAGAAAATTGAGCTTATCAAAAGGAAGTTGATGGTAGCACAGAGTAGACAAAAGAGTGATGGAAACAGCAAGAGAAGAGCGCATAATTTGTCACTGAAGATCATATGTTTCTGAAGTGTCCCTTATAAAAGGAGTAATGAGATTTGGTGAGAAAGACAACTTGAGCTCAAGATTTAGTGGTCCATTTGAAATTTTGGAGAAAATTGGATATGTTGCTTATAAATTAGAATTGCTACCTACATTGTCTAGCGTGAATCTAGTGTTCCATGGGTCTATGCTCAGGAAGTATGTGAAAGATTCATCTCAAGTGGTTGAATATGAACTTATGGAGGTGCAGCCAAATCTATCTTATATTCAACAACCTGTGAAGATTTTGGATCATAAGGAGCAAGTGTTGAGAACCAATATAATTCTATTAATGAATGTTTTATACATAAACTATTCTACTGCAAAAGCAACTTGGGAAGCTGAAGAAGAGATGAATAAGAAGTATCTTCAGTTATTTAGTAAGTTGGCATTAGGATGAAAATTTTTTAATGGGGAGAGAATGTTATATCCTATGGTTCAGAGCTATGCAATCGATTAGAAGCCAACTGTATAATCTATTAGAGGTATGCTTCAGTTGTGTAATCAATTAGATGAGTTATGCCTTCGACCAAAGTTGATTTGCTGTAATCGATTATGAGTTGTTCAGAAGCTATTCTACTATAATCGATTAGATGATAGGTTGACAGTTATCCAGTTAGTTAATTAGTTAGCCAATTATCTATTCAATTAGTTAAATTAGTTGGTTAAATAAGTTAACTAGGGAGCTTGCTGCCTAGAGGTTGTGAACGGCAGACTTGGTTGTCGCCCTCACACGTGGACGGCAAGTCAGCCTACTGTCTGCACTAGCAAACGACAGTAGAGGCTGTCCTCTGCTGTATCCAACCTAGTCAAATTTCAGCACCTACGATCTCCGCCCACTATGGCCAATGCTCTCTACAAATCCGACACCCACTCACCCCATGCGGCTAGTGTAACTACGAACACTATCCCTTGACCCTCTCCCATTGGTCCAAGTTCAAAAATGGGGATTACGACCCTAAAATCCCTTATTTTCGTCCTTCCACTATAAAAACCCCATGGGTAGCACTAGGAACAAGGGTTGGACATGAAGGAGCTAGAGTTTACTTGGAGCATTAGAGGATGAATCGAGTATCAAGAAGCACCATTCAAGTACATCCTAAGCCACCAAAGAGGAGCCGGACTCGATTTATATCCCCTCTCTCTTTCATTTTCTTGCATTTTCACATTTCAAAAAATTCAAAAACATTTCACTTTAAGTCTTCATGTACATGCACACACTTCATGCATGTACGTAGGCTATCCTAGCACCCAATTCGAAGAGGTTTTATATCGAAATGGAGAGGAGAGTGATAATAACACTTGGTCACTTTTACTCCCAACCACCCATCCGGTGCGTTCCCCACCATTTACTTTTCATTTTAGCACTTATATGAGTAGAAACTACACTCCATAGCACTAATCGGATTTTTTCTTTTGTGTGTACCTTTGCAGCTACTACCTAAGGACCGGAGTTCAGAGCCCTTCATCTCAATAGGCCAAAGGTGGAGGAGAGGAGAACCTATATTCATCCCACTGATACTCATGCCATCACATCATCCCGCGGAGCATAGGTTATGTACTGCTCCTAGCGATCACATCACTTTCATTCTCATCCATTTGTCTAGTGTTGCAGCGAACGAGCCTCCATTATGGGGGGACGACAGGGTGACATTCCAAGGCAACACGAGTCACGGAGCTCCATAAAGATAGAGAAGGTGGTCAATTTGCCTAAGTGGTTAGTAATGTGTCAGTTCTTAGTCCAAGCAGTTAGTAATTGATGAGCTGGTAGTTCATATTGTTAGTAGTACCCTTGATTTCAAGGATTCTATTGTGGGAATGGTTAGTAGTGTAGTGTTGTGTAACAGAATTTGGATAGAATTGGCAGGAGCAGAGCAAATAAGGATTAGGTTTTTTTGGTGGGAGGATCAGGATTAGTTAGCTTATGTAGACCCCTTTGGCATTGGCAGCCACCCATTTTGCTTAGATTTTTGGAGGTTTGCAACTGATGAAAGGAAGCCTAGCTTGGGGATTGTTGTAGTGTGCCTCGACTATGAGAGGTATGTGGATCTATCAGAGGAAGAAACATTTTGTATGTAAAAACTATATTATTTGAAGTTTTAAATCTGTTCCTAAGATCTATATTTGTTCTTAATCTGAATATGTTCTCCATCAAAATCAATTTCTTGGTTTGCAGTTGTTCTTGATTTGCATCAGTTCTTTAATTGCATCTATTTTTAAATTTGAATATGATCAATTGGCTCTTCATTTGAATATGTAATTTGCCTTTTAGCTAATTTTATATGTAAATACAATACAAATTTTGAATCTGAAATTTAGTTCTATCATGTTCTATATCTTCTAAGCATGTTCAAATTTGATCCTAGATGATCTACTAACTTTGATTCATGATTATTTTAGCTATGATCTATGAATTTCCTTAGCTCTGATCCTTGATATTAGTTCAGCTTCAGATTCTTTAGTTCATAAGTTATTTGTTTGAATTCTTGAAATCTGTGCAATTTATGAGAAGAACTATGTATCAGACATGGACATCTTTAACTATAAGACCTATAGGCAATAGGTGAAATCGTGGAAACCATGTATATCTGAATGGTATTCTAGGTGGGACTAAGACCCAAGCATTGTCACCTAAGTGCTTTGGTATAAGTAGTCAGTAAGCTTTGTTTTGGTACAGATATCTATCAGTTTGAATTCTAAATATTTGATGATCCTTTGCTATCTTTTGAATATGTCAGTTTGTGAATCAAGACCATTTTTTATTCAGTCTCATACATTCAGTTCAGTGGTTTCAGTTTAATTTAGTTCATTTTAGTCTTTTGATTTCTTTGAATTTGCTTAGTTCAGATTCGTGAATATGTTCTTTGTCGATTTTATTTAGCTTTAGAATTTTATAATCTTAAAATTATAATTATTTTGGACCCTTTGAATTTATTCAAATCTATTGAAATCAGTTATATTTTTATTCGGATTAATTTTGTCACGTCCCTAATTTAATTAAGTCATTTGGACTTACTTCAAATTCAAACTACATAACTATAGATCCAAATAGCATACAAATAAAAAATGAATGATGAGACACAAGTAACCAAAATAATAAACATGTCATTTACCATCAAAATATCTAAGTAGAATTTTCATTGCCGATAATATAGTTCTACAAAATATATTATCAATTCCAGAATTCTCATAGTACATCAAATATCCAATGAAAGTAAGATTACTCAACTCACTAAATGAATGAAAAGCCCTACTAAAATAGAAAATCAAATGTAAACTAAGTAATCTGATCAAAAGTCCAAGTAAAAATCCTCAAGGATAACCTGATCAAAAGTCCAAGTAAAAATCCTCAAGGCTAATGCTCATCGAGTCCTAATTTCCTTTATTCAAACTTTAAAAATGATTAATAATTTTTTAGTACAACTACTCAGGCAATCAAACCCACAAAATGCTAAACAATATAATAATTAAAAAGTGATGATAACTAACTATGATTCATAATTTTATATGTATCTCAAATAAAAACATGGTCATGTAAGTTTACCAAATCACATGTGATTTCTAATAGTATGATCAAATCAAATAGCATAAAGCTTACTTAGCAAGATGGACATATCGAAGTTATATTGACTTATCAAATCTACTAGCCATGTAACGAATATATCACATATTTCCTACCATATATCACATAACAAATGACATGGCATAGTCGTCCAACAAATCTGATCAAATTATAACATATGAGTAAATATAGATCTTAAGTATAGAATGAATTCAAAAGAATTAGCTAAATAATGTACATATGAAATTTCAAAGAATAAACTGAGTTCAAATGAGACATAATAAAGTATGAATTTTCTATTATGTGCCAATAAAATCATATGAAATTGTTAACGGACATACACTCAAATTACATCATAAACAGCCTAACACGTATACCAAAGCATCTAGGCAATGATGCAAAAGACATGGTCACTACGTAGAAGTCTAAGTCCCACCAACACCAAATTGCCAAGGCATTATGTATCGTCGTCTCCTAGTAAAGTTGACTGGAAATTAGGATTCCACCCGTTCCCTCGGGTTCACATGTCCAATCAAATATAGATACTTACACCGAAATCAGGCCTTACACCTCCTTAATATGGAAATGTTCAAATATGGTCATGCAATTATGGCACAATGGCATAATAGCGAGCATAAGATGAGTATAGATCGGGAAATTAAATTAACAAAGTACTACATATATATACAAGTCAAAATACACGTGTTTATATACAAAAATAGCTACTTAAAGAGTCAATATAGTCAAATAGATGGAGAATCAAAATAAAGCTGATGCCAACAAGTTACTCGACAGAAGTATATGTCTCAAGAATATTTTCAAAATTTTTGCGTCAATAATTAGATTTTTCAGATATTAAACATATTTTTTGAAGCTAAAAATTTAATAAATAGGTCAAAAAATAACAAAAAAGATTTGAAAAATAGCCAAACTTGGCAAACATGACAAATAAATCAAATGAAACATGTGTACAAAGTTGCATACGAATTGGAGTTCATATGAGTGATTTCGAATATTAAGTGAAAATTCAAAAACTTGAGTCAAATTTGGCCAATCGAATAAATAGTAGAATAATAATACATAAATTTTAAAAATTATAAAATTGTTCAAATAATTAGATTTCATCATGACAAAGCTATAGTCAAAATTTCAAGTACAAGCACTCACAGAGTTATGGCCAAAAGAACTTCTATCAAATTCTCGAATCGATAGTGGATTAAGCAGTTTAAACTACGTCCATAGAGGTGGACTTATTTCAATCGCGTCCTCCATGGTGAACTGATGGATATAGGTGTCCTCTAAGCCAATCATAAGGCACATATTTCAATCTGGTTCACTAATAAATGTCATTAAATTCATTATGTAGATTGGCATATTTGTATTTACGCATAATGAAGTCCATGAATATGTGCAATAGTCGTCAGATTATGATGAGATCATAATAATGAGACTGATGACTTATAAACACATATTCTCAATTGTTCCTAGTCGTAGGATGTTTGAGAAGGACATCAAACATCCGGTTAGACTAGTACATGTTATTCCAGCTCATATGATGAGGGTGACTGATCTCGTTAGTTACTAGTGTGGAGACACAATGGTAAACCTGTAGGTGCTCATTGGGGAATGAGTTCACTGAACTGATTCGACATGAATCGCCGAATGGTAATTTACCTGACTGTCAATCGGCTTGATTCATCGTCACAGTGGCGTGGTTGATCCTTGGACTTGAGACACCAAAGACACCTTGTCGGTGGACTTCTGGACTTTGACCTTGACTTACGAATCCCTATCCACGGGATCTCTAATAGTCAAGGATCGGGTCCAGCGAAAGACCTTCGAAGGTGATTGTGTGTTCAATAGAGGATCGTTCGCTCTCAGGTAACTGGAGAGAGAATGCTCTAGAGTAGATCCGCAGGAGTCTCTGGCCAGAGCAGAAACAATATCAGAAAAGTGGTTTTCGGATATTGTACAGCGGAGTCTGATTCAAGTGAGTTAACAATCTAGGGTTTGACAGTTGACCATACCCTAGGTTAACTCGAGAGCATTGTGCGAACGAAGGATTATAGCCACGTGATAACTGTGGACGGACAGGTTCCATGAGTGGGTTGCTAAACCCCATTACCTTCTGGGATCATGCGGTGTTGCTTGGCACCCAACTTGATCAGAAGTCCGACCGAATTTACATGCGATGATAATTCGGTTGAGTAATTAGTTAATATCTAGATATTAATTAATTACAATAAGTCAATAACTAGTTATTGGACTTAACGGGCTGAAAACCGGACTGGTAAATGGGCCTAGAGGGTCACACGCAATAAGATTCTCAGTCGGTGGTACATAAGTGGGATTTATATTAACTCGGGGACTTTTGTGAAAAGTCGCGCCGACTTAATATATATACACGCTGTTGAGAAACCCTGGGCCAAGCTCCAGGATTTTCCTTGCTGGCCGTCATCCCCCCTTTCTCTCTCCTCCTCTGGGCGTCCTGTTCGACGCGCCAGAACAGCTTCCGTCTCCGCCGCGTGTGATTCCCGAAAGTCGGGAATTCCCGTCGACGGGATTTCCGCAACCGTTGCGGCGACGGATCTTCAGCGAGCGAGCTGTAACGGACGAGGGATCGAGGACGAACCACCGCGGAGGATCGCGTGGATACCGCTAGAGGCCGGACGCTTGTGCGGCTCGCGGCATCGCCTCGACTGAACCCAGACGGAAGCGGATTCGAATCCGCGCACGGTAATCGGATTATTCCCGTTAGTTTTCGGTTTGCGTTTCTCGTTCCGAATCGGATCAGCGGGCATCGGGCGGGATTAATTTTGTTCTTCGTTTCCGCTGCGTTCTTCGCGTCCCGCCCGGATCCCAACAGTGGTATCAGAGCCAGGTTCCGCTCTGATCCGCTCCGGAACGATGAAATTATTATTCTAAATTATTTCATGCATAAATTCGTTTTTCCTCATAGATATTGTTCATGGGATGAACTTAGAATTTTGAATTTAATTTTTCTGTGCGAAAAACGAGAATTTTTTGGGGTTTTATCGCGTTCTTCATGGTGATGAAGAACCGGATTTGTGGGCTTCAAAAGGGGATTAATGATGGTTGGACCATCTCTGTGGGTTTGCTGGTATGACCAGCTACCCCTCGCCATCCCCGGAAAATTTCCATGGCGGCCGGTGGAGTTTTTCTTCCCATAATTTTCAAAAGTTGAAAAAGAATTGAGGAAAAGCTGAAATCTGCGAAACTGCACAAATCTCAAACTTTGGAGGTTCACCGGCGGCGAATGAGTCGCCGTCCGGCCACCACCGGTGGGGAAGTGTAAGTGGTGACATTCCTCTGCGAATTCCGGCCACCCTCGCGGCCGGCGGCGGCGGCGGCGCCGCCCAAAACAGGCTTCAAACAGGGCTGAAAAACCCTAAAATCTGAACTGGTCGAACCTGCAGCAGATGGGCCTGGACCGGCCGGTCCCGAGCCGGTCCGAGACGGTTCGACCGGGCGGCCTGGGCCTGGCCCGGGCGCACCAGGCGCCCGACCTGGCTCGTCCAGGTCGCCCGAGCCAGGGCCCTGCCTGGCTCGAGCCAGACCGGACCAGGGGCCGGGCCTGGCCTCCCCGGCCCACCTGGCTGAGCCCAGGGCCATCTGGCCCGAGCCAGGTGCCCCCTGGCTCGAGCCAGACGAGCCAGGTTCGGCCCTGGCTGCACTGGCTCGAGCCAAAGGGGCCCATTAAACCCTGATTAGGCCCATTAAAGTCAATTTTGGCCCGATTAACCCCAAAAACCTCTTATTTAATTAAAAATCCCATGCTATTTAACTTGAAATTGAAATTAATAATGTTTAAAATTGTTTTAAACATTAAATTAATTATTTTAAGTTTAAAAGGGGGTTAATTAAGGTGAGATCTTAATTTAGTTATTAACAATCGTTGTTAATATTTTTTTAATAAACGTTAAAGGGGATTATGAGTTAAGATGTGATCTTAATTTATAATTAAAAAATGTTGTTATTTACATAAAATGGGATCTTAATTATTTATTAACAATTCTTGTTATTAATGATTAAGATAAAATTAACAAATGTTGTTAATTTATATTTAAGATGGGATCTTAAAATTAATTAACAAACGTTGTTAATTATTTAAGGGATTAGATCATTGTCATGGTTTTAAAATTAATTGACAAATGTTGTTAACTTTATTTTAATTAACCAATTAGATAATTCTTTAGCAATTGTTGTTAGAGAATTATTTTAATAATTTGGAGACACTTAATAATAGTTGTTAAGTGATTAATTAACCTTTTATAAATGTTATAATTAAGTTAATTAATTCTTGAGTAATGAATCTTAATAAAAGTTATTAAGTATTAATTAAGTCTTAATAATAGTTATTAAGATGATTAATTAGTTTACTCTTGAATCTCTTAATTATTAGTTTTAATGATCTAATCTACTTGGAATTTAATCTTTTATCAATGTTATTAAAGGATTAAATTAAGTATAAGATGTTAGACTATTTTAATTAGAAATGTTCTAATTATTATTTCTTAATAATGGTTATTGAGAAATATGATTTAAATAAAGGGGTTTATTAACAAGGAGTTGTTAAGGGGTTAATAATTTGAGTTGAAAATTCTTTTATAAATGTTATTTAGGAATTTTTAAGTCTATCTAAATGTTAGATTGTTTCGCATTAATAATTGTTATTAATGTGATTTAAAATTAATCTAAGTGTTAGATTAATTAATTTAGAAATGTTCTAAATTATGCATGGAATATTTTAGAATTTTAATTTTAGCTTTGTGTGCACATGTTGATGTGTTTAATGCTTTAAATTAGATTTATTGCATGTTAGAAAATAAGATTTTCGAAAATTCAAATTATCCATTTTTTATTGGAACCCAGGTTTTAAGAAAGCCAAAATTATTATATTTTCAAAATTTTAGCCTTCATGTGATGTGCTTTATCATGTGTGGATGGTTAAAATTTATGGTGGTCATGGACATGCACTTAGTTAATTTCATATCATGTGATGGTGTGTGATTTTGTGGATTGTTATGGAATGTGAATGTTTATTAATTAAGTGTTAATTAATGAGGCTTGTGTGCCTCCCTCTCTCCATTCCATTGTAATTCTATCTCCCTCTGTTATTGTACTCGGCCATAAGGCTTTCTCTTACAATTTATTTGTATTTGAAATTGTTTCAAAATAAATATTATTTGTATTTGATCGCGCCGACCGAGGAGAGGCGAGGATGATCCACAAATGCAACCAGGAAGGCGACAGGAAATGAGATCACCAATGGCTATGTGTTTGCATGTTTAGATTATATAAGTGTTATATAGTTTTGGTGATTAATTGTTTGGCTCCAGTTAATCACCGTGCTGTCCATGACCACATAATGAACATGTATGAATGATGCATGCTTTTAGTTATTGATTATGAATCGATTGCTAATATCTAAGTATAGTTAAATATATTCGATATATTTATAATCTATCACCTAGGATGAGACCAACTTAATATAAACAAAACCTTCAACATAAAGTCTAAGCCGGAGCGCGAGTCATTGAGAATGTACCGCGTGGCTCTCCATCAATATAGTTCTTAGAACTTGATTCAGTGATGACAGATACTACGTGTTTACCCGAGATCTGCCACCATCTGATGAAAGGACTATTAACTATGGCATTATGATGCCTTGAGATTGGAATAGAGGAACGGTGTAGCTATCCTCGCGTTTACCCGGGAGCTGCATTCTTACTCTACTCTGTCGCGTATTGATGGTAAAGCTTAGACCAGGTATAATGGTCTACTGTGTTTACCTGGGACCATTAAAAACCTGGGAGCCGAAGTAAGATCGGATATTGCAAGGAGTTGCAATTACCATGAGATGGTTGCTCTAAGATAATGGTATGATACTATGTGTTTACCCGAGGTCATACTGTGATTCTTGGAGATTCTGATCCTCACTAGAAGACCGTCGGAGTCTTCCGTTCTGTATACCTGAAGGTTATACAGTCCGTCGAAAAATAGTGGGAAATAATTCAAGACAAAAGACCATAATTGAATTATCAGAACTATCTGCTTAAATCACGTTATTTCCTTCGATCACTAATATGTCGTCTATTCGAGTAGTTAGCATATTGGATGCCGATACTTCTCATACTCAGACTGACTAGAAAAATTTGAAGAATGTCTTTAGGGCCAAGTGAAAGTCACTATCCTAATCAGATATCATGAATCCTCTTACTTGGATAGACCAAGGTGAAGAGGTGCTCATGGTATGCCTTATAGAAAGGCAATGATTATCATGAAATCTCTTATTTGGATAGACCAAGATGAAGAGATATTTATGATGTGCCTTTGAGAAAGGCAAGTGGTAAGATTTTAAACGATCGAATCCACACCTGAAAAAGGATAAAGGAAAGTCAGCTGAGATAGAGAAGTAGCAGTTCTCCCACTGCTACCAATATAAGGATATTGGTAAAGGCAAAAAGAATACGGAACTTGAAAGAAGTTTCATGTATTCTTATTATCGTCTTTTGCATGTCTATTGGAGAATTAGCGTATCCAATATGAGATATTGGAAATAATTCTCAAAGCTGCAATAGTGTGCAGACTTAGACAAGTAAAAGGAAATCGAGAAGATGCAAGTGTTGAGTTAGACTTAACTATTGTTCATGATATTCATAGATTACTGTTAGACAGTAAATCTTTGTATATCTATAGGAGTTTAAAATGAAACTAAATAATTGTTATTTAGTTGCATGAGAAATCAAGAATAACATTGATTGACAAGAATAATAGTTGTTCGAATCAGTCAATGCACTATAGATTCTTGAAGTGACATTCATGTGATGAATGTTCACAAGTCTCCTATAGAAATGAACTGTGTGAGTCCTGATTATCTATGGTATTGTACATAGGGTTGTACAATAAGAAATCATTGATGCTAATGCATATTGATGTAACCAGGCCAAAGATAATCACTACTATTGACTTACCTTATAGTTCACTCTTGGAATGATTCGACTGTATGTACTTACTGAAGTACAAGACGAATATATCTGAGAGATTAAGGTATAAGATCAATATGAAGTATTAGAATTTTTTATTTGATCAAAGAAACTAATATTTAGGTATATGATTCACATAAATCATTAAGAGGATAATTGTATCCTCGCTCGATTGGTCCTCATTGTGCATCATAGCAATATGATAGAATGAGGAATTGCACCTTATTAAGATATGGTGCAATACATAATAAGATTTGCCTAATTCTTGTCCTTTTGAACATAAGTATGAATATTAGATGTCCATACTTTAAAGATGGTTCCAAATAAGTCAGTGTGTATCCATATAAGATATGGAAACCAAATAATTCATATGAGATGTGAATTATGAACAAACCTGATTTAAAAGTCAGGTATTACCGTGGCGTGAATTTGTGAATGTCCAAAGAGTTTAGACATTACAATTATTGGCCAGGCGATAATGAAATAATTGTCGTCCTGAAAGCTGTCTTATGTGAAGAGGAATATATGTCCTCAAAGAAGACAGCGGGAGCTGATAAAACTAGAAGATGTTCTAGATTCACAAGCTAACATAAGATTATTAGATAATCTTTAGTTGTTTGGAACCACTCATAACACACATCAGAGAGCTTCATAGATTTTTGAGATTCTCTCAGTGACTAAAAAGATATGTTTGACATATCTGATTTAGTAAGGTGAGAGGAGCTCAAAATAGATTATGATCTAAAATCTATGATAATGATGCTCTCTATCATTACAACTTTGAGATTGATAAGTTTATTAGAATTCTACTTGTCAATACTGCCTATCATGATATGATGACAGTTGGATATTAAAAGTGTCCACTCAATGTGATTGAGGTAAAGATGTATATGATACACCTTTAAAGCTTTTAGAATATATAGGAAGCAAGTTATGATTTCAAAATTATTTTGAATCAAACTGAAACTTCCTAAGTTGTAGTAAAAGCTTTGACTTAATGGTCAAATATTATGTGATCATTAAGAATGATCACGGATTGTGTGTGTTCAAAAAGGACAGTGGGAGTACGGTCACTTTAGTAATGCTTTATGATAATAACATCAAAGTCATTGAGAATGACTTCAAGATGTTACTATTAGTGAAAGCATTATTAACCATATTTTCCTCCATAATAAGTTTAGTTATAATATCCCACGTATTGGAAATACGAATCTATTAAGATAGATCGGTGGGGATATTATATTGACCTGTATGTCAAGATGTATGGCATAAATTTCATGACAAGTCTCAATTGTTGAGATATGGAATTTATTCCTTTAAAGAAAAGGTTCCTTAAAGGATACAGGAGTGAAATGCATCATTAAGCGCTTGAGAAGTGCTAAGGGTGCATTCACGTATATGGAGAGGATGATTTGAAACTATGAGGTTACACTGACTCAAATTTCAAGTCAAATAATAGATTCAACCTTCTAGTATAAAGGAATGGATTGGAATGGTTCCAATCCAGAACTCGATGTTCATGTGACGACATAAATAAGTGATATTGTTATTGGAACAGTATGGATGAAAAGGTTCATCTCTGAACTAGATGTAGTTCTAAAAGGTCTCTGATACCATCCTATCGTTGTAGGACAACAGTGGGAGCAATCAGTTGTATGATCGAGCCATGGTCTCTTCAGAAGTTGCAGAACATTCTGAGGCTCTTTCACAGGTTTAGAGACAAAGGATTAAGAGGAAATAACGTAATGGAAAATATTCTAGTTAGCAGATCCCTGACCAAGTCTTAGTCACAGATTTTCTGTGAGCGTCACCTAGATTTGATAGAGATCAAATGCGAAAGTGATTGGCTTGAGTCCAAGTGGGAGATTGATGGATATAGGTGTCCTCTAAGCCAATCATAAGGCACCTATTTCAATCTGGTTCACTAATAAATGGCATTAAATTCATTATGTAGATTGGCATATTTGTATTTACGCATAATGAAGTCCATGAATATGTGCAATAGTCGTCAGATTATGATGAGATCATAATAATGAGACTGATGACTTATAAACACATATTCTCAATTGTTCCTAGTCGTAGGATGTTTGAGAAGGACATCAAACATCCGGTTAGACTAGTACAGGTTATTCCAGCTCATATGATGAGGGTGACTGATCTCGTTAGTTACTAGTGTGGAGACACAATGGTAAACCTGTAGCTGCTCATTGGGGAATGAGTTCACTGAACTGATCCGACATGAATCGCCGAATGGTAATTTACCTGACTGTCAATCGGCTTGATTCATCGTCACAGTGGCGTGGTTGATCCTTGGACTTGAGACACTAAAGACACCTTGTCGGTGGACTTCTGGACTTTGACCTTGACCTACGAATCCCTATCCACGGGATCTCTAATAGTCGAGGATCGGGTCCAGCGAAAGACCTTCGAAGGTGATTGTGTGTTCAATAGAGGATCGTTCGCTCTCAGGTAACTGGAGAGAGAATGCTCTAGAGTAGATCCGCAGGTGTCTCTGGCCAGAGCAGAAACAATATCAGAAAAGTGGTTTTCGGATATTGTAAAGCGGAGTCTGATTCAAGTGAGTTAACAATCTAGGGTTTGACAGTTGACCATACCCTAGGTTAACTCGAGAGCATTGTGCGAACGAAGGATTATAGCCACGTGGTAACTGTGGACGGACAGGTTCCATGAGTGGGTTGCTGAACCCCATTACCTTCTGGGATCATGCGGTGTTGCTTGGCACCCAACTTGATCAGAAGTCCGACCGAATTTACATGCGATGATAATTCGGTTGAGTAATTAGTTAATATCTAGATATTAATTAATTACAATAAGTCAATAACTAGTTATTGGACTTAACGGGCTGAAAACCGGATTGGTAAATGGGCCTAGAGGGTCACACGCAATAAGATTCTCAGTCGGTGGTACATAAGTGGGATTTATATTAACTCGGGGACTTTTGTGAAAAGTCGCGCCGACTTAATATATATACACGCTGTTGAGAAACCCTGGGCCAAGCTCCAGGATTTCCCTTGCTGGCCGTCATCCCCCCTTTCTCTCTCCTCCTCTGGGCGTCCCGTTCGACGCGCCAGAACAGCTTCCGTCTCCGCCGCGTGTGATTCCCGAAAGTCGGGAATTCCCGTCGGCGGGATTTCCGCAACCGTTGCGGCGACGGATCTTCAGCGAGTGAGCTGTAACGGACGAGGGATCGAGGATGAACCACCGCGGAGGATCGCGTGGATACCGCTAGAGGCCAGACGCTTGTGCGGCTCGCGGCATCGCCTCGACTGAACCGAGACGGAAGCGGATTCGAATCCGCGCACGGTAATCGTATTATTCCCGTTAGTTTTCGATTTGCGTTTCTCGTTCCGAATCGGATCAGCGGGCATCGAGCGGGATTAATTTTGTTCTTCGTTTCCGCTGCGTTCTTCTCGTTCGCGCCAGAGCGTTCCTGCGAGCAGCGCCGTGCACGTCTTTCTTCTCCGGCCGCGAGTGTTCCATCGAGGCCGTCCAGGGACGTCTTGTGAATCGTAAGGGAGTTCCTAATCTGAGGGTAAGCCTCAGCTCCAGCCTTTTCTTCTTTTGATTCATGTCCAGTAGTTCTTTTTCGGCCGAGAGCAGTTCGCTGTGCTCTTCGTCTAAACCTACTCCCCAATCTTCTCTGTCATCTCCCTTTTCCTCGAACTCCTTCCTTTCCGTTATGGCGGACGAGACAAAATCGGTCCCTGCTCCTACCGAGCCTTCCACAACCAGCCGTCGTCTGGTCAAGAAGGTCTCGGATGTAGCCTATGTCCTCAGCGTCGAGGAACTGACGGGCATAACCAATTATTATCTGATTCCATCTTGGATGACACCCGTTCGGCCTGGGAGGCATACAAGAGCCAACTCTCCTCAGCCGGGCTCTTTCTCAATTTATGAACACAGCTTTCGGGCAGGCTTTCGTCTTCCCCTCCACCCATTCGTCGTGAAACTCCTAAGCTTCTATGGGCTGGCTCAGTCTCAATTCTTTCCGAATTCCTGGCGGACAGTTTACGCCTTTTTGGCTCTTAATTCTATACTTAACTTCGTCCCTTCTATAAATTTCTTCCGTTATCTTTTCAAAATCAAACCCCAGGGGAAATCTTCTTGGTTCTGCTTCGTTCCCCGCTTCGGCCGGGAGATCTTTTCCGGGAAGCCCTCGTCCATTCATCATTGGAAAGAGGGTTAATTTTTCATCTCTTTATCAGAGGGGAATAAGGGTGTCTGGCCTTCCCCACCGAATGGGGGCCCTTAGCCGAAGGTATTTCCAAGTGCCCTTCCCTTAACCCCGAGCAGCTTGCTAATGCCCACCTCTTTGAAGATGACGCTCCATACAACATTGCCGAGCTTCTCGAGGATGAGGATAGGCTCATAGAGATGGGAGCCTGGCCGGACCCGTCGCACCCTCCTGTCCGAGCTTTTCCCTACCTTCCTCCTGGAGATGCCCCAGGAGAAACGGTGGCGAGGGCTACTGCCACTAGGGCTCCGATCGAGGTCCATCGTCCGTCCAATGAGGGCGCTGAAGCAATGGCCGAGGGTAAGTCGGCTCTGGGTCATACAATTGTCGTTGAATTTCACCTAACTCTTCTTCTGCTCTGCTTTCAGAAATGTCTGGTCTCGGAAACCTCATGGGCCGGATTTCCTGGCAATCCATGCCATCTCAACCGTCCCAGCCGCGTCCTAACGAAGGGAGGTAGGCCGAAGGGATCTCAGCATCGGATGCTCGCCCGGCACGACAAACGGTAGCCTCTGCCGAAGGCCGTGCAGCTGCCGCTACTCTCGAGAGGGAGCAACAGAAGGGCAAGGCAGTTGCCGGGGGAAGCGAGCGATCCGAGAAGCGAAAGCACCGGGACGATCACGACGAGAGGGGATCTGCTCTTGTGACCAAGAAGTCAGTCACAGGACGGGATGCTCCGCTCGCTTCATCTCCCCAGCCGCGGAGGGACGACTCCCCTTCGGCCACAGGCGCTGCGACGGATACGGTGTTGTCGTATCTTTTTGGGGGGGCCGAGACCCATATGTCTCGGAAATACGGGCACGAGCCATGGCGTCCAGACCCGGGGGTCTTCACGGATGACAATCTGGATGACTCCCATACGTGTTTGCGCCTATCTCGGGGCTTGACCATCCCGATGGCCGAAGACAAGATCCGGGAGCTTTCTTCGGAGGGTCTGTCTCGACAGTGCGTCCGCCACGCCATCCAAGTGAGACTTCTCTCTTTATCTTCACTTCCTTTTGCTGTTTCCTTTAGTTGTCTGGACTTATATTTTTCTTTCTTTCTTCTGTAGGCCGCAGTCATGTGTGGGGCTCTCGCTCGCCGTCAGGCTCTCATCTAACGGAAACTCCAGGATGTGGACCAGGCCGCGGACCATTTGGCCGCGAGCAAGGTGGCCTCGGTGCAGCGAGACCTCGAGGCTAACATCGATGCCCTTATTGGAGAAAACGTGCGGTTGCGGTCCGACCTGGACAGACAGTAGGAGGTGGTTCGAGTAGCCTCTGAGGCCCAGGAGAAGGCCGAAAAACAACTGGATCGGGCCCGAGCGGAGATCGAGTCTTTAAAGGCCGAGATCCAGGACAAGGAGAAGGAGTGGGACGAGGAACGCCGCCGTCACGCCGAAGTCGTCTCGGCCCTGAAAGCAGACTTAAAGGCCAAAACAAAAGAGGTCGATGACGTCGCTCGCACGGCCGTGATGAGTTATAAAGAAGGTCCGGAGTACGCCGATGAGATGCTCGACGCCGGGGCAAGCGGCTGCAACCATGTTTGATCTGGCGATGGCCATTGCCCAAAAGGCTTGTCCGGACACAGATTTGACTGGCTTCGGCTTCCCCATCGAAGAAGAAGGCGATTAGCTTTTAGCCTGGTGGCAATAGCTTAAGGCCGAGAGGATCCCGACTTCTCCAGAAGATGCGGTAGCAAGTTTGGACCATGCTTCTTCTCCTCCGACGTCTCCAGGCTACTCCTATACTTCTCACATATATAGAAGTGATTTGTACTTACCCGTTTTAAACAATCTTCCTACGCATTTTGTTTTCTTCGGGTATGTTATCCTCTAGTTGGATCAATGGCATAACGTCCTAAGAAGGTAACCGAGTTCGGTCCTGTATGTGGCCGAAACCAAGCCGCTCCCAATACAGTTTGCATGCCCGAAGCCACTCTCGGTACGGTTTACACGGACTTAGAATAATGCCGCTCCCGATACGGTTTGCATGGCCGAAGCCACTCCCGATACGATTTACACGGACTTGGAATAATGCCGCTCCCGATACGGTTTGCATGGCCGAAGCCACTCCCGGTACGGTTTACACGGACTTAGAATAATGCCGCTCCCGATACGGTTTGCATGGCCGAAGCCACTCCTGGTACGGTTTACACAGACTTAGAATAGTGCCGGTCCCGATACGGTTTGCATGGCCGAAGCCACTCCCTGTACGGTTTAAACGAACTTAGAATAGTGCCGCTCCCGATACGGTTTGCATGGCCGAAGCCACTCCCGGTACGGTTTACACAGACTTAGAATAGTGTCGAACACAACATTTCAGAACAAAGTATTCATTTAAGGTGTCCGGTCGAAGCCTGGGAAAACATTTTACATAAAATAGCGCCGAAGGCGCTCTACATTCCAGGTACGAGGGAGAGGTTGGCCCGAGAGAGTCTCCAGTCGATAGGCCCCTCGTCGGATTACTTCTTTCACCCGATAAGGGCCTTCCCAGTTTGGAGAGAGCTTTCCTGCGGCTTCGGTTGGCTTGGAAGCATGGGCGTTCCGCAACACAAGGTCTCCGGCTTCAAAACTTCGAGGCTTCGAGCGTTGTGATATCTCGCCATGCGCTGTTGGTATGCTGCCAGCCGAATGCAAGCTTGATCCCTGGTTTCTTCTATTAGATCAAGGTGATCCCTTAGGGCTTCATCATTATTCTCCGGATTATAAGCAAGAACCCTCGGTGAAGGCAGGCCGATTTCAACAGGAATAACTGCTTCCACTCCGTAAGCCATTCAGAATGGGGTTTCTCTGGTAGGGGTTCGGCTTGTTGTTCGGTAAGCCCATAGAACACTCGGTAACTCTTCAACCCATCGGCCTTTAGCTTCGCCGAGACGAGTTTTCAGCCCTCGTAATATGCTTCGGTTAGTGACTTCGGCTTGGCCATTCGTCTGAGGGTGAGCTACCGAAGTGAATTTGTATAGAATGCAAAAGCTTGAACATTTGTCTTTAAACTGGTTGCTGTCAAACTTCTTGCCATTATCTGATATGATCGCCCGAGGGATGCCGTAGCGGCAAATAATAGACTTCCATACGAAGCTCCATGCATTATTATCAGTGATAGACGCAAGGGGTTCGGCTTCAACCCATTTTGTGAATAATCTACTGCTACAATAAGGAATTTTCTCTGGCCGGTGGCAATGGGAAAAGGTCCCAGAATGTCAATCCTCTATTGGGTGAAAAGCCAAGGGTCTGACAGAGGTGTTAAAATGGTTGCTAATTGGTGAATGAGAGAACCGAACCTCTGGCATTGGTCATAGCGGCAGACAAGAGTAGCTGCGTCCTCTCGGAGTGTCAGCCACCAGTACCCTTGGCTCAAGAGTTTATGGGTCAAGGCCCTTCCTCCTACATGCGCTCCGCAGATTTCTTCATTTACTTTCCAAAGGGCATATTTGGTTTCGGTCGGGCCGAGACATCGGAGGAGTGGCCGGCCGAATGACTTCTTATACAACATATCATCTAGAATTAAGAAATGAGAGGAATGTTGCCAGATGCGTCTTGCTTCTTTTGGATCGGACGGGAGCTCCTCTCGGAGGATAAAAGCAATTAATGGAGTCATCCAGGTTTCTCCTTCGGAATCATTCACTTGAATGACCTTGGATTCTTGGAGACTTGGCTCAGATAGTTCTTCTACCAAGACCATTCGGCTCCCCCCCCCCCCCACCATGCGTTGATGCTAGCTGAGAAAGGACATCGGCTTGAGTGTTCTTGGCTCGAGGGATATGCACGATCTCAAAAGAAATGAATTCATAAATGATTTTACGAGTTACCTGGAGATAGGATGCCATTAATGCGTCTCGGGCCTCGTACTCCCCGGTGATCTAGCTGGCAATAAGATGAGAGTCGCTGAACGCCTTTATCTTCTGCGCACCGAGCCTTCTAGCGGCCCGAAGGCCTGATATGAGAGCTTCATACTCGGCGGCATTATCAGTGGCCGGGAAGGTGAAGCGTAGGGCATACTATGTGATGACTCCTTCTGGAGACGCCAGGATCCACCCGACGCCACTACCCGAAGAGCATACGGATCCGTCAACATATAGTTGCCATTCATCAGCCGAGGATACCGGAGCCGAAGTGCTCTCGGCTTCAAGATTTGTTCCGACTATTTCTGGTTGAGGGGCCGAAGACGACTCAGGAGTAAGCTCAGCGATGAAGTCGGCTAAACCTTGAGCTTTTATTGTAGTCCGAGGTCCATAGGAGATGTCGAACTCCCCCAGTTCGATCCCCATTTTGCTAGTCTCCCGGACACTTCCGGCCGAGAGAGAATATACTTCAAAGGTTGATCCATGAGGACCTTTATTGAATGTGCGAGGAAATAGGGCCGGAGCCTTCTCGCGGAGGCAACGAGGGCCAAGGCCAGCTTCTCAAGAGTTAGATACCGAAGCTCTGCTCCGTGGAGCGCTCGGCTTATATAATAAATCGGCTTTTGAACACCACCTTCTTCTCTGACAAGGACGGCATTGATAGCAGCTTCTGAAACGGCGAGATAAATGAACAGTTGTTCTCCTTGGAGTGGCTTAGACAAAACAGGAACATTGGAAAGGTAAGTTTTCAGCTGATCGAAAGCCGATTGACATTCGTCTATCCAGGAGAAGTTGTTGGTCTTCTTTAGTAGCTTTAAGAAAGGGAAGCAATGGTCCGCCGCCCTCGACATGAAGCGACTCAGTGCAGCGATTTGTCCGCTTAACCTTTGAACTTCTCGGATGTTCGCCGGAGGGCGCATTTGAAGGATGGCCGCAATCTTTGCAGGATTCGCCTCCACCCCTCGGTGGGTGACCATATAGCCGATGAACTTCCCGGAGGCTACGCCGAAAGCGCACTTGGCAGGATTCAACTTCATTTTATACCTGCGCAAGGTAGAGAATGTTTCGACCAAATCGGCCAAATGATCAGCGGCGACGCGGCTTTTTACCAGCATGTCGTCGATGTAAACTTTCATGTTTCGGCCGAGTTGTAGGGCGAACATTTTGTTGACGAGGCGCTGATAATTTGCTCCGGCATTCTTCAAGCCGAAAGGCATCCGGGTGTAGCAATAGAGGCCAAGGTCTATTGTGAAACTTGTTTTGTCCTCGTACATGGGATGCATTCGTATCTGGTGATAGCCCGAATAGGCGTCGAGGAAACTGAGTAGTTCATGGCCGGAAGTGGCGTCCACCATCTGGTCTATCCGAAGTAGCGAAAAACTGTCCATCAGACAAGCCTTGTTGAGGTTAGTGAAATCAACAAACATTCGCCACTTACCGTCTTTCTTGGGCACCATCACCACATTGGCGATCCATTCCGGATGATGTACCTCTCGGAGATGTCCCGCATTCAGCCCTTTTTGCACTTCAGCTTGGATGGCCATTCTCCTTTCTTGGTTGAAGGTGCGCCGCTTTTGCTTGACCAGAGGTTGATTCGGATTGACGTGCAGCCGGTGCTCTGCTACCTCTGAGTCGACTCCAGGCATATCTGAAGGGGACCAAGCGAAAACGTCGAGGTTCTCCTTCAGGACGCTGACAAGCCTTTCGGCTTCAGCTTTTGTAAGGCCGGAGCCTATCATCAGCGTTCGGCCTTCTCCTCCTGGAACTGGAATAGTCACAAGCTCTTCTCCTGGAGATGCTTCGGCCGAAGATTCGATTGAAAGGGATTCGACCGCAGCCTTCCCTTTGACCGAGATCATATAGCATTGTTTGGCAGCTTCTTGATTCCCTTTCACCTCGCCAACTCTATGACTGGTATGGAACTTTAGTTTTTGATGGTAGGACGAAGGCACAACTCCAATTCCTCCGATCAGCCTTCGACCAAAAATGGCGTTGCAGGCTGAATCAAGTTTCACGACGGCAAAATCTGTCTCAATAGTTAATTGCCTCGGTGCTGTGCCGAGGGTCACGGGTAGCCGGACGATGCCTTCCACCCGACAGGGTGCACCATTAAAATCGAACAAGGGCCCCCGGTGAGACTTCATATTAGCCTTGGTCAGACCCATTTTCAGGAAACAATCATAAAAAAGCACATTGGGTGCGCTCCCATTATCAACAAAGATACGATGGACATCGTAGTTTTTTAGTACAACATTTACAACAAGGGCATCATCATGAGGGACCTGAACGTCAGTCAGATCCTCCTGGCCGAAGACGATGTCTTCTTGACGAGGTCGCTTCGGCCTAGCATCGATCGTCGCTACATCTGATGTTGCCTCGGCTCGATGACGCCGTGCTCCCTCTCCTGGTCCTCTGGATATCATCATGATTGACCCGGCACTAGGTCGCTGGTGCGATGCCTCTGCCGGGGCCGAAGTAGCTTTCGGCTGAGGTGGTGCTTCTTTATCTGGGAGTTGGGGTTGTCTTGGCGCTGCGGGGGCGTCTCGGCTCTGCCACTACTGAGGTTGCACTCGTCGGTATTGCGGCAGACGGCCTTCCCAGATGAGGCGATCAATCTCCTCCCGAAGGTGCCGACATTCGTCAGTTGAATGCCCAGTTTCTCGATGGTACTTACAATATTTTTATGAGTCCCTTCGGCGAGGATCAGTTTTGATGCGCTCAGGCTGTCGAAGCATACCTTTCACCTCCATAAGCATCCGAGAGGGTGGAGCAGGTAGTGGCAAATACCGCTGCTGCGGATCTCGGCGCTTGTCTCGGCCCCATTCTTCTCTCCGGTATCTCTTGCGAGAGGATTCATGGTCTTCAAGGGGAGGACGAGCCGCTGGAGGGGTAATAGCCGATACTGTCTCGGCAGCACTCTTGCCCTTGGACATCATTAGGGTCTCCTAGTTGATATATTTATGGGCCCGAGCCACCAGGTCCTGGAAGATAGGAGGATAACACTTCCCGATAGAGCTGAGAAGCCCCTCGTCTGTGCATCCTTTAATGATGGCCGAGACCGCAATTGAGCTGTCTAGGTTCGGAATCTGGGTTGCTTCGGTCCGGAACCTGGAAAAGCATTCTTGAAGAGTCTCGGTCGGCCCTTGTCGAATGGCCAGTAGACTGGCCAAGGTTTTGCATTGCCGAGTGGCATCATAGAATTGGTCGATAAACAATTGACCTAGTTGTACTAAAGAATGAATAGAATTGGGAGCCAATGTTTCAAACCAAGTTGAAGCTATTTTTTCTAGAGTGAGGGGGAAGAGACGGTAGCGGATTGCCTCAGAAACCCCTCGAACGGAGAGGTAAGAATTAAATCTTTGGAAATGGCAGACTGGATCTATCATTCCATCATACAAAGGACCTTTCGGTAACTTAAAGTTGGAAGGTACCTCAGTGGCCAGAAGCTCCGTGGAGAAAGGAGTCTGTTCCAGGATGGTGCTAGCGAGAGGTGCTCCATACGGCCGGGAGACCATCTGCTGCATTTCCTTTCTTATCTCTGTTAATCTCCGGTCCAGCTCCGGAGTGGTTGAGGTAGCGGCCGAACGCCCTTCGGCCTCGGTCGGATGAAATCCGGACGAAGCATTGTCCTGCTCCGTCATAATATGACTGGCACGAGGAATTCGGCCTTGCGGCCCGAATGGTTCGTTGCGCGCCGAAGCTGCTTCGTTGTGAAACACCCGCGAGGGTGTTGCCTGTCCCTTCACAGGCTGAGTAGCAGGGCAGTATTGAGGAAGAGGCAGCACCTGCTGTGCGGGCTGATTCAACAACCCTATGTGCTGGGCGATAGCAGACACCATATCCCCCAACGGTGCCAAAGAAGTAACAGTAGCAGCCAGTGTGGCCACTTGCTGTTGGAGTTCCTCCACTCAATCGTCCCTGGGAGCGAAGGGCTCCGGTATTTCTGGGAGGACGGAACCTTGCGGAAGGACGGACGGAGCACCTTCGGCGTGGACTGACTGCGCCGGAGTCGCTCGCTGTAGACACGCTAATTTTGACGTCATTTCGAGTAAATTTCATATCATATAATAATGCCTCAGAATGGTCAGATATTCAATCATTGATTAATTTTTATTGATCTTTTTGAGTGTCGGGTCAGACAGATATGTTTAAGTTAATAAATTAAATTGATTTTAACTCAAATATCAGTTAAAATATGAACAAGTCTAAAAGACGTCTACCTGAGTGGACGCCATTTAGAGATTATTCTTATTTTGACATTTAAATTTGAATTTTAATCAGTTGATTAATTAGATAAAAGGCGTATGTCAGGTACAGCGCGTTTTAGGTTTCCTAAGCTATTTCTACTTCTCTTCCGGATGTTTATCCTTATCTTAATTAGTGTAAAAGACGTCTATACATGTAGACGCGTTTTAGTTAATACAGATAAAGATAAGTTTTCCCGGATGTTTATCCTTATCTTAATTAATCTGAAAGACGTCAGCCATGGGGGACGCATTTTAGATAATTACAGATAAAGATGAATTAATCTGTATTTATCTGTTGGTTAAGATGGATAAATCCCAAGTTTTTCCATGTAAATCCGCAGACGCAGAAGAAGTCTATAAATACCTTGCATCTTGAAAGTTAAAAAAAAAAGAAGAAGAAAGAAGTTAGAATTAGAGTTAGTGATTGAAGATCGAAGCAACGACGTCCAAACGCCGAAGCGCTGCTGTTTCCAGAAGTCGGCATCCATTCTTCATCCAATTCAAGGCTTCACCATTCGGCATAAGTGTTTCATTTCTGCATTTTCATATTCATATCTTCATTAATTCTACATTCTCCATCACATCACTTCATGCAACACACACCACATCATCATTTTCCAAAACCTATTTGATTAAGGGGTTTCAAAGCCATCCCAACAAGTAAGTTTGCTGTTTAGTTGCATGATTAAAACTATGATTAGAATGGATACTGCTTTTGCTTAAGTTCTCATCATTATTTCTTCATTCTTCTTTCTTGTAAGCTGCAAAAGGAGAATCAAGGAAGGAAATCAATATCAAACAAATCAAAGAATTCTGGACGATCCTCGACTTCAAAATTCAACAGCAAGAACAAAAGAAAAGGAAGGGCTCTCTTTCTTCAGCCGGCTGAAGGAGGGGAATCAAGGACTCAACATCTTCCGCGTTTAAACAGGTAGGCGATCAAACCTTCTTTTGGAACTTTTAAGTCAAAAGTTTCTGGCGATCACTTCACGTAGTTTTTTTTTAATAGGTTTATTTTTGCACTTAAACAACATAGATTTTTCATGATAATCACGCAATCATTTTAAGCACTCACAGCTTTTGTGGCGATCACGGTGGGACTTGGTCTCGCCATCTTCTAATTCTTTTGTTCTTGCTATCATCAATCGGGCACCCACGGTGCACCATTTGTGTCTCTCGACACGTCCTCACCAATTGGTGAGTGGTTTTAGTTTAGTTAATTTCCTGCGTGCACCACGTGCACACCCCAGTGGCAAGATCTTGCCCTCCCCGTTGATTAGTTAAAAAGCTATTTTTGTGATGAAATGCTGAGTGATTGATTGATATCTTAGTTGTTTAGTTGCTAAAATCATCATGTTAAAACCTGAAACTAAAAAAATCTTGCATGAACTGATTATTTACTGTTTTTATCCTGTTTAAGGAGGAATCAACCCAGAAATTCCTCCTGGAAACTGCTTCTGCGACTTGAAAAGCATCCAGGAACAGCGACGCATTTCAAACTGCGTCGTTATACCCAGACGCCTTTCAGTCTCATTTTTCTACTGTCTGCAATCTGAGCTTCTGCGAAAAAATTAAGGCTCTGTTTGAAAGGCGTTGACTACCCTTGACGCGATTCAGGCAGTTTCTTAGTTTTTCTTCAATTCTCAGATTTTTGTGACCTGTGTGCTAATTACCCATTATGTATTAAGCATTAGAGGCCATCCAGGCTACAGGTCATACGCATTGAGGCTAATACCCTCCTTTTCTTAGGAACACTCTACTTAACGTCATCAACTCTCTCTGATTGGGTCGATCCCTTGATCAGACTAGAGAAGTTGGCGTTGAGGCCTCCATAAGTCCCCAAAATCAAGGTACTCCTCCTTGATCATCGGGCTGGTTGTACCAGTTGAAGTGCCGGTTAGATTCCATAAACGTTGTGAGAAAAAGTCATAGAAAATAACGGTGGATACTGAACTGAAACTAGGATCCCGTCCCTTGAGCGAATGTGTGGTTTAATTAAACCCAAATAACTCAATAAGGAATCTTAAAATCACGCTAAGCATCCACTTGTTTGTTTAAATCTCTGTACAACTTGTTTGTCAATCCTTGAAAAAAGAATCTAACATCATGCTGCTTCGATCGGGCAGGGATTTGAGTGTGGCTCCAGACGCCATGATTAACTACGAGGGAGATGCTAATGCCCCTCGCGATCCTGATTACAACTATGAGAGCGGGAGAGATGCTGATGCCTCCCGTAATTCTGTCCCCATTTCGTTTCGACAAGATGGGAATGTCCGAACCCCTCTCTTTCATCCTCATAATCAATATTCTGATCCTCCCCCGCATGAGTATGCGATTCCCGATCCCATTCTCGAGGGAGACGTGAATCAGAATGATCCCTCGTCCTCTGATCCTTCGGATCTTGTCAATGCTTTGGGAGTTCTTGCCTCCCGTCTGGACCCTCAGCAGTTCGAGGCGATCCAGTCTATTATGAAGGGGAAGGCACCCACGCAGCCTGCTGAGCCGAACCCTGCGGCTCCCCCTGTTATCCCTCAACAACCTCCTCTTCATCCTCCTTACATTCATCAGGCCATGGAAGGCCTCCATATCACTTCTCGGCCAGCTGGGCCGCAACTTTCATCTTCTAGGCAACCGGCTAGACCACTAACGCCTGCTTATCAAAATGCCCTCGGGCATGGCGGAAGCTCTGCCGGACCTCCTCTTTACTGTCCTCCCTGTACGACGTATTCTAGGCAACATGCCTATCAAGTACCTCCACCTCCTCCTCCTGCCCAGGCAGATCTGACCATGCAAGCGTTGCTGGCGAAGATGGAGCGCATGGATGAACAATTCAACAACCTCCAGAAGATGATGTGGGTCAAAGTTGCACCGTAGATCAATTTACCGAGCCTGCCAGTGTTCCACCTACCACCCTCCGAGATGCCAGTGTACCGGAAGTACAACGGTACTGGTAATCCCTTCACCCATTTGAAGGAGTTTATGTACGAATCATCCTTTTGGCAGAACAACAAGAGGTCGTTGGCCTTTTTGTTTAAGAGATCTTTAGAGGGACCCGCCCTCGAGTGGTTCTTTTCTTTGGAACCCTCCGAAGTAGAGGACTATGGTATCGTTTCTCGAAAATTTATTCAACGATACCAAGACAGAGTCGCACCCTCCCTGTCCATCACTGACCTCATAGCAGAAAAGATGAAACCTGATGAGGAGTTTGTCAGTTTTGTCGACAGATGGCGGGGCTTGGCCGAGAAAGTGAAAGATCACTTGTCCGAGTCGGAGCAAGTGAAGGTGTTGATTTCCAACGCCACGCCCCAGTTCAAACTAGTCCTCTCCCTGAACAATCTGACCAGCATGGCAGAGCTCTATGAAAGAGCACGGTACTGTCAGAACGCCTTCAAGGACGCTATGTTCTCTAGCGTCTTTGATCCTCACAGACCTAGCAGGCCTCCACCTCGGAAGCCTGTAGTGCCAAATGCTCCCAGCACAAGTCCAACTACTGAGGGCACGCTCTCTCATGAGCAAGTCAGTAGCATGAACAACAATTCGCCCCAGTTCGTGAGGAGTCAGCAACAGTACCAGAGGCCACCGCAGCCGAACCATCAGGGGTATAGGCAGCAGCCGAACCCTCAGTATCAGCAGCCCCAATATCAGCGGCCCCAGCCACCGAACCAGCAACAACAACAGCCACAGCAGTCGCCGCAACGGCAATTGCAGTACTAGCAGCCACAACAACAGCACTACCAGCAACAACAGCAATATCAGCCACGCGCACCGCCGGCATATCATAATGTCCCTCCTCCTGCTGACTACAATCAGCAAAGAAGACCTCCAGGCCCAAAGAGGCCAGAATACCCAGCCCTCCCAGAATCTTTGGCAGACATTTTCAGTTCCCTAATGGCAGCTAATGCCTTAGTCTTGCTAAGAGAAAAGGCAGTTTGGCCTTAGAATGCCGACACGTCTAGGTATTTCTACTTCCATAGGCAACCTGGGCATACTATTGACACCTGCTTCCAATTTAGAGATTATATTCATGATCTCAACGAGCAGGGCGGCATAGACTGGGAGGAGATGAAAAAGTACATATCAGCCCTGAAGGCAAGAAGACCACAGCAGCAGCAGCAAGCAAGACCACCAGCACAAGCAGCAGCACCACCAAACATGGGCATAGTGCAGAACCCGCTCCCGGAGCACCAAAACCAAAACCAGGTTGCCCCTATCTTGACAAGCAGCCAGTCTGAGGCTGACCGTGGGCAACAGTGGAGAATAGAGGACTCTTCCTCTGTTTATTCAACGGGTCATATTCCGAGTACCGCAGAACGACCATCACGCCGTACTATCCACATACCCAGACAACAACCCATTACCATCACCCCTCTATCACCCAATAACCCATTACCACCACCCGCTTTCCTCAAGCCCATTACGCCCCACACTCCTACGCCTCCACCATATAACCCACCGCAAACCAACTACGCTCCCCTCCTACCATCCAGACCGCTACTACGTATACCATTTCCTACTTCACCCGCTACCACTACCGCTTACCCAGACACCATCCAACCATCCAGACCACTACTACGCGTACCATTTCCCACTTCGTCCACTCCAACCACGTACCCAGACACCATCCAACCATCTAGACCTTTAATCCGCACCACACCACCACCGCCTAACCCCACGCCAACTCCTACATATCAACACCCCGCATCACCTACACCACCCAACTCTGCGGTACTCAAAGTGTCACCCGGATCTTCCACGGTTGAGGAACATGCGCTCCGGAGTGGAAGAATTTTCAACAAAGTATTTCCTCAGTCAACAGTTAGAGACGGCCCATCACAGCCGACTGAGGAAGCACACAATGAAGAGAGTGCACCAGGCACTCAATACGATTTGTTGAAACATTTGGACCGAACACCGGCACGGATCTCCATACTTGAACTGATCAAAAGATCGAAGAGTCACCAAGAAGCTTTGATGGAATATTTGCAGAAGGTGATGGTCAACGAGGACGTGCCAGTAGAAAAGATTACATCACTATTAGTTCCTCAGGGGGATCAGCCCTCCATTACATTTCATACATCGGAACTAGCACCGCCAACAGCCAGAAGCATGGCTCTGAGCATCACGGTCAACATCTGCAAGAAGGCCGTGGATGCATGCCTGGTTGACACAGGGGTTTCAATCAATGTCTTACCTCCGAAGACCCTAGAGCTGTGCGGTGTGCCCAAAGAGAAATGGCTGCCTAGCCCCATCTCTGTGACAGCATATGATAACTCCACATGTTCCCCTCTGGGAATGGTTTATTTGAAAGTAGAGCTAGGCCCTGTAAGTCATGCAGAGGTCGAATTTCACATTCTGGAAATCGACCCTTCTATAAACGCCATTTTGGGTCGTCCTTACATTAAAACTCTTGAGGCAATTCCCTCCACGAATCATCAATGCCTCAAATTCCCTTTCAAAGGACGAATTATTAAGGTGACGAACATGCCGATCCTTGCTGTTGCTCATACTTTGAATGTTAAATCTACTGCTTTACTTGGCCGACAACCTTTTCTGTCGGTATTACAGGTTTACCATCCAGTGGTTGATCCTCTAAAAACCGCCACTATTTCTCCTTACTCGTTAAATGCCATAAAAAGGGGGAAGTGCATGAGTACCCCAGGATGGAGAATTATGATGAAGAGCGGTTATCAGCCTGGGAGAGGTCTGGGCACACAATTGCAAGGCAGGACCACTCCTGTCAAAGATCACCGAGGAGCACCTGGAAGCGGCCTGGGCTATAGGCCAAGAAAACTGAAACAAGACATCGTTCAGCAAGCAGAGAACGAAGATGGTCAGAAAGTCTGGGAGACAATGTCTACACCACCCAAGGAAGGCCGAGATCCCCTAACATGGACCTTGTATACACACTTTGTAAAGGGGCCCATAATTACCCATGACAACACGGTGGTCATTACTTCATGTTTTGACTTCCATGATATATATGGGAGAGACTTAGCCAGGCATTGCTCGGAACTACTTACGTACCAGTCCTTGGAGGCTCTGCAGCCTATGAAGAGGAGAAAATTTCATGATCCTGAATGTGAATGGTACAGGTGGTTCGATCTGAGAGATCTCTACATTGCACTGAACAGACTGTTTCTAGATCATGCAGAACCCAAGTGGCCGCCGCAGATTGATGAGTTGACCGAAAGTCCTGGTGCTATCTTTGACAAGCGGATATTGCTGTCGGAAGAGACCGATGAAGGGGAGCCAGATGACCCCTATGAAGCTGGCTACACTACAGATCTGCTCTGGAGGGGGATATATCCTTCTCATGTTTTCATGCTCCATACTTTATTCCGCACATTGCTCTTGACCCCGACTTGGTCGCGGGTCATTATTGAAGATATTCCACGGGCTCCACCCGTTATGATTACTCTGTCCCCTCGGGACCTCATTCCACAACCTCCTCTCGATCTAGAGAGGATGTATGATTTGATCTGGGACATACTGCTGTATGATCCCCATAACCCTTTGGCCTTAGTGCCACTTCCTCCATCTAATTCTCCTTCTATTTGTATTCATTCATGTTTTATGATTAACTCCCCCACAGTAAAAAAAAAACGCCAATTTGGCAACAAATTCTTCCCAGATCCTCAGTAAGGAAACTTCTTACTTGTCCGATTACACCCCATTGCGCGGGTCCTTCGGTCAAGATTTGCTCCTAGATCTACTCTGTCCCTCCCCTTGGGAGGATTCTTCTGTATTTCCACTTGTATCCCAGGATCTCCATCCTGCTTCATCTTCATTAGGTTATAATAGGGAGTTTAGTGAAGTTAGGCAGTCTAGTTTGAGGCAGGTTAGTCAGGTTAGGAAGTCTAGAAAGTCTAAGGGTAAGCGAATTCCAAATAGATACCTCCATGACTTTGTTGATAGATGATTTTCTTGCTCTTTAATCCCTCAGTTTTTAGAAAATCCAATTCAGATGCCAGAAGATTGTATGGACGATGAGTCAGTCAATGATGGGTATGGGGTGTATGAGTTAGTACATGAAAAGGACCCCATTATTGAAAAAGAGGAAGATGACGACGACGCGGCTGAGGCATATGCCAGTGGAGTGAAGAGATTCGATGAACCCTCAGCTGCCGTAGAAGAACCCACCAAAGAAATCAATTTAGGGACTGAAGACGAACATAAGGTTGTCCTCGTCAGCAAAAATCTTTCTGTAGAAGATGAAAAGGCAATGGTACAAGTACTTAAGGATTATAAGGACACTTTCGCCTGGAGTTATAAAGACATGCCGGGGTTAGACTCATCTTTAGTTGAACAAAGGTTGACGTTAAAGGAAGGAGCTAGCCCTGTCAAGCAGAAATTAAGGCGATTCCACCCACAAATGGCTCTAAAGATGAAGGAAGAGGTCGACAAATTGCATAAAGTCAAATTTATTAGGGTTGTCCTTTATCCACAATGGGTGGCCAACATAGTCCCGGTCATGAAGAAAGATGGGAAGGTCATAATTTGCATTGACTTCCGCGATTTGAACCGAGCGTGTCCTAAAGATGATTTTCCATTGCCTCATATTGATGTACTCATTGATAACACCGCTGGCTATGAAACTTTATCGTTTATGGACGGATTTTCAGGATACAACCAGATTAAGCTAGCAGAAGAAGATCAAGAGAAGACGTCATTCACTACACCTTGGGGAACATACTGTTATGTCGTCATGCCATTTGGATTGAAGAATGCTGGAGCCACTTATCAGAGGGATATGATGGCAATATTTCATGACATGATGCACATAGATCTGGAAGTGTATGTAGATGATTTATTGGTTAAATCTAAGACAAAGGCTGAGCATGCCAAAGTTCTGGCAAAGGTATTAGAGAGATCGAGAGAGTATCAGTTAAAGATGAACCCCAAGAAATGTGTATTCGGGGTATCTTCAGGAAAATTACTTGGATTCATCGTCACCAAAGGGGGAATTGAGATCGATCCCAACAAGGCGAAGGTTATCAGAGAAATGCCACCTCCCAAAAACTTGAAGGAGTTAAGAGGATTAATCGGGAGGTTGCAATTTATTCGCCGTTTTGTCTCCCAGCACTCACAAAGGTGTAAGCCGTTTTACGAGCTTACCAAGCCGGGAGTCAAATTCGATTGGGACGATAAGTGTCAGGAGGCATTCGATGGATTAAAGAACTATTTAGCAAGTCCTCCTGTTTTGAGACCACCATCTCCAGGCAAACCATTGATACTTTATATTTCTGTCCTGGATGATGCAGTGGGGGCTGTCCTAGCACAAGAGGATGAAGAAGGAAAGGAGAGGGCAGCCTACTATCTCTCTAAACTTCTCAACCCCGCTGAACAGAGATATACAGCGATGGAGAAAACATGTGCAGCATTGGTCTGGGTTGTTCAGAAATTGAAGCATTATTTTCTGGCCCATGAAGTCCATCTCATCGCTAGAATGAATCCGATCAAATTCCTTCTGGAGAAATCTGTTCTTCCTGATAGGTTAGCGCGATGGCAAAGCTTTCTATCTCAATTCGATATCATTTATATTCAGCAGAAAGCGATCAAGGGCTATGCCATAGCGGAACATCTAGCCCATCATCCCCTCCCTCGATTCGATCCAGTGCGATCAGAGTTTCCGGATGAGGAATTGATATCCGTAAATCAAATCAGAGATGATATGTGGACTCTGCATTTTGACGGAGCTCTGAATTCTCATGGAAAGGGGATCGGTATCGTTCTATTATCACCTGAAGGTGTCACCATTCCACAAGCCTTTCAGCTCGACTTTCCAGTCACCAACAATATAGCTGAATACGAGGCACTCCTTGCTGGCCTCGAGGCTGCTCATTTCCATGGTGCCACTAAACTCAGGATTGTGGGTGATAGCCAACTGATTCTTCGCCAAGTGCTAACCAAGTATCGAACTCTTGATCCCAAGCTCAAGCCTTATCAAGAACATACTTCTGCTTACTCAAAGCTTTTCACGAAATTGATCTTTGTCCATGTCCCTAGGAATCAGAACATCTTAGTTGATGCTCTAGCTTCATTGGCATCTTCTCTTAATTTTCCAATCAGCAAGCAATCCGAATCAATCATAGTTCATAGGCGTCTTTCACCCGCTGTGAAAGACCCTTCATTTCTTAAAACTAAGGAGAAGTTGTTGAAAAAGGTCAGAGACGGAGATATTGTTGAAAAGAGAGAAATCATGTTGATGGAGCTGTTAGAAGAGATGGATGATGAACAGAAGCCATGGTATTATGAAATTGCCAAATATTGTGAAGATCAATCGTATCCTGAGGAAGCTACAACTGAGGAGAAGAGAGCTATCATGAGGGTTGCTCAACAATACACCCTAGTTGGAGGAGCATTGTACAAGAGAGGTTTTGATGGAGTTCTTCTGAGATGTCTAGACGAAGATGAGCTTTGGAAGGTTATGGAAGGAGCTCATAGTGGAGTTTGTGGTGGCCATGTCAATGGACAGATGTTAGCAAAGAAGATCCTTAGACAAGGATTTTATTGGCCAACCATGGAAGAAGACTGCGTAGGATATGTCCGTAGGTGTGCTAAGTGTCAACTTCACGCCGATAAAATCCATTCTCCTGCATCTTCACTCCATCATGTTTCTTCCCCATGGCCTTTCTCCATGTGGGCTTTCGACATCATTGGACCCCTTAGTAATCCTGATTCCGGCATCAAGCAAAAATCTTTCATTCTCACGGCAACGGAATACTTCACCAAGTGGGCAGAAGCCGAAGCGTACGTGGAAATTAAAGCATCAACCGTTTGCAAGTTTATCATGAAGAACATTATCACCAGATTTGGAATTCCAAGCACCATCGTCACCGACAACGGACCGCAGTTCGTGTCACAAGAATTAAAGGATCTCTGCAACAGGTATAGAATTGCATTGCATCATTCGTCTCCTTATTATCCGCAAGGCAATGGCTAAGCAGAGGCAACTAATAAGACTTTGATAAAAAATATCAAAAAGACGTGCAAATCTAACAAATTCGCAGACTGACCAGAAAAATTAGTTGAGGCTCTATGGGCCTACCGAACTTCAATCCGCACGCCCACTGGGCAAACCCCTTATTCCTTAACATTTGGAATGGAGGCGGTAGTTCCATACGAGATCCTTATACCGTCATTAAGAGTACAATTGAATAAGGAATTATCCATTGATAAACATCGTTCAGCACTCCTTGCTCAATTGGAACTCTTAGACGAGAAAAGATGGTCAGCTGCTAATCATGCAAAAGTTTATCAAAATAGACTAGCACGTTTTTATCAAAATAAAATCATTGAATGTAAGTTCAAAGTCGGTGAAATAGTCGTCAAAAGGATTTTTGTAAAACCTGGTGGTCCGCGTTCTAAGCTTCAACCCAACTGGGAAGGACCTTATGTTGTATCTCACGCTTTTCATGGTAATGCTTATCGGCTTGTTAATGCAGAAGGAGAAGAGCTAACTCATCCCTGGAATGGCTTACATCTTAAGAAATACTACCCTTAGGTTAAAGAGTCGATCAGTATGGTACAAAGACCAGTGGAATCAGAAAATTTATAAACTCAAATTCCCTTATTAGTCTGGATAAGTTAACTTCAAACCCATTACTACACACACTGACACGTTTGATTCGTGAGTAACAAGAGATGCCAAGTCCTAAGGAATACCGAAAGCTTGACTGAAAGTGTAAAGTACAAATCATTCTTTTTTAAAGCAAAATTCTGTTTTACACTCGGCCCATGATGTCGGAACGAGACTTATAATAGACTACCAAGAATACCCGCCATCTTAGTAGGAGGCCGTCATAAAAAAATGGGGGAGATCCGTCCCAAAGAAAAGAATAGAAAAGCAAAAGCAAAAGACAAAATTCAAATGTCAAATCAAAAGGTCATTACATTACAAACGTTACATCAAGGCCATGAAATGAAATGAAAGGGAACGCAAGGTCAATAAATACCCTGGAAAGAAAATGACCGAACCCCAACGGATATTAGGGTAAAAAAAGGAATATCTTTTTAGGTCTCCGGAACCTTCTCATGGGCTTTCTAAACTTATTCTTCTCTTCTTTCTAAAGAGGCGTACTCCAAACTTAAGGAATGGCTTAGATTGCCTAAGGGTCAAATCATCAAATGGGATCACGAATGGAAACACAAGTTCAAACACGATGGGTTTAAGTTAAATTGTTAAAGAACAATTTGAAAATTAAGTTAATAAATGAATATGATCTTTTGATCTAGGTACCATGCTGATCTTTTAGTCAAAAAAAAATAAAAAAAAATACATATGCCAAAAATTCAAAAAATATACATATGTCAAAAATAAATAAAAAATGTATATGTCAAAAATCAAAAAAATACATATGTCAAAAATAAAATAAAAAAAAAACATATTTCAAAAAAACTCAAAAAAATATATATCCCAAAACCCAAAAAAAGCACATATTTCAAAACAAAAAAAAAATGAATATTTCAAAAAAAACAACAAAAATATTTCAATTAGCATTTGCTTATTGCATTTGGTGTGTCTCATTCCTTTTATTTTCAGTGAGCATCTGTCTGCTTGCATGTTGCATTTTGCCTTAAGTTTGTTTATAGTTCAATTACCTTTGTTGATAAAGGCTATGCCCATTGACCATTTATTTAAGGAAAAGATCGATTGACCATTTATTTGGTCAGGCAAGGGACTAAGCCTAAATAGATACTTAACATGTTTGTAAAGTGATGTACATGATGCAAGACAAACACAGGAACACAAGATTGGAGCTCAAAAGTTTTATGTATATTATCAAAAGGTGTTTTGTGCATAATACATAGAAGAAAAAGAAAATACATAAGCCCTCAAGGCTGGCTCTCCCCTCCACCCTCGTCAAGCTGACTCTGGGCCTCGTCAGGCGCATCCGGCACTGGTCCTCGGCTGGGAGGTGGAGGTGGTCCCATCGCGCTCGGCCCTGCCTGGCCGAAAGACATGGCGACACTGGCGGTAAAAGCACTCGTCAAACCACGCTCCTGGGCACGCTGTCGAGCTCGCTGATACCTCTCCTCCACCATCTTGCGCTCGTGCTCAGCCACCGACAAGCGACCCTGAAGACTCTCCAGTCGAAGGCGGTCGCGATCTCTCTCCTCGGTCACGACCTCCAGGCGAATCTGGAGACGTGCAAGATCTCCAGTGGAGAGACGGGCCACCTACTCCTCCAACGCTCGGATCCGCGCATCATCAGCTTCGGCACGAGCAGCTGCAGCACGGGAACGCTCCATCTCCGCTTCAGCCCTCTGAAGGGCTTCCTGAAGCTCAGCGACCTGAAGAGAAGTCATTGTTAGTCCAAAGCAATCAAGTAATCAAAATCAAAATTCGAAAAAAAGTCAAAGGATGGAACTTACTCGAGCAGCCCGGTCCTCCTCTGCAAGAGAAGCTCGATGGATGGCGGAGGCGAGCTGGCTTTGGAGGTCAGCCAGGGCAGCATCATAGGCAGAGGAAGTAGATGAGGAAGCTCCATGGGCAGAGGGAGTCGCCTGGGTGTAGACGGCTCGCTGCACCAAGAGACAACCGTCAGTGTTAATCGTCAAAACAATTAATTATTTAAAACATGCATTCATAAACATGCATACATACCAGGTCAAATAATTCTTTCTGGACCTGCTCTAACTGGGCCTCCGCGTCATGTAGGCGGGCCCGGAGGTCGATGATGACCGCGTCACGTGCATCCTGCATATCACACATACATACATTCATTCACCAAATATAAGAAAAGATAATAATAAAATTAAAGACGTATAAAAGCATACTTACATCGAGTGGTCGGAGGAGCCGAAGATGATCGGCGTAGTGGGCCCGGTATTGCTGGAGGTAGGCCTCGCTACTCTCCACCCGTGACTCCACCCGTACGCCTCGGCGGTGCCAGTCCTCGTACTGCTCCGGGAACTTGGCACGCTAGTCGGTGAGGGCTTGCTTGCCCCTCATGCTCCTCCCGACGCCCTCCGGGACCTCCTCATCGATCCACTCCTGGTGGAGGCCCAGGGTCCTCATCACGAGCCGGAGGCGGAGGGGCTCGATCTCGTTCATGCAGTGCAGCCACATCTGCCTGCCGAACCTCCTCCTGCCAGCCGTCACCCACGGCTGACCCTCCTCGCCTATGCCCAAGTTCGGGCGCCAGATCACCTGCATATAGGTTAAGTGCATTCATATAAATAATTTGCATTTAATGAATAAAAGATTGCATTTAATAAGATTGAACAAGTTAAAGACTTACCAGTAACTCGGGGTAATCAAGGAACTGACGACGGAGGGCCGTCAGCTGATGGTGCTGAGGAGCGGTGTCCACGATTGGCTGCCAACGGCAGGCCAATGGAACAGCGCCCAGTCGTGCAATCCTCGCTCTGCCAAGCGGGAAGTAGTGATAACTCCACACCTGCATTCATGGACATATAGGTTAGTAAAGCATCATATCACATTGCATATCATAAACAAATAATAAAATAACTTAATACCTGAAGAAACGGCGAGAAGCCGCTGACGGTGGTCTCACGGTCCGGCGTGACCGCAGACAGATCGGCAAAGAGATGGGCCAGAAGGGCCGCACCCCATGCGTACTCTCCTAAGCTATCTAAGTCATCTAGCAAATACAAGAACCTACAATGAATGTGATCGCCCTTTGTACCGAAGAGCAACCGACCAAAAAAGAAAACTAGAAAGACCCTAAGCTGTCTATCTACCTCCTCCCCCTGGCTAAGGTCGCTACAGTACACGGCGGAGGAAGACTTAGCTAGCCTATCCCTAAACTCCTCCCGGGTCTCGTCAGACCGACGCCGGGGCTCCTCTAATCCTAAGGCGGCCTCTACCTCCACCCTAGGGACCATCCTAGACTCTCTGCCTAGGCTGGACACCTCTATCCCTAGTAATGCCTCTACCAGTCCCTGGTAGTTGGGGTAAGTTACCCCACTCACCGGTCGGCCCTCTACCCTGAGGCCAGTGATCCTGGCCACATCCTCTAGGGTGGGGACCATATGTCCCCACGGCATTAGGAAAGCACGGCTTTCCGCATGCCATCTCTCCCGCAGCGCCTGCAGGAGGACCAGGTCGAGCCAAAATGGCTCGATATCTAGGACTTCGCTGAACCCCATCCGGCGCAGGCGCGCCTTCTGGAAGTCCGGGAGCCCCCTATATGCCCCTACTACTAAGTCCCACGAGATCCTGGACTGCATCACTCCCTGCGAATAAAAACATAAAAAAATAGGGTCAGTAATAAATAAAAATAGGAAAATCACTTCTGTTTTGAAAGGCGTCAACACCTAAGGACGTCTTTTGAAACACGTCCACAGGGATTGACGCAATTCACTCTCATTTTCTGTCTAATTAAAATTCGGAATTTGGCCTTGAAAGACGTCATCCAAGTGTAACGCCTTTTGAATGGCGTCACCTGGTCTGGACGCCTTTCAAGGTCCGATTCCGGGTTCTTTCAAGAACCCCTTTCTCCCCTTTTTCTTCACCTCATTCAAACCATAGGGAGCTTATCGTGTGGAGGTCGCCCTCCTCTTCCTCTTCCATGGCCACGGGCGTCGGAGGAGCTTCCTCTTCCTCCAAGAACGCCGCCGCCTCGGCGAGCGCCGCCGGCACCTCCTCTGGGGCTTCTTCCTCGTGCCTACGCCGTCTTTTGGCCAAAGCCTTCATCTTTCTAGAGCCTTCGCCACGTTCCATGGTCAAAAGAGGGAATTTTTTTGAGAGAGAAGGGGGAGATCGCCGGAGCTCGGAAAGCAAGGGAAGAGAGAGAAAGCTAAGGAGAAAAGTGAGGAAGAAAGGGGGGCCTTCGCGGGTCTGTAAACGAAAGGGTAAAAGGCGTCGACAAAGATAGACGCGTTTTAGGGCGCATAAGTTGAGGCGGCAAGGACAGCTGTTTGAAATTTAGTGAAAGACGTCTATGAGGGATGACGCGTTTCAGGTTACCGCCAGTTCTGGTCAGAGCCGTATAGAGGATGATGATGAAAGGCGTCTGCGTGTCAAGACGCGTTTTAGGAGATTAATCACGGAATTAATGGCAGAATCCTGGGAAAAGTAGGAGAGGAATCGAAAGGCGTCTTGTCTTGTAGACGCAATTTAAGGCTTAATCAGGGTTTTTGAGGATTAAATTGAATTTTTGGAAAAAGAATTATGGTTGAAAGGCGTCTTTTTGAGTAGACGCGTTTTGCATTAACAGAACCCGAAATGTCAAATTTTCAGAAAAAAAATCCAGTTTTTGCTAAAGGAAAAATCATGGGCACATCATAGGAAGTTAAGAAAGATTTCAAGGCATAGAAAAATAATTCTATATTCAATAAAATCTTTTATTACATCATAAAGAAAAAGAGAAAGAGGATATTTAAGGAAGAATTTCATGAAGACCTTTGCTTCCACTTTGATTGGAGAATAGGAGAAGAATAAAGAAGAATAAAGGGAGAATAAGCTTAATTTAGCTTTGACAAGCGGAATGACTTATACCGGTGCAGAATAGCTTATTCGGAGAATAAGGAGAATAAGCAATTCGACCTTAGACCCAAGAATAGCTTATCCTTCTTATTCCGCCAGTGGGTCCCACAGAATTATCAAAGTTAAGCACCTCTTATTCTAGTATACGCTATTCCGGATAAATAATTCCAGAGTAACCTATTCTAAGGTATGGAAATTTCAATCTTCTATCTCTATCTTTAGATGATTTTACACGGTAACTGAAGCCAAGGTTCCACAAAGTAGTGATGATTCCTATAGCTTCATAATCTTCGTCGGATTCCAAGGCACGCTTCTTGATTGGGGATGTAAAGGAGAACTCAAGAAATTCACGACGGCCCAAGCTAAGCTAAGTAAGGCACCGATGGGGATTGTATAACACGAACTCGATGGCTCCAATCAACTTGAGATCCTCTCCTGCTGTACGGCGCACCCAAACAGGTTTTCCAACAAGAGTGAGTGGAGACGAGTCAAATATGTCGGATGTCATGAGTTTCAGATACTCTCTCCAGTCAGCTCGGGTCTTGAGTTTTGGAACTTTATTGACCATGTGCTCGTTGAACTTTACAATGTTGGCAATGCAGTGGATTGGACTATTCAAGTAAATTTGAGATGGTCTTGGAGGCATCTTCTTGCAGTACTAAAACTTGAAGTGAAGTTCAACCCATAAGGCAAAGAGTAACATGCACCCATAGGGAGGACGACCCACAGATGCCGCAGAAAGCCCGCTGTAAAGATATGCCAAGAGTGCAGTGCTAATGGATTTACCTTCGAAGATTGCACAAATGGCACTAACCTGGTCATCTTCCAAGATGTTATCCTGCGCAGGGAAGAACAAGGCACCGGCAAGGCATGTGACGAAAGCTTTCGTCACATCCTCCGCTTCGTCCTCCCTTAGATCATCAATTTCATATAGAGTCTACTCAGCGAGCTTTGCAAGATTGATCCCCTTTTTGGTAAGACATCCTTTAGCCTCTGAAGGATCCTTCATGATTCATGTCAACAATTGTTGACCGGTGATTCTCTCTCTTGTTAAAGCCATCTTATCTTTGGTCTTTGGGAGATCCAATAGAAGCTCCACCTCTTCCAAAAGGATCGTGCACTCGAAGTCTTGGAAGAAGAACGTATGAGTTTAGGGATGTCACCACTCGATCAAGGCACCCATAGCCGCCCAATCTACGTTCGCACTCTTGTAATGCTTGGCAAGCACTACTAATCCTTGAAGGTTCCACTTGGATATGAAAACTTGCATGGAAAGCTTAACACTTTTTGCGAGTTTGCGAATCCAAGGGAGAGAGGTAAACTTTCTCGGGCCAGGAAATATGAGATAATTCTGGAAACAAAAGGAAGGATTGAAAAAAGACGAAGAACATGAAGAACAAGAACAAAAGGGAAGTTGATTTAACTTACTTGAAGATTGGGATTCCTTCCGATGAGGTGATTTTCCACGTCGGAGATCTTCTCTAGCGACATCTTCATCATCTTGTTTGAAGAATCTATCCTCTTTTTCGGAGTTCTTCTTTCTTGAAGCTTGGAAACCTTGGAAACTTTGAAGAAACCTTAAAACCTTGGAAGAAAACTCAACCTTGGATCTTTGGATTATGGTAGGATTGCTTGGGAACAACCTAAGGGTGTTTATATAGAAGGAATTTCGATCCTAGGAAGACTTTTCCGGATTGGAAAAGGGGTGTGCATTGGTAGAGTTAGAATCCGGGTAGAGAACAACCAGAAACCTGTTTCTGTGAGTAAAAGGCGTCGAGGAGAACCGCTGCGTTTCAAGGTTGAATGGCGTCTGCACGACACGATGCGTTTTAGATTTTCTATGATTTTTGTGGTTTTTGATGTTTAAATTGGATACTTGTTTAGAATTATTAATGATTTTGATTGCAGGAAATCAGAAAAATCAAGTAAAGCTGAAAATATCAAGGAGATCCCACTGTGGGAGTCAAGAAGTCCTGACCGTGGCTAAAAAGACGGTTATTTCTACCCTTGTATTATTCCATATAATTATTTCATTTGCATTTGCATTATTATATGATAAATATTTATTAGATTATGTCAAGGACCTTGTGGTTTTGATGAAACTGGAATTTGAGTTCCCCTTCAACAAAAAACAGTGATAATTCCAGAGAATTCTTAATCGCATGGATAAGCCGTTGGATTGTTAATTAGTAAGGACGATAGTTCCACTTTTGTGAAACAGTGCGTGGATAAACGAACTTCGGCTTAGCACTGAATTACAAGAATTGGTATCTTGACTCATTAATGACAATTTAACAGTATTATCCTTGATTAATTTATATTTTATTTGACTTTATATTTTTCTTTTAACCCAGCATGCATCATATAGGACTTTGAAATCATTGTAATAAGGATTAATTACTGATTAAGTTTCAGACCATTAATCAAATAACTCAACATGATATGAAATATTCCATTCCGAATTGAGTATCTTGATTATCTTTGAGGGTCACTTGAAGATATCATTAGAATTCTATCCTTGCTTGGACTCTTTATCCAATATTTCTTGTTTTCTTTTAAGATCCATCATGATTGTGGCACGTCCACATTGGCTGGCAAACGCTCCCCATAATGAAACCTGCAGTGTCTACGACCTGGGGTACTTCCCACTCCGAGGAGGTTGATCGACCTTATTTTGTTTCCTTGTCTACCTCATCCAAACATGATTAATTCTATTGATCTCCTTGAGCTATCTTCATTAATGATTTTGAGAAAAATTTCAATCATGTGATGTTAAGAGCGTGTCTCATCACACCTTGGCATCACCTTTTCAGTACATTCCATTTCACTCCCTTGCAAAGACGATGCCAAGGTGAGGCAGCTGTAGACACGCTAATTTTGACGTCATTTCGAGTAAATTTCATATCATGTAATAATGCCTCAGAATGGTTTGATATTCAATTATTGATTAATTTTTATTGATCTTTTTGAGTGTCGGGTCAGACAGACATATTTAAGTTAATCAATTAAATTGATTTTAACTCAAATATCAGTTAAAATATGAACAAGTCTAAAAGACGTCTACCTGAGTGGACGCCATTTAGAGATTATTCTTATTTTGACGTTTAAATTTGAATTTTAATCAGTTTATTAATTAGATAAAAGGCGTCTGTCAGGTACGACCAGTTTTAGGTTTCTTAAGCTATTTCTACTTCTCTTCCGAATGTTTATCCTTATCTTAATTAGTGTAAAAGACATCTATACATGTAGACGCGTTTTAGCTAATACAGATAAAGATAAGTTTTCCCAGATGTTTATCCTTATCTTAATTAATCTGAAAGACGTCAGCTATGGGGGACGCATTTTAGATAATTACAGATAAAGATGAATTAATCTGTATTTATCTGTTGGTTAAGATGGATAAATCCCAAATTTTTCCATGTAAATCCGCGAATGCAGAAGAAGTCTATAAATACCTTGCATCTTGAAAGTTAAAAAAAAAAAGGAGAGAGAAGTTAGAATCACAGTTAGTGATTGAAGATCGAAGCAACGACGTCCAAACGCCGAAGCGCTGCTGTTTCCAGAAGTCGGCATCCATTCTTCATCCAATTCAAGGCTTCACCATTAGGCATAAGTGTTTCATTTCTGCATTTTCATATTCATATCTTCATTAATTCTACATTCTCCATCACATCACTTCATGCAACACACACCACAGCATCATTTTCCAAAACCTATTTGATTAAGGGGTTTCAAAGCCATCCCAACAAGTAAGTTTGTTGTTTAGTTGCATGATTAAAACTATGATTAGAATAGATACTGCTTTTGCTTAAGTTCTCATCATCATTTCTTCATTCTTCTTTCTATTTCTTGTAAGCTGCAAAAGGAGAATCAAGGAAGGAAATCAATATCAAACAAATCAAAGAATTCTGGACGATCCTCAACTTCAAAACTCAACAGCAAGAACAAAAGAAAAGGAAGGGCTCTCTTTCTTCAGTCGGCTGAAGGAGGGGAATCAAGGACTCAACATCTTCCGCGTTTAAACAGGTAGGCGATCAAACATTCTTTTGGAACTTTTAAGTCAAAAGTTTCTGGCGATCACTTCACGTAGTTTCTTTTTAATAGGTTTATTTTTGCACTTAAACAACATAGATTTTTCATGATAATCACACAATCATTTTAAGCACTCACACTCGCGTCTCCACCTCGTCTTGGCTGGATCGTCTGGTCACTGGTCGATGAGACATGGCTATAGCGCTTCTTTCCCACAGACGGTGCCAAGTGATGTAGCCGAAGCTATCACTAATGGATTCCGAGGGTAGAATCCGGATATGAACTGAAAGACCAGTTGCCGAAGCGGACCCGGACGAAGAAATTGACGAAGAATCAAGCCAAGACTCCTGCGAGAAGAAGAACCAGTCAGCGAGGGTCCTGTGTTTCGGCCCAAGAGAACCCCCTCCGATGGTTAAGTCAGCCTATGAAGAAGACTTAATTTAGAAGGAAGGAAAAAGAAGCTTGAGTGTTTAAGGTGTACCTTTTCCGCAATGAATAGCCTTCTTTTTATAGCAGAGGATGGAGGTTCTCTTCTTGTAGCAGCCGATATAGTCATTTTGGGGTTTGAGAGGAAATTGCCGAAATACTCCGTTAATAGGCCGATGGCTAGATAGCAGTTAACCAGAATGGGCCGAGGCCATTTCGGCCCATTATCTGTCATGATTAGGCCGAATACGGTCGTTAATTGAGCGAATCGCTTGGGCCGAATCTATACTATTTCAACAAGGCGCCTGGGCCGTTTTTGTTCGATTGACTTTATAGGCTGAATGTGCTCGGCCCTTTCTCTTACTTGGGCCGGCCCCCTAGTGCTGGGCCTAATCGGATTCTCCCCCATCAAAACTCTTATTAAGAATGAAATTGTCACACTCACTTAATCTATGAAATAATGATATTTGAAATTTAAATTTTACAAAATTAATAATTTTGAAAGCATAATGAATTTATCTGTCATTCCATGTGGTTTTATTCATACAATTGACAGTATAATGTGTAAATTTCATCTACTATTTATCTAAAAATGTGTACTTATCAAAGAACAATAATAAGAGCTCTCCATGATGTGGTTTGGATGCATGTCCTATGAATAAGTGATAATAGTATGAATGTACATGTATGAATATGTCTATGAACCATACTATGATGATCTGTGCCATGAATCATGTCCCATATTTATGAATTATTAAATATGCAAAATTAGTATGCACATAGTGTAACTTAGATGTTGAAAGAACATGATTAAAATGATCAGTATATATATATGATATTATTGTTCAATATGTATGAATATTTATCATACATTTTTCATTATATTAATGTATGCAAAAATTGTGCTATTGTGATGTTATGAGCTTGTTGAGTCAGTTGGAATGCCCCTTGTCAATAACCCTTTTTAGGAGAGGTAGACCTTGAGATTGAGGGTGAGGCTACGCTTGAAGAAGATCGGGAGGCTTAATGATTCGAGCTCTAGGACTCATTAGCTAGAATTTGGTTTATATTTATTTTTAGTTTAGCATGATGATGTAATAAATTAGTTAGAACTCTTACGTTGTAATATTTTTTTATAGACATATAGAGATCTTAGAAAATACTCTATTATTTTTGTTATTTCAGTTTTAGTACTTATTCTATATTAAGTGAATATTCTTGTGGCTATGATGATTGTTTCATTTGTATCTTGGATGTACATATGTTCATTTTAAAAATTTATGGATTTTTAGGTTGTTTCCACTATGGTGGGATCCACTAGTTCGAAGTAAACTAACATGACCGAATCGGATCGGCATGTCTACAGAACATTTGTCACACGTACATACATTTGTCACACTTAGAACTTTGCACCCACAATTAATACATGTCAGGTCACTTGTAGAAAAAGATGTTCAGTCTATGTGACTCCTACTTAAGTAGACTAATGACATCTAAGATTACAAGATGACTCAACTTGTTGTACTGACCCTCAATACAACAAACATTACTCTTACGTTTTTTGAAATCATGGATATAATATCATTCATTCACAAAGTTGAGTACAAGGAGGTAGAGAACCCATTACATACGCACTTTCTTCACCATACCAAGAAGTGTACCTGCCACCTAATCGTGATACTATTCCCACTAAAGCGAGAGAAGAATAAATAGTGTAGGGATCCAATATAAGCATCAGCCATGAACAGGAGAAAAATAAATAAGATAACTAGCCCAACCAAAGTGTCAACGGCTCCTTGCACAGACTATAAGCATGGCTACCAAATGAACAGAGCAGTGAACCATGAACAAAAGAGGCTCCGGGTTTACATGCCTTCAAGAGAAAGTATTTGGATGGAGCATCTGGATCATGAGCTCTTTGCGAGTGACAGATGATGAATCAAACATCTGAGCATGAATGATAATGCCGCATTGATTCTGACGACTACATAAAAAACAACAGTCAGAATAAACTTTCAGTCAAACAAATATTATAACAGAGTTGGTCTGTACTTATGACATAGAATCGTAAGTTATGTACCAAACACCGTTGATAAATATTTCTACTTACGAATCTCCCTAGGGCAACCAACCGTAAGTGTAGCAAAAAACTTGTGCAGATGCAGTGGGTGATAGGAGGAGAATGAAGTTGAACAAAAATAAGGACAATACTACTAGAATCTATCAACAACATAGAGTGAAGAAGATGGAACAGGAGTAAGTCAAGGATTTAAGGAAACTTTATCAGAAAATGACAAGACAAAAGCAGGACCAAACTTAAGGGACGGAACAAACTTAAGGGATCATTCATCTGACCTTGGCATAGACAGTATTTCATCAATTCGGCATTGGCCACTGCCTCATCTTTTTCATCATTGTTGCAAAAGGTTCAACATGGTATTAGAGCTCATGGTTACGAATCAAACCGCACATCCGTATTTGTAGTCTACGTGACAGAGTTTAAAATTGATCTACACATAAGGAGATATGTTACAATGGTCCTGCGTTGGAAAAAAGATAAAATCAAAAAATGTTTAATAGATAGTGCCTACTTTACTTATTGCCTTAAGATTTTGAGTTAGATGGCCCCATAACTTTAACGGTTTGCATGGATACAGATGGACAAACAGTAAGTACTTCATTGTCTGAACTTCACGACAGAATATGAAGATAATACTGATTCCCTTACTCAATATCCCTACACATGAAGGAAACTAAACTTACGGAAATTTTTGACCCGGTTAAGAAGATTTGGACATAAATACCGGTAGGAACGGACGGATCAAAATTAGTCAGGAGCTTTTGCCTGATGATATACTAAACTTGCTACAATGTGAAATATGGGCTTCTGGCAAAAAAGAAATGGTTGTCTTACATTGACTGCAAGAAATAGATGCTTTCCTGCCTTGAGCAGCTTTTATCGGAGAATCATAACTTCAGATTCCTTATGTCTCCCGGGGCAGCCAGTGAAGGTTAGCTTTCCATTAGATCCTTTATATGGCCTTCTGTTGTCAGAACCAGCTGCTACTAATTAAGGAGGTCAGACATGCAGATACGCCATATGAGAGCTGTTCAAAATGATAGGACGTGTCAGAGTATACTTACACTGAAACGAGAGGTACCAAGGTGCAGGTATGCCAATATTATATGGCTATCTTTGCTTTGTGAACTTTTCTCTCTCTTTCTCCCTTAAAGTGACCGTGGCACAAAGAGTCTAAATCGTCTCAACACAATATTGGACCAGACTCCAATGATAACTAGTCTCAAGATGTCATGTATAAAGTAAGTTTGTCGCTCAAGATGCATCCCATCGAAACAACTTTTTCTTTGTTCCCTGTTCAGCATGTTTCAATACAACGTAGAGTACTTAAATACCATCAAAAACACAAAATTACAATCCTAATTTAAAATACACCCCAATGTGTACTTGGATACAACGTAAACTATTGCACGTTGGTGGTATTAAAGTACTCTATGTTATATTTTAAATTATGGTTGTACTCTTGTGCTCTTGATAATATTTAATAATCTACGTTGTATTGAAAACCTGTTGAACCGGAAATAAAGAAAAAGTTACCAAGTTCGATGGGATGAGTTTTGAATGGCGAACTTACTTTACACATGACATCTTAGGACTGGTTAGAGTTGGAGTTCAGTTCAATATTACACTGAGATGATCCGGACTCTGGCAGAAAGTGTTCAGAACCGGGATGGACAACATACCTGAATAAATTCCCGTCACCACTGTTGCAAGAAGAACAGGAAAGAACGTCAAGAAGAACGAAGAACAGTACCTGCTTCTGATTCTTGTTCGCCCCACAATTGATACATCACTATTGAAGCAATAGAGTACGAAAAAAATTTGAAACAGACAAAGGAAAAAGATACCTATATATACTTACCATTTGCCCGTGTAAAGGTTGCAGAACAAATCAGATCTTCCCTTGTGGACACATACGTAGTTGCTTGAGTAATGTCCTATATATATATAATTTCTGCCTTCACAGTACTCCAATCTAATGAATGTAAACAAAGTAAAACTCCAGTTCTTCGTTTCTCATGGGCTGGTGTTAGCTTGTGATAAGATGCCATATCTACAAGTGATCGAGTTTAAATTTAACCAGAGAAACATCAACAAAATTTTTGAGAAGAATAATTTACTTCATCGTTGTGGACACTTCATGTTGAATTCACACACGCAGAGAGAGAGAGAGAGAGAGAGAGAGAGAGAGAGAGAGAGAGAGAGAGAGAGAGAGAGAGAGAGAGAGAGAGAGAGAGAGAGAGAGCTTACCTTTCTCCACTTTATGGCTCCAAGATATGGCCACCATACGCCATAAGGGAGGAGTGGCCCTCATGCATGTTGCAGCCATTTGGTCTCTCCTTGTAGTTTCCCACAGCTTTATTGAACTGTAATCTGAAGCCTCCTAAAACATACACGGAAGGATTGGTGCAGTTCAAGAAAGCTGTGGAAGATTACAAAGAGGACCGCCTGTTTACCAGGTGCCTCAGCTGTAGATGTTGAGAGATTTTCTCAAGGACAGCTGGAGAAGTAGAAGGTGAATATGGTGTTTATCTGGATAGAAAGGATTTGAGGGGTTGAACATTGTAGGGAACTTAATCGGTAATCAGAACTAGTTGGATAGTGTGGAACGCGGTGGATGGTATTTATAGAAGTACTGGCCAGATGCTGAACAAAGGTAAGATGCCACTGGCATTCAAACCAAGCTTAAAAAATAAGTACTACACATAAGTATCTATTTATTACAACTTTTATTATCGTTACTGCAATCTTCACCATTAGTATTTGATGGGCCGAAATCCCGTCCACCATGATCTAAACTTTATGTCTTCAATCAGAGGGACGACACCGGATAGTCCTTACAAAATAGAACACCGTAGCATACCTTTGCTGGTTGGACCCCGGATCCTTATACAGTGATTGGTCCTAGATGAAAAAAATTTAGAAAAACCTTTTCCGAGATGAATTCTGAGACCCAATTCTGTTTATGAGTCCGTATGTCCATGGACCTCGAGCCCCTAATTCTGATCAGGATAGGAGGGATCCTACTTTAGTGGAGCAGTCCTGATTAGGATCATGTCCGAATTCAAATTTCTCTCGGAACTTCTGGCTATTAGTACCGCAGCACTCAGCGTATCCAGGGACCAGAGGAGAGAGGGATTAGTGAGCCGGCCTATTAGTACTTTTTGAGTCAAACCAGATTCTCCGCCTCCAATATTATTGTTATTGTGATCAAATGTGGATCAGAAGGATGGAGCGACCACAACCATCTATCTGGTGAACCTGTGAGGAGGAACTCTGAACTTCCAGTTATACCACTGTTGAGATAGGCATAAAAGCAGCAAAGATTAAAACACTTTCAGAGGGCTTTTGTGTTTAGGGGACGAAAGTGAGGAGGAATTGCAGGAACTTGTACATGTGGTACATAACCGTCCTCATTTCATTAACAGCAACCCCATAATGAAAATGAGTTGACACATGCAGTAAGTGATTTTCATAGATGACAGTATGTTATTCTACTGAAGGGCGCTTAAGAATCAGATGAGGTACATATTGTTTGCTTAAATCTAGAGATCTTATATTTCTGCTCTTGAAAAGGCACCTTAGATGGGAGGGACAGGCACTGCTTCATAAGAAAAGCCCCTCCACTAACAATCAACTTTGAATGATCTTTCATCTTTATAAAATGATAATAACAAAAATAATAAGGGGTTTTAAGAATGATATTCTTACAGTTGATTTCACATACAATATTAAGAATGTTATTGATGTAAAACATACCATTTTTTGTGTTTAGAAAGACTGCTTGGACGTGTGCACATCATTCACATTCTTAATCTATTTGTAAAAGTTCAAATGTGAGAGTGACAAATCTACAATTTTTCTTGTAAGAATGGTACATGAGTAAAACTCTAATAATAAGAACTATTACTATTATTGTCATTGTTGTTGTTGTTGTTATGGTGTACCCTATAGAGCATTGGATGGTTCGGATCCACTTGCATTTCTAGTGTGATGTTATTATCCTTTCTTGAACTCGTGGTTGCATTGTGTGACTAAGTTATAAACACGAGTATGGTTGTGATCGAATGTTGAAAGTGTGACCTCATAGAGGACATACTCGGACAACGTTTGGTATACTTTCTGATCTTTGGAGGTATTTTGAGGTTGCCATAAATTCTAACCTAGTTATTTTGAGAGAAGGGTATGAGTCTCTGGAAGCTATGTATGCTTTCCTTTAATTGTTTTTCAACCTTTTTTCAAAAACTATAAATTGAAACTTTTAAATTAGGTAAAAGTGGTGTCGTCCTATGAAATTGCAACAACCCAACTCTGGTCGTGAAGGCCGTATTGGAGCCATCACCCTATATGGTGATGGTTTAGGTGGCCTGTGGAAGTGAACTTGCAAAACTATAGCACAATATAAACAAAAGAGATGAAGCTTGCTCGAAGAATTGCTATATAGCCAGGAAATGAATAATTAGATGAAAGTGCATATCTAATATAAAAATTCAAATTCTTAAATAAAAGGAAATACCTTAATCGAAAAAGTGTCAAGTTCCGTTGATATTTTTATCTATGGTTTCTGCCCCATAGTCGACGACCTAGCCACCCCACAAAATTAAAACAAAACAAAAGAAAGAGTAGCAGTGAGTCGCTAAAATCATAAGATTCTTTCTTGACCATTACTATTTGCTACAACATATTAAACAAATGAGAAATTCTATGTTAGAGCAGAAAGATAAGTTATTATATAAGAGGATAAGCCACCGCATCACTACATAGTATCCCAGAAACAAGGTAGATAGCAAGACATACATGAAACTCATCCACACACTAAACTAAACTCGTTCATAAAATCAATGACTTGGGCTATGGGTATGATAAAAGATTAATTCATGTCCCGGTGATTGTATGCTCTATTGAAAAGAGAACAAAGATCTAGACGAGTATCCCAAGTGTGGGAATGTAGATGGAAATGTAAATATTAATAATGATAGGGGAGAATCTAATTAGGCCCAACACTTGGGGGCCAGTCCAACAAGAGAAGGGGCTGAGACGTACTCAGCCCACGAAGCCATTTGAACGGAATCGGCCCAACCACCTTATTGGATCAGTACATGTCCGGCCCACGCATTACAGGCTCAATCACCAAACGGCAGTACTCGGCCCAACTCAAGCGCATGATAAGCTGAGATAGGTCCGGCCCATTTTCGGTCGACCACTAGTGGGCCTTTGACCTACTAACGCGGGGTATTTTTGCGATTTCCTATCAAACCCCCAAATATAGTCCTATATCGACTGCCGTAAGAAAGGAACCATCATCCCCTGCTATAAAAGGCACGCTATTCACTGCGGAAAAGGTATACCATCAGCACTCAAGCTTCTTCTTCCTTCTATATATTTAGTCTTTCTGCCGGGACTGACTTTACTATCGGAGGAGGTTCTCCTGGGCCGAGACTCAGGACCCTTCATAACTGGTTTCTTCTTCACGCAGGAGTTTCGGCCTCGTTTCTGTCCACCTCTCGGTCCGGATCCCTCTCGACTACTGGTCATCGCCTGACATTCGGATTATAGTCCCGGAATCCGACAGTGATAGCTTCGGCTGCATCAAATAATGATGAAGTAAAGGTAAATAAAGTACTAATAAAGATTCTTTCTAACCTTACAATCCTTCCAAGACTACAAAGGATGTGCATGTTATCAAAATCTGTTGTTATGATGAGTTGGCATGGTAAATAACATGAAGATGACATCTTATGTCATCCTACTGATTCAGCTTGTTGGAGACTTTGGCTCGTGTATTAGATCAGAGGTCGAAAATGTGCAACTTGGTCTAATTAACCAATAATAGTTTCAATCCATTATGTCCATTACCTATAGCACATGGACCACTCTTGTGAGAACGTATAATTTGCCATCTTGGAAATGCATGAAAAGTCCAAGTATATTTTGTCTTTACTCATCTCTTATCTAAGGGGAGCTTGCAATGACATAGATACTTATAACCACTAGTAGAGGAATAATAACTATTGTGACATGAAGTGGATGCTTTCGATGCTATGACTAAGAAAATGTTTCAAATGTGTATGACAATATTGTGTGATCAATCCTTGTATATGCATCTCTATTTAGCTGAAGTACCAAAGATCAATTGTCTTTTCCTAAATGCAATAAGCACTCTGTTGGTAGGTATCTAGAAGAAGGTCTCAAGTTTTGTGTCCTACATGTTTGATGGGAAACAAGAGTGGAGAGAAGGCCTTAAGAGACTATCTACAAATGAAGTTTTAGAATAAGTAGAAGGGCTCACTTTAACTTTAGGGAAGGTTATAACAACAACTTTGAAAATGAAGAAAATGTCACTCAAGAAGGTAAAGAGGAAAAAGAAGATGTTCAAGTTCATAGCAAAATGACATTGAAGTTGACAAATATTTAAACTAGAGGAAGCATATCATTTTCTTTGAGTTTCCATGTTAAATGTTGATGTCATGCACATATATTGAGAATAATGTTTGTAAAAGCATTATTGTTACACTACAAGAATTGATGGCAAGAGCAAAGATGGGCTCAAGGCTCAATAAGACCTAAAACATATAGACATGCATTAAGTCATTACTTCATCCACATTCCTCTAGTTCAACTAGGGCATTGCTCCCACCTACATGTTTCGTATCACACCTCCAAATCCAGTCCAAACAAATTGACTCTCATCAGATTTGAAGATGGAATAGTGGGAATAACCCGTCATGCATGTGTACATATGAGAAGTGAAATAATCCATAAGGCGAATCAGAATAATGCCAACTACCATTACATAGCTTAAATTACGGATAGCATACATTCATTACCAAAATGCAATAATATTAGACCGAGCAAATCAACAAAGTGCAATTCTCTTCTTAAATATCGCATCATAACTAAGTTCTTACTACATCATTCTACTAGATGAAACAAAAACTAAACTCTACACATAATTCAAAAGATCCTCCTTAACTCTTCGACTTCTTCACATTTTAAATTCTCTCCTAGGTCTCCAAAAAATGGTTAGTAGGATTTATGAGTCCACCATTTGATAGGCATCATATCCTTAGACATAAGTTATCATGTAGGAAGTTTAAAATCAAATGATATATGTGCATATATCGTGAAGATCAGATCATGTTCTACTTATAGTAATAACAATAAATAATAAAGGCATGTTATACTTGTCATCTCATGGCAAATTGGGGCATGTTTAGATCTGGTATCATGACTTGTCATAAGCTTCACCTAAGATCAAAGATCAGATATCATGGTTTGTCATGGTCAATATGATTTAATCATAGTTATATGTCATGGTTTAAAATCTAGCATACATCATGAACTTAACATTTGAAACATAAGTCGTCAAAAAATTGCATGATTATACTTGAATGGCTAGATTTTGATCTTAGCACATATTTGCATGTCAATATGGTTATAACATGAAGATGAACGCATGTGGCATATTCAATTATCATGTTAAGATAAAGTCACGTTGTAAGTGCAGTTATGACCTTATCACATTCTTACATCGAACATGCATCCAAACCACTGCATAAGCCATGCTTGTTACCAAAGCTCTTAGGCAACCTGAGCTAAGGTCTTGGCTTCTGTAAGGAACCCTAGATACCTCAATCTGACCATAACCACCAAACCAAAGTGTGACTCCTAGGTTTCACTTCCGTTGTCCATAGTACATCATGATGACCTTACTCAATCAGATACTTATTTGAGATCAGTCCATATAATCCCCTTAAATGGCATGGAAATGTCTATTTAATAGGGTGAAATTAGGTTAAACGGATTGAATATTATCTTATTAAATAAAATTGGGAAAAAGTATCCATGCAACATAATTAGAAAGTGTGAATCAGATTAAAAATAGGTCTAAAGGTCACAATTATATATTATGATTTTCATATATCAAATATCATCATTAATGCTAAGCGGATCAATGTGGCTTAAATAGTTTAAAGGAGTAAAAATGGCATGAATCGATTCATCATATCAAACTGGATCAAATAGGTCAAATGAGTAAAGTAATCACGTGAATTGGCTAATCACATCAAACTAGGTCCAACACTCAATACAATAAAATCAATTGAATATTCAAAGTAGTAAACTTAGCTGAATCGATCGAGCAGTCCAACTCTTATCATATATTAGTCAATTGTGTTTAAAATTTTTAAAACAAATCAAAACAACAAAATAGTCATCCTTAGATTAATTGTCACATCCAGTGAACACCAAGTCACATGACAAGCCTATTGTAAAGTCAAGGCATGCACGATAGTCTGAACAACCCAACAAATAAAACAAATATGCAGGGAACACATAACCAAAAACTTAAGGAACATCCATGACACTAATAGAATCTAAAACTTACATTACCCATACCAAAAATCTTCCAATTGCATTGCCAAAATTACCAAAAAAGTACAAACTTAGCTCTCAAGCTAAACTAAAAAATTAAATCAAAACTCCCATAAATCCTACTACAAATTCCTCTAGAACTGAAACTGAAATGACAGAAAACAAAAGTAACACATGAAGAATAGCAACAAATGTTCCCAACAAAAGTCAACAGTCTCTAAGCTCCAAAAGCCTCCTTAGCCTCAGTATCTAAGAATGTTAGTAGGCTTAAGACGTACCAGTACTCAGTAGGCTTCAACACCATCACAAACTAAATATATAATAATTAAAATCAGTAGATAATATTCATTTCTAAGGAGTATGTAGGTCTAAGCATATATCTAAATTCAAAAGAACAATTAACAAAGAATGATCTTAATTTTAGAATAATCAGAGGCATTTTCAATAAATAATTATTTGACATAATAGATAATCGGAGATATTTTCATGAATTTCATATCATAAAGACAATCGAAATCCAAAGAATATGACAGATAATTGAATTTCAAAGGAATAAGACAAATATTCCAATTTAGCAGAAAAAGATTAATAATTGAGTAATTAATTAAAATATTTAGAATATAATTATTTACTAAGGGTCATATAATCGATCTCAGAAATAGACTAAATTAAAGCCAAAACAAAGCATAATCGGAGGTAACAGAGCATAACCAATTACCACAGGTCAAGTAATCGATATTAGATTATAGGTGTAATTGAAGTCCAACATGCAAATAATAGATACGAATGTAATCAAAAATAAAGGTCGAATCTATTACAGGACAAAGGCATCATAGATTAGAAGAACAACTAGTAATCGAAGTCAAAATAAGGGCTTAATCGATTACAAGAAGGCTAAATCGACTACAAGACATAACGCTTAATCGATCATAAGACTAAATCGATTAGTGAAACAAAGGTAATCTATTACAAGACAAAAGGTAATCAATATCAGAACTGAAGGTAATCGATTAGCAAAACAGAAGGTAATCAATTACAAGATTGAAGGGAATCGTTTATCAAAGCAACAACTAATCAATAACAAGTCATACAATCGATGACTTAACAGATGACTTAATCGATATATTACACATGTAATCGATAATTGAACTGAATACATAATTGACAAGTTGAACATGCAATCGACAGCTGATCTGATTGTAGTTGATAGCAATAAAGCAAGTAATCGAATGTAGAACAGAGACATATTGTTATCAATGGGTGATTTGATGAACTGATAACCTAACCTTTCTTTCTTCAGTTAGTTAATTGGGATCTATAACCTCCTGAACAGTGTCCAGGCCTTTAAATAATTGATTTTTCATATAATATTTGAATCAATTATTCTAAAGTCTAAACCCGTTAACTGACAGAAAAATCGACCTAAGCTATCAGAGCATTAATGTCAGTCAAATAGGTTTATACTAATTAGAATTCAAAAATTCTAAACTTGTCAGTCAAATAGCCCATTAACTAATGGGCTATTGGTAATTCGCCCAATTATAGTGAATTATTTATGAAATTGATGAATTTAGTAAGAATAATCCATTAGATGAAGACTTGACCCATTAAGCCCATTAGTGTTCTAATGGGCTTGACCGATGACTTACCCATTCTCAGAAGATCCCACTAGATGAACAACTACGCCCATTCATTAGTAGGCTTATTGGGTCTTACTAGGCTTGACTAATGACTTACCCATTTTAAATCTATTATTATATTATTAAATAAATATTAAACATGTTTAAATCATTTTAGCCCATTAATTAACTTAACTAGGCTAATTTAATCTAATTAGGCTTAATTAACTAAATCTCACTAAATAAATTAAATAAGCTTACTAAATCAAAGCCTATTAATAACATAAAATAGGTTCAGAGTCTAGGATATAACATCCTCTCCCTCTTAAAGAAATTTCGTCCTTGAAATTTAAATCAGCATAACTTACTAAATAAGAATGGATACTTCTTCTTCATGTCTTCCTCTATTTCTTAAGTGGCTCCTCCATAGAATAGTTATGCCGAAAGACCTTCACCAAAGGAATCACCTTGATTCGAAGTACTTGCTCTTTACGATCTAATATGCAAATCGGCTTCTCTTCACAGGATAGGACCTGTTGTACATCCACTAGCTCATACTGGATCACATGAGATGGATTTGATATGTACTTTTTGAGTATGGACACAAGAAACACCGGATGTACATTAGCCAATGCAGGCGATAAAGCCAACTTGTAAGCCCCTTCACCAACTCGTTGTAGGATCTTGAATGGTCGATTAAACCTTAAACTAAGCTTTCCTTTCTTCTGAAATGCATTACACGCTTTGTAGGAGACACCTTTAAGAACACATAATCTCCCACTTCAAATGCTAGCACTTGCCTTCTATTGTTAGCATAACTCTTTTGGCGACTCTCAGCAGTGAGTAATCTTTTTCTAATAATATCAATCTTCTCAAAGAAGTCTTGCACAATTTGCGGTCCCAACAAGCTTCTTTCACCAACTCAGATTAATAAACAGATGATCAACATGGTCTATCTCATATGGAGCCATTCCAATGCTAGAATGATAACTATTATTATATGCAAACTCAATCAAAAGCAACTGATCATCCTAACTATCCTGCCACTTTTGACTGCATGCTCTCAACATGTCCTCGAGCATTTGTATAGTTCTCTAAGATTGAACATCAGTCTAAAGATGAAACACAGAACTAAACTTCAGCTGTGTTCCCAATGCATCTTGTAGACTCTTCCAGAATCGAGTAGTGACTTTAGAATCTATATTTGATATGATAGAAACTGGTACACCATGAAGTCGAATGATCTCATCAATATACAACCTAGTCAACTCTTCCAAAGACGGGGTCTTATGAATGGCCGAAAAATGAGCAAACTTGGTTAGCCGATCCACAATCACCCATATCATATCATACTTCTTACAAGTTTTAGGCAAACTAGTAATGAAGTCCATACAAGTATGCTCCCACTTCCATTGCAAAATTTTCATTGTCTGCAATGGGCCAGTAGGTCTCTGATATTTGGCTTTTATCTGCTGACCAGCCAAGCATATAAAAACAAAATCAATGATGTCCTTCTTCATGCTTGACCACTAAAAACTCTTTTTCAAATCCCGATACATCTTTATGCTCTCTAAATGTATGGAGAATTTGGACCTATGAGCTTCAACCATCAATTCTTTTCTTTCCTCATCATCATTCAACACACACAACCTATTACCAAGCTAAATGCCTCCATCTATGCCTTTCATCACATCAGGCTTGCCTTCCATAGTAAGAACAATCTAATACTTCTCCTAAGCCTGGATAATTCGGTCAATCAGAGCAGGCCGAACAGTCAATTGCATCAGATACGACCTCTCACTATGTACTTGAGGTGTACCTTTAATGACATCTTCCACAGTTTTCCAATCAGAATGCAATTGTAATACCATTAATTTTTTGCTCAAAGCATCCGCTACTACATTCGCCTTGCCTAGGTGATAGTTTAGAGTGAAATCATAGTCTTTCAAAAATTCCACCCAACAACTCTAATTTAGATTAAGATCCTTCTGAGAAAAGATATACTTCAAGCTCTTGTGATCAACGAATACCTCAAATTGTGCTCCATAGAGATAATATCGCCAAATCCTAAAAGAATCTACTACAACAGTCATCTCTAAATCATGAGTGAGATAATTCTACTCATGGTCCTTTAGTTGTCTTGATGCATATGCTACAACCTTTTCATGTTACATGAGCACACATCCGAGACCCCTGTGTGAAGCATCAGTGTACACAACAAAAACATCAATTCCACTTGGTAGTTTCCTAAAAACTCAGTTAACATTCAGCTGTCCACACAACTTTTGCACCTTTACGTGCCAGCTTAGTCATCGGAGAAGCTAGGGTAGAAAATCCCTCTATGAACCGCCAATTGTATCGAGCAAAACTAAGGAAAGTTCAAATTTCAATAGCAGTCTTTGAAGCCTCCTACTTCATAACAGCCTCCACTTTATCTAGATCCACAGAAACTCCATCCTTAGAAAGAATATGCCCTAAAAATCGACCTACTTGAGCTAGAATTCACATTTATTGAATTTGACATATAACTGATGAGCTTTGAGAATCTCGAGGACGATATTTAAATGTTCCCTTTGTGCTTCCTCACTCGGAGAGTAAATTTGCACATCATCAATGAAAACAACCACCATTTGGTCAAGATACTGCTTAAAAAATCTATTCATCAAATCTATAAATGCAACAGGTGCATTGGTTAGCCCAAAAAGGCATAACTAGGAACTCGTAATGCCAAAGGCATAACTAGGAACTCGTAATGACCATACTTGGTGTGGAAAGCTATTTTTGGAAGGTCTTTGTCATTGATCCACAACTGATGGTAACTAGATCGAAGATCAATCTTAAGGAAGACCCCTGCATATTGCAATTGATCAAACAAATCTTCAATCCTAACATGGTGTTCTTCATCAACAACTAGAAGAGTCTTTAGTTTAACCTTTTGAGAATTTATTCTAATAGATAATTATATTTTTGGGGGATTAGAAGATGTGAGAAAGGTTCTAGAATAAGAAGAATTAGTGGCTTGTTCTTCCTTCAAGAAGTAAGTGATGATAATCCATTAAGTGTTTATTTTGTATTAATATAAAAACTCCGTTTTGATTTTCAAAAGCGATCAAACATGATCTATTGAATCTTAATCTATAAGTCTATGATCTTAGTACCCACTTTGGCAACTCAATTCCGTAGGGATTCTTCTCAGAAAAACTGGTCTAAATCACGTCAAGACTAGTAGATACAATTCAAAAGACATCGACTAGATATGATACCTTTTAAACTAGATATTTAGAATATCATTTTAGCTAATTTCCTTGTCTAAAAGGCGTTCACCATGGTGGACACGATTCAAAAGGCGTCCACCAGCTTGGACGCGATTCAAACTGGTCTATTTGCTATTAGTTCGAAAATATAATTTGACTTGTTTTGACTATAACTCCTTCGTTTCTTGGCCAAATGACCTAAAATTTTGAACATACCTTGATTTTGACATGTTCTACCTACTGGTAAAATTATATAATATTTTAATTTTTATTCTCTATTATTCTGATATTTATTCTATTGGCTAAAATCCACTCAAGTTCTTCTTATGCAACCCAATGTCCTAAATCACTCAAACGATGTCCGATTTGTTTGAAAATTTGTCCACATTTTGCATTTTACATATTTGATATGTTAATCAAATTTGATAATTATTTGAACCTTTTTGCTATTTTCGGCTTCATTTGTTGATTTTTCAGTTCTGAAAATTAGTTTTATTAGCTGACAATTATAATTTTTTGTCCATAAAATATGAAAAAAAATTAAATAGTATATTATTCTAAGCATAAACCTATCTGGATCCACTATACTCTTATTTTCTATATATATGGCCTACTTGGCTCTTAAACGGCTATTTTGTATGTGCGTATTTTGACTCATATGTATATGTATTTTGTCTATTAAATTTCCAGATCTATTATATAAGTTTGAATCTATGAAAATATGTTTGTGCTATATTTATTTGGTATATGTTTAGACATTGTCATCTTAACGAGATTGTGCCTCATTCCATAAGCATCCGTCGATGAGTTCTGCCCGTGAGCAACAGCAATATCTAGGTAATTGTCATTTTTTTATCAGTTATTCAAGTGGGTCATGAAGCTCCGGCTATGCATGTACCATGACCTTATCATACTTGCCTATATGCTCTGTTATTTGCTGATTCGACGCCTTATATGACGGTTGGATGCATGTATATTTGATATGTTTAGATTTGATATGCTCAACACATAATTATAAAACATAAATTGATGTTTAAATTCATTTGATTTAGCTTATAATCTGCTCAGTTTATTCCTTTGACATCTATACTCAGTTATTTTGATCTCAACTAATTTGATTTAAAAACCATGTTCATTCTGATTAACTATTCTGACAATATGAACTCTGATTTGATAACTGACCATGCCATGATAAATTTGATATATGTTCAATTTGATATGGTCAGTTTGAAATGTGATACGTTCTGATTATAGCTAATAGACTTATTCAGTTAAATAAGAAATCTCATCATGCTTTATACGCTATATGTTAGCCGATCTATCTATGCTATTAAAAAGTACATGTGATTTGGTAAACTTATATTTGACATTGTTTTGTTACATATTATTATTTGAGTTATATATAGAACTATGAATTATATGTACATCTGATATCATCACTTTTTTATTATCATATTATTAGCATTTAGTGGGTTTGATTCGCCTACTGAGTGGTTGTATTCATAAAACCTACTAACATTTTCAGAGACTAAAGAGAAAGGGTTAGCTGAGAAGGAGGGATTTGCTGAAGAAATTTGGTCTAGACTCATCTAGAGGTTATTCTAGGATTAGTTTTACTATTTCCTTAGATTTGATGTAGTGGGGATTTAAGAGAGAATATGTACTTCTATCATTCTTTAGTGAGATGAGAGATCATATTTTCGCTGCATATTTGATGTAATTTGAAGATCTTGGTTATGGTAATATAAAAGAATATTTGAATTTATTTGATGGTAAATGACAAGTTTGTTGCTTGGTTATTTGTCTCTCATCTTTCATTTCAAATTTGTACGTTATTTGATTCCGTAATAACATAACTTGAATCCGAAGTGAGTCTGAATGACTGAAGTGGATCAGAGACGTAACAATGTGGTACCAGAGCACATAAATCATTAGAGAATATTAACTATTTTCATCTGATCATAAGTATACCAAATTGATCTTGAAAGTGTGTGTAGGACAATCAAGGTAGGCTTAAATTCTTAAAGATGGAAGTTAATTAGGTTCTATTTGATTTTTAGACTATGGCTATAATGAGAACTAGGTTGGGAATAGAGTGCCCATTATTAAGCCTACTAGCATTGAGGAGTCTTCGACTCAGGGAGGCTAGACTCATGGTGATGCCTAGACTACTCTTGGATAGGGAGTTGTGCAAAACAACCCTATGGCCATGCCACATGGATATTTTGGGCCTTTTTTTCAAGCTTTTTAGGGCATGGTCCAAACCATGCAAACATAGGCTGCACAATAGGCTCAAGCAACACTGCAGACTCAAACTGCTCAGATGACTACATCTAGGGCGGTGATGATGGAGAAGTTCAAGAAGCTCGAGCCTCCTACTTTTAAGGGGGAGAGCAGGCCAGAGGTTGCCAAAGCATGGATTCGGCAAATCAAGAAGATCCTTGCAGCCATCAACTGTGCCGAAGAAGATAAGGTCAGGTTGGTGAACTTCATGCTTGAGGATTGAGCATATTTCTGGTGGAATTCTACCAGGAGGACCACATTCGCTGGCCAAAATGAGCCAATTCTATAGAAAGACTTCTTGACCACCTTCCAGGGGTAGTGCTTCCCTGCTCATGTCAAGGATGTGAAGGTTGCCGAGTTCCTTACATTGATTCAAGGAGCTATGACTGTGGCTAGGGTTGTAAACAGATCCGGATCAACTCCGGATCCGTATCTCCATTTACGGATAAATATCCAAATTGGATATCCAATGGATCTTAAACGGATATCCGTTTATTATTTGTGAGTTAAACAAAGCGGTAATAAAAATGGTGTATCCGCTCTGTTGGATATCTACTCCGCAAGGTAAGTAAATGCTAGCCGTTAGATCTTAGATCTAACAGTTCAGGTACACTATATATATAAGTTAAATTGGGTAACCTAACACTGATCCACACCTGCCATTTCCAGTTTCCACCCACTTGACCCCCAATTCCAAAATCCCAAATCTCACTCTCTCACGCATGCACATCGCAAACCCTCCTCTGATGGCCCTCCCCGTGGAGGAGCTTGTCCTCGTCTGACAGCCCTCATTCTCCCCATCAGTGATGTTGCGCTGTCGTTGCCGCCTGCTAGTCGCCGCCTCTGCCGCCGACTTGGCGCCCTCGCCTACTCGTCGCCACTGCCGCTACTTGATGTCACCGTCACTGCTCATGTGGCCTGTTTGCTACTGCTACCTACTTGTCATCACCATCGTGTGTGTGGCGTCCACCTGCTCCAACGACCCTACTTGCCATCGTCAACGCCACGGCCTGCATGCTGCCGCTATATGCTTGCCGTCGTAAGCCTCAAGATCTAAAACCTATGGTTGTGATAATATAGTCCCTACTAGCAAATGAGAACAAGGTAATAGAATATTGTATTAATTTTCCATTTATTTATTTCATTAACATAACCTTTGACAAAATTAAGAAAATTTGCAATCCCTATTCTTTGTGTTTGAATTTTTTTAGTTGGCAACTGGAGCCATCCACATAGAAACTCTGCCTCACTTTTCCACGAACATTGCCATAAGTATATTCAGGTGCATGTAGACATCAGTACCCCAGTGCATTTCTCCTTGTGATTCATAATAAATATGTTTGATTATGTGGATGTTCCGACACTTTTTTGACTCATGTGTATATATATCATTTTGTCTATTAAATTTTCAGATCCATAATAAGTTTGAAATCTATGAAAATATATTTGTATCATATTTGTTTGATATATGTTTGAACATCGACATCTTAAGGAGATTGTGACTCATTCCATAACTGTCCGTAGATGAGTTCTACCGTTGGCAACTGAAAAATCATGATAATTGTGAATTTGTGATCAGTTATTCGGATGGGTCATGAACTCCGGCTATGCATGTGTCATAACCTTAGCATACTTGCCTATTTACTCTGATATTTATTTGTTAGACTTCGTATATGATGCTTGGATGCATTATGCTTAGATTTAATATGTTAGACACATAATTATGAAACAAAAATTGTTGTTTAGATCCATTTAATTCAGTTTATAATATGCTTAGTTTGTTCCTTTGACATTTATATTCAGTTATTTTGATCTCAGCTAATTTGGTTAATAATCCATGTTCATTCTGATTAGTTATTTTGACAATATAAATTCTTATTTGATAATCTACCATGCCATAAATTTGTTATATATTTAATTCGACATGATCAGTTTAACATATGATATGTCTTGATCATGGCTAGTAGACTTATTCTGTTAAATAAGAAATTTGATCATGCTTTATATACTATATGTCAGTCGATCTATCCATGTTATTAGAAAGTACATGTGATTTAGTAAACTTATATGTGATCCTATTTTATATCATGTTCTTAGTTGACTTATATATAGAGTTGTGAATCAAATATATATTTGATATCATCATTTTTCAATTACTATATTATTAGCATTTGGTAGATTTTGATTTGCCTATTAAGTGATTATACTCATAAACTCTACTAATATTTTAAGAGGCTGAGGAGGAAGAATTAGCTGAGGATGAGGGCTTTGCTTAAGGAATTTGGTCTAGACTCATCTTGAAGTTATTTAAGATTAGATTTATTGTTTCCCTCAATTTGATGTAGTAGGGATTTAAGAGAGAATATGCACTTTTACATTTCTTTAGTGTAATGAGAGATTTGATTTTCGCCGCATATTTGATGTAATTTGAGAATCTTAGCTATGACAATATAATAGAATATTTGGATTTATTTAATGGTAAATGACATGTCTATTGCTTGATTATTTGTCTCTCATCTTTTATGTCAAATTTATATATTATTTGATTCCATAGTTACATAGCTTGAATCCGAAGTGAGTGTAATGACTAAACCATATCAGAGATGTAACAGTAACACTCAGTAGGCATCAAAACCATTTGCATGCTTATGTATAGACTAAACATTAGCAAACATATATTATATCTAAACAATGCATGATCAGCGGACAATTTCATACATATAATATTGAACAAAAAATTAACAAAAGATTCCATTTATATATCTTCCATAATTTATCATGCATGCATATTATGCAGACCACCTTCTTATTATATATATTTCTTACAAATGACCTACACATATTCATATCCAACTATTGTCTCAAAGTAGATCATGTTCATACATAATCTATTTATGGTCCAGTAGGTCAGTTTCTTACTTATCCTGTTGTTTATCTGCAGAACAATACACTTATTGCTTTAGTTGTAATTGAAATGAGTTCTTAATTTTCATACTTTCAAACAAATATCTAAACCACAATGTAAGGGATCGTAAGCACCTTGTCATCTGGACAATTACATTTCTTGGTCTTGATACAATCATCTGGATAAGAGGTCTTTACTCTACCGTCCACCAAATCAAAATTCAGTTTAAAAATTTTTAATCCTTGTTGTCTTCAGGTTATAAATTGAGTACTAGTAAATTGGATACTTACTATGGGTTCTTCCAAACATACTCTCTTAAGATAGTACTGTATAAGCATATTCCAAATTAATGACCGCTTACATAATAACTTTTTTATACATAGTTATACAATTTAAAATAAAGCTTTATAACAAATTTTTAACTATACATAGTTAAAGTTCAACAAATAAATATTTAACAGAAACTTTTTATTATAATTAAGGTTATAATCATGATGAATTTAGTGGTAAACTATACATGTAGTAGAAAATACTTTATAATGATATTACAAACTTATGTAATGCTCATAAATGTCCAACATTAGATTTTGAATATCAAAATAAAGCTTGAAGCAGTTTAAATAACAAATAACATCTAATAAGTTCATCATGCATCTGCCTAGAATGAAGAATCTTAGCCAACTTTATCACTTTATAATTTTATCGAATTATTTAGGCACCACCTGCACCTTTCTCCTTCTATTTCTCCCTTTGTTTTCTACTTTTACTAGATTTTTTTATGTAAGAAATGAGATATTTTCCCTCCTAAACCCACATAGAAGTGTCGGACCCTAATACCGTCATATAACCAACCATTGGAAGTCCAGGAGTCCTTCATGAGTTACCGTATGAGGTGGCAGAAATAAATAATTTACTGGCGTTCACATAATATATAATTGCTACAATAATCGTCATTACAAGGGTTGTTCTAGCTATTCTATAATTGATAACTTACTGCTATAGTAGCATAATCAATTATGTCTGTGATTATGTCTACTATTATATCTGCGATTATTAATTATCGTTACAGTAGCATAATCGATTATGTCTGCGATTATCAGTTATTGCGATAGTAACCGATTACAAATTATTCTCTAATTTTAATTTGCAATTATTAGTTATTACTGAAGTAACTACTTACAAATTATTCTCCAATTTCAGTTTGCGATTATCAGTTATCATTATAGTAACCGATTATAAAATATTCCCTAATTTTAGTATGTGATCATCAGTTATTACCACAGTAACCGATTACAAATTATTCTCTAATTTTAATTTACGATTATTAGTTATTGTTATAGTAACTGATTACAGATTAATCTCTAATTTCAGTTTGCAGTTATCAGTTATTGCAACAGTAATCGATTACAAATTATTCTCTAATTTCAGTTTGCGTTATTGCTACAATAATTGATTAGATATTAATTATTCTCTAATTTCAGTTTGCGATTATGAGCCGTCACTGCAATAACCGATTATAAATTATTCTCTAATTTCAGTTTACGATTATCAATTATTGATACAGTAATCGATTACAAATTATTATTTAATTTTAGGTTGTGATTATCAATTATCGCTATTGTAACCGATTACATATTATTCCCTAATTCAAATTAGCGATTCTCAGTCATCGCTAGAATAACTGATTACAAATTACTATCTAATATCAGTTTGCGATTATCAATTACCACTATAGTAATCGATTACAAATTATTCTCTAATTTTAGTTTGTGATTCTCAATTATCGTTATAGTAACTGATTACCAATTATTCTCTAATTTCAGTTTGCGATTATCAATTATCGCTATAGTCACCAATTACATATTATTCTCTAATTTCAATTTGTAATTATCAGTTATTGCTACAGTAATTGATTACAAATTATTCTATTATTTCAATTTGGTTAACTAATTATATGATACTTAATATTTATTTATTTTATGATCATTTATATTTTATTTTTTATTTTTTTCTTTTCTTTCTTTTCATCGAATCTACCACATCTGACTAACATGAACATACTATATTTACTTATGAATGCTTTAACCCAATTATTGTTAAAGTTTAAAATGACTTTCTAAGGTTTGGGGTGTAACACTCCAGTGGCCCTTGCCAACACCGGGGAAGGCCGACAACCCCCTCCAACGACGTCTGAAACGACCCGCTACCCTATAATCGGGGATTCGATTACTAAATGGATACTGAATCGTTAATTTGGAAACAAACCAGGATCTTGGTAAGTCTGGAAAATAAATAATAAACTAAGCTGAATATTCACATCACATTAAATTAAAAAGGAAGTGCAAGAACTAAAAAATATTACAATGCGACTCGACTCAGCAAATAATTACATACTCCAACTGAAAGGAAATAATTAAGCATACAGGCCAGAAAATAACATAACAACTACATCGGGGCATACCCCGGAACAACGACTGCTGGCGCGCGACCCAAAGCAACACTCTCCTCGCTATGCCTCTCTGAAGCCCTCACCTGAAAACCGCAGGGGTGAGTCTCATCAAAAAGACTCAGTAGGGATCCTTCAATCCCCACCGCCCATTCACTCACCCATAAGTGTAGCAACACAATTATAGATAATTTAAGCAAGTAAAGCAGTAAACACAATTCCTAAATTTTGATATAAAACACATACAATCGAAACATAACATGCAAAATTCTGGAATCATTTTACTACGGAACCCACAACCAGCGTCTCGACAAAACACACCAACCACAAGGCCGAACACGGGAAACACCGACCTGCTGAGACCAAACAGTAACCCCTCGGATAGCACGCTAGCTACTCCGGCCCAACTGGCTCTAGGTGGTTTCTGCTTCCCCCAACACGAGTGACACTCCGAATGTACCACTCCCACACCGATATTAGCTATATCCCGGGGTACACCAGTTGACCCTCTCTTTAGGTGTCACCCCGCCACTCCCACACCGGCGTAGTGTCACTCCCACACCGACACAAGTTGCCTGAGCGCTAACAACTGTCACTCTAGGCCCACGATCGCACAAAACACAACACGGTGCGATCCGATCGCATAGAACCCATCGTCATCGAATACATTTCTAAGCATGCAATTAACTAAACTATCTAACAATGTAAATACGTGTTAATTGCAGGGATTAATGGAATTCTGGCTTGAATCGCGTCGCCCAAGGCCGACATCATTCAAGCTTCCTAAACTGGTTTATATAAAAATTAGCCTTAAAAAATGGCCTAAAACGCGTCGTCATATGTAGCCATCTTTTAAAAGGCGTCGTTGTCCCTAGTCGCCTGATAATGACAGAAACAGAGACAGGCTTCGAGGTGATTTAACTTAAAACGCGTCGTGCATGCAAGTCGCCGTTCAAAAGGCGTCCCTGTCCCTGGACGCTCATCAGTCCAGAGACAGAGTCTATTATTTGGGCTAAATCGCGTCGCGGGTGAAAGCCGCCTTTCCAAAAGGCGTTGCTGTCTTCCGACGCCATTTAATCCTCACAGACAAGTTCTTCATCCGCCATCTTCCAATCTACGGGGTGGGGTTTTCTCCCCCAAATCGTGTAAAACACTAAGAAAAGTGGAGAAGGAGGAGAAGAACCTAAATACCCATTAAAACTCCCAATTTCTCATTTCATGCAATTAGTGTTTTCACCCCAAAAATCCCCTAAACATGCTTTAAAGCGGGAAAAATAAGGTTTTTAAACATAATACAACGGGGATCGTCACCCTACCGGTTACTCGAACTCCTTCTTGTTCCAAGTCGCTAACCCGCCTCGCCAAACGCCGCCGCCGGTACCGCCATGGACGCCGTTACTCTACCGGGACGTCGGCTGCCGTCCGTAGAGAAGTGCGTCGCGGAAGAAGTGGTGGTGGTAGTGGAGGAATTCGGTAGGTTAATGGAGTGGAGGGAGAGGAGGAATGGGGAGAGGAAAGGAAGGAGAGGGGGTAAGGGTTCGCCAAAGAGTCGGAGGGAAGAAAGGAGAGAGAAGAGAAAGGAGAGAATGAGGGAAAGGAGGGAGGGTTCGCAAGGTCAAACAGAAGCTGGGTAAAACGCGTCGTGCAAGCCCGACGTCATTCAGACGACAAGACCGGGCCATACACTGACAAACCAGGGTCTTACTCTAAATGGTGTCGTCCATCCAAGACGCCATTCAGACGATGAGACCAGGGCCGTACTCTCGCGGCCCAAGGCCAGCCCACGTGACACAGCCTAAAACACGTCTACATTGTTGAACGCCATTTGAACCGCATCGCACCAGGGCCCAGACTAAGGGATACGACCCTGAAACTGACCCGATAACTGGATCCAAAACCTCAATCCTTACAACGTCAGTCTTACCAGCGGCCTCCGAAGGGGCTGCGGCCCTCCTCCCCTTCCCTCCTCTCCATCGCATGAAGAGAGGGAGGGGGAGGGGGATGCCGGCACTGCTGGTCACTGACGAGCCCATAGAGGGGCTGGCCGTGACCAGCAACCACTGTCAGCGGCCCTTGCATGCTAGTTACCTCCCCATCATACCTTAACTATAGTGAGCATGATAAATACAAAAAATTCAAAAAAAAAATCATCAAATTTTGAAGAAATCGGGGTTGTAATATTTAGATTCATCACAATGAATTAAATAAATAAAATGATCGAATATTTGAGGAATCCTTTTAGAAATTCAGTTTAGATGAATGAAATGAATCTAAAGTAGAACCTAGCTCTAATACCACTGTTAGGACTGGGCGGGACCTCGAAGATATGCTTGGAAATAGATCAAGGTCGGCGATGAACTTCTTTATTCAAACTATTTCCTTGACGGCTCCAACTGCAGCGATGTACTCACGAATCTACAATGGCTTCCTGCTTAGAACTCTTCCAGCTCACTTCCCTACCATTCAAGGTGAACACAATCTAGAAGTAGACTTGCTATCATCCGAATCTAATTGGAAGCTCAAATCAGAGTAACCTTGCAACTTCAAGTCGCCTCCTCCATAGACCAGAAATACATTCTTAGTCCTTCTCAAGTATTTCAAGATGCATTTTATAGCCTTCCTATTAGGTTTCAGTCTACTCAGGATCCCGATCACAGCGAAAAAAAAGGAAATCAGATCCCTCGAAACCGCATATCGTGCTCGGTTTGATGCAATAAAATAACTAAACAAGCGATCGATCAATACCTTGCACGGAAAAAAGCCGTTCCGCAAAGTTCGATGTTGATTTCCACGAGCTCAAAGCCGCACAACTATTCGGCCTCCATAACAAAATCCACACCCGAATTCTCGTGCAACAATGATGGTCTCCTCATTCTTTTTCACGCCGCACACAAGCCTCGGATCTCCCAGATCTGCCTCAAGATCCCGTTCTCCAAGACTTGAGAGAGGGAGAGAGAAGGGGGGGTGTGCATGTGCTTGGAAGAGGGAGAGAGAAAGGGCGTGTACATGTGCTTGCCTTCTTGCCAACCCTACAAGGCATACTATATATATATATATATAGTCACTTCAGTTTTAAGGCCCATCAACTTCTGATTCTCAATTAGAAGTAAATTAAACCAGTTATTCTCTTTAACTGAAACATGATAACTGTTTAGTTTAATCTAGACCTATGATCACATTGGGTCAAGCAAATCTGCGTGATCCCAGAGGACGCTAGGTTTAAAACCATCATGTCTGGTGCTTGTCAATCTACGGTTACTACATTGCTATAATCCCTCGCTCGTTCTATAAGCCCGATACGATCGTGTGGTATGGTAACTATCAAAGCACTAGTGATCATGTCGTCTGACTATGACCTCCTCAAATACACCACGTTCGTTCCAAACGAACCAACACTACCCTGGCCAAGGGTTTAGTGGAGCGTCCATATCATGGCCCATTAACTTTTTTATATATACCTAACAGTGAGCGATCCCCTTTTGAACAATAACGGCCTTCATATGTATTCCGATGTAACTAATAATTTGGTATTTCATGACTTATGGATAAGTCACTTAACCAAAAATCAAACCATGTTGATACTCATACAAGACCCGATTAATGTCACAGGTCAACGAATCAACGATACTGCTAAGACAGATGGATCTTCAGTTGACATTAGGTATAATTAACCATCTGAAGATCCATAAATGGATCAGTTCAGTAGACCTCCTCCCAGGATGCACACCCACACATATATACTAGTGCCCCGCACCCGTGATCGTGAGATTAATCATCTACACATCATGTGTGCCAATTTAATGAGTAGTCAATATTCTTGAGTGATTACTCTACAATCAGGAACAACTTAAGATATGTGTCCATGTATAGCTAAACCCACATTCGAGGTCCCATCTCGAATTGACTTTACAACCACATATCTCATAAACAATGTAAGTAATTCATAGATTACAAATTCACGCTCTAATAACCACTTTATTATGTTGAACAAGATTGTCCATTATATCGGGCCCACCCTGCCCACAATTGGCCCAAAGGACACCCAACACTAATAATCTCTCACTTGTACTATAGCCAATTGCTCACAGTCTTGAGGCCGATATTATCCCGATGACGCTCAAACACAACTTGTGACAAAAGCTTAGTCAATGGATCTACAATATTATCTTTTGATGGTAATCGTTCTACCACCACATCTCCCTGTACAACAATCTCTCGAATCAGGTGGAAGCGTCTTAGAGTATGCTTCGACCTCTAAGGAGACCGAGGTTCCTTCGCCTGGGCGATGGTCCCATTATTATCACAAAATAATGGGATGGGAGCAGAAATGCTGGGGACTATGCCAAGTTCTGAGATGAATTTCTTCATCCAGACAGCCTCCCTAGCAGCTTCAGCCGTAGCTATATACTATGCCTCTGTCATCGAATCTGCAGTTATTTCCTATTTGGAACTCCTCCAACTTACTGCCCCTCCATTTAGCATGAATACAAATCTAGACATGGATTTGTTGTGGATCTGACTGGAAGCTAGAGTCTGTGTAAACTCCCAATTGCAAGTCCTCCTCTTCTCCATATAACAGGAAAAGATCCTTACACCTTCTCAGGTACTTAAATATGCATTTTACTACTTTCCAGTGCTCCTCGTCTGGATCTGTCTGATATCTGCTGGGAATGATCAAAGCATTAGCCACATCAGCGAGTACATAGCATATCACACGTGACCGACCCTATCGCATATCGCAAAAGCAAAGGGCACTCGGCTCATGGGTGCCACCTCCTCAGGTGTTCTAAAGGCCATGTCCTTAGACAGGTAAATTCCATATTTCATGGGAATGAGACCTCTTTTTGAAATTTTCTAACTTAAATCTCATGAGTATAGTATCTATTTACAAAGATTGGGACAATCCCAGCATCCGTTTGGATCTATCAAGGTAAATCCTAATGCCTAGCACATATGATGCTTCTCCCCAATCCTTTATGGAGAAGGTCTTCGATAACCAAGACTTCGTTGATGCCATCATCCTTACATCATTCTCAATGAGTAGGATGTCATCAACATAAAGGACCAAAAAATCACTGACCTCCCACTGACCTTCGTGTGAACACAGGGTTCGTCTTCATTTCGAATGAAGTCGAAAGATTTGATAGCCTCATCAAATCTTAAATTCTAGCTTCGAGACATCTGCTTCGATCCATAAATCAACCTCTGAAGCATGCATACCTTATTGAGATGCTGCTTAGATGTGAATCCTTCATATTGTACCATGTACACCTCTTCTGACATATTTCCATTAAGGAAAGTTATCTTCAGATCTATCTGATAAATCTCATAATCTAGGTATGCAGCAATGGCAAGGAGGATTCTGATTGACTTTATCACAGCGACCAGTGAAAAAGTTTCCTCATAGTCAATTACATGTCTTTGACGATGCCCATGTGCCACCAGCCGAGCCTTGTAAGTGTCAATTTGTCCACCTACACCGATCTTCCTTTTGAAGATCTATTTGCAACTGATAAGGACATTCCCTTCGGGCATATCAACCAAATTTCAAACTTAGTTAGTATACGTGGATTGGTTTTCCGAATCCATAGCATCTCTCCATTTCTCGAGTCAGAACTACGAATTGCCTTTTGATAGGATTGAGGATCATCATCCTCATTGAGTTGTATCTTAGACGAACTCTTAAAGACATGTCCAACATACCTCTTAGGTTCTCTAGGTATCCTATCAGATCTTCGTAATGTCTATGTTTCAGGTTGAGCAAGTTCCATAGGTGGTATCTTATCTAATGAAACAGTGTCCCCAATTTGTAGTTGCCGGACCTCGTCCGGTTTTATCTGGCTCCCACTGTTTTTATGCAGGAGGTATTCCTTCTCCAGGAATATAACTCTCTTAGCCACTAGGAACTTTGCTCTGAAAGGTGACAGGAGTAATATACAAAAGTCTCTTTTGGATATTCCACAAACCTACACTTATTGGTTCTTGACTCAAGCTTATCTGCGCCATTCCTTTTTATATGGGCAGGACACCCCCAAACTTTAATGTGATTAAAATTTGGTTTCCTTCCCTTCCATATCTTATATGGTGTAGAAGGAACAGACCTGTTTGAAAGCATGTTCAACAAGTAGGCTACAGTCTCCAAGACATAACCCCATAGTGTAAGGATTGAGGTTTCGGATCCAGTTACCGGGTCAGTTTTGGAGTCAGATCCCTTGATTTGGGCCCTTGTGGGGTTAGGGCTTGGGGTCCTTTTCGCGTCGAGCTTGCTCGACGCAGTTCAAACGGCGTCCGACGATGTGGACGCGTTTTAGGCTATGCCACGTGGGCGCCACGTGGGCTGGCTTTGGGCCACGAGAGTACGGCCCCGATCTTATCGTCTGAATGGCGTCTTGCATGGTCGACGCTTTTTAGAGTACTGCTCTGGCATGTCAGTGTACGGCCCGGACTTGTCGTCTGAATGACGTCGGACTTGGACGACGCGTTTTACCTAGCTTCAGTTTGACCCCGCGAACCCTCTCTCCTTTCCCTCATTCACTCCTTTCCTCTCTCTCTCCTCTCTTCTCTCCGGCCTCCGGGGACTCCTTTCCCCCTCTCCTTCCTTTCCTCTCCCCATTCCTCCTCTCCCTCCACTCCATCAACCTCCTAACTTCCTCCACTACCACCACCACTTCCTCCGCGGCGCATTTCTCTCCGGACGGCGGCCAACGTCCCGGTAGAGTAACGGCGTCCACGGTGGTACCGGCGGCGGCGTGTGGCGAGGCGGTTCGGTGGCTTGGAGTTCGGAGGAGTTTGAGTAACCGGTAGGGTGACGATCCTCGCGATGTTTTGTTTAAAAACCATGTTTTATCCCACTTTGGAGCATGTTTAGGGGGTTTTTGGGGTGAAAATACTAATTGCATGTAATGAGAAATTGTTGGTTTTTAATGGGTACATAGTTTCTCCTCCTCCCTCTCATGTTTTATGGCGTTTTGTGCGAATTTGGGGGGAGAAATCCTGTTTTGGAACTTGGGGGAGGCCAGAGGAGAACCTGTCTGTGAGGGTTAAACGGCGTCGGGGGACAGCGACGCCTTTTAAAAAAGGCGGCTTCCACCCACGACGTAATTTATCCCAAATAACAGACTCTGTCTCTGGACTGAATGGCGTCTAGAGACAGCGACGCTATTTAAATGGCGACCAACTTGAACGACGTGTTTTGGGCCATCTTCCGAGGCCAGTTTTCACATGAACTAGTTAAGGAGACTTGAATAACGTCGGCCTTGGGCGACGCGATTCAAGACATAATCTCATTAATTTCTGCAATTAACATGTGTTTACATTGATAGATAGTTTGGTTAATTGCATGCTTGAAATCATACTCGTAAACGATGAATTCTACGTGATCGGATCGCACTGTGTTGCGTTTTGTGCATTCGTGGGTCTAGAGTGACAGTTGTTAGCGCTTAGGCATCGCGTGTCAGTGTGGGAGTGACACGGCGCCGGTGTGGAAGTGGTAGGGTGACACCTAGAGAGAGGGTTCACCTGGTGTACTCCGGGATATAGCTAGTACCGGTGTGGGAGTGGTACATTCGGGGTGTCACTCGTACTGGGGGAAACAGAACCACCTTGAGTCAAGTCAGGCCGAAGTAGCCAGTGCGCTATTCGAAAGGGTTGTTGTTTGGTCTCAGCGGGTTGGTGTTTTCTGCGTTCGGTCGTGTGACTTGTGTGTTTAGCCGAGACGCTAGTTGTGGACTCCGTGGTAGGGTGGTTTCAGAATCGTGCATGTTATTGTTATAAATGCGAGTGTTTTATATCGAAATCTAGGAATTGTGTTTACTGCTTTATTTAGTTAAATTGCCTATATTGTGTATTGCACTTGTGGGTGTGTGAGTGGGTGGTGGGGATCGAAGGATCCCTACTGAGTCTTTTTCAATGAGACTCACCCTTTGCGGTTTTCAGGTGAGGGTTCCAAGCAGGCGTAGCGAGGAGAGTGTTGTCTTGGGTTGCACGCCAGTAGCCGCTGTTCCGGGGTATGCCCCGATGTAATTGTTATTTTCTTTTCTGGCCTATACGCTTAATTATTTCTTTTTTATTGGAATATGTAATTAATTGCTGAGTCAAGTCGAATTGTAATAATTTTTAATTTCTGCACTTCCTTTACAATTCAATGTGATGTGAATGTTTAGCTTAGTTTATCATTTATTTCCCAGACTTATTGAAATCCTGATTTGGCTCCAAATTAATGATTCGGTACTCATTTAGTAATCGGATCTCCGATTATAGGGTGGCGGGTCGTTACACATAGAGACAATGGTAGTCCTGATAAGGACATCATAGAACGGACCATGTCCAACAAGGTCCTATTTCTCCTTTCGGATACACCATTATATTGTGGTGTATATAGTGGGGTCCATTGAGAAACGATTCCATTATCCTTCAGGTAAGAAGTGAATTCATGGCTTAAGTATTCACTTCCTCGATCCGATCGAAGAGTCTTGATACTATTACCAATCTACTTCTCTACTTCATTCTTATACTCCTTAAACTTCTCAAACGCTTGTGATTTATGTCTCATCAAATACACATAGCCAGACCTAAAGAAGTCATCAATATAAGAAATGAAGTATAGATGTCCACCTTTAGCCTATATTGACATGGGTCTACATACATCTGTGTGTATGAGTTCAAGGTCAACAGTCCTCTCACCATGTCCAGTAAAGGGAGCCTTAGTCATCTTCCCTATGAGACAAGACTCACAGGTATCAAATGATTTGAATTAAAATGAATTCAAGTATCCAATTAAACATAGGTGAGAGACCTTCTTCTCACCCACATGACTAAGCCTACAATGCCACAGGTATCCAGGATTCACTTCTTCTGACTTAGCACTGGAAACTTGTATAACATCAGTACATGTTTTTGATATATACAAACTATTGAGCAAATAACCATTAGCAATGATTAAATCATTATTGATAATACAGCACCCAGTACAAGTTATTGTCAATGAGTAACCAATGTATTAAGACAGGAAATAGAAATAATATTTCTAATAATATCTGGAACAAAGTACAATCTTTCAATTCCAGAATTGCCCCTGAAGGTAGAGTAAAGTGAGCAGTCCCAACAGCTTTAGCAACAACCAAAGCTCCATTGCCCATCCTCAGTTCAATCTTCTTCTTGCCAAGTCGCCTTTTAATGGTCAGTACTTGCAAAGAATAGTAAATATGAGATGCGCATCCAATATCTAATACCCATGATGTGAATCCACAAATGACAAATTCAGGTCAATGACAAAAACACCTTCGTTTAGAATTGCCTTGCAATTCCTCTTCCAATGTCCAATCTAACCACATCGAAAACACTTGCTTTCTTTTTCATCCTTCTTGCCCTTGCCATTGCCGGCCTTGGAGACCTCCTTACCTTTGGTCTTTTTCTTTCCCTTCTTCTTGGTGGGTGTCTGGGTGCTTTTCCTTTTCTTGTTGGTCTGACCAATAACCATTACAGAGGATGGCTTAACCTTCTGCATAGTCCCTTCAACACCTTTCAACAAGTTTAGAAGTTCTCAAAGAGTAACCTCAATCATATTCATGTTGAAATTCATAATGAAGGGAGAAAATGATTCACGTAATGACTGGAGTATGAGATCAATGCTTAGTTCAAGATCCAACTTGAATCCCAGTCCGTTGAGTCTCTCAATCCACTGCATCATTTCCAGTACATATGTCTGTACTGAAGCACCTTCAGACATCCGAGTCCTGAAAAGCTTTTTAGATATCTCATACCTCTCTATTCTACCATGCTCTCCAAAGAGCTGGCGTAGTTGGAGAAGTATAGCTCTATAATCAGTCTTTTCAAATTGCCTCTGCAGTTCGGGAGTCATAGAGGGCAACATAGAGCATTGAGCAAGGGAAGAATCCTCCAACCATTTTGCATAAATTAATTGATCGCCCTCCTCGGCATCAATGGAGGTTCAAGTTGAATAGTGTCTAACACATATGCAATCGTTTCGGCAATTAAGACTATGCATAGGTTGCGCAACCAATCTTGATAGCTGGGTACAGTCAGCTTATTAGTATCTAGGATGCTGCGGACAGGGTGTGACAATGACATGGTGATCTGGATAATAAAATAAAGATACTATTTTAACATGTGTTTAAATTTCTAACTTAGATGTGGATTTCTATCTTAGTTAGCTCCACTATTTTGCAGTTGAACTATATGACCTTCAATAATATAGAACGGGAGATCACGGTGATGATCCTAGTAGGTCGAAATCCCAACGAGACTGAGGTGTGACCTTGTGGAAAGCACAACAAGCCATACCCCATCTCAAAGGCAGTCAACCAGTACTTGCATCTAATACAATATCTGACTTTTGGCCCCTGAGTAGTCATCCCCTTGTGGAAAGCACAACAAAAGATACTCCCAGTTAGATCGCACCACCATTATATACAACAATGAGTTTGTGACCTGACCCTTGTGGAAAGCACAACAAGGCCAAGTTTAGTCCCTCAATCCATTGAAGCTAAGCCTTAGGGCTGAGATCCTGCCATCAGCTCATAGACCTTGTGGAAAGCACAACAAATCCATGAGGTGAAGGCATTCAATCACCCTATAATGGTGGAGGGCCATGACGGCTCTTAGAGCCACGTTTTAAAAGATCTAATATTTGGTTAAGAGGAAGTTTTATTTTATCTTGGTCTCACCCTAGGTGGTAGTATAAATATATCCAGTATATTTACCCTAACTAGTAATTTGCACAAATTAAATGCATCCAATGCATAAAATTAAACCAGGTGATCATGGACTTCCTAGTTTAACGCTTCTGACAAATCTTCCTACCTTCCAAAGCAACAGGATCAATCTCACAGTTCGTTCTCCACTCCTCTGTCCGCTGCAGCATCAATTACAATTTATACACGGCTCGTAGGCTGAAAAAGTAAATTACACGATGACATGATTTTCAGAAGCCCTCGGTGCAAGTACAACCACTAGAGGAAGGTAGAAATATAAATGAAATCATTTAGAGAGAGAAGGCAGGCTCGCAGGCCCCAAATAGACTAAAAATGCATTAACTAAGTCCCTGATCCCCGCCAAACCAAACAATCACATCAAACATAGCAAAGGATTATTTTTATTTTTCAAATTTTAGGAAAATAATCCTTATATATTTTGATTGAAAAATGTGGGACGTGCAAGTTAAATAGAAAACCTTTGGCTTTATTAATTTTGTTTTTAAATCCAGGTTGGATTAACAAAATCAATACAAGCAACAAGCCAAGTAAATCAACAAGGTAAATGTAAAGTCATCATCATTCAAAAATGGGGCATGCTCAATTGAATTTAAAATTCAAATTAAAATTAAATTGAATTTTTCAAAATTAAATTCAAATGATTAAAATAATTCAGATAATTATTGAAATTTAAAATCAAATTAATTATCCAATAATTAAAATTTAAAAAAAAATGACATAATTATCCTCAATCATAACTAAATAAAATTCACATTTTTAGTTTAATCACCATCCAACAATTAAAATTCAAAAGTTTGAATCTTCTAAAATTCAAAATTCGAATTCAACAATTATCCACTAAAAAAAATTCAAAAAATTGAATTTTTGAAATTTTTTTCAATTATTATCCTTTTATCTCAAACTAGATGATAATTATCTCAACTAACTAAATTCCAAAATTCAAATTTTTTAGTTAGCAAATAATTATCTGAGCTTAACAAACATAAATATCTTTAACAATTAAAATTTGAAGATTAACTTAAAGAATTTATCCATAATTATCCGTTTGAGAGAATTTCGGGCCGGTGCAGTGCGCCGCTTTGCTCCACAGGTGCGGATCGGTGCACTGCGCCGGGCAGCCGGGCCTGCTGTCTGCTGTACGGGCGCACTAGCCCTGCGCGGGCGTGCTGTTAAGAGTTCAAAAGTCAGGAAATAATATCCTAAGACCTACAATTATCAGTGAATGTTTGTCTAGTGTACCATACAATGAGGATGGTGATCCTAAGACCTACTAAGAGGCTATTAAGAGTTCAAAAGTCAGAAAATAATGAGAAGCCATGAACTCTAAAATACAGTGCATGTACACCAACTAAGTTTTTGAACTAGAAGGACTTACCAAAAGGTATTGTATATATTAGTTGCAAGTAGATCTTTAAAAGAAAGATCGGTGCGGATGAATGAATCGACATTTATAAGGTTAGGTTGGTGGCAAAAAGATATCGTCAAAGACAAGGAATTGTCTATGATGAGACTTTCTCACTACTTGTCATGATAAAGTCAATCAAAATTTTTCTCACTGTAGCTACACACTATGATTATAAGATCTTGCAGATAGATGTGAAAACTACCTTCCCCAATGAAAATCTTGAAAAAGAGGCATATATGATACAACCTAAAGGTTTAGATTCAATAAGCATCCAGATAAAGTATGCAAGCTTCAGAGATCAATTTATGGATTGAAGCAAACTTCTAAGAGTTAAAACATAATATTTGATAGGCGATCAAATCTTATGACTTCATTAAGAATAAAGATGAACCATATGTATGCACAAGAAGACCAGTGGGAGCGCAGTCATATTCTTAGTACTTTACATTGATAACATCCTACTCACTGGGAATGATGTAGCGATGTTGTCATCGATTTGAGTATGGTCATTTAAGAACTTCTCTATGAAGAATTTAAGAGTGGCATCCTACATGTTAAGGATGAGGATCTATAGAGATAGATTCAAAAGGGTGCTTCGCTTGATCTAATCCATATATATAGATATCATTGTCAAAATGGTTAGCATCAAAAATTCCAAGAGGGGCCTTATATCGATGAAACATAGAATTAACCTCTCTAAGGAGTAGCCCTTAAAACTCCTAAAGACAGTGAGTGGATGAATAGAGTTTCCTATGTATCTACGATAGGGTCTATCATGTATACCATCCTATGTACAAGGCCTGATGTGGCATATACTTTAAGTGTTACGAGCATATATCAAGCAGATCTAGGCGATGAACACTGGAAGGTCGTAAAGCATATCATTAAGTACTTAAGAAGGATTAAGGATAAGTTTTTGATTTATGGAGGAAATGACTTGAAGTTGTATGGGTACATTAACTTAAGCTTCCAATCTATCGAGATGACAGTAAGTCCACTTCTAGATTTGTGTTCACTCTGAATGAAGGGGCAATTAGCTAGAAGAGTTTTAAGTAGGAAAGCATTATTTATTCGACGATAGAGGCAGAGTACATTGCTGCTGCAAAAGTTACCAAAGAAGCAGTCTGGATGAAGAAGTTCATCACTGACCTTAGCGTTGTGCTGAGTATCTTTAATATAATCTCGTTGTTACGTGACACCAATGGGACAATTGCTTAAGTGAAAGAGCCACGGTCTCATCAAAAGTCGAAGGACATTTTGAAACGCTTTTACTTGATCAGGAAAATCATTACCAAAGGAGATGTCTTAGTGGAACAAGTTCCTTCAGTTAATAATATAGCAAATCCACTGACAAAGCCATTGACTCGGATTGTATTTGAGGTTACCTAGGTTCAATGGGGATCAAACATATAGGTGATTAGCTTTAGTCCAAGTGAGAAATTATTAATTATGTATGTCCATCAAGTCAATCATATAACTATTTTGTATAATCTTGTTCTTTTAATAATAATAGTAAAGGTACTATATTCATTATATGTAAATCGATTATACTATTTTATAGTAAAATCTGTAAATGTGTGCAATGGAGATTAAATTATAATAAGATCATAATAATGAGATTAATATTCTATAAGCACATATTTTTAATTGTTCCTAATCAAAGGATGTTTGAGACTAATATAGGTTACTCTTACTCATAAGATGAAGGTGACTGGTCTCATAGTCACTTGTGCAGAGACACTAAGCCAAACCTATAGGTGCTCATTGGAGAATGAGTTCACTGAACTGATCCGACATGAATCCCTGGATGGTAATTTACCTAACTATTAACAGTTGATTCATCATCACAATGGTGTAGTTGGTCCTTAGACCTGAGACACCAAAGACATTTTGTCAATAGACTTCTGATTAGCTTATAGATCTCTAACCATAGGGATCTTAATTAGTTAAGTGATCGAATTCAAGGAAAAATCTTCGAAGGTGATTGTGTGGTCAATACGAGAACATTTGCTCTCCGCAATGAAAGAAAGAATGCTCTATGGTATGATGTGGAGGAGTTCCTATCCAGGGTAGGACAACATATTAGAAAATGTGTTTTCTGTTGATGCTTTGGAGAATCCAATCCGAGTGAGTAAACTAATTAGAGCTTGACAATTAACCATACTTGAGAGCATTGTACGAATAAATGATTATAGTCACATGGAAATTGATGACAACAAGGTTCCTTGATCGGGTTGCTGAACCCCAATGTCTTCTGGGATTATACGATATTGCTTGGCACCCAACTTGACTGGAAGTCCGATCGATTATCATGAGATGATAAATTGATTAAGTATCTACTTAATATGAGATATTCAATAAATTACTTTAAGTCAACGCACAAGGTTCTCCGTCGATGGATATTAACTAGAAATTTATATATGGACTTTGTGAAAAGTCGCACTGAGTTAATATAAGTATACGTTAGAGGGGAACCTTAGGCTAAGTTCTAGGTTTTCCTCGGCATGGTCGTCCCCCTCCTCTCTCTCTCCTTTGGCCGGCCCTCCCTGCAGGGGCCGCACCCTTCTATCTCTCTCTTGCTTACTCCGTTTCTGTTTCGCTAAAGGCAATGTCTGCCTGCCACGGGTGCTTGTGATGAGAAGAAGGGCAAGGGATCAAACGGATCCCATCGAGGAAGAGAGGACGATCCCTCAATCGGAGAATCGCATGGATATTGCTGGATGCCTACCACCTGCGTGGCTAATGGCATCATTTTATCAGAACCAAATGAACGTCGATCTGATTCCACGGAAGGTGGAGAATCATTCTTCCCTAGTTTTATTCTTATAAGTAGATCAAAAACACAAGGATTTTAATTTCCTCTACGTTCATGTTGTTTATAGTTTTAAACTGCATCTCTCCGTGCAATCCTTACAGAGGAAACCGCTCATAGATATATTGAGAGGAATGCTAAGCTGCATTCTTAAGGTTTACTAGTTCTCTCCATGGATTACTATATGAATCAAACAAGAGAAGGCAAAATGTCAGTAACAGATGCTGTGAAGGTCACCAAGAATGCCTGTAAGAAAATAGGAAATCAATAAAAAAAGATCATCCCAAACTGTATGGGGATTTTCTCAAGTGGATAGAATTCTTAGCTCAATTGATCTAGTACAACTCTGGCAATGGATGGACATCATACATGATGAGAAATGGGATAAGTACATAGAAGAAGCCATCAAAGAATATTAGGCTTTGCTCAAGTATAATGAGAGTCGAAGGCACAGAGGACAGCCAAAGGTAATTCTTAGTGAGTTTCAGTACCTAGTTTAGAAGGAAAGGGTTGAAAGAGGATAGATCTCTATTGATAAACTTCTTGTAGCCACCTATAGTGGACAACCCTTTGACAGATTTCCCTCACTGCACTACCTTGTCACTACATTGCATAAGGGAACTGAGTTTCTAAAACTTTATATGAAGTTCAAGGCAAAAGAAATGGCTAGGTACAAGCATGAACTCCCATTTTCTCAGTTCATGGACAAGCAAGAAAAGAAAGGATTTATTTCCAAACAAGACTTGTCTACCTTATTCAGTGAGGCCAACAGATTCTCAACAGATGAGTGGAGTTTGGCCTATCCAGATGAATTTGCCTCTTTCTTGCAGACTAATGAAGATAGGAAGACTGAAGAGTTCAAACTTTTCACCCTTAAAGTGTATGAGAACTCTATCTCTCTGCGATTGTATAACGAAGTACACCAGCTTTGGCTCAAGAGATTTCAAGCATTTTATTATATGCAGTTAGAGCTACGTAAAGAAAGCCTTACCTCTCTAATCAAATTTAATGAATTTATGTAGTTTGAGAAAAAGAAACTCAAGACATTTCCTCTACTGAAGACAACTCTGAGCAAAGAAGAATACCAAAAAGGATGGTAAATGACTAAATGACTTTGGCAGTCATTGTACAATGATGAAGCTTACCAAGAAGATTCCTCCATCTATAATTGATCAGTCTATTGAGCAGCTTGAGGCTAGTGAATTGAAGAAGTGGTAGATAATGCAGACATACTCCTTTCACCTTCCTCAATATCCTGCTGACTTCGTTGACTTACTCACTATATTTGCTTTCTTCATCCTTTTCTCTTTCTACAATTCTTTGATACTTGGTGTCCTTTTCACTAGTTTGTATCCCTTTCTACCCCTTTTAGTGATTGACAAAAAGGGGGAGTGGTATCTATCTAACTTTCCCTTTCTTGTATTGAATGCTCATAAGTTTCATATGAATCTCATGACTTTGACTATTTCTTTTGCTCTGATATTATGATTTGTTTGTATTATGATACTATGTGCTTTTGATATGAATGCTCTCATACTGTGCTTTTGATTTGATAAGGATCCTCGGATACATAATTCAAATTCTTTGGTCTGATACTGTGTTGTTTAATTGCTCTGATACCTTTATTCAGAAGTTTTGTCATCACCAAAAGGGGGGAGATTATTGAATTATTTGGTCCCTTCTATTTATATCCTCATATTTTGGTGATAATATGTAAGGACTGAGACTTCCGATAGGATTATCAGGTCGGATTTGGCCTAAGAGTATTCAATGTGGGGTTTCATGAAGGTCTGGAGTGGGCTCTGATTCACGTCCAACATTCTAGATGCCTTTTATGAAAGGTGTCCTCTTGCACATACGCAATTCAAAGACATGCATGCACACCGCGGCCATGCATGGGGGCCACGTGGCTGACCCTTGTTTAGGTGGCTAAATTGCGTCTGCCATAGTCGATGCGATTCAGGCCACTTTTGCATGGTTGTGGCCCGCCTTGTGGCACCCCAGGCCGAGCTGAGGGCACCTGGGGGCAGGCCTTGGGGGTCTTGGCTACGATTTCCTCCCTTCCTTTCTCATTTCTTATCTCTTCCTCCTCTTTCCTCTCTTTTCCTCTCTCCCTCCATTCCATCCATCCTCCAAACTCTTCCTCCACCATTTCCATGTCTCCAAGTCCATTCTTCACATCACCACCATCTTTGTCTCCACCGTGATCTCATTCTTCCTGGATGGTGGTTGACGTCTCGGCAGGGATTCGTCATCCACTGCGGTTTCAGCGGCAGTTTGGCGGTGCAGGGGCTATGTGACAAGGAGGTAGAGCGGTGGCTCATGGCAGCATCGTGAGGCTCGCCGACATCGCAACGGTGGCTTGGTGGCAGTGCTTCTACGGCACGGGCCTTCGCAGGAGTCTAGAGGAGTCTAAGTTAATCGGTAGGGTGAAGATCCCCGTGCAAGTTTTGATCGGTTAATTGCATGATTTTGCTAATTCCATGTAAAAATCTATGCTTAAGGATCTCTGCCTTTACCCTCCTTCATGCTAGCTTAGTCTTGATCGCATGCTTAATGTGATTTCGTGTTAATTTTGGTGATTTCATGCCAAGTAGATTATTCATGTTTCTATAAAGTTTTGGGAGGATTCTAAGCATGCTAATGGGGTTTTTCCTTGTGGCAATCATGGCTAATGTGGGTTTGGGATGATCATGCTGTTAGTTTTAGGTGGCCTACAAGCCAATCTGACTATGTAAATCTCGTTCATTTATTAATATAATGGCATAATATTCATTATGTGTAAATCGCATTAATTAATCGTTTCATAATGAAGTCCGTGAATATGTGCTATAGTGATCAGATTATGATGAGATCATACTAATGAGACTGATCACTTAAACACACATATTCTTAATCGTTCCTAGTCGGAGGATATCCGAGAAGGACATCGGATATCCGGTTAGACTAGTACAGATTACTCTTCTTCATATGATGAGGGTGACTGATCTCATAAGTTCATAAGTCACTTATGTAGAGACACTAAGGCGAATCTGTAGGTGCCCATTGGAGAATGAGTTCACCGAACTGACCCGACTGAATCGCTGGATGGTATTGTACCTCACTGTCAACCAGCTTGATTCTATTGTCGCAGTTGCGTGGATGATCCTCGGACCTGAGACACCAAGGACACCTTGTCGGTGGACTTCTGTGCTTTGACCTTGGTTTACGAATCTCTAACCACGGAATTCTAATACGCCAAGGATTGGGTACAGCGGAATACCGTCGAAGGGAATTCTGTGTCAATAAGGAATCATTTGCTCTCGGTACTTAGAGAGAGAATGCTCTAGGAAGGATGCGCGGAAGTCCCTGGCCAGGGCGGACGATAATATCGGGAAAGGAGTTTTCCAATATTCATCAGCGACATCCAATCAAAGTGAGTCGACCGGTTAGGGTTTGACAGCTCGCCATACCCTGAGTTGACTCGAGAGCATTGTACGAATGAAGGATTATATCCACGTAGTTGTAGACACCGATTTTGGACCACCCTTTTGGTCATAAGTCCCATCCACCATTAGCCCTTCATCACCAAAATCCCCTCATTTAACCATCTCAGCCCACTAACAACCAGGCCTATTAACCAAATCCCGACTCTAGCCACCTTTTCGTGGAAGGCCAGCCAGTCCGCCTTCCACCCCCTTCGAAGGCCACTCCTTGCCTTCTACACCCTTGGAAGGCCAGCCACCTTGCCTTCCACCTTTTGCCACCTTTTTCACTTTTTACCACCTTTTCGTGGAAGGCCACCCCTTGCCTTCTACACCCTTGGAAGGCCAACCACCTTGCCTTCCACCTTTTGGCCACCTTTTTCACTTTTTACCACCTTTTCGTGGAAGGCCAGCCAGTCCGCCTTCCACCCCCTTCGAAGGCCACCCCTTGCCTTCTACCTCCTTGGAAGGCCAACCACCTTGCCTTCCACCTTTTGGCCACTTTCTCACTTTTTACCACTTTTTCGTAGAAGGCCAGCCAGTCCGCCTTCCACCACCCTTTGAAGGCCACCCCTTGCCTTCCACCACCCTTCGAAGGCCACCCCTTGCCTTCCACCCCCTTCGAAGGCCAACCGGGCCGCCTTCCACCACGGGATTGGAAGGCAAGATGGCTGGCCGTCCACTCCCCTAACTACCACCTTGACCTCGTCTTCCCCACGATCTCCTCTACCCGCCGCCCACGTCCCCACTACTCCGATCCCTCCCCACTCCGGCGACTGCCGCGCGCACCACCTCCGACCCTTGACCACTTCCTATTGGCTGAAGGTTGATTTACGGGGATTTAGACCTCCATTTTCTCCTATTTTTTCCTTCATCTATTTAAACCCCCCAGGTTCCCTCGAGCAAATTGGGGGGGGGGGGGGGGTTGGAAAGGGGATTAAGAGGGAGTTTCTTTCTCGGAGCGGGTCGGCTTTGAGGAGTTGAGCGGGCAAAGAGTCAGAGGGCTATTTCAGGAGGAACGTCACTCCAAATGGGCTTGTCTTCCTAACCTTCTCTTTATTTTTCACCTTTTTCACTTCATTATATTTCCAATCTCCATCTAGTCCGTAACATTCCCCTCTTTCACTCTCTTTTACCTTCAACACATCATTTCACTTTTCACACGCGAGCACTTATTTGCATGCATGCATCCTAGAATGACTTAGCAATCCTTATTTACCCCCAGAGGTTTCAAACAAAAAACGGGAGGTGGGTGACCATAACATATGGTCACCTTCCCTCCCAAACACCTATCCGGTGCGTCTCCCTCCAATTCTAGTTAGTTTTTATATTTTTATGGATAGATTCTGTATATTATAGTTCTAATCGGGTTATTTTTTGTCTTGTCTTTTCTTTTCAGAGATCCTTACCACATTTCCGCGTGCAGAGTGCCGGGCTCTCCTCCTCTGGCCGGCCGGAGGAAGAGAAGGAGGAACCAGCATTTCCCGCTCCCACAGAACGCGCGATCACTTCCTACACTCCTGCGGAGCACAGGGACCGAAAGGTAATGCTCCTGGCAATCACACCTCAATTTCTAACCCCCCCCTTAAATCGCCACAGTGTTGAGACGAACGGAGGGACCCTCGATCCCGAAAGCCGCGGCGGCGGCGATCGTTGCGGCGACCGGCGGAGGTTTCGTGGGCTGCGAAGAACGAGGAACGTGAGGATATCCGTCAAGAGGAGGATCGCGTAGACTTCGCTAGAGGCCGGGCGCTTGGGCGGCTTGCGGTGTCGCACCGACGGAACCGAACGGTTGCGGATTCGAATCCGCACACGGTGAGAATTTCGATTATCCGATAATCAATTTTTGTTTTTCGAAACGAGAACATATCGTTGTTTTAATATTTTATTTTTCGCTACGTGAGCGATCCGGAGAAACGCGAGAAACCCAACAATGGTATCAAAGCCAGGTTCCACTGTTTCTCGTCCCGTTTCGATTTCTGAAATTAATTTTCTCTTGTATTATTCCATGCGTAAGTTCGATCCCTTTTTTGCTGGATTTGTGTTCATGTGATGAACACGATTAATAAGATTAATTTATTCTGCAAAATTGAATTTTTATTTGGGGTTTTATTCGCGTTCTTCGTTGGACGAAGAACGGGTCTCCGGCAGCCAAGTTCACTCAACCCCAAGTGTTGGGGAGACAGGCTTGACTTCAAATCCCTAAAGGGATCTACCCGTATTGAAGGCCGATGCCAGAGAGGCCACAACAGCTTGGCCGGAGGGAGCACACCCCCCTTCCCTTCTTCTTCCCACGGTTTTGAGAAAACCACACAAAACCAGAAAATATATAAGTCGGATTGCACCCTTTTTGGGGGACCCTCACCGACGCCGATGGGCCCGCTGGCGACGGGGGCATCACCGGCGTGGCCGGCCGGCACCGGGTGCCTGCCGCCGAGCGGCGCCGCTCAGCCCAGCCGCCGGCCACCCGTTTAGGGTTTCTAGTGTTGCAGAAACCCAAACGAAGGAAGAGGGTCGGGTGGGGAAGGGTCCCGATCTGGGCCTCAGACCAGGCCGGGCTTGGCCGGTCTGAGGCGGGCCTATCCCGGCTGGATCGGGCCCTGGCTGGGCCAGGGTCCCAGGTCCTAGCCGTTGGACCTGGTTCGACCAGGTCCGGTGGGCTGAGCCCATATGGGCGTCCCCTTATTTCTAGTTCACTTCTTATTAAACCCAAATTGCCCTATTAAATAATAAATGGATTTTAATTTTGAAATTCAAAAGTGTTTTGAAATTAAAATTATTTTTCATTCTTATTTAATTAGGGTCTTAATGATTTATGAATCACTTTAATTAACATTTAGTTGTTAATTGATTAATATTAATTGTTAGTTTGATGGTTAAACTAATAATTAATTTTAATAAAACTAATTTAATAGTTAAATTAGTAATTAATAATTATTAGTCTAATAGTTAGATTACTAATTATTATTTCAACTAATTTTTAATTAATATCTAAGTTAATTGTTAATTTAAGAGTTAAATTAATTATTAACTTAGATAACTAATTTAAGTGTTAAATTAGTAGTCCTTAATGATTAATTGGTAGTTATTAATTTAAGGGTTAAATTAATGATTAACATTAATCTTCTAATCTAATTGTTAGATTAGTAATTATTAATTAATTAAAGTTAATTGTTAATTTAAGTGTTAAGTTAATAATTAATTTTAAATTAACTAATCTAATTGTTAGATTATAGTTATTAATTAATTAGTGTTAATTAATAATTTAAGTGTTAAATTACTAATTAACATTAATTAACTAATCTAAGAGTTAGATTAGTAGTTAATTAATAATTAGAGTTAATTAATAATTTAAGTGTTAAATTGTTAATTAAATTTGATGGATTAATCTAAGAGTTAGATTAGTTTTTAATAGTCTAATTGTTAGATTATTAATGGGGTTTAATCAAAGTGTTAGATTATTAGAAGTATTCTAATTTGCATGGAATAATCTGTAAATATTAATTTGGAGTGTGTGTGCATGTGATGTGTGTTTAATGCTTTTAAATTTTGATTTAATTGCATGTTAAATTAATAAAATGAATTTTCAAAATTCAAATACCAATTTTGATTGGATCCCAGCTTTTTGAAAGCCAAAGTTATTTATTTTTGAAATCTCTTTTATTTTAGCCATGTGATGCGCTGAATCATGTGTGGGATGTTTAAAACGCACCGTGGTCATGGATATGCACTTAATTAATTATTCATGTGATGATTGATGGATTGTGTGGATCGTGGATGTATGGTTGTTTATTAATTGTTAATAAATAGAGGTTTGCGCACCTCTCTCTCTCACATACTCCGATGTATTTCTACCTCCCCCTCTCTTGTACTCGCCATAAGGCTCTCTTCTAATTACATGTAATTCTAGAATTAATGTAATCTGATCGAAGCAACCGAGGAAGGAGTGAGGACGATCCACAGTTGCAACCAGGAAGGCTTTTGACTATTGGCTCCAGTCAAACCCACTGTGCTATCCATGACCACACTAATGACATGTATGAGATGCATTGTTTTCTTTTGATTATGAATCAAAGCAAGTATAGTATTTAGTAAATATATATGATATATTTATACTATCACCTAGGAGAGACCAAGATAAAAGTTATTTAAATACCCTCAGTAAACTCTAAGCCGTAACGTGAGTAGTTAAGAACTTACCGCGTGGTCCACCATCGTTATAGTCATAGGATTCGAATCACTTTAGGCAGGTTTGTTGTGCTATCCACAAGGCCTGCTTAATTGTGAGGAGAAACTATGGCTATGGCATTAGATGCCTATAGATCGGGGTAGAGGAACCATGTAGTTTTGTTGTGCTATCCACAAGACCATTAAATCTCTGGGGACCGAAGCCATGATCAAATATTGCAAGGAGTTTCAAGTCCCATGAGTTGGGTGCTCTTTGATTATATTACAGTTTGTTGTGCTATCCACAAGGTTGTAGTGCAAGTCATTGAGATTCTGATCCCCACTAGGAGACTGTCGGCGTCTCCCGTTCTGTATAACTGAGGGTTATATAGTCCGTCGAAAATTAGTGGAAGTTAAACTTGAACAAAAGACCATATCTTGTTTTAAATTTTAATAATTGAACATCTGCTAAATAGATTTTACTTATCTCCTGTAGGGAACTATGTCATCGAATAACCCACTTCGTGGCATACTTGATGCCCTTTTGACTTACTGATCTACTCGGATTGGTTCAGAAGCCTGAAGAATGTATTCAGATCTGAGCACAATAACTTTGTCCCTAGAGCTGATCCTCCTGATGAATCGGCATTGGATGCCCCTGAAGCAGAGATGATAGCTAACGATAAAAGATCGAAGGACAAAGGCAAAAGAGTAGTGAAGGGTGACTGCTTCTACTGTAAGCAGTATGGTCACTGGAAGAAGAACTGCAAAAAGTTCCTTAACGATAAAGCTTATGGAAAGGTGAAGTTATATGAAGCTTCAGATATCTATATGATAGATATCAACTTATCAGTTAGAGATTTCACATCTTGGGTATTGGATACCAGATGTGCTTCTCATATATGCCATGATGTGCAGATGCTGACAAGTAAGCGCAAGCTAAGACAAGGTGAGGTGGAATTGAGGCTAGGAAACGGCGCAAAAGTTGCGTCCAATGCTGTTGGGACAGCAAACCTCATACTTCCATTAAGAGACGCCTTACTATTAGAAGATTGTTATTATGTTCCTAGTATAATAAAGAACATCGTATCAGTATCTTGTTTGGATAAGATAGGATATAGGTTGACTATTGAAAATAGAAGTTGTTCGATTTATTATGGTAATAAATCAATAGCTTCAGCATGTTTAGTCAACGGTCTATATCTATTAGATGTTTCTTATTACAATCTTCAAATTGATAAAGCTCTTAAGAAGAGCAAGAATTGTATGAACCAAGCCTACATGTGGCATTGTAGACTTGGGCACATTGGCGAAAGCAGGTTGCAAAAGTTGCACAAGCATGGTTACTTAACAGCATTCGATTATGAATCGTTTGAAACATGTGAATCCTGCCTTATGGGAAAGATGGCAAAATCTCTATTTACTGGACATGGGGAACGTGCCAAGGACATTCTGGAACTAATACATTTGGATGTATGTGGTCCTATGTCCACCCAAGCCAAAAGTGGCTACTCATACTTCATCACGTTCATCGATGACTTCTCAAGATTCGGCTATATGTACTTAATGAAGTACAAGTCGGAAGCATTTGAGAAGTTCAAGAATGAGGTAGAGAAGCAGTTAGGAAAGAGTATTAAAACTCTTCGATCAGATCGAGGAGGAGAATACTTGAGTACTAATTTCACACAATTCTTAAAGGATAATGGTATCCTTTCTCAGCTGACCCCTCCATATACACCACAGATGAATGGTGTATCGGAAAGGAGGAATCGCACCTTGTTGGACATGGTGCGATCCATGATGAGCTTTTCAAGATTACCAGTGTCCCTCTGGGGGTATGCTCTAGAGTCAACAGCATACCTACTGAACAGAGTACCCAGCAAGTCTGTGGCCTCTACTCCATATGAGATATGGAAATGCGGGAAACCAGAATTTAAACATGTTAAGTCTGGGGTTGTCCTGCTCATGTAAAGAGGCATGATCCAGACAAGCTGGAATCACGAACTGATAAATGCAGGTTTGTGGGATATCTAAAGGAAACCTTTGGATACTATTTTTTCCATCCTAGTGAACAAAAGGTGTTTGTCGCCAGGAAAGCTGTCTTCTTGGAAGAGGAATACCTTCTCCATGAGAACAGTGGGAGTAAAATAGTACTGGAAGAGGTTCAAGATCCCCAAACAGCTACATTATCATCAGATGAGATATCAGTTCCTGAATCTGTTCAGGTACACACAAATGAGCCTCGTAGATCTGGTAAAGTACCTAGACTACCCGAACGATATGTGAGACATATCGCTGAAGGTGAGTCTAAGGTAGAATATAATGAGGATGATGATCCTAAAACCTACCAGGAGGCCATAGAAGGCCCAGAAGCTGGGAAATGGCGAGAAGCCATGAACTCAGAAATCCAGTCCATGTACACCAACCAAGTTTGGAACTTAGAGAACTTGCCCAAGGGTATTGTACCCATCAGTTGCAAGTGGATCTTTAAGAGAAAGATCGGTGCTGATGGACGGATCGACACTTATAAGGCAAGGTTGATGGCAAAGGGATATCGTCAAAGACAATGAATTGACTATGACGAGACTTTCTCACTAGTTGCCATGATAAAGTCGATCAGAGTTCTACTCGCCATTGCTGCACATTTTGATTATGATATCTGGTAGATGGATGTGAAGACTACCTTCCTCAATGGTAACCTTGAGGAAGAGGTGTATATGATACAACCAGAAGGTTTCACATCCAAATAATCTCCAGATAAAGTGTGCAAGCTTTGGAAGTCTATTTATGGATTGAAGCAAGCTTTCCGGAGCTGGAATATAAGATTTGACGAGACTGTCAAGTCTTATGACTTCATTAAGAATGAAGATGAGCCTTGTGTGTACAAGAAGACCAGTGAGAGTGCAGTCACTTTTCTAGTTCTTTATGTAGATGACATACTACTCATTGGAAATGATGTAGCTATGATGTCATCAGTAAAGATCTGGCTGTCGAAAAACTTCTCCATGAAGGATTTGGGAGAAGCATCCTACGTATTGGGAATACGGATCTATAGAGATAGATCAAAGAGGATGCTTGGAATGACCCAATCCTTGTACATAGATACCATAGTCAAAAGGTTTGGCATGGAAAATTCCAAGAGAGGTCTCTTACCTGTGAGACATGGAATTAGTCTCTCAAAGGAGCAGTCTCCTAAGACTCCTGATGAGAGGGCATTCATAGATAGAATACCCTATGCCTCTGCTATAGGATCTATCATGTATGCCATGCTATGTACACGGCCTGATGTTGCATTTGCTCTAAGTGTTACGAGCAGATTTCAGGCTGATCTAGGTGAAGAGCACTGGAAGGCAGTGAAATGTATCCTTAAGTAATTGAGAAGAACTAAGGATATGTTTCTTGTCTATGGAGGAAGTGACTTGAAACTGCGAGGCTTTACTGACTCGAGTTTCCAGTCGGATCCAGATGATAGCAAGTCTACATCTGGATTCGTGTTTACTTTGAACGGAGGTGTAGTGTGCTGGAAGAGTTCCAAACAAGTAACCACTGCAGATTCGACGACTGAAGCTGAGTACATCGCTGCAGCTGAAGCTTTCAAGGAAGTAGTGTGGTTGAAGAAGTTCATCACCGACCTTGACATAGTTCCCTGTATCCTTGGTCATGTTCTACTGTTGTGCGACAACAATGGGACTATTGCACTAGTGAAAGTGCCGTGGTCTCATCAGAAATCGAAAGATATTTTGAGGCGCTTTCATCTTATCCAGAGGAGATGTAGTAGTAGAAAGAGTTCCATCCGTCGACAATGTAACAGATCCACTGACAAAGCCGTTGGCTCAAATTGTGTTCGAGCGTCACCTAAAATCTATAGGCTTATTGTATAAAGGTGATTGGCTTTAGTCCAAGTGGGAGATTGTTAGTTTTAGGTGGCTTACAAGCCAATTTGATTATGTAAATCTCGTTCATTTATTAATATAATGGCATAATATTCATTATGTGTAAATCGCATTAATTATCGTTTCATAATGAAGTCCGTGAATATGTGCTATAGTGATCAGATTATGATGAGATCATACTAATGAGACTGATCACTTAAACACACATATTCTTAATCGTTCCTAGTCGGAGGATATCCGAGAAGGACATCGGATATCCGGTTAGACTAGTACAGATTACTCCTGCTCATATGATGAGGGTGACTGATCTCATAAGTCACTTGTGTAGAGACACTAAGGCGAATCTGTAGGTGCCAATTGGAGAATGAGTTCACTGAACTGATCCGACTGAATCGCTGGATGGTATTGTACCTCACTGTCAACCAGCTTGATTCTATTGTCGCAGTTGCGTGGATGGTCCTCGGACCTGAGACACCAAGGACACCTTGTCGGTGAACTTCTGTGCTTTGACCTTGGTTTACGAATCTCTAGCCATGGGATTCTAATACGCCAAGGATTGGGTACAGCGGAATACCGTCGAAGGGAATTCTGTGTCAATAAGGAATCATTCGCTCTCGGTACTTAGAGAGAGAATGCTCTAGGAAGGATGCGCGGAAGTCCATGGCCAGGGCGGACGATAATATCAGGAAATGAGTTTTCCGATATTCATCAGCGACATCCAATCCAAGTGAGTCGACCGGTTAGGGTTTGACAGCTCGCCATACCCTGAGTTGACTCGAGAGCATTGTACGAATGAAGGATTATATCCACGCAGTAACTGTCAACGAAAAGGTTCAAAGAGTGGGTTACTTAACCCCAATACCTTCCGGGTTCACGCGGTGTTGCTTGGCACCCAACGTGATCAGAGGCCCGGTCGAATTCGATGTGCGACATCAATTCGATTGATTAATTAATTAATAAAGGGTTATTAATTGATTAATAAAGCCAGTGAGGAGTCACTGGGCTTGTTGGGCCATTAACTGGACTGGTACTTGGGCCTAAAGGGTCACACGAAAATGATTCTCAAGGCGATGGATAAATAAGTGGGTTTTATATAAACCGGAGATTTTTATGAAAAACCGCGCGGTTAGTATAAAACATAGCGAACGGGCTGAGCAGGCCAAGCTGCTGCTAACCCTAGCCGCCCCTCCTCTGTTTCTCTCTCTCTGGCGTCCACACAGATCTAGATTTGCTCCGTCGCTTCTCCGAATCCCGTTCGACGGGAAATCGTCCGCGCGTTGCGGCGATCGTTGCGGCGACCGGCGGAGGTTTCGTGGGCTGCGAAAAACGAGGAACGTGAGGATATCCGTCGCGAGGAGGATCGCGTGGACTTCGCAAGAGGCCGGACGCTTGTGCGGCTTGCGGTGTCGCACCGACGGATCCGAACGGTTGCGGATTCGAATCCGCATACGGTGAGAACTTCGATTATCCGATAATCGATTTTTGTTTTTCAAAAAGGGAACGGATCGTTGTTTTAATATTTTATTTTCCGTTGCGTGAGCGATCCGGAGAAACCCGAGAAACCCGAGAAACCCAACACATGCTTGGGGGTTAATTCTCTTGTTAATGGTAATAGTTGTGGTATAATTGCATGTGGGGTTGTAAATCATGTTTTAATGTGGTTTAAGGGAGATATTTCCTCACTATAATTCCCTGTAACTCATAAGATTATTTGTGTATGGATTGTAGTTTGGGATGGCCAGGGAGAGGCTTGTTGTGATTTGGCCTCAAGCGTTGAAATGCATCTAGGCAGGGTGACGCGTTTTGCAAACACGTCCGCTTGAGAGGACGTGATTCGGGCCCAGTTCTATAACTCGAGCCCCATTGTTCATGCATCTATGGAATGTAATATATATATGATTATTCATGTTAGTCTCCTTATAAGTTATGTAGATTAAATTCCATTATAAATGTTATATAAATTCTTACAATTGCATGCTTGAAAACTTGCATCGGGGTAGGGTTTCCTTTACACTCATGCATATTACATGATCGCGTGTTTGTGTGCTGTGGATCTAGAGTGACGACACTCGCTAGTAGTATACACGGTGCCGGTGTGGGAGTGGCACAATGTTGGTAGTGGTAGATGGTGCCGGAGTGGGAGTCGCACAATGACGATGTTGTGGATGGTGCCGATGTGGGAGCGGCATGGTGCCAGTGTGGGAGTGGCACAGTGTGATGCCTTTGTCACTCTGGTGACTGGGCAGAGATAGAACCACTTAGGGTCAGGTAGGCTAGAATAGCCCGGGACTACATGAGGGGTTGCTGCTTTGTCTCAACGGGTCGATGTTTACTATTTCCAGCTTTATAGCTACTATCGTGTGTTTACTGTCCAGCTATTTGGTTTATTTACTGCTTTACTTCACATGTTACTTGCCTATCTCTCCGCAGTGTTGTGGCTGTGTATGGGAGGTGGGGATCGCGAGATCCCTATTAAGCCCATTTTCTAATGTGGTTCACTCCCTACACTTTCAAGTGAGGGTTCCCGACGAACTTAGGAGTTTCAGGAGTCGTCTGAAGTTGCATGCCAGTAGCTTTTTGTTTTGGGGTATGCCCGATGTAGTTGTACTATCTTCTTTTCGGCCTGTATGTACTTATATTCCCTTTCAACTGGACAATGTATTTATTTGTTAAATCAAGTCGGACTACAATAACTTTTGTTTCCAGCACTTTGTATTTTATAGTTTCATATTTAGATGTTTATTTAACTTAGTTTATCACTTATTCCCTAGACTTTTCTTGCGATCCTGGTTTAGTCTAGAGTTAATAATTTAAAATCCATTTAGTAATCGGATCTCCGATTATAGAATAATGGGTCGTTAAATAAGAAACAATGAAAATGAGGTAATTAGTTTTTATTTGAGCTATTTAATCGAGAGAATTAATCAATCTGCTCGAGTTAATTCACCATGTAATTCAGTCTCAGTTCATGTTATTCTAGGACTTAGTCAATTTAAGGAGTTCACAAATCTCATACTCTTTATCCTTTATCAATTAATTTTATGTAACATCGATTAAGCCTCATCCTTAATCGATTATGTGGTGAATAGGCCAGTGGCCTTGCAAATTCACTTAATTGATCTCGATATCGACTAAGTCCTTTAGTTGGGATCATTAATTCGGTATCGCAATCGATTAAGTTTGCCCTTCTAGCTCACTTAATCAATTGGCTATCGACTAACTTATATCGGTTATTGATTATGTCGATTTGATTAACTAGTGAGATATCAACTATTTCTATCATCTATCCATTACTTTAATCAATAATCTCATGCGCTTTAATCGGCTAGTTGAGCCTATTAATCGATTAATTGGGAAGTCGCTTTCACTTAATCGATTAACTGGCTGCTGCAATGAACTCTCACTTTTTCTATGTTGATTATCTGGCACTTTATTGCTTGTGATTAACCGTTTAAACTGCAATCTCTTTATGCCCTAAACTCCCTCCAAGCTAAGTGAGAATAAGAGAGAAGAGCCCTAAAGCCTGCTTCATCCAAGCACGTCCGCTATATCATCTTCTTCCGTTACGACACATTTGAAGCTTTTGGGCCTCTACACTGACAATCCAAACTCTACTTCTTACTTCTTACTCTCTATCTTGATTAATCTTTGAGCTTATTTGTAAACATTATAGCCTTCTAAGAGGCATTCCTGTATAATCTCTGAATAGGTAAAAATTTGTTTGTGCCTCTTCCTTAAGGGCAAGGGAAGACCTATATGGTAGGATGTTGTACCTTTTCCTTGATAGAAAGGGCAATGGAAGATCACGAGAATAAGAGACAATCACGAATAAGTTTTTTTTACTTTAATTTTCCTAGTATGAGCCAACCGAGAGAAGCCCAAGCTGGTTTCATTTGAAACCAATTTTGGGACGTTAAATTTTGGAGGAATTCAAATTTTGAAAAGAGCCACTCTATTACCTCTTGAATTCAAATTTTAGAAAAAGTTATTTATTTTTTAGAATCTCATTTGAAAAGATCACGAGAATTCAAATTTGAAGACATATTAAAAAAATACTTTTATCCTCATATTACTTCTTTTTAAGAACTTTAAAAAGTTAAAAAGGGAAAGAAAAAGGATGGTATCTTTTAAAATTTTTAGATTCCCCTTTTATTCCTTTTTCAAAAGATTCGAATCGAAAAGAGAGTTTTTTTTCAACATGAAATAAAATTTAGAGTCTTAGAGAATTTATTTATTTATTTTTTTTAAAAAATTACTTTTCAAATTTCTGTAAAATATAAAAACTCCGAATCCGAAATAAAATCGTGTTAATGAACGAGTCTGAACTTTTGTCCCTTCAGCAGGCTGCTGGCATAGAGAGACAGAAAGACCGTGACATAGGAACCAAAGCCTCGACTCCCTCATCGTCCAGCGGTAACTTGCGTTGCCCTTGGCCGCCGTAAGACAACTCGGCGCCGGCCCGACCCTAACCAGCGATTAAACTAGGACGCCTCTCCTCCCCCAACTTTGATCCGGTCACCGCCCATTCCCACCATCCCATCCCATCTCCGTTTGCCATTTGCCATTTATATATATACCCATTCACCATCTTTTTCTTTTTTTCCATCAAACCACACCCCCCCCCCCGCATCATATCTCCTCATAGTTCTCCTTCCTCTTCCACTTCCCGTAGTATAAAGAAACGTCCCCAACCCAACCAAACCAATCACCACTGTCCGCTCCGCTGCTGCACACTCTCCCTGCGAAACCCCCAACCATCCCCACCACTCCCTCTCTCTCTCTACTCTCTCTCTCTAGAAACCCTGGCGCCGCGCAGTCGCCATCGCCCGCCCAGATAGAACTGGAGCACGGCGCCGTCTTCGAAACCCTAGCAGGGACCCAGACTACTTCCCCCCGGTCGTCGCGTGGTTCGAATCCGGAGCGGACGCGCATGGAGGAGCAGGTTTCTATGCCGCCCCGCTGCCGCCGCTGCCGCCAAGTTGGACGCCATTAGAGCGCGTGCTCGGAGGGAGAGGTGGAGTCGCTCGGGGTTGCTGTGCCGGCCGGTGGAGTCTCGATCTGGGCATGGACGCGCGGGATTCGTCGGCGGCGGTGGGGGCCGGGAGGGAAGGGCAGGTGGAGGACGACGGGGAGGTGCTAACAGTGACGTGCAAGCTGGCGAAGGATGCGGCGGTGCTCTTCCAGGGCGGGAGGTATGCGGAGTGCGTCGAGGTGTTGAATCAGATTCTGCAGAAGAAGGAAGAGGAGGATCCGAAGGTGTGCGGCTGCTGGCCTTCCCCACTTCCCCTGGGAATCTTTCTCCTTCTGTTGGATGCTTGAGGGGTTTAAACTGGAGCGATCAATCTATTTGCGTGTTCTTTGCTAATTTCAGTTAGATTGGTTCTCCTTTTCGTTTGCTTTGGTTGCCGAAAATTTCATTTGAGTGTATGTAGTTGCGTATGGAATGAGCTCTGTAACTTCTTTTGTTTCTTTCCACAAAGATGACAAATGACATAGGTAGATGATTGGATGTAGTAATACCTTTTAGTCAAAGGGTTTGGTCCAGTCAAAACAAGTTAAATGAATAAGAAATGAGGGAATCCCAGTCGAAGTGCTTCCAGGCAGCTTCTTTCAATTCTTCTTCATTTTGGGTATTACCTTTTGGAGAATCTATCTTCCACACTTTTATGGAGTAATATAGTTTTGACGTTTTCGTCTTGTATCATTGAAGTTCACATCAAGAATGTTGCTCAAGGTTGTATTATTTTATTTTATAATGTGATCCAATGGCGTACCAACCCTCCATTTGCTTAGAAAAGCAGCCAAGTACCTTTAATTGTGGACAGCAGATCCCTACCATTCCACACTGTTAACATGACTGGGCTAATACATATGTTGACATTGCAAGTGTAATCCTAGTCAATTTTGTAGATGGAATGGAACTATCCTCTTCGCTAATATTGCTGGAACTGCATGCAATGGTTAAGCTACTGCCTTGATTGTGTTGCTTGGCATCACTCATCATAAGTGGGATCTGGATGTTTTTCAGCAGGAATGTGTCCATGAGTTGGTGCTGGACTAGGTTAGTTCACTGAACTTCCTGAAAAGTTAGTGTTTCATCATTACATCAGTAGTAGTCCGACAATGGATGGATTTACATGATTTGCCGTATCATACCAGATCGTGCCAACTTGTAAGAGTTGACTCATACCTACGTGATCGTGCATTGAGTCGGACTTGATCGTGCGGACTCATATGTGCATAATGAGTTGTTTTAAATTAAAATTTTCTCATTTGGTGAGTAAATTCATTTACACTTTTATATTGATTAGTGGCGTACATTTCTCCTAAATGTGGCTTAAACTCATTGCCATTAACAAACTCATTATCTTGACTCTTGAATCTGTCTGACTCATGCGACTCATGTGAGTTAGAACAAGTTGGACAATACCGACTCCTATGTGGGAAGATATAATCTTGTACGGATTAGTGATATGGCAAACCATGATTTGGAGTGGGTTTGGCTGGCAAAGGGGATGGAATAGCTGTGGGAGGGTAATGCAGGCTATCTTTGTTTATGAATATGGACAGATGTTTTTTGTGTGTTTCATGGCTATATTTTCTGAAATATTCCCGGCAATTTTGGTGACTTGGTTGTCTGGCCTGGGAGCTGCCCCAAACCCTAGTCATTGTGCGGTATGACTTGGGTCTCTGGCCTGAGAGCTGCCCCAAATCCCAGCCGGGGTTTCCCCACGAGTACTATCTCCACTATAAAAAAAGTTTTTGGTGAATGTCATGCAGCTATGAGAAGCTGATGTGACTTTTAGATAGAATCAAATAATAATGTCAAACAAATTGATGTAACTTTTGACTTTTGTGTAGTGAACTTAATGATTTGCTATGGTGATCATACCACTGTTAATAAAAGAAAACTGCACAAGGATAGATGCACAAAATTAAGGGGAAAGTTTTAATTGTGGTGGGCTACATTGAAATATGACATGCATTAACTTTGGTTTCTTTTTTTAAACACATTTGGGATGATGCTTGAACCTTGTTCTGTGATGTTCTATTAGTAATATTGATCTGGAATTCTGGATTTAAATGCTTGAGCATAAATAGAGCATTTGAAAAAGATATGTTGTAACCAGAGGAGACCAATAGTTGGATGTAACATTGCTGTGGTACTTCTGGCTATAAGTGCATTTTTTTAATCTTAGTTCAAATCATCTCGTTGTCTCATTAGTAATATATCTGGACTTGAGAGATGTCTTTGGTTAATAGAATGTGCAATAAAATTGGAATATTGCAAACAAGTTGTTTTATTTAAAGTTGACAGATACTACTCCAAGAGTGCATGTGTAGGAAGGGATTTGGATGGTTGGATACACTTTGAAAGTCTATACTATTCAGGTGTAAATTTGCAAACATAAATAAATGTAATTTTCCTGGACGGTTGGATATAACATTGCTTTGGTACTTTTGGCTATAAATGTATTTTTAAATCTGAGTAGAAGCTCTTCATAAATCTAGAAGGGTCCCAAAAGGCAATGCATGGAGTCAGAGTGAGTAGGTCAGCACTAATAGTGGGGAGATTAAAGGGGTGGTGAATTGGGTTGAAAGTGAGAGTTGCCATACCTAGGATGAGTTTACTCTTTGGCAAAAAATGGACGCTACTTTGGATCAGGTGACCATGAAAAAGTAGTACTTTATTCTTTAATATTTCTTTGCCAAACCAGAAACCTTGTGCCTTTTCTTTTTGAAAAGCTGATAGTAGCTTCTTGTTTAGTTATCTTTTGAGAAAGCCCCAGAAAAATGAGTTTTCATGGTAAAGCTGCTTATTTGAAAAAGGTTTGTCTTTCATATTGTTCGAAACATAACTCTCGTCTTGCTTGTATGAAAGAGTGGTTTCAGTTGGGAGTAGTATAATGACGGACCTCTTACTTGGACTTTTTTTTTCATAATAATTTGTCGATTGTATCTTGTCTCTACAACCATTTACACTGAAATTGCTGTTCTGATTGTTCTTTTCCATGTTACTGGCCATCTCCTTGGCATTTCTTTGGTTAACGCTGGATGCTATTATTTCAGGTTCTTCATAATATTGCTGTTGCAGAGTTTTTCCGTGGTGGTTGTTCTGACCCTAGAAAATTGCTTGATGTGCTCAACAAAATTAAGGTAAGTGTTAATACTGGATTATTAGTGTTATACTTTTGTCTAGATGATTTACGTAAGCCGTACAAAATTCACTGGAAAGTTTTAACTTATTGTAAAAAGAGAAAACTAGTCCTATCTTGATTTCTTTGAGAATATTGATATTGCAATCAAAGCTTTAATGGAATATTCATCATGTCCGTGGTGTCATACTTCAAGGCAGCGACACCATTATAAAATTTCCCATTGTAACTTCGTTTCCATTAATGATACATGGGACAACCACTTTGGGGGTAAAAAGTCATTATAATTCTTCCAACTGTAACTTCCTTTTCATTAATGGTACCTTGTACAGACCACCTTGGGAAAGGCCATTATAATTATTTGTTAATCTTTGAGGATGGAAGGAGAAGCCTGTTATAAGTAGATGCATGTGAAATTCTTTTCCTATTTAAGAATAGTCATCATATATTATTTTACCAGAACAATAGGGTAGCCTCTTCTTTCTTTCAACAGTTTCCCTCTACTAAATATTTCCTTTAGCTGCCTGCTTTAAGGTCTAAGTATCCTCTAGAAGGATGGCCTCTATGGTGCTTTGTATGTAGATTACTTCAAGTTTGATGAGAAGAGAAACTTCATAAAGATGCCCATATGCCCCCCATCCCAAATTTAGCATGTTTTCTCCTCCGAAAAGATTATGGGTGTATGTAATAAACTATTGCAATGTATTTGATAATTGTCTTTTGAGAGGAATAGCATGCACAGGATGGTCACACAATGGGGCGTGGATGCATGAAGACAAGCTTCTAAGAGCCTCTTTATGTGCACATGATGGTTGATGTCCTTGATCATTTGTGGTATTTCCCCAAATTATAACCACCCCTTAAATGATGTGTATGTGGCATATCACCAGGTGGACTAAAAAACATGACCTTGTCTCTGTGTGCTGATATTTTGGGTATGCTGATATTTTGGGACAGTTCAGTTATTTTAAGACCGAAATAGTGTTTGGTTTTTATTCTTATCTTGGCTTACATGTTTCTGCTATTTTCATATCCATTTGTGATGGTGCTATTACATATTTTCTAGTTCTCTTATTCACGGAAGGCTTGTATTGATGTTTATCTCAGGATAATTTCTGAAGTTTTCTGTTTGTTTTGAGCTTATTCTTTGTTCTCTAAATAATTACAGAAGAAAAATGAAGACCTTAGTTGTGCATCTGTAGAAGAAATTGAAACTGCTGGCAGTCTTGGAAGCAACGTAACTTCAGGGTCTAAAGGGAGTGGTGTCACACTGCATCAGATCTCTTCAGCAGATTGTGCCACTGCACGTGCAGATGAATTAGATACTTCAATAGTAACTCTTAACACTGTAGGTTTACATATGCTTAGTAAATATATGGTTTCATTTTGCTGATGCTATTTAAAGCTTTCCTATTCTGTAGAGTTCACTTAAATAAGAGTTCTTTTTTCTTTTTTCAGGCTGTTATCCTTTTCCATCTTCATGAGCATGCACATGCCTTATCATTGTTGGAGGCACTATATCAAAAATTACACCCTTTAGATGAGGTATTCTTTAAGCTACTTCCATTTGAAATCATTTTTTAATATCTGCTCTAAAGTCTCATCAATGTAATGTTTCTTTACGCTGCTTCAATTTGATTACTTCTTGGTGTATTCACTTGTATTTGGGGATTCCTCGTTGGTGGTATACTTGTACATCCACTTTTTGCATTTAATACAATTGTAGTACCATCTAGGCGTCTACTTTCAAAAAAAAAAAAGGCCACTTCAATCTATTTTCAGAGAAAAAAGGCTACTTCGATTTGAAATCATTTTTTTCAATATCTGCTTTATAATCTCATCAATATGATGTTTCTTCATTTGCAGACAATAGCGCTTCATGTTTGCCTTCTGCTGGTAGATGTTGCATTAGCTTCCAATGATGCTTCGAGGGCTGCAGTAAGTTCAAATATCTTGTGTTTCACTGATCAATATTTCCCTTAGTTTCACTTCCCATTCTTTTACATCTGTTTTTGGTAGTTAAAGTGCATCTCTTGGATTTGGTTATTCTTGGAATCAATATATCAACTCAAGTTTACTAAATAAAACTCAAGCTTAGAGACAGAATAGGATTTGATTGCATAGATGTCCTTAGAAATTCAGTTACGAAGTATTCTATCATTCTAATTAGTGGGACTATATAATTCACCTTATAAAAAAGGGAGCTTAATTTGCAAATGGATTTTTTCAAGTGAATCGCATATATACTCTCTTAACATTAAAGCATGTACCTATTTGCCCTCACTTTAAGCTGGGACCACACAGAGAACTTGAACAATAATTGACTGGAATACCTCTTGAATTGGTGGCACTTCCCCTATTACTGAATGAGAGCTCTTCAAAGGCAGGAAGACATATGCTCATTAACGATATAATTTGCTTCTTTGGCTGACAAAAAGGCAATTTGGTTATCTAGTTTCTTTCTAGATGGATATCCTCAGAATATTCTAGTAGGGCATGATCACATTTCATCATCATCATCATCATCATTATAAAAGCCTTATCCCATCTATTTGGGGTCGGCTACATGAATCCTGTCCTGCCATCTTAATCTATCAAATGTCAAACTTGAGATAACACGTAGCAATGTCGTGTCCCTTTTAATAACATCTAACCATCTCATCTTAGGTCTTCCTCGATGTCTTCTACCCTCCTCCACTCTAATTTTATCTCACCTCTTAACTGGTGCTAAACTTGTACAAACAATATACATGACCAAATCACTGCAACCTATTCTCTTTGAGCTGAACGTTAATAAGAGCTACACCTAAATCCTTATGTATATATTCATTCATAATTTTATCTTTTCTAGTCTTACTACACATCCACCTTAATATCCTCATCTCAGTAACACAACTTCTGCACATGATCCTTTCTTGTAGTCCAACACTCGGAACCATATAACATAGCATGTCTCACAGTTGTCCTATAAAACTTACTTTTGAGTTTTAAGGGGACCCGCCAGTCACAAAGGAGTCCATATGCACTTCTCCACTTCAACCAATATGTCTTGACTTTATGAGTGACATCGTCTTGGATCTCTCTATTATCTTAAATAATAGATCCTAAATATCGAAAGTTGCTACTTTTAAGAATAACTTGACTTTCAATAGTGACTAAATCTATTTGATCAACATTTCTATTACTGAAATTACATTTCATATATTCTGTCTTAGTTCGACTAATCCTAAAGTCTTTGGATTTCAAAGTAGACCTCTATTGTTCTAATTTATTATTTAAATTCTTAATATCTTCATCAATCAGAATAATATCATCTGCAAATAACATATACCAAGGGATGTCATCATGTAAGTGTTTAGTAACTTCATCTATAACTAAAGTGAAGAGATAAAGATTTAAAGCTGATTCTTGATATAGTCCAATAGTAACAAAGAACTCAGACGTCTCTCCGGTAATAGACCTTACGCTAGCATAAGCCCTCTCATAAATATCTTGAATCACATGGATGTAACCTTTCGATACTCCCTTCTTCTCTAAAGTCCACCAAATTAGCTCCCTAGGTACACGATCATAAGCTTTTTCTAAATTAATGAAAATCATGTATAAAACTTTCCTCATCTCTCTATATTTCTCCCTCAATTATCTCAATAAGAAAATAGGTTTGTAGTAGATCTACTGTGTATGAACCCAAATTGATTTTTTGAAACACTAGTAACATTCTTGAGACGCTTTTCTATTACTCTCTCTTAAAGTTTCATTGTGTGGCTCATAAGTTTAATTCCACGATAACTATTGCTTTAGAATATTTTCACCTTATTTCTTGTAAACAAGTTATGTTGACCCTCCTATCTCTCATAAATTTAACTAACTCTAAACTTTTACTGGTTAGGGTTCTTATGTTCTATGTAGCTAAACAAATTTTATTCTTATTCATATGGACTAACTTCTTTACTCGTGTTTGTCCAATACACGAGAATCCTTGCCTATTTGTCACCGCAACTGGGCGCCATTGCGGCGCATTGCTTCTGGACACGATCACATTTAACATGACATTTTACATGCACATAATTTAGTACATGTTGAACCAAAAAAGATACAAATCTATCTACATATGTATGCATGCATCAAACAAAATATGCAACATATAAGCATGCATGTAAATAAGCATAGACATGTATGTGTATGCAAATAAAAAATAGAAAAAGAAGGGATGCATACAGATTTTAGCGTGCATACAAGAGCAAATCAGCAAACCTGGAGCAACCTTGGCCTGCAACAAGAAGCCTTCAAGCTTCCTCCAGCAGCACCCCTCAAATCTCCACCAACGGGCCTCCCAAATCTGCAACAAGAACCTCAAACGCTGCCTCCAACGCAGCCTCCAAGTCTTGCAAGCCAGCAGCAGTGGCCCTCCAATACAAAACCTGCAAATAGGTGGCTCGGCCAGGGAGAGAAAGAGGGAATCGCAGGGAGAGAAAGAGGAAACCGTATGGGGGATAACAAAAAAAAGAGGAAAAGGAGAGACCGGCCTCTTCTTGAGAACCGGCTCCAACTCCCCATCCCTATCCCTATCCATCTCCAACTCCTCCTCATCCTCATCCCTAGCCCCTCTCCAACTCATCCTCATCCTCATCCCCCTTTCATCCTCATCCACTCTCCCTCCCATCTCCAACTCTCCCTCTGCTGGCCGCACATATCCGCCCTCCACCGGCGCCTACTGGGGGGTGCTACCGGTTCCCCATGGCCGGTCTCCCTCAAGGCCTATAAAAGGCCCCCCATCACAGCTACTCAAGCCGCTGGATTCCAATAAGAGAAAAGCCCCAAGGCTGCCTCTCCGGTTCCAGCGCAGAAGAAGAAGACCGGCTGCCCCCCTTGGTTCCTGCGTGCAAGGCAGTCCTCCACGCTCCCTGCCGCAGCCTTCTCCAAGTCCTGCACGAGCAAAGAAGGGAAAAAGAAGAGCAAAGTCTATATTTTAAGCTTGTATTCTTATTTTTTGAGAAATAAAGTTGATATTATGTAGATCAATCTCCATGTTTTTTTTTTTTTTAGATGGTTCTGCCATATCGGTTGGCCGGCTATCAAGTAAAAAAATCAGAAAATAAAATAAAAGATGGTTCTGTTATATCGGTTGATCGGCTATCAAATAAAAAAGATAAGAAAATTAATAATGATGGTTCTATCATATTGGTTGGTCGGCCATAAAATTAAAAAAATTAGAAAATAAAGGAAATAAGTAAAGTTTAAATAATGGTTTAGCCATATTGTTTGGTTTGGCCATTAAAATAAAAAATAAAAAGATAATAAAATAAGAAACAAAAACTATAATGATTTTTAATAAAAAATTAAAATAAAACAGAAATAAAAAGATAATAAAACTAATAATTTTTAAATAAAACAGAAAATAAAAATAAAACTAAAAAAAGCATAAAGTAAAAAAATCATAAAACTAATGATTCTGAAGTAAAAAAAACAGAAAATAGAAAAGATAATAAAATTAATGGAAAACAGAAAATAAAAAAGATAATGACAAAAAATATAAGAAGAATGATAAAATTAATAATTCTTAAATAAAACAGAAAATAAAAATAAAACTAATAATTCCTAAAACAAAAAAAATAGAAAATAGAAAAGATAATAAAATTAATAAAAAATAGAAAATAAAAATCAGAAAATTAAAATTAAAGTGGTTCCTCCATATTGTTTGGTTGGCCACATAAAAAAAAAGACAAGTTAAATAAAAAAAGAAATAATAAAAAATGGTTCTCCCATAATATTTGGTAGACCAAAAATTAGTTAATCAATCAATTAAATTAATTTAATTAATTAAAATAATAAATATGTTAACAAATTAATTAAATTAACTAATTAAGTTAATTAATTCAATAAAAAAATTAATTTAACTAACTAAGATAACAAACTTAGTCTATCAACTAATTCAATCAATCAAATCAATAAATTTGTTAATTACATAATTAATTTAACCAATTATGCTAATTCATTAAGCAATCCATCAATTAAATCAACAAAATTTGTTATTTAATCGGCTAATTAAACTAATTAAGTCAATTTGCTAAGTTACTAGTCAATCAACTAATGTAACAACTTTGTTAACCAACCAGTCAACTAGTCAAATTAAGTTGTTAATCAACCAATTAAGTTAAATTGATATTTAATCAGTCAATTAAGCTATTAAAAATATGTTAATTAACTATTTAATCAACTAAATCAACAAGATTCCAACCAATTAAGTTAAATTGGTACTTAATCAATCAATTAAACTACTAAAAATATGTTAATTAACTATTTAATCAATTAAATCAACAAGTCTAATCAATTAAGTTAAATTGTTACTTAGCCAACTAATCAAATTAACAAAGTTTGTTAATCAATCAAGTAATTCAACTAAAACTTGTTAAATTGTTATAAAATCAATTAAATTAAGTTAACGAAAGTCTGTTAATTAATTATTCAATCAATTAAATTAACAAAACTTGTTAAATTAATCAATTAATTAAACTGATTAAATTAAAATGTTATAATCAATCAATTAATTAAATCAAATCAATCAATTAATTTAACTAATCAAGTTAAAATTCTTGATTAATCAATCAACAAATCAAATTAACAAATTTGTTACTCAACCAATTAAATCAACTTAGCCCTTCTATACTGATTGGTTAACTAAGGTCCTTTCTAAATAGCACCAAAAAAATCAGGTTCATTCATACTGGTTGAATGGCCTAAACTTAGTGGTTCTATCCTATTAGTGGATTGAGCACTTGATCAATGGTTCACTTTTATTGGTAGAATGATTAAAGGATATGATTATTGATTCATCCTTATCAATATGTATAATCAGTGCCTTCTATGGTTCTGTCTTAACTAGAGGTCAGGCTACGAAGTCGTGATTATCCTATTAATAGATAGACCAATAAGAATATATCTTTGTTTATTTATATCGATAGGGTAACTATTAATTAAAGTGGTTATTTCATACTGATGGATTAATCATTAAGTTCTGGTTCATTTATACTAGTTAAATGACTTAAAATAATTTTGTGGTTCCTTCATATTGGTTGAAAGACCATTAAAGAATATTCCTGATTATGTGGTGGCCTTCATACCTCATCAATTAAAGATATCCTTTAAGCAGTTTATGTCTTTTCAAAAGATTTCAAATGAAAGGACATGTTTTAAAAGAAAAGAGAACATGTTTTCAAAACTTAAAACTCTCTTTTCAAATTAAGATTTCTCAAAAGATTTTCAAATATGACAAAGATTTTTCAAATCAAAGGATCAATCAAAAAGGAGTCTCACAGTATACAAGGGAGGTTATATATGTAGCCACACCTTTAGAAGGTTATCTTACTAAATTTGTAAAAAGGCTATCCATGCAAGCAACGGATCAAAGTGTAAACATAAAATTGTGAATGACTTAAAGCACACAAATATAATGACTACGTCAGGCCTCTATTGGTAGATATCTTGAGCCCTCTTTGGTGTATACTTGTGGTAGCTCACTGGGTGTCTCCATGTGTTAATCTTTTCCTTGTGGAAGTGTTGACATGTAATTCTATGTGATATGAGTTATGCCATTTTGATTTTGGGTTAATAATTTTCAAGGTAAATCATGATAAGGGTTGTCATGGTTATTTCATACGAAAATAGAGTAATAATGGCAATTTTCTTTTTTGTTAAAGGCATCTGCATCATTGAAATATGTTTTTCCCCCTCCATAAAATGGTCTTAAATATGACCTAAAGGTTGTATTGGCTATTGAGAATGCAATATATGTGTTTTTACTTGTATGTCATTAGTGATCATTGGGGATGCTATAGTGGATGAACAATCTTCTGCCAAGGTTGTAACCATTGTATGGATGGGGCAGTTTAGGGCTTAAATGGTGAGGGGTGGGTTATGTGTGATATGTGTGATTCACATGTAATTCTATGTGATATGAGTTATGCCATTTTGATTTTGGGTTAATAATTTTCAAGGTAAATCATGATAAGGGTTGTCATGGTTATTTCATACAAAAATAGAGTAATAATGGCATTTTTCTTTTTTGTTAAAGGCATCTGCATCATTGAAATATGTTTTCCCCCCTCCATAAAATGGTCTTAAATATGACCTAAGGGTTGTATTGGCTATTGAGATGGCAATGGATGTGTTTTTACTTGTATGTCATTAGTGATCATTGGGGATGCTATAGTGGATGAACAACCTTCCGCAAAGGTTGTAACTGTTGTATGGATGGAGCAGTTTAGGGCTTAAATGGTGAGGGGTGGGTCATAGGTGCTTGGCCATCTCTGGGGCTTATTTGCGCACTCACTGGAGTTTATATCATTAACATCAAGACGGGAAATAGCATGAACAGTGGTATGCGAGATAGATGACATGTTGAATGGGGCCTTAAAGTGAATTTTATGGACTTTGGATGTTTACAAGATTCAAGATAACTGCTTGTTGAACCAAAAAATCAGACACATGTTTGCATTAAAAAAAAAAACCTAGGGATTATGTACCTAGTTTTCTCATGAAAGAAATCTGCAACAAGCTCACAATAAAAAAAAGGGAGAAGAGATACATGTAGATTCTTTTTTTCGATGCATGCAAGAACATGTAGAGAGAATATAAAGTGCACCAAATCAACAAGAAGAAAGGGCCGAAACTGCAGCAAAAAAAGCCTCCAAACAAGGCCAAAATCAGCAGAAAAATGGCCCTCATCAGGTGCAAACCTGCACCAATTTTCAAGTAGAGCATCTCACAGCAGCAGCAATCAGCTCCAACAGCAGCAGGGGCTCCAATAGCCAGCAGCAGAGCAAAAGAAAAACAAAAGAAAAGAATGCAGCGCAGGAGAGAGGGAATCGCAGGATTCGGCCGGCCCTAGGCCTCCCCCTGGGGGTCCTCTTTTTAAAGGATTGAGCGAGAGAAGAGATAGGGATGAAAGGGAAGGGATAAACACAAAAAAAGGGAAGCAGAGAGAGAGGCCAGGGATAATTACGAAAATTAAAAAAAAGAAAAAGAGAAGGAGAGACCGACCGGTCGGTCTCCTTCTCCATCCTCATCTCTATCCTCCTCTCTCTCCCTCCATCCTTATCTCTCCCCATCTCCATCTCCATCTCTCTCTCTCTCTTCATCCTTATCCTACTGTAGCGCGGGTACTGTAGCTACAGTACCGCGCTACAGTAGCCAGCCCTTCAAAGGCCTATAAAAGGAGGGCAAGGCCACCAAAAAAGCCCCCCGGTTCCAGCGCACAAGAAGCCTCCCGACTGGCCTCCTCTCTCCACCCGACTCCAAGCTCCTTGCTGTGGCCTCCAAGCTCCCACCTGCAAAAAAGCAAGAAAGAAAGGAGGAAGAAGAAAAAAAGGCCTATATCATAGGCTTGTATTTTTTTGGAAAAATAAAGTCCATGATTTTTTATGTAGATCAATCTCTACATGTGAATTTTATTTTTAGATGGTTCTGCCATATCGGTTGGCCGGCCATCAAACAAAAAATCAGAAAATTAAAAAAGATGGTTCTACCATATCGGTTGGTCGACCATCAAACTAAAAATCAGAAAATTAAAGATCATGGTTCTACCATATCGGTTGGTCGGCTATTAAATAAAATAAAAAAACAGAAAAATAAAAAAGGATAATAGAATTAATGGTTTTGTCATATCGGTTGGTCGGCTATTAAATAAAAAAAATAGATAATAAACTTAATGGTTCTGTCATATCGGTTGGTCGGCCATTAAATAAAAAAATGGATAATAAAATTAATAGTTCTTCTATATCGGTTGGTCAGCCATTAAGTAAGATAAAAAACATAAAAAATGATAAGTTAAAATGGTTCTTTCATATTGGTTGGTTGGTTATTAAATAAAATAGAAAATAAAAAGATAATAAAATTAATAATTTTTAAATAAAATAAAAAAATAATAAAAATAATGGTTCTTTCATATTGGTTGGTTGGCCATTAAATAAAATAAAAACAGAAAAATAATAAGATAATAAAAATAATGGTTATTCCATATTAGTTGGTTGGCCATTAAATAAAATAAAAATAAAAAAATAAAAAGATGATAAAATTAATGATTCTTAAATAAAATAAAAACAAAAAATAATAAATTAAAAATCATGGTTTTGCCATATTGGTTGGTTGGCCATTTAAAATTAATTTAAATAAAAATAGAAAATAATAAATTAAAAATAATGATTCTCCATGTTGGTTGGTTGGCCATTTAATAAAAATAAATTTAAAATAATAAAACAAAAATAAAAAATTAAATTAATGGTTTTTCCATATTAGTTGGTTGGTCATTTAATAAAATAAATTTAAAATAATAAAACATAAAATAAGAAATTAAATTAATGGTTCTTCCATATTGGTTGGTTGGCCATTCAATAATAAATTAGCTTAAAAAAATAAAAAATAAGAAATTGAATTAATAGTTCTTTCATATTGGTTGGTTGGCCATTCAATAATAAATCAACTAAAAAAATAGAAAATAAGAAATTAAGTTAATGGTTCTTCCATAATGTTTGGTTGACTAAAAAAATATGTTAATCAACCTTAACTCAACTCACCAACGAAGTCTTAATCGTAAATTAATTTAATTAATTTGTTAATCAATCTCCTAACTAATTAAATTAAGTGGTTAATTAATTAGTTGAATTAACATAATTTGTTAATTAATCAGTCAACTAATTAAATTAACAAATTTGTTAATCAATCAATTGAATAAATTTGTTAATCAATCAATTGTTAATCAGTTAATCAAGCAATAAAGTTGTTAATCAACTAATCAATTAATTCAACTAACTAAATTAACAAACTTAGTGGTCTATCAATAAATTCAATCAATAAAATCAACAAATTTGTTAATTAAGTTAATTTATTAAGCCATCAATGAATTAAGTTACCAAAATTTGTTAATCAATCAAATAACTTAACCAATTGAGTTAAATTGTTAATTAATCAATCAATCAAATTAACAAATTTGCTAATCAACCAATTAACTTAATTTATCGATCAACTAAACAAATTAAGGTGCTAATCAACCAATTAAATCAACAAATCCGTTAATTAACCAATTAAATCAACAAAGTTGTTAATCAACTAACTAATTAAATTAATAAATCTGTTAATTAATCAATTAATTTAACTAATTGAGTTAAATTATTAATCAATTAATTAAGTTAATAAAATTTGTTAATCAATCAATTAATTTAACTAATTAAGTTGAAATTGTTAAACAATTAACTAAAAATAAATAAATATGTTAATTAATCAATTAATTTAAATAATTAAGTTAAATTGTTAATTAATTAACTAATTAAATTAACAAACTTGTTAATTAACCAATAAACTCAACCACTTAAATTAATATGGTTCTTCCATAATGTTTGGTGGGCAAAAAAAAAAATGTTATTCAATCAATTAATTTAATCAATTAAGTTAAGATTGTTAATCAATCAACAAATTCAATTAACAAACTTGTTAATTAGTTAAGTAAATCAACCAATTAAATCAAAATTTGTTAATTAATCAATTAAGTCAATTCATCAATCAATTAAATTATCAAATTTGCTAATCAATCAACTAAACAAATTAAGTTGCTAATCAACCAATTAAATCAATTTGGCCCTTCCATATCGATTGGATAACCAATGTCTTTCTTTTCAAATAAAAATAATAATAATAATAAGAAAAATCAGGTTTATTCATACTGGTTGAATGGCTTAAATTTAGTAGTTCTATCATATTGGTGGACTGACCACTTGATCATGGTTCACTCTTATTGGTAGAGTGACAAAAAGTTATGATTATTGATTCATCTCTATCAATAGATATAATCAGTGTCTTTTATGGTTCTGTCCTAACTGGGGGTCAGGCTATGAAGTCGTGATTATCCTATTCATAGATGGATCAATAAGAATAAATCTTTGTTCATTTTTATCGAGGGGGTAATCATTAATTAAAGTGGTTATTTCATACTAATAGATTAATTATTAAGTTCTGGTTCATTTATAGTGGTTAAATGACTTAAAATAACTTTGTGGTTCCTTTATATCGGGTGAAGGACCATTAAAGAATATTCCTAATTATGTGGCGGCCTTCATGCCTCATCAATTAAAGATATCCTTTAAGCAGTCTATGTCTTTTCAAAAGATTTCAAATGAAAGGACATGTTCCATCCTCTTAAAGGATACTTAAAAGATAATTTATAGGAATCTTCCTCAAACTATTCACTCCTTTGTGAGAACTTCAAAAATCTTTTAAGTATCATTTAAAGGATATCTATGGAATCTCTTCTCATAAAAAAGAACAAAAAAAGTGACTTGTATGCTGTATTCAACTCTTGCTTATTTTCTGTTTATTTTAAGTCTTATCTAGATGGTTAATAAAAGATTACCAATCATTGATTGGTGTAATTAACACTGACCGAAGTCAATGGGAAGAGGTTAAGAAAACGGATCCATAGTCGATCCAAAAGTCATTTAGACTTTAAGGATTAATCTTAAAAGTCTGCCTAAAAGAAAAGAGAGCATGTTTTCAAAACTTAAAATTCTCTTTTCAAATCAAGATTTTCATAAAGATTTTCAAATCCGGCAAAGATTTTTTTAAAATCAAAGGATTTAATCAAAATGGGAGTCTCACACTGCTTCGTAATGATGTTTCTTGGGACTGGTATCTCACCACTCCTTTTATCGATTGTACCTCCTTTGTTCATGATTTAATAAATTGGTGGTACAATCCACTACTTTTATTAAAAAAAAAAGTTAATTGCTTCAGAAGTTCTAACTGTTAGGCCTGGTTTGTTTTGTGAATTACCTATTCAAATATAAGAAATCCGGGATTGCTTATACCTGGATAAGACATATTTGCTTTGATTAGGGAATTGTTATTCTACCTTGAATAAGAAAAATAAATAACATAAAATAAATAAACATAATATACAGAAGTAACTTTCGTTAATGCTTATTCGGGGCTAGAGGCTAGAATAAGCAATTCGAGGGTTTTTAGTAAGATTGCTTATTCCCGTTTATTCAAGAATAGGCAATTCTCCTTAGAATACGAAATCTGTGCAGCCAAAGTGAATATGCCCAGATAAGATGAATACATCATCCTATTCTACTCATGTTCTGCAAAAGAACAAGGCCTTGGTGAACAATCAGTGATCATTCTAATGCTTGTGTAATCTTTAGTATGAAGCAAGTAAGTCTGATATGAGAACATTGCGATTAAGTCTAATATGAAAACATTAATTGATGATGTAACTGAACAGAGAATATGCAAAACAGTTAATAACTAAACTAAAGCTGTCAATCATATAAGTTCAGGTTGAGAATATATTTTGTTTTACTTCATCTCTACAGATTAGTTTCTTTTATTTTTTTTCTTTCTCTATTCTTTTAGTTGTTGTCTTGTGTTTTTGCCTACCTGTATGTTGCAATGGTTAATGCTTGCCAACTTTTGTGTACTTTTATACAATTAATTTGCATGCTTTATGTCTTGTTTGAGTTGAGTTTCATCCACAAGTCTTTCAACTATTATTGGGAGTTAGTCTCTTCTAAATGCTTTTCTCAGATATTCACAACTGTTAACAAAGCACGTGCCTAATTAAAACTTTGGTATGAATCAGTTAAGTCTGATATGAAAAATCTTACAATAAAGTCTGATATGAAAACATTTAGGGATGACGTAATCTGATATGAAGACATTAAGGGATGATGTAACTGAACATAGAATATGTAAAAAAGTAAATCACAAAACTAAAACTGTCAATCCTATAAGTCCAAGTTGAGAATATGTTTTGTTTTAATTTGTGTCTGCACATTAGTTTCTTTTCTTTTTCTTTTCTTTTAGTTATCTTTTATTTATGCCTACCTGTCCGTTGCAATGGTTAATGCTTGCGAACTTTTGTGTACTTATATTCAATTAATTTGCATGCTTTATGTCTTCTTTGAGTTGTATTTCATCCACAAGTCTTTCAACGATCATTGAGAGTAATGCTCTTCTAAATGGTGTTCTCATATTTGCAAACATTTTTTTTTGGGAAATTGGACGGTACCACAAAGTATATTAAAATGAGGAAAAGAGATATACAAGTATAGGCATGTAAAGCTCACAAAAGGCCTATACAAAATACACCAAGCAGGTGTACAACTACTAACACTCTAAAGCAGCCAGGGTAGAGGAATGGTTATCAGCACTACACAAAAGCATGTCCCATTCCAAAATTCTAGAACGAATAAAGGAAACTAGATTGTCCAAGGACCTAGACTCCTTTATGAAGATCCTAGAATTGCATTTCCCCCAAATAGACCACAGAGTAGTGTGAAGAACCAGCCACTAAATTTTGTTATCTGCTTGTCCCTCCCTTCCTCTGTCCATACCCTGAACAGATGCTCAATAGATACCGGAAGAGAGTGCACACATCTTGGTTGTTCAAGCACTCGCTTCCATACCCCTGCTGAAAATGGGTGCCCCAGTAGGAGATGTTCTAAAGTCTCATCGTGCTGAGCACACAGGGAGCAAGAAACACTAGCATCTTGCATTACAATGGCGAGCCTGTCACAAGTAGGGTGCCTGCCATGGATGATTCTCCACATCAAAATCTGCACCTTCAAAGGACTTCTGAGATTCCAAACCTCTTTAAAGAGAGGGAAACCAACTCCCGATTCATGAATCTGTCTATAAGCCTATTTCACTGAATATGTATTGGAGTTATTCCATCTCCCACCCCAGGAGTCTTCAACATTGGATGAATGGAGTAGAAGTAGAAGATCAGCCAACTCAATGAATTCTTCCTCTGTCAGATTTCTATGGAAAGTAGGACACCAGCCTCCAGGTTCCACATTTGGGACACTACTGCATCAGGGGAACTAGAGACCCTATAGATGGGTGGGAATCTCTCACGGAGGGGCTGTCCATGACACCATCTGTCATCCCAGAACAGCCACCCTTGGCCATTACGTGGATGTGCCGAATCCCTGCTGCAATCACATCGATTGCCTATAAAATGCCCCTCCAAAAGGAAGATGTACTGTGCCTTGATGGTGGGGAGAGGTCCCAGACTCAATGCTGCCTGTAGTACTTCTACATTACCATTTCTGCCCAGAGAGGATTACCCGGCGAGCCTAACTACCAAAGCCAATTGCCCAAAAGAGCGAAATTGAAGTCTTTGATATCTTTGATGCCAAGACCTTCCCTATCCTTGTCCATACACAGCTTGGACCATTGGATGTCATGCCAACCTCGGGTCTTCTCCTGGGACCCGTGCCTAAAAAAATCTGCACTTGATAGCATCAAGTTTCTTCACAACAGAGATAGGCATCCGAAAAGGGACAACAAATAGAGGTAGGAAGGCTGTCTAGGAATGATTGGCAAAGTAGCAATCTACCCCCAAAAGTTAGGAGCATGCCTTTCCAATTTGCAAGCTTGGTTTCAAACACATGGATGATCCTCTGCCAGTCAGAACAATGAATTGTACTGGGTGATAGTTGGAGACCTATAAGTAATAGGGATTTGGCCAACATGGCAACCCAGTAGGGAGGCCACCCTAGAAAGAAACCCAAGATCCACATTAATGCCAACCAAGCGACTCTTCTCAAAGTTAACCTTCAGCCCAGTAACATCCTCCAGAATCTGTAGCATCTGCCTAATAACGCATAACTGATGAAGAGATGAAGGGAGAATCAGTATAGTGTTATCTGCATACTGCAGACGAGAGATATGCCTGCCTGAGCTATGAACTTTGAAGCCGGATGTGACACCCTGATCCTCAGCTCTTAGCCAAAGAGAACTCAAAATCTGAGTCATCAAAACGAAAAGGATGGGAGACATGAGATCCCCTTGTCTGTGGCCATAACCACCATGAAAATAAGGGGAAGGTTTACCATTGACGAAAATGGAGAAAGAGGTAGAAGAGATACAAGCTGATATTCATTTGATCCACCTGTTCCCAAAGCCCATGTGGGAAAGAATCTGAAAAAAGACAACTCCAGTTAACTCTATCATAGGCTTTTTGGAAGTCAAGCTTGAGAACGAGCCTTCTGCTTCTTTGAGTTCTAAAGGCATGTAAGCATTCATGTGCCACCAAGAAGTTATCTTGGATGTGTCTCCAATCCAATGGCCAACATTTTGGTGATGATCTTATAGACCCCATTGAGGAGACTAATAGGTCTATAATCCTCAAGCCTGTTTGCTCCCTCTTTTTTGGGTATTAACACATGGAATGTCTGCTAATTCCCCCAAGATGTGCTCTGTCCGCTTGGAACTCCAAAATCGCTTGCACAATATCCCCTTTAACAATATCCCAACATTGTTGGTAGAAGAATATGGGAAAGCCATCAGGACCTGAAGCTTTGTTTCCAGTAAGGGAAAAAACTGCCACTCTCACCTCTTCCTCACGAAAGGGTCTAGAAATCTCAATCATCTTATCTTCAGTCAGCTTAGGAAGCAACCCTTCCATAATACATGGTCTCTGCAAGTTGCCCTCTGTAAATAGGTCATAGGATGGCCTGACATGCTGAATGATATCCTATCGACTTGACAGAGTACTGTCCCCAACTTTAATGTTTCGCAAAGCATTCACTCTCCTACTTGATCTTTGCAAGTTGTCCTCTGTAAATAGGTCATAGAACACCCTGGCATGTTGAGGGATATCCTATTGACTTGACAGAGTAATGTCCCCAGGTTTAATGTTTTGCAAACCATTCACTCTCCTACTTGGGGCCGGCTTCTAGAAATATGTTGTATTTTTGTCCCCTTATTTAATCCACCGCTCTCTAGATCTCTGTTGCCAATATCTTTCCTCCTCCAGAACAAGCTCCCCATATTCTGCCTGCAAAATATTCCTAAGCTTTCTTTCCTCATCATTGAGTAGGCCCCGCTTCCTCTAGAGCATCCAAGCCTGCAATACATAGGATAATGCTCTTCTTAGCCACCTTGCTAGGTAAAGATTTGTTGGTTCCCCATTTAGTAAGTTTAGTAGCCAATAGCTTCAACTTATTGACAATCCTAGCCATTGCTGAACTCCCCTTAATAGGGGAATTCCATATAGAGGAAACCACCAGAAGGAAGTCTTCCTCCCGGAGCCCGTGCCTCTCTAGATGGAAGTGGTGATAGGGAACCCTTCTCTTGTTGGTCCTGAGAAGGACATGCTTGTGGTTGGAGACATGCCCAGAGAGACAGATTGCTTCCATGGCTGGATAATGATCCTCCCAGTCTAATGATACTAGAAACCTGTCCAACTTGGAAAGAGAAGGAAATTCTCTTAAATTGTACCAAGTGAAGTTGCCATTCGGATTGCAAATGTCAATCAAAGCTGCATCATGGATGAAACTCTAGAAATCCTCCATCTCTAAAGCCGATTGAGATAGACAAGATCTCTCCTCCCTGGAGACAATGGCATTAAAGTCTCCGCCCAGGCACCAAGGATGCCCATACCGACAGTGGTTCTCTGATAGTTCATGCCATAGCTCCTGTTTCCCTTCCCTATCCTGCATGCTATACACCCTTCTAAAATCCCAAACAAATCCATCCTCCACATTGTGAAATGTGATGGATATATGAGATCTTCCCGCAAACTCAATTCCTCAACTTCCTCTACCACAAAATCATTCTAGACGATCATGATGCCTCCGGACCTCCTAACAAAGGGTGAAGCGACCCCTTTGCGCAGCCTCAACCACCCCCCGTATGCCTCATAATATCACCCTCATCGCTATCACACTTAGTTTCCTTAATACAGAACACATCCATCTTGCATCTTTAGCAAAGTCCCTTATCACAATCCTCTTCTCTCTCCCCACCATCCACTTAACATTCCATGTAATCAACCTCATTGGAAAGTAAGGATGTTAAGCCCTCTCCTCCCACTCCCAAATTCCTCCTCAGACCCCTCTTCTTCTGGCAGCATTGTACCTTTCGCATTTGTCCTCACTGACTTCTCTCCCTTGGACCATCTAGCTATGTGACTAGCCATCTTTTTTTTAGAAAGTTTTAGAGACACCTTGCCTAACCTCCTTGTCTAGTCCTTCATAGAATCTGTGACAGATTCCACCGTCGCACACAACTCCCTCACCTCCTGCTTACTCAACTCTCCCTTGACAACCTCCGAGTCTGAGTAAGAATCTTCCTCCCCTCGATCTTCTTCCTCTCCGTTTTGCAAAGATCCGGGGACGAAGGGAAACTCCACCTCCATAGGGCTTCCTATGTTAGTCTCCCACATCTGACATGGTCCGATCCTCCATCAATAGGAGCTCTACAGCCCATTCACACGCAGACCTCTAGCATCTTGAGCTAGGGACTCAGAAAGGGGGAAGTGATCTGATGGGTAGCATCCTGCTTTGGTAGGGCTTCCCTACCATAGGGTACATCTTGGGTCATCGGATGAACCCCCTCCTCTTCAAGGAAGAAGGATAGGAACATGAGGACAACCGACGCCGGAGGTCTCCTTTGAACCAGCGGGGACGACTCTGGAAGTAAGCCTGAGCTGCTTCGTAACAATTTCCAAAGGGGTGCCTGAGCTTCTAACCTGGGCTACACCGACAGCGGCAAGGGTCAAATCTAGAAGAACAGCATGCAGAGGGGTGGGGGTGGGGTGCGCTTCTGGGAGCGCCCATGGCAGCTGGGCGAGGAGGACACTGCAACTCAGGGCCTATTGACAGGACCTGAAGAAGCCGCATTGACGGGTAAGTCACGGGCCAGGGTCTTGGGTACGCTTCGGGTTGGACCACTTCCTTCGTCCAGTTCTGGGACAGCTGAGCCACCCGGTTTAGCGGCGGACTGGGCAGGTTCACCGGAAATTTTGGCGGGCCGTTTAAAATTTAAATGGACCCCAAGTCGCTGCCATTATCCCCATGCTCGATGCAGTCGTCTTCCACCTCCGACTGCGGACCCAGAAACCCTCAATCCGGCAGATCAGCTGGCATCGCTCCATGAATGATCTACATAGAGATAGGAAATAGCCAACCCCCCAAAGGAAGAAGGATGCCCTTAGGAATATCCTGTCTGCTGCTAAGCTTACAGTCCCTGCAACGCAATTGAGGCCTTTTCTGCATTCAACCCTCAGGCTGCCCTCCTCCCACACTCCGACATCACTCAGGATCAAGTGCATAGCTGACGTATCGCACAGGACCATGGGGATAGCACAAAGTCTCACCTGACCGTAATAGCTCTAGAGTCTGTGTAAGTACCAAACTCAAGATCCCACGTAAACACCTGTAGTGTGCATCCTTCCCTTGCAACGACACTAAGCTCCATTCGGGCTCTGACCACTCTCTCGGAAGGAGCAATCCCCAGGAAGCATTCCTGAAGGTCCTTGATTTTCCAGACCTCCTGAATCCCACATCCTTTGCTAATCAACGTCAAAGACTTGTCGAATGTTAGGTCAACTCACCACAGGGAGCAGTCGGAGGCAACAGTTCAGGTGGAGCAGTCTCGGGGCTAAAAACTTCAGTGGTAGGTTGGAGGGGCAGGACAGAGAGGATGCTTCTGGACATCCCTCCGAGGGGGACCAAAGGACCGGAAACTGCCATAACTTCCGTGAATGAATGCTTCCCCCACCTCAAAATCGCGGACATGGTCCGTCCCTCTACACGAGATGCATCTTACTGGAGAGACATTTTCTCTGGCAAGATGCTCTTTTTGGAGGCAACGGAAGCAAGAGCTTTTCCTGGGAGGCCGATCTCTGTGATGGCTTCGGCTGAGACACGACGGGGGTCATGGTGTCCTAGTTCCCAGGGGCACGTGATTCGCCCGAGAGGCGATGGGAGGAGCCATTACATCACTTATATTTGAAAACAGTTAACAAAGCATGTGCCAAATGAAAACTTTGGGGAAAGCTGAGTCAATTGTTTACTATGCTTGTCAGATCTTGCATTCTGTCTGACATTACCTGATTGATGGAATGAAGTCATTCTTTAAATTCTATTATATGCACATTGTTTCTTTTCTTTTGGTAGATTTCATCCTACTTTTCCTCGTTGAGGGTACACTTGTCTCCTGGTCTAAGACTGACAAAAATGTGCTAGTTTTGCCATTTCTAATGTGATTGGACAATGATACTGATGTCATGCTGGTTGCTATCTTTTGTGTCTTTGTTCTGGAGCTTTGGTGCTCCTGAATTTCTGTGTTCTTCTATTGCATATATGACAACTGGACAACCTTTCATTGAATGATCCAAATTTGGAATAAGCAACTAAAAGTATAGATCTTGGCTTAAGTAGCTTAATGAATCTTGTCTTGCCACTTTAATCTATCTCGTGCCATACTTGTTAAACCTAGGAATGCCATTTCCGGTCTACTTTGTCTAGCCATCTTTTAGTCATCCTCCACTTAAATTTAATCACACCTCTAATTGATGTTGAAGCTAGGTGGCGGTGCACATGACCAAATCATCTTAAAATCTATTTTCCCTAAGGTGATCATTTGGAGGTATACCTAAATTTTCAACATGTTCTGAATTTTATCCTTTTGTCTCACAACAAATGCATTTTAACAACCTTATCTCTGCTACATACATTATGTATTGTGTGTTCATTTCTCCCCGACCAGTGCCTCATCCCATGCAACATAGCAGTTCGCATAGCAGCTCTATAAAATTTCCCTTTGAGCTTTAGGGGGTACTTGTCAATCACAAAAGATTCTAGACACATTTCTCCATTTCAACCATCTTGCACCGATTAAGGTTAAAGCTCCAATTAAGGTTAGAGCATTTATATGTCTGGTGTTTGAAAGGAGAATCATTTATCACAAGAAATGGAGACCAAATTGGTCCTTTGCACCTTTTGTGAACAAGAGTTGGAGGACATTGAGCATCTGTGCCTCGTTAGTGGAGCTGTTTGGGAGTGTATAACCAGTGTTCTAGCTTCAACTTAACCTCAATTTGTTAGAAGATATGTGGCAAAGCTGAAAATGCAGAACAGCAGGACATCGCAAGACTAGCCGGCTTCGTGTGCTGTGATTTTGCCTCATGCTGTATGCTGGAGTATATGGAAAGAGCGCAATGAAGTGGTCTTCAAGAGAAGTACTTGTTATGTTGAAAATATCGTGAGAGCGCTTTGTCTTTTCTATATTCTTGGACTCGTTATATCTTGGGTATCTCTGTTTAGGATTGGGTTAGACTATCCAGAGCTTGTTGATTTTGTAGTGTCTTACTTATCTTGATAGGAACCTCTCGTATCCAATGATTGTACTACTACTTTTTATTTCTTAATAAGATTAGTGGTACAATCCACACTGACCTATGTACAATATCTTCCGAGATCTCTTTCTTTTCTTCTACAATGGATCCCAAGCATTGAAAGCTATTACTTTTTTGGAATCACTTGACCATCAATCATGACCAAAACTTCTTGGTCTTCCCCTAAGTTATTTGAATTACATTGTATATATTTTGACTTAGGTTGACCAATCTTAAAATCTTTAGATTCCAAACCACCACAATTCCAACTTATTGTTTAAACCTTTACATTCTCATCAACTAACATAACATATGCCTAGGTATACTATCATGTAAATGTTTCATCACTTCATCTATACCTAAGCGAAAAATTGTGGACTAAGTGCTGAGATTTCATGTTATCCTATTAGGCAATCCTATTAGGGAACTCTTAAAGGTCTATCTAGTGATCATTCTTACCTAGTAAAATCCCTCTCAAACTTGTCATTAACCACATCAAACTGGCATTTAGAGGTTCCCTTCTTTTTAAAGTTTGCCAAGTTAGCTCTATTGGTACTCAATCATAAGCCTGCTCTAAATCAATTTAAACTATATGTAGATCCTTCCTCATCTTTCTATACGTTTCAATCAGCTGTCGTAATAAGAAAATGCCTTCTATAATAGATCTAAGCCAAATTGATTTATTGATTACTCTCTTCCAAAGTTTCGTAGTCTGTTTAATAAATTTAATACTATGATAATTATTATACTTTTGTTTAGGGCTTTTTGGATTTTGATCCCTGTAAACAAAGCGAATCTGAAATAAATCTCTGTACCTTACTCATTTAGATTTCAATCCTCATATGCTTCAATGTTTTATTCCTTAACCCTGCCATCCACTTCCATCACTAACTTAATCATACTTGAACAGCAGTTAATACTAATTGAATTAGTAAATGATGGGCTCCTGCCCAGTTGGTATGGGGTAGTAATGGGATAGGGTGGACACCCCAGGTTCGAATGTGGGGTGTTGGGGATTTTTGATTTATGATAAACACACTGCTACTATGGCAGAGACCCTAAAAAAACTGAATTAGCAAATGGTGTTTGTACCCTACCTGGTTAGCGTTTCTCTCCCCAGAAAATTGCAGAAGAAAAAGGGGGCTGACAGGTATATGATATGATTCATCTCGTGTGACCTCTGGTCCATTTCTCCATAAATCTTTTGCCGATTTAAATGGAAATTTCTTGGTGATTTTCACATATTATTCTGTATTGGTTGTGTATGCACGAAATTCTGTCCATCATCTTTATCTCGTGCATTTTGGTTTGTGTCGGGAGGTTAGATTCTGGATCGGCATGTAGCAGTCTAGGATGGAAGTAACAGAAGCATTTGGTTCTGAAATCTGTTTGTGTAGATTAGATTTGCGAGTATGATTGAGAGGGTAGAGAGGTTTGTGGATTCTTCAGGGGAGGAGCTCTTCATGGTTAGATTCTGGATCATCGGCATGTAGCAGTCTAGGATGGAAATAACAGAAGCATTTGGTTCTGAAATCTGTTTGTGCAGATTAGATTTGCAAGTATGATTGAGAGGGTAGAGGGGTTTGTGGATTCTTCAGGGGAGGAGCTCTTCAGGGTTTTGATGTGTTGATTTCGTATGGTTCCATGGAGACGGTGAGTAGTGCTATTATTGAATGGCAACAACATGAATGCGGGTGCCTGTTCTTGCTCCTTAGCTGCAGTGTGAAGAACATGGTGCTTGTGCTCAACTACCTTGGCATACAGTGCACTCACTGGGTTCCTTCACAGCCACCTGCAAGTCCTAAATGCCAGTGTCGCTGTCGGCTTCATGCCTGTGATGGAGTACCTGCATGGCATGGATATCTGGCCCTAAGAATTATCCTGCATGCCGAGCAGTAACCAGGAGTGCTCAGTGTCAAGCCAGAGGACACTACGAGCACTTTGTAGGCCTACCTGGTTGGAAAGGAGGCAGCTTTGGAGGAGTCATCACATGCTAGACTGAAATCCTAGGGTGAGGTGCATGTGTGCGCTTTTGCTAGTGCCAGAGGGGTAAGTCTCCTCAAACCCCCTCCTCTCTCTTTGGAAGGTTACTAAAATAATTTTTAAATTTTTGATTTATTTTAACAGCAGTTTGAAGAATATTCTGTGAATATTCTCATCTCTTGGACAGTTCTTAATTGGATGGACTTATTACTAAAAAATATTACATTTCAGAGGATTAAAACCTAAATATGCAAAATACAGGACTTATTTAGAATTTTCTATGTTTATGGAAATCGAAATCCTAAAACCCTTTTGTCTAATCCCCTTTGTAATGGAATCGTATTAATTTCTTCCGAACATCTAACATTTTTCTCTCTTTCAAATTCTTATGAAAATGTCTAATGTCAATTTTACCATTCCAAACTTCAACAGGTACACCATCTAGTCCTAGGGGTTTACCTACCTTCGTCTTTCTCAAAGTGACTTTGCTTCTGAAAATGTAATCTATCAAATGTAAGGATAATTATCTAGCCTAATTGATTCATTGACTCTCAAAAAATGGGTCTCTAAGGTGGTCCCTGTTTAACATTTTCTTCAAATAAGTGCACCACCTGTCAACACGATCTAAATGCTTACTCTTTTTCTTCCATAGTTTGGCAAGTTAAATGTCTTCCCAGGTTTTTGGTTTACACAATCATCAACTTAGCTTCACTAACTTTTTTTTGAGGTCAATTTCGTATTCTTTTAAGATTTGATCATCTTTAACTTTTTTTGCATGCTTTATTTGTATTCTTTTAAGATTTGATCATCTTTAACTTTTTTTTTTGCATGCTTTAATCTCATTTTTAATAGCCTTTTGCATTTCATTGTTCTACATCCAAGTCTTGCTTGCTGAAATCTTTTTACCTTTAAATTCTCGTCAGGTTTCCTTAGCTACTCTTTTTATACAACTAACGACTATTCCACATTGCATTTGTTTCCTCTTCTAAATTCCATATTTGTTTCACTAGGTGATTTGTATATGCATCTAAACTTTCTCCTTTCAAATTCTACCATTTAATCTTGTGACAACTATGTATGACACCTGTTCTCTTCGACCGTAGGATATAAACATCTATTATTAAAAACTCTATGTTGATGGTTTTAAACTTCCTCCAAAGGGAATTTTAAAATCCTTACATAGTGATCCATTGACCTTCCCAATAAGGAAGTCATTTATTTGGCTTTCATGTGTTTTCTCACAGCATCCTTCTTCCATGCACAACCATCTAGGTCTCAACAGAAATCTTCTTCTCTTTAGAAATATCTTGGATAATTCTATCAAAATTTGTTCCTGATTCCTTTATAATACTCTCTTCTAGTCCCCTTGTGGTGTACAAACACTAATTATAATTAAGATCTCTTCACCTAACATAAGTTTTAACTAGTAAAATCTATCCCTCTTTCTTGACTTCTACATTGCGTGGAAGTATTAGCAGAGGAAAACAATGGTGAGAGGGAGTGGGGGCGGAGTGGGCCGGGGCGGGGGTGTAGAAGGTGAGTGGCAACAAGTCTAGAGGAGGGGGAAGAAGTAGGGGAACTCGTGCCATTTCCATGGTGGCAAGAGGTCTTCTTCTTCCCTTCCAGTGGGGAGTGATACTTGTATCTGATGCTTGGGTAAGGGACATTGGGCTAGGGACTGCAGGGAAAGGGTCTGGCTATATTCTATGTAAGAGCTTTGGTCATCGTAGCTCTTCATGCAAGAACGACTATCCTAAACCCCCTATCTCTATTCTGGCTTCACCCAAGGTCCCTGCCTCTGTTCCGGCATCGTCCAAGTCCCTGCCAGATAGGATCGAGATTCCATGGTCCTCGGCTGTTGCAGGGGCTCGAGCTTGGATCGAGGACTGTGTGGTTGTCTCTGTCCAGGCCCTGCAACCTACGAAGCTCCGGCCATCGGAAGCTTATCAAGGAATTATGAGCTTTCTTCATCTTCAATGGGTTGACGTGAAGAGCTGGTGGGTTCGAGAGCTTCACCATGACTCTTTCTTAGTGAAGAGCCCTTTCCCAGATTGGAAGATTCAGGCTGTCAAGCTCTTTCATGGTCGTAGGAGGAGTTTGGTGTTCAAGTACTCGCCGTGGTCAGTCTCTATTTCAACTAATTTGGCACCTTGAGGACTCAACGTGTGGCTTTGGTTGCTTGGGTTTCCTCTCCATGTGTGGAACTATGATATGTTCCATGCCATGGTTTCACGCTTTGGCATTCTATGGGGTATTGACGCAAGATCTTTGGATGGCTGTATGCTGGTGTATGCTCGTGTATGTGTTGAAGTCTCTTTGTTGGAGGTTATTCCAGAGAGGGTCATTGTTCATCTGGCTGGGAGTGACTACTGGGTTCGGCTGGTGAAGGAGGCAAATGCCTCTAGGGGAAGAAGACTGATACCCAAGGCTGGTCTTGGGCTGAGGTTGTCTCCGAATTTTGGAAGCGGAAAGGTCTCCAACCATGCTCTATTCCTTAGGTAGTTTCTCTAGGTGACCACCAACCTCCTCCGAGTGGACTCGGTGTGCCGATGACTTTGACTCAGCAATCGGGGGAGGGTAGGAGTCAGCCTACTCCACTGGTGTCGTTTCATCTCCTGAGGAAGCCTTGCCTTGATCGAGAACCCTATTCGTGTCTTGGGAAGTCAGCTGCAACACTAGAGCTTCTCTATGACGTTGCACTCTTTGTGGCGAAGTCTACGGGGTGGATTTCGTCAGGTCCCGAGGAAGGTGTAGTGGGGAGCCGTCGTAGCCTGCAGGGGTTGGGTGAGGAAGATACGCAGTGTTGGGTAGCGGTTCGGATCCGATGCCTGCGGATCCTGACTTAAGCCCCACGAAGGGCGAGGAAGATACACAATATCCGGTAATGATTCAGGTATGTTGTTTAAGGATCCTGACTTAAGCCACTCCCGTTTTGGCCTTTCCTTCTCTTTGAACCAGTCGAACTTATATGAGAACCGGTTAGCTAAGCCGAGGCCGATCTTCGAAGAAGTGAACACTCTTCATCTTCTTACTCCGGCATCTGAGTAGGGGACAATGGCATCGTTCCAAGGTGTTCCTTTTGGCTCTTTTCAGGTAAGGGAAGAGGGTTCTTTGAGTCAGAAGGTCGGTTCGGAGGTCTTCCACTATCAGGCGAGGCAAATTGTGGAGTTGCCAGGTTGCAATCTCTCAGGCCTGGAAGTAGTTAGCTCGAAGGAAGGGGATGAGGAACAAAGGAATTTCTAGGAGCCTTCTTATCCATCTTCAGGTGATCTGGGGGCCTCTATGGAGGTTCAGGAGGGGGAAGTGAGGGAGCTTCTGGAGGGTGGTATTGAGGCGGAACCATTACAGGTGGTTCGTATGGAGGATCTAGTCTCTGCAATTGCCCCGGTCTCCTCCCCTCCTCCCCAAAACCATATGGCTCCGTCGAAGGACTGAACTGAGGATATTCTTGCTTTTGGCATGAAGATTGGGGTTTCATTTCACGGGAGAGAAGACATAGTCATTAGTTTCATCAAAAGGATGCGTAGATCTGACAACCTGCAGAATTCTTTGAAGAGGAATGGGGTTGATGGGGGGGGGTGTGAAAATTGGCAAGAGGGGAGTCAACTTCATCAGTGATGATGTAATTGTAGATTCCTTTGGGCCTAAGAAACAGGGGTGTTTCAAACTGTTGTAATGAATCTGTGTTCCTTGATTATTAGAGGTTTTAATGGGGGAAGGAAGCAAAGAGCGGTGGGGGACTATATTAGAAACCTGAAGCTGGACTGTATTTGTTTGCAAGAAACCAAAATGGATAATGTGGATGGGCAGCTGATCAGACAAGTGGGAGCTTCAGTTCTAACAGAGGGGGTGTGCCAACCTGCTAACGGAGATAGAGGAGGTCAGCTAATCATGTGAAATGATAATAAATTTGAAGGACAGATTTGTGACCAGGGTATGTGCGGTATTTCAGTGTATTTTTCAGCAGTCGTATCATCTGCATCATGGGTTATTACCTCAGTTTATGGTCCTCAGACTCAGCAAGCTAAGGTAGAGTTTTGACAAGAACTATTCAGACTATCCCAACTGTTTCAGGGTGCTAGGTGTGTGCTTGGGGATTTTAACTGTGTGAGGTATCCTTGGGAAAGATCGGGGAGTCAAAAATGGAACAAAGATATGCAAAACTAAGGTCTATGGATTTCTAGTAATGATATGAAATTTCTGGACTTTCCTAATAGAAAGTTCACATGGTCCAACTTGCAACAAAATGGTGTCCAATCCAGGTAGGATCCTTATATCTATGGAATGGAGTATGATGTTTCCGCTGTCGGCTATCAAAGGGTTGAATAGGACTGTTTTTGACCATATCCCACTTTTGTTAAGGACTATAGAGGAGAGAAGAAAGAATAGAAGGTTCAGATATGAACTGGCCTGGCAGACAAATGAGGAATTGAAGCCACTAGTGTCTAAATGGTGGAATGAGGTGCATTCTTCTGATCTGGCAGCTTTGACATTTTCAAAGAAATTCAAAAGGGTTAAACAAGGTATTAGGAAGTGGAGTACGCAGACCCTCGGAACAACAGCTCTTCGTAGACAGCAACTCATTTATAAATTGATGCTTTGGAGGCCAGAGCTCATATGGGTGATCTTTCCGCTGAGGAAGACATAACTGCTAAGTTGAAGGAAGAGTACAACAAATGGTTACTGACAGAGGAAATTAAATGGAAACAAATATCAAATGAATTATGGCTAAAAGAGGGGGACAAGAATACATGTTTCTTTCATGCAGTGGCTAGTGCAAGAAAGAAATCTTTAAAGATTGAACATGTAATAGTAGACAATCAGGTTCTTGAGTCAGAGGAAGACATTAAGATTGCTTTTATTTCCTTTTATGAAGGTCTTTTCAAGGAAAATGAATGGTGGAGACCTCATCTTCTGGATGGACTGCTGCCGTAAATAGAAGAAGAGCAGGCAAATCAGTTGTGCAGTACTTTCATAGAAGAAGTTAAAGAGGCTGCATTTATCATGGAGGCTAATAAGTCACCAGGGCTGGATGGGATTTCTATGGGTTTCTGTCAAATTTTCTGGGATGCTATCAAAGATGATCTTATGAACATGGTGGGAGAGTTTCAGGAGAGACCTCTGGCTATTAAAACATTCAATTCCACTTTTATTGTCCTCATTCCTAAGCGGGAAGATACTGAAGCTGTTTCAGATTATCGGCCGATAAGTCTTCTTAATGGGTGCTATAAAATTATCGCAAAAGTGATGGCCAACCGACTTAGGAATGCGCTTATGGGGATGATAAGTAGAAATCAGTCTACTTTTCTTAAAGGGAGATACATCTTGGACAACTTCTTGCCAGCCCATGAAGCTATTTGTGCTCAGAAAAGCTATATAAAGGAAAGGGTGTTAATTAAGTTGGATTTTGAAAAAGCCTATGATAGAGTGAGCTGGACGTGCATTCAAAAGACTGTAGGTGCTATGGGGTTTAAGCAAAAATGGATCGGATGGATCATGAGCTGTATTTCAACAACAAAGTTTTCTATTATGCTAAACGATGAACCTTGTGGTTATTTTGGTAGCCCTAGGGGATTGAGGCAAGGTGATCCAATATCACCACTTCTTTTCCTTTTGGTGGGGCAGATCATGAGCACTTTATAGGATAGAGCTGCTTCTCCTGGACTGGTGGATGGATTCTCAGTTGATATAAATGGTTTCCTGCTGTCACATCTACAATTTTTGGACGACACTCTGCTGTTCTCAGCTGGAAACAAGGATAAATTAGGCAATATGAAGAGATTATTGACCTTAAGGGAGGCTATTACAACTTACAAGGCTATCAATCAACTTTGGGAAGTCAGAGGTGGTAGGTATTAATCTGAACTATGACAGGCTACAGCAAATAGCTGACAACTTCTCGTGTAAACTGTCCAATTTCCCAATAAAATATTTGGGACTTCCTTTGTCAGATGTTCAATGCCAAGTAAGATTGGGATGGGCTTGTTAAGAAATTTGAACAGCGGCTGGAGGGGTGGAAGGCTAAATTTTTATCAGCTAGAGGAAGATGGGTTCTCTCGATTCTCGAAGGCAATACTCTCTTCATTGGCCAACTATCATTTGTCTATATTCAGGATACCAAAGAAGGTTGAGAAGCTGATTGAATCCAAGAGAAGTCTTTTCTTTTGGGAAGGGGGGAAAAGAGATAAAAGAGCTCTCCATCTAGTTGTTTGGGATAAAGTCTAGAAGTAAAGAGCAAGGAGGGGTAGGTTTGGTTAGAATAGGCTTATTTAACAAGGCTATGTTGTCTAAATGGATATGGAGAATGGGAGAAGAGGAGGAAGCTTTGTGGGTCAAGATTATTAGGGGTAGATATTACCCTAATGCATCTAGATGGTCTCTTGAGTCATCTTTCTGCTCTATCATGTCACCAGTCCGGATGAATGTTCATAAATTGAGAGTCTTAATCAGTCCTACTATCTCCTACAATATTGGTAATGGTAATCTGATCTGATTCTGGGAGGATAGATGGGTCACAAGGCTCCCGCTTGCTCAGCAGTTTCAGAACCTTTACCACGTTGCAGTGGACAAGGGTATTTCTATAGCGCAAGTGTATTCTTATGATCAGATCAGTAATTGGAATCTCAGATTTAGAAGAAATCTGACTGCTCAGGAGATTCAACAACTGGTGGCAGTTATCACCCTTATAGAAGGATTTTCTCTTCAAAGGGAGTGTGAAGATTCAAGGTCGTGGGTGTGGAACTCTAAAGGTGTCTCTCACTAAAGTCATCAGTGATGGGGGTATCAGAGTTTCATGCAAACATATTGTCTGGTCTAAATTCCTGCCTAACAAGATCAAGAATTTCATGTGGAAGATGGCTTTGGGTTGGCTTCCAACCATGAGAAGGCTCAAAGCAATCCTGCAAGACCAAAAGGCAACTTGTATATTCTGTGGTATGTTTGACGAGGATATACATCATCTCTTTTGTCAGTGTGGAATTATCATCACCTTGTGGAAGTCTTTGTGTAAGACCTTGCACATTGTATGGAAGGAACCTCTTTTTGTGATGGAGCTGATGGAATGGTGGGATTCAAGCTGTCCAGTGTTATATAATAAAAAAATCTGGTCAATCATACTACCTGCATTCCTCTGGACTGTGTGGTTAGAGAGGAACTCCAGAAGATTCAATGGCCTCTTCAACAATATTCAGACACTGATGAGGAGAGCAGTTATATGGGTGTCAGGGTGGGGAAGAGCTGTGGGGTTTGGTTCTGAGTTGGATGTATCTCTACTTATGTCGCTTCTCCATCAATGGCATAAGTCATTTTTGTGATGTAGTTTGTTTTTCTGCTGTTGTTTGTGGTCTTAATCTTATTTTATCTCCTTGATAATAACAAGATTAAGACTTTGGATGGGTGGGTTTCTTTTCTTGTCTGTAAGGGTTTTTGAGATATGAGTTTGTCATGTCTCTTCGCTGTTGTTTTATATCTTCCTTAATGAAATTGTGACCTTTGGTCACTTTTCTGAAAAACTTTGCCTTTTAAATATTTATTCATTATAATAGCTAGACCTACACTAGTTCTATCATTGCTGTTAATGATGTTCCATTTAATGGCATCAATTTCTTTTCCTTTAGTTCTCTTGCATATTCTTTCTTGCAAACAAGCTATGTTGAACCTCATATCTCTCATTAGTTTTCCTGCTTCTTTACTTTTATTAGTTAGGGTTCATATATTCCATGTAGGCAAGTGAATTCATTTTTTTTTTTTGGACTAACTTCTTCACTTGATTTTGTGCAACACATGAGAACACTTGTCTATTTGTCACCGTAAGCACGCACCCTTATTGCACATCACTTTTGGGGGATGCTCTAGCTAACCTTTCTCACTTATCATTACATCTAAATGCCAATGTAATGTGTTGCTTCTGGGGAATGCCCTAGTACTAGGGAGAATATTCGCTTCAGGGTTCATGATTGTTTGTGACAAAATTTATTAAGCATTGGCTTTCAACCTAATGTTTTGCTTTGAGGGGAATGCTGGAAGGCACTCCTTTCTCATCCCGGCGTTGGGACCGACCAGCAGAGTTGGCTGTTTTAAAGTTGATAATAAATATGAGAAATATGTAAATTCCTTAATGCTACTGGCCATTGTTCATTCCTAGGGAAGCTATATGAAATTGAAAATCTTTTGTACCCAATATAGCATCAAGGATAATTAGCAAGACATTTGTTACAACATTGTGATGTTGCTATAGATTTTTCATGTTATGGATACGTGAGCCCACTTCAAACATGATTTTTAGTTTTATTTGTGATACTTGAGTTCGTTATATGAAATGAAAGCCTTGTGCTTATTTTCCAAATAAGTATCAATGATAATAACCAAGATGTCTTTGTATAATGCTGTAATACTCTTATAGATCCTTCTCATTATGAGACTACTCATGTGACCTGTGACCATGATGCCAAGTGTTATGCCGACCAAAAATAGGAAAAGCTTGCAACTTCAAAAAATAAGAAAGCCCTGAAAGTGGGTTACGACTCATCCTATATAATACCCTTGCAAGGAATTATAATCTGAAATCCAAAACCAGACCAATGAAGGCCAGTTTTTTTTGGAAAGTGGATGGTACCACGAATATATATTACAAACAAAATGAACAAAATGTTACAATTCAGCTTTCAGAAAGAGGCTCACATCCAAAACACCAAGAAGGTGTCCCATTCAAGCAACTCCTAACCAATGAAAAAGAGAATTGACAATAATGGAGTTACAAAAATTCTCGTCCGTTCTCTCACCCTCTCACACACAAACCCAATCACTCTATTTGGCACAAAGGCGTCTTGCTTGAAGATCCGCTTGTTCCTCTCACCCCAAGACCAATGGAGGCCAGTGTACGCTACTTCCTGTTGTTTTCAAGTGAAAGGGAATGGTAGGAGAGGACGGTGAATTTGGAAAGCAGAGGGTGACAGATGGTGATAGTTGGTGTGTGGTTGCAGAAAGGTGGTCAGTGGGGGATTACTATGGTTGGTGGGGCACCATTCATCTTTCCTCCGGCTTCAGTATCCGTTATGTCAAAGTATTTGGCTTCAAAGCTGCTGGGTGAACATTTATCCGTCCAGCCCTTGTAACAGAATTGATTTTAAACAATTCTTATAAAATACCTTTTGGTAAATTATTATTTTTGGCCAGTTTGATTCCTAAAACAGGCTGACCTGAACTAGTGTTTGGCACAGCTTCCATTTGGAAGCCCAAAAGCCTTCCACTGTTTTCAATCGAGTTATTTTCCTTGAAAGCTGCCTACATAGTTTTTGGATTTTCTTTTTTGTTTTTCGCGCTTGCAACTTAAAGCTAAAAATTGGAGTTTCTTTTATTGAGGAATAATAGGATTGTTGAAGGTTCAACTTTTTAGGTTGACAGTGGAGGACAAAAGTAGCTTCCAACTAAAAGTTTTGCCAAATATGCCCCTGGTCTTTTCTGGTTCCGTAGCATTCACCAAATTTCAATCTGAACTGGCCAGTTTCGAATTTCCTGGTTTTGTATGATGCTCTTCAAGACTCTAGTACCAATGAGATGTTATTGTGGCTGATGCCTTAAAAACAGACAAAAGTGTCAGTGGATCAATACAAATAACATGTAACTGTATGCAAGAAGAATGCCTAATGCACATGAATCGCAATAAATATAAACTTCGACAAATCAAAATATTTCAAGTATACATATGAAATATCACCATAACCTCTGCAAGTTAAAAAAGCTGGAATTTGGTGGATTCAATCTGTTCTCTTAATCACCTTAATGTCCTACAATCGGCTATGGCTGGCATAGTTCCAATCCTGGTCAATCATGTTCAGAATTGGCTGGAGCATCCCATCCTAGTGCGGAAGGACAGTACAGTTTCCGCTGATTCAATTGGTCCTGCACTGCCCCAGCTGTCCCTGTCTGTCCCACTCAATTTCAACCATCCCGCTCTATGCTAAACTGTCTCAGTCAGAATCCCAGGTTGCAGCCGGAAATATTCTGAGCTCCCTAGACCCTTTTATGAATCTTTTTTCATGGTTTCCTTGATAAACATATGCCTTTGTACACCAAGAAGCTAACTTAGGCCCTTCCATAAATATTTATGGCATAAATTACTAGAATATATCCTGTATAAATATCAGAATGCATTGATCTGTATGATATGTTTATTTTGAACTTATTTTATTTTGACATATATGTTCTATGTTTAACGGAACATGTACACAAAATCGGGGATGGGATGCCTGAAACACGGATGGAGTCTGGGACTCGATTGACAACCATGATGGACAGCTCTCCTCCCTCTCCATCTTAGCCTCCCTATCCTCGCCCCATCCCTTCGGCTGCCCCTTGTCACTCTTTTGTAAATCTGTAATCTTTGTGGCAGCCTGCCACACCTTTCCAAAGGTCTCTGCTTCCATCAAATATAGGAGTTTCACAGAGCATGGTGAGCCTTTGGTGTCTTTTACTGAAGAAGAGATTAACCTTTCCCGATTCTGCTTTGCTATTTAATCATTGCAAAGTGCTTCAGGTGTCACGCCTCTTTTTCAGATATCAATTCTGACATTTGAGACCACATAAATATCTGGTCTGATTTCATTGTCAGTTTTCTCGAGTGTTGACCCCGCTGTCTCCTATTTGGTTTGATAATGAAGATGAAAGTCTTGCTTAGAGACTACATATATTAGGAGTTGCCTCTTTCGTTCTTTTAAATGGACCACCCCCCTTTTCACGTACATTAGCCTTCACAAATTGTGTCAGTCTTTATCATGGCAAGTATCTTCATTCTATTGCTATTAGTGTTGTCCACATTCTCAAAGTTGAGTGGATATTCTTCAATACAAGAATCCACCATTAGCAAGGTTGTGTTGAGGTGGATACTCTCGAACCGCTCCCATTGTGGATCTGGATCTGCTGAGGAATATCTAAGCTTATGTAGCAGGTCATGTATGAGATTCATCCTTTCATCTGTACATGCTAGCAGGGCATGAAGTTTCCACCTACAAACATGCCAAGGGATCAAGGAAGCAGGTTTTCTGATGTTCTTTGATTCTCCAAGAAATCGTTGACCAAATCACCAACTAACTTTGGAGACTGATGATTGATACTCTTCACTAAGGATACAATAACCCTCTATGGACGCTGCAGATTGTGATGTTGCTCAAGAGGTCTCTTGCCCTTTGACTTCACCTGCCAGCCATGGTGTCAAGTAGTTGGTTGACTTGGCCCCAAGTTGTACCTCCATCAACTCCATGCTGTGTTTAAAAGCGACTTGTTAGGAGGGCTCTCACCCAGTCAAGATTTCTGAGTTCTGCACTAGTCAGATCCGTGTTGGATGGCTCTCTCCACGGGAGGTGCCCATATGTGGCATTGGACCTGTTACAACAGCTCTAGGAACACAAATGACAGAAGGGCAGCAGTTCAACGGATATGTTGGCAGATGCCTGCACACCCGTGATTCTGGTTGATGTAAGATTCTCTATTGCGTCATCAACCCTTGTTTTTAGAGGATATTGAGCTCCCATCTTTGCAGTCTTCTCCCATAAGTTATTCCTCTCTGAACAAGGGAGATTCTGTTAAATTGGTGAAAGCTATTCACTCAACAAAAGATAAACTAGGCAGCTTTCCTTCCCAAGATGGGTTCCGTGAAGAGCCTTTATGACCTGCACAGGATTGTGATCAGCTACAGGTTTTTTCTTTCTGCATTCCTGCAGCAGCAATTGTTGGCACCTATCTGCACCAATGTATTCTGGATCAGATTGGATTAGATTGGATTGCCCAATCTGACAGAAATGATGTCGATTTATGGTTGGCCTGATTAAAAAATGCTTAAAGTTAGAAAAAATTACAAAGATCAGAAAGATAAGAAAAAAATTAGAAAAAAGGAGAAAAACTGGGAAAAAATTCTGCTAAAAAGTAGAAGAAAAATTGATTACATGATAAAACACTGATAATCATAGCATAAATCATAGGTAAGTAAATGAGAATATGATTTGAGCATGAAATTTATGTTTTTGTCTAATGATGAACAATGTTCAAGTTCAATGTCTCAGAGGGACAAGCCTGTCACAGGTGTTCTCACCCCAAGTAACATTAGAGGTTCCAGGTTCAGTGATCATCTAAGAAATTCATTGACATGATGCTTGTCTAGATGGAACACAACTAAAAGTTCATGTAACAACTAGCCACATGAAGGTTATAGGACAGGTCCCCCCTACTGGAGGAACACCGGAGGGTATCCACCAGGGCGTGGGACGAGGGCCTGCTCCCTCTGCTTCACCTCCCGGTGGGTATGGTTTTTGTAAGAATTTTCTTAGCGAGCGAGTATCGAAAGGGAGATACAAGTACTTATGACTATAGTAGTTGCGGAGGGCGTCCCCCGACGACCGCAGCCACGTAGCCATCCCCGGTCCGCTGAATGGATGGCGAAGTGCCCGGAGGGTTAAAGCGCAGGTAGCTGTTAGGCTACCGGAGACTAACCCGTAGGGGTAGGGGCAGCACCCACCATGGCTCAGAGGTGGGAATACGTATTGACTATAGTCATAAGTACTTGTATCGCACTGGAGATAGGAGTGAGCGTAGCCCGCGCACAGAGTTCCAACAAGTAGCTAGCTCATATGGGTTGTCTTTGCTTCGGATTTGTGTTTGGCAAAGACAACCTCACACCACCTCGGGGGTTCGGGGGGTGAGCCCCCTGAGCAGCACTTGCCGAGCTGAGGTAATAAGAAGAAATAGGATTGGGCAATGGGATGAAGAAGTTGTGTAATTGTCTTGATGTGATTGTTCATATCCATATGACATGTCATCATCTTGATGTGATTGTCCATATCCAAACTAGGACTGTATATATTGTCTATATTCCTACTGAATAATGATGTAGTCATATCTTTGAAACTGCTTTGAGGTCCTCTTGTAGCTGTAGATGGTTGCTGGCTTGAGCAAGCTTCAAAATGAGCAGGTCCATAGCCATGGTTGCCATATCCAATGGGTCCACCCTCAGCTGTGCTGCTAACATCAAAATATGAATGCTGCAAATGAAATAGATAAGTAGACCCATAGGGTACCTGCAATCAAGCTAGCTTGCCTTCCTTTTTGTTCATACCTTTCTCCTTCTTGGCCCTTTCTACCCTGAATCATCAACCTAATTCTTAAGGAGAATGAAGGTGCTTTGAAACCCACACTTTCTGAACACGGCGACATTACTCCTGTTTCTCTTCATCTGAAGACAAAATCAATCCGTTACTCCTGTTCCTCATCATCTGAACACAAAATCAATCTTCTCCTGCTATGTCGATCATGTTTTAGGCCATGTTTGGGAATGCTGCAGGGTTATGGGATTTTCTCAAAATCTATTTCTACAACAGTATGTCAGAAAAAGTTGATTTGTAATGATGATGTCTGCCCTTCTTTCCTGTCATTTGGGAAGTCTGGTTCAATACGCAGGGCATCCTTCCTATTTCTCCAATATACCCTTCAAGCCGTACATTAGAGGATAATAGGAGAATGGAAGTCTTTGGGGGCAGAACTGAAATTTCATCTCAAGATCTGAGAAGGCACCGCAGAAAGCTGGCTTTCCTTGGCTTTTGGCAGACGGAAGAGAGAGAGAGAGAGAGAGAGAGAGAGAGAGAGAGAACCCATGTGCCTTTCTCTCTCTTTAAAGCTGAAATCACTTTACCCTCAAACAGAGGCAGTCTAGGTCATTCGGGAACCACAGCAACCCTGTCCAGTGATTCCAATCATTGGAATCACGGTCATCACCCCAACATGGGTTCCCAAACGTGGCCTTGGTTGTTGATTGTACTTCCTACATGGGGTGCCATATTCATGGATGTAGATGCTTATTTCAACCTATTACCATTTTTCCTCTTTGAGTGCTCTAAACCTATAAAACCAATTTTATAAATGCTGGCTAAGAAGTAGGCAAAGACATATTTGGCAAGATAGCACGATGTCAATGTGGCGGCGGCATATATTTAGGAGCAAAAGGTTGGCTTCCCTTTGTCTTTTTGAAAGTCAAAGCACAGGATCTTGGACTTCTACTCTATAGTCCTACAAAATATGGAACCATGCATGATTCTGAACAATGTCAAAAAACAATGGTGAACTAATGAGCGGTAGCCGTAGTGGAGCGGCTGCTAGTGGCACAGCAATAGTTGATGATGCAACAGCAACTTGAGCAGCAGGCAGCCAGGGAAGGGGCTGTGGAATGGGGGGAGCAAGGAGCTTGGGGGTGGGGGGGGGGTGTGGGAGACCAGTGGAAGAGCTAGAAGGTGGCAAACCAGGTAGCTTCATATGTTCTTTTTGGCAGTTGGAAGGGGGAGGAACAGGGGGCCTCTTGACGATGAGTTTCAGCCTCGACTGCTTGCGAAGTTCTAAAATCTTGCAACATTTTATGAGATTCTTTCGGGATTGTATTCCTTTCGCATGAGGATATGGTTGGAGGCGTTAGAAACTGATTTTTGTTTTCTTCTATTCACATTTAAGGATTACGGTGAAGTTTTTTCAAAAAGTATAGGGAACCTTTCAGATGATTAATCTTAAAAAATTGGACTCATCTATGATTGGTATCTGGATATCGACACCACTAATTCATATATATGGTTTTGGATTTGTTTTATGCCTGCTTTCCCGACTCAGTATTAGACTCATGCTGAGATACATAAATTGATTTGGGTTTTCACCTTTGTGAGTTGCGATTCAGGGCAGCTCATATGGGTTTTCATCTTTGTGGTTTTTTAGTTGAAAGAGAATGAGGTCTGTTCCTCCTTTTGGATGCTAGGTTCTACTTCATTTCATTCGGTTTGAGGTGCAAGCTGATGAGTCTCAAATTCGTAACCTTGGTTCTACATTTGTGCATATGCTTTCTGGTATACATTGTCTAGAAGCAGGTTTCATACATTGGAATAAGGGCTGAGATCATTTTATGTTCTCTGATTGGACACTATTTTGGGTCAAGTGACAGCTGGATTTTGATCAGCTGCATCTGTCATGGAGGAGAAAAGGAGAGCTGGATTTTGATCGGCTGCATCTGATGCTATTCCTGCAATCTCTGTCTTTCCCCCTGTCTATATCTCTGTGTATGCACGTACGCACACGCATGTTGCCCAGACTGCGACACTGGAACTCTGAGGCAACACTACGTGGCGCTTTTTGAATGGACCAGTCCTTCGTGGCTAGGCTCTTCCTGCAGAATCTCATGTTTGATATATAAGGCAGTTGTTGGTCACTCTTTGGCCTTTATACTAGGATGTTGATTAAAGTAGGCTGCGAGGAGAAGTTAATCTATGTGACTGGAATGGTGATAATTGTATGATGTGTTATGTTCTGCCTCATGCAGTTGTTGGTAACTCTTTGGCCTTTATACTAAGATGGTGATTAAAGTAGGCTGTGGGAAGTTAATGTTTGTGACTGGAGGAATGGTGATTAAAGTAGGCATGCATACGTGCGGTGCGCCAGACTGCCACACCACAACTCCGAGGAACAGAACATGACACTTACTGAACAGACCAGGCCTTTGTAGCTGGGTTCTTCCTGCAGAATCACATGTTTTATATATGGCCATAATCACATGATGTGTATATTCTGTCTCATGCAATTATTGGTTACTATTTGGCCTTTATACTATGATGGTGATTAAAGTAGGCTGAGGAAAAGTTAATCTTTGTGACTGGAGTGGTGTTGGTTGTAGTTGTTCCAATGAGAAGAATGCTACAGCTATGCCATAATGGACTATGACAGCAAGGCGTTGTTTCTTGTTGGTTCTGTTAATGTTTGATAAGATGATTAGAAGAAGAATTTGGTGTTAAACAAAAATTGATTTTGAATGTTGGAGCAGTTAATAAATATTTATTTAATTTCTATGATATTGTGCTCTTCTCATTTTGAGAGATAAATTTCATTATTTCTATTTAATTCTGTCGAAAGTGTCCACCAAACACGTCTACATAATTTTTTAAAAAATTATGATAGTTTTGCTAACAGGTAAAGGATTGATTCATGCCATTCTTAAAATGTGTTAAAAAGTGGCACAATAAAGTTTGAAAGAGAAATTGTCTTAGTAAGGAAACTGCTCCCAAACACCCTATTAGGTTAGCTTTCCTTTGTGTTGGTCTGTGCTGGAAATCTATGGTTGAGGAGGCAGTCACTGTCTGGTGTGCTCCCACAAAGTTGTTAAACCATTTCTAAATCCATGGTTGAGGAAGCAGTCACACTGGCTGGTGGTGTGCTCCCACAAAGTTGTTAAACCATTTCTGGAGGAAGAAAGATAATAATCTCTGCTGATGCTAATGCAGTGCAGTGTGACATTTCATTAGAAATACTTTTCCTTTTCCTTTGGGTGTCTTGTGAGCTTAAAAAGGTGCCAGTCTAGTATCTGTTCTCGTTTTTTAAAATTAGTACATGGTATTAGTCTGTGATTCCCCTTGGAAAGTAGTTGTTAAAGTGAATCTTCTTTTTTCCGTGAGTTATTTTCTGATCCACAGTTTCTTTTGTGTGAAAAGAACTGGTTTTTCCAACATTGAGATTTTTATTGAAGTTTGTTCTTCAGTCTTTTTTCTGGCGTGTGAAAAAGGCCTGCTTTTTCCATCATTGAGATTTATGCTGAATTATTTCTTCAGACTAGCTAGTATACATACTCTTGTTCTCTTCTAGTTTGCACTTGCCTGCTATCATTATAAATTTGTAAACCCATGTCTTCGAATTCTAAATTGGTGTTAGCTTGATTTTGTTCTTTAATGTCTATGTTTAGTGTTTGTACTCTATATGATATCATTTTCTCTTGTGCAGGATGTGATTCAATATATGGAGAAATCTTTTGGTGTTGGATATATGACAAATCAAGGAGAAAATGGGAACGTTGTTCAACATCAGTCTTCAAGCCACATACCAAAAGTTACTGCTGCTTCAAGCACTTTTATGGTACCTGATACTGCCAGTTCAGATTCAAGTGCTTCAGAAAACACTTTGGATAGAAGCCTATCTGAAGATGCCATAGAATATGAAAACTTGTTGTCTACATTGGATAACAGTGGTCAGAGTATGACACAATCAAATGCAAATGATTTTTCTAGAACATCAACTGACAGACATGCTGCTGGCATTGATCTGAAATTAAAGATTCATCTTTATAAGGTCCGTCTTCTACTCTTGACTAGGAACCTGAAGGCTGCGAAGCGTGAGGTGAAGCTAGGAATGAATGTTGCACGTGGTAGAGATTCATCTATTGCCCTGCTTTTGAAATCACAGCTGGAATATGCCCGAGGTAACCACCGTAAGGCTATTAAACTTTTGATGACGTCGAGCAACAAAACAGAACCAGGGGTTCTTAGTATGTTCAACAACAACCTTGGGTGTATATACCATCAGCTACAGAAGCACCACACTGCGATTGCTCTTTTTTCAAAGGCACTGAGGAGCAGTTCGTCGCTGAGAATGGAGAAGCCTTTAAAGCTTTCAACATTTTCACAGGATAAGTCCCTTTTTATAATGTACAACTGCGGGCTGCAATATTTGGCTTGTGGAAAGCCATTGATGGCAGCTTGCTGTTTTCACAAAGCCACTGCAATTTTTTATGACCGACCTCTTTTATGGCTCCGTCTTGCTGAATGTTGTCTATTGGCTCTAGAAAAGGGACTTCTAAAATCAAATCTGAATTTTTTGTCGTCTGGGAGTGAACAGGTTAAACTTCATGTTGTTGGTTCAGGCAAATGGCGGCAGCTGGTAGTAAACATGAACTCTAGGCATTCAGATTCTGTCTATGGGAATGGTTCACGAAATGATGATCAATACACACTTTCATTCCCTTTTGCACGAGAGTGTCTACTAAATGCATTGCACCTATTGAATAGGCTCGAACCTAAATCTTCAGGCATCGGTGTGTTGACATGTGTGCCAGAAGAAGTTGAGTCCAACCATGCAACAAACGCTGGCATTAGGAGCTCAAACCACAAGAATGTACAGTCAGATGATTCGAATGCATCAAATGCCACATCCGTCTCTTTATCATCTAGTGCAGATGGTGATTCCAAGGAAAGCAAGGGAAGTATAGGGCCCAACGCCACCTTCCAGAGTTCTGTCTCTGCTTATGAAGTTACTTGTAGAAAAGAGAACCACATGATGAAACAAGCTGTTCTTGCTGATTTAGCGTATGTAGAGTTGAGCTTGGAGAACCCTTTGAGAGCACTATCGTTTGCTAAGGCTCTTCTACAGCTGCCAGATTGTTCTAGAGTGTATGCATTTTTCAGTTGCGTGTATGCAGCTGAAGCTCTATGCCACTTGAACCGGCCCAAAGAAGCCGCAGAGCAGTTGTGTGTGTACATCTCAGAAGGGGGAAATGTTGAGCTGCCATACGGTGAAGATGACAGAGAGATGTGGAACTCAGAGAAGGTTGCCGATGGCGAAGAATCAAGTGGCTCTGTAGCTGCCAAAATCATTAGTTCTGTGGAATCAAAAAATAGTGTTTTCTTCGGGCCCGAGGAGGCTCGTGGGACCCTTTATGTAAATCTTGCTGCCACTTCTGCTATGCAGGATGATCTGGAGCAGGCGAAACTATTTTTGAGTAAGGCTCTATCAGCAGTTCCAAACAATCCCCAAGCTTTACTTGCTGCAGTTTATGTGGACCTTCGTCTTGGGAACACATCAGGTGCCATTGCCAAGTTGAAACAGTGTAGCCATGTTAGATTCTTTCCTAATGGTATAACATTAAGCAGCACAAGATAGATTCTTTTTCTGCAGGTATAGTATTTGAGCAGTTTGTAACACTTGCATTGTTGCGTTAATTGAATAGTCACCACAACGCCATCCAGCGGATTCACCTGAAGGAAAATCTTAGAGTTGTCTGTAACATACGTACGACAAGTGGTAGAATAAGTCTTTTCTTTTCTCTTTCCCATTTTTAGGGTTTGGTGGGAGGGCGAATTGTTTTTGTCTGTAGATGCCCATGTTCAACTTTGAGTTGTAATTCTCATTGAAGGAGAGTTCTCCTAGAAAGGTGTGAAAATTAATTCCTTCAGGAAAGTGTCCGTGGGAAATCTGTTCCATTTGCATATTGATCTCTAACCTAGTGGTGAGTGATGGACATGCTCCAGTGGACTTGGAGAGGTCCCCTGTTCAGTTACTTCAAGCGGGGGTTCATCTCGGATTAGTTTGTCTAGGTAGCAGTGCCCCCATGAAACTAAAAGGGAAACATTTATTTCATTTATACTCTTTGAAAACTGTACCCTGTCTTCCTTTGCTGATCATTGTATAATATATGATGCTGCTGTTAGTTCATGCGTTAGCATTGACAAGTACAATTCCTTTGTCCTGTTACATGAAAGCAGCTTGGAAGCTTTTGCCTTGCAGCATGCGTGAATGAATATGGCATGTGTTGCTTATTCTCCTCTCCATGTAGCCGTCTTTTGGATAATTGCGTCTCCTGTTCAGTTAAAGATGTGTCGACAGGCTGACTTTTACACATGGAATCACGGCAGACAAGCGTTAAGTGCTGTTACGCTGTGTCTCTCTTTCCATTTCTATTTTGATGGAATATTTTTTGTAGTTCATGGATCCATTATTTATTGACAGTGGAAAACCTCACTTCTCAGGCTCTCTCTGTGATTTGCCAGAGCCTTTGTGGAGGCAAATTAATGTTTTCACATACAGTTTGAATTATGGAATGGTCATAACATGCCTTGTCTCTAAGGTGCAATCCCATGTTTCAGATTATTGGATTTAATACAGTAAACGTTGCGAAATCATCCGGCAGCCTTCTAAAGTTTAACCCTTATAGGGGTTGTTTGTTTTAGTGTAAAGTTTTGTAATTCACTGGTTTCAAAATCACCGATTTTAAAACAAATGAAAATTTCTTGCTTTAGACCTGGTTGTTTGTAAAATAAAATAAGGGGGATGTTACAATCTTCTTGTTTTGGTTTATATTGTTTAACATCATTCGAAACATTTGAAAACACCGTAAAATGAAGTAATTGTTTCAAATTGCTTTAAAACAAATAAATGACTCCTTAGATTTTCTCGTCTTACATGTGATAGTTGCCTTTTTTTTTTTGGTCTTTGGGTACTCTTAGCTCAGTGGCTAGGGACTCCATTCTCACTCAGCCCATTAGGATTCAAACTTTTGGGGCAACACACTTTGTTTTCCAAATATTTACAAGGGCCAAGCAGACACCAGACAAGCCGTAAAAGTTCGGCCAACGTCTCAGGCGTGACGACCGGAGCGTCTGCATAACAAGCGGGGTTGAACACCCGAACCCTCTGCCCCGGACGGAGGGGGAGTACCGCTAAGCCACAGGCCGGGTACTTGTTGCCCTTCCGTTGTAGTTCTTTTCATGTAGTAAATGCCATCTCCGAGGACAAATCATTCAAGATTTCTGGACAGAGTGGAATAAAAATGCTTTCCGGGGATGAAATTGCTGTATGCCAGGCCTGGAGAGTTAGTTGTGGCTTATCATTTGGGGGATTTTTATTTATATTAGAGTTATGTCGGACACAACACTCGGACACCTCTGTCTAAACTTCTATTTCGTCATTTCAGAATAAATATTAGATATATCTCAAAATATTTATCTGTTTGCCAATGTTCGATGTATTTTAGTATTATTGTTTATACTAAATGTTTGATGTATTTTAGTATTATCTGTTTGCCAATATTTATCCTGCATGATTTTTATCGGTGATAGGTCCAGATATTGTTGTTCTAAAAAGGCAACTGATTTGACAGTATCCGTCTAAAGCTCCACGGGGTGGAAACCAAAATCCAATTACCGAGTAGGCATTTGCTGGTTTATAGAGGTAATCAATATCTTTATCCCCCTCATGCTTAACCTAATTAGCTAACAAACATGCTCATAGCCCCAGTTTGTTTGCAGAATAGGTTATCTAGAATTATTTATCCAGAATAACGTATGCTAGAATAAGGGGCATTTAAATTTGATAAATTTGTGGGGTCCATTTGACGCGATATAAACTATTACGCCTATCAAACTAGAATTGACCTTTCTTAAGAATATGACCCCTTATTCTTCTCTTATTCTTCTAGATGCAGGCTGAAGCCTAGTGGCAGTCAGAAACTAGTCGGCTGGTCCCACCTAACACAAGTCTTGCATAACCAGCAAATGTTTGGTATGCTCATACTCTATGGAGTAATACTTACTACATTGCACGCAACAGTGCAGGACACATGTCCTGCACTTGTGCGTGCAATGCCCTTCGATCTAGCGGATCAGACGGCAGTGCAGTGAGCTCGTCTCAATTTTTTGGTTTTGTTGTTGGATTTTTTTGTTTTCGTTCCATCAAAATTCTGACGGTATATTTGGAAAGCTCGGGTCAGCCTCGACTCGACTATATAATTTTTTGTTTGTACTTTAGTTTACGTGTAAAGAAAAAACTTTTTATTAAAAAAAATATACGGCCGACCCGAGCTTTCCAAATGTACCGTTGGATTTTTGATCAGACGCTCCAAAAAAAATTAAAAAATCTGACAGAAAAATAAGAAAAAAGGGATGAACTTATTGCGCTGCCGTCTGATCTGTCTGATCAGACGTGCAGTGCAGCAAGCATTATTGTACTCTCTTATGCTCAAGTCACTGGATGAATAACGTGGCAGGGCACGAGTAATTGAGTTAGGATGAGATGATTTACTTTGATTTGACACTCAATTCTTTTTTATGCAGGGGTAGGTGAACTTTTTTATAACTTCTGATGTGCGACTATTCCTGAGAACTTTTCTATCTCCCTGCTTGCAGAATTTTTTGGGCCAATTGGGCCGACTGCATCCTTCTTCGTATGATGGGCCGCTTTCAAGTATAAGGTGTGTCTTTAATGGGCTAAACCCTAAGGGAACAATATCCTCATCAATACCCAACTTTTGTTCTTTCGTTGGTTTAAATACCTGTATCTCCTTCAATTTCTTGGGTTTCGCAATGAAAGGATGCCAAGGGCTTCAGAGCCTTCTTGTGATAAGGTCAACTATCTCATCATGGTAGCATCCCTTTGCATGACTAATTCATGTATCATATTCTGTTTGATGCGAGGAAGGGATGTTGTACTAGGTGCTTTTGGACCATCTTACATGTTTTAGTCACAAAATATGTAACAACATCTTCTCAATCTCTCGTCCCTTGAAAGAGAAACATGATGTAACAGTTTGTACTGAGTAATACTTGCTGCGTCGCATGTATCATATGTGGTGCAGTCCAAACAAGGAATTTTTTTCAAAATCTTTTTACGGTCATCCTCATCATGCCCTACATGTCTGTGTAATCAATTTCTAGTTGGAGAACTCAAAAACTAAAAAAAAAAAAAAATCGAGCTCCAATTTATTGGACTCTGCCCATTAAGGGCATTTTTTAAATTGTTCATTGGGTCTTAATTTTTGATTTTATAAAAAAAATTAGGTCATATAATTGGAATTTAGGTTGTATGAACTTATAGAGTATGATAGGGTTGAGCATAAATTTTTTTTTTAAATTATCTTTTTAGTGCTGCACCACATGTGATGCGACCACTTGTTACATTGCATGCAATTCAACAAGTATTACTTTTTTATAATGTGTTACAAAATCAAAGCTCAAAAAGAAAAGTTAAAAGAAGAGAGGAAAAGAACTTAAACTTAAGTTCTCATAAGATGAGCTTGTTCCATATATTAAGATATGGACACGACCAATGAACCTATAACTGAATAGTAACTTAGGCCTTCCCTTCTTGGGAGGTCATAGAGTTAAATCTCTCCTCCGATAATATATGAGTTTCAAGGGAACTTATGCATAAATAATCCACATAAAAGGTAGGACCCATGGCGAGAATATTTCTCTCCATGGTGGGACCCTTGGGACTAAAACTGTCATCCGCAAAGGCGTGGAAGAGTCACTTGTGTAGAAAAATCCCTATTTATGGAGAAAATATTGTCATTGCTAGGATTAGAACCCTCCTCACTTGAGGAATATAGACATGAAAGTGTGCCTCTAGGAAAACGCAATCAAGATATGCTTGGCGTGAGGAAAGACCGTGATCGCCATCAAATTAATTAAATCCCAGAGATAAATGAGTATAATCTAATCAACTTGAAAAATTAAAATTACCTCCATGCGAGACTAAAGTCCACTTTCCTTGCTGTCGCCTAGTCAATAGCGTAGAGCTTCGTTCATGCAATTCGATCTTCCCCTAGAAAATCATAAACAAGAAAACAAATGACAAAAAGATTAGGACTTCATGAACTGACCTAGGGTGTTTTTCTTTTTAAACTTCTTTTTGGGAAGCTGTTCTTAAGTTGGTGTGTGCATGTGATGAGTGCAAAATGTGGAAAGAAACCTATCTAAATGATGCTATGAAGGAGATTAAGCTAGAACAAAAAGGAAAAGAGAAAGAGAAAGAGAGCGAAGTGAGATCTCTATTGAAGATTGCAAGGCTCTGACACTGAATGGACATGGCGAGGATAAATTCTGGCAGCCTTGGGCTATAGTGTTACGCCTCTAATCTGGTTTAGTCATTTGTACTTACTTCGGATTCAAACTACGTAACTACGTAATCAAATAACATACAAATCAAACATGAATGATGAGAGACAAATAATCAAAACAATAAACATGCCATTTACTATCAAAATATTCAAATAGAATTTTTATTACCAATACCATAGTTCCATAAAACATATCATCAATTCCAAGATCCTCACACTACACCAAATATCCAATGAAAATAAGATCGCTCAACTCACTAAATAAATGAAAAAATATATATCTCTGTCAACCCTACTATTTCAATCAACTAAAAGAGAAAATCAAATCTAAACTAGATTCAAAAGTCCAAGTAAAAATACTCAAAGTAGATTTTTCTCGAGTCTTAACTATCCTTCTTCAAACTCTGAAAATATTTAATAGGTCTATGAGTACAACTACTCTGTAGGTAATTAGACTCATCAAATGCTAACAATATAATAGTTAAAAAGTGATGATAACTAACTAAGTATGATTTATGGTTCTATATTTATTTTAAATAAGAACATGATACAAAACATGGCCACTTATAAATCTACCAAATTAGATACATTTTCTAATAGCACGATCAAATCAAATAACATTAGCTTACTAAGTATGATGGACAAATCGAATTCACATATGACTTATCAAATTTACTAGCCATGTAACGAACATATCACATATTTCCTACCACATATCACATAACGAATGGCATGGCATAGTAGTCCAACAAATCTGATCAAATTATGACATATGAGCAAATATAGATCTTAAGCATAGAACAAATTCAAGGAATTAGCTGAACAATGTACATATAGGTTTTAAAGAATAAACTGAATTTAAATAAGATATAATAGAGTATGAGTTTTATATTACATGTCAATCAAATCATATCAAACGTATCATATCAAATTGTTAACGGATATACACTCAAACTATCTCATTAGGAGCCCTACACATATACCAAAGTATCTAAGTAATGATGCAGAGATCATAGTTATTATGTAGAACCGGAGAATCTAAGTCCCACCCAACTCTGAACTGTTAGGACATTACATATCGCCGTCTTCTAGTTTAGCCAGTCGAAAATCAAGATTCCAACTATTGCTCTTGAGTTCAAATGCCCTATCCAATACGGATGCTTATATCGGAATTGGGTCCTACATCTTCTTAAGATGACAATATCTAAAAATGGTCATATAAATATGTTCCAATAAGATAAACACAAACATAAGATGAGCATAAATTTGAAAGTTAACTTATCAAAGTGGTACATATAGTTATAAGTCAAAATACAAAATTTTATATATAAAATAGCCACTTATAGAGTCAAATGGGTCAAATATATGACAAATCAAAGAAAAAGCGGTACAAATAGGTTAATGGACATAAATTAAGCTACTGAAATTTTCTCAAAATTTTTAGACTGATAATGATATTTTCGGCCATTAAACTATTTTTTAGAGTTGAAAAATTCATAAATAAGATCAAAGATATAAAATCGATTAAAAAATTGATAAAACTTGGTGAACATGTCCATAAGGTTAAAAGAAACATATGGACAAAGTTTCATATAATTCAGACATCAAAGAAGTGATTTAGAGCATCAAATGACATATAGAGAACTTAAGTCAAATTGGGCTAATCAAATACTAAGAAATGAAGGAGTTATGGCCAATCAAAGTTTAGTATGAAAAGAAAATTGACAGAAAATCAGTAAATATAAATCGCGTCACCTATTAGTGAATTTTTGAAAGACGTTAGTAAAGGTTGATGTCTTTCAGAGTCTAAACCATAGCTAAAAGCTTATGAGTACTTAATCAATATGGCAGCTCGATTCACATCATGTTGGGCTGACATAAATTGAATCGCATTATCTATGAGTGACATCTTTCAAATTTATTCGCTCGAATTTTAGAAAATTAAATATTTAAAATAGAATTCATCGATTGAATGAAAATCAAGATGCTTGACTTGATCAAACATGGTTCTAGAAGTTCAAATTGACTACTTTTGAAATTCAAAATGTTGATTTTTGTTTAATAAAAAATAAATATTCAATGGATTATCATAGCCTACCTCTTGAAGGAAGAACAACGAAGAACAATCCCTTCTAATCCTTCCCTTGAACTCTAACTACGAAATCTTCTTGCTCCAAAGCTTCTTTCATGTCCTCTAACCACCCAAGAATACAATTCATCTATTAGAATCAACTTCAAAAATATTAAACCAATGATTTATTTAGTTCTTGATGAAGATCACCATGCCACTTACCCTAGTGTTGAGGTTGTGTGCTAGAGGGACAAATTACACTCTCAAGCATCTATTTATATATTTTTTCCTTTATAATACAATAACTAACACTCTCTCTCCATACTGGAGTCGAACTCCAACTGTACAAGACATGTCATGCAAGTAAATTCACTTCCTGGTACAACTAGGAATTCTGTTTTTCTCACACAAGTTTTTCCATACATGATATCCCTCAAATTAGGCCTCCAAAATGTTGGAATTAGCAAAAAAAATCTTCTACAAGGTTGTATATCTTAATTCCCTCTTTCCGACGATACTAAGATCATAATTTTTTCTAACCAAGCAAAAGGTTATCGCCAATTTATCAAGCTGCTGCCTTACGACTCTAATCCTAGAATTTGACCAAGTGTTGGAACTAGTTTGGTTCTATCTTAGAACACTAATGGGATTAATGGGCCTTGTTCTTCTTCTAATGGGTTCTTCATACTAGATTTATCATTTTAATTATTAATTACCCATTAATAGGTCTAATTATCTATGACCATTAATTAATTAAATTGGACTCAATTAAACATGGCCCATTAACATGCTCAATGGGCTTAGAGTTCTAGGGCATAAGACATAGTGATGAGATCCTTTAATTAGGGTTCCCCCTTGTGACTAATTTATAGAGGCCAAATAGGACATTTCTGAATTGAGGAGATAAATCCCATGAAAATAAAGAAAACTATGAAAAATAGTGTTAAAATGCATCCAAAACACTCCCATAATTATCCACTAATGGCTAGAGACCTTTGGAGATAAAGATCAAGTGTTTTAAGACTCCTTGGAGTAGAATAAAACACCCATGGAGTTAATCTATACAACCATATTTTCAGATAAACTCTAATAAAACGTTCAATTGACTGGGTGCGAGATTAATAAAATGTCCAATGATTGAGACGTACAACCTCAAAATTCGAGAAAATCCTTATTTAGATAAAATAGATAAAAATGCCCGACCTCCTAGACGCCCGACCAATAAAATGTCCAACTCCCTAGACATTTTAATCTTCTAGATTCGAAATTCATGAAAATCCACAATAACCCAGAAAATGACCATGAAAGTGATCCATTATCATTAAAAATATGAGAAAGGTACTCACAATAATGTCAAAAGCGCGTGTCTACAAGGGGAAGCTGTACTAACTTGGCCAACTATGTCACTAACTATGAAGAAAAGAAAAAAAGATATGGACACTGAATTTTAACTTATATTTAAGTCCTCATAAATGCATGAAGCTGAACTTATTTCATTTTGCTATGATTGTCTAATATAGATAATACCAAATGGTAATAATCATATGAAAAGATATGGACATCAAGAAAGATGGGCACAAGGATATGGTCATCAAGAAGCACATAGGCATAAAGATATAGAACTCTTGTATTCAAATAAGCATAACATGTACCCTTAACAAATAAAGTATAGAAATGGGATAAATGATGCAACCAAATTCTATACTTACCGAAGGAGATGAATGATGCAATTGAATTCCATGTTTATCGAGTGTACATAAATGAGATGAACGATGCAATTCCATACTTAGTGTTCATCATGGTTTGTTGTATTGTACTAGATTGTACAAGTCAACTTGTAGCTAGGTGAGTCCAATCCGCTAGCATGCATTGTATTAGACCAGTTCATGTGGCTTGTACATACATAACAAGTTGTTTTAGATTAAGCTTTTCTCATTTGGTAAGTATACTCTTAAACCATGACTAAAACTCATTGCCATTAACAAACCCATTAGTTTGACTCAGGTGAGTTAGATTGGTACCGACTCATATTTAAGAAGATGTGATCTTGTTTGAATCAACAATATGATGGACCTTGCTATACATAGTATGAAGCTCTTGGGAGACAACTGAGGGTCATAGTCAAGGATAATATCTCTGGGGGTCCCATATCTCGTGAGGATGTTGCACTTGATGAACTTTACCACTATTGACACTTTGATCTCAACAAAACTTCAACTTCTACCCATTTTGAGAAGTTCTTAGTAGTGGTCAAAATGAATGATTTCTTTTTCACTTCTCTATTTCTATCTTCTAATGATCCAATTATGTCAAACACCCACACTGAGAAAGACCAAGGGGATGAGTGGATGGAGAGAAGAAGATAGAGCATGATTTTTGTCAGCATGATACTGACATTTCACATATTAATGGGCACAGGAATTGTAGACATCTTCGATGGTCAGCCAATAATACAGTTTGACAAGCTTTTGAGTGAGTGCATGGCCATTGACATGAACCCCACTCTCATTGGAATAAGAAAGTTCTAAGAACTTCTTGAATTCCTCTTCATCAAGACAATGAAGGAACACCACGCTAAGGGATTTCTTGTGCAATACACCCCCTAGGATCTTGTATCTCTGATCTATCCAATGGATTGCTTTTCTATCCTAGGCCGTGGTATTCTTTGGAAAAGATCCATCCTTGAATTGTCCTCAATGTGTCATAATACTAGGGATTTCCATCATCACAATCAGCCTTTGGTTCTATGACCACTTTTACTTGTGTAGCTTGTTCTTTAGAGGGTTTTAAGAACCATTTAAACCGTGGATTTGAAAGGGAGAGAGAGTCCATTCTTTGGATAATGATGGTTTTAAAGGTTTTTCCGAGTGGAAACTCTTGGAAGGAAGAGAGGGAAGCAAGTGCATCAGTTTGAACATTCTGTGACCTTTGTGTATGAACAAAGTAACCTTCCTAAACCATCTAGATACCGTCTTTACTGAATCCTAGCATGACTTCTATTTTAGGTCTCTAATTCTGTATTTATGGAAGACTTGCTCGAGAATCATTTACAAATCACTAATGATGCATAACTCATTGACCCCAAGAACTAATGCCAATATCAATCCAATGAGGAAAGTTTCATATTTAGCCACATTATTAATGGCAAGGAAGGATAATTGGTGAATGCAACGAATAGTTACCCATTCTAGAGAAAGTAGGATTTCCCCTATCCCTATACCTTTGGAGTGAAGTGTTATATCGAAATAAAGGATCTGTGATGAACTATCATCTACTAAAGATCTTAATTTTTCATTAAAAAACTTGATGAGAAAAAAGGTTAACAATTAAATAAATGGGTGCCTTATAAGCCAATCATATGTGATATGATGTGTTACGCCCCCGAGATCCGATTCAGTACACCAACTCACATCGGACTCCGAGTACGCAACATCGGCTTAACAAACGGATATGAAAAATAAACATATCACAAGACAATTTAAATGAATGTCATTACTATCACATAGTCTAAATAAATAGTCAAATATTAAAGTCCACAAATTACAATATCCATCAAATATTATCTCAACTCTCAGTCTCAACAAATAAAGAATATTACATTAAATTTCTCATAACTAATCCTACTACATCAAACTACTAAATTGAAAAATAATCTTCTAAAAACTCTTCCAAAGGTCTAATAAGCTTGACTTCCCACCTAGTCCGATCTTAAATCGATTCCTCTTGAAAAATGTTTAGTCGAATTTATGAGTCCACAACTTAGTAGACTTCAAACCATCTACATGACTTAACATATAGCAATTTTGCAAATCACATTATATAATTATATTAACCATGATAATCAAATCAAATTCTACATATACTATAACAAGGAAATGATACGAAGCATGTCATATTTGTAAAATATCATTATACGAATATTTTCTAATACAAATATTCAGATATGAAATAAGATGATCATATAGTCAAATCAAGATATTCAAATAAGAAATTTTATATTTTATATCATAATTCTCTAGCTAGTGTACTTATCGAACAAATAACCTTTAATCTATAAGAGATTCATAAATTCTCACATTTCTAGAAAGATGTTAGTTTAATTATATTTTTATGATTCAAAATTCACATGTCATAGATCGTAGCAGAGTCATAAGATCATGAATGAAAGACTAATCAAGATAGAGTATGATTATCGAATTTAAAGAGATAAAGGCTGATCAAGAGACTAAGCAAAATATGATATAGATAAGTAATCAAGTATAAACATGGCTGATGAAAAAAGTGATTCAGATAGCATATGAGCATGGAACATCATATCAAATTTCATAGCATAAGTCAAATCAAATGATCATATAAGAGGACATATTAATTATCATATTTCCTCGTCAATATATCGGACATAAATCTAATATTAATTATCATATTTCCACTTTAATATATCGGACATGCATCCAACTACAAATAAGGAGCAACCTACACAAATACTAATACATCTAGGCAAGCGACACAAAGGCCCTGGCTACTGCACAGAACCTCGGATACTCTGTCTGTATACCTCTTCTTCCGGTACTACTTTACTCTCACTATCCTTCTGGCGAAGATAACTCTCTTGGCAGCAAACACCTTTTGTTCCCCATAGTGGTAAAAGTAATATCTAAAGGTTTCTTTAGGATATCCAACTAATCTACATTTTTCGATTTGTGATTCTAGTTTGTCTAGATCAGTCCTTTTCATATGGGTAGGACAGCCCCATACTTTAACATGTTTAAAGCCGGACTTTTTGCCCTTCCATATCTCATATAAAGTAGAGGCGACTGATTTACTTGGAATCCTATTCAGCAGATATGCTGCTAACTCAGGAGCATATCCCTATAGAGACACTAGTAACTGTACAAAAGTTCATCATATAATAGTGTGGAATTCCTCTCTCCTGATACATCATTCAATTGTACTGTATATAGAGGAGTCTATTGAGAGAGGATATCATTATCTTTTAGGAATTATATGAATTTCATACTCTAGTATTCTCCTCCTCGATATGATTGAAGAATCTTAATACTCTTTCCTGTTAGTTTCCCTACTTCATTCTTATACTCCTTAAACTTCTCAAAGGCTTCTGATTTGTACTTTATTAAATACATATACCCATATCTTGAGAAGTCATCAGTGAACGTGATGAAATCCGAGAAACACCTTTGGTGAGGATAGACATCAGACGATATACATCAGAATGTATTAGCTCCAATATGTCCTTGGCCCTTTCACCATGTCCAGTAAATGGTAATTTAGCCAACTTTCCCATCAAACATGACTTACAAGTTGCAAATGATTCGTAATCGAATGGATCTAAGTATCCGTGTTTATGCAATTTTTGGAGTTTGTTCTTACCAACGTGTCCAAGCTTATAATGCCATAGATAGGCTTGGTTCACGCTGTTCCTGCTTTTTTTAGGAGCTCTGTCAAAGTGCAGAGAATTTAAAGAAACATCAAGGAGATATAGACCATTAACCATAAATGTAGAAGCAATCAAATTACTTCTAAAATAAATAGAACACAATTTGTTCCCAATGGTTAAATTATATACAAGTCTATCTAAATAAGAAACAAAAATAATATTCTTTATTAAGCTAGGAACATAATAACAATCATATAGTGAAAGTCTCTGTCCAGATGGAAGCTTGAGGTGGACTGTCCCTACGGTGGGCGCCACAACCTTTGTGCTATTTGCTAGCCTTAACTCCACCTTACCCTTGCTCCATTTTCTTCTATTTGTCAATACCTACACATCATTGTAGATATGAGATGTACATCCAACATCTAATACTCACGATGAATCTCGAATTAACAAATTTAAATTTATCATATAGATACTTGAAGCTTCTCCAAGCTTCACCTTTCCTTAAGCTTTGTTATTCAGGTACTGCTTGCAGTTCTTTTTCTAGTGTCCCTTCTGGTGGCAATAGAAACATTCGCCCTTCTCACTCCTTTGCCCTTGTCTTTCTTTGAGGGTTACTTTAGTTTTTCCTGCTTTTTAGCTTTGCTTTTCCTAAAAGCCTACACTGCTTTTCTTTTCTTGTTGATCTTGCCAACCATGAGAATAGCGGGCTTTTTCTTCTAAAGGTTGCCCTCTGTAGTTTTTAGCATGTTAAGTAGTTTACCCAAAATTGCCTGAATCTTATTCATATTGAAGTTCACAATGAACTGAGAATATGAAGCTGAAAGTGAAGCAAGGACAAGATTAGTGTGCATCTCCTTGGGTAGTGGTATCCCAAGTGCATCCAGCCTTTTTATCCATTCTATCATTTTCAACACGTGTTTGCACTGAAGATCCCTCTGCCATTTGAGCCTTGAACATGGATTTAGATATCTTATATTTGTAGACACACTAATTTTGACTTCATATTGAGTAAATTTTATGTCATAATTATAATGTTCCGAAATAGTCTGAGTTTTAATCATTAATTAATTTTTATTGATTTTTCTCGATATTCGTTGATTAACGTCGACCATGGGCGATGCCATTTGGATTTCTAGCCAAAATCAGTTTGTAATTAAATTCCTAAATCTAAATAGATTTAACTGAATAGCGTCGCCCATGGATGACACTGTTTGGGTCCCTAATTAGTCTGGATTTTGATTTGAATTTGAATTAATTTCCTAATTATCTAAGTAACGTCGCTCATGGGCGATGCTTTTTAAGTTTTCTAATTATTTTCGATTTTCTTCGCGGATTTTGTTTATATTTTAGCTGCTTTACTTAGCCAAATGACGTCCCTGATGGACGATGTGTTTCAAGAGTTTCCTGATAAACGTGATTTGGCCGAGATAATCTGGTCTCTATGCTTGGAAGGGTTCTTAACTCTTGGATAAACATCCAACGCAAGTCCGGATCCGCGGGAGAGCCCTTTTGAAGTCCAAACAACCCTAATTAAGGCCTCTATATATATACATATACCTTTTGGCCTTTGAAAAAGGTTGAAAAATTGGAGATTTGAAGTTCATATCAAGGTGTTTGAAGGCTCCCTTTATAGAAAATATGGAAAGACTTGGAAGCTTCATCCTCTTCACCATCTTCATCCTTTGAAGACCAAGGCTATGGAGGGGCCAACTCCTTCTTCTGTTTAGTTTTCTTGCTAGTTTTGATTGTTTTTCATATAGATTCTTCACTGTTTTGCATTGTTTTTTATCATATCACCTTCATCATACACACACCCACATCATCTTTTCCATACCCATGTATGCAATAGGGGTTTAAAGAACTATAAAAAAGTGAGTCCTTTTAGTTTGATTGCATGTTTGATTTGCTATATAGGATAGATACTACACTACTCTATATCTAATTCATATTTTTCTTTTGTCTTGTTTGTTTACTTTGCAAGGTATTGAAGGAGAAAGGCTTGAAGGAAGGAAGAATTTAAAGGCTTGAAGAAGCAATCAAACAACACAAAATAAGAGTAGAGAAAAGGCTTCTCTTTTTCGGCCAACTGAAAGGGAGGAACAATGGAAAACAATCTCCCAAATTTCGCAAGGTTAGTAGCGATCATCCTTTTCATTGAAACCCTTGGTTTTTGGCGATCACACGTATTTTTAAATTTGATTTGTTATTTATGTTAATACATGAAATCATGATTCACACACACTATTTGACACTACAATATCTTTCTACCCTTATATGCTCCTTAAATAGCTTATTAAGATGGAGCAGGATGAATCTTGCATCCATCTTTTCATGTTGCCTCTGTCGCTAGCTCATCGAGGCCAACATGTAAGACTTGGAGAGGTTATAGTATTCTTTCCGCTTCTCATAGGCTATCATATCCTCTTTTGTAGCCTGTAATGCTGGTTCAAGCGGTATCTCATTCTCTAAAATATAAGCAATCTGTTCAGACTTAATGACAATCTTCAAATTTTTGAGCCAATTGGAGTAGTTTGGGCATGTCAGTTTGTTGGCATCTAGCATGCCACGGAGGAGGTTATGTGATGACATTCTCGTCTACAGGAGAAATGAAATTACAATTAGTATAAATTCAATTATTAAGTTTATAAACAAGATATGGTCTTTAATCTAGTTTAACTCCTACTAATTTATGGTGGACTGTATAACCCTTAGATATAGAGAACGGGAAACGCTGACGGTCTCCTAGTGGGGATCAGAATGTCACTGACTTATAACATGGTCTTGTGGACAACATAAATCACATTATGATCAGAGAGAAGCCAACATTTGACAGTTGCAACTCCTTACAATGTTAACACAATAAAGCTATATAGTGCCTCTACCCTGTTGGCTGTCATCATAATGCCATAATTTTAGTCTATCATCAGGCCTTGTAATCAACACAACAAATTTGTTTCAATCTGAATCCAGTCCTAAAACTATAATGATGGAGGGCCATGTAGTGAGTCTCAACTACTATGCTACTGCTTAAATTTTATAAATGAGAGATTTTAGTTATTGTTTTTATCTTGATCTCATCCTAAGTGATATAATTGGATATTTACTATACTTAAGTAGCAATTTGATTCAAAATCAAAATAAAGCATGCATCAACATACATGTTCATTAGAGTGATCATGGACAACACAGTGACCAAATTGGATCCATACAATTCGTTACCACATTAGTTAGTATAACAATTATATTAAAAATACAATCACAGAGGCCGGTGATCTCATCTCCTAGTCGCCTTCTTGGTTGCACTTGTGGATCATCTTCGTTCCTCCTCGACCATCTCGATCAATCACAAATAACTAATTTGATACAATTATCAAATACACATTTGTATGAGAGAAAGCCTTATGGATGGAGATATAACTGGAGGGAGGTAGAATAACATTGGAGTGTAGAGAGAGAAGGAGGCATACAAGCCTCAATAATTATCATCAAACCATTCCATACACATCCACATTTGCAACAACAACCACATCATCACATGATATGTTTTACAGTACTCGTCCATGACTACATTATTAACTTTTAATCAATCTCACACATGATATAGCAAATCCAAATAGCAGTTTATTTTCTAAAAATAAATAATTTTAGTTTCACAAAACCTTGGTTCCAATCAAAATTGGTGTTAGAAATTTTCAAAAAATTCATGTTAGCATACTTTTAAGATCATATCTAAAAAGCTGTAACACATCAACATGTGCACATAATAATCTGAAATAATTATGGATTAGTTTTTATGCATCAAGGCCCCATCAAGGAACCATTCCATACACCAACATCTTTGATTTGATCACATCAAAGGGGGCGAAGCCCCTATCCACCGACGGTATACCCTATCTAATAAGGAACCGAGAAGTTTATGTTGGACTGATAAGGCGTCCAGGGGGTTGGACTCTTATCTTATAAGACGTCCAATCAATCAGACGTTTATCTAATTAATCGTATTAATTTAATTGTCTTATTGGTAGGGTAAAATGTCTAGTCAATTGGACGTCTAACTAATTAGGCATCCACTCGACTACATGCGTTTCTATTCCAGAATAGAAACCCTAGGACATGCACAGAACACTACTGCCGCCAGAGTAGGCCGGCCATGGGATGGCCGTCCCCATTGACCAGTGCCATTGTCGCTCCCCGGCATCCCTCCAAGGGATCAGGAACCTTGTTTAACTTGAAAATCTAATAGAAAACTAAGAACATACTTAGAAACTAAACGTAATAATCTCAGAAGAACATAAATAGATTAAAGTGGAACTTGACTTTGATATCACTGTAAGGATTAGAAGGAGAGAATAAGAACGTAGAGGAAACAATGATTTAAAAATGAAATCCCATCATCATCGATCCATTTCAAGAAAACGACAACAAAGAACTAGTGATCGTTCATTACTTTGCGTGGATTTGAATCCACAATCGTGTGGTTTCGATGAAGTGATGCCGCAAGCCACATAGGTGCCGACCTCTAGCGGTATCCACACGATTCTCCTCCTCATGGATTGTCCTCCTCTCCTAGCTCGCTTCAGTATGATCTTTGAGGTTTGTTTCTTCGCGACAGTGTCCGCAACATATGGGTGGAGGTCCCCCAACGGGCGGAGACGGAGGCGACGGAGGCGAACAGAGGGGGGGACCTGCTCTGGGGCACACGACGAGAGAGAGAGAGAGAGAGAGAGAGAGAGAGAGAGAGAGAGAGAGAGAAGGGGGTGTATAGTACGAGAGAAACCCTGACGCTTGTCCAGGGTTTTTCTCTCAGTGTATATTTATAATATTCTGACAGGACTTTTCACAAGATCCCCTAAACTATTAGAAATCCCACTAATTATCTACGGTTTGAGAATATTTATGCGTGTGACCCTCTAGGTCCAAGTGCCGGTCTATTTTTTAGTCTATTAAATCCAATAATACTTTATTGACTTATAATAATTAATTAATGTCACATATTTAATTAATTATTTAACCAACTTACATCTTCATGTAAATCTGGCCGAACCTCTGATCAAGTTGGGTGCCAAGCAATACCGCATGATCCCATAAGACATTGGGGTTAAGCAATCCGCTCATGGAACCTGTTCATCTATAGTTACCATATAGATATAATCCTTCATTCGTGCAATGCTCCCGAGTCGATCTGGGGCATGGTAAACAATCAAATCCTAACCGATCAACTCACTTGGTCTTTGATGTGCCTCATATGCATTGGAGAACTCTTTCTCCAACTTAATGTCCACCCTGGGTTGGGACTTTCTGTGCATCTTGTCTGGAACATTCTCTCTCTAATTATTGAGAGGGAATGATTCTTTATTGATCACACAATCACTTAGAAGGTCTTCTGCTGAATCCGATCCTTGACTGTTCGGAACCCTGTGGTTAGAGATTCATAAGATAAGGTCAAAGTTCAGAAGTCCACCAATAAGGTGTCTTTGTTGTCCCAAGTCTAAGGACCATCTACGCCACTATGACGTTGGATCAAGCTGGATGACAGTTAGGTAATTACCATCCAGCGATCCAGGTTGGATCAATTCACTAAACTCATTCACCAATGAGTACTTACAGGTTCAACATAGTGTCTTCGTACGAGTGACCATAAGATCAGTCACCCTCATTATATAAGTTGAGGTAACTATAGTAGTTTTACCAGATATCTAATGTCTTTTTCAGATATCCTCCGATTAGGAAAATTTAAGAATGAGTATTTATAAGTTGTTAGTCTCACTATTATGATCACATCATAATCTGACAACTACTGCACATATTCATAGACTCACTATGATACGAAGAATATTAATTGTAAATAAAATTGGATTTACACATAATGAATATATAATGCCATTTATTAATAATTGAACAAGATTGTCTATGATTGGCTTGTAGGCGATACATAAAACTAATAAGAGTATAGTCTGGCTAACTATGTGAATAACTAGGGTAAATATGTTATTCCAGTACTGAATATATTCAGCCTATAGAGGCTGTGGTAGCTAGCATAGGTTAATAGGACCTAATTCATGTTCCTTGATTTTCGTGTGTGAAGGGTATAGATGGCTCCTAAGAGGAAAGTGCTGTTGATTTGCGGGGCAAGCGACGACACTAATGGGTCTAATTCGGGTAATAGAACATAGAGAGATTCTTGGAGGCCATGATGGAGATGATGTCCCCTTACCCATCTTGGAATTCAAGTAAGGGTTCCAAATCTCAAGATGGGGCATTGACTTTAGTGGAATGCTTCCTACAGATAAAGTTGCATCATTTCATGGGTCAGCCTAATCCCGATGAGGCTGCTCACTAGCTTAAGGAAGTGGAGAAGGCATTTTACACCCTAGACTAAGTAACTAGTAAGAAAATCCCTTAGCCACCTACTTGCTAAAGGATGATGTATACGAATGGTGGGTGACTCTGAAGAGAATGTCTTATACTGATAACATCCTAAGAGAGATACCTTGGGAGACCTTTGTAAAAGACTTCAACAACTAGTACTTCCAAAAGCATGTTACACGTGTAGGTGCTGAAAATGCTCGTGTGATTAATATGAAAAAAACTATGTTGTTTAGTGTAAACTAACCTATTAAAAACAGCAACTAAAGTGCAGTGATCGCCAGGAACTTTTAACTAAAAAGCTTCAAAAGAAAGTTTTGATCGCCTACCTGTTTGAACGCGGAAGATTGAGTCCTTGGTTCCCCTCCTTCAGCCGGCTGAAGAAAGAGAGCCCTTTCTTTGTTCTTTTGTTCTTGCTGTTGAGGTTGAGGATCGTCCAGAAGTTCTCCTGGCTTGGTGCTTGATTTCCCCTTTTGATTACTTGTTGTTGTTGTTGTTGAAAGCAGCAGAGACAGAAACAGAAAAATAAAGAAGAAACAATGATGAGAATTTTAAGTAGAAGTAATATCAAAACTAACCATGATTATAAACATGCTTAAACAGCAAACTCACTTGTTTAATGGCTTTGAAACCCCTTTAAAACAAATGGGTTTTGGAAGATTGATGCGGTGGTGTGTGTTGCATGAAGTGAATATGAGAATGAAACTAATGAAGATGTAAAAATGAAATTAAAAAATGAAACACTTATGCCCAGTTGGAGCCTTGAAGGGATGAAGATCTTGAAAGGGGACGCCGACTTCTGGAAATGGCAGCGCTCCGGCGTTCCGACGTGGTTGCTTCGATCTTCAAATCGCTATAACGCTATGGCTTGACTCAATTCAATTCTCTCTTTTTTTTTTAACTCTTTGAGATGCAAGGTATTTATAGGCATTTTCTGCGTTCGCGATTAACATAGAAAAATCTAGGATTTATCTACCTTAACCGACAGATAAATACTGATTAATTCATCTTTATCTGTAATTATCTAAAACGCGTCCACATTGGCTGACGCCTTTCAGATTAATTAAGATAAGGATAAATATCCGGGAAAACTTATCTTTATCTTTATTAGCTAAAACGCGTCCACGTGTGTAGACGTCTTTTACCCTAATTAAGATAAGGATAAACATCCGGAAGAGAAGTTAAAATAGCTTAGGAAACCTAAAACGCGTCGACCCTTACAGACGCCTTTTATCTAATTAATCAACTGATTAAAATTCAAATTTAAACGTTAAAATAGGAATAAACTCTAAATAGCGTCCACATGGGTCGACGCCTTTTAGGATTCTTCATATTTTAACTGAAATTTGAGCTAAAATCAATTCAATTGATTAACTTAAAACATGTCTGTTTGACCCGACACTTAAAAAGATCAATAAAAATTAATTAATGATTAATTATCAGACCATTATGAGGCATTATTATATGATATGAAATTTACTCGAAACGACGTCAAAATTAGCGTGTCTACAGCTGCCTCACCTTGGCATCGTCTTTGCAAGGGAGTGAAATGAAATGGAATGTACTGAAAAGGTGATGCCAAGGTGTGATGAGACACGCTCTTAACATCACATGGTGGGAATTTTTTTCTCAAAATCATAATGAAGATAGTTCAAAGGGATCAATGGAATCAATCATGTCTGGATGAGGTAGACAAGGAAATAAAATAAGGTCGATCAACCTCCTCGGAGTGGGAAGTACCTTAGGTCGTAGACACTATAGGTTTCATCATGGGGAGCGTTTGCCAGCCAATGTGGACGTGCTGCAGCCATGATGGATCTTAAAAGAAAACAAGAAATATTGGATAAAGAATCCAATCAAGGATAGAATTCCAAGGATATCTTCAAGCGAACCTCAAAGATAATCAAGATACTCAATTCAGAACGGAATATTTCATATCATGTTGAAATTGGTTGATTAAAGGTCTGAAATTTAATCAATAATTAATCCTTATCACAATGATTTCAAAGTCCTACATGATGCATGCTGGGCTAAAAGAAAATATAAAGTTAAATAAAATATAAATTAATCAAGGATAATATTGTTAAATTGCCATTAATGAGTCAAGATACCAATTCTTGTAATTCAGTGCTAAGCCGAAGCTCGTTTATCCACGCACCGTTTCACAAAAGTGGAACCATCGTCCTCACTAATTAACAATCCAACGGCCTATCCGTGTGATTAAGAATCCTCTGGAATTATCACTGTTTTTGTTGAAGGGGAACTCAAATTCCAGTTTCATCAAAATTACAAGGTCCTTGATATGTTCTAATAAATATTTAACATATAGTAATGATGATGCACAATAATTACATGAAATAGTACAAGGGTAGAAATAACCGTCTTTTTAGCCACGGTTGGGACTTCTTGACTCCCACATTGGGATCTTCTTGTCATTTCCAGATTTACTTAAGTTTTCTTTGAATTTTCTGCAATCAAAATTGTTAATAATTCCAAACAAATATTCAATTTAAACATCAAAACCCATAGAATTTCGAATAAATCATATAAAGATCTGAAACGCGTCGTGTCGAGCAGACGCCTTTTAACTTTGAAACGCGTCGCTTATCCTCGATGCCTTTTACTTACAGAAACAGGTTTCTGGCTGTTCTCTATTCGAATTCCAACTCTATCAATGCACATCCCTTTTCCAATCCGGAAAAGTCTTCTTAGGATCGCAATGTTGTCTATATAAACACCCTTAGGTCGTTCCCAAGCAATCCCACTACAATCCAAAGATCAAAAGTTGAGTTTTCTTCAAGGTTTCTTCAAAGTTCCAAGGTTTCCAAGGTTTCAAGAAGGAGGAACTCCGAAAAAGGGAGTATGAATTCTTCAAGCAAGAAGATGAAGATGTCTTTGGAGCAGTTTTCTGATGTGGAGAATCACCTCAATGGAAGAAATCCCAATCTCCAAGTAAGTTCAATCAACTTCTTTTCATCATATTCTCTTCATGTTCTTCATCATGTTCTTCATGTTCCTCATCATGTTCTTCGTCTTTTCTTTTGGTTTTCAGAACTATCCCATGTTTCCTGACCCAAGGAAGTTTACTTCCTTACCTTGGATCCGTAAACTTGCAAAAAGCATCAAGCTTTCCATGCAAGTATTCATATCCAAGTGGAATCTTCAAGGTCTTGTAGTGCTTGCCAAACATTACAAGAGCGCGAACGTAGATTGGGCGGCTATGGGTGCCTTGATCGAGTGGTAGCATCCCCAAACTCATACGTTCTTCTTCCAAGATTTCGAGTGCACAATCCTCTTGGAGGAGGCGGAGCTTCTTTTAGGTCTCCCAAAGACCAAAGAGAATAAAGAGAAGATAGCTTTGATGAAAGAGAGAATCACCGGTCAACAATTGTTGACATCTATTATGAAAGATCCTTCAGAAGCTAAAGGATGTCTTACTAAAAAGGGGATCAATCTCACCAAGCTAGCCGAGTGGACGCTGTACGAAATTGATGATCTAAGAGAGGATGAAGCATAGGATGTAACAAAAGCTTTAGTTACATGCCTAGCCGGTGCCTTGTTCTTTTCTGCGCAGGATAACATCTTAGAAGATGACCAAGTTAGTGCCATATGCGCAATCTTCGAAGGTAAATCCATTAACACTGCACTCTTAGCATATCTTTATAGTGGGCTTTCTGCAGCGTATGTGGGCCGTCCTCCGTACGGATGTATGCTACTCTTCGCCTTATGGGTTGAACTTCACTTCAAATTTGAGCACAGCAAGAAAAGGCCTTTGAATCTATCTCAAATCTACTTGAATAGCCCAATTCATTGCATAGCTAATATTGTAAAGTTCAATGAGTATATGGTTAACAAGGTTCCAAAACTCAAGACCCGAGCCGATTGGAGAGAGTATTTAAAGCTCATGACGTCCGACATATTCGACTCGTCTCCACTTGCTCTGGTTGGAAAACCTGTGTGGGTGCGCCGTGCAGCAGGAGCAGACCTTAAGTTGATTGGAGCCACCGAGTTCGTGCTGTATAATCCACATCGGTGCCTTACTCAACTTAGCTTGGGCCGTAGTGAATTCCCCGAGTTCTCTCCCACACTCCCGATCAAGAAGCGCGACTTGGAATCCGACGAAGACTATGAAGCCGTACAAATCATTACCACTCTATGGAACCTTGGCTTCAGTTACCGTGTAAGATCCTCTAAAGATAGAGATAGAGGATTGAAATTTCCCTACCTTAAAGGTTTTCATGAAATTCTTCCTTGAATGTCCTCTTTCTCTTTTATTCATGATGTAATAAAGAATTTTATTGAATAAAGAAGTTTTTTTTATGCCTCAAAACCTTTCCTCAACTTTCTGTGATGTGCACATGATTTTTCCTTTAGAGAAAACTTGATTTTTCCTGAAAATTCAACAGTTCGGGTTCTGTAAAAATGCAAAACGCGTCCAGTCAGACAGACGCCTTTCAATCATAATTCAATTTAAAAACTTAAAACGCATCTGCAAGAACTGACGCCTTTCAACCATAATTATTTTCCAGAAATTCAATTTAATCCTCAAAAACCTGATTTAAACCTTAAAACGCATCTTCACATGATGACGCCTTTCAATTCTCTCTCCTACTTTTTCCAGGATTCTGTCATTAATTCCATGATTAATTCTCTGAAACGCGTCAACAGAATAAGACGCCTTTAATGATTTTCCTCTGTACGGCTCTGACGAAAATATTGAAACGCGTCCACCTAGGTGGACGTCTTTCATTCAAATTCAAACTTCTGTCCCTGCCGCCTCAACTTTTGCGCCCTAAAACGCGTCAACTTGGGTCGACCCCTTTCAGCCTTTCGTTAACAGACCCGCGAAGGCCCCTTTCTTCCTCACTTTTCCCAAAACCTTTCTCTTTCTCTCCTCTCTCCGGCGACGATCTCCGGCGATCTCTCCTTAAAATCTCCCTCTTCTCAAGCCATGGAGCGCAGTGAAGGCTCAAAGAAGATGAAAATCATAGCTAAGAGGCGGCGAAGGCAAGAGGAAGAAGCTCCCGAGGAGATCCCGGCGTTGTTAGCCGAGGCGGCGGCGTTCTTGGAGGAAGAACTCCCTCCACCGGCACCTATGGCGGTGGAAGAAGAAGAGGAGGGCGACCTCCACACGGTAAGCTTCCTGTGGGTGTGATTGTATGAAGAAAAGAGAGAGAACGGGGTTCTTTCAAGAACCCAAAATCTGGGCTTGAAAGGCGTCTAGACCAGGTGACGCCATTCAAAAGGCGTCACCATGGGTCGACGTCTTTCAAGATAAATTCCGGATTTTTAAATAGGAATAAAATTTTTGAATCGCGTCAAGTCATGTTGACGTGTTTTAAAGGACGTCCATGTGGGCTGACGCCTTTCAAAACAGAACTGATTTTTTCTATTTTTATTAATTACTTACCCTTATTTTTATGTTTTTATTTGCAGGGAGTGATGAGGGCTAGGATTAGTTGGGACCTAGTGATAGGGGCTTACAGAGGGCTCCCGGATTTCCAAAAGGCGCGCCTGCGTCAGATTGGATTCGGTGAAGTGTTGGACATCGAGCCATTCTGGCTTGACTTAGTCCTCTTGCAGGTTTTGAGGGAGAGATGGCATGCGGAAAGCCGTGCTTTCCTGATGCCGTGGGGGCATATGGTCCCCACCCTAGAGGATGTGGCCAGGATTACTGGCCTCAGGGTAGAGGGTCGACCTGTTAGTTGGGTGACTTACCCCAACTATCAGGGTTTGGCTGAGGCATTGTTAGGGATATAGGTGTCCAGCATAGGTAGAGAGTCTAGGATGGTCCCTAGGGTAGAGGTAGAGGCTGCACTAGGATTAGATGAGCCCCGGCGTCGGTCTGACGAGACCCGGGAGGAGTTTAGGATTAGACTAGCCGAGTCATCTTCCTCAGTCTACTGTAGTGACCCCAGTCAGGTAGAGGAGGTAGATAGACAGCTCAGGGTCTTTTTAGTTTTCTTTTTCGGTAGGTTGCTCTTCGGTACGAAGGGCGACCATATCCACTGTAGATTTCTTTACTTGCTAGATGACCTAGATAGCCTAGGAGAGTATGCCTGGGGTGCAACCCTTCTGGCTCACCTTTTCGCCGACCTATCCGCGGTCACGCCGGACCGTGAGGCTACCATCAGTGGCTTCTCGCCATTTCTTCAGGTATTAACTTGTTTAATTATTTGTTATATGCAGTGCAATATGATATGATGCTTTTTTTTTCTAACCTATATGTTCATGAATGCAGGTATGGAGCTACTACTACTTCCTGCTCGGCAGAGCGAGGATTGTTCGCCCAAACGCCGTCCCTTTTGCCTGCCGTTGGCAGCCGATTGTGGACACGGCTCCACAGCATCACCAGCTGATGGCCCTCCGCCGTCAGTTTCTGGATTATCCAGAACTTCTTGTAAACTTTTAAACTTGTTTAATTTTATTAAATGCAATCTTTTTTGTTCATTAAATGCAAGTTATTTATGAATGCATCTAACCTATATGCAGGTGATTTGGCGCCCATACCTGGGCATGAATGAGGAGGGTCAGCCGTGGGTGACAGCTGGCAGGAGGCGGTTTGGGAGGCAGATGTGGGTACATTGCCTCAATGAAATCGAGCCCCTCCGCCTCCGGCTAGTGATGAGGACCCTGGGTCTCCACCAGGAATGGATTGACGAGGAGGTCCCGGAGGGTGTAGGAAGGAGCATGAGGGGCAAGCAAGCCCTCACTGATTGGCGAGCGAAATTTCCTGAGCAATATGAAGACTGGCATTGCCGGGGTGTCAGAGTGGAGTCACGGGCGGAGAGTAGCGAGGCCTACCTCCAGCAGTACCGGGCCCACTACGCCGATCAGCTTCGGCTCCTCCGACCACTCGATGTAAGTATGCATTCATGCTTCTTTAATTTTATTATTATCTTGATTTATATTTGTGAATGAATGTATGTATGACATGCAGGATGCGCGTGATGCGGTCATCGTCGACCTCCGGGCCCGCCTACATGATGCGGAGGCCCAGCTAGAACAAGTCCAGAAGGAGTTATATGACCTGGTATGTATGAATGAATATGAATGCCTGTTTTAATTAATTAATTGTTTTGGCGATTAATCATTGATAGTTGTCTTCCGGTGCAGCGAGCCGTCTACACCCAGGCGGCTCCTCCTACCCACGGAGCTTCGTCTTCCTCGTCCGCTGCTCATGATGCTGCTCTGGCTGACCTCCAGAGTCAGCTCGCCTCCGCCATCCACCGGGCTTCTCTAGCGGAGGAGGATCGTGCTGCTCAGGTAAGTTCTTCAACTTTTGAATTGATTACTTGATTATTTTGATTGCCTTGGACTAACAAAATCCTCCTTTGCAGGTTGCTGAGCTTCAGGAAACCCTTCAGAGGGCTGAAGCAGAGATAGAGCATGCCCGTGCTGCAGCGGCTCGTGCCGAGGCTGATACAGAGCGGATCCGGGCTCTGGAGGAGCAGGTGGCCCTTCTCTCGACTGGAGATCTTGCACGCCTCCAGATTCGCCTGGAGGTTGTGACTGAGGAGAGAGACCGTGACCGTCTTCGACTGGAGGCTATGCAGGGTCGCTTGTCAGTTGCGGAGCATGAGCGCAAGATGGTGGAGGAACGGTACCAGCGAGCTCGGCAGCGTGCCCATGAGCGTGGTCTGACCAGCGCCTTCACTGCCAGTGCTGCTGTATCTTCCGGTCATGCGGGGCCGAGCGCGATGAGACCACCTCCACCTCCTAGTCGAGGGCCAGCACCGGATGCACCTGACGAGGCCCAGAGCCAGTTGGACGAGGGCGGAGGGGAGAGCCAGCCTTGAGGGCTCATGTATCTTTTCTTTTCTTCATGTATCATGTACAAAAATGCCTTTTGATAATATACATGAAACTTTTGGCTCCAATCTTGTGTTCCTGTGTTTATCTTGCATCCTGTACACACTTAACAAACAGGTTAAGTATCTATTTAGGCTTAGCCCATTGCCTGACCAAATAAATGGTCAATCAATCTTTTCTTTAATAAATGGTCAAGGGGCATGGCCTTTATTAACAAAGGTAATAAGAATAATCAAACTTAAGCAAAATGCAACATACAAGCAGACAAATGCTCACTGAAAATAAAAGAATGAAACACGCTAAATGCAACAAGCAGATGCTAACTGAAATATTTTTGTTGTTTTGAAATATTCATTTTTGTTTGGGGTTTTGAAATATATACCTTTTTTTGAATTTTGACATATGTATTTTTTTTGAATTTTTGAAACATATGTATGTTTTTTTTGACTTTTGACATATGTATTTTTTTTTGATTTTTGACTTATGTATTTTTTTTGGGTTTTTGACTTATGTATTTTTTTTGGATTTTTACATATGTATATATTTTTTTTGGATTTCTGACATATGTATTTTTTTGGATTTTTGACTAAAAGATCAGCATGGTACTTGGATCAAAAGATCATATTCATTTATTAACTTCATTTCCAAATTATTCTTTAACAACTCAACTTAAACCCATCGTGTTTGAATTTGTGTTTCCATTCGTGATTCCATTTGATGATTTGGCCCTTAGTCAATCTAAACCATTCCTTAAGTTTGGAGTACATCTCTTTAGAAAGAAAAGATGAATAAGTTTAAAGAGCCCCTGAGAAGGTTCCGGAGACTTAAAAAGATGTCCCTTTCCTACCCTAATATCCGTTGGGGTTCGGTCATTTCTTTCCGGGGTATTTATCGACCTTGCGTTCCCTTTCATTTCATTTCATGGCCTTGATGTAACGTTTGTAATGTAATGGCCTTTTTGATTTGACATTTGGCTTTTGCCTTGCTTTTTCTTTTCTTTTCTTTTTTTTTTTCGCTTTGGGACGGATCTCCCCCTTTTTTTATGACGGCCTCCTACTAAGATGGCGGGTATTCTTGGTAGTCTATTCTAAGCCTCGTTCCGACATCATGGGCCGAGTATAAAACAGAATTTTGCTTCAAAAAGAATGATTTGTACTTTCCACTTTCGGTCAAGCTTTTGATATTCTTTAGGACTTGTCATCTCTTGTTACTCACGAATCAAACGTGTCAGTGTGTGCAGTAATGGGCTTGAAATTAAGTTATCCAGACTGATAAGGAAATTTGAGTTTATAAACTTTCTGATTCCACTGGTCTTTGTACCATACTGATCGACTCTTTAACCTAAGGGTAGTATTTCTTAAGATGTAAACCATTCCAGGGATGTTTTAGCTCTTCTCCTTCTGCATTAACAAGACGATAAGCATTACCAGGAAAAGCGTGCGATACAACATAAGGTCCTTCCCAGTTGGGTTGGAGCTTAGAACGCGGACCGCCAGGTTTTATAAAAATTCTTTTGACAACCATTTCACCGACTTTGAACTTACGTTCAATGACTTTCTTTTGATAAAAACGTGCTAGTCTATTTTGATAAACTTTTGCATGATTAGCAGCTGACCATCTTTTCTCGTCTAAAAGTTCCAATTGAGCAAGGAGTGCTGAACGATGTTCATCAATAGAAAATTCTTTATTCAATTGTACTCTTAAGGACGGTATAAGGATCTCATATGGAACTACCGCCTCCATTGCAAATGTTAAGGAATAAGGAGTCTGCCCAGTAGGCGTGCAGATTGAAGTTCGGTAGGCCCATAGAGCCTCAACCAATTTTTCTGGCCAATCTGCGAATTTATTAGATTTACACGTCTTTTTGATGATTTTTATCAAAGTCTTATTTGTTGCCTCTGCTTGGCCATTGCCTTGCGGATAATAAGGAGATGAATGATGCAATGCAATTTTATACCTGTTACAGAGGTCCTTCAATTCTTGTGACACGAACTGTGGTCCATTGTCGGTGACGATGGTGCTTGGAATTCCAAATCTGGTGATGATGTTCTTCATGATGAACTTGCAGACGCTTGATGCTTTGATCTCCACGTACGCTTCAGCTTCTGCCCACTTGGTGAAGTATTCCGTTGCCGTGAGAATGAAAGATTTTTGCTTGATGCCGGAATCTGGATTACCAAGAGGTCCAATAATGTCGAAAGCCCACATGGAGAAAGGCCATGGGGAAGAAACAGGATGGAGTGAAGATGCAGGAGAATGAATTTTATCGGCGTGAAGTTGACACTTAGCACACCTACGAACATATCCTACGCAATCTTCTTCCATGGTTGGCCAATAAAATCCTTGTCTAAGGATCTTCTTTGCTAGCATCTGTCCATTGACATGGCCACCACAAACTCCACTATGAGCTCCTTCCATAACCTTCCAAAGCTCATCTTCGTCTAGACATCTCAGAAGAACTCCATCAAAACCTCTCTTATACAATGCTCCTCCAACTAGGGTGTATCGTTGAGCGACTCTCCTGATAGCTCTCTTCTCCTCAGTTGTAGCTTCCTCAGGATACGATTGATCTTCACAATATTTAGCAATTTCATAATACCATGGCTTTTGTTCATCATCCATCTCTTCTAATAGCTCCATCAACATGATTTCTCTTTTTTCAATGATATCTCCGTCTCTGACTTTCTTCAGCAATTTCTCCTTAGTTCTAAGGAATGAAGGATCTTTCACGGCAGGTGAAAGACGCCTATGAACTATGATTGATTCAGATTGTTTGCTGATTGGAAAATCAAGAGAAGATGCAAGTGAAGCTAGAGCGTCAGCTAAGATGTTCTGATTCCTAGGGACATGGACAAAGATCAATTTCGTGAAAAGCTTTGAGTAAGCAGAAGTAAGTTCCTGATAAGGCTTGAGCTTGGGATCGAGAGTTCGATACTTGGTCAGCACTTGGCGAAGAATTAATTGGCTATCACCTACGATCCTGAGTTTGGTGGCACCATGGAAATGAGCAGCCTCGAGACCAGCAAGAAGTGCCTCGTATTCAGCTATATTGTTTGTGACTGGAAAATCAAGCTGAAAGGCTTGTGGAATGGTGATACCTTCAGGTGATAACAGAACGATACCGATCCCTTTCCCATGAGAATTCAGAGCTCCGTCAAAATGCAGAGTCCACATATCATCTCTGATTTGATTAACGGACATCAGTTCCTCATCCGGAAACTCTGATCGGACTGGATCAAATCGAGGAAGGGGATGATGAGCTAGATGTTCTGCTATGGCATAGCCCTTGATCGCTTTCTGCTGAATATAGATGATGTCGAATTGAGATAGAAAGCTTTGCCATCGTGCTAACCTATCAGTAAAAACAGATTTCTCCAAAAGGAATTTGATTGGATTCATCCTAGCGATGAGATGGACTTCATGGGCCAGAAAATAATGCTTCAATTTCTGCACAACCCAAACCAATGCTGCACATGTTTTCTCCATCGCCGTATATCTCTGTTCAGCGGGGTTGAGAAGTTTAGAGAGATAATAGGCTGCCCTCTCTTTTCCTTCTTCATCCTCTTGTGCTAGGACAGCCCCCACAGCATCATCCATGACTGAAATATAAAGTATCAATGGTTTTCCTGGAGATGGTGGTCTCAAAACAGGAGGACTTGCTAAATAGTTCTTCAATCCATCAAATGCCTCCTGACACTTATCGTCCCAATCGAATTTGACTCCCGGCTTGGTAAGCTAGTAAAATGGCTTACACCTTTGTGAGTGCTGGGAGACAAAACGGCGAATAAATTGCAACCTCCCGATTAATCCTCTCAATTCTTTCAAGTTTTTAGGAGGTGGCATTTCTCTAATAGCCTTCGCCTTGTTAGGATCGATCTCAATTCCCCGTTTACTGACAATAAATCCAAGCAATTTTCCTGAAGATACCCCGAATACACATTTCTTGGGGTTCATCTTTAACTGATATTCTCTCGATCTCTCTAATACCCTTGCCAAAACTTTGGCGTGCTCAGCCTTTGTTTTCGATTTAACTAATAAGTCATCCACATACACTTCCAGATCTATGTGCATCATGTCATGAAATATTGCCATCATAGCCCTTTGATAAGTGGCTCCAGCATTCTTTAATCCAAACGGCATGACAACATAACAATATGTTCCCCAAGGTGTAGTGAATGATGTTTTCTCTTGATTTTCTTCTGCCAACTTAATCTGATTATATCCTGAAAATCCATCCATAAATGATAACGTCTCATAGCCAGCAGTGTTATCGATGAGTACATCAATATGAGGTAATGGAAAATCATCTTTAGGACACGCCCGGTTCAAATTGCGGAAGTCAATGCAAATTCTGACATTTCCATCATTCTTCATGACCGGGACTATATTAGCCACCCATTGTGGATAAAGGACAACTCTAATAAATTTGGCTTTATGTAATTTATCGACCTCTTCCTTCATCTTTAGAGCCATTTGTGGGTGGAATCGCCTTAATTTCTGCTTGACCGGGCTAGCTCCTTCCTTTAACGTCAATCTGTGTTCAACTAAAGACGAGTCTAACCCCGGCATATCTTCATAACTCCAGGCGAAAGTGTCCTTATAGTCCTTGAGTACTTGTACCATTGCTTTTTCATCCTCTGTAGAAAGATTTTTACTGACGAGGACAACCTTAGGTTCGTCTTCAGTCCTTAAATTAATTTCTTTGGTGGGCTCTTCTACGGCAGCTGAGGGTTCATCAAATCTCTTTACTCCACTGGCATATGCCTCAGCCACGTCCTCGTCATCTTCCTCTTCAACAATGGGGTCCTTTTCATGCACTAATTCATATACCCCGTACCCATCATTAACTAACTCATCGTTCATACAATCTTCTGGCATCTGAATTGGATTTTCTAAAAGCTGAGGGATTAAAGAACAAGAAGAGCACTTATTAGCTAAGTCCTGGAGGTATCTATCTGGAATTTGCCTACCCTTAGGCTTCCTAGACTTACTAACCTGACTAGACTGCCTAACTTCACTAAACTCACTATCATAGCCTAACGAAGAGGAAGCTGGATGAAAATCCTGGGATACAAGTGGAAATACAAGAGAATCCTCCCGAGGGGAGGGGCAGAGTATATCTATAAGAGAATCTTGACCGAAGGACCCGCGCGGCGGGGTGCAATCGGACAAGTAAGATGTTTCCTCAATGAGGATTTGGGAAGAATTTGTTGCCAAATTGGCGTTTTTTTTTGGACAATGAAAGAATTAAACATAAAGCAGGAATGAATATAAATGGGAGGAGAATCAGACGGAGGAAGTGGCACCAAGGCCAGAGGATTAGGGGGATCATATAGTAATATGTCCCAGATCAGATTATACAACCTCTCTAGATCGAGAGGAGGTTGTGGTATAATGTCCCGAGGGGACAGAGTAATCATGACGGGCGGAGCCCGTGGAATATCTTCAATTATGACCCGCGACCAAGTCGGGGTCAAGAGTAGTGTACGAAAAAGAGTATGGAGCATGAAGACATGTGAAGGATATGCCCCCCTCCAGAGCAGATCTGTTGTGTAACCAGCTTCATAGGGGTCATCTGGTTCCCCTTCGTCAGTCTCTTCAGATAGCAGTATCCGCTTGTCAAATATGGCACCAGGGCTTTCAATCAGTTCATCAATCTGCGGCGGCCACTTAGGTTCTGCAGGATCCAGAAATAGTCTGTTCAGTGCAATATACAGGTCCCTCAGATCGAACCACCTGTACCATTCACATTCAGGGTCATGGAATTTCCTCCTTTTCATAGGCCGCAGAGCCTCCAAGGATTGGTACGTAAGTAGTTCAGAGCAATGTCTGGCCAAATCCCTCCCATATATATCGTGGAAGTCAAAACAGGAAGTAATGACCACCGTGTTGTCGTAGCTAAGTATGGGCCCTTTCACGAAGTGCGTACACAGGGTCCATGTTAGGGGTTCTCGGCCTTCTTTGGGTGGTGTGGACATTGCCTCCCAGATTTTCGGACCTTCTTTGATCTCTGCTTTCTGAACTGGATCTTGTTTCAGTTTTATTGGCCTATAGCCCAGACCACTTCCAGGTGCTGCTCGATGATTTCTGACAGGAGTGGTCCTACCTTGCAATTGTGTGCCCAGACCTTTCCCAGGCTCGTAGCCATTCTTCATCATGATCCTCCATCCTGGGGTACTCATGCACTTCCCCCTTTTGATAGCATCTAACGGATATGGAGAAATAGTAGCGGCTTTCAGAGGATCAGCCACTGGACGGTAGACCTGTAATACCGACAGAAAAGGTTGTCGGCTAGGTTAAACAGCAGATTTAGTGTTCAAGGAATGAGCAGCAGCAAGGATTGGCATGCTCGTTACTTTAATAATTCGTCCTTTATAAGGGAATTTGAGGCATTGATGATTCGTAGAGAGAATTGCCTCAAGAGTTTTAATATAAGGACGACCTAAAATGGCATTTATGGAAGGGTCGATTTCTAGGATGTGAAATTCGACCTCTGCATGACTTACAGGGCCCAGTTCCACCTTTAAATAGACCATTCCCAGAGGGGAATGGGTAGAATTGTCATATGCTGTCACTGAGATGGGGCTGGGCAGCCATTTCTCTTTGGGCACACCGCACAGCTCCAGGGTCTTCGGTGGTAAAACATTGATCGAAGCCCCTGTGTCGACCAGGCATGCATCCACGGCCTTCTTACAGATGTTGACCATGATGCTCAGAGCCATGCTTCTGGCTGCCGGCGGTGCTAGTTCCGATGTATGAAATGTTATGGAGGGCTGATCCCCCTGAGCAACTAGTAGTGCTGCAATCTTCTCTACCGGCACGTCTTCATTGACCATCACCTTCTGCAGATATTCCATTAAAGCTTCTTGGTGACTCTTGGATCTTTTGATTAATTATAGTATAGTGATCCGTGCCGGTGTCCGATCCAGGTGTTTCAACAGGTCGTATTGAGTGCCTGGTGCACTCTCTTCATTATGGGCTTCCTCAGTCGGCTGTGATGGGCCGTCTCTTACTGTGGACTGAGGAAAGACCTTGTTGAAAATCTTTCACTCCGGAGCGCGTGTTCCTCAACCGTGGAGGATCCGGGTGACACCTTAAGTACCGCAGGGTTGGATGGTGCGGATGGCGTAGAGGGTTGGTATGTAGGTGATGGCGTAGGGCTAGGTGGTGATGGCGCGGTGCGGATTAAAGGCCTAGAGGGTTGGATGGTGGATGGGTAAGTGGTTGGCGAAGTGGGGAATGGTACGCGTAATAGCGGTCTAGATGGTAAAGGGATATCTGGGTAGGTGGTGGTGGTAGCGGGTGAAGTAGGAAATGGTATGCGCAGTAATGGCCTGGATGGTAGGAGGGGTGCGTTATTGGTTTGCGGGGGGTTATATGATGGAGGCGTAGGAGTGCGCGGCGTAATGGGTCTAAGGAAGGTGGGTAGCGGTAATGGGTTATTGGGCGTGGGTGAGTGATATGTGGGTGTGGGTATAGGGGTGATAGTAACGGGTTGTGGCCTTGGTATGTGGATGGTGCGGCGTGGTGGTCGCTCTGCGGTACTTTGAACGTGACCCGTTGAACAAAGAGAGGAAGAGTCCTCTACTCTCCACTGCTGCCCACGACCAGCCTCAGACTGGCTGTTCGTCAAGATGGGAGCAACTTGGTTTTGGTTCTGGTGCTCTGGGAGTGGATTCTGCACTATGCCCATGTTGGGTGGTGCTGCTGCTTGTGCCGGTGGTCTTGCTTGCTGCTGCTGCTGCTGCGGTCTCCTCGACTTCAGGGCTGTTATGTACTTTTTCATCTCCTCCCAGTCTATGCCGCCCTGCTCATTGAGATCATGAATATAATCTCTGAACTGAAAGCAGGTGTCAATGGTATGCCCAGGTTGCCTGTGGAAGTAGCAATACCTAGACGTATCGACATTTTGAGGCCAGACGGCCTTCTCCCTCGGCAAAACTAGGGCATTGGCTGCCATTAAAGCGCTGAAGATATCCGCCAAGGATTCTGGGAGGGCCGGGTACTCTGCCCTTTTCGGGCCTGGAGGTCTCCTTTGTTGGTTGTAGTCACCAGGAGGAGGGACATTGTGGTACACCGGCGGCGGTGCGCGCGGCTGGTACTGTGGCTGTTGCTGCTGCGGATACTGCTGCTGAGGGGGCTGCTGGTACTGCTGTTGCCGTTGCGGTTGTTGCTGGTTCTGATTCGGCTGCTGGGGTCGCTGGTACTGCTGTTGGTAATGGGGGTTCTGCTGCTGCCTGTACCCCTGTTGGCTCGGCTGTGGTGGCCTCTGGTACTGCTGCTGGTTCCTCACAAACTGGGGCGAGTTATTGTTCATGGTACTGACCTGCTCGTGAGAGAGCGTGCCCTCAGTAGTCGGACCTGTGCTGGGAGAATTTGGCACTGCAGGCTTCCGAGGTGGAGGCCTGCTAGGTCTGTGAGGATCAAAAACGCTAGAGAACGTAGCGTCCTTGAAGGCATTCTGGCAGTACCGTGCTCTTTCATAGAGCTCTGCCATGTTAGTCAAATTGTTCAAGGAGAGGACTAGCTTGAACTGGGGAGTGGCGTTAGAAATTAACATTTTCACTTGTTCAGATTCAGACAAGTGATCTTTTACCTTTTCAGCCAGGCCCCGCCACCTGTCAGCGAAACTGACAAACTCCTCATCCGGTTTCATCTTTTCTGCAATGAGGTCCGTGATAGACAAGGAGGGTGCAACTCTGTCCTGGTATCGTTGGATAAATTTGCGTGAAACGATACCGTAATCCTCTACTTCGGAGGGTTCCAGAGAAAAGAACCACTCGAGGGCTGGTCCCTCTAGGGATCTCCTGAACAAGAAAGCCAATGACCTCTTATCATTCTGCCAGAAAGAGGATTCGTACATGAACTCCTTCAGGTGCGTGAAGGGGTTACCAGTACCGTTATACTTTCGATACACTGGCATTTCAGAGGGTGGCAGATGGAACACTGGTAGGCTCGGTAAATTGATTTCCGGTACAGCTTTAACCCCCATCATCTTCTGGAGATTGTTGAACTGCTCATCCATGCGCTCCATCTTGGCCAGCAACGTCTGCGTGGTCAGATCTGCCTGGGGAGGAGGAGGAGGTGGAAGTACTTGATAGGCCTGCTGCCTAGAGTACGTTGGACAAGGAGGATAATAAGGATGAGGTCCGGCAGAGCTTCCGCCATGCCCGAGGGCATTTTGATAAATAGGCGTTTGCGGTCTAGCCGGTTGCCTGGATGATGAAAGTTGTGGCCCAGTTGGCCGAGAAGTAAGATGAAGGCCTTCCATGGCCTGATGGATATAAGGAGGAGGAGGAGGAGGTTGTTGAGTAACAACAGGGGGAGCCATAGGGTTCGGCTCAGCAGGCTGCATGGGTGCCTTCCCCTTCAAAATAGACTGGATGGCCTCGAACTGCTGAGGGTCCAGTCGGGAGTCAAGAACTCCCAAGGCGTTGACAAGATCCATAGGATCGGAGGATGAGGGATCATGCTGATTCATGTCCCCCTCTAGATCAGGATTAGGGATCGCATATTCATGCGGAGGAAGATCATGGTATTGATCGTGTGGATGAAAAAGAGGAGTTCGGACATTCCCGTCATGTCGAACTGGAATGGGGACAGAATTCCGAGAGGCATCAGCATCTCTCCCGTTCTCATAATTGAAGTCTGAATCGCGAGGGGCATTAGCATCTCCCTCGTAGTTGATGATGGCGTCTTGGGCCATACTCAAATCTCTGCCTGATCGCAGCAACATGATATTAGATTCCCTTTTCAAAGATTTAATCAAACAAGTTGTACAGAGATTAATCAAACAAGTGGATGCTTAACGTGATTTTAGGGTTCCTTGTTGAGTTATTTGAATTGGATTAAACCACAATTTCGCTCAGGGAAGGATCCTAGTTTCAGTTCAGTTTCCACCGTTATTCTCTAGGGTTCTCTCTCACAACGCTTTCGGAATCTAGCCGGGACTTCAATTGGTACAACCAGCCCGATGATCAAGGAGGAATACCTTGATTTTGGGGACTTATGGAGGTCTCAACGTCAACTTCTCTAGTCTGATCAAGGGACCAACCCAATCAGAGAGAGTTGCTGACGTCGAGTAATGTGTTCCTAAGAAGAGGAGGGTTTTCGCCTCAATGCGTATGCCCTGCGACCTGGATGGCCTCTAATGCTTAATAAAGTAATGGGTAGCTAGCACTCAAAACACAGAAATCTGGAAACTGAAAAATAATTAAGAAACTGTCTGAATCGCGTCGATGATAGTCGACGCTATTCAAAACAGAACTTAATTCTTTCGCAGAAACAACTCTGAAAAATAACTAAAAACTGTCTGAATCGCGTCGATGGTGGTCGACGCTATTCAACACAGAACTTAATTATTTCGCAGAAACAGATGCAAACAGCAGAGAAAGCCTGGAGGCTAAAAGGCGTCTGGGTGTGTTGACGCGGTTTTGAAACGCGTCAACATTCCTGGACGCTTTTTAGTTCGCAGAAACAGATTTCCAGGAGGATTTTCTGGGTCGAATCCTCCTCAAACAGGGTAAAATGCAGTAAACAATCGACTCATGCAAAGATTTTTAGTTTCAGATTTTAAACAGGATGATTTACTAACTAAACAACTAGGAAATCACTCAATCACACATCATTTTTATCACAGAAACAACTTTTTTTTGAACTAATCAAGGGGAGGCAAGATCTTGCCACTGGGGTGTGCACGTGGTGCACGAGGGAAATTAATTAAACTAAACACTCACTAATTGGTGAGGACGTGTCGAAAGACACAAATGGTGCACCGTGGGTGCCCGATACGATAATAGCAAGAACAAAAGGAAACTAAAAGACGGCGAGACCAAGTCCCACCGTGATCGCCAAAAGAGCTGTAGGTGCTGAAAATGCTCGTGTGATTAATATGAAAAAAACTATGTTGTTTAGTGTAAACTAACCTATTAAAAACAGCAACTAAAGTGCAGTGATCGCCAGGAACTTTTAACTAAAAAGCTTCAAAAGAAAGTTTTGATCGCCTACCTGTTTGAACGCGGAAGATTGAGTCCTTGGTTCCCCTCCTTCAGCCGGCTGAAGAAAGAGAGCCCTTTCTTTGTTCTTTTGTTCTTGCTGTTGAGGTTGAGGATCGTTCAGAAGTTCTCCTGGCTTGGTGCTTGATTTCCCCTTTTGATTACTTGTTGTTGTTGTTGTTGAAAGCAGCAGAGACAGAAACAGAAAAATAAAGAAGAAACAATGATGAGAATTTTAAGTAGAAGTAATATCAAAACTAACCATGATTATAAACATGCTTAAACAGCAAACTCACTTGTTTAATGGCTTTGAAACCCCTTTAAAACAAATGGGTTTTGGAAGATTGATGCGGTGGTGTGTGTTGCATGAAGTGAATATGAGAATGAAACTAATGAAGATGTAAAAATGAAATTCAAAAATAAAACACTTATGCCCAGTTGGAGCCTTGAAGGGATGAAGATCTTGAAAGGGGACGCCGACTTCTGGAAATGGCAGCGCTCCGGCGTTCCGACGTGGTTGCTTCGATCTTCAAATCGCTATAACGCTATGGCTTGACTCAATTCAATTCTCTCTTTTTTTTTTAACTCTTTGAGATGCAAGGTATTTATAGGCATTTTCTGCGTTCGCGATTAACATAGAAAAATCTAGGATTTATCTACCTTAACCGACAGATAAATACTGATTAATTCATCTTTATCTGTAATTATCTAAAACGCGTCCACATTGGCTGACGCCTTTCAGATTAATTAAGATAAGGATAAATATCCGGGAAAACTTATCTTTATCTTTATTAGCTAAAATGCGTCCACGTGTGTAGACGTCTTTTACCCTAATTAAGATAAGGATAAACATCCGGAAGAGAAGTTAAAATAGCTTAGGAAACCTAAAACGCGTCGACCCTTACAGACGCCTTTTATCTAATTAATCAACTGATTAAAATTCAAATTTAAACGTTAAAATAGGAATAAACTCTAAATAGCGTCCACATGGGTCGACGCCTTTTAGGATTCTTCATATTTTAACTGAAATTTGAGCTAAAATCAATTCAATTGATTAACTTAAAACATGTCTGTTTGACCCGACACTTAAAAAGATCAATAAAAATTAATTAATGATTAATTATCAGACCATAATGAGGCATTATTATATGATATGAAATTTACTCGAAACGACGTCAAAATTAGCGTGTCTACAACACGGGCGAAGGAGAGAGGATTCATGGAGCTGGTACAAGTTGTTTGTCCGTGCTATAGTGTAAGGATTGAGGTTTTCGGATCCGGTTATCGGGTCAGTTTTCGGGGTCGGATCCCTTAGTTCGGGTCCTGATGGGGCTGAGACTTAGTTCTGTTTCACGTCGAGCCTGCGAGACGCGGTTTAAACGGCGTCCAGCAATGTAGACGCGTTTTAGGCTGTGCCACGTGGGTGCCACGTGGGTCGCGAGAGTACGGCCCCGGTCATATCGTCTGAATGGCGTCTTAGATGGACGACGCCTTTTAGAGTACGACCCTGGCTTGTCAGTGTACGGCACGGTCTTGTCGCCTGAAAGACGTCGAGCGTGCACGACGCGTTTTACCTAACTTCTGGTTGACCCCGCGAACCCTCCTTCCTTTCCCTCATTTCCTCCTCCTTCCTCTCTCTCCTCTCTTCCTCCGGCGAGCCGACGGCTCTTTTTCCCCCTCCTTCCTTTTCCTCCCACCATTTCATCTCTCCCTCCATTCCATCGACCTCCTAATCCCACCACTACCACCACCATCTCCTCCGCGGCGTTTTTCTCTCCGGACGGCGGCCGACGTCCCGGTGGAGTAACGACGTCCACGGCGGTACCGGCGGCGGCGTGGGGCAAGGCGGGTAGGCGGCTTGAAGCTTGGAGGAGTTCAAGCAACCGGTAGGGTGATGATTCCTATAGTATTTCATTTAAAAACCATGTTTTCCCGCTTTGGAGCATGTTTAGGGGTGTTCTTGAGGTGAAAATACTAAATGCTTGAAATGAGAAATTGGGTGTTTTAAATGGGTAGTTAGGTTCTTCTCCCCATTCTCCATGTTTTTCGTGTTTTTACACGATTTTGGGGAGGAAATCCCACCCCTTGGACCGGGAGATGGCGGAGGGAGAACCTGTCTGTGAGGGTTAAATGGCGTCGGAGGACAGCGACGCCTTTTAGAAAGGCGGCTTCCACCCGCGACGCGATTTAGCCCAAATACCAGACTCTGTCTCTGGAACTGAATGGCGTCCAGGGACAGCGACGCCTTTCAAAAGGCGACTTGCATGGGCGACGCCTTTTAGGCCATTTCTGAGGCCAGATTTCACATGAACCAGTTTAGGAGGCTTGAATGGCGTCGGCCTTGGGCGACGTGATTCAAGGCAGAATCATATTAATTCATGCTATTAACATATCTTCACACTGTTAGATAGTTTGGTTAATTGTATATTTGAAATCGTACTCGAAGATGAGGATTTTTACGTGATCGGATCGCACTGTGTTGTGTGTCGTGCTACTGTTAACCTAGAGTGACAGTTGTAGCGCTTGCCACCCTGTGTCGGTGTGGGAGGGACACAGCGCCGGTGTGGGAGTGGTGGGGTGACGCCTAGAGAGAGGGTCACCTGGTGTACCCCGGGGTTAGCTAGTACCGGTGTGAGAGTGGTCCCTGTGGAGTGTCACTCGTGCTGGGGGAAGCAGAAACCACCTAGAGCCAGTTTGGCCAGAGTAGCTAGCGTGCTATCTGAGGGGTTACTGTTTGGTCTCAGCGGGTCGGTGTTTTTCACGTTCGGCTGTGTGGTTAGCGTGTTTTGCCGAGACGCTGGTTGTAGGCTCCCTGGTAGAATAGTTTCGGAGTTGTGCATGTTACATCTCGGATACATGTGTTTTATATCGGAATTTAGGAATTGTGTTACTTGCTTATTCTACCTGTATTTGTGTTACTGCACTTGTGGGTGCGTGAGTGGGTGGTGGGGATCGAAGGATCCCTACTGAGTCTTTTCGTTGAGACTCACCCCTACGATTTTCAGATGAGGGTTCTAGGTAGGCTTAGCGAGGAGAGTACTGCTTTGGGTTGCGCGCCAGCAGTTGTTGTTCCGGGGTATGCCCCGACGTAGTTATTATTTTATTTCCTGGCCTGTACGCTTGATTATTTCTTTTCAGTTGGAGTATGTAATTATTTGCTGTGTCGAGTCGCATTGTAACAACTTTTAATTCTTGCACTTCCTTTTCAATTCAATGCGATGTGAATGTTTAGCTTATTTTATTATTTATTTCTAAGACTTATCTAGATCCTGGTTTGGCTCCAAAGTAATGATTCGGTACCCATTTAGTAATCGGATCTCTGATTATAGGGTGGCGGGTCGTTACAATTGGTATCAGAGCATTCGGTCTGGCAAATAAATGAATAACTAGGTTAAATATTGTAATTCCGGCAAATAATTTCATTATCCTGTATAGGCACGGCGGTAGTGTAGGTTTTAGGATTCTAATTAGAACTTTTCGATTTTTGTGATTGTAGGCGATTAAATGGCTCATAGGAAGTGGATGCCAGTTATTAGAGAGCGGGGAGATGTCCCTAGTGGATCTGAGGCCGGTAGGCCGAGTATGGAGCATTTCATAGAGGCTATGATAGATACGATGGCTAGATACCAGACCCGAGACCCTAGTGAGAGTTCCAGTGCTCGGGGAGGGTCTTCAGCTACACTGGAGAGATTCATGAAGCTGAGGCCGCCTCATTTCACCGGTCGTCCCGACCCTGATGAGGCTGTTCATTAGTTGAGGGAGATGGAGAAGACTTTTGATACTATGGATTGTGCGGCGGTTAAGAGGACTCTGTTGGCTACCTTCATGCTGAAGGATGATGCCTACGATTGGTGGACCACTTTGAAGAGTTTGTCATATACGGATAGGAGTCTCAGGGAGATTCCATGGGAGACTTTTGTGAAGGAATTCAATGCACAATACTTTCTTAGGCATGTTCAGAGGGCCAAGGAGAGGGAATTTACGGAACTGACCCAAGGAAGCATGACAGTGCTTGAATACCAGACGAAGTTTGTGTCGCTTGGGAGGTTTGTGCTTTTTATCTCAGGAGACGAGGAGCGTCGGACTGAGAGGTTTGTGGATGGACTGAGGTCCAATCTAAGGAGTTTTGTGGCGTCCCACTGTTGTACAGATTTGGCATCGGCAGTTAGGTGTGCCGCGACAGTAGAGGCACAGCATGATAAGTCAGCCCGGGAGAGGGGACTGACTACTCAGGGGCCGGTTCGTGGCAGGGGAAAGGTAGCAATAGCAGTTCCTTCGTCCGGATCAGGATCGTCTTCACTCGGCTCCAGATTCAAGAGGTTCTTTCGAGGCAGTGGCAGCAGCGGTAGCAGCAGACCCAGGCAGGGCCAGCAGAGTCAGTCATTGTCTAGTGCTCAGCAGGAGGCAGCTCAGAGGCTTCCCGCAGTTTGTCGACATTGTGGTGGCACTCACGGTGGGGACTCAGTGTCCTGCTTTTTCTGGGAGGTGTTACACTTGTGGCCAGTAGGGCCATTTGGCGAGGTTTTTCCCGCAGGGGCATGGTCAGGGGTAGGGACCAGGTGATCAGAAGAAGCCGAGGACCCAGGGGAGAGTTCTAGCCATCACCAGGAAGGAAGCTCGTGCATCCAACTTGGTGGAAGGTACACTTTCTGTCCTTAGGAACTCCACGCATGTGTTAATTGATTCTGGTGCTTTGCATTCTTTTATTTCTGAGCAGTTCGTAGATGTTCTTTCTGCACCCGTTGATGAGATATCTGATGGATTGATGGTAGAGGTTCCTTCTGGGGATTACATGTTGTCTTATAACTGTTTGAGTGAAGTTCCCTTGACCATTGAGGGCCATGAGTTACCTGCCCAGTTAGTTGTGCTTGCCATTCGCGACTTTGATGTCATCCTGGGCATGGACTGGTTGGAGGCTTATTATGCCGAGGTGGACTGCCACAGGAAAAGGATGCGTTTCTCTATTCCAGGCATCTCGACCTTCTACTTCCAAGGTATTAGGCTTTCTTCTCGAGGTATTCTTCTTTCTGCCTTTAAGGCCCAGAGGTTGCTTGTTGGTGGTTGTGAGGCCTTCCTTGCCTCTGTTGTTTTAGCTGATGTTAGTGGTAGTCCCAGTCCTTGGGAGGTGCCCGTAGTTTGTGACTTTGTAGATGTGTTTCATGAGGAGTTGCATGGCCTTCCTCCTCAGCGAGAGGTTGAGTTTACTATTGAGCTTGCATCGGGTACGGCGCCCCTGTCTAAGGCCCCGTACCGGATGGCGCCAACTGAACTCACTGAGTTGAAGGCGCAGTTGCAGGAACTACTGGATAAGGGTTTCATTCGTCCCAGTAGTTATCCGTGGGGTGCTCCAGTTCTATTTGTCAGGAAGAAGGATGGTTCTCTGAGGTTGTGTATTGATTATAGACAGCTGAACCAGGTGACGATAAAGAACAAGTACCCACTTCCGAGGATTGACGATCTGATGGATCAGTTACAGTCTGCAAAGGTGTTTTCATAGATTGACTTGAGATCAGGGTATTATCAGATGAGGATCTGTGAGGTTGATATTAGTAAGACGACCTTTAGGACTCGGTATGGACATTATGAGTTTTTGGTTATGCCTTTTGGCTTGACCAATGCTCTAGCAGCTTTTATGGATTTGATGAACCGGGTTTTCAGGGCCTACCTGGATCAGTTTGTGGTGGTATTTGTAGATGATATTTTGGTATACTCTTCTTCTGAGGAAGAGCATGCCACACATCTTCAGGTGGTATTGCAGGTTCTGAGAGAGCACCAACTCTATGCCAAGTTTAGCAAGTGTGAATTCTAGTTAGACAAGGTGCACTTCCTGGGGCATGTCATTTCTGGTGATGGCACTGCAGTGGATCCGGCCAATATTGATGCAGTAATGGATTGGAGCAGACCAACAACAGTAATTGAGATCAGGAGCTTCTTGGGGCTAGCAGGATATTACAAACGATTTGTCCAGGATTTTTCTTTGATAGCGACCTCCTTGTCGAGGTTGACTCGTAAGGGAGTTCGTTTCGTGTGGAACGAGGAGTGTGAGCGGAGTTTCATTGAGTTGAAGACTCGCCTCACTTCGGCTCCAGTGTTTGTACTTCCATCAGGTTCCGGTGGATTTGTGGTTTATTCAGATGCATCACGTCGAGGTTTAGGTGCAGTTCTGATGCAACATGGTAAGGTTGTGGCCTATGCTTCTAGGCAGCTGAAGAAGCATGAGGAGAACTATCCCACTCATGACTTAGAGTTGGTAGCTGTGGTATTTGCATTGAAGATCTGGCGGCACTATTTGTATGGAGAGAAATTTCAGATTTTTACTGATCACAAGAGCCTGAAGTATGTATTCACGCAGAAGGATCTGAACTTGAGGCAGGGCAGGTGGATGGAATTTATCAAGGATTATGACCTCGACCTTTCTTATCATCCGGGCAAGGCTAATGTGGTGGTAGACGCCTTGAGTCGGAAGACGGTCATGTCATATCTCATGGTTCGAGAATGGTGGTTATTTGATCAGGTTGTGGAATCTTCCTTTAGGGTTCCGCGAGAGGCTGACAGAGCCGTGCTGGCCAGCTTAACTGTGAGGCCAGCAGTGAACCATGCCGTAATTGAGGCTCAGAGGGCAGATGTAGAGTTACCGCAGATTCTCCAGAGACCAGAGGTGAAATTGTGGGATGATGGTACAGTCAGGTTTAGAGGCAGACTCTATGTTCCGGCCGAGGAGGATGTGCGCAGGAGTGTCCTGGATGAGGCGCACCATTCTAGATATGCAGTGCATCCCGGAACGACTAAGATGTATCATTGTTTGAGGAGGCACTTTTGGTGGCCTGGTATGAAGAAGGATATGGCTGACTATGTAGCAAGATGCCTGACTTGTCAGCAGGTTAAGGCAGAACATCAGAGACTCGGAGGGTTGTTGCAGCCCTTGCCGATCCCGAAATGGAAATGGGAGCATGTGACTATAGACTTTGTGATGGGATTACCTGTGTCCCCTGGACGAAGAGATGCGATCTGGATCATTGTTGATCGACTGACCAAGTCGGCACACTTCCTGGTTATTAGGAAGGACTGGTCAGTCGGTAAGTTGGCTAAGTTGTTTGTGGATCGGATCATCTCTCTGCACGGGGTGCCCTTATCCATCGTGTCAGACCGGGATCCGAGATTTACTTTTAGGTTCTGGAAGAGTTTTCAGAAGGCCTTGGGCATACAGTTGGCCTTCAGCTCGGCCTATCATCCCGAGACTGATGGGCAGTCAGAGAGGACCATTCAGACTCTTGAGGATATGCTCAGGGCATGTTGCCTAGACTGGGGAGGTTCTTGGGAGCAGCACTTGTCTACAGTGGAGTTTTCTTACAACAACAATTACCATTCTAGTATCGGCATGGCGCCTTATGAGGCATTGTACGGACGGCCGTGTCGATCCCCTGTAAATTGGTCTGAGATTGGCGAGAGGCAGATAGCGGGACCAGAGTTGGTACAGCAGTGTGCTGAGGTTGCCAGAGTGGTACAACAGAGATTGATTGCAGCTCAGAGCAGACAGAAGAGTTATGCAGACATCCGTAGGAGACCACTTGAGTTTGAGGTTAGGGACCACGTGTTTCTCTGAGTCTCACCTTCCAAGGGTGTGATGAGATTCGGGAAGCGAGGTAAGCTGAGTCCGCGATATGTTGGGCCATTTCCCATTCTTTCTTGAATTGGGGAAACGGCGTATCAGCTAGCCTTGCCGCCCAGTCTTGCAGGGGTGCACGATGTGTTCCATGTTTCTTTACTGAGGAGATATGTTCAGGATCCATCTCATATTTTGGACTTTTCAGAATTGGAAGTCGCTGAGGACTTGTCATTTTCATAGTTTCCAGTACGTATTGAGGATCATAGGGAACAGGTCCTTCGGAACAAGGTTCTACCTCTGGTTAAGGTGATTTGGCAGTATCGCTCCGGGGGCGAGGCGACCGGGGAGCGCGAGGATGAGGTGCAGGAGCAGTTTCCCTACCTTTTCTTGTAAGTTCTCTTGTGAGCTTGTATCTTTATGTTTCACTCTCGTTAATTGTAGTAGGCAATTTCGGGGACGAAATTCTTTTAAGGGGGGGAGAATGTAAGGATTGAGGTTTTCGGATCCGGTTATCGGGTCAGTTTTCGGGGTCGGATCCCTTAGTTCGGGTCCTGATGGGGTTGAGACTTAGTTCAGGCTCGACGCGGTTTAAACGGCGTCCAGCAATGTAGACGCGTTTTAGGATGTGCCACGTGGGCGCCATGTGGGCTGGCCTTGGGTCGCGAGAATACGGCCCCGGTCATATCGTCTGAATGGCGTCTTGGATGGACGACGCCTTTTAGAGTACGACCCTAGCTTGTCAGTGTACGGTCAGGTCTTGTCGCCTGAAAGACGTCGGGTGTGCACGACGCGTTTTATCTAGCTTCTGGTTGACCCCTCGAATCCTCCTTCCTTTCCCTCATTTCCTCCTCCTTCTTCTCTCTCCTCTCTTCCTCCGGCGAGCCGACGGCTCTTTTTCCCCCTCCTTCCTTTTCCTCCCACCATTTCATCTCTCCCTCCACTCCATCAACCTCCTAATCCCACCACTATCACCACCATCTCCTCCGCGGCGTTTTTCTCTCCGGACGGTGGCCGACGTCCCGGTGGAGTAACGACGTCCACGGCGGTACCGGCGGCGGCGTGGGGTGAGGCGGGTAGGCGGCTTGAAGCTTGGAGGAGTTCAAGCAACCGGTAAGGTGACGATTCCTATAGTATTTCATTTAAAAACCATGTTTTCCCGCTTTGGAGCATGTTTAGGGGTGTTCTTGAGGTGAAAATACTAAATGCTTGAAATGAGAAATTGGGTGTTTTAAATGGGTAGTTAGGTTCTTCTCCCCATTCTCCATGTTGTTTGTGTTTTTACACGATTTTGGGAGGAAATCCCACCCCGTAGGCCGGGAGATGGCGGAGGGAGAACCTGTCTGTGAAGGTTAAATGGCGTCGGGGGACAGCGACGCCTTTTAGAAAGGCGGCTTCCACCCGCGACGTGATTTAGCCCAAATACCAGACTCTGTCTCTGGAACCGAATGGCGTCCAGAGACAGCGACGCCTTTCAAAAGGCGACTTGCATGGGCGACGCGTTTTAGGCCATTTCTGAGGCCAGATTTCACATAAACCAGTTTAGGAGGCTTGAATGACGTCGGCGTTGGGCGACGCAATTCAAGGCAGAATCACATTAATTCATGCTATTAACATATCTTCACACTGTTAGATAGTTTGGTTAATTGCATGTTTGAAATTGTACTTGAGGATGAGGATTTTTACGTGATCGGATCGCACTGTGTTGTGTGTCGTGTAACTGTGGACCTAGAGTGATAGTTGTAGTGCTTGCCACCCTGTGTCGGTGTGGGAGGGACACAGCGCCGGTGTGGGAGTGGTGGGGTGACGCCTAGAGAGAGAGTCACCTGGTGTACCCCGGGATTAGCTAGTACCGGTGTGGGAGTGGTACCTGTGGAGTGTCACTCATGCTGGGGGAAGCAGAAACCACCTAGAGCCAGTTGGGCCGGAGTAGCTAGCGTGCTATCTGAGGGGTTACTGTTTGGTATCAGCGGGTCGGTGTTTTCTGCGTTCGGCTATGTGGTTAGCGTGTTTCGCCGAGACACTGGTTGTAGGCTCTCTGGTAGAATAGTTTCAGAGTTGTGCATGTTACATCTCGAATACATGTGTTTTATATCGGAATTTAGGAATTGTGCTAGTTGCTTATTCTACCTGTATCTGTGTTACTGCACTTGTGGGTGCGTGAGTGGGCGGTGGGGATCGAAGGATCCCTATTGAGTCTTTTCGTTGAGACTCACCCCTGCGGTTTTCAGGTGAGGGTTCCAGGCAGGCTTAGCGAGGAGAGTACTGCTTTGGGTTGCGCGCCAACAACTGTTGTTCCGGGGTATGCCCCGATGTAGTTGTTATTTTATTTCTTGGCCTGTACGCTTGATTATTTCTTTTCAGTTGGAGTATGTAATTATTTGCTGTGTCGAGTCGCATTATAATAACTTTTAATTCTTGCACTTCCTTTTCAATTCAATGCGATGTGAATGTTTAGCTTAGTTTATTATTTATTTCCCAGACTTATCTAGATCTTGGTTTGGCTCCAAATTAATGATTCGGTACCCATTTAGTAATCGGATCTCCGATTATAGGGTGGCGGGTCGTTACATATAGTGTCAGATGATGTTTGTGACCCTGGGAAGATTTGTAAATACCCTACATTTCTGAGAATGAGGAGCGCCGTACAGAGAAGTTTGTTGATGGTTTGTGCTTTGGCTTTAGGAGTTTTTGATAGCATCTCATTGTTACACTGATCTGGCTTCAACAATGAGGTGTGTGGCAGTAGTTGAGGCACATCACCAGTAGATGGTCCGGGAATGTGTGCAAGCTGGGTAGGTACATGCATACAACAAGGGCAAGGTAGAGGCTTCATCTTCTGGATCAAGATCTTCGTCCGTCAACATGAAGTTCAAGAGTTTGTTTCGTGGCAACAATGGTTGAGGCAGAGATAGACCCATTCAACAAACTCAGTCAGCAGCAAATATTCAATAGGAGACCACTCAAAGAGTTGCAGCTATCTGTCGTTTCTATGGAGGAAGGCATGGTGGGAGGTCGTGTCCCAACTTTGAGGGCAGATGCTTTGCATGTGGCCAGCTGGGCCACCTGGTAAAGAACTGCCCCCAAAAGCATGGGGTGGGTCAGGCTTCATGAACGAAAAATAAGTCAAGGACACAGGGCCGAGTTCTTGCACTCACCAAGACTGAGGCCCATGCTTACAACCTGGTGGAAGGTACACTTCTCGTTCTTAGTAGCATGGCTCATGTTCTGATAGATTCTAGTGCTTCACATCCTTCTATTTTCAAAGACTTCGTAGATGCTCTTTTTATTCCAATTTTGGAGTTGCCGTGTGAGTTGCTTGTGGAGGTTCCATCAGGAGATTATATGCTCATTTCTTCTTGTCTGGGATATATCCCTTTAGTTATAGAAGGTCATCAGATGTCAGTACAACTTCACCTATTGCAGATCAAGGGTTTTGATGTCATTTTAAGTATGGATTGGCTGGAGGCCGACTTTACTAAGGTGGACTGTCGAAGGAAGAGAGTGCATTTCTTCCTTCGTGGAGTTTCAGCCTTCTTTTTCCAAGGTATTAGACTATCTCCTTGTAGACCTTTCATTTATGCTTATAGAGCTCAGAGATTGTTAGCAAGTGGTTGTGAGGCTTTCTTAGCATCAATAGTAACTATTGATGATGAGTGTGTTCCCAATATTCTTAAGGTTCCTATAGTTTGTGACTTCCATGATATCTTTTCCAAGAAGTTGCTAGGTCTTCCCCCTCAGTGGGAGATTGAGTTCACTAATGAACTTTTGCTAGGTACGGTGCCATTGTCTAAGGCACTGTATCATATGGCTCGAGTGGATCTGGCTAAGCGGAAGGTGAAACTGTAGAAATTGCTAGATAAGGGTTTTATTCGATCCAACTTTTGCTTGTCGGGTGCACCTATTTTGTTTGTTAGGATGAATGATGGATCCTTGAGGTTGTGCATTGATTCTAGCTGAATCATGTGACAGTAAAAAATAAGTATCCTCTTCCTAGGATTAATGACTTGTTTGACCAGTTGCATCCTGCTAGAGTATTTTCTAAGATTCATTTGAGGTCGAGGTATTATCAGTTGATGATTAAAGGTTCGGATGTTATTAAGACCGATTTTAGAACCCGCTATAATCATTATGAGTTTCTAGTGATGCCATCTGGTCTGACCAATGCCCTTGCAACCTTTATGGATTTAATGAATGGGATATTCAGAGAATATTTAGATGAATTTATAGTCGTCTTCATGGATGATATCCTGGCATATTCTTCCTCAGTGGAGGAGCACACTTATCATATCTAGTTGGTACTGTAGACCCTAAGGAGGCACCAACTATGCCAAATTCAGTAAGTGTGAGTTTTGACTGGAGGAAGTGAACTTCTTAGGGCATGTCATCTCAGGTGATGGAGTGTCAGTTGATCCAGCCAAGGTGGAGGCAATAGTTGACTAGGAAAGGTAGAGAATAATGACAAAATTAGAAGTTTCTTGGGTTTGGTAGGCTATTACAAATAGTTCATCTAGGTATTTTCCACCATTGCGTCGCCCTTGGCTAGGCTGACTTGGATTCACTTTGATTGGTCTAATGAGTGTGAGCGGAGTGTTCTTGGAACTGAAGACTTGTCTTATTTCTGCTCTAGTCTTGGTTCTTCCATCTGGATCAGTCAGGTTTATTGTTTACATTGATGCTTCCAGGAGTGGTTTAGGTGTAGTTTTGATGCAGCATAGTAGAGTTGTGACTTATACATTGAGGCAGTTGAAGCAACATGAGGAGAATTACCCAACGTAGTTGGTGGCTGTAGTATTTGCTTTGAAGATATGGTGGCATTACCTGTATGGTGAGATGTTTGTGGATTACAAGAGCCTGAAGTATGTTTTCACTAGAAGGATCTGAATCTGAGGCAGCACAAGTGGATAGAGTTTATCAAGGACTATAATTTGACCTTTCCATACCATCTAGGTAAAGATAATGTGGTGGCCGATGAGTTAAGTAGGAAAGTTGTGGTGTCTCATCTTATGGTTAGAGAATGGAGGCCTTTTCAACAAGTAGTAGATTCATCTTTTAGAGTGCCTAGAGAGAACGATAGGACTATATTAGCCAGTTTGACTGTCAGAATAGCACTATATCAGTTAGTGATTGAGGCTCAGAGAGCAGACCCAGAGCTACCCCATGTGTTGTATTGGCTAAAGGTTGAGTTGTGGGACGACAACACAGTCAGGTTCAGAGGTGATAATTACATATTTTTAGTTAATAAATAGATAGAATTTGCACATTACACTTATAATTCTATGTAGAAAATCATATAGAATGATAGATAAATCAGTGATCCTTTCAAAGATATCAATTTTGTAAAATTTGAAGTTGAAAATATTTTCATTTCATGTGATTAATTGAGTGACAATAGATTTATGGGAATTCTATTATCAACGGGGGCTTTTTGGTAATTATTGAGGGATTAATATATATCTGAATAATTTATGTCAGTGCAGAAGTACAATTATTTGCTGCAAGAATTTAATTTTTTATTTTAAGTAGATATAGGACATGAACGAGCAGATGGAATAGTGGTTAGACCACTTGAACTTTATTGAACTGACGAGGGTTCGAATCCTAGTAAAAATAATGATTTATTTTTGTGCTTTCTCTTCAAGTGGGGCCTACATGCTAACTAAGAGAGAGAAGAAGGAGGGAATCTTGAAATTCAACGAGAGAGAGATTTCTCCTCTTCAAAATTCAAATTTCAAAAACCCCCTTATTTTCGAGGAGGTTCCTCCAATTAAGGGGAGATGAGTTTTAATTCAAATTCAATTTTTTTACTTTGGGTGCCAAGTTGTGAAATTTGAAAAGCCCTCTAGCCTATAAATCCTAAGGTTTTTCACGAGCTCTCCATTCCCTTAATTTTTAAAGAAACTCTCCCTCTCTTCTTTACTATCTTAGTCGCACTCTCTCTTTCTCTCTCCTTCTTCCTTCTTCTTCTCTCCTTGTTTTCAACTCTCCCTCTATCCCCTTTCGATGCCTCTCTCCCTGTGTTTCTCTCTCTCTCTCTCTCTCTCTCTTTGCGTCTCTCTGTCTCTCCCTACGCTTCTCTCTCTCCCTATGTCTCTCTCTCTCTCTCTCTCTCTCCACCCGTCGCTCGCCTGCGCTTGCTGCCGCCGCGCCTAGAAAAAATTGGCCCGCATGCCCACATGTCGCACTTAGGCGGTTCGCGGAGCGCCCCATCGTTGTTCATGCCTGAGCACGTGCCCACACACGCCACCCACCAAGCACCCGACCGCCTGCCGAAGCCATGCGGAAGCCCCTAGAGAGTTCCCATTCACCGTGCTGCCGCTGTACTACCACGTGGTGTCCGCCCAGGCGCCTTCGCCCTATAGCGCCGCCAGCCATCATCCACGTGCTGGACCTGCAACTCTCACCCACAGAAGCGGCCCGTTGTGCCGGAGTGTTCTCAGCCACAATTTTCTTTTAATTAGTTTTTACTTAGTTGTTTTCCAAAGATATTTAGTTCGTTTCATAGGATTAATTTCCTACTTTGCAGGTTATGTTTTAGTTAACTTTATTGTGTTCTTTTCAATGCAAAGTAATAGTGAAAGTGTGGATTTATTTAGTTTAGCTACTTCATTTTATTAAGTATGGATATTTAAATTTCTTTCCAGAATTAGTTCAGCTTGTCAGAATTGTATGGTCCCACTAGATAGTATATATATATTTTTTCTAGTAATAAACTCTTGCGTTCATTAGGTGTTAGAATATACGTAAGCTTTGCAATTAATTTCCTCCAAATGGTTAATTAGTTTTCTAATTTGAGTTTTGGATTTTACATTGTTTGGGATAGGTAAATCAATTAGCTGTAGAATTTCTAGTTTTAATTTAAACTCGTCTCCAATCTCTCTTTTTAAGATTTTTAAGTAAATTCCAAGATTTTCAAATATAAAATCTATTTCCCTATGGATTCGACCCGATCTCACCACCGTGCTACATGTTAATCTTTGTGTGCGAATCGGAATTTAAGATTGGTAGTTGTAATTTTAACGACAACTTTGTGGCTATCAAGAGGCAGATTATATATGCCTATAGGTGAAGAAGTGAGAGGATGTGTTCTTGATGAGGCCCATTGTTCCTGTTATGCTATTCATCCTTGTAGCACCAAGATGTATCATTGTCTGAACAAGCATTTCTGATAGCTAGAAATGAAGAAAGACATAGTTGAGTATGTAGGGAGATGTCTGGTTTGTCAGCAGGTGAAGGCGAAGCATCAGAGATCGGGAGGCTTGCTTCAGTCGTTGCCTATTCCAGAGTGGAAATGGGAGCACATGACCATAGATTTTGTGATGAGTTTACCGTTGACACCAGGCATGCGGGATGCTTTTAGGTTACTATAGATCGATTTACCAAGTCAGCCCACTTCTTAGCTCTTAAGAAGGATTGGTCGATCAACAAGTTAGCTAGATTGTATGTGGACAAGATTGTTTCCTTGTACGGCGTGCCTCTCTCTATTGTTTCAGATTGAGATCCCAGATTCACCTCAAGTTTTTGGAAGAGTTTCTAGAAGGCTTTAGGCACCCAATTGACTTTTAGTTCAACATATCACTCTTAAACTGATGGATAGTCAGAGCGAACTATTTAGACTTTGAAGGACATGTTGAAGGCTTGTTGCTTGCAGTGGGGAGGCTTTTGGGAGTAGCACTTGCCTACCATAGAGTTTGCCTACGATAACATTTATCACTCGAGCATTGGCATGGCACTATATAGGGCACTGTATGGACGACCGTGTCGTTCCCCTGTTGACTAGTTTGAGGTAGGTGAGGGTCAGGTGGTTGGACTAGAGCTGGTTTAGAGTTGTGTAGATGTGGTGAGGTTGGTGCCTTAGAGACTGGTTGCAACATAGAACAGATAGAAGAGTTATGCTGATGCTCATAGGAGACTGTTACATTTCGAGGTGGGAGACCATGTGTACCTTTTGGTGTCGCTTTCAAAAGGTGTAATGAGATTTGAGAAGTGAGGCAAGCTAAGCCCGCGCTATATTGGGCCTTTTCCTGTTCTAGCTCGAATAGGGGAGACTGCATATCAGTTGGCTTTGCCACCCAACATGGCTGGAGTACATGACGTGTTCCATGTCTCGATGCTGAGGAAGTACATGCCGGATTCGTCGCACGTGTTAGATTATTCAAATTTGGAGATTGCTGAGGACTTGTCAATGCCAGAGTATCCGACTTAAGTGGTGGATTGTAAAAAGCAGATTCTACAAACCAAAAGAGTCCCTGTAGTGAAGGTAATCTGGCTACATTGTTCTAGAGGTGAGGCAACTTGGGAGTGCGAGGATGAGATGCAGGAGCAGTTTCTGTACCTATTTCAGTAAGTTCTTTTCCCTTTTCCCCAGTTAATGCTTTTGGGAATTATTTAGTGGGCTCTCAATTCTAACAAATTTCGGGGACAAAATTTCTTAAGGGGCGAAGGATGTAATATTTCGGGACTTTCGGATCTAGTTGTCTGGTTTCGGTTGGGCTTTAGTGGGCCTATTGTGCAGATCTGATTCGTGTTAGTTTGACGTAATGAGATTCGTGAAAGGCGTCACCTGCACCGACACGATTCAGGGTGTTAGGACCCTATTAGGCCCGCAAATTCACGTCATTGGTATGTGTGATTTGCGAATGGCATCATTTGACCATGATGCGATTCAGCTTATCACCATACACCACTTTTTCTCCTCGTGGCATTCACTGATGGAATGGTATGTGCACGGAGGTAGGCATGCCTTCCCCCTCTCCCCTCCTTTTTTCTTCTTCCCTTCTTATCTTTTCCTCCTGCCTCCTCTCCCTCCATCGATCCTCTCCTCTTCCTCCTCATCTTTCTATCCAACTCCTTCTTCTTCCTCCTTCCTCTCCTCCACCTCTCTACCTCACCTCCTTCCACCACCACTCTCCCTCACTCTCGGTGGCTGATGGGAGACGAAGACGTGGCGGCAGCGATGTGGGTGGCAAGGTGGTGACACGAGAACAACCCTTGTAAGTTCGGATGGAGTTCATGTTTGAGGTTGGGTGATGATCCTCCCCTAGTGCCTAGGATTCCTCTAGAAATCATGCTAGGAATCAACTTGTTTTCCACATTTTAGAGCGTGTTTGGTGGATGATTTGTGGTGAGTTTGTCATATCATATTTTGGGATGTTGGGGACTTCTTTCCTTCCTATTTTACTTTGTTTTAGGGTGTTTTGGGGGTATTGGGAGGAAGTTGGTGAAACCTTGACTTGGACTTTGAAAGGCATCATCTATGTCTGATGCGATTTGTGAAAGGTGCAGACACAGGACGTGATTCAGAGCGGCTGAGTGCCAGGCATCTAGTATAGGTAACATGATTCAGCTGTATACCCCTGAAGCCCATATTGTTAATTGATTTAGCATTTTTCTCGATTAGACTAAAAGGCGTCATGCTTGGATGACGTGATTCAGACTAATCGATTTATTTAGGTTAAATTGGTTAACCCATACAGTAATGGTTGAAAGGCGTCAACTTGTGGAAATGCAATTTAAAAGGCATCAGATACATGTGACGCGATTCAGAACAATAGCTTAACTGCCCCGGGAATTTCATCATTTGTGTGAATTAATATAAAATAAAGTTATTCCTGTATAAATTATGTATTCTACTTTCCAATGTAGTTGTTAGATATGTTCCTACACACTTGCATACTTGGGTCATTCATAGGGGTGGACTTTACACTGCATTTTACGTATTTAGACCTGGGGTGATGACATTCACTAGTAGTACACTCAGTGCCTACGTGCACATTCTACCTATAAGGACATGAGTTACGGGTTAGCTTAGTTGTGGAATCTAGCTAGTTCCCAGGGCCTCCGTGTTTATACCTTGAGTCTAGATGTGGGAGAAACTGACTGTGGGATAGTACCTTTTACTATTTGTGTGTACACGTGGCTGGGGGAGTGGACACCGCGTGGACTCGTGGACCCTAGTTAGTCTTACTTTTCTCACTGTCTCACCTTGTGGATGTCTGGAGCCTACATGGGTGGTTAGATGTGAGGCTTCGGCCATAAGGTAAGATGTCAGTAGACGCACTTGAGCTGTAGAGTTTGAAGTTTGTACGGAGTTTGACTTCCAGAGCCTTAGCACTAGTAGGTGTGAGTGTCCTTGTCACTTTAGTGACTTGGTAGGGTGGGACCACCTACGGCCGTGTGTGTGGCTAGAGCGGCTTGGACTGCTTGAAGAGTTCTTGACTTATCTTGGCGGGTTTGTGGTTTGCGGTTGCTTTTCAGCAAGTTCCTTCCTACTACAGTAGTTTTACTGCTTTACCTTACTGCATGTTGCTAGCTGTGGGTGTGTGTGTCTGGGAGGTAGGGATCACGGGATCTTACTGAGTCCAATACTGGTGCGCCTCACTCCCTTGCATTTCAGCTGAGGACTCTAGGCATTCTTAGGAGCATGAGCGAGTCTTTGGAGTGCGCATGCGCCAACAGCCCTTGTCTTTCTGGGGTATACTCCGACGTAGTTGTACTTTTTATTTTGGGTCTGTACTATTATATTTCATTTTATGGACATGTGTTTACTTGTTGGACTCGACTCATGTCGGATTGTACTATTGACTTTATTTATTTCCTTACACTATAGTTTGCTACTTGTATATTTAGCTTAGTCTTTTATATATTTACCTAGATGTGTATGCTTGTAGTCCCAGGTCTAGGCCTGAGTGTGACAATTCGGATCCAATAGGTTGTTACAAAATCCCTAGGCAGAGTTGATCGTCTTAGTAAAAAGGATTTTCTAATGTGACTTAAATGAGTACGTGATACTATCAGGTTAGATATTAGGAGTTTGACGACATGACTATACATTGACTTTGATAGAGACATTGTGTGAGTGAAAGATTATGATCACACAGTGACTGCTGATAGATAGGTTCCAATCAAATTACAAATCTCCTGTATTGTCTCCAATCCTTGCATATTGTTTGGGGGGAGTCAGTTAAATTAATAATAAGATGAATAATTTGATGGAATTAAGTATTAGTTCACATAAAATGTTAGATTTAGTTCTATTATTTGGAGTGAAAATTAATTTGAGAATTGTACTAGAAGATGTTCTAATATATGAGCTCACTACTAGTTAATATTGGACTTAGAGAGTCACGCACATAGAATTCTTTAGAAGATAGGTTAAAGGAGGGTTTTATAGAAACATCAGACTTTTATGAAAAATACAGATAACCCTATAAATAGAGGGTTGAGAGGACCCTAGTGAGCACCGAGATTCCCTTCTGGCCGCCCCTTCCTTCTCTCTCCTTTCTAATCTAGTTGTCTGCCTCTCCTCTTTCTCTAGAGTGCCGGTTCTCTCTCCTTCATCCTCTATTCTGATCGTCTTGTAGAGAAAGATACTAGTTGCATTTGTTGAAAACTATTTGACAAGTAAGAGAGGATCTTGTCTTCTTCAAGATTTATGCGGATATCACTAGAGGTCGGACGTGTGCGTGATTTTTATAATATGAAGAACTTTCAGCATTGAACTTTGGAAAAACAATCTCTTCTCATAGTAAAGTTCAGATATTTATCTCGTTCTTATTTGATTTCATCGAACCTAAAATAGCTCGGACGAAAAGTTTGTTTTGAAATTTTTTTTCCTTGCACTTGAAAACCTAAGATTTCCTTATACCTCCCTATTCTTAGACAATTGGCCATAGGATGAAGGCACCGTTGAATGCTGTTCGATCCACTCAGTGATGCCCTTATTAGCCCTTTCAGATATTCCAACTCTAAATGAGCTACCTTGAGCCACTTTTATCCTCTTCAAATATAGTATACATTTTTTCATTATAACAAATATTTTTGAAACTTTGCACACTACTAGCCCTTATCCCTTGGGTGCCCTAAGACATGTGGCCCCGACAAAGTCAGTAACGATTGATTAACTAAGAATCAAACACTAAGATGGGCCAGCATTCAGCATTCATGCACTCTGTCAATTTCTGTCCAAAATCCGTAAGACGTTACTGACCTCATATATATGCTCTCCAGATGCATCTGGCAGTGCATTATTGGACTTGCAATTATTGATCGAGGTGGCATCTACCTTTACTCTTACTGAAGAGATAACTATATGTATAAGAGGTGACTGTTTTAATGATCCCAGACTCAGAACATTAATGATGCTCAACCCCAAGTCCAAGATACGTTCTATCACATAATATATAATATATAATGACTAGATCTAAACCTTGCGAGTTAGTGTCCATTTTAAGTCAAATCTATATAATTTTATCTTCAAAGACGTTTCATAAGTTATGGATCCAAATCAAATATATACAACCCCTCAACTTTTTCATTTTCGATGTAAAAATAATCTGATTCATTCCTGTCCTAGCCTTCATACGTAGTGATAGCTCCATATTATGGTAGTTCGATACTACTTTATCTCGTGTATGTAACTCTTCCTTACAAGTAACCCTCTCTCTTTGCTTGACTCCTGACTAAGTCATTACAAAGGTGTTATTGTCTGTCAATATTATTTTAGACTACATGGCCGAAATGACAATCTGACCTCAATGGAACATATATAAGAGGATGTATGAAAGTATACTTCATTTGAGATTTAAGAGAGTCTCGTTTTTTCTTGAGCATTCACTCATGAGTCATGATATGGATAACATTTCTTGTAATTACTTTGATAAATTAGACGATTGATTTTACAAATGTATAAGGTTACTTTTGCCTATTTAGAAAAATCAGCCTTCCTCCATGTACATGTTCCAAAGGCTAGTTATTTTACAACTCGCCATATTTCATATGATGATTGTAGTATTTCATATTTTATGTACAAAATTTCAGATTATGAATGTAATTGGTTTCTAGAGTACTTCAAAAGCCGATAACTTCTCATTAGGAGTCATTTGATTACTCAATCATTAAATGGTTCCTATTAGAATTGTCTTTAAGGTAACTTTCTTTGGTAACTAGCATACTTAATCAGAGTTCTCTGATTAATTAACTGATCAAGTAACTCCCATAAATGTGATAAAGGGGATGCTAAAAAATATAATATAATAGATTATGCAGAGGCATAGAAAATATTATATTACATTAGTCAATAAAATTGCTTCTCATGTGCTCGATCTCAATTTGTCTAATTTGATCCCATGAGGAGACACCCTGGGTTGGGCCTCAAAAGGACTCCACAGGGTCCACACGGCAGCAAGCACTCATCACCTTCTTCGGTCGCCCTCATCCTTCCTCTTCCTGTCTCACTATTTTCTGGGCACCTCACATGGCTCTCTAGCTGGCTTGTGCCAATAATTTCTTATTCCTTGTGGGACTTATAACAAGTCATAGGTGCCTCAACTTTGCATATGTATTCCATCGTACGTCCTTCACTTTTAATTTCCATGGTAGTTTGTATTGTTGATCCAGGTGAAGGTCCGCAAGAAAGAATCAAAGAAGAGACAGAAGTTGAAGAGAGTGGAGCAGAGAAAACACACTAGAGAACTCTCTGCTCAATTGGAAAACTCAAAAGTTTATTAAATCAATTGTTTTTATAATTATGATTCTTTATATAGATGAGCAAATTAAGAAAAGTAAAAATTATCAAAAATAATAATTACAATCGATTGCAGAATCTTGTAAAAGAGACAATTTTAAGTAATTTTCATAACTATAATAACTTTTAATTTCCACTCTTCCTAACTTGCCGAACAAGTCAATTAACTAATTTCTTAAAATGATAAAAAAAATCTTCGAAAGCTTATATAAATAGAAGGAAAAATGGCCGAATATGGCCCATAAACTGACGCAGAGAGATCGTACATGTGCATCGGGTTGCACCTTTTTTTTGAATAAGGTGATAATGGTCATTTTTGTTGGGTTTTCGGGTTTCTCCGGATCTCTCGTGCAGCGGAAATAAAATAAAAAACGAAGATCCGTTCCCGTTTCGAAAAAACTAAAATTACGATAATCGGATTATCGAATCTTACCGTGTGTGGATTCGAATCCGCAACCGTTCGGTTCCGTCGGTGCGACACCGCAAGCCGCGCAAGCGCCTGGCCTCTAGCGGAGTCCACACGATCCTCCTCGCGAAGGATATACTCACGTTCCTCGTTCTTTGTAGCCACGAAACCTCCGCCAATCGCCGCAACGATTGTCGCAACGTGCGGGCGATTTCCCATCAAACGGGAGTCGGAGAAGTGGCAGAGCAGATCCGGGGATCCGGATTTGGCTTATGGCGCCAGAGAAAGAGAGAAATAGAGGAGGGGGCGGCCAGGGTTAGCAGCAGCTTGGCCTGCTCAACCCGTTCGCTATATTTTATACTAACCGCGCAGTTTTTCATAAAACCCCCCAGTTTATATAAAACCCACTTATTTATCCATCACCCTGAGAATCATTTGCGTGTGACCCACTATGCCAAATTACCAGTCCAGTTAATAGTCCAATAAGTCCAGTAACTCCTTACTGGCTTTATTAATCAATTAATAACTATTTATTAATTAATTAATCAATCAAATTGATGTCGCACATCGAATTCGACCGGGCTTCCGATCACGTTGGGTGCCAAGCAACACCGCGTGGACCCGGAAGGTATCGGGGTTAAGTACTCTTGGAACCTTTCCGCCGACAGTTACTGCGTGGATATAATCCTTCATTCGTACAACGCTCTCGAGTCAACTCAGGGTATGGCGAGCTGTCAAACCCTAACCGGTCGACTCACTTGGATTGGATGCCGCTGATGAATATCGGAAAACTCCTTTCCCGATATTATCGTCTGGCCTGGCTAGGGACTTCCACGCATCCTTCCTAGAGCATTCTCTCTCTAAGTACCAAGAGCGAATGATTCCTTATTGACACACAATTCCCTTCGACGGTATTCCACTGTACCCAATCTTTGGCTGTTTCGAATCCCGTGGTTAGAGATTCATAAACCAAGGTCAAAGTACAGAAGTCCACCGACAAGGTGTCTTTGGTGTCTTAGGTCCGAAGACCATCCATGCAACTGCGATAATAGAATCAAGCTGGTTGACAGTGAGGTACAATACCGTCTAGCGATTCAGTCGGATCAGTTCAGTGAACTCATTCTCCAATGAGCACCTACAGATTCGCCTTAGTGTCTCCACACAAATGACTTATGAGATCAGTCACCCTCATCATATGAGCATGAGTAATCTGTACTAGTCTAACCGGATATTCGATGTCCTTCTCGGATATCCTCAGACTAGGAACGATTAAGAATATGTGTGTTTAAATGATCAGTCTCATTAGTATGATCACACCATAATCTGATCACTATCACACATATTCACGGACTTCATTATGAGACGTTAAATTAATACGATTTATACACAATGAATATTATGCCATTTATATTAATAAATGAACAAGATTTACATAGTCAGATTGGCTTGTAGGCCACTTAAGACTAACAATCGCCCACTTGGACTAAAGCCAATCACCTTTATACAGTAAGGCTATAGACTCTAGGTGATGCTCAAACACAATTTGAGCCAACGGCTTTGTCAGTGGATCTGCTACATTGTCGACTGATGGAACTCTTTCCACTACTATATCTCCTCTGGATATGATCTCTCTGATAAGTTGAAAGTGCCTCAGAATATCTTTCGATTTCTGATGGGACTACGACTCTTTCACTTGTGCAATAGTCCTATTGTTGTCGCACAACAGCGGAACATGATCAAAGATGCAGGGAACTATGTCAAGGTCGGTGATGAACTTCTTCGACCACACTACTTCCTTAAAAGCTTCAGCTGCAGTGATGTGCTCAGCTTCAGTCGTCGAATCTGCAGTGGTTGCTTGCTTGGAACTCTTCCAGCACTTTGCTCCTCCGTTCAAAGTAAACACGAATCTAGATGTAGACTTGCTGTCATCTGGATATGACTAGAAACTCGAGTCAGAAAAGTCTCGCAGCTTCAAGTCACCTCCTCCAAAGACAAGAAACATATCCTTAGTTCTTCTCAAGTACTTAAGGATACATTTCACTGCTTTCCAGTGCTCTTCGCCTGGATCAGCCTAAAATCTGCTCGTAACACTTAGAGCAAATGCAACATCAGCCGTGTACATAGCATGGCATACATAATAGATCCTATGGCAGAGGCATAGGGTATTCTCGTTGGGTTCTCGGGTTTCTCTGGATCTCTCACGCAGCGGAAAATAAAATAAAAATGGAGATCCGATCCCGTTTCGAAAAATCTAAAAGTCTGATAATCGGATTATCGAAACTTACCGTGTGTGGATTCGAATCCGCAACCGTTCGGTTCCGTCGGTGCGACACTGCAAGCCGCGCAAGCGCCCGGCCTCTAGTGGTGTTCACACGATCCTCCTCGCGACGGATATCCTCATGTTCCTCGTTCTTCGCAGCCACGAAACCTCCGCCAGTCGCCGCAACGATCGCTGCAACGTGCGGACGATTTCCCATCAAACGGGAGTCGGAGAAGCGGCAGAGCAGATCCGGGGATCTAGATTTGGCCTTGGGCGCCAGAGAAAGAGAGAAACAGAGGAGGGGGCGGCCAGGGTTAGCAGCAGCTTGGTCTGCTCAACTCGTTCGCTATATTTTATACTAACTGCGCGATTTTTCATAAAAACCTCTGGTTTATATAAAACACACTTATTTATCCATCACCTTGAGAATCATTTGCGTGTGACCCACTAGGCCCAATTACTAGTCCGGTTAATAGCCCAATAAGCCTAGTAACTCCTTACTGGCTTTATTAATCAATTAATAACTCTTTATTAATTAATTAATCAATCGAATTGATGTTACACATCGAATTCGATCGGGCCTCTGATTACGTTGGGTGCCAAGCAACACCGCGTGGACCCGGAAGGTATCGGGGTTAAGTAACCCACTCTTGGAACTTTTCCGCCGACAGTTACCACGTGGATATAATCTTTTATTCGTACAATGTTCTCGAGTCAACTCAGGGTATGGTGAGCTGTCAAACCCTAACCGGTCGACTCACTTGGATTGGTTGCCGCTATGAATATCGGAAAACTCCTTTCCCGATATTATCGTCTGGCCTGGCTAGGGACTTCCACGCATCCTTCCTAGAGCATTCTCTCTCTAAGTACCAAGAGCGAATGATTCCTTATTGACACACAATTCCCTTCGACGGTATTCCACTGTACCCAATCTTTGGCTGTTTCGAATCCCGTGGTTAGAGATTCATAAACCAAGGTCAAAGTACAGAAGTCCACCGACAAGGTGTCTTTGGTGTCTTAGGTCCGAAGACCATCCATGCAACTGCGATAATAGAATCAAGCTGGTTGACAGTGAGGTACAATACCGTCTAGCGATTCAGTCGGATCAGTTCAGTGAACTCATTCTCCAATGAGCACCTACAGATTCTCCTTAGTGTCTCCACACAAATGACTTATGAGATCAGTCACCCTCATCATATGAGCATGAGTAATATGTACTAGTCTAACCGGATATCCGATGTCCTTCTCGGATATCCTCCGACTAGGAATGATTAAGAATATGTGTGTTTAAATGATTAGTCTCATTAGTATGATCTTATCATAATCTGATCACTATCGCACATATTCACGGACTTCATTATGAGACGTTAAATTAATACGATTTATACACAATGAATATTATGCCATTTATATTAATAAATGAACGAGATTTATATGGTCAGATTGGCTTGTAGGCCACTTAAGACTAACAATCTCCCACTTGGACTAAAGCCAATCACATTTATACAGTAAGCCTATAGAATCTAGGTGACGCTCAAACACAATTTGAGCCAACGGCTTTGTCAGTGGATCTGCTACATTGTCGACTGATGGAACTCTTTCCACTATTACATCTCCTCTAGATATGATCTCTCTGATAATTTGAAAGCGCCTCAGAATATCTTTCGATTTCTGATGAGACCATGACTCTTTCACTTGTGCAATAGTCCCATTGTTGTTGAACAACATCGGAACATGATCAAAGATGCAGGGAACTATGTCAAGGTCGGTGATGAACTTCTTCAACCACACTACTTCCTTAAAAGCTTCAGCTGCAGCGATGTGCTCAGCTTCAGTCGTCGAATCTGCAATAGTTGCTTGCTTGGAACTCTTCCAGCACTCTGCTCCTCCGTTCAAAGTAAACACGAATCTAGATGTAGACTTGCTGTCATCTGGATCTGACTAGAAACTCGAGTCAGAAAAGCCTCGTAGCTTCAAGTCACCTCCTCCAAAGACAAGAAACATATCCTTAGTTCTTCTCAAGTACTTAAGGATACATTACACTGCCTTCCAGTGCTCTTCGCCTGGATCAGCCTGAAATCTGCTCGTAACACTTAGAGCAAATGCAACATCAGCCGTGTACATAGCATGGCATACATAATAGATCCTATGGCAGAGGCATAGGGTATTCTTGTTGGGTTCTCGGGTTTCTCTGGATCTCTCACGCAGCGGAAAATAAAATAAAAATGGAGATCCGATCCCGTTTCGAAAAATCTAAAAGTCCGATAATCGGATTATCGAAACTTATTGTGTGCGGATTTGAATCCGCAACCGTTCGGTTCCGTCGGTGCGACACTGCAAGCCGCACAAGCGCCCTGCCTCTTGCGGAGTTCACGCGATCCTCCTCGCGACAGATATCCTCACGTTCCTCGTTCTTCGCAGCCCACGAAACCTTCGCCGGTCCCCGCAACAATCGCCCCAACACACAGACGATTTCCCGTCGAACGGGAGTCGGAGAAGCGGTGGAGCAGATCCGGGTATGTTTGGGATGCCAGAGAGAGAGAAACAGAGGAGGGGTGGCTAGGGTTAGCAGCAGCTTGGCCTGCTCACCCCGTTCGCTATGTTTTATATTAACCGTGCGGTTTTTCATAAAAACCCCCGGTTTATATAAAACCCACTTATTTATCCATCGCCTTGAGAATCATTTGCGTGTGACCCTCTAGGCCCAATTACCAGTCCGGTTAATAGCCCAATAAGCCCAATGACTCCTCACTGGTTTTATTAATCAATTAATAACTCTTTATTAATTAATTAATCAATTGAATTGATGTCGCACATCGAATTCGACCGAGCCTCCGATCACGTTGGGTGCCAAGCAACACCGCGTGAACCCGGAAGGTATCGGGGTTAAGTAACCCACTCTTGGGAATCTTTCCGCCGACAGTTATCGCGTGGATATAATCCTTCATTCGTACAATGCTATCGAGTCAACTCAGGGTATGGTGTGCTGTCAAACCCTAACCGGTCGACTCACTTAGATTGGATGCCGCTGATGAATATCGGAAAACTCCTTTCCCGATATTATCGTCCGCTCTGGCCAGGGACTTCCGCGCATCCTTCCTAGAGTATTCTCTCTCTAAGTACCGAGAGCGAATGATTCCTTATTGACATACAATTCCCTTCGTCGGTGTTCCGCTGTACCCAATCCTTGACGTTTTAGAATCCCGTGGTTAGAGATTCGTAAAGCAAGGTCAAAGTACAGAAGTCCACTGACAAGGTGTCCTTGGTGTCTCAGGTCCGAGGACCATCCACGCAACTGCGACAATAGAATCAAGCTGGTTGACAGTGAGGTACAATACCATCCAGCGATTCAGTTGGATCAGTTTAGTAAACTCATTCTCTAGTGAGCACCTACAGATTCGCCTTAGTGTCTCCACACAAGTGACTTATGAGATCACTTACCCTCATCATATGAGCATGAGTAATCTGTACTAGTCTAATTGGATATCCGATGTCCTTTTCGGATATCCTCCGACTAGAAACGATTAAGAATATGTGTGTTTAAGTGATAAGTCTTATTAGTATGATCTCATCATAATCTGATCACCATCGCACATATTCACGGACTTCATTATGAGACGATAATTAGTACGATTTACACATAATGAATATTATGCCATTATATTAATAAATAAACGTGATTACATATTCACGGCCACCTAAAACTAACAATTCTATCTATGAATGCCCTCTCATTAAGAGTCTTAGGAGACTGCTCCTTTGAGAGATAAATTCCATGTCTCATCGGTATGAGACCTCTCTTGGAATTTTCCATGCCAAACCTTTTGACTATGGTATCTATGTACAAGGATTGAGTCATTCCAAGCATCATCTTTGATCTATCTCTATAGATCCGTATTCCCAATACGTAGGATGCTTCTCCCAAATCTTTCATGGAGAAATTTTTCGACAGCCAGATCTTTACTGATGACATCATAGCTACATCATTCCCAATGAGTAGTATGTCATCTACGTAAGGAACTAAGAAGGTGACTGTGCTCTTACTGGTCTTCTTGTACACACAAGGCTCATCTTCATTCTTAATTAAGTCATAAGACTTGACAGCCTCGTCAAATCTTATGTTCCAGTTCCGGGAAGCTTGCTTCAATCCATAAATGGACCTCTGAAGCTTGCACACTTTATCTGGAGATTATTTGGATGTGAAACTTTCTGGTTGTATCATATACACCTCTTCCTTAAGGTTACCGTTAAGGAAGGCAATCTTCACATCCATCTGCCAGATCTCGTAATCGTAGTGTGCTGCTATGGCGAGTAGAACTCTGATCGACTTTATCATGGCAACCGGTGAGAAAGTCTCGTCATAGTCAATTCCTTGCCTTTGACGATATCCCTTTGCCACCAACCTTGCCTTATAAGTGTCGATCCGTCCATCAGCACCGATCTTTCTCTTAAAGATCCATTTGCATCCGATGGGTACAATACCCTCGGGCAAGTCCTCCAAGTTCCACACTTGGTTGGTGTACATGGACTAGATTTCTAAATTCATGGCTTCTCGCTATTTCCTGGCTTCTGGGCCTTCTGTGGCCTCCTGGTAGATTTTAGGATCATCATCGTCATTATATTCAACCTTAGACTCACCTTCAGCGATATGTCCCGCATATCGTTCGGGTAGTCTAGGTAATCTACCAGATCTACAGGGCTCATGTTTGTGTACCTGAACATATTCAGGAACTGATATCTCATCTGATGATAATGCAGCTGTTTGGGGATTTGGAACCTCTTCCAGTACTATTTTACTCCCACTGTCATCTTGGAGAAGGTATTCCTCTTCCAGGAAGATAGCTTTCCTGGCGACAAACACCTTTTGTTTACCAGGATGGTAAAAATAGTATCCAAAGGTTTCCTTTGGATATCCTACAAATCTGCATTTATCAGTTCGTGATTCCAGCTTGTCTGGATCATACCTCTTTACATGAGCAGGACAACTCCAGACTTTAACATGTTTAAATTCTGGTTTCCTGTCTTTCCAGATCTCATATGGAGTAGAGGCCACAGACTTGCTGGGTACTCTGTTCAGTAGGTATGCTGCTTATTCTAGAGCATACCCCTAGAGGGATACTGGTAATCCCGAAAAGCTCATCATGGATCACACCATGTCCAACAAGGTGCGATTCCTCCTTTACGATACACCATTCATCTGTGGTGTATATGGAGGGGTCAGCTGAGAGAGGATACTATTATCCTTTAAGAATTGTTTGAAATTAGTACTCAAGTATTCTCCTCCTCAATCTGATAGAAGAACTTTAATACTCTTTCCTAACTGCTTCTCTACCTCATTCTTGAATTCCTTGAGCTTCTCAAACGCTTCCGACTTGTACTTCATTAAGTACACATAGCCTAATCTTAAGAAGTCATCGGTGAACGTGATTAAGTATGAAAAGCCACCTTTGGCTTGGATGGACATGGGACCACATACATCCGAATGTATTAGTTCCAAAATATCCTTGGCAGGTTCTCCATATCCAGTAAATGGAGATTTTGCCATCTTTCCCATAAGGCAAGATTCACATGTCGCAAACGATTCATAATCGAATACAGTTAAATAACCATGCTTATGCAACCTTTGCAACCTGCTTCCACCAATATGCCCAAGTCTACAATGCCACATGTAGGCTTGGTTCACACAATTCTTGCTCTTCTTAAGAGCATTATCGACGTGAAGATTGTAATTAGAAACATCTAAGAGATATAGACCGTTGACTAAAGATGCCAAAGCTATTGATTTATTACCATAATAAATCGAACAACTTCTATTCTCAATAGTCAACCTATATCCTATCTTGTCCAAACAAGATACTGATATGATGTTCTTTTTTATGTTATGAACATAGTAACAATCTTCTAATAATAAGGCGTCTTCTGATGGAAGCATGAGGTTTGCAGTCCCCACAGCAATCGCCGCAACTTTTGCCCCGTTTCCTAGCCTCAATTCCACCTCGCCTTGTCTCAGCTTCCGCTTACTTGTCAGCATCTGCACATCATGACAGATATGAGAAGAACATCCGATATCCAATACCCAAGATGTGGAATCTCTAACTGACAATTTGATATCTATCATATAGATATATGAAGCTTCAGACAGCTTCACCTTTTTATGAGTTTTATCGTTAAGGAACTCCTTACAGTTCCTCTTCCAGTGACCATTCTGCTTACAGTAGAAGCAGTCACCCTTTACTACTCTTTTGCCTTTGTCCTTCGATCTTTTATCGTTAGCTATAATCTCCGCGTCAAGAGCATCCAATGTTAGTTTAGCAGGAGGACCAGCTCCAGGGACATAGACATTATGCTCAGATCTGAAGACATTCTTCAGGTTTCTGAACCAATCCGAATAGTTCAGGCCAGTCAAACGTTTGGCATCAAGTATGCCACGGAGTGGGTTATTCGACGACATAATTCCCTACAGGAGATATGTAATATCTTTTAAGCAGATGTTCAATTATTAAATATAAAACAAGACATGGTCTTTTGTTCAAGTTTTAACTCCCACTAATTTTCGACGAACTGTATAACCCTCAGTTATACAGAACGGGAGACGCCGACAATCTCCTAGTGGGGATCAGAATCTCAATGACTTGCAGTACAACCTTGTGGATAGCACAACAAACTGTAATACAATCAAAGATCACCCAACTCATGGGACTTGCAACTCATTGCAATATCTGATCATAGCTTCGGTCCCCAGAGATTTAATGGCTTTGTGGATAGCACAACAAACCACTAATTCTGGTCTAAACTAACAATCGTTACACAACGAGCATAGATTTGCATACAGCCCTTGTGGATAGCACAACAAAGTTATATGGTTCCTCTACCCCGATCATATAGGCATCTAATGCCATAGCCACAATTTCTCCTTCCAATTAAACAGGCCTTGTAGATAGCACAACAAACCTGCCTAAAGTGATTCGAATCTTATGACTATAACGACGGTGGACCACACGGTAAGTTCTTAACTACTCGCGCTACGGCTTAGAATTAATATGAGGGTATTTAGATAACTTTTATCTTGGTCTCTCCCAGGTGATAGTATAAATATATCGTATATATTTAATAAATACTATACATATTTTGATTCATAATCAAAATAAAACAATGCATCTCATACATGTCAAGTGTGGTCATGGATAGCACAGTGGGTTTGACTGGAGCCAACAGTCAAACGCACACACTATGTAACAAAACATTTATATTAGACTACCCTGCAAACATAACATCGTATCGCCTTCTTGATTGCAGCAGTGGATCATCTTCGCTCCTTCTTCGGTTGCCTCGATCAGATTACAATAATTCTAGAATTACAAGTAAATTGAAGAAGGCCTTATGGCGAGTACAAGAGAGAGGGAGGTAGAAGTACATCGGGGTTTGAGAGAGGGAGAGGTACGCAAACATCTATTTATTAACAATTAATAAATATCCATACATCCATGATCCACATTCATCATTCATTACATGAATAATAAAATAAGTGCATATCCATGACCACGGTGTGTTTTAAACATTCCATATATGATTCAGCGCATCACATGGCTAAAATAAAAGGGTTTTCAAAAATAAATAATTTTGGCTTTCAAAAAGCTGGGATCCAATCAAAATTGGTATTTGAATTTCAAAAACTCATTTAATTAATTTAACATGCAACTAAATCAAATTTAAAAGCATCAAATCACACATCGCATGTGCACACACTCCAAATTAATAATTCTAGATTATTCCATGCAAATTAGAACATTTCTAATAATTAAAAATCTAACACTTAGATCAAACCACATTAATAATCTAACAATTAGACTATTAATAACTAATCTAACTCTTAGACTAGTTCATCAAAGTCAATTAATAATTTAACACTTAAATTAATAATCAACTATAATTAATTATTAATTACTAACTTAACACTTAGATTAGTCAGTTAATGTTAATTATTAATTTAATTTTTAAACTAATAATTAACACTAACTAATTAACAACTAATTAATCTAACTCTTAGATTAGATAATTAAAGTTATCATTAATTTAACTATTAAATTAATGACTAACAATAATTAATTAAAGACTACTAATTTAACATTTAAATTAGTCATTTAAATTAATTATTAATTTAACAATTAAATAATAACTAATTCAAATATTTAATTAACAATTAGATGAAATAATAGTTAATAATCTAACAATTAGACTAATAACTATTAATAACTAATTTAACATTTAAATTAGTTAAATTAAGGTTAATAATTAATTTAACAATTAAACTAATATTTAACCCTTAATTAATCAATCTAATTGTTAATATGATAATGATTCAAAATCATTTTAAGTCCATTTAAATAAAATAATTGAATAATAATTTTAAAATTTAAAATTATTTTGAATTTTAAAACTTAATTCCAATTTCAATTTTATTTTAAATGGGCATTGGGGTTTAAATGGGTAGAAAACAAATGGGCCCAGCCCAATTTAAGGGGGTTGTTCGAGCCCTAGCCCGGCCAGGCTCGAGCCCTGGCTCAGCCAGGTTCCAGCCCTGGCCCAGCCAGGCAATGGCCCGGGTTGCGCCCGGCTCACCCGGTATGGTCGGGACCCAACCAGCCGGCCCAACCCCTCCTTCCCACCCGACGCCCTGCAACAGGAAAACCTTAATAGGGCTTGCAGGTGGGAGGCCGGTGGCTGGCTAGTGCGGCGCCGCCTGGCGGCCGGGCCCCCGGCACCGGCCAGTTACACCGGTGACCCCCCCCCCCGGCGCCGGCGACACCCCCCGGCGTCGGTGGCTCGCCGAAGACGCCCCTAAAGATGCTTTCTCGAGCCCTTATTACCTGGTTTTGCTAGAAATTTGAAAAGAGGAAAAAGAGAGGAGTTCTCCACCAATCCGACCAACAACAACAGGTTCTCCGGCAGTAGCCTTGTTGCCCCGTGGTGACCGGCAACCCCGCGAAGAGGATCCGGGTCTCGATCTAATCCCAACACTTGGGAAGTCAAGAACAAAGTCGCCCCAAACCCACTGTTCTTCGTCCCACAAAGAACTCGAAAAACCCAAATTAGAAATCCGAAATTGCAGAATCATAATCTGATTATTAGTGTTCATCTCATGAACACAGATCCAATAAAAATCGACTTTTAATGCATGGAATAATACACAGAAAAATTAGTTTTGGAACCCGAAACGGGACAAGAAACAGTGGAGCCTGGCTCTGATACCAATGTTGGGTTCTCGGGTTTCTCTGGATCTCCCGCGCAGCGGAAATAAAATAATAAACGGAGATCCATTCCCGTTTCGAAAAAACTAAAATTACAATAATCGGAATATCGAATCTTACCGTGTGCGGATTCGAATCCGCAACCGTTCGGTTCCGTCGATGCGACACCGCAAGCCGCGCAAGCGCCCGGCCTCTAGCGGAGTCCATGCGATCCTCCTCGCGACGGATATCCTCACGTTCCTCATTCTTCGCAGCCACGAAACCTCCGCCAGTCGCCGCAACGATCGCCGCAACGTGCGGACGATTTCCCGTCAAACGGGAGTTGGAGAAGCGGCAGAGTAGATCTGAGGATCCGGATCTGGCCTCGGGCGCCAGAGAAAGAGAGAAATAGAAGAAGGGGCGGCCAGGGTTAGCAACAGCTTGGCCTGCTCAGCCCGTTCGCTATATTTTATACTAACCGTGCAATTTTTCATAAAAACCCCCGGTTTATATAAAACCCATTTATTTATCCATCGCCCTGAGAATCATTTGCGTGTGACCCTCTAGGCCCAATTATCAGTCCGGTTAATAGCCCATAAGCCTAGTAACTCCTTACTGGCTTTATTAATCAATTAATAACTCTTTATTAATTAATTAATCAATCGAATTGATGTCGCACATCGAATTCAACCGGGCCTCCGATCACGTTGGGTGCCAAGCAACACCGCGTGAACCTGGAAGGTATCGAGGTTAAGTAACCCACTCTTGGAACCTTTCCACCGACAGTTACCGCATGGATATAATTCTTCATTCGTGCAATGCTCTTGAGTCAACTCAGGATATGGCGAGCTGTCAAACCCTAACCGATCGACTCACTTGGATTGGATGTCGCTGATGAATATCGGAAAACTCCTTTTCCGATATTATCGTCCGCCCTAGCCAGGGACTTCCGCGCGTCCTTCCTAGAGCATTCTCTCTCTAAGTACCGAGAGCGAATGATTACTTATTGACACACAATTTCCTTCGATGGTATTCCGCTGTACCCAATCCTTGGCTGTTAGAATCCCGTGGTTAGAGATTCATAAACCAAGGTCAAAGCACAGAAGCCCACCGACAAGGTGTCCTTGGTGTCTTAAGTCCGATGACCATCCATACAACTGCGACAATAGAATCAAGCTGGTTGACAGTGAGGTACAATACCATCCAGCGATTCAGTCGGATCAGTTCAGTGAACTCATTCTCCAATGAGTACCTATAGATTCGCCTTTGTGTCTCCACACAAGTGACTTATGAGATCAGTCACCCTCATCATATGAACAGGAGTAATCTGTACTAGTATAACCGGATATCCGATGTCCTTCTCGGATATCCTCCGACTAGGAACGATTAAGAATATGTGTGTTTAAATGATCAGTCTCATTAGTATGATCTCATCATAATCTGATCACTATCGCACATATTCACGGACTTCATTATGAGATGTTAAATTAATACGATTTATACACAATGAATATTATGCCATTTATATTAATAAATGAACGAGATTTACATAGTCAGATTGGCTTGTAGGCCACCTAAGACTAACAATTTTGATAGCATAGCGTAACATTATGGTCATTTTGGTGAAGGGTCTGTAAAAATGGTCATTTGAATGAAGGGCATGTAAATTCGTCCTCAAAACATACCCAAGCCGTATTTTGCAGCCGACGAGGGTTAAATCTGATCAAGCCCACATGCAGCCCAATAGTGACAGTGCAACGGCCCACGGACCAGAAAGAGGCAAGTGGACCATGCCTAACAACAAACTTGGGTCATAGGCCCATGCAGCCCGCCCAACTACCAGGCCCCCTTGGAGGGCTGTGTGGTGCCCGACTGAGTACTGACTTCCCGAAAGAAGGTGGGTCACTCGCGAGGTCATCGCCTCATACGGGGCACAAATCCCGATCAACTCCATACTTCCCGAGAAGGAAGGATGTCGGCAATAGTTCCAGTTGCTCAGCACCATGCTGGAATCAGAGAAACCACTTAGCATATCTCCCGAGAGAATCGGTTTCTCGAGACAATTAGGATCATCTCCCTCTCAAGAGAACCCTCAACAGAGTTTCAAGCTTTCCACCACCAAAACGGGAAGTCTGAGTCCACAGAAGGCAATTGCCTACTAAAGATAGGGCCCCAAGATCCCCGCCTCTTTCCAAGAGAGTAGATTGTGCCTACCCGTCATGAGGTCCATGAACCCCTCAATCGAGGGGCCCAAATCGTGGGCCACCAGCTGACTGTTACATAAAGATCCTCCAACGCCTCCTACAAGTCCTATATGAGGGACCCTTCAGCCTCTAGAAATGCAATCTTGCACCCAAAATCCTAGCCTTATAGTCTCCTTCTTCCACAAGGATCAAACTTAGGGATTAGAGGGTCTTTCCTCCCACCTAGACGGGGGGGCTCCTAATATTCTTTCTTTCTTCCTACATGCTCCTGTCCTGAGCATTTCCACTCATAAAAATTCTATCACGTAGCTAGAGATCGGGTCAGACTGTCGTCATCACCTGACCAATTTTCGATCACTACACCGTTGGTGTCGTCTATGGGAAACACGTAGAGAGCTATAGCTTGAGGAAAAAATAAGTAGAGTCGCCGTACGGAAGCAACGTCTTAACAAGCGGCTACCGGAGATGCAGTTTACCACCACGTTTCCTAGGGAGCATCCACCGCCCCTTCGCGGAATGGCAATGACCCTTTGGGTGCCGTGGCGCAACAACTAGGCATCCTCATCTACCTGATACAGGAACACCTTCCTTCACCCCCGGCTGGAGCCCTTTAAGAGGTTCGGCAACCCGCACAACAAGCTTCCCAAGAGAGGTGACAAGGGGTACGAAGTGCTAGCAAACGCTTCACTATCCTCAACAACGAGATCCACCACAACGAACCCCGGCCCATTGTCTCTGGTGTTGTCGAGTCCAATTGTGCCTCCCCCGGATGAGGAGGAGGCAACCTAAGGCAAAGCCACCACTCCTGTGCACTGATGAGGTCCCACTCTTCCCGAGTGGACCCGACCATTGATCGGGGCATCGGTGAGTTGGAAAGGTAGCTCAACGAGCGGGAACGTCAACTGGAGAGGAAAGAGAGGCACCTTGAAAATCTACTATGAGAGAAATGCTCTTCCTCCCCCATGGACGAAGAAGAAGATCTTTCCCCCTTCTCTCAAGATATCCTCGACGACCCCATGCCAAGAAAGTTCCCCATCACTAACCTCAACATGACAGGCAGGGCGATCCAGAAAGCCACTGCAACAATTTCCAGTCCCACATAAGGCTGCACAAGGTTTCGGACGACGTTCGGTGCCATGCCTTTGCCACAACACTGATGGGGACAGCACAGGCGTGGTTCCCTCCCTAGCACTCGATCTTGTTCGATCCTTTGGGCAGTTTGGGAAGATGTTCAAAGACCACTTTGTAGGAGCCCACTGCTAGAGGTCGTCAGCAAGGTTGGTGGTGATCAAGCAAGGGTAGGGAGAGTCCCTCAAGGAGTAAATCTCCCATTGTGACACCTAAGCCCTCTGAGTCCCAAAGCTCGAGGTGTCCTTGGTTGTCACAGCCATCTTCAGGGCACCCGGGACAACACGCTCAGGTGGACCATTCTCCTACAAGCACCCAAGATGCTCAACGCACTCATCACCCTTGCTCATCAACATGCTAATTGCAAAGAGGTGGTGACGTCATATCATTCTTGTGGGGAAGAAGGTGACCACAAGTGTAGTAGCGAGTGGCCTCCTCCCCCCGAGAAGAAGAAAAATCGACACTTTGAAGAGGTCTAAAATCCTGCAGCCTATGATAAGTATACTCCCTTGGAAATACTGGTCTTTGAGATCCTCCAAGATATCGAGGACAAGGAGTACTTCAAATGGACATAGAAGATGCGGACCGACCGAAAGTGCCTGGACAAAAAGACACCATGGAGGAATGATGCATGTTCCTAGATGAAATAGAATCCCTAATCCGTCGGGGCTATCTGAGGAAGTACGTGGCAGAGCCTGGCCAAGAGCGCAATGACCCCTAGATCGAGAACCGGCTGAATGGGATGAAGATCTATATGGTCTCAGGTGGCCCAATGTTTGGGGGAGATAGCCGCCAACGGAAGAAGCACTGCGCACGGCAAGTGAGTAGCATAACTCCCAATCCTAAACGCCCCGCATCCTAGAAACCTGCTGTAAGGGACCGAATGAAGGATCCCATTATCTTCTCGGATGAGGATTGAGAGGGAGTGACTATCCCTTATGACGATGCACTCATCGTGACGGCGACAATCAATAAATATAGAGTTCACCACATTCTAGTAGATGGGGGGAGTGGCTCCAACATTATAAGTTACGACTGCTTCCTCCGAATGGGTGTTGATGTTACCCCCTATCCGACCAATGTGGACCCCACTCTTCTACTTCTTAGAGAATGTTGTTCCACTGATTGGAGTAGTTTCCTTAGCCATAACCCTCGAGACTGCACCCCTAGAGTTTATCTTTGTCACCGACTTTGTGATCATCTGAGAGATGAGCACCTACAACACCATCATTGGCATGGGCATCATCAAAGGAGTCACAGGAGTCCCCTCATACTACCATCAAAAGTTGTAGTACCCGACTCCTTATGGCATTGGGGAGGTGAAGGAAAACTAGAAGAAGTGTGCTACTGCTAGCTCATCGCCTTTGAAGGGTGATAAAAGCAAGAAGCAATAGAAGAAAAGCCCAAGGATGCAACTCTTGCCGTGGACCTCCTTAACATTCAGTTGGGGGAGGATCCTGATAAAATCATCTGCCTAAGCTCGACTCTCCTGGCCGCATAGGTAGAAGAGTATCGCATCTTCCTATCCCAGTATCAAGATGTTTTTGCCTAGTATAAAGAACACCTCCTAGGCATTCCCCCCAACATGGCGGCTGTTGAGTAATTTGTGTATTTATATTTCCTATGTTTTGGTGATAACACACTATAAAAATGTCAGGATTTTGTTTTTATGAGAGTGAGAGAAATCTCCTTATTTCATTAGTTAGTTGCTGACAAATTCTATTATAAGTCATGTAAGTTCTATGACTTAGTCAGTTTCAGGGTTCCTTAACTCATACGATTAAAGAGCTAACTGGAACTTTGATTAAGCTTCAAGATTTCAAGTAACTTAAAGAAAGTTCTGTGCTAATCAAAACATTACTCTCTATGTTAATCGAGATTTTATCTAAGTATTCTATCTATTAACTGATTAAGTATCACTTTGATTAATGTTGACTTAGTCACTTCGATTAAAGAACTAAAAGTTTTCTTTCAATTAACTTTGCAAGTTTTCTATTGATTAACGTTACATAGTTGCATTCGATTACCTTTAAGTTTTTCACTTGAGTCAAGTCTAAGTTTGATTTCGATTAACGTTTAAGTGACCATTTCGCTTACCTCTATAATGTTAATTGAAACTCAACTTAGAGTTGCGTTTTATGCTTTAATCGGTGAACGTGATATAGGACTATTCACATTCACTCCTTTCCCTCCTGGTGAGTCCTTGTTGTAAGGATCTCCATGACAGGATCGAAGATGTAGCGGAAACAAAATAAACAAAATAACACAGTGATCCCGGTCCGTTTCAAAGAACAAAATATAAAAGTGGTGATCAGAAATCACCTTGCACATATTCGAATCTACAAGCAATCGGTTCCGATGGAGCGACGTCGCCAACTGTGCAGATGCCCGACCTTCAGCGGTATCCACGCAATCCTCCTTACGATGGATCTCCCTTAGTTCCTCGCTCGTAGCAGCGCTCGCAGATGCTGCCAGTCTTCGCAATGATCTCCGCGGCATGCGGATGATTTCCCGATGATCGGGAGTCAGAGACGGAGGCGGGTCGAAGCACTGAAAGGGTGGGCCCCTTTTGGTGCCAGAGAGAGAGAGGAGAGAGAGAGAGAGGGGGACGACCATGTAGCTCTTGTGTTTGGCTAGGGCTATCCTCTCAGCACACACACACACACACACACACACACACACATATATATATATATATAAAGTTGTCTTGGAATTTTTTACAAAAACCCCTGACTTAATATTAATCTGATTTTTGACCGGTCGCATGAGAATCTTTTACGTGTGACCCTATAGGCCCAAGTACCAGTCCGGTTAATGGACCACTAAGTCTAGTAACACTTTATTGACTTTATCAATCTATTAATAGTACATATATTAATTAATTAATTGAATTAATGTCTCACATGTAATTCAGTTAGGCCTCTGATCACGTTGGGTGCCAAACAACGCGTGAACCCAGAAGGTATTGGGGTTAAGTAACCCACTCATGGAACATTTCCATTGAGAGCTACTACGTAGATATAATCTTTTATTCGCACAATGTTCTCGAGTCAACTCAGGGTATGATGAATTGTCAAACCCTAACCGTCGACTCACTTGGATTGGATGCTACCGTATAATATTGAAAAAACTCCTTTCTCGATATTATTGTCTGCTGTGGTGAAGGACTCATGCGCATCCTTTCTAGAGCATTCTTTCTCTGAGTACTGAGAGTGAATGATCCCATATTGAACATTCAATTCGCTTCAAAGGTATTATGCTGTACCCCATCCTTGACTATTCGAAATCTTGTGTTTAGAGATCCGTAAACTAAGTTCAAAGCATAGAAATCTGCCGACAATGAACCATTAAGAATATGTGTGTACAAGTAATCAGTCTTATTAGTATGATCTCATCATAATCTAATCACTATTGCACATATTCACAGACTTCATTATAAAACGATAGGAATACCAATTACACATAATGAAATAATGCATATTTTATTAATAAATGAACGAGATTATTCATTGTCTGATTGGCTTGTAGGCCACCTAAAACTAACAATCTCCCACTTAGACTAAAGCCAATCACCTTTATATAAGATGCTTGTTGCCTCTAAGTGATGCTCAAACACAATTTGAGACAATGACTTCGTTAGTAGATCTGCTATGTTGTTGACAGATGAAACTCTTTCTACTACTACATCTCATCTGGTAATGATCTCTCTGATAACATAAAAGCGCCTCAGAATATGCTTCAATTTTTTATGAGACCGTGGCTCTTTCGCTTGAGCAATCGTCCCATTGTTATTGCATAACAACGGATAGGATCAGAGATACTAGGTACTAAGCCGAAATCGGTGATGATTTTTTTCAACCACACTGTTTCCTTGACGGCTTTAGCTGTTAGATATACTCAGCCACTATCGTCTAATCTACAGTGGTTTCCTGCTTTGAGCTCTCCAACATACTGTCCCTCCATTCATAGTGAACACAAAACCAGATGTAGATCTGCTATCATCTGGATTCGACTGAAAACTCGAGTCAGTAAAGTCTCGTAGTCTCAAGTCACCTCCTCTATAGACAAGAAACATATCCTTAGTTCTTCTCAAATACTTAAGGATACATTTCATTACCTTCCAGTGTTCTTCACCTAGATCAGCCTGAAATCTACTTGTAACACTTAGAGCATATACAACATCATGCCTCATACATAGCATGACATATATGATAGTTCCTATGGTAGAGACATAGGGTACTTTATCCATGAATGCTCTCTCCTTAGAAGTCTTTGAAAATTGCTCATTTGAGAGATAAATTCTATGTCTCATCAGTATGAGACCTCTCTTGAAATTTTTCATATCAAATCCTTTGACAATGGTATCTATATACATAGATTAGGTTATTCTGAGCATCATCTTTGATCTATCTCTATAGATTTGTATTCCCAACATGTAGGATGCTTCTCTCAAATTCTTCATAGAGAAGTTCTTCGACAACCAAACCTTTACCGATGACAACAATGTTACATCATTCCCAATGAGTAGAATGTCATCTATGTAAAGAACTAAGAAGGTGACTGCGCTCCCACTGTCTTTCTTATACACACAAGACTTATCTTTATTCTTAATACAGTCATAAGACTTGACAGACTCGTCAAATCTTATGTTCTAGTTCCTGGAAGCCTACTTCAGTTCATAAATAGATCTTGAAGCTTGCACACTTTGTCTGAAAACTCCTTAGACGTAAAACCTTCTGGTTGTATCATATATACCTCTTTCTCAAGGTTACTATTAAGGAAGGCAATCTTCACAATCATCTGTCAGATCTTATAATCATAGTGTGCTATTATGGCGAGAAGAACTCTGATAGACTTTATCATGGCAACTGGTGAGAAGGTCTCGTCATAGTTAATCCTTTGTCTTTGATGATATCCCTTTACCACCAACCTTACCTTATAAGTGTCGATACATCCATCTGCATCAATCTTTCTCTTAAAGATCCACTTGCACCTAATGAGTATAATACCCTCGGGCAGGTCCTCTAAGTTTCAAACTTGGTTGGTGTGCATGGACTGCATTTCAGAGTTTATGGCTTCTCGTCATTTTCTGGCTTCTGGGTATTCAATGTCCTCCTGGTAAGTTTTAGGATCATCATCCTCATTGTATTCCACCTTAGACACTCCTTCAGTGATATGCCCTATATATCATTCAAGTTGTCTAGGTACTCTACCAGATCTACAAGACTCTTGCGTGTGTACTTGAGTAAGTTTAGGAACTGATAGCTCATTTGATGAGATTGCAGTTGTTTGGAGATCTAGAATGTAAGGATCGTGACCTTCGGATCCGGTTTTCGGGTTCGGACCTTGTAGTTCTAACCTTAGTGAGGGCGGAGGTTCTGAGTTGATTCGCGTCAGGACATCGAGACGCGTTTTAAACGGCGTCCACCGTCGCAGACGCATTTCAAGTTCTGCCACGTGGGCTGGTTTCGGGCCGCGAGGGTACGGCCCTGTCTTGTCGACCTGAACGGCGTCCACGTTTGTCGACGCCTTTCAGACTGCGACTCTGGGTTTGTCAGAGTACGGCCCTGACATATCGTCTGAACGGCGTCTGCCTTGAACGACACCTTTCAGAGTCTTGTCAGAGCAGCGTCACATCAACTGAATGGCGTCCGCGGATGTCGACGCGTTTTAGCCAGTCTCTGGTTAACCCCGCGAGCCCTCCTTATTTCCCTCATTTTCTCCTCTCTTCCTCTCTTTCCCCTCCCGGCGAACTCGGCGGCGATCCCTCCTCCTCCCTCTTTTCCTCCCACCGTTTCATCTCTCCCTCCACTCCATCCTCTACCTAGCTCCTACCACTACCACCTCCACTTCCACTGCGGCGTTCTACTCTCCGGACGGCGGCCGACGTCACGGAGGAGCAAGGACGACCACGGCGGTACCGGCGGCGGCGTAGGGCGAGTCGGGTGGACGGCTTGAAGCTCGGAGGCGTTCAAGTATCCGGTAGGGTGACGGTTCCCCTTAGCATCGCGTTTTAGACCATGTTTACCCCGTTTAAGCTTGTTTGGATCTTTGGTTTTGGGGGGTAGAATGAGCATGTTTAGGAGTTCTTTTGATAACATGGGGAATTTCCATGAATGTGTTGCCTATGGATAGTATTATTCCTCTTTTCCCTCCGTTTTTGGGTGAATTTTGGGGTTGTTTCGGGTTGGAATGGGAGCCCTCGGGCTCCGGCGACTCTGGTTCCTGGGGCTGAAACACGTCATGCATGGACGACGCCTTTTTGAAGGGCATCAGTCATCACGACGCCTTTTAGACAGGAATCGCCTGATAGAGAGTCTGCCAGTTCGGGGATTCTGGGACTAAAAGACGTCATGGGTGAACGACGCGTTTTCGAATGGCGTCGGTTAACCATGACACCTTTTAAAAGCAGAAATTCCCTGAGTAAGGGCCTTGGAATTTCCGGATTTCTGTGTTAAATGGCGTCTGAGGATGTCGACGCCTTTTAAAAGGCGACCACTGGTGTCGACGCCTTTTAGGGCCTGATTCTGAAGACTGTTTTACATGAACCTGTACATGGAGCTTGAATGGCGTCGACCTTGGGAGACGCGATTCAAGACAGAACCTCACTAATTCATGCCAGTAAAATGTGTTCATACTGTTAGACGGATAGTTATTGCATGTTTTAGTGTACCCGGTAGAGGTAGATTCTTCATGACCGGACGATGCTACACGTATGTTATACGATCGCAGACTTTTCACGTGACCGGATCGTACTTGTTGGGTTTTGTGTTACTGTGGACCTGGAGTGACATTGTAGCGCTTTATCACCCTGTGCTGGTGGGGGCGTGAGCACAGCGCCGGTGGGGGCGTGGGCGGGGTGACGCCTAGTGAGAGAGGGTCACCTGGTGAACCCCGGGGTCAGCTAGTACCGGTGTCGGAGTGGTACATTCGGAGAGTCACTCATGCTGAGGGAAGGAGTAGCCACCTGAGCCGGTTGGGCCGGAGTAGCTAGTGTGCTATCCGAGGGGTTACTGTTTGGTCTCAGCGGGTCGAGGTTTCTCCACCGTTGTTGTGTGGTTGGCGAGTTCTATCGAGACGACAGTTGTGGATTTCCTAGTCGGCTGGTTTAATATATGCATGTTTATTATATTACGATTGCATGTGATTTCACGTTAAGAAATAGGGATTGTACCTCTTGTGCTTATCACCTTTCTGTTAGCTGTACCTTGCACTTGTGGGTGTGTGCGTGGGCAGTGGGGATCGAAGGATCCCTACTGAGTCTTATCTTTGAGACTCACCCCTCCTGCGGTTTTCAGGTGAGGACTCTCAGCAGACCTAGCGAGGAGAGTGCGGCCGTGAGTTGAGCACCGTCTGCAGTTGTTCCGGGGTATGCCCCGACGTAGTTGTGATTTTTATTTCTGGCCTGTACGTTTAATTATTTCCTTTATGTTGGAAAATGTAATTATTTGCTGTATCGAGTCGCATTGTAATAATTTTAATTCTTCCACTTTTACTTCTGTTCAATGCGATGTGAATGTTTAGCTTAGTTTATTATTTATCTCCCAGACTTGATTAGATCCTGGTTTGGTTCCAAATTAATGATTCGGTACCCATTTAGTAATCGGATCTCCGATTATAGGGTGGCGGGTCGTTACATAGAACCTCTTTCAGTACTATTTTACTCCCACTGTCCTCCTAGAGAAGGTATTCCTCTTCTAGGAAGACAACTTTCCTAGCTATAAGCACATTTTGTTCGCTAGGATGGTAAAAGTAGTATCCAAATGTCTTTTTTGGGTATCCCACAAATCTGCATTTATTAGTTCTTAATTTCAGTTTGTTTGGATCATGCCTCTTTACATGCACAAGACAACTCCAGACTTTAACATGTTTAAATTCTAGTTTCTTATTCATCCTTATCTCATATAGAGTACAGGTCATGGACTTACTGGGTACTCTGTTCAGTAGGTATGCAGTTGACTCTAGCGTATACCCTCGGAGGGACACTAGTAAATCTAAAAAGCTGATCATAGATCGCACCATGTCCAACAAGGTGCGATTCCTCCTTTTTGATACACCATTCATTTGTGGTACATAAGGATGGGTCAACTAAGAAAGGATACCATTATCCTCTAAGAACTATGTAAAACTAATACTCAAGTATTCTCCTCTCCGATCCGATAACTTCATTCTTGAACTCCTTGAGATTCTCAAATGCTTTCGACTTGTACTTTGTTAAGTACACATAACCGAAATGAATAAGTCATTGGTGAACGTGATGAAGTAAGAGAAGCCACCTTTGGCTTTGGTTGACATGGGATCAAATACATCAGAATGTATAAGTTTCAAAATATCCTTGGCACATTCTCCATGTCCAATAACTAGAGACTTTGCCAATTTACCTATGAGGTAGGACTTACATGTTGAAAACTGTAACGACCCGCCACCCTATAATCGGGGATCCGATTACTAAATGGGTACCGAATCATTAATTTGGAGCCAAATCAGGATCTTGATAAGTCTGGGAAATAAATAATAAACTAAGCTAAACATTCACATCGCATTGAATTAAAAAGAAAATACAGGAATTAAGAATTATTACAATGCGACTCAACTCAGCAAATAATTACATACTCCAATAGAAAGGAATTAATTAAGCATACAGGCCAGAAAATAAAATGACAACTACATCGGGGCATACCTCGGAACAACGGCTGCTGGCGCGCGACCCAAGACAGCACTCTTCTCGCTATGCCTGCCTGGAACCCTCACCTGAAAACCGTAGGGGTGAGTCTCATCGAAAAGACTCAGTAGGGATCCTTCGATCCCCACCGCCCACTCACGCACCCACAAGTGCAGCAACATACGTATAGATAATTTAAGCAAGTAGAGCAGTAAACATAATTCCTAAATTTCGATATAAAACACATGCATTCGAAATATAACATGCACAATTCTGAAACCATTCTACCACGGAGCCCACAACCAGAGTCTCGGTAAAACACACCAACCACACGGCCGAACGCGGGAAACACCGACCCGCTGAGACCAAACAGCAACCCCTCGGATAGCGCGCTAGCTACTCCGGCCTGACAGGCTCCAGGTGGTTCTGCTTCCCCCAGCACGAGTGACACTCCGAATGTACCACTCCCACACGGTACTAGCTATACCCCGGGGTACACCAGGTGACCCTCTCTCTAGGCGTCACCCCGCCACTCCCACACTGGCACCGTGTCACTCCCACACTGACACAAGGTGCCTAAACGCTAACAACTGTCACTCTAGGCCCACGATCGTACAAAACACAACACGTGCGATCCGATCACATAGAATCCATTGTCATCGAGTACATTTCTACACATGCAATTAACTAAACTATCTAACAATGTAAACATGTGTTAATTACAGGGATTAATGGAATTCTGACTTGAATCGCGTCGCCTAAGACCGATGTCATTCAAGCTTCCTAAACTGGTTTATGTGAAAACTGGCTTCGGAACATGGCCTAAAACGCGTCGTCTAAAAAGGTCGCCGTTCAAAAGGCGTCGCTGTCCCTAGTCGCTTGATAACGACAAAAACAGAGACAGACCTCGGGGTGATTTTACTTAAAACACGTCGTCTAAAGAGGTCGCCGTTCAAAAGGCGCTGCTGTCCCTGGACGCTCATCTGTCCAGAGACAGAGTCTGTTATTTGGACTAAATCGCATCGCGGGTGGAAGCCGCCTTTCTAAAAGGCGTCGCTGTCCCTTGACGACATTTAACCCTCACAGACAGGTTCTTCCTCCGCCATCTCCCAATCCGCGGGGTGGAATTTCCTCTCCCAAATCGTGTAAAAACACAAACAAAGTGGAGAAGGAGGAGAAGAACCTAAATACCCATTAAAACACCCAAATTCTCATTACATGCATTTAATATTTTCACCCCAAGAAAACCCCTAAACATGCTCCATAGCGGATAAAACATGGTTTTTAAACGAAATACAATGGGGATCGTCACCCTACCGGTTACTCGAACTCCTCCTAGCTTCAAGCTGCCAACCCGTCTCGCCATACGCAGCCGCCGGTACCGCCGTGGACGCCGTTACTCCACCGGGACGTCGTCCGCCGTTCGGAGAGAAAAACGCCGCGGAAGAGATGGTGGTGGTAGTGGTAGGAGTTAGGAGGTTGATGGAGCGGAGGGAGAGATAGAATGGAGGGAGGAAAGCAAGGAGAGGGGGAAGGGGTCGCCGGAGATCGGAGGGAAGAGAGGAGAGAGAAGAGAAAGGAGAGAATGAGGGAAAAGAAGGAGGGTTCACGAGGTTAAAAAGAAACTGGGGAAAATGTGTCGTCTAAGCCTGACGTCATTCATATGACAAGACCGAGCCGTACTCTGACAAAGCAGGGTCATACTCTAAATGACGTCGTCCATACAAGACGCCATTCAGACGAAAAGACCGGGCCCGTACTCTCGCACTCCAAGGCCAGCCCACGTGGCGCCCACGTGGCACAGCCTAAAATACGTCCACATTGATGGACGCCGTTTAAACCGCGTCTCGCAAGCTCGACATGAAAAGGAAACTAAGTCCCAGCCCCACCAGGGACCAAACTGAGGGATCCGACCCCGAAAACTGACCCGATAACCGGATCCAAAACCTCAATCCTTACATTCTCCCCCCCTTAAAAGAATTTCGTCCCCGAAATTATCTGCTACCAAATAACGAGATTGAAATAATGGTACAAGCTCACAAGAGAACTGACGAGAAAAGGTAGGGAAACTGCTCCCGCATCTCATCCTCGCGCTCCCAGGTCGCCTCGCCCCCGGAGCGATGCTGCCAAATCACCTTAACTAGAGGAACAACCTTATTCTGAAGGACCTATTCCTTGCGATCCTCAATACGTACTGGAAATTCTGGAAGGGACAAGTCCTCAGCGACTTCCAACTCTGAAAAATCCAAAACGTAAGATGGATCCTGAATATATTTCCTCAGTAAAGAAACATGGAACACATCGTGTACTCCTGCAAGACTGGGCGGCAAGGCTAGCTGATATGCCATTTCCCCAATTCGAGCAAGAATGGGAAAATGCCCAACATATTGCGGACTCAGCTTACCTCGCTTCTCGAATCTCATCACACCCTTGGAGGGTGAGACTCGGAGAAACACGTGGTCTTTAATCACAAACTCAAGCGGTCTCCTACGGATGTCTGCATAACTCTTCTTTCTGCTCTGAGCTGTAGCCAACCTCTGTTGCACCACTCTGGCAACCTCAGCACACTGCTATACCAACTCTGGTCCTGCTATTTGCCTCTCGCCAATCTTAGATCAATTCAAGGGAGATCGACACGGCCGCCCATACAATGCCTTATAAGGTGCCATGCCGATGCTAGAATGATAACTGTTGTTGTAGGCAAACTCCACTGTAGGCAAGTGCTGCTCCCAAGAACCTCCCCAGTCTAGGCAACATGCCCTGAGCATATCCTCCAGTATCTGAATGGTCCTCTCCGACTGCCCATCAGTCTCGAGATGGTAGGCCGAGCTGAAGGCTAACTGCGTGCCCAAGGCCTTCTGAAAACTCTTCCAGAATCTAGAAGTAAATCTCGGATCCTGGTCTGACACGATGGATAAGGGCACCCCGTGCAGAGAGATGATCCGGTCCACAAACAACTTAGCCAACCTACCGATTGACCAGTCTTTCCTAATAGCCAGAAAGTGTGCCGACTTGGTCAATCGATCAACAATGACCCAGATCACGTCTCTTCTGCCAGGGGACACAGGTAATCCCATCACAAAGTCCATAGTCACGTGTTCCCATTTCCATTCCGGGATCGGCAAGGGCTGCAACAATCCTCCTGGTCTCTGGTGTTCTGCCTTAACCTGCTGGCAAGTCAGGCACCTTGTCACATAATCAGCCACGTCCTTCTTCATACCAAGCCACCAAAAGTGCCTCCTCAAACAATGATACATCTTAGTCGTTCTGGGATGCACTGCATATCTAGAACGGTGCGCCTCATCCAGGACACTCTTGCGCACATCCTCTTTGGCTGGAACATAGAGTCTGTTGTAGGCGCCCGGAACGTCCCCCGCCGCTACTGCGGGCTTCGGGCGAGGGGTTCTCCGTTCGTCTTAGCACTGTGGCAATTTTAGGAGGGTTAGAAATTAAGGTGTGATCGCCAGGAGCATTACCTTACGGTCCCTGTGCTCCGCAGGAAGGTGAGAGTGATTGCGTTCTGAGGGAGTGGGAGTAGTGGATTCCTCTTCTCCACCTCCGACCGGTCGAAGGGGGAGAGCTCGGTAGTCCGCGCGCAGAATCTGGTAAGAGCCCCTGAAAAGAGAAGACAAACAAAGAAAAGAAATAGTCCGATTAGAACTGTGATATGCAGAATCTATCCAACATGTAAAAAAAACTAACTAGAATTGGAGGGAGACGCACCGGATGGGTGTTTGGGAGGGAAGGTGACCATATGTTATGGCCACCCACCTCCCGTTTTTTGTTTGGAACCTCTGGGGGTAAAGGGTTCTAAGTCATCCTAAGATGTACGCATGCAGATAGGGTGCTCGTGTGTGAAAAGTGAAGTGATGTGTTGAAAGAGGAAAAAAAGAGAGAGAAGTGGATGGAGAGTGATGATGCAATGAAGTGGAAAAGGAGAAAAGTAAAGAGAGGGTTAGGAAGACAAGCCCTTTTGGAGTGACGTTCCTCTTGAAACAGCTCTCTGACTCTTTGCCCGCTCGACTCCTCAAGGGCGACTCACTTGCCAACTTCCTCTGAGCCTTTCCTCCAGAAAAGAAACTCCTCCTTAACCCCTTCCAACCCCCTTTGCTCGAGGGAACATGGGGGGTTTAAATAGGTGAAGGAAAAATAGGAGAAAATAGGGGTCTAAATCCCCGTAAATCATCTTGGAACCAATAGGAAGTGGTCAAGGATCGGAGGTGGTGCGTGCGGCAGTCGCCGGAGTGGGGAGTGATCAGAGTAGTGGGGGTGAGGGTGGCGAGTAGAGGAGATAGTGGGGAAGACGAGGTCAAGGTGGTAGTTAGGGGAGTGGACGGCCAGCCAACATGCCTTCCAATCTCGTGGAAGGCCAGGTAGCTGGCCTTCCACGAAGTGGTGGAAGGCGGCCCGGTTGGCCTTTGAAGGGGGTGGAAGGCAAGGGGTGGCCTTCGAAGGGTGGTGGAAGGCGGACTAGCTGGCCTTCGAAGGATGGTGGAAGGCGGACTAGCTGGCCTTCGAAGGATGGTGGAAGGCGAGGGATGGCCTTCGAAGGGTGGTGGAAGGCGGACTGGCTGGCCTTCGAAGGGCGGTGGAAGGCAAAGGGTGGCCTTCGAAGGATAGTGGAAGGCGAGGGGTGGCCTTCGAAGGGTGGTGGAAGGCGGGCTGGCTGGCCTTCGAAGGGTGATGGAAAGCGGGCTGGCTGGCCTTCCACGAAAAGGTGGCTAGAGTCGGGATTTGGTTAATGGGCCTAGTTATTAGTGGGCTGAGATGGCTAAGATGAGGGGTTTGGTGATGATGGGCTAATGATGGATGGGGTTCATGACCAAAAGGGTGGTCCAAAATCGGTGTCTATAAATGCTCCTCCGGGACACCTGTTTTGCAGTGGAGTGGAACGGAATGATAAATAGGTGTTCCGGAAATCGAACCTGATTTTGGACGGCCCAAAGAAGGGATGAGCTGTATCCAAAGATGGTATGAGTGTAGACACCGATTTTGGACCGGCCTTTTGGTCATGAACCCAACCCATCATTAGCCTGTCATCACCAAAATCCCCTCATTTCAGCCATCTAAGCCCACTACCAGCCTGGCCCATCAACCAAATCCCGACCCTTTTCACCTTTTCGTGGAAGGCCAGCCCCCTTGCCTTCCACCACCTTCGAAGGCCACCCCTTGCCTTCCACCACCTTCGAAGGCCACCCCTCGCCTTCCACCACTCTCGAAGGCCAGTCACCTTGCCTTCCACCCTTTTGACCCTCCTTTCACCTTTTCGTGGAAGGCCAGCCCCCTTGCCTTCCACCACCTTCGAAGGTCACCCTCCGCCTTCTACCCTCTTCGAAGGCCAGCCACCTCGCCTTCCACCGTTTTAGCCACCTTTTTCAATTTTTACCACCTTTTCGTGGAAGGCCAACCCCCTTGCCTTCCACCTCCTTCGAAGGCCAGCCCTTGCCTTCCACCTCCTTCGAAGGCCACCCCTCTCCTTCCACCCCCTTCGAAGGCCAGCCGGGCCGCCTTCCACCACAAGAATGGAAGACATGTCACCTGGCCGTCCACTCCTTAACCACTCCCTTGACTCCGTCTTCCCCACGATCTCCTCCACTCGCCGCCCTCGTTCCCCACTACTCCGACCACTCCCCACTCCGGCGACTGCCGCGACCACTACCTCCGACCCTTGACCACTCCCCATTGGTTGAAGGGTGATTTACGGGGATTTAGACCCCTGTTTTCCCCCTTTTTTCCTCCGCCTATTTAAACCCCCCCACATCCTCTCGAGCAGGGGGTTAAGGACTTCGGAAGAAGAAAGACTGGAGGTTGGAGGACTTCGGGGTTAAGGAGGATTCCAAGAGGAAGGGACCTTCTGGTGAGAAGCTCGAGGATACTCTAAGGAGGAAGGCTCAGGCTACATTTGGAAACCGGCTTGCCTCTCTAACTTCTCTCTTTTACTATTTTTATTCATTCCATTGCATTAGTAATACCACTCCACTCTCCACACACGCAACTCCTCTTCATTTGCATGCATACACGTAGGATGACTTAGTGATCATTACCCCCACAGAGGTTCTAAAAAACGGGAGGTGGGTGGCCATAACATATGGTCACCTTCCCTCCCCACCACCCATCCGGTGCGTTTCCCACTGATTTTAGTTAGTTTTTTACATCTTTATGAGTAGATCCTGCACCAAATATTCCTAATCGGGTTATTCTGTGTCTTGTTTATTATTTTCAGGGGATCCTTACCACCTTCACGCGTGCAGAGTACCGGGCTCTCCTCCTCTGGCCGGCCGGAGGAAGGGAAGGAGGAACCAGCATCTCCCGCTCCCACAGAACGCGATCACACCCTCACCATCCTGCGGAGCACAGGGACCGAGAGGTAATGCTCATGGCGATCACACTTTATTTCTAACCCCCTTTAAATCGCCACAGTGCTAAGACGAACGGAGAGGAACCCCCATCCGAAACTCGCACCCGCGGCGGGGGACGTTCCGGACGCCTACAGCCCTCTGGCGATCACGATGGGACCTCTGTAGCCCGCTGCATGCGTCGCGTTCAAAGGAAAAGAAGGTAAGGATCCTGAACTCAATAATCACTGGACGGCCGGACCCCGGCCGTCGAGCCCTTTGGACGGCCATCACCCGGCCGCCGGACCTGCTGGACGGCCAGACCTTGGCCATCGGCTCTCTTGAGCGGCTACACTCTCCAACCCCTCTGGACGGCCGGACCCCTGCCGTCGAGCTCCTTGGACGACCACCGTTTGGCCGTCTACAGCTCCAGCGGACGGCCAGCGCCTGGCCGTCCGACCCACTGGACGGCCAGACCCTGGCCGTCGACTCCCTCTTGGACGGCTGCCACCTGGCCGTCCGTGCCCTTTGACGGCTAGCCCTTAGCCGCCGACATCCCGTCGGTTTCCTTTTCTTTTATGTTATTTCTGTTCACGCATGTTTTGCTGCTGCTTGTTTTGTTGAATTGTTGAATGCTCTGACTTCCTGTTTGTTAACTGTCTGGGTTTTTTGGGGTGTTCTCCGCGGGGGTTTTAAGGAAGAGCCGGCAACACATCTTTTAGTCACCTCTCCCGCAGGATCTGACTCTCCACCTGAGGATTCCCACTCGGGTGCGACTAGTCTTATTCTGTTGGGAACCTCCGTCAGTCTCCGCGAGCCAAGGATTCCCACTTGGCCGCCGAGCAGGTTGTACCCGAAACCACCTTGTAGGAACCTTTGGGTTTGTTTGAGAAATCAGTGAATTGTCTCAAGTTTGAAGATACTTAATTGAATCCCAGTGCAACAAATTTTGAAAAAAGTGAAGGGTCGTTAAGGGTTAAACTTGTTTTGTTAGAAACCAACTTCCATAAAACGTTGGCAAACATTTCAAGTGAAATCTAAAATCAGTTAGGGTCTGTATTTCATAATGAACCGAATGTATGTCAATGCTGTATATGATGATATGGACCAGTTCGGTGATAATGTTAGTCACAACCCTTTGTTTGAGATTGAAGAGGATCCACAACAGACCTTCATAGGGATGCTCCAAGCATCCAGAGAAGGCCCTCAGAGGAAGGATTCCGACGAATCTTCTACTTCGCAAGGAGAGGATGAGCCAGTGATCTCCAGTAGGACATTCCAAAACCCCGGAGAAGATCCGGAACTCATTGCCGTCCTATCACGCTATACTCCGGATCAGCTCATCCAGTTGGTTTCTCGTGGCAAGATTCAGGATGCCACTCCTCGGAAAACCCAATTCCAAGGATCTTCTAGCAGACCCCAGCCGAGTCAAGCCATGCCCACTCATACGATCCCTTTTAATCCCATCAATCAGGTTACACCTCCCAAGCAGGAGGAGTTCGTTTATAAAAATGAGGTCGAGAATTGTGTACGGTGACTCATGGCCGAGAACCTCAACCTCAGGCAGCCATATTCTCTCTCGAGCTACTGCAAGCTCCCCCCAGCTTATTTTCCACAAGGGTTTAAGGTACCTAAGTATAGAAAATACGATGGTACCACTGACCCCCATCATCATTTGTCTGGGTTTCTCATGGATTCCCATCAGTGGCTCTTCGATAGAGTCCTCCTGGTCCACCTTTTCCAAAAGTCCCTCGAGGGAGAGGCCTTAAGGTGGTTCTCTTCTCTACCAGCTACTGACCTGATCAACTTTGACATGGTCTCTGAGAGGTTTATTACCTACTTCAACCACATGGCAGCCTTGCCCCCCACCTTGTTCGATCTAGTAATGGAGAAAATGAAGTCTGATGAAGACTTCACTCATTTCGCTAACAGGTGGAGAGCTATGGCTTCTAGAGCGGAGGTCGTCATTCCTGAAGCACAAGCAGTCACCATGCTTGTTAACAATGCTACTCCCCAGCTTCGAGCAATCCTTATGCTCAGTGAACTTCAGACGTTCGCTCAGCTATACAACAGAGCTAGGGTAGTTCAATCTCAAATCCGAGACTCCACTCTGCCTTCATTCTTTGAAAATAGAAGCAGGAATAAGAAAACCACATCAGCTCCTACCACAGAAGGAGTCACTATCAATGAACAGGTCAGCATGCTGGCACCACCAACCAGGGTTACCAGTTCTCATCCCAAGTCTGATACTCAGCCCAATCAGAAGCAATACTCAGCCGTCCCTCCCCCGACTAACTACAGTCATCCTATGGCTAAGCGGGCCTCATATCCACCTCTGCCGGAATCACTGGCAGATATCTTTTATGCTTTAATGGCCTGCAACGCCATTCAACTTCCGCCTCAAAAAGAAGGTGTCTCGCGCAATACGGACACCTCCAGGTATTTCCCTTACCATAGGATCACGGGACACACCATATATAATTGCTTCACCTTCAGGGATTGGGTGTATGACTTGAATGATGAAGGACGGATAAATTGGGAAGACATGAGAAAAGCCATTGAGGCTCTGAAGGCTAGGAAAGAACTGGGAATTGTGAAGGACCCATTACCCTCTCATCAGGTAAGCCAAGATCCCTCCGGCTCTCAAGGAAAGGTCAACACATTGATCAATGACTTGGAGCCCGTAACAGTCCGCAGGGAGCAATACTGGGAGTACGAAGGGTCCGGGATAAGACACCAAGATCCCACTTGGTCGTGCGAAGCTAAAGGGGCTACCCCAGAGGTCTCCACGTTTTCCCCTAATCAGACTTTGGTCCTAATCCGGCCCAAAGAGCGATCGACAACCCTCAAGCCGGTCTCCCTCATTCAGATCCCTCCAATCACAGCCGAGGGGCCCACCTTATCTGTCTTTTGTCCAAGTAAGAGCCAGGGTTCAATGATCAACTTCAATCCCATTAGGTCACCATTGAAAATAGACCCAATCTCAGTAGGGGTAACGCTCAGGAATCGCATCATTCCCCCGAGCCAGCCTCTAGATTCTCAAGATAACTCATTCCCTGCCAAAGAGAATGCCCAGTCTGAGTATGACATACTCCAGCATCTGGAGAAGACCCCCGCTAAGATCTCCATCCTTGAACTTATCCGCAGGTCTCCCACACACAGGGAGACGTTGTTCAATTTCTTACAACAAATCACAGTTAATGAAGATCTTCCTAGTGGCGGGGTCACTAATGCCATACTCTCAGTTACTCAGACTCCTATGATCTCTTTCCCCGAAAAGGATCTGGCTCCCCCTGAGTGCTGATCCCTCCCTCTGTGCTTAATCGCCATCCTTAATGGCCATTCAGTAGATTCCATTCTATTGGATACCGGTGCCTCCATCAATGTCTGTCCCCTTAAGACCCTCAAAAGGATAGGGATAGACCCAGAGAAGGTCGAGTCAACCTCTATGATGGTCTCAGCTTATGACAATTCCCAGAGACCAGCAGACGGGAAGATCTTCCTCCAACTAGAAATCGGCCCGGTATCCATGACCTCGGAATTCTACATTCTGGACGTTAAGCCAATCTACAATGCCATTCTAGGGAGACCATGGATGGACCAAACCTTGGGAGTCCCATCCACCAATCATCAGTGCTATAAGTTCCCGTATAACGGGAAGATTGTGAAGGTTAAAAGCACTCCCTACATCGAGTCATTGGACTCGGTGACAGTAGAGCAAATCCCATCCATGATAGCTTCCAGGAAAGGCAAAGAGCCTGTCCTTTCATTAGTGAATTCCCACCTGAGGCCTAGGTCGGGTATAGGTTGGCAACTCATGGGTAAGATGGGATATAGCTCAGGCTCTGGGTTAGGGAAAGAAGAACAAGGAATCCGTGACCCCATCTCAGAGAGCCCTGCCACTGGGGGATGTGGCCTGGGATATAAGTTTGCTGAACCACCAAAAGAAACGAAGGGATGGTCCCTCATGAATCATTTTGTAAGAAAGAAGCAGGAATTACCCAGGATAGAGGAAGAAGTGCAAGAGTGTTATGAAGATGATCAAGAGGAGGACTTTGGCATATCCTCCTTGTTCTGTGAATCAGCTAGACGAACGGAAGGGCTTTTCTTGGACAGGGATGAACCTGCCCCAGCTACGTTCATTCCTCTCTTGTTCCACCCGCCTACTATCCCGATGCTCTCAGCTCCGACCAACGCTAGCTCTTCGGAGTGTTCCATGCTACATGCGTTCGGTCACGAAAAAAAAAGTCCAATTCCCATCCCGCTGGAGGGGAAATTACTTTCGAGGAGCCTGTGCGGTGGAGGAGCCCTGCCGTCATGGAATCTTTGTCCCAAGGGTCTACTCTTGTCCCATCCAGGACAGAACTGACTCGTTCTCCAAACCATGTACATAGTAGTTTAGGAATTAGGTTAGCTTCCTCCATGTCTAGAAATTGTAGGACTAGGCAAGTCCCTTTGTTCTTAGTTCAGGAGTTAGCAAGTAGGTGCAGAGATTGGAAAAAATTGGATAAGTATCTTCAGACTGGGGTCATCTCCGAACCACTGGAGGTAATGGCAGAAAAGTCTTGCAGTGATGGTTTAGGTGTGTTTGAGCTTAGTGAAGAGGAAGAGGTGGATGACTTGGTCGAACCACTTGTGAGTGGAGCGAGACGGTTTGATGAACCTTCATCAGCTATCGACGAACCCACTAAAGAAGTCAACCTCGGAACAAAGGAGGATCCGAAGATAGTGCTAATCAGTGCCCGCTTGAGTCTAGAAGAAGAAAGGTCCATAATAGCCGTGCTCCAAGAGCACCGTGATGGGTTTGCTTGGTCGTACGAGGACATGCCTGGATTAAGCACAGAACTGGTGGAACATCGGCTAATCCTCAAACCCGATGCCAAACCCGTAAAACAAAAGTTGAGACGGCTACAACCGGAATTAGCACTTAAAGTAAAAGAAGAGGTTGACAAACTACACAAGGCCAAGTTCATCCGGGTAGTGATCTACCCTAAGTGGGTAGCTAATATCGTCCCTGTGGCAAAAAAGGATGGAAAGGTTAGAGTTTGCATAGACTTTCGCAATCTCAACCAAGCTTGCCCAAAGGATGATTTCCCACTACCTCATATAGACTTGCTGGTTGATAATACGGCTGGATTCGAGATGTTATCCTTCATGGATGGTTTTTCGGGGTATAACCAGATCAGACTAGCTGAGGAAGATCAGGAGAAAACATCCTTCATAACCTCATGGGGAACTTATTGCTACATGGTCATGCCATTTGGACTTAAGAATGCTGGAGCCACCTACCAAAGGGCTATGATGACAATATTTCATGACATGATTCACATTGATATGGAGGTCTATGTAGATGATATCTTGGTGAAATCCAAAACTAGGAAGGAGCACGCTCAAATCCTTAGGGCTGTAATGCAGAGATCGAAGGAGCACCAGTTAAAAATGAACCCAAAGAAGTGCGTATTTGGTGTTTCTTCAGGGAAATTGCTAGGATTCATGGTGAGTAGAAGAGGGATTGAGGTCGATCCAGACAAAGTGAAGGCAATAGTGGAAATGCCCCCGCCTAAGAATGACAGGGACATAAAGGGTCTCATCGGCCGTCTGCAATTCATCAGACGGTTCATATCTCAACACTCTGTGAGATGCAAACCCTTTTACGACCTATTGAAAGGAGGGGCAAAGTTCATTTGGAGTGATAAGTGTCAAAAGGCCTTCGATGAATTGAAGAGTTACCTCCTCAACCCTCCAGTCCTTATGGCTCCTATCCCGGGGCGGCCTCTACTGCTATACGTCTCCACCACTGAAGAATCAGCTGGTGCAGTATTGGCCCAATTAGACGACGAGAAGAAGGAAAGAGCAGTGTACTATATGTCCAAACTATTCAATGATGCCGAAAAGCGATACACTGCCATGGAAAGGACATGCGCGGCCGTCGTCTGGGTAGTGCAGAAACTGAAGCACTACTTCCTCGCCCACGAGGTCAAACTCCTAGCAAGAATGGACCCAATCAAATATTTGCTAGAGCGGCCAGTTGTAACAGATAGGCTGGTGCGATGGCAGACCTTCTTGAATCAATTTGACATCACCTATGTGAATCAGAAGGCTGTGAAAGGGCAAGCAATTGCCGAGCACCTAGCCCATCACCCATTGCCCACATTTTCACCTGTCGACGAAGAATTCCCGGATGAGGAGTTGGGATCAATAGTGGATAATACTCCATCCTGGGTCCTTCATTTCGATGGGGCACTTAATTCTCAAGGTAGTGGGATAGGAGTGGTCCTCGTATCTCCAGAAGGGGTAAGTATTCCGCATGCTTGCCAACTCTCCTTCACAGTAACCAATAATGTTGCTGAATATGAGGCTCTCCTAGCTGGCTTAAAATTGGCGCTGGTTCTTAATGTCTTAGAATTGAGGATAATTGGAGACTCTCAACTAATCCTCCGCCAAACCGTCGGCAAATACCAAACCCGGGATTCAAAACTGAAGCCATATCAGGGATTAGTGAAGTCACTCACTAGGCATTTCAGAAGGATCACCTACGTGCATGTGCCTAGATCTCAGAATATCCTAGCAGATGCCCTGGCCTCTCTATCTTCAGCTTTAGAGATTCCTGCCACCAAAGGTTCAGCCACCATCACCCTGCACAAGCAAGATTTACTTTCCTTCCGGGACCCCTGGTTCCAGCAATTTCTCCATCCATCTGAGCATATCTCTGCTATCACAGATGAACTCACCCCTGATTGGGATGATGGGAATCCGTGGTATTTTGACATCATGAACTATCTCCGCGATGGGTCATTCCCATCTTATGCCTCATCTTCTGATCGTAAGGCTATCCGTCGTGCATCTCAGCGATACCTTATCTTAGGCGGTCGCCTTTTCAGGATATCCTTTAGCGGAGTACTTCTTCGGTGTCTAGATGATACCGAAATTCATCATGTCATAGAGGCAGCCCATGCCAGTGATTGCGGCGGTCACGTCTATGGTCATGCCTTAGCCCAGAAACTCCTCATGTCCTATTATTGGCCTTCAATGGAGGCCGATTGTTCCATATTCGTTCAAAGGTGCCTAAAATGCTAGTTACATGCTAACAAGGTTCATGCACCTTCTTCATCTCTCAAATCCGTCGTTTCCCCGTGGCCCTTCGCCATGTGGGCATTCGACGTTATAGGACCTCTGGAAGATCGATCAGGTGAAACAAAAAGGAAATCATTCATCCTAACCGCCACTGAATATTTCACTAAATGGGCCGAAGCGGAAGCATTTGCAGAAATCAAAGCATCCACGGTGGTGAAGTTCATCAAGCGCAACATCCTCGCCAGGTTCGTTCGACGTTATAGGACCTCTGGAAGATCGATCAGGTGAAACAAAAAGGAAATCATTCATCCTAACCGCCACTGAATATTTCACTAAATGGGCCGAAGCGGAAGCATTTGCAGAAATCAAAGCATCCACGGTGGTGAAGTTCATCAAGCGCAACATCCTCGCCAGGTTCGGGACACCGCGTGACCTCATCACCGACAATGGACCCCAATTTATCTCCCAAGAGCTCCAGGACATGTGCAGTAAGTATGGCATCAATTTGCATCATTCTTCGCCTTACTACCCACAAGGAAATGGTCAGGCTGAAGCCACTAATAAAACCCTCATTCGAATCATTAAAAGAACTTGCAGATTACATAATTATTCAGACTGGCCTGATCGCCTAGTAGAAGCTCTTTGGGCGTACCGCACTTCCATCCGAACCCCTACTGGACAAACACCTTATTCACTCACATTCGGAACGGATGCGATACTCCCATATGAGATTCTCTTCCCTTCTCTAAGAGTGCAGTTGGACAATGGAATTAGTGACGCTGAGCGTCGTAACGCCATGTTAACCCAACTGGAACTGTTAGACGAAAAAAGGATGATGGCGGCAAATCACGCCCAGGTTTACAGAAATAGGATTGCAAGATTCTATGCAAAAAAGGTTCTTGAAAGAAAGTTTGGAATTGGGGAAATGGTACTTAAAAGAAAAATGATCAAAATTCCTGGTCCCAGGAGCAAATTGCAAGAAAATTGGGAAGGTCCATTTGTAATCAAGGAGGCATACTCAGGTAACGCTTACCGCTTAATCAATGAGAAAGGAGAGGAGTTGCCCCACCCATGGAACGGGGTATATCTGAAGAAGTTTTATCCATAAAAAACACAAAAAAAATCAAAAAATCAAAAATCTCAAAAAAATCAAATATAAAAAAAACCATCAAAAATATTTGTAAATATGTACATACTCCTATGAAAAATGACAAAGAAAATAAAAAAACACAAAATCCAACTATCTGGTGACTGCCACGTAACCCCCTGTCTAGGTCTAGTTGCATGATAGGTTGGGTTGACATTAAGGTTTGGCTAAGACTTTGGTCCACCAGAACCTTGGACGTGTCTACTTTACTTTCATACGGATCCCTACGATCATTCTGAGATGCACACACCTGCACGTTTTTCAAAGAGAACCTGTTTAAAATGAGTTCCAAATCTTTAGTGCACTGTCACAATGCAACCTTTGCTCTTCGTCTCTCGACCGATCAGGACAGTTGACGCCCTTAAACGGTCGAGCTCAGCAAACTGCGGTTCCTCAACAACCCGATAGATGTAACCCCTCAAAAAAAAAAAGAAAAGGGGCCCAAAATTTAAAGGACCAGAGCACGTAAAGAGGGCAGTGTCCCCGCAGGCGGAATATCAAATAAACCCAAAATGTCAAGAGCAAAAAAGAAATACACAAAAGAAAAAAAAAGGGGGTTCAAGTAATCATGAAAAAAGCCTGGTCGTGACCGTGCCTGGCCATGAAATCTACCAAAGGCCTGAAAAGCCAAAATAGGGGCATCTAGGAGGTCAAAAGGGGTCCGTTTTTGTCACAGCTCGCCCTTTTAACGGTTTTGTTGATCCTCCTGTGAGGTTTGTCTCCACAATTTCTTCACTTTTCTCCCCCAAAGTTCAGCACGAGATAGCTATCTAAAGACTGAACATCATTTTAAAATGGTTCACTTTCGAAAATCGTCACATGCTCACATGATCACAGGAGTCCAAAATGGGTAAAGAGTGATGTCGATGTTTCTGGTGAACTAATTTCTTAACCATAATCTCAATGTGTACTCTCGAAAACTTCGGGCTTAGGTCAATGCATGCGCGTCACCAATCGGTGCGACGGCGTCTGATTCCGGGTCAACGTCGCGCGGTTGACCGTTAGGGTTCCAAGGTGTTCCATCATACCTTCTAGATTGTGAGGAAAGAGACCCGGGTCGGGCAAACTATTTACCTCGAAAACTTTTTGGGCAAACTTGATGGTCGGAAGCAGCTGGGAGCCTAAGCATGGCATGACGGTATTGTCATCAGTATGAGTCTTAACCGGTCAAGGTTAGTTTGAGGAGTCTAGAGGCCCAAATCAATCTAGATGTGAGCTTAGGATACCTGGGAAGTTGAGTGTGCATTTCCCTTTCATCATTCGACTAGGCTGACTCTGGGCAGTCACCAGGTAGACGGAATTAAAAAGAAATGTTTCCTCACGCATATCATTTTGTTAATATCATTTGCATTTGCATGACGCATTAATATTCTTCCATTTGTCTGGTTAGTAGGACACGGCCCCTTGACCCTATGCGAAGGCTAGGGAAAAGGTAGTTGCTCTTTTTTAGGCAAGGGGCCGAAAACAGATACTACTAATAGTTTCCCTTGATGTTGTGCATGCAGGAATCACAGGTACGAACAGAAAGCAGAACAAAAAGTGCCCATGTAAATAAGAGAAATATGCAAGCATAACATCATAATCATACATCATCACGACACAGGGGCATACCCCTGCGTTGGTACCCTCTCAATCCTTCCTCCCTCCCTCCGCATCATCATCTCTCCTATCCCGAGAGGGGTGCCTCATCTGGCTCTCGGCGTCCTCCTCACGAGCACGACGATGTCCGGAAGCTGGACGCATAGACCCCGATGAGCCCGTGGGTCGCAATGCTCTCCACGCATCCTCAGCTAGCAGGGAGTCGAGGTCTCTGAGGACGGAACTCCCAGCAGGGGCCTGGCCAGCTGACGGGGTAGGAATGGGGGGACGAGCTCCTGGACTCTGAGTGCCGGATCTCATGGCTCGTTCTCACCCCTTCTTCATCACCCGGTCCCATAAGGTTCGGTACTTGAAATCAAGCTCCCGCACCTCTGTCTGCGACCTCGCCAGCTCCTCCTGTAGGCCAGCCATCTTACCCTCCCAGTACACGTCCGGGTGGGATCCCTCGCTCGTCCTGGTCCTCGCCGTCCGTTCCTCCAAAACCTGATCCCTCAACTGCTGATTGAGGTTCTCCAACTCCTGCGCCCTCGCCAAAGCGTCTTCCAATTCCTGGCGCTGCAAAAGAAATTCAGGGTCAAACATGTTCAATCATTAGAACACAAATGTAGAACAAGTCTCACCTGCTGTGCCAAATCGGCCTCTCGGGCCTCCGCCCGGCGGAGAGCATCCTGCAATCTCGTCTCACAATCAATTGGGGCAGCTGGCCCCTGGGATGATGAGCCCGCACATGGATCCCCTCGCAGCCCATGGCAGATTAGCGCCTCCCTCTGCGTCACAAAGATTTTTTTTTCACAAAGATAAGGTGGACAATGTTACATCCTAACTCAAAATTCAGACTTCTTACTAATTCTCCAATCTGGGTAAGCAGATCGCTCGTCTGCAAAACCAGAAGCTCATTCTGACTCTTTAAGATCTCGATAGCTTCAGTCTCAAGCATCTGTTACAAGAATATCACTAAGATTAGTCCAGGGAGAATTTAAGTGCAAGAAACTGAAGAGTTAAAGTGACATACCCGCCGTGTATCCAGAAACATGCGGTTTGAGTACCGCCGGGAATAATCCCCCAAATACTTGAAGCTGTTCCGCAGAGATTTGTCCTCCTGCAGGGCATCCCCGGTGCGGTGCCATATGGCAATCTCAGCCTGCCTCACTACTCGCCAATCTTGACCAATAGCAGAAGATCGGCGACGACCTCGGTTCATATCAGGATAACTTGGGTAAACGAGTAGAGGCTGATGCCACCCCCATGTGCGGTATGCCATCCGGACGAAGAGGCCGTCACAAATGTTCACGCACATCAGGGGCACCTCCCGCCGGAACTGAGAAAGGCTCTGGGACACCCACGGATGATCGGCCAGGTCCTCCTCTGCATATGGCATCCACACCACCTGAATGGAACAAAGAATTAGGCCTAATCATTTGTTCAGGTGCACATATATTTCAAGTCACTCACCATATGAGGAGGGAAGGTATCAAGCTGAGCGCGGATGCCCTCCACACGGTACGCCACTGGACGATAGTCCCCGGTCACCTCGCACCGTGCCATCAGAGGGGTCCATCCCTCACGATCCGCTGAGACATTCCCACGGCCAATGGGAAAGCGGGTGTAACCCCAGATCTGCAAGAGATAATACAGTCAGTACCAATCAACAAAAGGAATGGAGAACCACAGCTAAGAAGATTACCTGGAGAAAAGGGGTGAACCCACCCAAGTTGCCAGAGCCCTGGCGGTAGCTCACCAGGTGGGAGAGAAGATGACCTAGCATGGCAGCTCCCCACGCCATCTTCTTCGCCGCCTGAAGGTCCTCCAGTAGTGGCAAATACTTCAGATTAACTCTATCTGAAGCTGTGGCAAACAGCAGCCTCCCAAAGAAGGACAGGAGGAAGATCCGCAGGTTCTCATCGTCCGATCGGCCATCCAAATCCAGGAGTGTCTCCACTCTCTCTGCAAAAGCCTCCAAGGTTTCACTCGGCATCCGCCTCACCCGGCTCAACCCCACAGATCGGGAGAAGTACCCAAGAGGTATGAGGGACAGTACCCCCTGGATCCTGTAATATCCCTCGCCTAGGAGTCGATCGGACAACTGCCTGTAGTCCCTAAGCTCGGGACCCACTACTGGATCTCCGATAACTGGCAGGCCCGTCAAGAAGGAGACGTCCTCCAGCGTGGGCAGCATGTGTCCCCAGGGCATGATGAAGGCCCTGCATCTGTCGTCCCAGCGCTCCCTGAGAGCCACTAGGAAGGGCGCATCCACCATGAACGGTCGGACCCGGAACAGCGGCCCGAACCCGAAAGCATCCACTTGGAAGATCAGCCGATCAGGCAGTGCGTGATACCAGGCCCATACCAGCTCCCATGAAACGCGGCCTCGGACCCTCTAAGGACCCTGAAAAAAATCCAAACAACATCAGAGAATAAGGGCATATACAATTGAGCCTACACCTGGTCGGATGGCAGGGCGGCCTGCCGCCCTGCCCGGCAGACGGCGGGCCTGTCCGCCGTCCGCTCGGGCGGACGGCAGGCCCGTCCGCCGTCCGCGCGGGCGGACGGCAGGCCCGTCCGCCGTCCGTCTGCAAGGAAGGCGCCTCCACCGGCCGCCCTCCCTGCGCTTCACAGGAAATCAAAAAAGAAGCTCACCTTCTTCCTCGGGGGCGCCTCCTCGCCGCTGTCCTCTCCGTCACCTTCGCCTTCCCCCTCCTCTTCCTCGCCCTCGCCACCGCCTTCGTCTTCCTCGTCCTCCTCTGTCGCCGCCGCCGCTACCTCTTCTCCTTCCTCCCCGGCATCGCCGCCGCCGCCGCTGCCGCTGGGGCGTCTTCGCCGCCGTAGGCGTCCTCGGCGTCGCCGGCACGGACGGTTTCGCCTCCGCCGCCGCCACCGCCACTGGGACCCGCTTCGTCGCCGCCGCCGGCCCTCCTCCTCCTAAGAGCACGGGGGAGCCATACCCTGGCCATGGAGAGTTCGAAGAAGAGCAGAAAGAAGAAGAAGAGCGAAGCGAAGAAGGAAAGCCAGGAGAAAGAAGAGAGGGCCGGGTTAAGTCTAGTTAAACCCTGAAAGGACGGCCATGCGCTGGCCGTCCGCGGGCGCGTGGCCGCCACGGACGGCCACGCGCTGGCCCTCCATACTCTGGCCGTCCGCCAACGCGTGGCCAACACCGACGGCCATTCCCTGGCCGTCTGCCCGCTCGGACGTCCAGGAGCCCGCCGTTCAGAGTCAGTTAAGCCGGTTAGCCATTCGGAGGCAGATTGCTCACATGTGCAAAAGGAATTTCAGGGACAATAAGATTTTATTCATTGAAAATTGAAGGCTACATTACTCCAAAGCTCTGCGCCCATAAAAAAGGCACAGACAGCAGGACGGATATCGGCTAAACAGCCTACATATTTCGCGACTTCCCCTGAAGTCTCCTCTACGTCTAAACGTGCCTTGGTGAACCTGGAGTGACGCCGCCATGCACGTCGGAGCCGCTCTATGGCCTGAACCTCTCTCGCGTACCCAGTGTGTCGCGGCACGATCAGGGTATCATGTAAGGCAGGGAATGGTACTTGTCTGGGAATGCCGATCTGAAGATGACAGCGATGTCCCTGATACACAACCAGCTCATCGGGGCCAATCAGCCACAACTCGTGGTCGCGAGAAGCCCTCGTGGTAAACTCCGTGTTCCGAAGGATCATTGGGACGAATATGAAGTTCTCCACAGGCAGGAAGTTTAGGTAATCACGCCAGTCGTCCCGCGTCTTGAGGTGAGCCGTGAGACACCTGACTTGATCCTCGGGGCCAAGAAGCGAGCGTGCAAGATACCACGCACTGTGCTGAAATATTCTTGAGGCAGAAGTTACACTTTCATCAAAGTCGAAGGATACATGCATTTCCATCCATAGTTGCAAAGTGAACAAACTTCCTCTCGCAGATCGCCCCATGCTCATATGGCTGAGCCCTCCGTACAGGTGTGACAAGATCACCGGGGCAAGGGAGTGGCCTCTCTGCAGTAAACTCAGCACGCTCACATATTCCTTTTCTAGTACAGAGCCTGTAGTGGGGAACCACAGGACTCCCCCAAGAACCAAGCACAAACCTCGCATCAGCCTTTCAGGTTCGACCACCTTGCGCTTGACTTCCCGGATCAACCAATATGCAAGGCGGTCAACAAGGATCCCTCGGCTGTTGGTCATACGGCATACTTCCCGTTTATCCCGCACAACGTCAGCGAAGGTCTCTTCCCACGAAGGCAAGCCAGAAGGATCACCGGCGGCCAGGCCCTCCCAACCATAGAAGGTCTCCACCTCCTCTAGCAAGACTGTTGCCTCGAACTCCCTAAACACAAAGGTGTGGGTCTCCGGATGCCACAACTCCAGCAGCGCGCCCAATCCTTCCCAGTGCCAGTGGATGGCGGTAAACCACTTTGCAAACACGATGGAGCGTGTCAAGTTCCATCGGTGCATGTACACTCTCATGCTCAATGTTATCACCTCCAACAGGGCTGCGAGCCAGGCATATTTGCGGGTATGCCTAGCATCGGGGAACTTTGGGAGGGGCTGCAAGGTAACCAAAAATCAACAAAGAGAAGAGAGAGGCAAGATGAGCAAATAAAGGTCCTAGCGTACCTGTCCGTGGGCTACCAGGTTGCTCAGGTGGCCATCCACATCAGACAGAACTCCGGGCCCTCTGGCAGTAGCAGGAGTAGAAGACGAAGCCATCCTTGCACAGGAAAAGTGGAGTTCTGGAAGAGGGTCCCGCGACAACAGCCCTTTTAATTGTCACGGGATAATCTCAAACTCTTTCCACGTTCCGCAAAAGACGGAAAGGCATCCACATCCCTTTTCTTTCCCCTTTTGTGGACGGCATGCCCTTTGCCTTCCACCACTTAGTGGAAGGCAAGCTAGCTGGCCTTCCACCTTTTCGTGGAAGGCAAGCCGCCTGGCCTTCTACCACCTTAAAGGAAAAGCCCATCCACGAAGAGGACAAGATGCCTTTCTCCCTTCTCTTCGAGGAGGTAACCTCACCTCACAAAGAAGGAGACCACCTTCATCAAATGAGTTAATGGCTCATCATGTAATTCGAGTCGAAGCCATATTGGATTGGCATTCTACCGATAGAATAGCCATATCTTCCATATCGGCTTCGACTCGAAACGAAACATTTGCTTCTTAACTTCCTGCAATTCAATATGTGATGTTGAGATTATTGAATATGTGAACATTGCTGATGTGTGTTCTTGCAGCTGCAGGGAATCCGAAGCAAGTAGCATCGAAGACACAAGAGGCTAATAGCTTCGGGCGTATAGACTCTGAGTTCCTCTTTAAACAAAACAATGAGGAGTCTATATTCCCCAAGTTATTCGATTGGCCAATAAGTTCCTCCTGTTTGCATTAGGAATTGCATTAGGAATTTATTTTAATTTCAACCCAGCATGCATTTGCATAAGCATTCACCCTCGCCCTAGGGGCAATGACCATCATTCATCACTTTGCTTAACCCATCGCTGATCTGTGATTCTGGTAGATGTGTATCGGTTAGCCCTTCGAATTGCAAGACCTCTTCTGCTTTTCAGCACGTGTGCTTGAGATCCTCTCACTTGGCGATCCCATGATGTGCCAGGCCACCTCGCACCCGTTGTGTTGAGAGCTCTTCAAGTCACACTCCTACACCTTTCATGCTCGAGATCCCCTTGGGCCAGATCACTATAATCTGGTACGCCAAGGCCTTGCGGTTCCAACACCCGGGGGTCCCACGGACTGTGATTCTCTAGTACTGAACCTTGTTCCTTTTCCTAAACCACTCTTGCAACTCAAATAGCCAGCCTTCACGCACTTGCCGCATTCGCATATCATCCCTGGGGATAGCTCACTCATTTTTGGGCTGTCCAAAATCAGTTTCGATTTCCGGAACACCTGTTTATCATTCCGTTCCACTCCACTGCAAAACAGGTGTCCCGGAGGGGCATTTGTAGACACCGATTTTGGACCGGCCTTTTGGTCATGAACCCAACCCATCATTAGCCTGTCATCACCAAAATCCCCTCATTTCAGCCATCTAAGCCCACTACCAGCCAGGCCCATCAACCAAATCCCGACCCTTTTCACCTTTTCGTGGAAGGCCAGGCCCCTTGCCTTCCACCACCTTCGAAGGCCACCCCTTGCCTTCCACCACCTTCGAAGGCCACCCTTCGCCTTCCACCACTCTCGAAGGCCAGCCACCTTGCCTTCCACCCTTTTGACCCTCCTTTCACCTTTTCGTGGAAGGCCAGCCCCCATGCCTTCCACCACCTTCGAAGGCAACCCCCCGCCTTCTACCCCCTTCGAAGGCCAGCCACCTCGCCTTCCACCGTTTTAGCCACCTTTTTCACTTTTTACCACCTTTTCGTTGAAGGCCAACCCCCTTGCCTTCCACCTCCTTCGAAGGCCACCCCTTGCCTTCCACCTCCTTCGAAGGCCACCCCTCGCCTTCCACCCCCTTCGAAGGCCAGCCGGGCCGCCTTCCACCATAAGAATGGAAGGCATGTCACCTGGCCGTCCACTCCTTAACCACTCCCTTGACCCCATCTTCCCCACGATCTCCTCCACTCGCCGCCCTCGTTCCCCACTACTCCGACCACTCCCCACTCCGGCGACTGCCGCGACCACTACCTCCGACCCTTGACCACTCCCCATTGGTTGAAGGGTGATTTACGGCGATTTAGACCCCTGTTTTCCCCCTTTTTTCCTCCGCCTATTTAAACCCCCCCACATCCTCTCGAGCAGGGGGTTAAGGACTTCGGAAGAAGAAAGACTGGAGGTTGGAGGACTTTGGGGTTAAGGAGGATTCCAAGAGGAAGGGACCTTCTGGTGAGAAGCTCGAGGATACTCCAAGGAGGAAGGCTCAGGCTACATTTGGAAACCGGCTTGCCTCTCTAACTTCTCTCTTTTACTTTTTTTATTCATTCCATTACATTAGTAATACCACTCCACTCTCCACACACGCAACTCCTCTTCATTTGCATGCATACACGTAGGATGACTTAGTGATCATTACCCCCACAGAGGTTCCAAAAAACGGGAGGTGGGTGGCCATAACATATGGTCACCTTCCCTCCCCACCACCCATCCGGTGCGTTTCCCACTGATTTTAGTTAGTTTTTTACATCTTTATGAGTAGATCCTGCACCAAATATTCCTAATCGGGTTATTCTGTGTTTTGTTTATTATTTTCAGGAGATCCTTACCACCTTCACGCGTGCAGAGTACCGGGCTCTCCTCCTCTGGCCGGCCGGAGGAAGGGAAGGAGGAACCAGCATCTCCCGCTCCCACAGAACGCGATCACACCCTCACCATCCTGCGGAGCACAGAGGCCGAGAGGTAATGCTCCTGGCGATCACACTTTATTTCTAACCCCCTTTAAATCACCACAGTGCTAAGACGAACGGAGAGGAACCCCCATCCGAAGCTTGCACCCACGGCGGGGGACGTTTCGGACGCCTACAATGAGAGGGTGGCAAATGCATGAAATCTAGCTATTCGAGTTGCAAGGGTGACTAAGAAGAGGAACCAAATTGAGACTAGAGAATCACAATCCGTGGGACCCTCGGGTGCTGGAACCGCGAGGCTTTGGCGCACCAGGATGCAACGATCTGGCCCAAGGGGATCTCGAGCATGAAAGATGTAGGAGTGTGACTTGAAGAACTCTCGACACAATGGGCGTGCGGTAGCCTGACGTATTATGTGATCGCCAAGTGAGAGAATCTCAAGTACACGTATTGGAAAAAGGATAAGGTCTTGCAATTCAGAGGGCTAACCGACGAACAAATGCCAAACTCACAAATCAACAATGGGTCAAGCAGAGTGATGAACTATGGTCATTGCCCCTAGGGCAGGAGTGGTGGATGATGCTTATGCAATGCATGCTGGTTTAAAAATTAGAAAACAAATTCCTAATTCAAACATGAGGGATTTATTGGCCAATCGAATAACTTGAGGAATATAGACTCCTCATTGTTTTGTTTAAAGAGGAACTCAGAGTCTATACACCCAAAGTTATTAGCCTCCTGTATTTTCAATCCTACTTGCTTCAGATTCCCTGCAGCTGCAAGAACGCACATCAGCAAATGTAAATAATCAATGATCCACAATATCTTAATGACAAGCTGCAAGGAAACGAGGGACAAAGGTCCCTGTCGAGTCGAAGCCAGCACGGAAGATATGGCCATTCTCAAAGTAGAACGCCAATCCGGTTGCTTTTGGCTTCGACTCGACAGCAAAAGTGTCCGCCTTTTGGACATAGAATCATTTTTCCTGTATGCACAATAATGAGAGGAAAATAGTTAGTAGTATCTGTTTTCGGTCCCTTGCCCAAAAGAGCAACTACCTTTTCCCTAGCCTTCGCATAGGGTCAAGGGGTCGTGTCCTGCTAACCAGACAAAAGGAAGAATATTGAAACTAATGCGACGAGTAAATATGCAAATGCTGGTGGGTATTTAACAACTGAGGTGTGTGATGAATGAAAACATGTTTTTTTTATTCCACCCACCTGGTGACTGCCCAAACTTAGTTTGGTCGAATGATGAAAGGGAAATGCACACTCAACTTCCCAGGTATCCTAAGCACGCATCTAGATTGATTTGGGCCTCTAGATTCCTCAAACTAACCTTGACCGGTTAAGACTCATACTGATGACAATACAGTCATGCCATGCTTAGGCTCCCAGCTGCTCCCGACCACCAAGTTTGCCCAAAAAGTTTTCGAGGTAAATGATTTGTCCGACCCGGGTCTCTTTCCTCACAATCTAAAAGGTATAAGATGGAACACCTTGGAACCCTAACGGTCAACTATGCGACGCTGACCCGGAATTAGACGCCGTCGCACCGATTGGTGACGCGCATGCATCAACCTAAGCCCGAAGTTTTAAGAGTACACATTGAGATTATGGTTAAGAAATTAGTTCACCATAAACACTGACATTACTCTTCACCCATTTTGGACTCCTGTGATCATGTGAGCATGTGACGATTTTTGAAAAATGAACCATTTTAAAATGATATTCAGTCTTTAGATAACCGTCTCATGCTGAACCTTAGGGGAGAAAAAGTGAAGAAATTTTGAGACAAACCTCACAGGAGGATCGACAAAACCGTTAAAAGGGCGAGCTGTGACAAAACGGACCCCTTTTGACCTCCTAGATGCCCCTATTTTGATTTTTTAGGCCTTTGGTGGATTTCATGGCCAGGCACGGTCACGACCATGCTTTTTTGTATGATTCCTTGAACCCCTTTTCTTTTTTTGTATTTCTTTTCTACTCTTGACATTTTTCGGGGTTATTTGATATTCCGCCTGCGGGGACACTGCCCTCTTCACGTGCTATGGTCCTTTACATTTCGTTTTTGGGCCCTTTTGAGGGGTTACATCTATCGGGTTGTGGAGGAACCGCAATTTGCTGAGCTCGACTATTTAAGGGCGTCAACTGTCCTGATCGGTCGAGAGACGAAGAGCAAAAGGTTGCATTTTGACAGTATACTAAAGACTTTGAACTCATTTTAAAAAGGTTCTCTTTTAAAAAAACGTGTAAGTGTGTGCATCTCAGGATGATCATAGGGATCCATATGAAAGTAAAGTAGACACGTCCAAGGTTCTGGTAGACCAAAGTCTTAGCCAAACCTTAATGTTAACCCAATCTATCATGCAACTAGACCTAGACAAGGGGTTACGTGGTAGTCACCAGACAGTTGGATTTTGTGCTTTTTCTGATTTTTTTGTCATTTTCATTGAAGTATGTGCATATTTGCAAATATTTTTGATGCTTTTTGGATATTCGATTTTTTTGAGATTTTGAGATTTTTGATTTTTTTGTATTTTTAAGGGTAAAAGAAAAACATTTTTCAAATATTTACATTTATTTGATAACTCTTGAACTAGAAACGAAAGAACTTACTTACCTTTACAACTCTTAGATAAAGAAGAAGTTATCCAATCCCTAAGCGATTATGCACAAGATTCTGAGGGTGAGTCAGACATGTTGCAAAGGTGGGTCCTTAAGACAGAGACCCAATGATGGCAGAATTGCCCCAGTATGTTGGCTCCTCATGGGAGTGAAACTTTTTCTCCTGTTGGGGGTCGTAGTCTCCAAGCATAAAACACTAAGGGGAATGTGCTACGACCAGTGATAGAAACCTGAGAAGGGAAGGTGTGTGGAATAGTAAGAGAATGAGAGCGGTGGGTACCTGTTCATCCCTCACTAAGGAGGCTCCTTCTCGTCGAGTGGTTGGTTCATATAACAGCAGCTGTGTACCGAAATCTTCTGCATCTTCTCTTAAAATTTCCTTACTTGTTTCCTTCCACTCATCCTCAAGATAGTGTATCTTGAGTACCTCCTGATTTTCCTTCACAAAGTGATCCAAGATACTTCATTTTCTTGATTCCTCAGTTGGTTTGATTGGTAGGTAACCTAATTTGAATCCCCCAATGGTCGGATTTTCAAAGTTAGGTTCTCGAATTCCTTGCTCTTCCTTGCCTAACCCAGATTCCGAACTATACCCCATTTTGTCCATAAGCTGCCAACCTGTACCAGACCTAGGCCTAAGGTGAGAATTCACTGATGAAAGAACGGCTCTTTCCCTTTTCCAGAAGTGATCATGGATGGAATTTGTACAGTCGAGACAGAGTCCAAAGACTCTAGACAGGGGGTACCCTTCATTTTGACAATCTTCCCATTGTATGGGAATTTATAGCACTAATGATTAGTGGAGGGCACTCCCAGGGTTTGGTCCATCCAAAGCCTTCCCAGAATGGCGTTGTCGATGTGCTTGACATCAAGGATGTAGAATTCAAAGATCATGGCCACTGGGCCAATTTCCAGTTTCCCATTAGCTGGTCTTTGAGAATTATCATGGGTTGAGACCATCATGGAAGTAGGCTCAATCTCTTCTGGATCAATCCCTATTTTCTTGGAGGTCTTGAGTGGACAAACATTGATTGATGCGCCTGTATCCAACAGGATGGAATCTAATGAGTGACCCTTGAGTGTTGCAGTTAGGCATGAAGGAAGGGATTGGCATTCAGGGGGAGCCAGATCCTTATCTGTGAAAGATATCGTAGGTGTCTGGGTGACTGAGAGAATGACATTTGTGACCCCCCTGATAGAAAGATCTTCATTGAGTGTAACTCGCTGGACGAATTTGAACAATGTCTCCCTGTGTGTAGGAGATCTCTTAATCAACTCGAGGACTGGCATCTTGGCGGGGGTTTTCCCTAGATGCTGTAAGATGTCATACTTGGATTGAGTAATCCTTCTAGACAGATCTGAATCCTCTTGAGAGTCCAAAGGTTGACTTGTTGGGGGAATGATGCGATTTCTCAGTGTAACACCAATTGGACTGGGGTCTATTGTTTGATCTGACTTTAGTGGTTGAACTGGTGGTGAATTCATTAGGCAGAATTGGGTTACTGGACCTGGCTTTGGTGTTGGACACAAGATGGATAGAGGAGGTTCTTTGATTGAAATTGAGGGAACTTGGACCAGAGTGACTGGGTTGATGACCGTTACTTGTTCCCTAGGTTGTATCAAGACCAAAGGTTTGTCTTGGATAATAGTGGAGGCTCCTTGCAACGGCTCTCTAGGTTTGGTCATCCTAGTGGGGCACTCACGCCATATCCCGACCTCTTCATACTCGCAGTACCGTCCTCTGCGATCGATATTTGGTTCCAAATTTTTGACAAGGGTGCTTACCCTTTCTAGAGAGCTAGATGGATCAGGGGCTACCTGATGAGAGGGCGGAGGGCCCTTGACTTTCAAGGTTTCAATAGCCTCTTTCATGTGCCCCCAATTGATCTTGGCGCTAGAGGAAGGGGGAACTGCTTAATATGGTTTCCGATTGGATTGGTTGTCTGATATGGACATAGGACTGGGTGACCTAAAGGGCTGCCCCAAGGCACTCACCTGTTCATTGATTGCCACTCCCTCTATGGGTGGAGTTTGTGTAGTCCTCTTATTTCTGTTTAGATTTTCAAAGAAGGATGGCAAAGTGGAACTCCAGATCTGAGATTGAACTACCCGAGCTCGATTATAAAGTTGTGCGAATGTGTGAAATTCGCTGAGCATGAGAATAGACCAAAGCTGCGGGGTAGCGTTATTGACTAGCATGGTGATAGCTTGAGATTCGGGGATTGCCACTTCCGCCCTAGAGGCCATTGCCCTCCACTTATTGGCAAAATGCGTGAACTCCTCTTCAGGCTTCATCTTCTCCATCACAAGATCAAACAAGGTGGGAGGCATGGTTGTCATATGACTAAACTGAGTGATGAATTTTACGGAGACCATATCAAAATTGATTAGGTCTTTGGCGGGCAAGGAGGAGAACCATCTTAAGGCCTCACCTTCTAATGATTTTTGGAACAGATGGACAAGGAGGACTCTGTCGTAAAGCCATTGATGGGAATCCATGAGGAAACCTGACAGGTGATCATGAGGGTCAGAGGTGCCATCATATTTCCTGTACTTGGGGGCTTTGAATCCTGGTGGAAAGTAGGCCGGAGGGAGCTTGCAATAGCTCGATAGAGAGTGTGGTTGTTTCAGGGTAAGTTTCTCGGCAACGAGCTTACGCACATAGGTTTCAACCTCACTTTTGTAGATGAATTCTTTCTGCTTGGGAGGAGGTGTAGTTTGAGAGACTGGAATCGGCATGACGGGTGGAGCAACTGGAGTAGGAGTTGGCTGGTTGATGCGAGTCTGATCTCTGTTGGAAGATCCTTGGAAGTGAGTTCTCCGAGGAATGGCATCTTGAGTTTTGCCACAAGAGGCCAACTGGATGAGTTGATCAGGGGTGTACCGTGACAACACGGCAATAAGTTCCGGGTCCTCACTCGGGTCTTGGAGGGTTCTGTTGGAGATTATAGGGTCACTTTCTGAAGAGGAAGATTCATCCAAGTATCTTCCCTTAAGTTCCTCTCTAGGTGTTTGGAACATGCCCACAAATGTTTGTGGATCTTCTTCAATCTCGAACAAAGGGTTGTGTGTAACATTGTTATCAAACTCATACATGTCATCATACACAGCGTTACCATACATTAGATTCATTATGAAACACAAATCCTAAGATATTTTGTATTTCACTTGAAAGGTTAACCGTGTATTATGAGTGTTGGTTTCTAACAAATCAAGTTCAAACCCTTGACGACCCTGTACTTTTCTTTCAAAACCTGTTCCACCAAAGTTTAGTTAGGTGTCTTTAATTTTGAAACAATTCTCTCAGTGACACCTATGGGTGAATGATTGTGAATGGAAAGGCTTAATTAATCCTCACACAAAACCCGGGATCCTATTAGGGTGGTTTCAGGTACAACCTGCTCGGCGGCCAAGTGTGAATCCCTGGCTCGCGGAGACTCACGGAGGTTCCCAACAGAATAAGACTAGTCACACCCGAGTGGGAATCCTCAGGTGGAGAGTCAGATCCTACGGGAGAGGTAGCTAGAAGTATGATGCCGGCTCTTCCTAAAAAACCCCTGCGGATAGTACCCTGGAATCAACCCACAGTCCAGCAGACAAGAGAAGAAAAGAGAAGACAAGAGAACAGTAAACAAAAAACTAGAACAGGCAACAATTTAATCAGAAAAATTGGACAGTAAAAATTAGGCAGCTAGAAGGCCGGAGCCTGGACGGCTGGCTACTTGGCCGTCCTAGAGCCCGGACGGCCAGGTAGTTGGCCGTCCTGGAGTCTGGACGGCCAGCTACTTGGCCGTCCTAGAGCCTGGACGGCCAGACAGTTGGCCGTCCTGGGTTTTGGACGGCTAGGTGCTTGGCCGTCTTTGGGCTCTGGACGGCCAGGTACTTGGCCGTCCGATCTGGGCTCTGGACGGCCAGGCACTTGGCCGTCCGGTCCGCTGGACGGCCAGGTACTTGGCCGTCCGGTCTACGCTGGACGGCCAGGTACTTGGCCGTCCGGTCTGGGCGGCCAAGCTCTTGGCCGTTTGGGACTCTGGGCGGCCAAGTGCTTGGCCATCCGCGGGAGGAGCTCTTACCCTTTTTAGGCTATCTTACATGCGCGGCGAGCAAGAGAGTGTCCCATCGTGATCGCCAGAGGGCTGTAGGCGCCCGGAACGTCCCCCGCCGCTGCTGCGGGCTTCGGGCGAGGGGTTCTCCGTTCGTCTTAGCATTGTGACGATTTTAGGAGGGTTAGAAATTAAGGTGTGATCGCCAGGAGCATTACCTTACGGTCCCTGTGCTCCGCATGAAGGTGAGAGTGATCGCGTTCTGAGGGAGCGGGAGTAGTGGATTCCTCTTCTCTGCCTCCGACCGGCCGAAGGGGGAGAGCTCGGTAGTCCGCGCTCAGAATCTGGTAAGAGCCCCTGAAAAGAGAAGACAAACAAAGAAAAGAAATAGCCCGATTAGAACTGTGATATGCAGAATCTATCCAACATGTAAAAAAAACTAACTAGAATTGGAGGGAGATGCACCGGATGGGTGTTTGGGAGGGAAGGTGACCATATGTTATGGCCACCCACCTCCCGTTTTTTGTTTGGAACCTCTGGGGATAAAGGGTACTAAGTCATCCTAAGATGCATGCATGCAGATAGGGTGCTCGTGTGTGAAAAGTGAAATGATGTGTTGAAAGAGGAAAAAAAGAGAGAGAAGTGGATGGAGAGTGATGATGCAATGAAGTGGAAAAGGAGAAAAGTAAAGAGAGGGTTAGGAAGACAAGCCCTTTTGGAGTGACGTTCCTCTTGAAACAGCTCTCTGACTCATTGCCCGCTCGACTCCTCAAGGCCGACTCACTTGCCAACTTCCTCTGAGCGTTTCCTCCAGGAAAGAAACTCCTCCTTAACCCCTTCCAACCCCCTATGCTCGAGGGAACATGGGGGGTTTAAATAGGTGAAGGAAAAATAGGAGAAAATAGGGGTCTAAATCCCCATAAATCATCCTGGAACCAATAGGAAGTGGTCAAGGATCGGAGGTGGTGCGTACGATAGTCGCCGGAGTGGGGAGTGATCAGAGTAGTGGGGGTGAGGGCGGCGAGTAGAGGATATCGTGGGGAAGACGAGGTCAAGGTGGTAGTTAGGGGAGTGGACGGCCAGCCAACATGCCTTCCAATCCCGTGGAAGGCCAGGTAACTGGCCTTTCACGAAGTGGTGGAAGGCGGCCCGGTTGGCCTTCGAAGGGGGTGGAAGGCAAGGGGTGGCCTTCGAAGGGTGGTGGAAGGCAAGGGGTGGCCTTCGAAGGGTGGTGGAAGGCGGACTGGCTGGCCTTCGAAGGGTGGTGGAAGGCGGGCTGGCTGGCCTTCGAAGGATGGTGGAAGGCGAGGGGTGGCCTTCGAAGGGTGGTGGAAGGCGGACTGGCTGGCCTTCGAAGGGCGGTGGAAGGCAAGGGGTGGCCTTCGAAGGATGGTGGAAGGCGAGGGGTGGCCTTCTAAGGGTGGTGGAAGGCGGGCTGGCTGGCCTTCGAAGGGTGGTGGAAAGCAGGCTGGCTGGCCTTCCACGAAAAGGTGGCTAGAGTCAGGATTTGGTTAATGGGCCTAGTTATTAGTGGGCTGAGATGGCTAAGATGAGGGGTTTGGTGATGATGGGCTAATGATGGATGGAGTTCATGACCCAAAGGGTGGTCCAAAATCGTTGTCTACATCTGCCTCTAAACCTGACTGTACCATCATCCCACAACTCCACCTCTGGTGTCTGGAGAACCTGCGGTAACTCTGCATCTGCCCTCTAAGCCTCGATTACGTCATGGTACACTGCTGGCCTCACTGTTAAGTCCCAGCCCCAGCAGGGCCCAAACTAAGGGATCCGACTCCGAAAATTGACCCGATAATCAGATCCGAAACCTCAATCCTTAAAAAAATGATTCATAATCGAATGGATCCAAATATTTATATTTATGCAACTTTTGTAGCCTACTTTCACCAATGTGTCTAAGTCTACAATGTCACATGTAGGCTTGGTTCACACTGTTCTTACTCTTCTTAAGACCTTTATCAATATGGAGACTATGATAAGAAGCATTCAAGAGATATAGACCATTAACTAAATATGTAAAAGCAATTAATTTATTACCATAATAAATAGAACATCATTTATTCTTAATGGCCAACCTATATCCAATCTTGTCTAAACAAGAAACATAAACGATATTCTTTAATATGCTAGGTACAAAATAATAGTCATCCAATAATAAGACGTCTCCAGATGGAAGCTTGAGGTTCGCTGTCCCCATAGCGATCGCCGCAACTTTTGCACCGTTTCCTAGTCTTAGATTCACCTCACCTTTACTTAGCTTGCGTCTACTTGTCAGCACCTGCACATCATGAGGGGCTTAGACTCCTTCTGAGTCAGCATCTAAAAAGGAAATCTCCTCTTGCCAAGGATGCTTGGGAGCATTCTCCACCGTGCCCACTATCGTCGATGCCTCTCTCTGACTCCTACGCCTTGACAACTCCCTAGGTTGCCCGATATTACCATGATTTATCCAACGGTCGACTATTGATGCGATGCTTCGAACACTAGGGCTAGATTTAGGGGTGCTACCCTCTCCTGCTACTGGTGTGAGTGCGCCAACTGTGTCTACGTCAGTGACGCTTGCTGCTGTTGACGCTGCTACTCTCTCCACGTGTATTGGGGCAGATAGCTGTTGTCACCTAAAAAATGAGCAAGAAGAGCCTAAAGATCAATTAAGAAGGCCTAAACAAAAAGAAATTGAATGGCACAACCGGGCCCATTATCTCAAGCAAAGAAGGTCCAAACAATTGTTCAAAAATTGTCCAAGAAGGCCTAAATAAAGAAGATTTAAGGGGCAGCAGCCAAGTCCAATTTTGCAAGCCAAATGAAGCCAAAAAGGAGTTACTTTGAGCCCAAATGATGAAGAAATCAAAGAGGGCAGGTCCGGACCCATTATCTCAAGCAAAAAAAGCCCAATAGGGCCAATTTGGGTTAAAAAAGTAAAGGGCAAAGCCCAATTTCGTGGCAGCCTCTAAAGGACCCCAAATGGTCCCCCCCCCCCCCATGGCCTATTCTTACCCATTTAGTCCATATTCAGATCTGCCAAAAGGAGGATAAGAAGAGAAGAAAGTGGTCCCCCCTTCAAGATTCTTCTAGAAGGTGGTAGGTGAAAAGCAAAAGGAAAGCCAATCATGATTCTCCAAGTGTTGTGGCATCATTGGAGGGCTCTTAAGATTGGTTTCTTATCCATAATCCAAGGCTAATAGATGCCTAATCTACCCCCCAAAAGTAACCCAACTTTATCTATAAAAGAACCACCATCTTCTCCAAGCAAAAGTTGGAGACAAAAGCCCACAAAAAAGAAAAAGAAGAAGAAAAGTGAGAGTGCTTGGAGGAGCACGTCTCCCTCCTCCTTCCCCTCCATTTCCTGCATCCCAAGAAGAAAAGAAAGAAAAAAGAAGAGAGAAAGAGAGATAGAAAGGAAGAGAGCAAGAGGGTGTGTCTTTGGAGCCATCTTCCCTCCCTCATCCTCTCTTCAAGGCAAAGTGAGGATGGGGGATGGCCTTTGTTCTTCATATTCTTGCTTTCCTAGTTTTTCTTTCATTTTGATGTCTTTAGAAGCTTCTATCTCCCCCTTGATGTTCATCCATGGTGATTGAAAGCAATGAAATGCAAAGTTCAGATTTCTTGTGTCTGTTTTGTGAATCTGCTGATTATCTTGCTTTAAATGTTATTTTCCCTTCATAAGGTATGTGTTTTTCATGTGGGTATGGTAGAGGGGCCTTTAGTTTATAGAAATGGTCTTCTCAAGCCTTCAAACCCCCTAAATATGGAGATATGGCCCGAAATCTAAGTTGTCCTGGTTTCCTGAACTTCATATTTTATGGTTTTGCATTTGGCTTTGGGGTTTTTCAAGATGGCTTGGCCTTCCATGACCCTTAGGAGCACATCCCATCCATAGATGATGTTTCCTCAAGGCCAAACATCAAGAGAAATCTCCCAAATCTCATGAATCTTATGTTATAGTTTCTGTTTTTCATATTATGACCGAATCGATTATAGTAAGATTTTTTCCTTTAATGACTAAGGGTTTAGGCCCAAGAAGTTCTTAAGGAGGTTCCCTCACTAGTTGGGGATGAGCTTCTTTGAGTATAAACCCTCTAACATGGAGCCAAGAAGGGGAGATCCATGAAAAAGACAAAAAACATACTTAAGTTTCTCATATGTTCATATTTAAGTTTTCATGATATTTTCCTAAAGAAATGCATTTAAAATATATTTTAAATAAAGATTTTAGGTTTTATACCTTTTATACTTTATTTTCCATCATTTGGGTTAGGTTTAAACCCATTTTCCCCCAAAAATCCGGATTTCAGGTGAGTCTGCGCATGTATACGCTACAGTATTTTGAGTCTGCGGCTAATGTTCATGAGTCTGCGCCTCCCTGCGCAGACTCAGCACCAGTTGCAGTTTTCTGAGTCTGCGCCTCTTTCAGCTTGGTTTTTGGGCTTGAGGTGATTCTTTGATCTTCCCCTAAGTTGTCCAAAGGTTCCTTGGACCTAGGGCTGTCCCTTTGAGGCCCAATGAAGGTCCTAAATGGGTTGGACTTTGAGTTGTTAAGCTCTTAATGTTTCAAACTGAAATCTTATCATATGTTTTAAGATTTTAAATATTTTTCGATGTTTTTCAAGGATATCCCGATCTAAGGGTGCCAACAATCCAATGTTGGGTAACCTATCAAGGGCCCTTACACAAAAAACATCTTTCTTGTATTCCCATTTCTATGGGTTCATTTAGATGATATGTCCCGAAGTCCCAATGAGTTGGTGGAGTTCCTTGCTCTCCAAATGTAGAAATGGAATGGGTGATTCCCTATAGATAACCCTTGCATTTCGAAGGCATTAAGGGCACCCTTTGGGTGAGTGGTTGGATGCTCGGCACGCCCCCCTTTATAGCCACCTCCATGGTTCATGGCTACATGTGATCCTCTAGGGAAATTGGTGGAGTTCCTTGCTCCCCAAATGTAGAGATGCTTTGGATTATCCCTTGTTGGTTTTTCTTACATCTTGAAGGCATTATGGGCACCCTTTGGGTGAGCGGTTGGATGCTCGGCACGCCCCCCTTTACAGTGATCCTTATGGTCCATTAGCCATTACATATCCCTTTAAGGGAGTTGGTCCTTCGGGTCCTTTCATGCCATGATCCTTCATGAAGATCCTAAACCTTTGTTAGGTTTTCCTAATGAAAGGTTGAAATTCAACTTGGAATCATTATATTAAGCATTTTCAATGCTTTATAAAGTGGTCCAAAAAGAATGAGATAAACATGAAGAAATCATGTCATTTGAAGAAATCCACATAAGGATCACTCCTTGAAAAGGCTTTATGTAGCCACACTCAACTTCTGAGATTTCTCAGTATTATCCTCCTTAAATTTGTGGTGATTCTTGAATCACTTCAAGTTGAAAGAGATATAAAATTAAAATTATGCTTAGATTTTGAGTCTGTGCACCTATAACCATGGAAATTCGATTAGGAATGGGATACAATCTGTTTTTCTCGACTATGGATTTCATATTCTAACCTTGCTGGTTGAAACTAACCTTTTGGACTACTTAAATGCAGCTTGAACTGTGCAGGAACTTCAAAAACCATTTTCAGACTTGAGTCTGCACACCCATTGTAGGCGCCTGGAACGTCCCCCGCCGCTGCTGTGGGCTTCGGGCAAGGGCTTCTCCGTTCGTCTTAGCACTGCGACGATTTGGGAGGATTAGAAATCGAAGTATGTGATCGCCAGGAGAATTACCTTACGGTCCCTGTGCTTCGCAGGATGGTCAGAGTGATTGCGTTCTGATGGAGCGGGAGACGACGGATTCCTCTTCTCTTCCTCCGGCCGGCCAGAGGAGGAGAGCTCGGCAGTCTGCACGTAGAGATGCGGTAAGGGTCCCTGAAAGAAAAAGACAAGACAAAAGAAGAAGATAACCCGATTAGAACTGTGATATGTAGAATCTATCCATGCAAATCTATAAATAAACTAAAATTGAAAGGGGACGCACCGGATGGGTGTTTGAGGAGGGAAGGTGACCATATGTTATGGCCACCCACCTCCCGTTTTTTTTGTTCAAAACCTCTAGGGGGTAAGAGTTGCTAGGTCATCCTAATATGCATGCATGCAGATGGGGGTGCTCGTATGTGATAATAGTGAAAAGTAAAGTGATGTGGTAAAAGAAAGAAAAAAAAAAAGTAAAAGGAAGAGATGATGCTACGGAGTGGATGGAGAGTGGGATGTAATGAAATAGAAAGGAGAAGAATAAGGAGAGAGTTAAGAGAACAAGCCCATTTGGAATGCGGAAGATCCCTCCGGCTTGTCGACTGCCAAGGCTTTCTCCCGCTTGAAGTTCTTCCGGAAGCTTTCGAACTCCTTGCCAACTCAACCCCCCCTCTCTAACCTCTCCAACCTCCCCTCATGAGGGGACATAGAGGGTTTAAATAGGTGAAGGGAAAATAGGAGGAAATCGGGGTCTAAATCTCCGTAAATAATCAAAGGACCAATGGGAAGCGGTCAAGAGTCGGAGGTTGTGCGCGCGGCAGTCGCCGGAGTGGGGAATGATTGGAGTAGTGGGGGTGAGGGTGGCGAGTGGAGGAGATCGTGGGAAGACGAGGTCAAGATGGAAGTTAGGGGAGTGGACGGCCAACCTTCTTGCCTTCCAATCCCGTGGAAGGCCAGGTAGCTGGCCTTCCACGAAGAGGTGGAAGGCGGCCCGGTTGACCTTCGAAGGGTGGTGGAAGGCAGACAGGTTGGCCTTCGAAGGATGGTAGAAGGCGGACAAGTTGGCCTTCGAAGGATGGTGGAAGGCGGACAGGTTGGCCTTCCAAGGGAAGGTGGATAGAATCGAGATTGGTTAATGGGCCTGATTATTTAGTAGGCTGAAGGATGAGATGGCTAAGGTGGTGGGTTTGGTGGTGATGGGCTAATAATGGTGTTCCAAAAATCGGTGTCTACAAATGCCCCTCCGGGACACCTGTTTTGCAGTGGAGTGGAGCGGAATGATAAATTGGTGTTCCAAAAATCGAACCTGATTTTGGACAGCCCAAAGAAGGGATGAGCTATATCCCAAGAAGGTATGAGAGTGTGGCAAATGCATGAGAGTTGGCTATTCGAATCGCAAGGGTGATTGAGAAGGGGAACAAAGTTCAAACTAGAGAATCGCAATCCGTGGGACCCTCGGGTGCTGGAACCGCGAGGCCTTGGCGCACTAGGATGCAACGATCTGGCCCAAGGGGATCTCAAGTATGAAAGATGGAGGAGTGTGACTTGAAAAGGTCTCGACACAACGGGCGCGCGGTGGCCTGACGCATCATATGATCGCCAAGTAAGAGAATCTCAAGCACATGAATTGGAAAAGGATGAGGTTTTGTAATTTAAAGGGCTAACAGACAAATAATTGTCAGACTTACAAATCAACAATGGGTTAAGCAGAGTGATAAATTATGGCCATTGCCCCTAGGGCGAGAATGGATGCTTATGCAAATGCATGCTTGTTTAAAAATTAGAAAACAAATTCCTAATGCAAACATCAGGGTTTTATTGGTCAATCGAATAACTTGGGGGAATATAGACTCCTCATTGTTTTGTTTAGAGAGGAACTCAAAGTCTATACGCCCAAAGTTACTAGCCTGATGTATCTTCGATCCTACTTGCTTCAGATTTCCTGCAGCTGCAATAGCGCACATTAGCAAAGTTCATATATCCAATGATTACATCATTTGAGTATTTAGACTGCAAAAGGATGAGAAGCAAATGGTTAGTTTCGAGTCGAAGCCGATATAAAAGATATGGCTATTCTAATGGTAGAATGCCAATCCGTTGTGGCTTCGACTTGATTTTCAGGAATAACCATTAATTTGTTGATGTTAAGCAAAGTGGTCTCCTGAACTTGGGGGTGAAGTTATCTCCTCAAAGTAGAAAGGGGAGAAAGGCAATATGCCTTTTCGTGGGTGAGCCTTTTTTAAAATGGTGGAAGGCCAGCTAGCATGCCTTCTATGAAAAGGTGGAAGGCCAAGGGATATGCCGTTTATGAAAGGGTGGAAGGCCAAGGGATATGCCGTCCATGAAAAGATGGATATGCATGCCCTCTGTCTTTTATGGAACATGGAAAGTTCGTAGTTTATCTCGTAGCCTTAAAAGGGGAGATTTCTCCCGAGGCTTCCTTCCGAAAACCCAAACTTTCTATGGAAAAATGGCCTCGTCTCCGCTCATACGACTGCTAGGGAACCTCAGGTTCTATCTGACGTTGAAGGCCATCTCAGCAACCTACTGGCTCATGGACAGGTATGCTCAAATTCTTATGCTGTTTACCTTGACTCTCTCTTCTCTCTTTTGACCTTTGGTTGTCCTGCAGCCTATTCCTAAATTACCTGACGCTCGGCATACTCGCAAGTATGCATGGCTTGCGGCCCTGATGGACGAGATTACCCTGGACATGAGGGTGTATATGCGCCGGTGGAATCTGACCCAATCCATTGTGTTCGCGAAGTGGTTCACCTCCATTCACTGGCATTGGGAGGGGCTGGCTGCACTGCTCGAACTGTGGCATCCGGAGACGCATACGTTCGTGTTTCGAGAGTTTGAGGCGACAGTGCTGGTGGAGGAGGTAGAAATCCTTTATGGCTGGGAGGGTCTAGCCACCAGCGATCCCTCGGCTTTGCCTGCATGGGAGGTAATCTTTGCTGATATAGTGCAAGACAAACGGGAGGTATGCCGCATGACTGACAAGTGAGGAATCCTTGTCGATCGCCTTGCGCATTAGTTGATCCGAGAAATTAAACGCAAGACGGTCGAATCTGAGAGACTGACGCGAGGCTTATGCCTAGTCCTTGGGGGAGTCTTGTGGTTTCCGACTTCAGGCTGTGTGCTAGAAAGAGAGTATGTGGGTGTGCTGAGCTTGTTGTGGAAAGGTTATTCTCTTGCCCCGGTAATTCTGTCATATCTATATGGAGGGCTTAGCCACATGGGCATGGGGCGATCTGTAAGGGGGAGCTTATTCACTCTGCAGTTGTGGATGGAGATGCACTTAGTTTTTGATTTTGATGAGAAAGTGACCTCCACCTCCCGGATATTTCAGCACAGTGCGTGGTATCCTACACGCTCACTTCTTGGTCCCGAAGATCAAATCAGATGTCTCACAGCTCATCTCAAGACGAGGGATGACTGGCGTGATTATCTGAACTTTTTGACCGTGGAAAAATTCATCTTTGTTCCGATGATCCTTCGGGGTATGGAATTTACCACAAGGGCTTCTCGTAAGCGTGAGCTGTGGCTAATCGGCCCTGACGAGTTAACCGTGTACCAAGGGCATCGTTGCCATCTCCATATTGGAGTTCCAAGACAGGTGCCATTCCCTGCTTTGCATGATATGCTGATTGTGCCGAGGCACAAAGGGTACGCGAGGGAAGCGCGAGCTATAGAGCGATTCCGACGTGCATGGCGTCGTCACTTTAGATTCACCAAGGCTTGCATTGATGTAGCAGAGACTTCAGAAGAAGTCGAGAGATATGTGAATTACTTAATAAATGTACGACCTACTGTATGTGCCTTTTTCATGGGCTGTAGAGCACTTGAATGATGTATTCATTGAAACTTAGAGAATAATGAAAATTTTGTTTTCCAAAAATTTCCCTCGACGTAGACAAGGTCCACGGCGGACAGCCACGCATGTGGCCGTCCACGTTGGTGGACGGCCATACGGACGGCCACCCGACGGGTCGGGCGGCCACGCGTGTGGCCGTCCATGACGACGGACGGCCACACGTGTGGCCGTTCGACTCGTCGGATGGCTTTAAGAAGCCCCGGGGCCTCCTAGTCGCTCTCCCTACCCTTTCTTCCTCTTCTTTCCTGGTTCCGATTTCTCCTTCACCCTCCCATGGCGCGAGTGTGGCTTCCCTGTTCTCTTAGGAGGAGGAGGACCGGTGGTAGTGATGGTGAGGCGGCAGCGGCCGGCGGCGGCGATGGGGCGATCGCCAGCGGCAGTGGCGGTGGCGGCGGCGGGGTGAGTGCCAGCGGCGGCGGGGAGGAAGCACATGGCGAGGACATGCCCTACGTCGAGGAAGAAGGAGAAGAAGAGAGGGTGGCAGAAGAGGATGATGAAGAGGAGGAAGATGAAGTTGACGAAGAGGAAGAAGAAGAAGAAGGAGAGGATGATGAGGAAGACGGCGGCAACGAGGAGGTGCCCCCGAAGAAGAAGAAGGTGAGTTCCTCTGTTTTTTTTTTTTTTTTTTGGATCCGTGGTGGCCGGTGTGGCGAACGGCAGGGGATCGCACCGTCCATCCGGACGGACGGCCGGTGGCTCTGCCGTCTGTCCGTACGGACGGCGGACGGGTCCGCCGCCCATCCGCACGGACGGCGGGCAGGCCCGCCGCCCGTCCGCACGGACGGCGGACGGCCCCGCCGTCCGACCTGGCGGACGGCTGGCGGCCCTGCCGTCCATCAGGGTGGGCGGCCAGCGGCCCCGCCGTCAGTCCGAACGGACGGAGGCCCCACTCACACACATTTTTTTTGTATATTCATGCCCCTAACTTTAATCTTGTTGGGATTTGCAGGGCCCACAGAGAGTCCGGGGCAGAGTTTCTTGGGAGTTGGTCTTGGCCTGGTACCATGTGCTGCCCGATCGGCTCCTTTTCCAGGTGGATGCATTTGGGTTCGGACCGTTGTTTCGGATCTGACCATTCAATCGTTGATGCACCCTTCTTGGTGGCTCTGGGAGAGCACTGGGATGACAGATGCAAAGCCTTCATCATGCCCTGGGGACACATGCTGCCCACGTTGGAGGACGTCTCCTTTTTGACAGGCTTGCCGATCATTGGTGATCCGGTAGTGGGTCCTGAGCTCAGGGATTACAAGCAGCTATCATATTGACTCCTGGGTAAGGGGTACTATCGAGTTCAAGGAACACTATCTCACATACCCCTCGGGCATTTTTCCCGGTCTGTGGGGTTGAGTCGGGTACGACGGATGCCGAGCGAGACCCTTGAGGCTTTTGCTGAGAGAGTGGAGGCTTTGCTGGATTTGGATGGCCGCTCAGATGATGAGAATTTACGGATCTTTCTCATGTTCTTCTTCGGAAGGCTGCTATTTGCTACAGCTTCAGACAAGGTTAACTTGAAGTATTTGCCGCTGTTGGAGGACCTCCAAGCAGCGAAGAAGATGGCATGGGGCTGCGATGCTGGGTCACCTCTTTTCTCACCTGGTGAGCTATCGCCAGAGGTCTGGCAATTTAGGCGGATTCACGCCTTTTCTTCAGGTAATCCTTCTTGATTGTTGATCTCCGTCCTTCCTCACTTATGTTGGTTGATATTGACTATGTTGTCCCTTGTAGATCTGGGGTTATACCCACTTTCCCATCGGCCGCAGGGCCGTCTCTGCAGATCGTGAGGGATGGACTCCACTTATGGCGCAGTGGGAAGTGATCTGGGATTATCATCCCGTGATGTACCGCGTGGAGGACATCTGTGCCCAGCTCAACACATTTCTTCCTCACATGGTGAGTGATTCGAGATATATGTGCATCTTGACCAATGATTAAGTCTGACCTTTTACTTCATTCAGGTGGTGTGGATGCCATATGTAGAGGAGGACCTTGTTGATCATCCATGGGTGTCTCAGAGTCTCTCCCAATTCCGGCGGGAAGTACCCTTGCTATGTGTGAATATATGTGATGGCCTCTTTGTTTGGATGGCCTTCCGCACGTGGGGATGGCATCAACCTTTACTTGCCTTTCCGACCTATCTTGATATGATCTGCGGTCGTCGCCGATCTTTTGCAATTGGTCAGGACTGGCGAGTGGTAAGGCGAGCTGAGATTGAGGTATGGTACCGCACCGGGGATGCCCTGTAGGAGGATAAATTCCTGCGAGATAGTTACACATACTTGGGGGATTATGCCCGACGGTACGCGGACCGCATGTTTCTGGATGCGCGGCGGGTGCGTCAGTCTAAACCCTTCAATCCATTTCACCCAATCTTTTCTCACTGACTGATCTTGGTGGTATTCCTGCAACAGATGCCCGAAACCGAAGCTGTGCAGATTCTAAAGAATCAGAATGAGATTCTAGTTCTGCAGACGAGTGACCTGCTTCGCCAAATTGGAGAATTTGTGAGAAGTTTGATTTCTGGTTTCGGGTGTGAAGTTGTCCTTTTATTTTGTGAAACTCTTGTGATGCAGAGAGAAACGCTAGCTAGTCACGGGCTGCGGGGAGATCCTGGTGCGGGCTCATCATCTCAGGGGCCAGCTGCCCCTGCTGATTGGGAGGTGAGGTTGCAGGATGCCCTCCGTCGTGCGGAGGCCCGGGAGGCGGACTTGGCACAACAGGTGAGGCTTGTTACGCTCTTGTGTTATTCTGATTGAGCTTGCTTAACCTTAAGTTCCTTTGCAGCGCCAGGAGGTGGAGACAGCTTTAGCCAGGGCGCAAGAATTGGAGAGCCTCAATCAGCAGTTGAGAGATCAGGTCTTAGAGGAGCGTACTGCTCGGGTCAGGGCAAGAGAAGGATCCCACCCAGACGTGTACTGGGAGGGTAAGATAGCCGGCTTGCGGGAGGAGTTGACGAGGTCGCAGACAGAGGTGAGGGAGCTTGATTTCAAGTACCGGACCTTGTGGGACCGAGTGATGAAGAAGGGGCGAGAACGAGCCACGAGATCTAGCGCACGGAATCCAGGAGCTCGTCCCCCTATTCCTGCCCCATCGGCTGGCCAGGCACCTGCTGGGAGCTCTATCTTTAGAGACCTCGACTCCCTTCTTACTGAGGACGCGTGGAGAGCACTTCGACCTGTTGGCTCATCGGGGTCTATGCGACCGGCATCAGGTCATCGCCGCGTACGGGAGGATGACGCTGAGAGTCAGATGAGACACTCCTCTCGTGATAGGAGAGAGGATGAGGCGGAGGGAAGGAAGAGGGATTGAGAGCTGATATAGGGGTATGCCCCTGTATAGTGATGTATGAACATTATGTTATGCTTGCATATTTCATTATTTGTATCCGGGCACTTCTTGTTTTGCTTTTTCTTCATACATGTTTTTCTTGCATGCACAACATTAGGGGAAATAGTTAGTAGTATCTGTTTTCAGCCCCTTGCCCAAAAGAGCAATTACCATTTCCCTAGCCTTCGCATAGGGTCAAGGGGCCGTGTCCTACTAATCAGACAAAAGAAGAGCATTGAAATCGATGTGAGAAGAAAATATGTAAATGCTAGCGGATATTAACAAGTGGGTTGCGTGATGAATGAAAACATGTTTTTGATTCCGACCACCTGGTGACTGCCCAAACTTAGCCTGATTGAATGATGGAAGGGAAATGCACACTCAACTTCCCAGGTATCCTAAGCACACATCTAGATTGATTTGGGCCTCTAGACTCCTCAAACTAACCTTGACCGGCTAAGACTCATACTGATGACAATACCGTCATGCCATGCTTAGGCTCCCAGCTGCTTCCGACCACCAAGTTTGCCCAAAAAGTTTTCGAGGTAAATGATTTGCCCGACCCGGGTCTCTTTCCTCACAGTCTAGAAGGTATAAGATGGAACACCTTAGAACCCTAACGGTTAACCGCGCGACGCTGACCCGAAATTAGACGCCATCGCACCTATTGGTGACGCGCATGCGTTGACCTAAGCCCGAAGTCATGAGAGTGCTCATTGAGATTATGGTTAAGGAATTGGTTCACCAGAAACGCCGACATTACTCTTCACCCATTTTGGACTCCTTTGATCATGTGAGCATATGATGATTTTTGAAAAAACGAACCATTTTAAAATGATGTTCGGTCTTTAGATAGCTATTGTAGACATGCTAATTTTGACATCATTTTGAGTAAATTTTATATCATATAATAATGTCTCAGAATGGTCAGATATTTAGTCATTGATTAATTTTTATTGATATTTTTGAGTGTCGGGCCGAACAGACATGTTTAAGTTAATCAATTAAATTGATTTTAGCTCAAATTTCAGTTAAAATATGAAGAAGTCTAAAAGACGTCGATACATGTGGACGCGATTTAGACTTTATTCCTGTTTTAACGTTTAAATTTGAATTTTAATCAGTTGATTAATTAGCTAAAAGACGTCTGTGAATGCTGACGCGATTTAGGTTTCCTAGGCTATTTCTACTTCTCTTCCGGATGTTTATCCTTATCTTAATTAGTGTAAAAGACGTCTGCACATGTAGACACGTTTTAGCTAATAAAGATAAAGATAAGTTTTCCCGGATATTTATCCTTATTTTAATTAATCTTAAAAGCGTCAGCAATGGTGGACGCATTTTAGATAATTACAGATAAAGATGAATTAATCAGTATTTATCTATTGGTTAAGATAGATAAATCCTAGATTTTTCTATGTTAATCCGCGAACGCAGAAAAGCCTATAAATACCTTACATCTTGAAGAGTTAAAAGAGTTGAGCGCCATTAAAGTTAAGCGTAATCTTGAGTTGATTGAGCAATAGCGAGTTGAAGATCGAAGCAACAACGTCGGAACGCCGAAGCGCTGCCATTTCCAGAAGTCGGCATCCTTTCAAGATTCTTCATCCATTCAAGAATTCAACCATTGGGCATAAGTTTTTCATTTCTGCATTCATTTCATTTAGTTCTACGTTCTTTATCATTCATTCCATGCAACACACACCATATTCATTCTTTTCAAAACCTATTTGATTAAGGGGTTTCAAAAGCCATTAAACAAGTAAGTTTGCTGTTTAATTGCATGTTTAACATCATGATTAGAACAGATATTGTTTTTGCTTAAAGTTCTCATCATTGTTTTCTTTATCTCTTTTTCTTTCTATTTCTGCTGCACTCAACAACGGGAGAATCAAAGGGGAAAACAAGCACAAAGTCAAAAGAATCTATGGACGATCCTCAACCTCAACCTCAACTTCAAAATTCAACAGCAAGAACAAAGAACGAGAAGGGCTCTCTTTCTTCAGCCAGCTGAAGGAGGGGAGTCAAGAGCTCAATATCTTCCGCGTTTAAACAGGTAGGCGATCATACTTCTTTTGGAACTTTTAAGTCAAAAGTTTCTGGCGATCACTGCACTTAGTTGCTGTTTTTAATAGGATTATTTTGCACTAAACAACATAGGGTTTTTCATGTTAATCACACTATCATTCTAAGCACCTATAGCTTTTTTGGCGATCACGGTGGGACTTGGTCTCGCCATCTTTTAGTTTTTTTGTTCTTGCTACCATCAATCGGGCACCCACGGTGCACCATTTGTGTCTCTCGACACGTCCTCACCAATTGGTGAGTGTTTTAGTTTAGTTAATTTCCCTCGTGCACCACGTGCACACCCTAGTGGCAAGATCTTGCCCTCCCCTTGATTAGTTTAAAAAGCTGTTTTTGTGATGAAAATGATGTGTGATTGATTGATTTTCTAGTTGTTTAGTTAGTAAATCATCCTGTTAAAATCTGGAACTAAAAAAAATCTGCATGAGTTGATTGTTTACTGCTTTTACCCTGTTTGAGGAGGATTCAACCCAGAAAATCCTCCTGCAAAACTGTTTCTACGAACTGAAAGGCGTCTAGGAGCACTGACGCGTTTCAAACCGCGTCAACACACCTAGACGCATTTCATTCTTCATATTTTCTCTGCTGTCTGCATCTGTTTCTGCGAAAAAAATTAAGGTTCTATTTTGAATAGCGTCGACTACAATTGACGCGATTCAGACAGTTTCTTGGTTATTTCTCAGTTTTTAGATTTCTGTGGCTTGAGTGCTAGCTACCCATTATTATTAAGCATTAGAGGTCATCCAGGTCGTAGGACATACGCATTGAGGCGAATACCCTCCTTTTCTTAGGAACACACTACTTGACGTCAGCAACTCTCTCTGATTGGATTGGTTCCTTGATCAGACTAGAGAAGTTGACGTTAAGGCCTCCATAAGTCCCCAAAATCAAGGTATTCCTCCTTGATCATTGGGCTGGTTGTACCAATTGAAGTCCCGGCTAGATTCCAAAAGCGTTGTGAGAGAAAGCCCTAAAGAATAACGGTGGAAATTGAACTGAAACTAGGATCCTTTCCCTGAGCGAATTTGTGGTTTAATCCAATTCAAATAACTCAACAAGGAACCTTAAAATCACGTTAAGCATCCACTTGATTGATTAATCTCTGTGCAACTTGTTTGTCAAATCTTTGAAAAAAAGAATCTAACATCATGCTGCTGCGATCAGGCAGGGACTTGAGTGTGGCTCCTGACGCCATGGTCAATTACGAGGGAGATGCTAACGCTCCTCAGGATTCTGATTACAACTATGAGAACGGGAGAGATGCTGATGCCTCCCGTAATTCCGTCCATGTTCCGTTTCGACATGATGGGAACGTCCGGACCCCTCTCTTTCATCCCCATGATCGATATCCTGATCTTCCCCCGCATGAATATGCGATTCCTAATCCCAATCTTGAGGGGGACATGAATCAGAATGATCCCTCACCCTCTGATCCTTCGGATCTCGTCAACGCTTTGGGAGTTCTTGCCTCCCGACTGGACCCTCAGTACTTTGAGGCGATCCGGTCTATTCTGAAGGGGAAGGCACCCGTGCAGCCTGTTGAGCCGAACCCTGTGGCTCCCCCTGTTGTTACTCAACAACCTCCTCTTCCTCCTCCTTACATCCATCAGGCCATGGAAGGCCTTCATGTCACTTCTCGGCCAGCCGGGCCGCAGCTTTCATCCTCTAGACAACCGGCTAGACCGCAAACGCCTGTTTATCAAAATGCCCTCGGGCATGGCGGAAGCTCTGCCGGACCTCCCCTTTATTGTCCCCCCTGTCCAACGTACTCTAGGCAGCAGGCCTATCAAGTACCTCCACCTCCTCCTCCTCCCCAGGCAGATATGACCACGCAAGCGTTGCTGGCCAAGATGGAGCGCATGGATGAGCAATTCAACAACCTCCAGAAGATGATGGGGGTTAAAGCTGCGCCAGAGATCAATTTGCCGAGCCTGCCGGTATTCCACCTACCACCCTCGGAGATGCCAGTGTACCGGAAGTACAACGGTACTTGTAACCCCTTCACACATATGAAGGAGTTTATGTACGAATCATCTTTCTGGCAGAACGACAAGAGGTCGTTGGCCTTTCTGTTCAGGAGATCTCTAGAGTGACCAGCCCTCGAGTGGTTCTTTTCTCTGGAACCCTCCGAAGTAGAGGATTACGGTATCGTTTCACGCAAATTTATTCAACGATACCAGGACAGAGTTGCACCCTCCTTGTCCATCACTGACCTCATTGCAGAAAAGATGAAACCTGATGAAGAGTTTGTCAGTTTTGCCGACAGGTGGCGGGGCCTGGCTAAAAAGGTGAAAGATCACTTGTCCGAATCCGAACAAGTGAAGATGTTAATTTCTAACGCCACGCCCCAGTTCAAGCTAGTCCTCTCCTTGAACAATCTGACCAACATGGCAGAGCTCTATGAAAGAGCACGGTACTGCCAAAATGCCTTCAAGGACGCTACGTTCTCTAGCGTCTTTGATCCTTACAGACCTAGCAGGCCTCCACCTCGGAAGCCTGCAGTGCCAAACTCTCCCAGCACAGGTACGACTACTGAGGGCACGCTCTCTCACGAGCAAGTTAGTAGCATGAATAATAACTCGCCCCAATTCGTGAGGAACCAGCAGCAGTACCAGAGGCCACCGCAGCCGAACCAGCAGGGGTACAGGCAGCAGCAGAACCCCCATTATCAGCAACAGTATCAACGGCCCCAGCTGCCGAATCAGAACCAGCAACAGCAACAGCTACAACAGCCGCCGCAACGGCAACAGCAGTACCAACAGCCCCAACAGCAGCAATATCAGCAACAGCAACAGCTACAGTATCAGCCGCGTGCACCGCCGGCGTACCATAATGTCCCTCCTCCTGCTGACTATAATCAGCAAAGAAGACCTTCATGCCCTAAAAGGGCAGAATACCCGGTCCTCCCAGAAGCCTTGGCAGATATCTTCAGCGCTCTAATGGCAGCTAATGCCTTAGTTTTGCCAAGGGAAAAGGCCGTCTGGCCTCAAAATGCCGACACGTCCAGGTATTGCTACTTCCATAGGCAACCTGGGCATACCATCGACACCTGCTTCCAGTTCAGAGATTATATTCATGATCTCAATGAGCAGGGCGGCATAGACTGGGAGGAGATGAAAAAGTATATATCAGCCCTGAAGGCGAGAAGACCACAGCAGCAGCAGCAGCAGCAAGCAAGGCCACCAGTACAAGCAGCACCACCACCCAATATGGGCATAGTGCAGAATCCGCTCCCGGAGCACCAGAACCAAAACCAGGTTGCTTCCATTCTGACGAACAGCCAGTCTGAGGCTGGTCGTGGGCAACAGTGGAGGATAGAGGACTCTTCCTCTCTTTATTCAATGGGTCACTTTCAGAGTACCGCAGGACCACCACGCCGCACCGTCCACATACCCAGGCCACAACCCGTTACCATCACCCGTCTACCGACACCCGCATATCACTCGCCCGCACCCAATAACCCATTACCACTACCCGCCTTCCTCAAGCCTATTACGCCCCATACCACTACACCGCTACCATATAATCCCCCGCAAACCAATCACGCGCCCCTCTTACCATCCAGACCGCTATTACGCGTACCATTTTCTACTTCACCAGCTACCGCTACCACCTACCCAGATACCCCCTTACCATCCAGACCGCTATTACGCGTGCCATTCCCCACTTCACCAACCACTTACCCATCCACCATCCAACCCTCTAGGCCTTTAATCCGCACCGCGCCATCACTACCTAGCCCTACGCCATCACCTACATACCAACCTACATACCAACCCTCTACATCATCCGCACCATCTAACCCTACGGTACTTAAGGTGTCACCTGGATCCTCTACGGTCGAGGAACATGCGCTCCGAAGCGGAATAATTTTCAACAAGGTCTTTCCTCAGTCCACAGTTAGAGACGGCCCATCACAGCCGACCGAGGAAGCCCATAATGAAGAGAGTGCACCAGGCACTCAATATGACTTGTTGAAACATCTGTACAGGACACCGGCACAGATCACTGTACTTGAATTGATCAAAAGGTCCAAGATTCACCAAGAAGCCTTAATGGAATATCTACAGAAGGTGATGGTCAACGAGGACGTGCCGGTAGAAAAAATTGCAGCACTACTAGTTCCTCAGGGGGATCAGCCCTCCATCACATTTCACACATCGGAACTAGCACCGCCAGTAGCCAGAAGCATGGCTCTGAGCATCACGGTCAACATCTGTAAGAAGGTCGTGGATGCATGCCTGGTAGATACAGGGGCTTCGATCAATGTTTTACCTCCGAAGACCCTGGAGCTGTGCGGTGTGCCCAAAGAAAAATGGCTGCCTAGCCCAATCTTTGTGACAGCATATGACAACTCTACCCGTTCCCCTCTGGGAATGGTTTATTTGAAGGTGGAGCTAGGCCCTGTGAGTCATGCAGAGGTCGAATTTCACATCCTAGAAATCGACCCTTCTATAAATGCCATTTTGGGTCGTCCTTATATCAAAACTCTTGAGGCGATTCCCTCTACGAATCACCAATGCCTCAAATTCCCTTTCAAAGGACGAATTATTAAAGTGACGAGCATGCCGATCCTTGCTGCTGCTCATACCTTGAATATTAAATCTGCTGCTTTACCTGGCCGACAACCTTTTCTGTCGGTATTACAGGTCTACCATCCAGTGGCTAATCCTTTGAAAGCCGCCACTATTTCTCCATACCCATTAGATGCCATTAAAAGGGGGAAGTGCATGAGTACCCCAGGATGGAGAATTATGATGAAGAACAGTTATAAGCCTGGGAGAGGTCTAGGCGCGCAGTTGCAAGGCAGGACTACTCCTGTTAAAGATCATCGAGCAGCACCTGGAAGTGGTCTGGGCTACAGGCCAAGAAGACTGAAACAAGATCTGGCCCAGCAAGCAGAGATTGAAGAAGGTCGAAAAATCTGGGAGACACTGTCTACACCACCCAAAGAAGGCCGAGATCCCCTAACATGGACCCTGCATACACACTTTGTGAAGGGGCCCATACTCAGTCATGACAACACGGTGGTCATTACTTCGTGCTTTGACTTCCATGACATATATGGGAGGGACTTAGCCAGGCATTGTTCAGAACTACTTATGTACCAATCCTTGGAGGCTCTGCGGCCTATGAAAAGGAGAAAATTCCATGATCCTGAATGCGAATGGTATAGGTGGTTCGATCTGAGAGACCTTTACATTGCACTGAACAGATTGTTCCTAGATCCTGCAGAACCTAAGTGGCCGCCATAGATTGACGAGCTGATTGAAAGCCCTGGTGCCATCTTTGATAAGCGGATATTGCTGTCTGAAGAGACCGACGAAGGGGAGCCAGATGACCCCTATGAAGCTGGTTACACTACAGATCTGCTCTGGAGGGGGACATATCCTTCACATGTCTTCATGCTCCATACTCTATTTCACACACTGCTCTTGACCCCGACTTGGTCGCGGGTCATTATTGAAGATATTCCACGGGCTCCGCCCATTATGATTACTCTGTCCCCTCGGGACCTTATTCCACAACCTCCTCTCGATCTAGAGAGGATGTATGACTTGATCTGGGACATATTGCTATATGATCCCCCCAATCCTCTGGCCTTGGTGCCACTTCCTCCATCTAATTCTCCTTCTGTTTGTATTCACTCATGTTTCATGTTTAATTCCTCTGATATCCAAAAAAAAATGCCAATTTTACAACAAATTCCTCTCAGATCCTTATCGAGGAAACTTCTTACTTGTCCGATTGCACCCCGTCGCGCGGGTCCTTCGGTCAAGATTCTCTCTTAAATCTACTCTGCCCCTCCCCTCGGGAGGATTCTCTTGTATTTCCACTTGTATCCCAGGATTTTCATCCTGCTTCGTCTTCATTAGGTTATGATAGTAAGTTTAGTGAAGTTAGGCAGTCTAGTTTTAGGCAGGTTAGTCAGGTTAGGAAGTCTAGGAAGCCTAAGGGTAGGCGAATTACAGATTGATACCTTCAGGACTTAGCTGATAAATGCTTTTCTTGCTCTTTAATCCTTCAGTTTTTAGAAAATCCAATTCAGATGCCAGAAGACTGTATGAATGATGAATCAGTCAACGATGGGTATGGGGTATATGAGTTAGTGCATGAAAAGGACCCCATTGTTGAGAATGACGAAGATGACGAGGACGCAGCTGAGGCATATGCCAGTGGAGTGAAGATATTCGATGAACCCTCAGCTGCCGTAGAAGAGCCCACCAAAGAAATCAATTTAGGGACTAAAGACGAACCTAAGGTTGTCTTCGTCAACAAAAATCTTTCTATAGAGGATGAGAAGGCAATGGTACAAGTACTTGAGGACTATAAGGACACTTTCGCCTGGAGTTATGAAGATATGCCGGGGTTAGACTCATCTTTAGTTGAACACAGATTGACATTAAAGGATGGAGCTAGCCCTGTCAAGCAGAAATTAAGGCGATTCCACCCACAAATGGCTCTAAAGATGAAGGAAGAGGTCGACAAATTACATAAAGCCAAATTTATTAGAGTTGTCCTTTATCCACAATGGGTGGCCAACATAGTCCCGGTTATGAAGAAGGACGGGAAGGTCAGAATTTGCATTGACTTTCGCGATCTGAACCGGGCGTGTCCTAAAGATGATTTTCCATTGCCTCATATTGATGTACTCATTGATAATACCGCTGGCTATGAAACTTTATCGTTTATGGACGGATTTTCAGGATACAATCAGATTAAGCTGGCAGAAGAGGATCAAGAGAAAACGTCATTCACTACACCTTGGGGAACATACTGTTATGTCGTCATGCCATTTGGATTAAAGAATGCTGGAGCCACTTATCAGAGGGCCATGATGGTAATATTTCATGACATGATGCACATAGATCTTGAAGTATATGTGGATGATTTATTGGTTAAATCTAAGACAAAGGCTGAGCATGCCAAAGTTTTGGCAAGGGTATTAGAGAGATCGAGAGAATATCAGTTAAAGATGAACCCCAAGAAATGTGTATTCGGGGTATCTTCAGGAAAATTGCTTGGATTTATCGCCAGCAAACGGGGAATTGAGATCGATCCCAATAAGGCGAAGGCTATCAGAGAAATGCCACCCCCCAAAAACTTAAAAGAGTTGAGAGGATTAATCGGGAGGTTACAATTTATTCGCCGTTTTGTCTCCCAACACTCACAAAGGTGTAAGCCGTTTTACGAGCTTACCAAGCCGGGAGTCAAATTCGATTGGGACGATAAGTGTTAGGAGGCATTCGATGGATTAAAGAACTATCTAGCAAGTCCTCCTGTTTTGAGACCACCATCTCCAGGCAAACCATTGATACTTTACATTTCAGTCCTGGATGATGCAGTGGGGGCTGTCCTAGCACAAGAGGATGAAGAAGGAAAAGAGAGGGCAGCCTACTATCTCTCTAAACTTCTCAACCCCGCTGAACAGAGATACACAGCGATGGAGAAAACCTGTGCAGCATTAGTCTAGGTTGTGCAGAAACTAAAGTATTATTTTCTTGCCCATGAAGTCCATCTCATCGCTAGGATGAATCCGATCAAATTCCTTCTGGAGAAATCTGTTCTTACTGATAGGTTAGCACGATGGCAAAGCTTTCTATCTCAATTCGATATCATTTATATTCAGCAGAAAGCGATCAAGGGCTATGCCATAGCAGAACATCTCGCTCATCATCCCCTTCCTCGATTTGATCCAGTCCGATCAGAGTTTCCGGATGAGGAACTGATGTCTGTAAGTCAAATCAGAGATGATATGTGGACTCTGCATTTTGACGGAGCTCTGTATTCTCATGGAAAAGGGATCGGTATCGTTTTGTTATCACCTGAAGGTATCACCATTCCACAAGCCTTTCAGCTTGATTTTCCAGTCACAAACAATATAGCTGAATACGAGGCACTTCTTGCTGGCCTCGAGGCTGCTCATTTTCATAGTGCCACCAAACTCAGGATTGTGGGTGATAGCCAACTGATTCTTCGCCAAGTGCTGACCAAGTATCGAACTCTTGATCCCAAGCTCAAACCTTTTCAGGAACTTACTTCTGCTTACTCAAAGCTCTTCACGAAATTGATCTTTGTCCATGTCCCTAGGAATCAGAACATCTTAGCTGACGCTCTAGCTTCACTGGCATCTTCTCTTGATTTTCCAATCAGCAAACAATCCGAAACAATCATAGTTCATAGGCGTCTTTCACCCGCCGTGAAAGACCCTTCATTCCTTAGAATTAAGGAGAAGTTGCTGAAGAAGGTCAGAGACGGAGATATCATTGAAAAGAGGGAAATCATGTTAATGGAGCTGTTAGAAGAGATAGATGATGAACAGAAGCCATGGTATTATGAAATTGCCAAATATTGTGAAGATCAATCGTATCCTGAAGAGGCTACAACTGAGGAGAAGAGAGCTATCAGGAGAGTTGCTCAACGATATACCCTAGTTGGAGGAGCATTGTATAAGAGAGGTTTTGTTGGAGTTCTTCTGAGATGTCTAGACGAAGATGAGCTTTGGAAGGTTATGGAAGGAGCTCATAGTGGAGTTTGTGGTGGCCATGTCAACGGACAGATGCTAGCAAAGAAGATCGTTAGACAAGGATTTTATTGGCCAACCATGGAAGAAGACTGTGTAGGATATGTCCGTAGGTGTGCTAAGTGTCAACTTCACGCCAACAAAATTCATTCTCCTGCATCTTCACTCCATCCTGTTTCCTCCCTATGGCCTTTCTCCATGTGGGCTTTTGACATTATTGGACCCCTTGGTAATCCAGATTCCGGCATCAAGCAAAAATCTTTCATTCTCACGGCAACGGAATACTTCACCAAGTGGGCAGAAGTTGAAGCATACGTGGAGATCAAAGCATCAACCGTTTGCAAATTCATCATGAAGAACATCATCACCCGATTTGGAATTCCAAGCACCATCGTCACTGACAATGGACTGCAGTTCGTGTCACAGGAATTGAAGGATCTCTGCAACAGGTAAAGAATTGCATTGCATCATTCGTCTCCTTATTATCCGCAAGGCAATGGCCAAGCAGAGGCAACAAATAAGACTTTGATAAAAATCATTAAGAAGATGTGCAAATCTAATAAGTTCGCAGACTGGCCAGAAAAATTGGTTGAGGCTCTATGGGCCTACCGAACTTCAATCCGCACGCCTACTGGGCAAACTCCTTATTCCTTAACATTTGGTATAGAGGCGGTAGTTCCATACGAGATCCTCATACCGTCATTAAGAGTACAATTGAATAAGGAATTTTCCATTGATGAACATCGTTCAGCACTCCTTGCTCAATTGGAACTTTTAGACGAGAAAAGATGGTCAGCTGCTAATCATGCAAAAGTTTATCAAAATAGACTAGCACGTTTTTATCAAAAGAAAGTCATTGAACGTAAGTTCAAAGTTGGTGAAATGGTCGTCAAAAGGATTTTTGTAAAACCTGGTGGTCCGCGTTCTAAGCTCCAACCCAACTGGGAAGGACCTTATGTTGTATCGCACGCTTTTCCTGGTAATGCTTATCGTCTTGTTAATGCAGAAGGAGAAGAGCTAAATCATCCTGGAATGGCTTACATCTTAAGAAATACTACCCTTAGGTTAAATAGTCGATCAGTATGGTACAAAGACCAGTGGAATCAGAAAGTTTATAAACTCAAATTTCCTTGTTAGTCTGGATAACTTAACTTCAAATACATTACTACACACACTGACACGTTTGATTCGTGAGTAATAAGAGATGCTAAGTCCTAAAGAATATCAAAAGCTTGACCGAAAGGGTAAAGTACAAATCATTCCTTTTTAAAGCAAAATTCTGTTTTACACTCGGCCCATGATGTCGGAACGAGGCTTAGAATAGACTACCAAGAATACCCACCATTTTAGTAGGAGGCCGTCATAAAAAAAAAAAGGGGGAGATCCGTCCCGAAGAAGAAAAAAAAATAGAAAAGCAAAAGCAAAAGACAAAATCCAAATGTTAAATCAAAAGGCTATTACATTACAAACGTTACATCAAGGCCATGAAATGAAACAAAAGGGAACGCAAGGTCGATAAATACCCCGGAATGAAATGACCGAACCCCAACGGATACTAGGGTAGGAAAGGAACATCTTTTTAGGTCTCCGGAACCTTCTCATGGGCTTTCTAAACTTATTCTTCTCTTCCTTCTAAAAAGATGTACTCTAAACTTAAGGAATGACTTAGATTGACTAAGGGTCAAATCATCAAATGGGATGACGAATGGAAACACAAATTCAAACACGATGGGTTTTAAGTTAAGTTGTTAAAGAACAATTTGAGAATTAAGTTGATAAATGAATATGATCTTTTGATCTAAGTACCATGCTGATCTTTTAGTCAAAAATCCAAAAAAATACATATGTCAAAAATCCAAAAAAATACATATGTCAAAAATCCAAAATAAAATAAAATACATATGTCAGAAATTCAAAAAAATACATATGTCAAAATTCAAAAAAAAGGCATATATTTCAAAACCCAAACAAAAATGAATATTTCAAAACAACAACAATATTTCAATTAGCATATGCTTGTTGCACTCAGTATGTTTCATTTCTTTTATTTTCAGTAAGCATCTGTCTGCTTGCATGTTGCATTTTGCTTAAGTTTGATTATTCTCATTACCTTTGTTAATAAAGGATATGCCCCTTGACCATTTATTGAAGGAAAAGATTGATTGACCATTTATCTGGTCAGGCAAGGGGCTAAGCCTAAATAGATACTTAACATGTTTGTTAAGTGATGTACAGAATACAAGACAAGCACAGGAACACAAGATTGGAGCTCAAAAACTTTCATGTATATCATTAGAAAGTGTTTTGTACATGATACATGAAGAAAAAAAAAGAAGACACATGAGCCCTCAAGGCTGGCTCTCCCCTCCGCCCTCGTCGAGCTGGCTCTGAGCCTCGTCAGGCGCATCCGGTGCTGGCCCTCGACTAGGAGGTGGAGGCGGCCCCATCGCGCTCGGACCCGCCTGGCCAAAAGACATGGCGACACTGGCCGTGAAGGCACTGGTCAGACCACGCTCGTGGGCACGCTGCCGAGCTCGCTGATAGCGCTCCTCCACCATCTTGCGCTCATGCTCCGCAACTGACAGCCGACCCTGAAGACTCTCTAGTCGAAGGCGGTCGCGATCTCTCTCCTCAGTCACAACCTCCAGACGAATCTGGAGGCGTACAAGGTCTCCAGTGGAGAGACGCGCCACCTGCTCCTCCAGAGCCCGGATCCGCGCAGCGTCAGCCTCGGCGCGAGCCGCTGCGGCACGGGCATGCTCCAGCTCCGCTTCAGCCCTCTGAAGGGCTTCCTGAAGCTCAGCAACCTAAATAAAAAGTCATTGTTAGTTCAAGGCAATCAAGTCGAATTCAGAAGTCAAAAGTTGAAGAACTTACCCGAGCAGCACGGTCCTCCTCCGCGAGAGAAGCCCGGTGGATGGCGGAGGCGAGCTGACTCTGGAGGTCAGCCAGAGTAGCGTCGTAGGCGGAGGAAGAGGATGATGACGCTCCGTGGGTAGGGGGAGCCGCCTGGGTGTAGACGGCTCGCTGCACCGGAAGACAACTGTCAGTGATTAATCGCCAAAACAATTAATTAATTAAAACATGCACTCGTATTCATGCATACATACCAGACCGAACAATTCCTTCTGGACTTGTTCTAACTGGGCCTCCGCATCATGTAGGCGGGCCCGGAGGTCGGTGATGACCGCGTCACGTGCATCCTGCATATCACGCATACATACATTCATTCACTAAACATAAATTAAGATAATAATAAAATTAAAGACGCATGAATGCATACTTACATCGAGTGGTCGGAGGAGACGAAGCTGATCGGCGTAGTGGGCCCGGTACTACTGGAGGTAGCCCTCGCTACTCTCCGCACGGGACTCCACCCGTACGCCTCGGCGGTGCCAATCCTCGTACTGCTCAGGGAATTTGGCACGCCAGTCGATGAGGGCTTGCTTGCCCCTCATGCTCCTCCCGACGTCCTCCGGGACCTCCTCGTTAATCCACTCCTGGTGGAGGCCCAGAGTCCTCATCACGAGCCGGAGGCGGAGGGGCTCGATCTCGTTGAGGCAATGTACCCACATTTGCCTCCCGAACCTCCTCCTGCCAGCCGTCACCCACGGCTGACCCTCCTCGTCCATGCCCAAGTACGGGCGTCAGATCACCTGCATACAGGTTAGATGCATTCATAAATAACTTACATTTAATAAATTAAAAAATTGCATTTTATAAAATTGAACAAGTTAAAAACTTACCAGTAGCTCGGGGTAGTCCAAGAACTGACGGCGGAGGGCCGTCAACTGGTGGTGCTGTGGAGCTGTGTCCACGATCGGCTGCCAATGGCAGGCCAATGGGATGGCACTGGGCCTCGCGATCCGCGCTCTGCCGAGCGGGAAGTAATAGTAACTCCACACCTGCATTCATGAACATATAGGTTAGAAAAAGCATCATATCATATTGCATATCATGAATAAATAACAAAACAATTTAATACCTGAAGAAACGGCGAGAAGCCGCTGACAGTGGTATCACGGTCCGGCGTGACCGCGGACAGATCGGCGAAGATGTGGGCCAGAAGGGCCGCACCCCAGGCATACTCTCTTAAGCTATCTAAGTCATCTAGTAAATAAAGAAACCTACAGTGAATGTGGTCGCCCTTCGTACCGAAGAGCAACCGACCAAAAAAGAAAACTAAGAAGACTCTAAGCTGCCTATCTACCTCCTCCCCCTGACTAGGGTCACTACAGTAGACGGAGGAAGATGACTCTGCTAGTCTATCCCTAAACTCCTCCCGGGTCTCGTCAGACTGACGCCGGGGCTTGTCAAGTCCTAAAGCTGCCTCTACTTCTACTCTAGGAACCATCCTAGACTCTCTGCCTAGGCTGGACACCTCTATCCCTAGAAGAGCCTCTGCTAATCCCTGATAGTTGGGGTAAGTCACCCTACTAACTGGTCGGCCCTCTACCCTGAGGCCAGTAATCCTGGCCACATCCTCTAGGGTGGGGACCATATGCCCCCACGGCATTAGGAAAGCACGGCTTTCCGCATGCCACCTCTCCCGTAACGCCTGCAGGAGGACCAAATCGAGCCAAAATGGCTCGATATCTAGTACCTCGCCGAATCCCATCCGGCGCAGGCGCGCCTTCTGGAAATCCGGGAGACCCCTATAAGCCCCTACCACTAGGTCCCATGAGATTCTGGCCCTCATCACTCCCTGCAAATAAAAAAAAACATAAAAATAAGGGTCAGTAATGAATAAAAACAGGAAAATCACTTCTGTTTTGAAAGGCGTCAGCACATACAGACGTTTTTCAAAACACGTCCACATGCCTTGATGCAATTCAAAATTATTTATTCCTAATTAAAAAATTCGGAATTTAGCTTGAAAGACGTCAGCCCGTGGTGACGCCTTTTGAATGGCGTCACCTGGTCTGGACGCCTTTCAAGCCCATATTCCGGGTTCTTGAAGAACCCCGTTTTTCCCCCTCTTTTCTTCACCCATTCAAACCACAGGGAACTTACCGTGTGGAGGTCGCCCTCCTCTTCTTCTTCCACCACCATAGGTGCCGGTGGAGGGAGTTCCTCCTCCAAGAAGGCCGCCGCTTCGGCTAGCATCGCCGGGACCTCCTCGGGGGCTTCTTCTTCTTGCCTCCGCCGCCTCTTGGCTAAGGTTTTCATCTTCTTGGATCCTTCACCACGTTCCATAGCTCGAATAGAGGGAGTTTTGAGGGAGAGATCGCCGGAGCTCGGTCGCCGGAGAGAGGAGAAAGAGAGAAGATTTTTGTGAAAAGTGAGGAAGAAAGGAGGCCTTCGCGGGTCTGTTAACAAAAGGTTAAAAAGCGTCGACTCAGACGGACGTGTTTTAGGGCGTATAAGTTGAGGCGGCAAGGACAGCTGTTTGAAATTGATTGAAACACGTCTATACATGCTGACGCGTTTCAGATTACTGTCAGTTCTGGTCAGAGCCGTACAGAGGAAAATCATGAAAGGCGTCTTAGATAGTGGACGCGTTTCATGGAATTAATGGCAGAATCCTGAAAAAAGTAGGAGAGAGAGTTGAAAGGCGTCAAACTGTGCAGACGCGATTTAAGCTTTAATCTGGTTTTTGAGGATTAAATTGAATTTATGGAAAATGAATTATTGTTGAAAGGCGTCTTTCTGAGTGGACGCATTTTACATTTTACAGAACCCGAACTGTTGGAAAAATCTAATTTTTACTAAAGGAAAAATCATGTGCACATCACAGGAAGTTAAGGAAAGGTTTCAAGGTATGAAAAAAATCATTCTTTATTCAATAAAATTCTTTATTACAAAGAGAGAAAGAGGACATTTAAGGAAGAATTTCATGAAGACCTTTAAGGTACGGAAATTTCAATCCTCTATCTCTATCTTTAGAGGATTTTACACGATAACTAAAGCCAAGGTTCCACAAAGTAGTGATGATTTGTATGGCTTCATAATCTTCATCGGATTCCAAGTCGCGCTTCTTGATTGGGAGCGTGGGAGAGAACTCAGGGAATTCACGACGGCCCAAGCTAAGTTGAGTAAGGCACCGGTGTGGGTTGTATAACACGAACTCAGTGGCTCCAATCAATTTAAGATATGCTCCTGCTGCACGGCGTACCCAAACAGGCTTTCCAACAAGTGCGAGTGGAGACGAGTCGAATATGTCAGATGTCATGAGCTTTAAATACTCTCTCCAATCGGCCCGGGTCTTGAGTTTTGGAACCTTGTTGACCATGTGCTCATTGAATTTTACAATATTAGCAATGCAATGAATTGGACTATTCAAGAAGATCTGAGATGGATTTAAAGGCCTTTTCTTGCTGTGCTCAAACTTAAAGTGAAGTTCGACCCATAAGGCAAAGAGTAACATGCACCCATAAGGAGGACGGCCCACAGATGCCGCAGAAAGCCCGCTATAAAGATATGCCAAGAGTGTAGTGCTAATGGATTTACCTTCAAAGATTGCGCAGATAGCACTAACTTGATCATCTTTTAAGATATTATCCTGCGCAGGGAAGAACAAGGCACCGGCAAGGCATGTGACGAGAGCTTTTGTCACATCCTCCGCTTCATCCTCCCTTAGATCATCAATTTCATACAAAGTCCACTCGGCTAGCTTTGCAAGATTGATTCCCCTTTTGGTAAGGCATCCTTTAGCTTCTGAAGGATCCTTCATGATTGATGTCAACAATTGTTGACCGGTGATTCTTTCTCTTGTCAAAGCTATCTTATCTTTGTTCTCTTTAGTCTTTGGGAGACCCAATAGAAGCTCCGCCTCTTCCAGAAGGATTGTGCACTCGAAGTCTTGAAAGAAGAACGTATGAGTTTGGGGATGCCACCACTCGATTAAGGCGCCCATAGCCGCCCAATCTACGTTCGCGCTCTTGTAATTCTTGGCAAGTACCACAAGACCTTGAAGATTCTACTTGGATATGAACACTTGCATGGAAAGCTTAACACTTTTTGCAAGTTTACGAATCCAAGGGAGGGAGGTGAATTTCCTTGGGCCAGGAAACATAGGATAATTCTGAAAATAAAAAAAAAGGAAGAACATCATGGAGGACATGAAAAACATGAAAAATATGAAGAACATGAAGAACAAGGATTAAAGGGAAGATTGATTGAATTTACTTGAAGATTAGGATCTCTTCCATTGAGATGATTTTCCACATCGGAGAACTTCTCTAGAGACATCTTCATCTTCTTGTTTGAAGAATCCATCTCCTTTTTCGGAGTTCCTCCTTCTTGAAGCTTGGAAACCTTGGAAACTTTGGAAAACCTTGAAACTTTGGAAGAAAACTCAACTTAGGATCTTTGGATTATAGTAGGATTGCTTGAGAACGACCTAAGGGTGTTTATATAGAAGGAATTACGATCCTAGGATGACTTTTCCGGATTGGAAAAAGAATGTGCATTGGTAGAGTTGGAATCCGAATAGAGAACAGCCAGAAACCTGTTTCTGTAAGTAAAAGGCGTCGAGGAGCACTGACGCGTTTCAACATTAAATGGCGTCTTTGCGACACGACGCGTTTCATCTTTTATATCATTTTCGCGAAATTCCATGTTTTGGATGTTTAAATTGAATATTTGTTTGGAATTACTAATGATTTTGATTGCAGAAGTTCCCAATGTGGGAGTCAAGAAGTCTCAACCGTGACTAAAAAGACGGTTATTTCTACCCTTCTATTATTTCATGTAATTCATTTGCATTCGCATTACTATATGTTAAGTATTTATTAGAGTATATCAAGGACCTTGTGGTTTTGATGAAACTGGAATTTGAGTTCCCCTACAACAAAAACAGTGATAATTCCAGAGGATTCTTAATCGCACGGATAGGCCGTTAGATTGTTAATTAGTGAGGACGATGGTTCCACTTTTGTGAAACGGTGCGCGGATAAACGAGCTTCGGCTTAGCACTGAATTATAAGAATTGGTATCTTGATTCATTAATGACAATTTAACAATATTATCCTTGATTAATTTATATTTTATTTGACTTTATATTTTTCTTTTAACCCAGCATGCATCATGTAGGACTTTGAAATCATTGTGATAAGGATTAATTATTGATTAAGTTTCAGACTATTAAATCGACCAATCTCAACATGATATGAAATATTCCATTCTAAATTGAGTATCTTGATTATCTTTGAGGTTCGCTTGAAGATATCTTTGGAATTCTATCCTTTCTTGGATTCTTTATCCCAATATTTCTTGTTTTCTTTTAAGATCCATCATAGCTGCAACACGTCCACATTGGCTGGCAAATGCTCCCCATGATGAAACCTACAGTGTCTATGACCTGGGGTACTTCCCACTCCGAGGAGGTTGATCAACCTTATTTTATTTCCTTGTCTACCTCATCCAGACAGGATTGATTCCATTGATTTCATTGAACTATCTTCATTGATGATTTTGAGAAAAATTCCAATCATGTGATGTTAAGAGCGTGTCTCATCACACCTTGGCATCACCTTTTCAGTACATTCCATTCCATTTCACTCCCATGCAAAGACGATGCCAAGGTGAGGCAGCTGTAGACACGCTAATTTTGACATCATTTTGAGTAAATTTTATATGATATAATAATGCCTCAGAATGGTCTGATATTTAATCATTGATTAATTAAATTGATTTTAGCTCAAATTTCAATTAAAATATGAAGAAGTCTAAAAGACGTCGATACATGTAGACGCGATTTAGACTTTATTCATGTTTTAACGTTTAAATTTGAATTTTAATCAGTTGATTAATTAGCTAAAAGACGTCTGTGAATGCTGACGCGATTTAGGTTTCCTAGGCTATTTCTACTTCTATTCCGGATGTTTATCCTTATCTTAATTAGTGTAAAAGACGTCTGCACATGTAGACGCGTTTTAGCTAATAAAGATAAAGATAAGTTTTCCCGGATATTTATCCTTATTTTAATTAATCTTAAAAGCGTCAGCAATGGTGGACGCATTTTAGATAATTACAGATAAAGATGAATTAATCAGTATTTATCTATTGGTTAAGATGGATAAATCATAGATTTTTCTATGTTAATCCGCGAACGCTGAAAAGCCAATAAATACCTTACATCTTGAAGAGTTAAAAGAGTTGAGCGCCATTAAAGTTAAGCGTAATCTTGAGTTGATTGAGCAATAGCGAGTTGAAGATCGAAGCAACAACGTCGGAACGCCGAAGCGCTGCCATTTCCAGAAGTCGGCATCCTTTCAAGATTCTTCATCCATTCAAGAATTCAACCATTGGGCATAAGTTTTTCATTTCTGCATTCATTTCATTTAGTTCTACGTTCTTTATCATTCATTCCATGCAACACACACCATATTCATTCTTTTCAAAACCTATTTGATTAAGGGGTTTCAAAAGCCATTAAACAAGTAAGTTTGCTGTTTAATTGCATGTTTAACATCATGATTAGAACAGATACTGCTTTTGCTTAAAGTTCTCATCATTGTTTTCTTTATCTCTTTTTCTTTCTATTTCTGCTGCACTCAACAACGGGAGAATCAAAGGGGAAAACAAGCACAAAGTCAAAAGAATCTCTGGACGATCCTCAACCTCAACCTCAACTTCAAAATTCAACAGCAAGAACAAAGAACGAGAAGGGCTCTCTTTCTTCAGCCAGCTAAAGGAGGGGATGTAGACACGCTAATTTTGACGTCATTTCGAGTAAATTTCATATCATATAATAATGCCTCAGAATGGTCTGATATTTAATCATTGGTTAATTTTTATTAATCTTTTTGAGTGTCGGGTTTAGCAGACATGTTTAAGTTAATCAATCAAATTGATTTTAGCTCAAATTTCATTTAAAATATGAACAAGTCGAAAAGACGTCGACCCATGTGGACGCTATTTAGAGTTTATTCCTATTTTAGCGTTTAAATTTGAATTTTAATCAATTGATTTATTAACTAAAAGGCGTCTATGGAGGTCGACGCGTTTTAGGTTTCCTAAGCTATTTTAACTTCTCTTCCGGATGTTTATCCTTATCTTAATTAGTGTAAAAGACGTCTACACAGGTGGATGCGTTTTAGCTAATAAAGATAAAGATAAGTTTTCCCGGATATTTATCCTTATCTTAATTAAATCTGAAAGGCGTCAGCCATAGTGGACGCGTTTTAGATAATTACAGATAAAGATGAATTAATCAGTCATTATCTGTCGGTTAAGATAGATAAATCCTAGATTTTTCTATGTTAATCGCGAACGCAGAAAATGCCTATAAATACCTTGCATCTCGAAGAGTTAAAAAAAAAAGAGAATTGAATTGAGTTGAGCCATAGCGTTATAGCGAGTTGAAGATCAAAGCAACCACGTCGGAACGCCGGAGCGCTGCCATTTCCAGGAGTCGGCGTCCCTTTCAAGATCTTCATCTTGTCAAGGCTTCAATATTGGGCATAAGTGTTTCAATTCTGCATTCATTTTACATCTTCATTAGTTTTAATTCTTCATATTCACTTCATGCAACACACACCACAGCATAATCTTCCAAAACCTATTTGATTTAAGGGGTTTTCAAAGCCAATTAAACAAGTGAGTTTGCTGTTTAAGTATGCTTATAATCATGGTCAGTTTAGATACTGTTTCTACTTGAATTCTCATCATCATTCTTCTTTATTTCCTCTGTTTCTATTTCTGCTGCACTCAACAACAACAAGAGATCAAAAAGGGGAAATCAAGCACAAAGCCAGAAGGACTTCTGGACGATCCTCAACCTCAAATTCAACAGCAAGAACAAAAGAATAAAGAAATGGCTCTCTTTCTTCAGCCGGTTGAAGGAGGGGAACCAAGGACTCAACAACTTCCGCGTTCAAACAGGTAGGCGATCAAAACTCTCTTTTGAAACTTTTAAGTTAAAAGTTTCTGGCGATCACTGCACTTTAGTTGCTGTTGTTAATAGGTTAGTTTACACTAAACAACATAGCTTTTTCATGTTAATCACACGAGCATTTTCAGCACCTACAGCTCTTTTGGCGATCACGGTGGGACTTGAGTATGGCCCAAGACGCCATCATCAACTACGAGGGAGATGCTAATGCCCCTCGCGATTCAGACTTCAACTATGAGAACGGGAGAGATGATGATGCCTCCCGTAATTCTGTCCCCATTCCGGTTCGACATGATGGGAATGTCCGGACTCCTCTTTTTCATCCACAGGATCGATATTCTGATCTTCCCCCGCATGAATATGCGATCCCTAATCCTGATCTAGAGGGGGACATGAATCAGCATGATCCCTCATCTTCTGATCCTATGGATCTTGTCAATGCCCTGGGAGTTCTTGCCTCCCGACTGGACCCTCAGCAGTTTGAGGCGATCCAGTCTATTTTGAAGGGGAAGGCACCCGCACAGCCTGCTGAGCCGAACCCTATGGCTCCCCTCGTTGTTACTCAACAACCTCCTCTTCCTCCTCCTTATATCCAGCAGGCCATGGAAGGCCTTCATATTGCTTCTCGGTCAACTGGGGCACAACTTTCATCATCTAGGCAACCGGCTAGACCGCAAACGCCTATTTATCAAAATGCCCTCGGGCATGGCGGAAGCTCTGCCGGACCTCCTCCTTATTATCCTCCCTGTCCGACGTACTCTAGGCAGCAGGCCTATCAAGTACTTCCACCTCCTCCTCCTCCCCAGGCAGATCTGACCACGCAAGCATTGCTGGCCAAGATGGAGCGCATGGATGAGCAGTTAAACAACCTCCAGAAGATGATGGGGGTTAAAGCTGTGCCAGAAATCAGTTTACCGAGCCTGCCAGTATTCCATCTGCCACCCTCTGAGATGCCAGTCTATCGGAAGTATAACGGTACTGGTAACCCCTTCACACATCTGAAGGAGTTCATGTACGAATCCTCTTTCTGGCAGAACGATAAGAGGTCCTTGGCTTTCTTGTTCAGGAGATCTCTAGAGGGACCAGCCCTCGAGTGGTTCTTTTCTCTGGAACCCTCCGAAGTAGAGGATTACGGTATCGTTTCACGCAAATTTATCCAACGATACCAGGACAGAGTTGCACCCTCCTTATCTATCACGGACCTCATTGCAGAAAAGATGAAACCGGATGAGGAGTTTGTCAGTTTTGCTGATAGGTGGCGGGGTCTGGCTGAAAAAGTGAAAGATCACTTGTCCGAATCTGAACAAGTGAAAATGTTAATTTCTAACGCCACGCCCCAGTTCAAGCTAGTCCTCTCCTTGAACAATTTGACTAACATGGCAGAGCTCTATGAAAGGGCACGGTACTGCCAGAATGCCTTCAAGTACGCTACGTTCTCTAGCGTCTTTGATCCTCACAGACCTAGCAGGCCTCCACCTCGGAAGCCTGCAGTGCCGAATTCTCCTAGCACAGGTCCAACTACTGAGGGCACGCTCTCTCACGAGCAAGTCAGTACCATGAATAACAATAACTCGCCCCAGTTTGTGAGGAACCAGCAGCAGTACCAGAGGCCACCACAGCTGAACCAACAAGGGTACAGGCAACAGCAGAACCCCCATTACCAACAGCAGTACCAGCGGCCCCAGCAGCCGAATCAGAACCAGCAACAGCTACAGCAACAGCCGCAACGGCAACAGCAGTACCAGCAACCCCAGCAACAGCAGTATCAGCAGCAACAGCCACAGTACCAGCCGCGTGCACCGCCGGCGTACCACAATGTCCCTCCTCCTGGTGACTACAACCAACAGAGGAGACCTCCAGGCCCGAAAAGGGCAGAATACCCGGCCCTCCCAGAATCCTTGGCGGATATCTTCAGCGCTTTAATGGCAGCTAATGCCTTAGTTTTGCCAAGGGAAAAGGCCGTCTGGCCTAAAAATGCCGATACGTCCAGGTATTGCTACTTCCACAGGCAACCTGGGCATACCATTGACACCTACTTCCAGTTCAGAGATTATATTCATGATCTCAATGAGCAGGGCGGCATAGACTGGGAGGAGATGAAAAAGTACATATCAGCCCTGAAGGCGAGGAGACCGCAGCAGCAGCAGCAGCAAGCAAGACCACCGGCACAAGCAGCAGCACCACCCAACATGGGCATAGTGCAGAATCCACTCCCGGGGCACCAGAACCAAAACCAAGTTGCTCCCATTCTGACGAACAGCCAGTCTGAGGCTGGTCGGGGGCAACAGTGGAGAATAGAGGACTCTTCCTCTCTTTGTTCAACGGGTCACGTTCCAAGTACCGCAGAGCGACCACCACGCCGCACCATCCACATACCCAGACCACAACCCGTTACCATCACCCCTATACCCACACCCACATATCACTCATCCGCGCCCAATAACCCATTACCACTACCCGCCTTCCTTAGACCCATTACGCCCCGCACCACTACGCCTCCATCATATAACCCCCCGCAAACCAATAACGTGCCCCTCCTACCATCCAGGCCACTATTACGCACACCATTTCCTACTTCACCCGCTACCACTACCACCTATTCAGATATCCCCTTACCATCCAGACCGCTATTACGCGTACCATTCCCCACTTCACCAACCACTTACCCATCCACCATCCAACCCTCTAGGCCATGACCACCTAACCCTACGCCATCACCTACCTACCAACCCTCTACGCCATCCGCACCATCCAACCCTGCGGTACTTAAAGTGTCATCCGGATCCTCCACGGTTGAGGAACACGCGTTCCGGAGCGGAAGGATTTTCAACAAGGTCTTTCCTCAGTCCACAGTTAGAGACGGCCCATCACAGCCGATTGAGGAAGCCCATAGAGTGCACCAGGCACTCAATATGACTTGTTGAAACACCTGGATCGGACACCGGCACGGATCACTATACTTGAATTAATCAAAAGATCCAAGAGTCACCAAGAAGCTTTAATGGAATATCTGCAGAAGGTGATGGTCAATGAAGACGTGCCGGTAGAGAAGATTGCAGCCCTACTAGTTCCTTAGGGGGATCAGCCCTCCATTACATTTCATACATCGGAACTAGCACCGCCGGCAGCCAGAAGCATGGCTCTGAGTATCACGGTCAATATCTCTAAGAAGGCCGTGGATGCATGCCTGGTCGACACAGGGGCTTCGATCAATGTTTTACCACCGAAGACCCTGGAGCTGTGCGGTGTGCCCAAAGAGAAATGGTTGCCCAGCCCCATCTCAGTAACAGCATATGATAATTCTACCCGTTCCCCTCTGGGAATGGTTTATTTAAAGGTGGAGCTGGGCCCTGTAAGTCATGCAGAGGTCGAATTTCACATCCTGGAAATCGACCCTTCCATAAATACCATTTTAGGTCGTCCTTATATTAAAACTCTTGAGGCGATTCCCTCTACGAATCATCAATGCCTCAAATTTCCTTACAAAGGACGAATTATTAAAGTGACGAGCATGCCGATCCTTGCTGCTGCTCATACCTTGAACATTAAATCTGCTGTCTTACCTGGCCGACAACCTTTTCTGTCGGTATTACAGGTCTACCGTCCAGTGGCTGATCCTCTGAAAGCCGCCACTATTTCTCCATACCCATTAGATGCTATCAAGAGGGGGAAGTGCATGAGTACCCCAGGATGGAGGATTATGATGAAGAATGGCTACGAGCCTGGAAGAGGTCTGGGCACACAGTTGCAAGGTAGGACCACTCCTGTCAGAAATCATCGAGCAGCACCTAGAAGTGGTCTGGGCTATAGGCCAATAAAACTGAAGCAAGATCTGGTTCAGAAAGCAGAAATCGAAGAAGGCCCGAAGATCTGGGAGGCAATGTCCACACCACCCAAAGAAGGCCGAGATCCCCTAACATGGACCCTGTGTACGCACTTCGTGAAAGGGCCCATACTTAGCTATGACAACACGGTGGTCATTACTTCCTGTTTTGACTTCCATGATATATATGGGAGGGATTTGGCCAGACATTGCTCTGTACTACTCACGTACCAATCCTTGGAGGCTCTACGGCCTATGAAAAGGAGAAAGTTCCATGATCCTGAATGTGAGTGGTATAGGTGGTTCGATCTGAGAGACCTCTATATTGCACTGAACAGACTATTTCTGGATCCTGCAGAACCTAAGTGGCCGCCGCAGATTGATGAACTGATTGAAAGCCCTGGTGGCATATTTGACAAGCGGATACTGCTGTCTGAAGAGACTGACGAAGGGGAACCAGATGACCCCTATGAAGCTGGTTACACAACAGATCTGCTCTGGAGGGGGACATATCCTTCACATGTCTTCATGCTCCATACTTTATTTCGTACACTGCTCTTGACCCCGACTTGGTCGCGGGTCATAATTGAAGATATTCCACGGGCTCCGCCCGTCATGATTACTCTGTCCCCTCGGGACATTATACCACAACCTCCTCTCGATCTAGAGGGGTTGTATAATTTGATCTGGGACATATTATTATATGATCCCCCTAATCCTCTGGCCTTGGTGCCACTTCCTCAGTCTGATTCTCCTCCCATTTTTATTCATTCCTGCTTTATGTTTAATTCTTTCATTGTCCAAAAAAAAAAAACGCCAATTTGGCAACAAATTCTTCCCAAATCCTCATCGAGGAAACATCTTACTTGTCCGATCGCACCCCGTCGCGTGGGTCCTTCGGTCAAGATTCTCTTCTAGATCTACTCTGCCCCTCCCCTCGGGAGGATTCTCTTGTATTTCCACTTGTATCCCAGGATTTTCATCCTGCTTCGTCTTCGTTAGGTTATGATAGTGAAGTTAGGCAGTCTAGTCAGGTTAGGAAGTCTAGGAAGCCTAAGGGTAGGCAAATTCCAGATAGATACCTCCAGGACTTAGCTGATAAGTGCTCTTCTTGTTCTTTGATCCATCAGCTTTTAGAAAATCCAATTCAGATGCCAGAAGATTGCATGGACGATGAGTCAGTCAATGATGGGTACGGGGTATATGAATTAGTACATGAAAAGGACCCCATTGAGGAAGATGACGAGGACGCAGCTGAGGCATATGCCAATGGAGTGAAGAGATTCGATGAACCCTCAGCTGCCGTAGAAGAGCCCACCAAAGAAATTAATTTAGGGACTGAAGACGAACGTATGGTTGTCCTCGTCAGTAAAAGTCTTTCTACAGAGGATGAAAAAGCAATGGTACAAGTACTCAAGGACTATAAGGACACTTTCTCCTGGAGTTATGAAGATATGCCAGGGTTAGACTCATCTTTAGTTGAACACAGGTTAACATTAAAGGAAGGAGCTAGCCCGGTCAAACAGAAATTAAGGCGATTCCACCCACAAATGGCTTTAAAGATGAAGGAAGAGGTTGACAAGTTGCATAAAGACAAATTTATTAGAGTTGTCCTTTATCCACAATGGGTGGCTAATATAGTCCCGGTTATGAAGAAGGACGGAAAGGTCAGAATTTGCATTGACTTCCGCGATCTGAACCGGGCGTGTCCTAAAGATGATTTTCCATTGCCTCATATTGATGTACTCATCGATAACACTGCTGGCTATGAGACGTTATCATTTATGGACGGATTTTCAGGATATAATCAGATTAAGCTGGCAGAAGAGGATCAAGAGAAAACGTCATTCACTACACCTTGGGGAACATACTGTTATGTTGTCATGCCATTTGGATTAAAGAATGCTGGAGCCACTTATCAGAGGGCCATGATGGCAATATTTCATGACATGATGCACATAGATCTGGAAGTGTACGTGGATGATTTACTAGTTAAATCTAAAACAAAGGCTGAGCACGCCAAAGTTTTGGCAAGGGTATTAGAGAGATCGAGAGAATATCAGTTAAAGATGAACCCCAAGAAATGTGTATTCGGGGTATCTTCAGGAAAATTGCTTGGATTTATCGTCAGCAAACGGGGAATTGAGATCAATCCTAACAAGGCGAAGGCTATTAGAGAAATGCCACCTCCCAAAAACTTGAAAGAGTTGAGAGGATTAATCGGGAGGTTACAATTTATTCGCCGTTTTGTCTCCCAGCACTCACAAAGGTGTAAGCCGTTTTACGAGCTTACCAAGCCGTGAGTCAAATTCGATTGGGACGATAAGTGTCAGGAGGCATTCGATGGATTAAAGAACTATCTAGCAAGTCCTCCTGTTTTGAGACCACCATCTCCAGGCAAACCATTGATACTTTACAGTCCTGGATGATGCGGTGGGGGCTGTCCTAGCATAAGAGGATGAAGAAGGAAAAGAGATGGCAGCCTATTATCTCTCTAAACTTCTCAACCCCGCCGAGCAAAGATATACAGCGATGGAGAAAACATGTGCAACATTGGTCTGGGTTGTGCAGAAATTGAAGCATTATTTTCTGGCCCATGAAGTCCATCTCATCGCTAGGATGAATCCGATCAAATTCCTCCTGGAGAAATCTGTTCTTACTGATAGGTTAGCGCGATGGCAAAGCTTTCTATCTCAATTCGATATCATTTATATTCAACAGAAAGCGATCAAGGGCTATGCCATAGCAGAACATCTTGCTCATCATCCCCTTCCTCGATTCGATCCAGTGCGATCAGAGTTTCCGGATGAGGAACTGATGTCCGTAAATCAAATCAGAGATGATATGTGGACTCTGCATTTTGACGAAGCTCTGAATTCTCATGGAAAAGGGATCGGTATCGTTCTGTTATCACCTGAAGGTATCACCATTCCGCAAGCCTTTCAGCTTGATTTTCCAGTCACAAACAATATAGCTGAATACGAGGCACTTCTTGCTGGCCTCGAGGCTGCTCATTTCCATGGTGCCACCAAACTCAGGATCGTAGGTGATAGCCAGCTGATTCTTCGCCAAGTACTGACCAAGTATCGAACTCTCGATCCCAAGCTCAAGCCTTATCAAGAACTTACTTATGCTTACTCAAAGCTTTTCACGAAATTGATCTTTGTCCATGTCCCTAGGAATCAAAACATCTTAGCTGACGCTCTAGCTTCACTCGCATCTTCTCTTGATTTTCCAATCAACAAACAATCTGAATCAATCATAGTTCATAGGCGTCTTTCACCCGCCGTGAAAGATCCTTCATTCCTTAGAACTAAGGAGAAATTGCTGAAGAAAGTCAGAGACGGAGATATTATTGAGAAAAGAGAAATCATGTTAATAGAGCTGTTAGAAGAGATGGATGATGAACAGAAGCCATGGTATTATGAAATTGCTAAATATTGCGAAGATCAATCGTATCCTGAAGAAGCTACAACTGAGGAGAAGAGAGTTATCAGGAGAGTTGCTCAACGATACACCTTAGTTGGGGGAGCATTGTATAAGAGAGGTTTTGATGGAGTTCTTCTGAGATGTCTAGACGAAGATGAGCTTTGGAAGGTTATGGAAGGAGCTCATAGTGGAATTTGTGGTGGTCATGTCAATGGACAGATGCTAGCAAAGAAGATCCTTAGACAAGGATTTTATTGGCCAACCATGGAAGAAGACTGTGTAGGATATGTCCGTAGGTGTGCTAAGTGTCAACTTCACGCCGACAAAATTCATTCTCCTGCATCTTCACTCCATCCTGTTTCCTCCCCATGGCCTTTCTCCATGTGGGCTTTCGACATTATTGGACCTCTTGGCAATCCAGATTTCGGCATCAAGCAAAAATCTTTCATTCTCACGGCAACGGAATACTTCACCAAGTGGGCAGAAGCTGAAGCGTACGTGGAGATTAAAGCGTCAACCGTCTGCAAGTTCATCATGAAGAACATCATCACTCGATTTGGAATTCCAAGCACTATCGTCACCGACAACGGACCGCAGTTCGTGTCACAGGAACTGAAGGACCTCTATAACAGGTATAAAATTGCATTGCATCATTCATCTCCTTATTATCCGCAAGGCAATGGTCAAGCAGAGGCAACAAATAATACTTTGATAAAAATCATCAAAAAGACGTGTAAATCTAACAAATTCGCAGATTGGCCAGAAAAATTGGTTGAGGCTCTATGGGCCTACCGAACTTCAGTCCGCACGCCTACTGGGCAAACTCCTTATTCCTTAACATTTGGAATGGAGGCGGTAGTTCCATATGAGATCCTCATACCGTCATTAAGAGTACAATTGAATAAGGAATTTTCCATTGATGAACATCGTTCAGCACTCCTTGCTCAATTGGAACTTTTAGACGAGAAAAGATGGTCAGCTGCTAATCATGCAAAAGTTTATCAAAATAGACTAGCACGTTTTTATCAAAAGAAAGTCATTGAATGTAAGTTCAAAGTCGGTGAAATGGTTGTCAAAAGAATTTTTGTAAAACCTGGTGGTCCGCGTTCTAAGCTCCAACCCAACTGGGAAGGACCTTATGTTGTATCGCACGCTTTTCCTGGTAATGCTTATCGTCTTGTTAATGCAGAAGGAGAAGAGCTAAAACATCCCTGGAATGGTTTACACCTTAAGAAATACTACCCTTAGGTTAAAGAGTCGATCAGTATGGTACAAAGACCAGTGGAATCAGAAAGTTTATAAACTCAAATTTCCTTATCAGTCTGGATAATTTAACTTTAAGCCCATCACTGCACACACTGACACGTTTGATTCGTGAGTAACAAGAGATGACAAGTCCTAAAGAATATCGGAAGTTTGACCGAAAGTGTAAAGTACAAATCATTCTTTTTAAAGTAAAAATTCTGTTTTAAACTCGGCCCATGATGTCGGAACGAGACTTAGAATAGACTACCGAGAATACCCGCCATCTTAGTAGGAGGCCGTCATAAAAAAAAAGGGGGAGATCCGTCCCGAAGCAAAAAAAAAGAATAGAAAAGCAAAAGGCAAACAGCCAAATGTCAAATAAAAAAGGCCATTACATTACAAACGTTACATCAAGGCCATGAAATGAAACAAAAGGGAACGCAAGGTCGATAAATACCCCGGAAAGAAAATGACCGAAGGCCAACGGATATTAGGGTAGAAAAGGGACATCTTTTTAAGTCTCCGGAACCTTCTCATAGGCTTCCTAAACTTATTCATCTTCTTCTTTCTAAAGAGATGTACTTCAAACTTAAGGAATGGCTTACATTGACTAAGGGTCAAATCATCAAATGGGATCACGAATGGAAACACAAATTCAAACACGATGGGTTTAAGTTGAGTTGTTAAAGAACAATTTGGGAATTAAGTTAATAAATGAATATGATCTTTTAATCTAAGTACCATGCTGATCTTTTTGTCAAAAACCCAAAAAAAATATATATATCGAAAATCCAAAAAAATACATATATCAAAAAAAATACATATGTCAAAAAAAAAAAAAAAATACATACGTCAAAAGTAAAAAAAAATACATATGTTTCAAAATTTCAAAAAAAATACATATGTCAAAATTCAAAAAAAAGGCATATATTTCAAAACCCCAAACAAAAATGAATATTTCAAAACAACAAAAATATTTCAATTAGCATTTGCTTGTTGCATTTGGTATGTTTCATTTCTTTTATTTTCAGTGAGCATGTGTTTGCTTATATGTTGCATTTTTGCTTAAGTCTGATTATTCTCATTACCTTTGTTAATAAAGGCTATGTCCCTTGACCCTTCTATCAAGGATAGGATCAAGTAGTCGGTTACTTTACCAGGCAAGGGGCTAAGCCTAAACAGATACTTAACATATTTGTTCAAGTTGTATACAGGACACAAGGCATTGGTAAAGTTGGAATCCGAATAAAGAACAGCCAGAAACCTGTTTCTGTGAGTGAAAGGCGTCGAGGAGAACCGCTGCGTTTCAACATTTAATGGCGTTTGCTCGACACGACGCGTTTCAGCTTTCTATGATTTACCTGAAGTTCTGTGGTTTTTTATGTTTAAGTTGAATATTTTGTTTGGAATTATTAATAATTTTGATTGCAGAAAATTCAAGAAAAACTTGAGTAAAGCTGGAAAATGTCAAGAAGATCTCACTGTGGGAGTTCAAGAAGTCCTGACCGTGGCTAAAAAGACGGTTATTTCTATCCTTGTACTCTTTTCATGTAATTATTTTGCATTCGCATTACTATATGATAAATATTTATTAGAGCATATCAAGGACCTTGTGGTTTTGATAAAACTGGAATTTGAGTTCCCCTACAACAAAAACAGTGATAATTCCAGAGAATTCTTAATCACACGGATAGGCCGTTGGATTGTTAATTAGTGAGGACGATGGTTCCACTTTTGTGAAACGGTGCGTGGATAAACGAGCTTCGGCTTAGCACTGGATTACAAGAATTGGTGTCTTGACTCATTAATGGCAATTTAACAATATTATCCTTGATTAATTTATATTTTATTTAACTTTATATTTTTCTTTTAGCCCAGCGTGCATCATGTAGGACTTTGAAATCATTGTGATAAGGATTAATTGTTGATTAAGTTTCAGACCATTAAATCAAATAAATCAAACATGATATGAAATATTCCATTCTGAATTGATTATCTTGATTATCTTTGAGGTTCGCTTGAAGATATCCTTGGAATTCTATCCTTTCTTGGATTCTTTATCCAATATTTCTTGTTTTCTTTTTAAGATCCATCATGGCTGCAGCACGTCCACATTGGCTGGCAAACGCTCCCCATGATGAAACCTACAGTGTCTATGACCTGGGATACTTCCCACTCCGAGGAGGTTGATCGACCTTATTTTATTTCCTTGTCTACCTCATCCAGACAGGATTAATTTCATTGATCTCATTGAGCTATCTTCATTGATGATTTTGAGAAAAATTCTAATCATATGATGTTAAGAGCGTGTCTCATCACACCTTGGCATCACCTTTTCAGTACATTCCATTTCATTTCACTCCCTTGCAAAGACGATGCCAAGGTGAGGCAGTTGTAGACACGCTAATTTTGACGTCATTTCGAGTAAATTCATATCATATAATAATGCCTCAGAATGGTCTGATATTTAATCATTGGTTAATTTTTATTAATCTTTTTGAGTGTCGGGTTTAGCAGACATGTTTAAGTTAATCAATCAAATTGATTTTATCTCAAATTTCAGTTAAAATATGAACAAGTCGAAAAGACGTCGACCCATATGGACGCTATTTAGAGTTTATTCCTATTTGAGCGTTTAAATTTGAATTTTAATCAATTGATTTATTAACTAAAAGGCGTCAATGGAGGTCGACGCGTTTTAGGTTTCCTAAGCTATTTTAACTTCTATTCCGGATGTTTATCCTTATCTTAATTAGTGTAAAAGACGTCTACACAGGTGGACGCATTTTAGTTAATAAAGATAAAGATAAGTTTTCCCGGATATTTATCCTTATCTTAATTAAATCTGAAAGGCGTCAGCCATAGTGGACGCGTTTTAGATAATTACAGATAAAGATGAATTAATCAGTCATTATCTGTCGGTTAAGATAGATAAATCCTAGATTTTTCTATGTTAATCGCGAACGCAGAAAATGCCTATAAATACCTTGCATCTCGAAGAGTTAAAAAAAAAAGAGAATTGAATTGAGTTGAGCCATAGCGTTATAGCGAGTTGAAGATCGAAGCAACCACGTCGGAACGCCGGAGCGCTGCCATTTCCAGGAGTCGGCGTCCCTTTCAAGATCTTCATCTTTTCAAGGCTTCAATATTGGGCATAAGTGTTTCAATTCTGGATTCATTTTACATCTTCATTAGTTTTAATTCTTCATATTCACTTCATGCAACACACACCACAGCATAATCTTCCAAAACCTATTTGATTTAAGGGGTTTTCAAAGCCAATTAAACAAGTGAGTTTGTTGTTTAAGTATGCTTATAATCATGGTCAGTTTAGATACTGTTTCTACTTGAATTCTCATCATCATTCTTCTTTATTTCCTCTGTTTCTATTTCTGCTGCACTCAGCAACAACAAGAGATCAAAAAGGGGAAATCAAGCACAAAGCCAGAAGGACTTCTGGACGATCCTCAACCTCAAATTCAACAGCAAGAACAAAAGAACAAAGAAAGGGCTCTCTTTCTTCAGCCGGCTGAAGGAGGGGAACCAAGGACTCAACAACTTCCGCGTTCAAACAGGTAGGCGATCAAAACTCTCTTTTGAAACTTTTAAGTTAAAAGTTTCTGGCGATCACTGTACTTTAGTTGCTGTTTTTAATAGGTTAGTTTACACTAAACAACATAGCTTTTTCATGTTAATCACACGAGCATTTTCAGCACCTACTGGGGAATCAAGAGCTCAATATCTTCCGCGTTTAAATAGGTAGGCGATCATACTTCTTTTGGAACTTTTAAGTCAAAAGTTTCTGGCGATCACTGCACTTAGTTGCTGTTTTTAATAGGATTATTTTGCACTAAACAACATAGGGTTTTTCATGTTAATCACACTGTCATTCTAAGCACCTACAGCTATCTCGTGCTAAACCTTGGGCGAGAAAAAGTGAAGAAATTTTGGAGACAAACCTCACAGGAGGATCGACAAAACCGTTAAAAGATAGAGCTATGACAAAACGGACCCTTCTTGACCTCCTAGATGCCCCTATTTTTGACTTTTCAGGCCTTTGGTAGATTTCATGGCCAGGCACGGTCACGACCAGGCTTTTTTGTATGATTGCTTGAACCCCCTTTCTTTTTTGCATTTCTTTTCCACTCTTGATATTTTTCGGGGTTATTTGATATTCCGCCTACGGGGACACTGCCCTCTTCACGTCTGGTCCTTTACATTTTATTTTTGGGTCCTTTTGAGGGGTTACATCTATCGGGTTGTTGAGGAACCGCAGTTTGCTGAGCTCGACCGTTTAAGGGTGTCGACTGTCCTGATCGATCGAGAGGCGAAGAGCAAAGTTTGCAGTTGACAGTGTACTAAAGACTTCGAACTCATTTTAAGAAGGTTCTCTTTGAAAAACGTGTAGATGTGTGCATCTCATGATGATCATAGAGATCCATATGAAAGTAAAGTAGACACGTCTAAGGTTCTGGTGGACCAAAATCTTAGCCAAACCTTAATGTTAACCCAATCTATCATGCAACTAGACCTAGACAAGGGGTTATGTGGCAATCACCAGACAGCTAGATTTTGTGTCTTTTCTAATTTTTTTGTCATTTTCATTGAAGTATGCGCATATTTACAAATATTTTTGTTGCTTTTTGGAATATTTCATTTTTTTGTATTTTGAAATTTTTGATTTTTGTGCATTTTTATGGGTAAAACTTCTTCAGATACACCCCATTCCATGGGTGGGGTAACTCTTCTCCTTTTTCATTGATTAAGCGGTATGCATTACCTGAGTATGCGTCCGTGATTACAAATGGACCTTCCCAATTTTCTTGCAACTTGCTTCTGGGACCAGGAATTTTGATCATTTTTCTCTTGAGTACCATTTCCCCAATTTCGAATTTTCTTTCGAGAACCTTCTTTGCATAGAATCTTGCAATTCTATTTCTGTAGACTTGAGCATGGTTTGCCACCATTATCCTTTTTTCATCTAATAGTTCCAGTTGGGAAAACATGGCCTTACGACGTTCGACGTCGCTAATTCCATTATCCAACTACACTCTTAGAGAAGGAAGGAGAATCTCATATGGAAGTACCGCATCTGTTTCCAATGTCAGTGCATAAGGTGTTTGTCCGGTGGGGGTTCGGACAGAAGTGCGATACGCCCAAAGAGCTTCAACTAGGCGATCCGACCAGTCTGAATAATTGTGAGATCTGCAAGTTCTTTTGATGATTCGAATGAGAGTCTTATTGGTGGCTTCGGCTTGACCATTTCCTAGTGGATAGTAAGGCGAAGAGTGGTGCAAATTAATGCCATACTTACTGCACATGTCCTGGAGCTCCTGGGAGATGAATCGTGGTCCATTGTCGGTGATGAGATCGCGCGGTGTCCCGAACTTGGCGAGAATGTTGCGCTTGATGAACTTCACCACCGTGGATGCTTTGATTTCCACAAACGCTTCTGCTTCAGCCCATTTAGTGAAATACTCAGTGGCAGTCAAGATAAATGATTTTCTTTTTATTTCACCTGATCGATCCTCCAGAGGTCCTATGACGTCAAATGCCCATATGGCGAAAGGCCAAGGGGAAATGACGAATCTGAGAGATGATGAAGGTGCATGAATCTTGTTAGCATGTAACTGACATTTCAAGCACCTCTGAACAAATATGGAACAATTAACCTCCATTGAAGGCCAATAATAGGACATGAGAAGCTTCTGAGTTAAGGCACGACCATTGATATGACCGCCACAATCGCTTGCATGAGCTGCTTCCATGACATGATGGATCTTGCCATCATCTAGGCACCGAAGGAGCACCCCACTGAAGGATCTTCTGAAAAGGAGTCCGCCTAAGATAAGGTAGCGTTGAGATGCTCGGCGAATAGCCTTATGGTCAGAAGTTGTGGCATAAGATGGGAAGGATCCATCGCAAAGGTAGTTCATGATATCAAAATACCACGGATTCCCATCATCCCAATCGGGGGTGAGTTCTTCCGTAATAGCTGAGACATGTTCTGATGAGAGAAGGAATTGTTGGAACCAGGGGTCTGGGAAGGAGGGTGAATCTGACTTGTGTAGAGTGATGGTGGCTGAACTTTTGGTGATGGGAATTTCTAGTGCTGAAGACAGGGAGGCCAGTGCATCTGCTAAGATGTGCTGAGACCTAGGCACATGTACAAAGGTAATCCTTCTGAAATGCCCGGTTAGCGATCTCACTAACTCCTGATATGGCTTCAATTTTGAATCCCGGGTTTGATACTTGCCCACGGTTTGGCGGAGGATCAATTGAGAATCTCCAATTATCCTAAATTCCAGGACTTTGAGGACGAACGCCAATTTTAAGCCAGCTAGGAGAGCCTCATATTCAGCGACATTGTTGGTCACTGAGAAGGAGAGTTGGCAAGCATGCGGAATACTTACCCCTTCCGGAGATACGAGGACCACTCCTATCCCACTGCCTTGAGAATTAAGTGCCCCGTCGAAGTAAAGGACCGAGGATGGGGTGTCATCCACTATTAGACCCAACTCCTCATCTGGGAATTCATCGTGGGCGGGCGAAAATGTAGGCAGCGGATGATGAGCTAGGTGCTCGGCAATTGCTTGCCCCTTTACAGCCTTCTGATTTACATAGGTAATGTCAAATTGGTTCAAGAAGGTCTGCCATCGCACCAGCCTATCTGTTACAACTGACCGCTCTAGCAAATATCTTATCAGGTCCATTCTTGCTAGGAGTTTGACCTCGTGGGCGAGGAAGTAGTGCTTCAATTTCTGCACTACCCAGACGACGGCCGCACATGTCCTTTCCATGGCAGTGTATCGCTTTTCATCATCGTTAAAGAGCTTGGAGAGATAGTACACTGCTCTTTCTTTCTTCTCGTTGTTAAGTTGGGCCAATACTGCTCCAGCCGATTCTTCAGTGGTGGAGACATATAGCAATAAAGGCCGCCCCAGGATAGGAGCCATAAGGACAGGTGGATTGAGGAGATAGCTCTTCAATTCGTCGAAGGCCTTTTGACACTTATCACTCCAAATAAACTTTGTCCCTCCTTTCAATAAATCCTAAAAGGGTTTACATCTCACAGAATGTTGAGATATGAACCGTCTAATGAATTGCAAACGGCCGATGAGACCCTTTATATCCCTGACATTTTTAGGAGGGGGCATTTCCACTATCGCCTTCACTTTGTCTGGATCGACCTCAATCCCCCTTCTGCTTACCATGAACCCTAGCAATTTACCAGAAGAAACACCGAATACGCACTTTTTTGGATTCATTTTCAGTTGGTGCTCTCTTGACCTCTGCATTACAGCCCTAAGAACTTGAGCATGTCCCTTCCTGGTTTTAGACTTCACTAAGATATCATCCACATAAACCTCCATGTTGATGTGAATCATGTCATGAAAGATCGCCATCATTGCCCTCTGGTAGGTGGCTTCAGCATTCTTGAGCCCAAATGGCATGACCATGTAGCAATAAGTTCCCCATGGGGTTATGAAAGATGTCTTCTCTTGGTCTTCTTCAGCTAGTCGGATTTGATTATATCCCGAAAAACCATCCATGAAGGACAACATTTTAAATCCAACCATGTTATCGACCAGCAAGTCTATATGAGGTAGTGGGAAATTATCCTTTGGACAGGCTTGATTGAGATTGCGAAAATCTATGCACACCCTAACATTTCCGTCCTTTTTTGCCACGGGGACTGATCGTTCCAAATTGTGCGTCGTTAAACACATGAAAACGTTCAATCTAAATTTATCCGGCTCACTCAAATCAGATTTTGAAAATTTAATAATGGTGAGTCCGAGTCGATCCACAGGGAGTTAAGATTCTAATTTTGAAAACTTTAGACTTTATTTAATCTAATAAAAAAAATTGATGATTGTTTATGATTTTTAATGCTCTAGAATTCAATCATTCTAAAAATAACAATAACCTGAATTAACTAATTATACTAAATAATTAATTACCTAATGAAACCATTCACAAGCTACTTAACTAAAAAAAATCAAATTAATTAAACTAATTCTAAATAACAAGTAAACACCTTAATATAATGAGGAAATAAACGTTTAACTAAATAAAAATTGAATAAAGTTTTCATTAACCACTAATCGTTCAACTAACAGAAGTAATTAATGATAATCTAAATAAACAACTATATGCAATCAAATAAGACTTGGAGAAGCTTCTGCTGGGCTTCGGCGCAATAGACCGGGCCGGAGAGGAGACGGCGCAGTGGACCGCTGAAGAGGACTTGCTGCTGTTGCTGAAGTTGTTGGCACGTGGAGCTTCACCGCATGCAGGCTGTGCGCTGGAAGAAGCAGGTGCAGCTGCTGCTGGGTGTGCTGGAACACTGCCGCAGGCTCGCATGCGCGTGGAGGTGCCGGGATGTTGCTGGTGCGATGCCGCCTATGTGGAGCTGCTGGGGCGATGCTGCACGAACAGCTGCTGGCAGTGCGTTGAGGAGCTTGCTTCAAGCACAGCGCATGGGAGCTGATGCCGGCGTTTGGGGGATGCTTGCCGGCATGCGCGTGGAGCTGCTGGAGGTGCACCTGGCAACTGCTCGCGGACGTTCGCTGGGGACGTGCATGCCTACGCGTATGCACGCTGGAGCGTGTGGTGGTGCGGCTGCTGCTGGCTGGGTGCGTGCCGGACGTGGGGAAGCAGCTGGCCACGCATGCTGGACGTGCGGCGGCTGCTGAAGCTTCAGGCTGGTGGCGCACTAGAGCGCGTTGGTGCAGTGGGAGGAACGTGGAGGCGTGCTGGAGTTTGGAGAGGAGCTGAGAACCTTCACCGGCTTGCAGAGTAACGCGTGTAGGTTCGCTGCTGGGGATGCACCGGTTGTGGGAGCTCTTGCAGAGAGAGACCGAGGGAGAGGGAAAGAGATGCTGAGAAGAGGAAAAGAAAACCGGAACGAGAGAGAGAACAGAGGGAGAGAAAGAGAAGTCGTGGGAGAGAGGAAGAGAAGAGAGCTGCGGAGAGGAAGAATAAGCCAGAGAAAAACAGAGAGGGAGGACGAGAGAGAAGAATAATAGAGAGAGAAAGAGAAAAACTAAGAGAGGGAGAGGGAAGGAGATGCTAAGAAGAGCTGCGGGAGAGGTGAGAAAGAGAAGGGGGCACAGAGCGGGAGAAAGAGGAAAACGTAAAAGAGAGTTGGAGAATCCGGGAGAGAGGAAGAGAGGGGATTTTATAGAGAGGAAGGGCGAATCGAATTTTTAGAAAAGGAAAGAGATTTGAAGGAGAGGAAAAAGGAAACTAGAGAAGGAATATGATTCAGATTTCTAAAACGAGAGAGAGAGAGAGAGGATTTTTTTAAAATAAAAGAAGGAATGTGTTTAGGAAATTGGAGAGACGGAAGGAAATAGTGGGTTTTGGGAAACTCCAGCGGAGGAAGGAATCAAATTGCATTTTTACCCCTGTTTTAGTTGAAATCCGCACACTAGACCTCCAAATTTCCGAAAACTCCACCAGCTGCATTGCATCATCAAATAAATATAATTTAGCGCATTATCATAAAAATATCATCATATTTATTCATTTCGTCTCGGTTTTGTCGAAAAACCGCAAATGCGCTACACTCCTTCGATCACATGAAATGACGATGTTTTTAAGTCAGAATTTGATGAAATTGGTACCGTTGGACTTGTTACACAATTATCTATCATTTCATGCTATTTTGCAGATAAAAACATGAGTATGATGCATAATGATTGCCTTTAAATGATCAATTTAACACTTTATCACACCCCCCAACTTACTCATTGCTAGTCCCTTAGCAATGCAAATAAGGAAATGTTAGGACAAATAATGAATTATCATGTTTCATTTGTAGTATCTTTCACAATCAATTTAAGTGGTAGCCATTTGGTTGACCTAAAAAGTTTTCATATCCCACAATATTTTGATTCAGACAGGTGATTGTGCATGAAATTTGACACACTTAGAACTCGTTTCCGACCTTTTTGGTATATTCTTGCCTTTACTACCCTTTAGATAAGACTACTTGGGGAGGGGAAGAGAATAAAAGATTTCCCGATCAGTCAGTAAGGACCGTTTTTCAGTTCCCGTCCCAACTCAGCACTTTTCACGACTTGGTCATATTTTTGGTACGATGGACTTTTTAGCGTGGCGTTTCTTCATTTTAGTGTACTTTTGCTTTTGAGAGTGCGTACTTTTTGTCACTCTCTTTGAATTGCCTGAGGGGAGGTGCGTACTTTTTGCCACCTACCTTCCTTTAGCTCTTTTATCGCCTTCTATTGCCTTTAATGTTTACAGCTGTCCATTTTAAATGACCACCTCTTTTAGAGTGTTGAGTGGGACAGTCCCCTATTACGGATCTTACACATTCCTTTCGTTCAATCCCAAAAGAAAAATTAGAATAAGTAGTCTTATCCTTGAGGATAATTCCAGCAATTCTATACTTTTAAGATCTTTCATTTATTCTAAGTTGCCGTGTGTGTGTGAAAATCATCCTGCCGTGGATTTTTGTAGAGTGGGATATTTAAACTTTACAGGCTCTTTTACCAATATGACTAACAGAAAACTGATTTGTTTAAGATTTACTTAATGAAACATGATTTTCATGCAATTTTCCTAGGATGTGAAAAGAAGTTTTTGAAAAAAAATTGACCCTTTTTCAGTGAAAGATATCAGTTTTCTTCAAAAGATTTTCAATAAATGCATATGATTGTCCCACCCCCCAACTTGATTGACATTGTCCTCAATGGCATAAAAGATGTGAAAAACATGCAGCCAGAAGAGAATTTGTGAAGGAGCGAAACAACCTGTAATGACGAGGCGGCGACATACCCACGGCGATTGCTGCTTAGGGACCTAAAAGGAAGGAAATACAAAAGCTGAAATAAAATATTGGGTTGCCTCCCAACAAGCGCTAAGTTTATCGTCTTCAACCAAACGGAAGTTCAGTTAGTGTGGATCACTCAGTTCTATGGATTCAGGTGGTTCATTTTGAAGATTTTCAATAAATGGTTTCAACCGTTGACCATTAACAGTAAAAGTGTTCCCACTTTTGGGGTTCAGAATTTTAACGGCTCCATGATCGAAGGCTTTAACGACCACGAAGGGTCCATCCCATCTGGATTTCAGTTTTCCAGGAAATAGGCGAAGCCTAGAATTAAATAGCCAAACTTTCTTATTTGGAAGAAATGATTTTCTGACAATATGTTTATCATGAAAAGCTTTAGTTTTGGCTTTATAGATCTTTGAATTTTCATAGGCCTCGTTACGCAACTCTTCCAGCTCACTCAGTTGTAAGGTTCGGTGGGAACCAGCTTGGGCTAGGTCTAGATTGACTTGTTTGATGGCCCAATAAGCCCTATGTTCCACTTCCACTGGAAGGTGGCACGCTTTTCCGAAAACTAGGCGATAAGGAGACATGCCAATAGGAGTTTTGTAAGCGGTCCGATAGGCCCATAAAGCATCATCCAATCTTTCAGACCAATCTTTTCTATCGGGCCTAACGGACTTTTGCAGAATGTTCTTAATCTCTCTATTAGAAACTTCCACTTGGCCACTAGTTTGGGGATGATAGGGGGTGGCTACTTTGTGATTAATCCCATATTTCTTAAGTAAAGCCCGAAACTGGTAATTCGTTAAGTGCGTTCCCCTATCACTAATGATAGCTTTAGGCCACCCGAACCGAGAAAAGATATTCTTTTGAACGAATTTAATGACCACTTTATGATTATTGGTTCGGGTGGCTACCGCTTCAATCCATTTTGAGACATAATCCACCGCTACCAGAATATATGTATGTCCAAAAGAGGGTGGAAAAGGTCCCATAAAGTCAATTCCCCAGACATCAAAGACTTCAACCACCAAGATTGGGTTGAGTGGCATCATATCCCTTTTCGCCATATTTCCTACGGCCTGACATCGGAGGCAAGTTTTGCTAAATTCATGGGCATCTTTGAAAAGTGTGGGCCAGTAAAAACCACTTTGTAGGACTTTGGCTGCAGTTTTCTTTCCTGAGAAGTGGCCCCCACACGCTAGATTATGACAGAAATTGAGAACACTCTGTTGTTCTTCTTTAGGGACACATCGCCTAATGATTTGATGAGGACAAAATTTGAATAATTCAGGATCCTCCCAGAAATAAAATTTTTCCTGAGAAAAGAAATTGTCCTTTTCACTTTTAGTCCATCCTTCCGGAAGCTGATTAGTCACCTTGTAATTGACAATATGAGCATACCATGGTGCAGCAGTGTGAGAAATGGTCAGTAGATGCTCATCAGGAAAGGAATCAGTGATTGGTGTACTGTCAGAGATCGGAATTTGGGATAGGTGGTCAGCTACCACATTCTCGGAACCCTTCTTATCCCGAATTTCCAAATCGAATTCCTGAAGGAGTAAGATCCATCTAATAAGCCTAGGCTTTGCATCCTTCTTGGTCAACAGGTATTTCAGAGCTGAGTGATCAGAATAGATTATGACTTTTGCCCCTAAAAGATAAGATCTGAATTTTTCTAGGGCAAAAACCACGGCTAACAATTCCTTTTCGGTGGTGGTATAATTCATTTGAGCATCGGCAAGGGTGTGACTTGCATAATAGATCACCACGGGACACTTGTTGATTCTTTGTCCCAAAACTGCACCAATAGCATAATCAGAGGCATCACACATGATTTCGAAGGGTAAAGACCAATCTGGAGATTGAAGAATCGGGGCTTGGGTCAAAGATTCCTTCAGAGAATTGAATGCCTTGATGCAAGATTCATCCATTTGGAAAGGAACGTCCTTAGCTAGGAGAAGAGTTAGGGGTCGGGCAATTTGAGAAAAATTATGGATAAACCGGCGATAGAAACCGGCATGGCCAAGGAATGAACGGATCTGTCTAACCGAGGTCGGAGGAGGAAGATTGGATATTAGATCGATCTTAGCTTTATCTACTTCTATCCCCCTTTCAGACACAATGTGGCCTATAACAATGCCCTCTCGAACCATAAAATGGCTCTTTTCCCAGCTAAGTATCAGATTGGTGTCTATGCATCGTGCTAGCACCTGTTTAAGATTTTCCAGGTAATTTTCAAAAGAGTCCCCGAAGATTGAGAAATCATCCATGAAAACTTCGAGGAATTCTCCCACCATATCGGAGAAGATGGCCATCATGCACCGTTGAAATGTGGCTGGTGCGTTGCATAATCCAAATGGCATTCTCCTAAAAGCAAACGTGCCATAAGGGCACGTGAAGGTGGTCTTTTTTTGATCTTCCGGGTAAATAGCCACTTGATTGTACCCGGAGTACCCATCTAAGAAGCAGAAGTACTTCTGGCCCGATAACTTTTCCAGAATCTGGTCCATAAATGGGAGTGGAAAGTGGTCCTTCTTAGTCATGAGATTCAACTTTCTGTAATCAATGCACACTCTCCATCCCGTGGTGAGCCTAGTGGGTACCTCTTCTCCATGATCATTCTTAATAACTGTTAATCCAGATTTATTGGGTACCACTTGAGTTGGGCTGACCCATTTACTGTCTGATATTGGGTAAATAATACCCGCATCCAGCCATTTCACAACTTCCTTCTTCACCACTTCTTTCATATTGGGGTTAAGCCGCCTTTGCATCTCCCGACTGGACTTAGAATTATCTTCCATATAGATGTGGTGCATGCAAATGGATGGGCTAATTCCCTTTAAATCTGCCACCGACCATCCAATGGCACCCTTGTGGTCTTTGAGGACCTCAGTTAATTGGGCCTCTTGCGGCGATGTGAGATTTGCCGCAATGATGACCGGGAGAGTTTGGTTTGGGCCCAAAAAGATGTACTTGAGAGACTCAGGTAATGGTTTGAGTTCAAGCTCAGGAGGGTCCTCTAAAGATGGCAAAGCGGGCTCCGACTGTAAGGCTGGTAAAGGTTCAACCTTGGGCCAAGATGTTAATGGGCCGGACGAATCCTTTAGAGTATTGGCTTCTTCCAAAAGGTCATATGTGGACATCTCATTTTCTTCAACCACATTATCCAAGATATCAATAGTATGGCATTCTTTTTCATGATCTGGGTATTGAGATGCTTTGAAGACATTAATATGGACCTTTTGACCACCAAATGAAATGTCCATTATGCCAGTTTCACAATTTATATTAGCTTTGGCAGTGGCTAAGAATGGACGACCTAAGATGATCGGGGTGTGAATGAGTTCCTCAGGTAATGCCATATCCAGAATAAGAAAATCCACGGGAAAGTAGCAATCATGAACCTTTACAATAACATCCTCAATTAATCCCCGTGGAGTTTTCACAGACCTATCAGCTAACTGCAAGATGATGGATGTGGGCTTTAATTCTCTAATATCAAATTTTTCATAAATGGCCGTTGGCAATAGATTTACACTCGCACCTAGATTCAATAAAGCTCTATCAAATGTAACTCCAGCTAAGTCACATGAAATTAGAGGTGCTCCAGGATCCTTTAACTTCTTGGGTAAATGATTCATCACAATTGCACTAACATCCTCAGAAAGCCGAACCTTTTCGGATGCCATTCTAGATTCTCTTCGCGGAGTACATAATTCCTTGAGAAACTTAGCATAAGCTGGCACATGCTTGATAGCATCGAGGAGTGGAATATTAATTTGGACTTGTTTGAACAAATCCAACAACTCCTCATTCTGGGCCAGTTTATTCCTGGTATTGGGCTTAGCTGACAAGGCATTAGGAAATGGCACCCTAGGTTTATAAGAACTTGGGCCTTCATCAATCTTCCCTTTTCCTTTCAGATCCTCCTCCAACTTCTCTATGATGGGTTCATCTTCACTCTCACTTTCAATTTCCTGAGGCCCATCAGTGGAACATTTAGCCAACTCTCCATCTGCATGTGGTTTTTCTAAACTTCTCCCACTCCTAAGGGCTGAAATGGCTTTAGCATTCTCAAATTGTAGCCCTTTAGGCTGTGGTATCGGGCCAGGCTGAGGTAAAAGGCCCGATTGCTGTGGAAAACCCGGAGGTTGATTCCTTGGATTGGCAACGGGTTGACTAGGAAGTTGGCCTACTTCTCTTCTCATCGCGGCCTCAGCTAGTTGGCCCATTTGACTTTCCAACTTAGCAATGGATTGTTGCTGGGTCAAAATCAGTTGTTGGAGTTGAGTGAATTTATCATCAAAGTTGGGCTGAGGAGGTTGCTGGTAAGTGGGTGGAGGATGGTATTGGGTTGATTGTCCTGATTGGAATGAGTGGTAGTGGGCCGGTTGACCTGATTGATATTGGGCCGATTGACCTGATTGATACGGGGCCGGTTGACCTGATTGATACTGGGCCGGTTGAGAAAACTGAGTTTGAGGTCCCCTAGCCTGAACATTTCCATAGAAATTAGATTGTTGTTGGAATGAGTTCTGTGGCTTTTGGGCTTGATGCATAGGAGGATGGGACATTGGTAATGGGGCCTGCTGATTCTTCCAAGAGAAATTAGGATGATTTCTCCAGCCAGGATTGTAAGTATTTGAGAATGGATCATTATTGGGCCTGGAGAATCCCTGGGCGGCCTGAACTTGTTCTTGAATGAATGGTGGAAGTTGGGCCGCAGTTGGGCATTCATTCACTTGATGGGTTGGACTTGCGCATAAGGCACAAATATCATGATTGGCAGTAGATGGGCCTTCATATGGACTAGATTGTGTTGGGTAAGTAGGCTCTTGCTTGTTTAAGGCCAAGAGTTGGTCTAGTTTCTGGGCCAAGACGTCTACCTTATCCAACTTCTGATTAATCAGATTTATGTCCATTCTAGATTCGGGCTCTCCGCGAGCCTTAAGTTCATACATTCCAGTCCGTTTAGATGGCCAAACAGACCTTTCATAAGATGATAATGAGGCATGATTGATGGAATTTTCACTTAACATCTCAAACAGATCATAGGCCTCATCTTCATTTTTCATCATAAATGCCCCTCCACATGAGGCATCCACCATCTGTCTGAACTGTTCAGACAATCCTTCATAGAATGCTTTGACAATTTGCCATTTTGAAAGCCCATGATGAGGGCATTTTCTAAGCAATTCTTTCAGTCTTTCCCAAGATTCATGGATCAATTCCCCGGGAGTTTGGGTAAAACTGGTGATGGCCCGTCTCATGGTATTGGTCCGCCCGATGGGATAGAACTTCTTGAGAAATTCTTTCTGCATTTCTTCCCATGTCCTAATGGGCCTTCCTATGGTTCCCAACCAATATTTAGCCTTGTCCTTTAATGAAAAGGGAAATAAGGTCAATTTAAGGCCATCATCGGTGAAATTCTGGATTTTCACCGTGGAACAAATTTCTAGAAATTCATCCAGATGCTTATAAGGATCTTCATTAGTATTCCCATAAAAGGATGGGAGCATCTGAATGGTGCTGGATTTGATTTCATATTGATTGGCTGGATTCTGAGGAAGATGAATACAAGATGAAGGTTGATATCGATTTGGAATGAAATAGTCATTCATTTGCTTTGGTGGGTCCTGATTATCAGCCATTGGATTTTGTGGTGGATTTCTTTGATGTACGATTCTTTCTATTTCAGCAAATGGTCCTAGAAGGTTAGGATTTTGAGATCTCCTACCTTGCATGCACTAGGACTGATGGAGAGAGGATTTTGTTTTCTATTTTTTTTTTTTTTTTTTTTAAATACAATCAATGTTGACAAACAAATTATCCTAATGATCTAATGTTAACCTAGACTCTCTATGTGAATTTTCTTACAAGGTGAATGGAGTCCACCTCGAGTCACAACCACAATCAGTCAACGGCCAGGTAAGAGGTGGGGTAGTGGGAGGCTCCCCCTACTTTCGTAGGGACCTAATTAGAGAACCACTTTCCCGCTTAGACGTTTGCCTTTTTACCTCTAGCCTAGACACCGTTTCCAAAAATGGAGGCAACTCGAGCTTTAAACCACTCACGGTGTAAACCCTAGATTCTCTTTCGACTTGCTTTTAATTGGATTAGGAAATGTCAATGCAAGGAAGGTGATTTGTGGGCTAAGGAAGGGTGATCAAATCCCTACCTTATGTGGTTAAAGTTGCTGCCCTTAGAGTCGTTTTGAATGCAATACAAGACAACAAATCAATGCAAGGTGTGTTGATGCAATCATGAATGACTTGCTAAAAATTGAAACACGTACCTTTCCCCCGCAATCTTCAACAATTTATGGAAATAACTGTGAAAGTAAACTAACTCATGCTTTCCTAGGATGATGAATGCCTAGCATGGAAAGTTTCTAATCTTGGCAATGAAGGTTTTTAAATTTGGATGTTCCTCTTTTTGTTTCTTTTTTTTAGTTAATGGAAACCTATCTAAACTAGAAACTACAAAAAAGGAAACTAACTAAAGTAAGGAAATTGAAATATAGAAAGTTGGAACACACTGACCATGATTTCGCTTTCCTTTTCTTTCTTTTTCTTGTTTTTTTCAATTTACCTGCAAAAATAAGAAAAATAAGGTTAGTTAGAGACTAATTACACTAAATCCAAGATAATCAAAATTAAAAATCTAACTCCCCGGCAACAGCGCCAAAAATTGATCGTTCCGAATTGTGCGTCGTTAAACACATGAAAACGTTCAATCTAAATTTATCCGGCTCACTCAAATCAGATTTTGAAAATTTAATAATGGTGAGTCCGAGTCGATCCACAGGGAGTTAAGATTCTAATTTTGAAAACTTTAGACTTTATTTAATCTAATAAAAAAAATTGATGATTGTTTATGATTTTTAATGCTCTAGAATTCAATCATTCTAAAAATAACAATAACCTGAATTAACTAATTATACTAAATAATTAATTACCTAATGAAACCATACACAAGCTACTTAACTAAAAAAAATCAAATTAATTAAACTAATTCTAAATAACAAGTAAACACCTTAATATAATGAGGAAATAAACGTTTAACTAAATAAAAATTGAATAAAGTTTTCATTAACCACTAATCGTTTAACTAACAGAAGTAATTAATGATAATCTAAATAAACAACTATATGCAATCAAATAAGACTTGGAGAAGCTTCTGCTGGGCTTCGGCGCAATAGACCGGGCCGGAGAGGAGACGGCGCAGTGGACCGCTGAAGAGGACTTGTTGCTGTTGCTGAAGTTGTTGGCACGTGGAGCTTCACCGCATGCAGGCTGTGCGCTGGAAGAAGCAGGTGCAGCTGCTGCTGGGTGTGCTGGAACACTGCCGCAGGCTCGCATGCGCGTGGAGGTGCCGGGATGTTGCTGGTGCGATGCCGCCTATGTGGAGCTGCTGGGGCGATGCTGCACGAACAGCTGCTGGCAGTGCGTTGAGGAGCTTGCTTCAAGCACAGCGCATGGGAGCTGATGCCGGCGTTTGGGGGATGCTTGCCGGCATGCGCGTGGAGCTGCTGGAGCCGCTGGAGGTGCACCTGGCAACTGCTCGCGGACGTTCGCTGGGGACGTGCATACCTACGCTTATGCACGCTGGAGCGTGTGGTGGTGCGGCTGCTGCTGGCTGGGTGCGTGCCGGACGTGGGGAAGCAGCTGGCCACGCATGCTGGACGTGCGGCGGCTGCTGAAGCTTCAGGCTGGTGGCGCACTAGAGCGCGTTGGTGCAGTGGGAGGAACGTGGAGGCGTGCTGGAGTTTGGAGAGGAGCTGAGAACCTTCACCGGCTTGCAGAGTAACGCGTGTAGGTTCGCTGCTGGGGATGCACCGGTTGTGGGAGCTCTTGCAGAGAGAGACCGAGGGAGAGGGAAAGAGATGCTGAGAAGAGGAAAAGAAAACCGGAACGAGAGAGAGAATAGAGGGAGAGAAAGAGAAGTCGTGGGAGAGAGGAAGAGAAGAGAGCTGCGGAGAGGAAGAATAAGCCAGAGAAAAATAGAGAGGGAGGACGAGAGAGAAGAATAATAGAGAGAGAAAGAGAAAAACTAAGAGAGGGAGAGGGAAGGAGATGCTAAGAAGAGCTGCGGGAGAGGTGAGAAAGAGAAGGGGGCACAGAGCGGGAGAAAGAGGAAAACGTAAAAGAGAGTTGGAGAATCCGGGAGAGAGGAAGAGAGGGGATTTTATAGAGAGGAAGGGCGAATCGAATTTTTAGAAAAGGAAAGAGATTTGAAGGAGAGGAAAAAGGAAACTAGAGAAGGAATATGATTCAGATTTCTAAAACGAGAGAGAGAGAGAGAGGATTTTTTTAAAATAAAAGAAGGAATGTGTTTAGGAAATTGGAGAGACGGAAGGAAATAGTGGGTTTTGGGAAACTCCAGCGGAGGAAGGAATCAAATTGCATTTTTACCCCTGTTTTAGTTGAAATCCGCACACTGGACCTCCAAATTTCCGAAAACTTCACCAGCTGCACTGCATCATCAAATAAATATAATTTAGCGCATTATCATAAAAATATCATCATATTTATTCATTTCGTCTCGGTTTTGTCGAAAAACCGCAAATGCGCTACACTCCTTTGATCACATGAAATGACGATGTTTTTAAGTCAGAATTTGATGAAATTGGTACCGTTGGACTTGTTACACAATTATCTATCATTTCATGCTATTTTGCAGATAAAAATATGAGTATGATGTATATGATTGCCTTTAAATGATCAATTTAACACTTTATCAGGGACGATATTAGCTACCCACTTAGGATAGAGCACTACCTGAATGAACTTGGCCTTGTGTAATTTGTCAACCTCTTCTTTTACTTTAAGTGCTAATTCCGGTTGTAGCTGTCTCAACTTTTGTTTCACGGGTTTAGCGTCAGGCTTGAGGATTAACCGATGTTCCACCAATTATGTGTTTAATCTGGGCATATCCTCATATGTCCAAGCAAACCCGTCATGATGTTCCCGGAGCACGGCTATAATGGACCCTTCTTCTTCCGAACTTAATCTGGCGCTAATTAGCACTATCTTCGGATCCTTCTATGTTCCAAGGTTGACTTCTTTAGTGGGTTCGTCGATGGCTGACGAAGGCTCATCAAACCGTCTCGTTCCATTGACAAGAGGTTCGGCCAAGTCATTATCCCCTTCCCCTTCGCTAAGCTCAAATACTCCCAGACCATCATTGCAAGACTCGTCTTTCTCAAGCTCCAATGGTTCAGAAATGACCCCTATCTGAAGAAACTTGTCCATTTTGTTCCAAACTTTACACCTATTTGCTAACTCTTAAACTAAGAACAAAGGAACTTGCTTAGCCCTACAATCCCTAGACAGGGAGGAGGCTATCCTAATTCCTAAACTACTATGTACATGACCCGGAGAATGGGTCAGTTTTGTCCCAGATGGGACAAGGGTAGATCCTTGGGACAAAGATTCAACGATGGCGGGGTTGCCCCACCATGTAAGCTCCTCAAAAGTGACTTTTCCCCCTTCAGGATGAGAATTTGACTTTTTTTTTCACGACCAAACGCCTCTAACATGAAACATTCATAAGAAGAGGCGTCGACCGGAGCTGAAAGCATCAGGATGGAAGGTGGGTAGAACAAGAAAGGAATGAACGCAGCAGGGGCTGGTTCATCCTTGACCAAGAAGAGCCCTATCGGTGGGCTGTTTGATTCGTGAAACAAGGACGATATGCCAAAATCTTCTTCATTTTCTTCCCGACTATTCTCTTCTTGCACTCCCTCTTCTATCCTGGGCAACTCCTGCTTCTTTCTCACAAAGTGATTCATGAGGGACCATTTCTTTGTCCCTTTTGTTGGTTCAGTAGACTTGTAACCCAGGCCACATCCCCCAATGACAGGGTTCTCTAAGATGGGGTCACGAATGCCTTGTTCTTTTCTTCCTAACCTGGAGCCTGAGCTATACCTCATCTTACTCATGAGCTGCCAACCTATGCCGGACCTAGGCCTGAGATGAGAATTGACTGATGAAAGGACGGGCTCTTTACCTTTCCTGGAAGTTATCATGGATGGAATATGTTCTACTGTTACTGAGTCCAGTGACTCAATATAGGGGGTGCTTTTGACCTTCACAATCTTCCCGTTATACGGGAACTTATAGCATTGGTGGTTGGTGGATGGGACTCCCAAGATTTGGTCCATCCAAGGTCTCCCTAGAATAGTATTGTAGATGGGCTTAACATCCAAGATGTAGAATTCCGAAATTATGGCTACCGGGCCGATTTTCAGTTGCAGGAAAATCTTTCCATCTGCCAGTCTTTGGGAATTATCATAAGCTGAGACCATCATGGAGGTGGACTCAATCTTCTCTGGATCTATCCCTATCCTTTTGAGGGTCTTGAGGGGACAGACAATAATAGAGGCTCCGGTATCTAGTAAAATGGAGTCTACTGAATGGCCATTGAGAGTGGCAGTTAGGCAGAAAGGAAGGGATCGGCACTCGGGGGGAGCCAAATCCTTTTCTGGAAAGGATATCATGGGGGTCTGAGTGATTGAGAGGATGGCATTAGTGACTCCTCCACTAGGAAGATCTTCATTGACCGTGATTTGCTGTAGGAAATTAAACAACGTCTCCCTGTGTGTGGGAGATTTCCGGATTAGCTCAAGGATAGAGATCTTAGCAGGAGTCATCTCTAAATGCTGGAGGATGTCATACTCAGATTGGGCATTTCCCGCAGTAGGGATTGAGTTACCCTGGGAGTCCAGGGGTTGGCTCGGAGGAATGATGCGATTCCTGAGCGTCACTCCCTCCGAGATTGGATATGCTTCCTCCGTTGGTGACCTTATGGGATTGAGGCAGGTCATTGACCCCTGATTCTTGGTTGGGCAGAAGATGGATAGGGTGGGTCCCTAGGTTGTGATCGGAGGGATCTGAATGAGGAATGAGGGTGACTGGTTTGAGGATTGCTGGTCGTTCTTTGGGTCGGATTAGGACCAAAGGCTTGTCTTGGGAGATCGTAGAGACTTCTGGAGTAACTCCTTTAGTCTCACGCAACTAGGTGGGATCTTGATGTTTTACCCCATACCCTTCATACTCCCAGTATTGTTCTTTGCAGACTATTATGGGCTCCAAGTCTTTGATCAAAGTGTTGACCTTTCCTTGAGAACTGGAGGAATCTTGAACTACTTGATGAGAAGGTAACGGGTCTTTCACAATTCCTAGTTCCTTCTTAGCCTTCAAAGCATCAATAGCCTTTCTCATGTCCTCCCAGTTTATCTGACCTTCATCATTCAAGTCATACACCCAATCCCTAAAAGTGAAGCAATTGTAGATCGTGTGTCCCGGGACCGTATGGTAGGGGCAATACCTGGACGTGTCCGCATTGAGCGGAACACCTTCTCTTTGAGGTGGGAGTTGAATGGCATTACAAGCTAGCAAGGCATAAAAAATGTCTGCCAATGATTCTGGCAGAGGAGGATATGATGCTCGCTTAGCCATAGGACGATTGTAATTAGTCGGAGGAGGAGCAACTGAATATTGTTTCTGATTGGGCTGAGTGTCAAACTTAGGATGGGAATTGGGAACCCTGGTTGGCTGTGCTAGCATACTGACCTGTTCATTGATGGTGACTCCTTCCGTGGTAGGAGTCGGTGTGACTTTCTTGTTCCTATTTTTGTTCTCAAAGAACGAAGGCAGAGTGGAGTCTCGGATTTGAGACTGAACTACCCTAGCTCGATTATAGAGCTGAGCGAATGTTTGAACTTCGCTAAGCATGAGAATATCTCGGAGTTGAGGGGTAGCGTTGTTAACAAGCATAGTGACCGCTTGGGCTTCATGGATGACAACCTCTGCTCTATAAGCCATAGCTCTCCACCTATTAGTAAAGTGAGTGAAGTCTTCGTCAGACTTCATTTTTTCCATTATAAGGTCAAATAAGGTAGGGGGCAAGGCTACCATGTCGTTGAAGTGGGTAATGAATCTTTCAGAGACCATATCAAAGTTGATTAGGTCAGTGGTTGGTAGAGAAGAAAACCATCTCAAGGCCTCTCCTTCAAGAGACTTCTGAAAGAGGTGGACAAGGAGGACTCTATCGAAGAGCCACCGGTGAGAATCTATGAGAAACCCAGATAAGTGATGGTGTGGGTCAGTAGTACCATCGTACTTCCTGTACTTAGTGTAAGGAATCGCCAAGAACGCAGCGGAGAATAAAATCGTTTCCATTGTATCGGTTGCTGGGATCGTAAAACGGATATTAAAATAAAAAACGCGGGAAGAACGGTTCTTCACTTTTGCGGGGTTTCGAATCTCCCGTGGATGATGCCGACTCGGTAATCGCGCACGCGCACGATCTCTAGAGGTATCCACACGAGTTCCCGCAGCAGACACGATTTCCTCCTCGACTTGAGTGCTCCGACCAGATCTCAAATCCACCATGCGCGGAGAGAGACAGATCCACTCCAAGAGAGAGAGAAGGAGAGAGAGAATCTGGGGTGTAAAATTCATCCAACTAACCTTTTTACCCCTCTCCTTGGCCCTCCTTATATAGAAATAAGGATAAGCACAAGGATTAATCCTCATGATTATCCAAGAGTTTGGCCTTGGATAATTCTCCATTAAATCTTCATGTTTATCTTGCGGCTTTTCATAAAAACCCAGATAAGCATGAAATTTAACGTCTCTCACCGTCTGTCGAGAAATCTTATGTGTGTGACCCTCTAGGCCCATATATCAGTCCGGTTTCAGGCTCATTAAACTTAGAACTGATTCTAGAGTTTAATATTTATTAATTAACATTTAAACATCATATGTTAAATGATTAATTTAATAAACAAGTGAATTATCATCTGATGATCAAATCACTTGGCCTTCTGATCATGAACAACACCAAACACTACCTCATGATGCCAAAAGATATAAGGGATATTGTTCCCTTTAATTGAACCTTTCCGTCTGCAGATATCGCACAGATATAATCCTTCACTCATGCAATGTCCCAATAACGCAAGGGTATGGTTTTATAGTCAAACCCTCTATCGCATTATCCAGATGGATTCCAGTACACAGTTAATATCTAGAAAGACATCTCTTTCATTTGACCCTGGCCAGAGATTTCTATGTACACATCCATAGGACATTCTCTCTCTAGTCTTATACCAAGAGTGAGTGATCTCTTGTTGTTCACTCAATTACCTTCGCAAGCTTTCCACTGTATCTGAAAGACCGATTATGGTGGACTTAATGGTTAAAGTCCACAAGTCAGAGAATCAAGATACAATGGTCCACAAACAAGGTATCATTGGTGACTCAGGTCAAAGGACCAACTGTGCTACTGCAACGATTGAATTCCCTGGTTGACTAATAGGTATAATTACCATCCAGGAATTCTTATTTGGGTCTGTTAAGTGAACTCATTCTCTAATGAGCACCCACTTGTTTGTCTTAGTGTCACCACACGAGTGAATGTGAGATCATTCACCCTCATCACATGAGCAGACATAACTTGTGTCGATCTTATCGGATATTTAATGTCCATCTCAAATATCCTATGATCGAGAACTGTTTAAGACAATGGACTGAGGATATTGATCTCACTATCATGATCTCATCATGATTCAATATCCCATACATTTGTCTATGGACCTTCATTACGATAGTTAATTTACGAGAACTATAAATGAAGAAATGATTGCCTTTATTAATAATCTGAACTAGAATGTATGATGATTGGCTTTGAGGCCACCCAATTCTAACATTCTCCCACTTGGACTATAGCCAATCATCCATGTGTCTAAGTCTCATAGACTTAAGGTGACGTTCTAAATTATTTTAAGACAATGGCTTAGTCAAGGGATCTGCTACATTATCTTCAGATGAGACTTTCTCAACTACTATATCTCCTCGGGCGATGATCTCATGAATCAGATGAAATCGTCTCAGAATGTGCTTTGATTTCTGATGTGATCTTAGCTCCTTCGCTTGAGCTATTGCCCCATTGTTGTCACACAATAATGGAACAGGATCTGAAATGCTTGGAACTACTCCAAGTGCCGAGATAAACTTCTTCATCCATACTGCCTCCTTGGCCGCTTCAGCTGCAGCAATGTATTCTGCTTCGGTCGTCGAATCTGCAGTTGTTTCTTGTTTGGAACTCTTCCAACTTACTGCATCTCCATTTAACATGAACACAAATCCAAACATGGATTTGTTGTCATCCATATTCGACTGGAAACTCGAGTTAGTAAATCCTCGAAGTTCCAAGTCGTTTCCTCCATAAATGAGAAATAGATCCTTAGTCCTTCTCAAGTATCTAAGAATACATTTCACCGCCTTCCAGTGTTCCTCACCTGGATCAGCCTGATATCTACTAGTGACACTTAGTGGGTGTGCCACATCAAGCCTAGTACATAGCATTGCATACATGATAGATCCTATTGCTGAGGCATAAGGAACTTTATCCATGTACGCTATCTCTTCAGGTGTCTTGGGAGACATTTCTTTAGAGAGATAAATTCCATGCCTCATTAGAACGAGGCCTCTTTTGGAATTTTCCATGCCAAACCTTTTGACTATGGTATCTATGTACATAGATTGGGATAAGCCAAGCATCCTTTTGGACCTATCTCTATAGATCCTTATTCCCAGAATATAGGATGCTTCTCCCAAATCTTTCATGGAGAAGTTTTTGGATAACCAAGCCTTTACTGATGACAACATTCCTACATCATTCCCAATGAGTAGAATGTCATCAACGTAAAGTACCAAAAAGGTAACTACGCTCGCACTAGCCTTTTTGTATACACAAGGTTCATCTTCATTCTTAATGAAGTCATAAGATTTGATTGCTTCATCAAATCTTAAGTTCCAAGTTCGGGATGCCTGCTTTAATCCATAGATGGATCTTTGCAGCTTGCATACCTTGCTTGAATGCTCTTTGGAAGTGAATCCTTCAGGTTGTATCATATACACCTCTTCTTGAAGGTTCCCGTTAAGGAATGCTGTTTTCACATCCATTTGCCATATTTCATAATCATATAATGCAGCGATAGCAAGAAGTATTCTGATTGACTTAATCATGGCAACTGGAGAAAAGGTTTCGTCATAGTCAATGCCTTGCCTTTGACGATATCCTTTTACTACCAGCCTTGCCTTGTATGTGTCAATCTGTCCATCTGCCCCGATCTTTCTTTTAAAGATCCATTTACTGCTAATAGGTACTATACCTTCTGGCAGATCAACCAAGTTCCAAACTTGGTTGACATACATGGACTGAATTTCAGAATTCATTGCCTCTTGCCATTTTTCTGATTCTTGACTATTTATGGCTTCTAGGTAGGTTTGAGGATCATCATCCTCATTTAAGTGTACTGTTGGCTTGCCATTATCGATATGTCTAACATATCTTTCAGGCTGCTTAGGCACTCTACCTGATCTGCGAACCTTTTGTGTATCATCTTGAACAAGTTCTTGAGTTAATGGTTCAGTAGATGAACTAGTGTTGATTTGTGAGTCTAGAATTTCTTCCAGTTCTATCTTTCTCCCACTGTCTTCTTTTGAAAGATATTCTTTCTTTAAGAAGACAGCTCTTTTTGCGACAAACACCCTTTGATCGCTGGGCTAATAGAAGTAATATCCAAAAGTCTCTTTTGGATATCCCACAAATTTACATTTCTCTGTCCTGGAATCCAGTTTGTCTGGATCATGTCTTTTGACATGTGCAGGACAACTCCAGACTCTAACATGTTTAAAGTATGGTTTCTTTCCTTTCCATATCTCATATGGAGTGGAAGGTACTGACTTACTCGGAACTTTGTTCAACAGATATGCAACAGTCAATAGTGCATATCCCCATAAAGAGATAGGAAGTTTGGCATAACTCATCATTGATCGTACCATATCTAATAGAGTACGATTTCTCCTTTCCGATACACCATTTAATTGTGGTGTATAAGGAGGAGTCCACTGAGACAAAATACCATTATTCTTTAGATATTCTGTGAATTCTGTACTTAAGTATTCACCCCCTCGATCTGATCGAAGAGTTTTGATACTCTTTCCAGTCTGTTTCTCAACTTCGTTTTTAAACTCTTTAAATTTCTCAAAGACTTCTGACTTATATTTCATAAAATATATGTAGCCATATCTTGAGAAATCATCTGTAAATGAAACAAAGTATGAATAACCACCCATAGCATGAGTGGACATTAGACCACATACATCACTATGTATTAGTTCCAATAAGTCTTTAGCTCTGTCTCCATGTCCTGAGAATGGAGCTTTGGTCATCTTTCCCATGAGACAAGCTTCACAGGTTGCAAATGATTCATAATCAAATGGATCAAGATATCCATTCTTTTGCAACCTTATGATTCTGTTCTCATTTATATGACCTAGCCTACAATGCCATAGGTACGATTTATTCACATCCTTATCTAAGCGTTCAAGAGATTTATTTACCAGACAAACATCATATGAAATATCAAGTAAATATAATCCATTCAATAAATATCCGGAAGCAAACAATTTGTCTCCTTGATAAATGGAACAACCTTTATTCTCTAGTTTCATAGAATATCCTTGTCTATTTAAACATGAAATAGATATGATATTCCTAATAATGGTCGGAACATAATAACAATCTATCAGTTCCAATAAGTCTCCTGACGGCATCTGAAGTCTTGCTGTCCCCACAGCTAACGCAGCAACTTTTGCTCCATTTCCGAGCCTCAGATCCATGTCTCCACGGTTCAATCTTCTTTTACTTGTTAACACCTGCAAGTTATTGCAGATATGAGAAACACATCCAGTATCTAATACCCAAGATGTTGTTTCTCTATAAGACAAGTTAAGATCGATCATGAGAATACCTGAAGCTTCACCAAGCTTCTCCTTTGCTTTTTCTGCAAGATAAATCTTGCAGTTGCTCTTCCAATGACCTTCTTTATGGCAGTGGATCTGACCTTTATCATTGACTTTAGCTTTGTCCTTTTGAACCGCCGGTTTGCTTTTCACTAGCTTCTTAGGCTTACCTTTCTTAAAGGTATGTCCAGATTTTCTTTTCTTGTTGGTCTTACCAACAAGCATTACATTTGGCTTATCTTTCTGGATAATGCCTTCTGCTGTCTTCAACATGTTAAGCAGCTCAGCAAGTGAAACTTCAATTTTGTTCATATTGAAGTTGATAATGAATTGTGAAAATAAATCTAGAAGGGACTGTAGGATTAAGTCGATGCTTAGGTCATTGTTCATAACAAAGCCAAGCACAACAAGCCTCTCAATCAATTCTATCATCTTGAGCATATGAGCTTGCACAGATGTGCCCTCGCTCATTCTGGTCCTGAACAATTTCTTAGATATCTCATATCTTTCTGTTCTGGATTGTTCACCAAACAATTCTTGTAGGTGATTCAGAATGAACTTAGGTTCCATGTTATCATGCTGTCGTTGCAGTTCATTGTTCATTGAACCAAGCATATAACACTGGACCTTGACAGAGTCCTCCTTCCAATTTTCAAACATCATTAATTCATCTTCGTTAGCATTATCACCGGGTTGCATTGGATCTGGTTGATCCAGGACATAGGCTAGCTTTTCACACCTGAGGACAATCTTCAGGTTGCGTAACCAGTCAATGTAATTTGGTCCCGTTAGTTTGTTTGCATCAAGTATGCAACGAAGGGGGTTAGGTGACGACATAGCGACCTACATGGAAATATATAAAAATGAGCAGATAGTTCTTAAAATCTGATTTAGGACTTTTAATCTAGATTTAGGCTCCCACTATTTTTCGGCGATCTGTATTACCCTCTAATATACAGAACGGGAGATTCCGGTGATCTCCTAGTGGGGATCAGAATCCTTCGGGCAACATGCATGTGACCTTGTGGTAGCACAACAAATCACATCAAGTCCCTTAGGCAGTCAACTCTTGACAGTTGCAACATTTGCAATATCCGATCGATTTAACTCCTAAATCAGAATGACCTTGTGTTAGCACAACAAATCAAATGATTCAGTTAAGTTTATCCATCATTACTTAGATGACATGAATTCATAGTGCAATCCTTGTGGTAGCACAACAAAACTACACTATCCACTCATCTTAATGACATCACATGTCGTAGACCTAGGTTAATTTCTAAATCAAATAGACCTTGTGGTAGTACAACAAATCCATTTGAGATAGGAATTATCCTTAAATCTATAATGATGGTGGGTTATGTGGATTATTCTGAATATCTCACATTTACAACTTAAAATTTTAAAAGAGGGTTTTTGATTTGATTTGTAAAAATCGTGCTATCAATAGTATTTCAATTTGAAGTATCATTATACTTAATAGAAATATATATATATATGATAGCATAGTCCACAAATATCACATATATGCAGAAAAATTAAATGGGGATGATCATGGACTGCTAAAGCTACTATGGAATCATCGGAGCCAAACGATGATCCATAATAGGATCCTAATGTGAAAACAGCAACACTGGTTCTATTTGATGCGAGTCCTTCCTCCAGAGGTGTCTTCAGAAGATCCCGTCCTCTTAGCTTAATCCGATACATTTAAATATGAAATTCAGGACTCGCAGGTCCACAAATGTACATTTGAAGAATTAGAAACCTTGATCTTATCAAAGGGAGTACAATCTTATAGGAAGGTAGAAAGTACACTTGGATTAAGAGAGAGGAGGACATGCAGGTCCTATTTAAAATACCAAATGAAATAAGCATCGCATTCATCCACATCATTCATCACATGAAAATACTAAGTCCATGATCATCCCACCATAAAACACATCATATGCATCACAATCATCACATAATTGCAGTCTGATATTAAATTTTATAAATATAAAATTATAATACCAATTAGTTTTCGAAATAACATTTATTTCAACATTATCAATAATATTCAAAACATTATTCACTAATTAAATAACTAAACCATTCAGTTAATCTAAATACTAATTCAAACAATTTGCACAGTAAAATGTAATCAAGTTATGCATGAAATCATTTTAAAATAATTTTAAACTAATTTATTTAACAGGAAAATTAATTATCTAAAACAATTTTAAATAATTAACTAACACCCTATTAACAATAAAGCCCTTTAATTGAATAACAGTTATTAAACACTTTAATAAGTTGTTAATAATCATAAACATAATTAATAACATTTATTAATTATTTCTAAAATTATTCTGTTTTAAAACAATTTGAAAACAGGCTGAAAAAGGGCTAAAATGGGCTAATAATGGGTTTAATGGGGTTTAAACTGTTATTAAAACAATTTTAATAAACATTAAAATGGGCCCAGCCCATTAGGGCCCATTGGCCCGGACCCAGGGCCCTGGCTCGGCCAGGGTCGAGCCCTAACTCAACCAGGGTCGAGCCCTGGCTCAGCGAGGGGGTCTGGCCCAGCCAGACCCGAGCCCTAGCTCGGCTAGGGCGCCGGCCCGGCCCCCGCCCGGTTCGACCGGGTCGGGACCGGGCAGTCCGGCCCCTTCTTCCACCATTCGACCGGGCCTCTCCCAAATACCTGCAAACCCTAGTTGCTGCAGGCCGGCGGCGGTGGAGGCCATGGCAGTGCCGCCCGGCGCCGGCGCCGCCAGGCATCGCCGGTGATCCGCCCGGCACCGGTGGGGCAGCCGGCGGTGGCCAAATGGCCCTTGGATCGAGCCCTAAACTTCCCCTTAAAATCTGATTTTCCAGGTTTTAAAAAAACCCAAGTTTTGGCTCGATTTTCAGCACCTCCAAGGGTACTTCGGCGCCGATCATCATGCCCAATGTGAAGTGGTGACTATCACCAAGAGATCCGTGCATTCGGACCGCCATCCCAACGCTTGGGAATCGCGTACGAAGCCGCTAAAGTACCCCGTTCGTCGTCCTACGAAGAACTCCGAAAATCCCAAAATAAAATCCGGGATCAAATCCCAACAAGTTTTAGACCTTCTAAAAACGTGGGAACGATTCCCAGATTATTAAAATAATTTATAGCCCAAGAACACGTACAATATGGGTTCTTTACGCATAACAAGAAAATCACGCAAAACGATGCCATTTTACGATCGAACCAGCAACCTGGCTCTGATACCACTGTAAGGAATCGCCAAGAACGCAACGGAGAATAAAATCGATTCCATTGTATCGGTTGCTAGGATCGTAAAACGGATATTAAAATAAAAAACGCGGGAAGAACGGTTCTTCACCTTTGCGGGGTTTCGAATCTCCCGTGGATGATGCCGACTCGGTAATCGCGCACGCGCACGATCTCTAGAGGTATCCACACGAGTTCCCGCAGCAGACGCGATTTCCTCCTCGACTTGAGTGCTCCGACCAGATCTCAAATCCACCATGCGCGGAGAGAGACAGATCCACTCCAAGAGAGAGAAGGAGAGAGAGAGAGGAGAGAGAGAATCTGGGATGTAAAATTCGTCCAACTAACCTTTTTACCCCTCTCCTTGGCCCTCCTTATATAGAAATAAGGATAAGCACAAGGATTAATCCTCATGATTATCCAAGAGTTTGGCCTTGGATAATTCTCCATTAAATCTTCATGTTTATCCTGCGGCTTTTCATAAAAACCCAAATAAGCATGAAATTTAACGTCTCTCACCGTCTGACGAGAACTCTTATGTGTGTGACCCTCTAGGCCCATATATCAGTCCGGTTTCAGGCCCATTAAACTTAGAACTGAGTCTAGAGTTTAATATTTATTAATTAACATTTAAACATCATATGTTAAATGATTAATTTAATAAACAAGTGAATTATCATCTGATGATCAAATCACTTGGCCTTCTGATCATGAACAACACCAAACACTACCTCATGATCCCAAAAGATATAAGGGATACTGTTCCCTTTAATTGAACCTTTCCGTTTGCAGATACCGCACAGATATAATCCTTCACTCATGCATTGTCCCAATAACGCAAGGGTATGGTTTTATAGTCAAACCCTCTATCGCATTATCCAGATGGATTCCAGTACACAATTAATATCTAGAAAGACATCTCTTTCATTTGACCCTGGCCAGGGATTTCTGTGTACACATCCATAGGACATTCTCTCTCCAGTCTTATACCAAGAGTGAGTGATCTCTTGTTGTTCACTCAATTACCTTCGCAAGCTTTCCACTGTATCTGAAAGACCGATTATGGTGGACTTAATGGTTAAAGTCCACAAGTCAGAGAATCAAGATACAATGGTCCACAAACAAGGTATCATTGGTGACTCAGGTCAAAGGACCAACTGTGCTACTGCAACGATTGAATTCCCTGGTTGACTAATAGGTATAATTACCATCCAGGAATTCTTATTTGGGTCTGTTCAGTGAACTCATTCTCTAATGAGCACCCACTTGTTTGTCTTAGTGTCACCACACGAGTGAATGTGAGATCATTCACCCTCATCACATGAGCAGACATAACTTGTATCGTTCTTATCGGATATTTAATGTCCATCTCAAATATCCTATGATCGAGAACTGTTTAAGACAATTGACTGAGGATATTGATCTCACTATCATGATCTCATCATGATTCAATATCCCATACATTTGTCTAGGGACCTTGATTACGATAGTTAATTTACGAGAACTATAAATGAAAAAATGATTGCCTTTATTAATAATTTGAACTAGAATGTACAATGATTGGCTTTGAGGCCACCCAATTCTAACACTTAGGTACTTTGAATCTTGGTGGAAAGTAGGCCGGAGGGAGCTTACAGTAGCTCAAAAGGGAATGAGGTTGCCTAAGGCTGAGATTTTTGGCCATGAGTTGCCGCACACAAGTCTCAACCTCATTCTTATAGATGAACTCCTCCTGCATGGGAGGTGTGACCTGGTTGATGAGATTAGATGGGATTGTTTGAGCTGGCATCTTCTCTCAGAGACAGAATGAACAGGCCGTACAGCTTCCCAAAAGACAAAACTCGTGTTCTATTTGAATGGGCACGAAAATACAATCAGATTGTGTTACCACAGTCAAAGAGACCAGAAGATGCCAAAAGATCTAATGATCCAAATTATTGTCCATATCACCAAATCTTGGGACATCCTATTGAAGTATGTTATGTGTTCAAGGATGCATTTGAAAAATTAATTCAGAAAGGTGTCCTGAAGATGGGAGATCATCTTGTTGATCCTCCGCAGCCTCATGCCTGGACGAAAGCAAATGTAGCATCTATAAATGTGCATCATATGGTTCCTATTTACCAATCATTAAGCTCATAAACTGCAGAAAGAAGTACACAAGCCACTTATGAGCAACTGGTACTTCAACCACTCCATACAACTCAGTGGCAAACAGTCAAAAAGAAGCCAAGATCACATATCATGCGAAAATCATCAGAAGTATATATTCATGAAGGTATTCCACGACGGCCGACATATGTTCAACCCATCCCTTGGCCAAATCTGGATAATATGATATCCGATATGTCCAAAATAGCTTTATCTACGCCAGTTAAAGCTGCAAATTCAAGCAAAGAACAATGTGTGTCCTCCCCTCAGCAGGAGACATCCCAACTAAGCTCAAGTTACCCTACTCCAGCAAGCAGTATATGGAAATGGGTAGATCATCATACTGTAAGGAGGGTCACCAACAGAAGAAGAAAAAGCGAAACATCAATACTAATTCTACCTAAGGGTAAAGATCTGCTGTCAAAATTGCAGAAGCTAGTAGACAGCTTGGATGAATATGAACAACCTCAAAGGAAGCCGACAAAGCTGAAGCATTATATCCCTTGGGAGAAGCTCCAAGATATGACAATGAAACAAATACATGAAGAAGTCCTATTCTGGGAACATGAAGTCAAAAAGCCGAAGACTGATGATAGTCAAGAAAATGAGAAAGAAGAGCAGGAAGGCACTTGCACTGTCAAGTCTTGCAACACAATCTCAACAATAAATGAAAGCGAAGATGATGAGGAGGAAGAAATCTTCCTTGCTCCAAAAATGGAAGTGATGGAAAGCTCTACATCAACTCTAAATGAGCAACATGTCACCCGCTCTGGCAAAAAGTGGGGACGAAAGCCTCCATTGGCTACCACTCGAAAAATTATCCAGCTTCGGGGGGAAACACTATATGTCATCCCAGAGCCAGAATTCAGAGGAATGGAATCCATGCCTTTGTCAAAAAGAAATGTTCAAATCCCGCCTCTGCTCGGACTATATCCAGAAAATTCTAATCAAGAAAATGAGGTGTTACCCTCTTTATATGAATTCATAGCAGTTCAAAAGTCTGCAAAGAAAGGTAAACAAGTCCAGCAGCAGCCGTCGGAAGAACAAGATCCTCAGGTTGCCTCTCCAGAAGTTCATGATAATGAAAAAGCAGATAAGAGAGTCATCGGCTTACTAAAAAGGTTGCCATCTAAATTTACTGTGTGGGAAGTTTTGTCACTCGGTGAGGAATTGCGAAAGGTTCTCATTGCAGCTTTAAAAACTCCTCAAATTTACGAAGCTCACGCAGTAGAAATTCAAGAAATATCCTATGAATCATTCATGGCTTTCATCACCTTCACTGAAGATGATATGTTGCTGCCTACAAATGACCACAACAAGCCACTCTACATGAGAGGAAAGATAAATGGACAATCTGTCAATAGAATTCTGGTTGATCAAGGCTCTGCTGTCAGCATCATGCCTCTCAGAACTTTTCAGAAATTTCATTTTCATATGCACCTAAGAAGAGTGCAAAATTTCAAAATAGCTGGGTTCAACCAGAAGTCAGAAACATCAATTGGGGCAGCTGAATTTGAAATGGTCGTCGGTGACTTTCACTTCACAGTCCTCTTCCATATCATAAATTCCGATACCACATACAAAGCTTTACTTGGGCGGCCATGGATACATCAATATTTTGTGGTGCCCTCCTCATTGCATCAATGCATCAAATTTCCCTGGGAAGGACAAATACAGTGGGTCTTCGCTGATCTCGAGCCTTTTGAGGTTCATGAATGCCATCTTATGGATGCCAATCTATATATACCTCCACCCCTAGAGGAAAAAGAAGATAAAGAAACAAAAAAGCCTGATACCAGTCGGAGCAAGGAATGGTTTCCTCCTCCACCAAATATCGGCTCTCTCAGTCTTGAAGACAAAGAAGCTACAGTTCTGAAAAGTTCTTCAGCAAAGACAACTAAGCAGCAAGATGTACTCTCTATAGAAGTCATGGTCCCAGTCAGACTAATACATCCTATTGAAGAGTATGAATGTCAGCTCGTAGAGCCTTTGAAAAAATTCGTGGTTCCGCACGGAGACGGACATGAAACAATTTTTTATAGAGCTGATGAGCAGTCGGCCACTGAAGACAAAGATTGCTATATTTCCGATATAGAAGAAGAGTTATGGGTTGACATCATGGGTCTCCCAGATATGACAAAGCACACTGAGGAATTGGCTAAGGCTCAGTCAATTTCATTATATCAAACCAAAAAAGAATGGAGCAGGTTCCAATAGCTATGGTACCCTCCTAACATGTCCAAAGCATTGATGCAACATACACAACATCCAGGCTTGGGATATACCTTGCCGAAAGAAGAAACTCCTGAATTCTCAGTAAATATGACATCTATTTTGTCAGAAATACCAGAAATTTCGCAAGCAGTATATGATGACTATGATGACAACAGCCCACGGGCCAGTCTGTCAAAGAAAGCCAGCCAGAAGCTAATCAATCTCCTATTCCGGCGTGTCAATGCTGGAAACATCTTGAAGAAGAAGACATCCAAGTCGCAGAAGTCAAGGAAAGTGATATCCAAAGTTCCAATATGGTTCAGAATATGCCAGATGAACAAGAAAATCCATCTATCACCCATGAACCTCATGTTAACACAACTTAAAGGGAAGAGGAGCTCACTCAGCTCATAGAAAATCAACAGGCAGATCCTGCCCCAAATATTTTCACAGCAAATCAATCAAATGAAATTGATCAAAAAGTCAACGAAATTGAAGCAGAAATTGAAGAAGAAGTAAATGAAGAAGATCTGATGGAGCTCCAGCCAGCACCTCTAGAACTTGAAGATGGAGAGCAAGCTATGGTTGATGAACTCCTCGAAATCAATTTGGGCTCTGAAGAAGACCCAAGACCAACATATATAAGTGCATTGCTCAGTCAAGAACAACAACAAGCATATATTTCACTTTTGAAGGAATTCCGGGATTGCTTTGCTTGGTCCTACAAAGAAATGCCTGGGTTAGATCCAGAAGTAGCTCGACATGAGCTGGCTATTGATCCAGCCATCGAGCCAATCAAACAAGCTCCAAGAAGAATGAGGTCGAAGCTGATAAACAAAATCAATGCTGAAGTCGACAAGTTAATTGATGTTGGCTTCGTACAAGAAAATCAATAAACAACATGGCTGGCAAATATTGTTCTAGTCAAAAAGAAGAATGGACATATCAGAATCTGTGTAGACTTCAGAGATCTAAATAAGGTATGCCCAAAGGATGACTTCCCAGTGCCTGTCACAGAAATCATGGTCGATGCCACCGTAGGACATAAAGCTTTATCTTTTATGGATGGATCGTCAAGATATAATCAAATATGGATGGCTGACAAGGATAAGATCCATACTGCCTTCAGAACTCCTAAAGGAATCTTCCACTACAAGAGAATGCCCTTCGGCCTCAAGAATGCTGGTGCAACATACCAAAGGGCAATGACCAAGATATTTGATGAATTTCTTCATCAACAAGTTGAATGTTATATTGATAACCTAGTTGTCAAAACCAAGAAAAAAGAAAATCATATGCAAGATCTCCACACCATATTTGAAAGGTTGAGGCAATACAGCTTGAAAATGAACCCCATGAAGTCCGCCTTCGGGGTTTCAAGTGGCAAATTTATGGGTTTTAATATCAGATATAGAGGCATTGAAATAGACCCAGTCAAAATCAAAGTTATCCAGGAGCTTCTGCCTCCAAAAAATCTCAAAGAGCTGCAGTCCCTTTAAGGACGGCTCGCATACATTCGAAGGTTCATATCCATCCTAGCTGGACGGTGTGAACCCTTCTCTAAATTAATGAAGAATGATGTCCCATTCATATGGGATGATGAATGTCAAAATGCGCTTGAGAAAATCAAGCAATACCTTGCATCGCCACCCATGCTGGGGGTACCTATCAAAGGCCAGTCATTAATCTTATATATCGCTGCTCAGGGGACTTCTCTGGGGGCAATGCTGGCACAAGACAATGAAGAAGGCAAAGAGCAAGCACTATATTACTTAAGCAGAAGGCGGATCGGGGCTGAACTCCGATACTCACCTATTGAAAAGATATGCTTAGCCCTGGTCTTTGCAGCTAAAAGACTCAGGCACTACATGCTATCACATGAAATCCAGCTCATCTCTAGGGCTGATCTTCTCAAATATATCTTCAATCGACCAGCCTTGAAAGGTCGTTTGGGCAAATGGGCAGTCCTCCTCATGGAGTTCGACATCAAATATCAAATATGTTCCTCAGAAAGCCATCAAAGGTCAAGCCATTGCAGACTTCCTTGCAGCACATCTAGTGCCAGAAGATTCACCGTTGGTCACCGACCTGCCAGATGAAGAAACATTAGAAGCCAACCATACAGAACAAAAGATATGGCAGCTATATTTTGACGGGGCCTCCCGTTCAGCAATTACACAAGATGGTACATTCACTACAAAGGCTGGGGCATGCATTATCCTGATATCTCCAGAAGGTGAGGTTCTGCATACCTCGTGCTCTGTAACTAAGCCATGCACCAACAATTAAGCAGAATATGAAGCTTTGATAGTTGGCTTGGAAGTTGCTTTGGATATGGGCATCCAAATGATTCAAGTCCATGGAGACTCAATGTTGATTATATACCAAGTCCAAAGAATATATGATGTCAAAAAGCCCGAGTTGATTCCTTATCACAAAAGGGCCATCAAGCTAATACAAAGATTCTATTTCTTTGAAATCAACTATATCAACCGCAGTGCAAATGCTCAAGCTGATGCTCTGGCTAAATTAGCAAGTTCTCTGGCTCTGCCGCTAGAAGGATCCCTTGAAATATGGGTTAAGAACAGAAGATTGTTGCCAACTGTGTTGGGAGAAGAAACATAAATGCAAACATAAGTATGTGCAGTGGAAGAAGCCGATAAGCCTGATTAGAGGGAAATGCTTCTCGACTGGTTCAAGCATAAAATATTGCTAAGCACTTGAATCAAGCGTGCTAAACTGATCCGTATCAAGGATTCATATGAATACAAAAGTGACACTCTCTTTCGAGTGACATATGATGGCAAAAGAAAAGTTCTCCTCAGATGTCTGTCGCCAAAAGAGATAGCTGAAGCCTTAAGGGAAATATATGCCGGGGTCTGTGGTGCTCACCAGTCTGGCCCCATGATGAAAAATCAACTCAAACAATTGGGCTACTACTGGCCCACAATGTTCAATGATTGTGCGCAATATGCCAAATCATGTAACAAATGCCAGGAACATGGTCAAATTCCAAGAAAACCCCCGGTGCCCTTGCACCCTACAGCACCATCATGGCCTTTTGCCGAATGGGGGATGGACGTTGTCGGTCCATTTATACCCTCCTCAAGAGGTGCTAAGTATATTCTGGCCGCCACGGATTATTTTTCCAGATGGGCCGAAGCAGTAGCGTTAAGAGAAGTCACTGGGGCAGCCGTTGAAAGGTTCCTCCGCCAAAATATGTTGTTCCGATATGGTGCACCCAGTCGGATCCTCTCAGATAATGGAACATGCTTCCGAAATCAAATCATATACAAGCTAGTTGAGAAATACAAAATTGATTAGAGGACCTCTACAGTCTACAATCCACAAGCCAATGAGTTAGCAGAAACCTTTAACAAGACTCTATGCAACCTTCTAGCAAAGACAGCCAATTCAACTTAGAAAGACTGGGAAGAAAGAATCTATTAAGCATTATGGGCTTATAGAGCCATATACAAAACTCCAATAGGCTGTTCTCCCTATTCCTTAATATATGGGTTAGAGGTAGTCGTACCAATTGAATTGGAAGTCCCCTCTTTGCGCATTGCCTTAGAGCAGGGGCTTATCAAAGGAAATCAATCAAATGCAGAAAGGCAGCTCGAGGAATTATTAACCTTGGAAGGCGACAGACTTCGAGCTCAACAAAATATCAATATATATCAAGCTCGCATGGCTCGAGCATTTGATAAACTAGTCAAAGAAAGAGCCTTCAAGAAAGGAGACCTAGTTATGGTCAAAAGAAGAGAAGTCATGACGTCAAATCCAAAAGGGAAGTTGACCAGTAATTGGATCGGTCCCTATGTCGTCAAAACTATTTATAAAGGAGGAGCATATACCTTCACCAATCATAAGGGAGAAGTATAATTTCCTCTCTTAAATGCCAAACATATGAAGCGCTATCATGCGCCACCTTCGTACTTTCCAAACGAAGATTGAAAAGAATATATGAAGCACTGTCTACGGTGTGAGCATAGTCACCATGAAGACAGTCAAAGAAATCACCAAGTTCTCGAGACATATTCTCCCGAGACTATAAATCTTAAATGGCATGGTAAAATTAAGCTGCCTACATGAGCCAAGGACATTGAAGAGGCTCCAAAAGGCTTTATGAAGCCGCCCCAAAGCACCTCATGGGTTGCCAATGACAAAATGCCATTGAAAAAGAAAGAAAAAAAAAACTTGGCACGACTATCCCGCTAGTCGGGCAATGGTGCTGAGGCAAACCCGGTGCGGAGGGAGTATAAATCATTTCTCGCTTCCCGTTTTATAACCGGTCGAAGTTTCCAATCAAATCAATATGAATCGATGATGTTTTCCGATTCTGAAATTGTTTGATATAAACATGCATATGCCTTGCAACCTTGTCTCTTCAATGAACAGGGGGCAAGAAGCTACAAAGAAACAGAGAAGATGACCCGAGTCCTGCTGGATCTTGCCATTCAAGTACAAATTCAAATCCAAGCTCAAATTCAAGTACAAATTCAAATACAAGCTCAAAGTCAAGCATGGACTAGCCAGGGTTAGCAAGGCTCCGCCACTCAAGTTCAAAGCTCCAGCATTCAAGTTCAAAGTTCAAGGATCAAAACTTCAACTTATAAGCAAATTCAAATTCGAATTCAGATCTAGAGCTCCGCCTGAAGGGCAAGCTGAAGTTCAAAAGCAAATCGGCTTGAGTCAACAAGACCCGTCGCTTAAATTGAAGCTTAAGTTAAAAATTCAAGTTTAAATCCAAGCCTAAGTTTAAATCGGCTTGAGTCAATAAGACCCGCCGCCTAAATTCAAGATCAAAATTCAAGTTCAAATTCAAAACTCCAAATCAAGCTCGAGCTCGAAATGCAAGTTTAAGTGCAAGTTCAAATCTCCAGCCAAAGAGCAAGCACAAATTCAAGTATAAGACAGCCTGGGTCAACGGGACTCGCTACTTAAATTCAAGACCAAAATCCAAGTTTAAATAAAATTTGAAAGCAAAAGAAGATGGCTTGGGTTCACTCGATCTCGCCATTCAAATTTCAAATTCAGAATTCAAATTGAAGTTCAAATGCAAAAACCAAGCCTAAATCCAGGTTCAAGTTCAAATGCAAATCGGCCCAAGTCAGCAAGACTCTGCCGCTCAAGTTCAAGCTCAAATTAAATGGAAATTGGCATGTGTCCTACTAGATTCCGCCATCCAAGCTTAAAACAAGAAAGATGGTATGGGCTCATTCGACCCCGCCATTCAAGCTCAAATGCAAATCGGCCCAAGTCAGTAAGACTCTGCCGCTCAAGTTCGAGCTCAAATTAAATGCAAATTGGCATGTGTCTTACTGGATTCCGCCATCCAAGCTTAAAACAAGAAAGATGGCCTGGGCTCATTCGACCCTACCATTCAAGCTCAAATGCAAATCGGCCCAAGTCAGTAAAACTCTGCCACTCAAGTTCAAGTTCAAATTAAATGCAAATTGGCATGTGTCCTACTGGATTCCGCCATCCAATCTTAAAATAAGAAAGATGGCCTGGGCTCATTCGACCCCGCCATTCAAGATCAAATGCAAATCGGCCCAAGTCAACAAGACTCTGTTGTTCAAGTTCAAAAGCAAATCGGCTTAGGTCAACAGGACCTGCCGTTTAAATTCAAAATTCAAATGCAAATCGGCCCAAGTCAGTAAGACTCTGCCGCTCAAAGTTTAAGTTTAAACTAAATGCAAATTGGCATGTGTCCTACTGGATTCCGCCATCCAAGCATAAAACAAGAAAGATGGCCTGGGCTCATTTGACCCCGCCATTCAAGCTCAAATTCAAATCGGCCTGGGTCAACAGGACCCGCCGCGCAAATCCAAGGTTAAATTCAAGTTCAAGTTCAAATACAAGCTGGCGTGGGTCCTACTAGACTCTACCGTCCAAGTTCAAAGCAAGCTCAAAACAAAGAAGGTGGCCTGGTGCATTCAGCACCGCCACTCAATTTTAAGCCCAAGGTCAAATCCAAGTGCAAGCAAAAGTAAAGCAAAGTAAGTCGACTGGGGTCTTCAACGACTATGTCGCACCAGTGGCTGGCCCGGGCCCTCGTGACTCCATCGTCCCCGAAAGATCGGGTCTCCGAGAGGAGTACTCCGTCATCAATCAAGCAAATTGAAAGCAAAGCAAAGTAAGTCGACAGGGGTCTTCAATGACTACGTTGCACAGGTGGCTTGCCCGGGTCCCTCATGACTCCGTCATCCATGAAAGACCAGGTCTTCGAGAGGAGTACTCCGTCAACTATCAAGCAAATTCAAATCAAAGTAAAGTAAGTCGACTCGGGTCTTCAACGACTACGTCGCACCGGTGGCTGGCCTGGGTCCCTTGTGACTCCGTCATCCCCGAAAGACTGGGTCTCCGAAAGGAGTACTCCGTCAACAATCAAGCAAATTCAAAGCAAAGCAAAGTAAGTCAACTGGGGTCTTCAACGACTACGTCGCACAGGTGGCTGGCCCGAGTCCCTCGTGACTCCGTCATCCCGGGTCTCCAAAAGGAGTACTCCGTCAACAATCAAGCAAATTCAAAAGCAAAGCAAAGTAAGTCAACCGGGGTCTTCAACGACTACGTCGCACAGGTGGCTGGCCCGGGTCCCTCGTGACTCCGTCATTCCCGAAGGACCGGATCTCTGAGAGGAGTACTCCATCAACAATCAAGCAAATTCAAAGCAAAGCAAAGCAAAGTAAGTCGATCGGGGTCTTCAACGACTACGTCGCACAGGTGGCTGGCCCGGGTCCCTCGTGACTCCGTCATCCCCGAAAGACCGGGTTTCCGAGAGGAGTACTCCGTCAACAATCAAGCAAATTCAAATCAAAGTAAAGTAAGTCGACTGGGGTCTTCAACGACTACGTCGCACCGGTAGCTGGCCCGGGTCCCTCGTGACTCCGCCATCCCCGAAATTATTGGGTCTCTGATAAGAGTACTCTGTACTCCCTATCTACCTCGGCTACAAACCTATGAGTCTACCGTGGTAGTTAGGGTTCATCCATTCAAAATCACCCCTAGTTATCATGACCAAAAGCCTTTAAGCCCGTCATTGATAATTAGGGTACTCATGACCTAGGTATCTAGGTTTGCATCACTCAAAGCACCCCTGTCTACTCCGGGCTACAAGCCTATGAGTCTGTCTGGAGTAATTTCAAATCATACTTATGTTACCACGACCAAAAACCTATGAGTCCATCGTTGGTACTTGGATTTGCATGGCGTAGACCCTTCTGGTCTATTGCCACCCTACATAGTGGTTAAGATCCTTACGATCTTTGCCACTCCAATAAAGGCCCAAGCCCTTACGGTTTGTACCATTTTCAATAAACAAGTGATTGAGGTATTCATTGCCCCTCTCACTCTGTCCTTCCCTTTTAAGCTTCAATAACCCATAACATTGTTAATTATGGAAGCCAATAAACATTGTTAAGTCATCTTCATTTGAAATCTTTTCCTTTCAGCTTTGCAGTTCCCATGGATGTATACTTTACTCTACTTCATTTACAACAAGGGGAGAGAGAGGGATAAAAAAAAAAAGTGAGAGAAAAATCAAAAGGGGCTTAAAAATAGAGATGCCTCGCCGAACTTGATCGTATCTTCTGCGGTCAAGAGAAACAAGGGCTATATACCCAGCTGTGGTGAAAACCCAAAAGGGCGCCACAGGAAAAATCGGGAACCCCGCCGTGTGAAAATCTGAAAGGGCGCACGGGCAAAAGCTAGAGAGGGCCGACTCCGGTGAAAACCCGAAAGGGCACTTGGGTCGGTAAAGTGAATATAAAAAAAAGAAGAAGAAGAGAAAAGGAAATTCAAGCATGTCATTCATTGAAAGGAGGACATGATACAAAGTTCTCTTTATATATGCCGAAAGTTTACAAAGAATGACTTCCATCCCAGTCTACATGGAAAAGCAAAAAGAAAATACCCTTCCCAATTACAAAGTTCAGTTATAAACAACATCATGGATCCTCAAGTAACATGGACAGCAGCGGAAGTCCTTCTCCAACTTGAACATGCAACTCAATAAGAGCTTCCTCTTCAGTCTGCAGCTTGGAAACCTCACTAGATAATGATTCAAGAAGGCCTTGGGAAACCAGAAGATCATCTTAACGTCTGTGTAAACTGTGCCTTAAAGTTTCTAGTTCGGCTTTCGCAGCAGCAAGTTCATTCTCCAATCACTGAATATTTTCCACCAATAAGCCTTCTTTCTGCTCAAAGTCAGCTATTTATGCTTGTTGTTGTGAAATTTGAAGAGAAACAGGCTGCATTTGCAAATTATACTCATTCCGCTGAAAAAGAAAAAGCAACAAATCAAAATCAAATGCAAAAAGCCCTTCTCGAAAAAGAAAATTATGTCGAAATTTCTGCAGCATCTCCCCTTAACGGAGGGCTGTTAAAATTTTATCGAGAGCCATCCGAGACAGACCGAGATGCTCCGATAAGAAGAAGACCCGTGTCAAAGACAAAGGGGTGTAGAAAGGTCATTCCAGTGACCCAATTCCCAGGAGCCGAGCTACAACCGGGACTAGGCACTGAAGCCGCAGCCCCAAGGATTGCTCCCATGGGAACTGCCAAGGTCAAATAGCGGGTACGCTGAAGAAGAGCCATCCGACCCGCAGTGCTACAGTGATGAGTCTGCGCCTACTGTAGATCAACGACCCCAAAGTCGATTTTCTGCAAAAAGAAGACAAAGAAAAAATGTTAGAACATCAAATGAGTTAGGAGAGACCCTCTTCACTCTCCCCATGCCCAAATCTATGGCGGCCAACAACCCCTAAACAATCCCACCGTCCAAAAAATCAAAGAAAAGCTCCGCCTTTTACCTGTAAATCTTGGTGTGGCTGAAGCTCTCCCCAAAACAGCAACTTCTAAATCTAAACGATACCCCTCCGTGGCAGCGGCAGTGCTCTCCTCAGGCCCCTGCAATGTCATCGATGAAAAAGGAACAAGAAAAGCAGGGCCCGCGGTTTTGAACCCAACGGCCTTCACACCTATAGGCGATGGCAACAACGCTCCCCAACAGGGTTGCAGCGTTCGTCACCGGCAAAGGGAAGAGGAGGCGACCGACGTGCCAAGCAAACGGCACCCCCCAAGCGGCGGAAGGCCAATGCGTAGACGGCGGCGGCGGCGGCGGCAGCTCTCGTCGGCAATGGCGCTCCCCGACAGCTGCTGTGGCGCCGGCGACGGCAAGAGAAAGAGAAGGAGAAAGCGTAGGAGGCTCGGGATCACCCAGCGCAGCAGAGAAGAAGAGGGAGAAGCGGAATGAACTTTAGAATCCCCCAGCAAAAGAAAAAAGCAAGGCCCCGCCCCCTTCCTTTTTATAACCGACCGGGTCGATTTTGAAGCCCTGGCTGGTCCAAGGTCCGAACCGGACCGAATCGGCGCAGACTCAAAGGCATATGCCCCTCTCTTTCAAACTCAACATACATGGGCCGGTTCAAAGCCAAAGTTGAACCGAAGCGGTGCAGACTCAAAGGGCTTTGTCCCCTTTCCTCAAAATCAACACATATGGTCCGATTTAAAGCCCAAATTGAACCCAAACCGGCGCAGACTCAAGGGCATATGCTTCTCTCTCTCAAAATCAACATACGCAGTTTGGTTCAAAGCACAAATTGGGCCTAAACTGGCGCAGACTCAAAAGGGATATGTTGACCCTTCTAAATCAAGCAAGTTATGGTTTCCCGAAGCTCAAGACCCGATCCAAATCAGTCGCGGAAAAAAATTCAAGATGAAATCTCCTCAAGCAAACAAGTCCTCAGTGGGTGAATGAAGACCCTTAAGTGGGGCCGGTTTTAAATCGTGATCCACTTTAGGAAGATAAGTACGTGACAATGGGCCACGCATACAACTCACTTCATCGCCTCCAACCTCCGTGCGTGAACCGCATGCGTGGGGGGCATTTGTTGTCACCTAAAAAATGAGCAAGAAGAGCATAAAGATCAATTAAGAAGGCCCAAATCAAAAGAAATTGAATGGCACAACCGGGCCCATTATCTCAAGTAAAGAAGGTCCAAACAATTGTTCAAAAATTGTTCAAGAAAGCCCAAATGAAGAAGATTTAAGGGGCAGCAGCCAAGACCAATTTTGCAAACCAAATGAAGCCAAAAAGGGGTTACTTTGAGCCTAAATGATGAATAAATCCAAGGGGGCAGGTCCGGGCCCATTATCTCAAGCAAAAGAAGTCCAATAGGGCCAATTTGGGCCAAAAAAGTAAAGGGCAAAGCCCAATTTCGTGGCAGCCTCTAAAGGACACCAAATGGTCCCCCCCCCCCCTGACCTATTCTTACCCATTTAGTCCATGTTCATATCTGCCCAAAGGAGGATAAGAAGAGAAGAAAGTGGTCCCCCCTTCAAGATTCTTCGAGAAGGTGGTAGGTGAAAAGCAAAAGGAAAGCCAATCATGATTCTCCAAGTGTTGTGGCCTCATTAGAGGGCTCTTAAGATGGATTTCTTATCCCTAATCTAAGGCTAATAGATGCCTAATCTACCCCCCAAAAGTAACCCAACTTTATCTATAAAAGAACTACCAACTTATCCAACCAAAAGTTGGAGACAAAAGCCCACAAAAAAGAAAAAGAAGAAAAGTGAGAGAGTTTGGAGGAGCACGTCTCCCTCCTCCTCCTCCATTTCCTGCATCCCAAGATGAAAAGAAAGAAAAAAGAAGAAAGAAAGAGAGATAGAAAGGAAGAGAGTAAGAGGGTGTGTCTTTGGAGCCATCTTCCCTCCCTCATCCTCTCCTCAAGGTAGAGTGAGGATGGGGGATGGCCTTTGTTCTTCATATTCTTGCTTTCCTAGTTTTTCTTTCATTTTGATGTCTTTAGAAGCTTCTATCTCCCCCTTGATGTTCATCCATGGTGATTGAAAGCAATGAAATGTAAAGTTCAGATTTCCTGTGTCTGTTTTGTGAATCTGCTGATTATCTTGCTTTAAATGCTATTTTCCCTTCATAAGGTATGTGTTTTTCGTGTGGAGATGGTAGAGGGGCCTTTCTAGTTTATATAAATGGTCTTCTCAAGCCTTCAAACCCCCTAAATATGGAGATATGGACCAAAATCTAAGTTGTTGTCCTGGTTTCCTGAACTTCATATTTTCTGGTTTTGCATTTGGCTTTGGGGTTTTTCAAGATGGCTTGGCCTTCCATGACCCTTAGGAGCACATCCCATCCATGGATGATGTTTCCTCAAGGCCAAACATCAAGAGAAATCTCCCAAATCTCATGAATCTTATGTTATAGTTTCTATTTTTCATATTATGACCGAATCAGTTTTAGTAGGATTTTTTCCTTTAATGGCTAAGGGTTTAGGCCCTAGAGGTTCTTAAGGAGGTTCCCTCACTAGTTGGGGATGAGCTTCTTTGAGTATAAACTCTCTAACATGGAGCCAATAAGGGGAGATCCATGAAAAAGATAAAAAACATACTTAAGTTTCTCATATGTTCATATTTAAGTTTTCATGATATTTTCCTAAAGAAATGCATCTAAAATATATTTTAAATAAAGATTTTAGGTTTTATATCTTTTATACTTTATTTTCCATCATTTGGATTAGGTTTAAACCCACTTTTCCCCAAAAATTCGGATTTCAGGTGAGTCTGCGCCTGTATACGCTACAGTGTTTTGAGTCTGCGGCTACTGTTCATGAGTCTGCGCCTCCCTGTGCAGACTCAGTGCCAGTTGCAGTTTTCTGAGTTTGCGCCTCTTTCATCTTGATTTTTGGGCTTGAGGTGATTCTTTCATCCTCTCCCAAGTTGTCCAAAGGTTCCTTGGACCTAGGGCTGTCCCTTTAAGGCTCAATGAAAGTCCTAAATGGCTTGGACTTTGGGTTGTTAAGCTCTTAATGTTTCAAACCGAAATCTTATCATATGTTTTAAGATTTTAAATATTTTCCGATGTTTTCCAAGGATGTCCCGATCTAAGGGTGCCAACAATCCAATGTTAGGTAACCCATCAAGAGCCCTTACATAAAAAACATCATTCTTGTGTTCCCATTTCTATGGGTTCATTTAGATGATATGTCCCGAAATCCTAATGAGTTGGTGGAGTTCCTTACTCCCCAAATGTAGAAATGGAATAGGTAATTCCCTGTGGATAACCCTTGCATTTCGAAGGCATTAAGGACACCCTTTGGGTGAGAGGTTGGATGCTCGGCACGCCCCCCTTTATAACCACCTCCATGGTTCATGGCTACATGTGATCCTCTAAGAAAATTGGTGGAGTTCCTTGCTCCCCAAATATAGAGATGTTTTGGATTATCCCTTGTGGGTTTTTCTTACATCTTGAAGGCATTAAGGGAACCCTTTGGGTGAGTGGTTGGATGTTCGGCACTCCCCCCTTTACAGCCATCCTTATGGTCCATTAGCCATTACATATCCCTTTAAGGGAGTTGGTCCTTCAGGTCCCTTCATGCCATGATCCTTCATGAAGATCCTAAACTTTTGTTGGGTTTTCCTAATGAAAGGTTGAAATTCAACTTAGAATCATTATATTAAGCATTTTCAATGCTTTACAAAGTGGTCCAAGAAGAATGGGATAAACATAAAGAAATCATATCATTTGAAGAAATCCACATAAGGATCACTCCTTGAAAAGGCTTTATATAGCCACACTCAACTTCTGAGATTTCTCAGTATTATCCTCCCTAAATTTGTGGTGATTCTTGAATCACTTCAAATTGAAAGAGATGTAAAACTGAAATTATGCTCAGATTTTGAGTCTGCACACCTATAACCATGGAAATTCGATTGGGAATGGGATACAATCTGTTTTTCTCGACTCCTGATTTCATATTCTAACCTTGCTGGTTGAAACTAACCTTTTGGACTACTTAAATGCAGTTTGAACTGTGCAGGAACTTCAAAAACCATTTTCAGACTTGAGTCTGCGCACCCATGCGTAGACTCAACCAAAAAACTGTCAAGTGATGGATTCTTGGACCAAGGACGTTGTTTATGGCTCAAATGACTCAAAATAACTAAATTTAGATCATATCTAAATCAGAAAATATTCAAAATGGACATTCTCCCTTTTAAATAAACACGAATCTTCCAAACTCAATTTGAGTCTGCGCACCTGCCCTAGGCTCAAAAGAATAAAAAAGTTTTTTAATAACTCAAGCATCCAAGCCAAACACCATTAAAATGCTATTCTATGGCACACAAATCAAGATTAGCAAACTTCTTTCAAATTGACTTTTGAGTCTGCACACTTTTCATAAGCTCATTTCAAATGAAAAAAATAAAATAAAAAATAAATAAAATTACATAAATCACTCACAATCATGTCTCAAACACTCCATTTCATTTAAATAAAAAATTCATTTACAAAAGAATCCAAATCCCCGCAAACAAATAAAAAATTACAAGTTCAGTTGAGTCTGCGCACCCCCTGCGCAGACTCAAGCTCTTTTTCTCTTGTCTCCTTGATCTTTGAAGCTTCCCAGTACTTTGAAAGTCTTGGAATTCCCTTCAACCTTAGGAGATTCCATCTTTTTAAGAATCTTGCTCAAAATCCTCTTTAAACTTGAGTTTGCGCATCAATCTCAAGGCCAAAACCTCATCTCTTGGTCCCTAAATCATGTCCGCAACTCCAACTCTGTAAATCATCACCCAACAAAACATAAAATCAAGTTATCCCACCAAAAATCCAATAAAACAACTCATAAATAAGAAATTCACAGTTTAGACTTGAGTCTGCGAATCCTGGCACAGACTCAACCCTGAAATTCACAAAAAATAAAAAATCAACTTCCCGTGCACTTCAAGATGATCTAAAACTATCTAAAAGTCAAGTTTATTCTTATCTATCAGGAAATAAAATAAAAACACCAATTTGTTCTTGAAAAAATGCAAAAAATCTTTGAAAACAAATTTGTGACAAATGAGTCTGCGCCACACTACGCAGACTCAACCCTGAATTCCCAAAATTGGTCTTTTCGACCTTAAATTCTCTCCAAATTAAATCTAAAAATTTACATGAAAACTTTATATTTTATATAAGTCAAAAACCTAAATAAAAGCTCAAAACTCCTTTTGCAAAAAATATAGAAAATGCTTAAACACTTCGATAACAAATGAGTCTACGCCCCATAGCGCAGACTCAACCCTAAATTCTTAAAATCTGGTATTTTGGCCATTAAATTCCCCTCAAATGAAATAAAAATCTTAAGGATAAACCCTATATTTTTCACAAATCAAAATCTAAACAAAAATGCTAACTTTTCTCCTTGAAATTACCCAAAAAATATAAAAAACAAGCTTGTGACTCATGAGTTTGCGCTCTCCTGCGCAGACTCAACCTCAAATTGTTAAAATTCAATTTTTTCAACTTTAATTATTTTAAAACTAAATCATAAACTTCAAGATAAAACTGTACACTTCCTGTAAGTCAAAAAATCAAATAAAACTCATTTTTCCCCTTTGAAAAAGATAAAAATACCTAAAAGAAGACTCACTTCAATTAACTTTGTAATCTTGCTCATTCTTTAAAAACCTGCAAATTCAAAACATAAAAAGCATAAGTCTTTGAAGCATTTTTCACTTAAATCAAGTAAGAAGACATAAAAAACACCTTTCCATACTTTGCAAATCAAATCCAAAATCTCTTTACTTCAAATCTGAAAAAACACAATAAGCAATGTTTATTATACCTTCTTGTCAATAAAACACAACCAAAATTGATATTCAAATTCTAAATCATAATCCCCATAAAAAATGTCATCCACTTCAATCAAAATGCCATAAAAAAGATTTTCATTCCTCTCACAAATCAAAAAATCAAAATAAATACAAGCATTCTCATTGGTAACAAATGAGTCTGCGCATCCTTGCATAGACTCAACTTCATGTTCACTTCCAAACATAAAAATTTAAACAAATCTTCAATGCATCCATATAAGTCAATCCAAAAAGGCTAAAAAATGTCTCTCATCATTATCCATCAATAAGAATCAATAAATCAAGTCTTGCGCAGACTCAACTCAAAAACTAAAAATAAGTTTTCTTCTCAAATAAAAATCGAAATTCATTCATTTTTCAAATGCAATCTTGTATATCTTATTTATATCATTTTAAAGGGTGTTATTCTAATCTTTCGACGATTAATCAAGGGTTTTCTTCTTAGGAGGATGTAATTAACGCTATTCCACTTATAGGTAGCGGGATCAAATCGAAGAACTACGCAATCATTTGATTGATTCAGGTAAAGCGCACAAATAACAAATCTAAATCTAAATAAAAAAAATCAAGATCAAGTGCATTTTTCCTAAAAAATGTACGACAGTAGCGCTCCCAGATGAGGTGCTCTATCTCTTGGCAGAGATGGTGGTATTCGTCTGTTGAGTAACCCCTTTCTCAGTGGTATCTACAATACTTCCTTGGGTCATAAAACTGGTCGATGAACAGTTGACCAAGTTGCAGCTCTACACCTGTTGAGCCATTGATAATGGTCAAGATTGTGATGGAATGATCCATATTGGCTATTTGGGCGACTTCAACCTTGAACTAGGTGAAGTAGTGCCGTAGAGTTTCGCCTGACTCTTGGCGAATGGCCAGCAAACTAGTCGAGCTCTTATTTTGTTGAGTAGCATCATAAAACTCGTCGATGAATAGTTGACCAGCTGCATGAGAGAATAGATAGAGACAACCAGCAGCATAGTGTGTCGTCTTCTCTAGGGTCAGTAGGAACAACTGACATCGGACTGGCTCAGGTACACCTCAAACCGAGACTAGAAGTTGAAACTCTCGAAGTGGTCAACCGAGTTGGTCATCCCATCATACAAGGGACCCTTCGGTAGCTTAACATTCTCCGGATATGGGCAGCCGTGATTGCCGTGGAGAACGTTGACTTCTCTATAATGGCACTGGCCAAGGGTACTCCATATGGAGGATGCACCAGCTATTGCATCTCCTTCTAGATCTTGGATAGTTGGCGATCAAGATCCGGAGATGACACAGCCGCAGTCGAGTGGCCTGGGTCTCCCATTGGTCGGGTGTCAGATGATTCATGGTTAGGCCCGACCATGTGTGTCCACTGGGGGGCCATACTACTGTCCTTGCTTGGCTTGATACTAGACCGGCCCCTTGGGCCCCCCAGTAGGATATCCTCCCAAGATCAAAGTGACTTCTAAGGGCTACCCATGTAGATGAACAGAAGGTCCAGCCGACTGCTGCCTGGTCGGCTGAAAAGAGTGTTGATACTACTATTGTGGTGGTGGCGGTGGCCTCATCAGAGGGCTGAGGAGTCCCATGTGTCGGGCGATGGCTGTCACCATCTTGCACAATGGAGCCAAGGTGGTGACGGTGGCCGTCAGCTGAGCCACCTACTACGAAGGAGCATCCACTCGGTCGTTTCGAGCCAAAGTGGGATCTGGATCTACCACGGGAGTAGGGTTGTCGTCCCCATTGCTGCTGGGTGTATCCCTTCGGCTTGGCCGAAGGACAAGGATAAGGTGTTGCAAGTGGACTCAGACTCCAGCTATTCGGCCCGACCCCTTGTCCCGAGCCTGAGCAGGCTCCAAATCTACTGGAGGAGCAAGGCCTTGATGCAGGGTTGTTGTCCCCATTGCTACTGGGTGTATCCCTTTGGTCTGGCTAAGGGACAAGGGGGGCGTTATGGGTGGACTCGAACTCCAGTTGTTCAATCCGACCTCGCGTCATCGGACTGTGGTGACCCATGGTTGCATCTTTCCTACAGACGTCGCCAAGTGATGCTGTCGAGGTGCATGTGAAGTTGATTTAAACGAGAACCACTTGGTCGGGGGACCGAGCCGGGGCTCTGACGGTCAAGTGAGATAGAGAGAGGTGGTAAGAAATTAAATGGAGGCAAGTTGAGAATTGCTTACCTTGAAATGACGTATCCAGTCTATTTTTATAAGGGAAGGATAGGTGAAAGCTTCTTAAAGCAGCCGATATAAGACTATTCACATGCACTCCTTTCCCTTCTGGTCAGGCCCCACTGTCTGGACTAATTGAGCTGTATGAGACGATTCGCCATGACCATGGCCTGGGCCATTGTGCTGGACAGGACTGGCCCGGGCCCATTACGAATCTCCCTCATCAGATGGTATAACCGAAGTGAAAAACAATAATCAAGTAAAGCACCAGCTCCAGGAACATGATAGATGGCAGTGGACTTTCTATCCAACTAATCTAGAAATCAGCAACACTCCAGCAGCCCAATGAGGCAATGACTTGCATATATTACCTTTTGGGTCCGTTTAGACGTGTTCTTTAACAACAGCTATCTCTGTCGTGTTTTAGTTCAAAAGGGTTTCAACGTTAATGGAAAATTTGATTACCAACTTTTACATCAATTGATTACCAACTTTTGTAGAATAGGTTATCCGGAATACGTATACTAGAATAAGGGACATTTAATTTTGATAGTTCTGTGAGACCCACTGGGGGAGTAGGAAGAATAAGTAATTCTTAAGTTTAAGGTCGAATTGCTTATTTTCCTTATTTTAGTATAAGTAACTCTAACGTGGTATAAGTCATTATGCCTATCAAACTAGAATTAACCCTATTACGAGGGGCGATATTCTTTTCTAATTCTGCAAACAAAGTGGGGCAAGTATAAACTTGTGCTTTTGTATGTAGGACGTGTAAGTGTATTCTCAGATTACTGGGGTCACAGCAATGATTTGATCACTTTCCATTAGATTTTGATACGCTTCTCAGATTAAAAGTTATCTTGATCAACTGTAAAATTATGCCAAACTTTTTTAATCCGTTGCATGATTTAATAACACCGACAATAATTCTATTCATTTTTTGGCTGACAATAACCTTGTAAAAGATTACAACTAACTAAACGTGATAAATTCTTGGCATGCCATTAAGTAATAAACGTAGCATGTTTGAACTCTGGAGAGCTTACAAGGACATTTCCATTTGAGAGGAGATCCTCTTAATACATGTTTGGACCGAAGTCTAGTAGTACTGAGAAGGAGAGGGGGGGGTCAAACATTACAAAAAACTCTTCATATCATCTATAGAGTTGACAAGTATATGAGCCCTTCCTCTTTCAATACTACTGGACTTCGATCTAAATGTGCCCTGAGAGGATCTCTTCTCTTTCCATTTTCATCCCCTCTTGACCATTTGTCGTGAGTAATGAAAGCGCCTTGGTGTTCAAACAACTCTCTAGCTAGACCGGGGCATAAGCTGAGTGGATTAGGTTGAGATGGGGTAGCTTATAGCAAATTGAGCTTTTACGTTTAATGTGAATTTACTAGTCAATATTTCTTCAAGTTCAAAGAAATTATTCAATCGAATGAATCCAGATGGGCTCAGGGTGTCCAAAATCTGCCATCACTACAAGAAATGAAGTTTTTTGGGACAGAACACTAGCGACGGCTACCTAAAGTCGTCCCAAATAATATTATTTGAGACAACATCAAATACTCGTCCAAAAAAAAAACATATTTGCGACAACTAACTACATCCGTCTCAAATAGTCACTTTTTGCGACAGTCAACTCATACCCGTCTCAAATATTATACTATTTGGGACGGATAAAACTATTCGTCGGAAATTATTCATCAGACACTTTATTGGGACGGTTACGATGTCTGTCTCAATACATTTAACTTTTTGGGACGGTCATAATTTTTTTTAGGACAAACATATGTAACTCTTTAGTGACAATTATGATACTTGTCGTAAAAAGTTGAAAAAGTATATTTTTTAATTATAAAACATAATTAACGACGGGCAATTAAGCCGTCTCAAAAGGTCAAATTTGTTTGGGACAACTCTTTGGCTTTTGCGACGATCAAGAGAAGACGTTTTGTGACAACTTGATCGATCGTCCCAAATAACTGTATATCAAAAATCTAACATAATTAGCATTTAAGTATAACGATAATATAAAATTAAATCATTGTAACTTATGATACTATTTAATAAATAATATTGATCTTTGAATAATTTACTTTTTAGAGAATTATTTTTTATGCACAATAATTTTAATAATGATATTGAATATAATTTATATTTTAATAATTATAATTGAATGATATGTTTTTATAAAATTATCTTTATATAAAGTTACTTTCATAATGAACCTAAATAATATATTTTAAAATTTACAACTATAATGGTAACAATAAAAATACATATATATATAATTAAATTATCATGTATATATATTTATATATAATTTGTACACGCATACAAACCTAAAAATAGTATATATTTATGAATAATGCAAGTATTAAAAAAATAATGTGAGAAAGAGTGGGTATCGGTGTGTGTGTGTGTGTGTGTGTCGATGTGCATAGATCCATATGTGTGTCTTTGCGTATGTATATTACCACCTCTCTCTCTCTCTCTCTCTCTCTTTTCATGCAAGATATAGAGAGTTTTTTTTCTAGATTCAAGGATTTAGATATATTAAAATCATTAAAAGTATAGTTAAAAAAGATACCTTATATGTTTAAAAATATAAATATATATAACTAACTTAAAAATATATATAAGTATGTTCACGAATAGACCAACTTAATAAGAATTACATGGTAAATTGAACATCCATTGAGTATTTTTTCATGTTTAAAATTGAGCATTTACCTAACTATTTTATATACTCTAAATAATAAACATAGAGTTATTTATTTAGAATTAGGATTTTATATATATAAACCCCTGCGATATTTTGATATACAAATAAATCCTCATAATTTAAGTATTCACAAATAAACCCCTGTGCTCGAACTTCCTCTACTGTGTCGACTCGATCGTCCTCCACCGCGTCGGCCCGATCGTCTTTCACCGTGCTCAATCTTCCTCCACCGTGCCGGCCAGACGGCCACGTCGGTCCTGCTGAGCACTGCACCCCATCCTCCTCCATCGCGCCATCACCTACTTCACTATGCCATCTGTTAGAATTGGATGGCCTCATAGCCAATCATTGTACATTCTAGTTCAGATTATTAATAAAGGCATTTATTTCTTCATTTAATAGTTCTCGCAAACGACTATCATAATGAAGGTCCATAGACAAATGTATGGGATATTGAATCATGGTGAGATCAATATCCTAAGGCAATTGTCTTAAATAGTTCTCGATCATAGGATATTTGAGATGGACATTAAATATCCGATAAGATCGACACAAGTTATGTCTGCTCATATGATGAGGGTGAATGATCTCACATTCACTCGTGTGGTGACACTAAGACAAACAAGTGGGTGCTCATTAGAGAATGAGTTCACTGAACAGACCTAAATAAGAATTCCTGGATGGTAATTATACCTATTAGTCAACCAGGGAATTCTATTGTTGCAATAGCACAGTTGGTCCTTTGACCTGAGTCACCAATGATACCTTGTTTGTGGACCATTGTATCTTGATTCTCTGACTCATGGGCTTTAACCATTAAGTCCACCATAATCGGTCTTTCAGATACAGTGGAAAGCTTGCGAAGGTAATTGAGTGAACAACAAGGGATCACTCACTCTTGGTATAAGACTGGAGAGAGAATGTCCTATGGATGTGTACGCAGAAATCCCTGGCCAGGGTCAAATGAAAGAGATGTCTTTCTAGATATTAATTGTGTACTGGAATCCATCTGGATAATGCGATAGAGGGTTTGACTATAAAACCATACCCTTGCGTTATCGGGACATTGCATGAGTGAAGGATTATATCTGTGCGGCATCTGCAGACGGAAAGGTTCAATTGAAGGGAATAGTATCCCTTATATCTTCTGGGATCATGAGGTAGTGTTTGGTGTTGTTCATGATCATAAGGCCAAGTGAATTAATCATCGGATGATAATTTACTTGTTTATTAAATTAATCATTTAACATGTGATGTTTAAATGTTAATTAATAAATATTAAACTTAAGAAACAGTTCTAAGTTTAATGGGCCTGCAACCGGACTGATATATGGGCCTAGAGGGTCACACACATAAGAGTTCTCGTCAGACGGTGAGAGATGTTAAATTTCATGCTTATCTGGGTTTTTGTGAAAAGCTGCAGGATAAACATGGAGATTTAATGGAGAATTATCCAAGGCCAAACTCTTGGATAATCATGAGGATTAATTGTTGTGCTTATCCTTATTTCTATATAAGGAGGGCCAAGGGGGAGTGGTAAAAAGTTAGTTGGACGAATTTTACTCCCCAGATTCTCTCTCTCCTCTCTCTCTCTCCTTCTCGGAGTGGATCTGTCTCTCTCCGCGCATGGTGGATCTGAGATCTGGTCGGAGCACTCAAGACGAGGAGGAAATCGCGTCTGCTGCGGGAACTCGTGTGGATACCTCTAGAGATCGTGCGCGTGCGCGATTACCGAGTCGGCATCATCCACGGGAGATTCGAAACCCCGCAAAGGTGAAGAACTGTTCTTCCCATTTAGTTTTAATGTCCGTTTTACAACCCCAGCAACCGATACAATGGAATCATTTTTATTTCCGCTGCGTTCATGGCAATTCCTTACAGTGGTATCAGAGCCAGGTTTGCTGGTTCGGTTGTAAAACGGCACCGTTTTGTGTGTTTTCTCGTTATACGTGAAGAACCCGTATTGTACGTGTTCTTGAGTATAATCCGATTAAAAATGACATATTAGTGTTCATATGATGATCACGATCGATTTGATTATTTTTCTGTATTTTTCGGATTTTTATTTGGATTTTTCGGAGTTCTTCATGTGATGATGAACCGGGGTACTTCGGCGGCTTCGTATGTGCATCCCAAGCGTTGGGATGGCCGGAAGAATCCCTAGATCTCTTGGTGATAGTCACCACTTCTCATTAGGCATGAAGATCGGCACCGGAGTGCCCTTGGAGATGCTTTAAATCGAGCCCGAACTCGGGTTTTTAAACCTGGAAAATCAGATTTTCAAGGGGAGTTTAGGGCTCGATTCGATGAGCATTTGGCCACCGCCGGCTGCCCCACCGGTGCTAGGCTGACCGCCGGCGGTGGGGGCGTCGCCGACGGTGGGGGCGTCGCCGGCGGTGCCTGGCGGCGCCGTCGCCGGCGCCTGGCGGCGCTGCCGTCGCCCTTTTCCGCCGCCGGCCTGCACTTATTAGGGTTGCAGGTTTATAGAAGAAGGGGGCGGTCGAATGGCGCTGGACAGGCCGGACCGCCCGGTCCCGACCCGGTCGGACCGGGCCGGGGGCCGGGCGGCGCCCTGGCCGAGCCAGGTACACCCAGGCCGAGCCAGGGTGCGGCCCTGGCCGAGCCAGGGTGCGCCCTGGCCGAGCCAGGGCCCCTGGCCGAGCCAGGGCTCGACCCTGGCCGAGCCAAGGGGCCTGGGTCCGGGCCATTGGGCCCTAATGGGCTGGGCCTATTTCCTGATTTTTAAATATTTGATTTTAATGCCAGATTAAACCCCTTTAAACCCAATTTTAGCCCGTTTTAGCCAGTTTTAAAATTGTTTTAAAACAGAATAATTATAGAAATAATAAATAATTGTTATTAATTATTTTTATGATTATTAACGGGTTATTAAAGTGTTTAATAACTGTTAGTCAATTAAAGGGCTTTATAATTAATGGGTGTTAGTTAATTGTTTAAAATTGTTTTAAATAATTAATTCCCTGTTAATTTAATTAGTTTAAAATTGTTTTAAACTAAATTCATGCATAACTTGATTACACTATTACTGTTCAAATTGTTTGAATCATTATTTAGATTAACTGAATAGTTTAGTTAGTCAAATTTATCAATAATGTTTTGAATATTATTGATTATGCTAAAATAAATGTTATTTCGAAAACTAATTGGTATTATAATTTTATATTTATAAAATTTAATACCAAACAGCAATTATGTGATGATTGTGATGCATGTGATGTGTTTTATGGTGGGATGATCATGGACTTAGAATTTTCATGTGATGAATGATGTGAATGGATGCGATGCTTATTTCATTTGGTATTTTAAATAGGACCTGCGTGTCCTACTCTCTCTTAATCCAAGTGTACTTTCTACCTTCCTTTAAGATTGTACTCCCCTTGATAAGATCAAGGTTTCTAATCGTTTAAATGTACATTTGTGGACCTGCGAGTCCTGAATTTTGTATTTAAATGTATCGGATTAAGCTAAGAGGACGGGATCTTCTGAAGACACCTCTGGTGGGAGGACTCGCATCAAATGGAACCAGTGTTGCTGTTTTCACATTAGGATCCTATTATGGATCATCGTTTGGCTCCGATGATTCCATAGTAGTTTAAGCAGTACATGATCATCCCCATTTAATTTTTCTGCAGATATGTGATGTTTGCGAACCATGCTATCATCTATCTATTTCTATTAAGTATATTGATACTTCAAATTGAAATACTATTGATAGCACGATTTTTTTTACAAATCTAAAATAAAAAACCCTCTTTTAAAACTTAAGTTGTAAACGTGAGATATTAAGAATAATCCACGTAACCCACCATCATTATATTTCTTAGGATAATTCTTATCTCAAATGGATTTGTTGTGCTACCACAAGGTCTGTTTGATTTAGAAATTAAACTAGGTCTACGACATGTGATGTCATTAAGATGAATGGACAAATAGTGTAGTTTTGTTGTGCTACCACAAGGATTGCACTATGAATTCATGTCATCTAAGTAATGATGGATAAACTTAACTGAATCAAATTGATTTGTTGTGCTACCACAAGGTCATTCTGATTCAGGGGTTAAATCGATCGGATATTGCAATCGTTGCAACTGTCAAGAGTTGACTGCCTAAGGGACTTGATGTGATTTGTTGTGCTACCACAAGGTCACATGCATGTTGCCTGAAGGATTCTGATCCCCACTAGGAGATCACCGGAATCTCCCGTTCTGTATCTTAGAGGGTCATACAGATCGCCGAAAAATAGTGGGAGTATAAATCTAGATTAAAAGTCCTAAATCTGATTTTAAGAACTATCTGCTCATTTTATATATTTCCATGTAGGTCGCTATGTCGTCACCTAACCCCCTCCGTTGCATACTTGATGCAAATAAACTCACGGGACCAAATTACATTGACTGGTTACGCAACCTGAAGATTGTCCTCAGGTGCGAAAAGCTAGCCTATGTCCTGGATCAACCAGATCCAGTGCAACCCGGTGATAATGCTAACGAAGATGAATTAATGATGTATGAAAATTGGAAGGAGGACTCTGTCAAGGTCCAGTGTTATATGCTCGGTTCAATGAATAATGAACTGCAGCGACAGCATGATAACATGGAACCTAAGACCATTCTGAATCACCTACAAGAGTTGTTTGGTGAACAATCCAGAACAGAAAGATATGAGATATCTAAGAAATTGTTCAGGACCAGAATGAGCGAGGGCACATCTGTGCAAACTCATGTGCTCAAGATGATAGAGTGGATTGAGAGGCTTGCTGTGCTGGGCTTTGTTATGAACAGTGACCTGAGCATTGACTTAATCCTAGAGTCCCTTCCAGATTCATTTTCACAATTCATTATCAACTTCAATATGAACAAAATTGAAGTTTCACTAGCTGAGCTGCTCAACATGTTGAAGACAGCTGAAGGCACTATCCAGAAAGATAAGCCAAATGTAATGCTTGTTGGTAAGACCAACAAGAAAAGGAAAGCTGGACAGACCTTTAAGAAAGGTAAGCCTAAGAAGCAAGTGAAAAGCAAACCGGCGGCACAAAAGGACAAAGCTAAAGTCAATGATAAAGGTCAGTGTTTCCACTGCCATAAAGAAAGTCATTGGAAGAGAAACTGTAAGATTTATCTTGCAGAAAAAGCAAAGGAGAAGCTTGGTGAAGCTTCAGGTATTCTCATGATCGATCTTAACTTGTCCTATAAAGAATCAACATCCTGGGTATTAGATACTGGATGTGTTTCTCATATCTGCAATAACTTGCAGGTGTTAACAAGTAAAAGAAGATTGAACCGCGGAGACGTGGATCTGAGGCTCGGGAATGGAGCAAAAGTTGCTGCGTTAGCTGTGGGGACAGCAAGACTTCAGATGCCATCAGGAGAATCTTTGGAACTGATAGATTGTTATTATGTTCCAACCATTATCAGGAATATCATATATATTTCATGTTTAGATAGACAAGGATATTCTATGAAGCTAGAGAATAAAGGTTGTTCAATTTATCAAGGAGACAAATTGTTTGCTTCCGAGTATTTATTGAATGGATTATATTTACTTGATATTTCATATGATGTTTGTCTGGTAAATAATTCTCTTGAACGCTTAGATAAGGATGTGAATAAATCGTACCTATGGCATTGTAGGCTAGGTCATATAAATGAGAACAGGATCATAAGGTTGCAAAAGAATGGATATCTTGATCCATTTGATTATGAATCATTTGCAACCTGTGAAGCTTGTCTCATGGGCAAGATGACCAAAGCTCCATTCTCAGGACATGGAGAAAGAGCTAAGGACTTATTGGAACTAATACATAGTGATGTATGTGGTCCAATGTCCACTCATGCTATGGGTGGTTACTCATACTTTGTTTCATTTACAGATGATTTCTCAAGATATGGCTACATATATTTAATGAAATATAAGTCAGAAGTCTTTGAGAAATTTAAAGAGTTTAAAAACGAAGTTGAGAACCAGATTGGAAAGAGTATTAAAAGTCTTCGATCAGATCGAGGGGGTGAATACTAAAGTACATAATTCACAGAATATCTTAAGGATAATGGTATTTTGTCTCAGTGGACTCCTCCCTATACACCTCAATTAAATGGTGTATCGGAAAGGAGAAATCGTACTCTATTAGATATGGTACGATCCATGATGAGTTATGCCAAACTTCCAATCTCTTTATGGGGATATGCACTGTTGACTGCTACATATCTATTGAACAAAGTTCCCAGTAAGTCAGTACCTTCCACTCCATATGAGATATGGAAAGGAAAGAAACCAGACTTTAAGCATGTTAGAGTCTGGGGTTGTCCTGCACATGTCAAAAGACATGATCCAGACAAACTGGATTCCAGGACAGAGAAATGTAGATTTGTGGGATATCCAAAAGAGACGTTTGGATATTACTTCTATCAGCCCAGCGAACAAAGGGTGTTTGTCGCAAAAAGAGCTGTCTTCTTAGAAAAAGAATATCTCTCAAAAGAAGACAGTGGGAGCAAGATAGAACTGGAAGAAATTCTAGACTCACAAATCAACACTGGTTCATCTACTGAACCATCGACTCAAGAACTTGTTCAAGATGATACACAAAAGGTTCGCAGATCAGGTAGAGTGCCTAAGCAGCCTGAAAGATATGTTGGACATATCGATGAAGGCAAACCAAAGGTGCACTTAAATGAGGATGATGATCCTCAAACCTACCTTGAAGCCATAAATAGTCATGAATCAGAAAAATGGCAAGAGGCAATGGATTCTGAAATTCAGTCCATGTATGCCAACCAAGTTTGGAACTTGGTTGATCTGCCAGAAGGTATGGTACCTATTGGCAGTAAATGGATCTTAAAAGAAAGATCGGGGCAGATGGACAAATTGACACATACAAGGCAAGGCTTGTAGCAAAAGGATATCGTCAAAGGCAAGGTGTTGACTATGACGAAACCTTTTCTCCAGTTGCCATGATTAAGTCAATCAGAATACTTCTTGCTATCGCTGCATTCTATAATTATGAAATATGGCAAATGGATGTGAAAACAGCATTCCTTAACGGGAACCTTCAAGAAGAGGTGTATATGATACAACCTGAAGGATTCACTTCCAAAGAGCATTCAAGCAAGGTATGCAAGCTGCAAAGATCCATCTATGGATTAAAGCAGGTATCCCGAACTTGGAACTTAAGATTTGATGAAGCAATCAAATCTTATGACTTCATTAAGAATGAAGATGAACCTTGTGTATACAAAAAGGCTAGTGCGAGCGTAGTTACCTTTTTGGTACTTTACGTTGATGACATTCTACTCATTGGGAATGATGTAGGAATGTTGTCATCAGTAAAGGCTTGGTTATCCAAAAACTTCTCCATGAAAGATTTGGGAGAAGCATCCTATATTCTGGGAATAAGGATCTATAGAGATAGGTCCAAAAGGATGCTTGGCTTATCCCAATCTATGTACATAGATACCATAGTCAAAAGGTTTGGCATGGAAAATTCCAAGAGAGGCCTCGTTCCAATGAGGCATGGAATTTATCTCTCTAAAGAAATGTCTCCCAAGACACCTGAAGAGATAGCATACATGGATAAAGTTCCTTATGCCTCAGCAATAGGATCTATCATGTATGCAATGCTATGTACTAGGCTTGATGTGGCACACCCACTAAGTGTCACTAGTAGATATCAGGCTGATCCAGGTGAGGAACACTGGAAGGCGGTGAAATGTATTCTTAGATACTTGAGAAGGACTAAGGATCTATTTCTCGTTTATGGAGGAAACGACTTGGAACTTCGAGGATTTACTGACTCGAGTTTCTAGTCGGATATGGATGATAGCAAATCCATGTCTGGATTTGTGTTCATGTTAAATGGAGGTGCAGTAAGTTGGAAGAGTTCCAAACAGGAAACTACTGCAGATTCGACGACCGAAGCAGAATACATTGCTGCAGCTGAAGCGGCCAAGGAGGCGGTTTGGATGAAGACGTTCATCTCGGCGCTTGGAGTCGTTCCAAGCATTTCAGATCATGTTCCATTATTGTGTGACAACAATGGGGCAATAGCTCAAGCGAAGGAGCCCAGATCACATCAGAAGTCAAAGCACATTCTGAGACGATTTCATCTGATTCGTGAGATCATCGCCCGAGGAGATATAGTAGTTGAGAAAGTCTCATCTGAAGATAATGTAGCAGATCCCTTGACTAAGCCATTGTCACAAAACAATTTAGAACGTCACCTTAAGTCTATGGGACTTAGACACATGGGTGATTGGCTATAGTCCAAGTGGGAGAATGTTAGAATTGGGTGGCCTCATAGCCAATCATTGTACATTCTAGTTCAGATTATTAATAAAGGCATTTATTTCTTCATTTAATAGTTCTCGCAAACGACTATCATAATGAAGGTCCATAGACAAATATATGGGATATTGAATCATGATGAGATCATGATAGTGAGATCAATATCCTAAGGCAATTGTCTTAAATAGTTCTCGATCATAGGATATTTGAGATGGAAATTAAATATCCGATAAGATCGACACAAGTTATGTCTGCTCATATGATGATGGTAAATGATCTCACATTCACTCGTGTGGTGACACTAAGACAAACAAGTGGGTGCTCATTAGAGAATGAGTTCACTGAACAGACCCAAATAAGAATTCCTGGATGGTAATTATACCTATTAGTCAACCAGGGAATTCTATTGTTGCAGTAGCACAGTTGGTCCTTTGACCTGAGTCACCAATGATACCTTGTTTGTGGACCATTGTATCTTGATTCTCTGACTCGTGGGCTTTAACCATTAAGTCCACCATAATCGGTCTTTCAGATACAGTGGAAAGCTTGCGAAGGTAATTGAGTGAACAACAAGGGATCACTCACTCTTGGTATAAGACTGGAGAGAGAATGTCCTATGGATGTGTACGCAGAAATCCCTGGCCAGGGTCAAATGAAAGAGATGTCTTTCTAGATATTAACTGTGTACTGGAATCCATCTGGATAATGCGATAGAGGGTTTGACTATAAAACCATACCCTTGCGTTATCGGGACATTGCATGAGTGAATGATTATATCTGTGCGGCATCTGCAGACGGAAAGGTTCAATTGAAGGGAATAGTATCCCTTATATCTTCTGGGATCATGAGGTAGTGTTTGGTGTTGTTCATGATCAGAAGGCCAAGTGAATTAATCATCGGATGATAATTTACTTGTTTATTAAATTAATCATTTAACATGTGATGTTTAAATGTTAATTAATAAATATTAAACTTAAGAAACAGTTCTAAGTTTAATGGGCCTGCAACCGGACTGATATATGGGCCTAGAGGGTCACACACATAAGAGTTCTCGTCAGACGGTGAGAGATGTTAAATTTCATGCTTATCTGGGTTTTTGTGAAAAGCTGCAGGATAAACATGAAGATTTAATGGAGAATTATCCAAGGCCAAACTCTTGGATAATCATGAGGATTAATTGTTGTGCTTATCCTTATTTCTATATAAGGAGGGCCAAGGGGGAGTTGTAAAAAGTTAGTTGGACGAATTTTACTCCCCAGATTCTCTCTCTCCTCTCTCTCTCTCCTTCTCAGAGTGGATCTGTCTCTCTCCGCGCATGGTGGATCTGAGATCTGGTCGGAGCACTCAAGACGAGGAGGAAATCGCGTCTGCTGCGGGAACTCGTGTGGATACCTCTAGAGATCGTGCGCGTGCGCGATTACCGAGTCGGCATCATCCACGGGAGATTCGAAACCCCGCAAAGGTGAAGAACTGTTCTTCCCATTTAGTTTTAATGTCCGTTTTACAACCCCAGCAACCGATACAATGGAATCATTTTTATTTCCGCTGCGTTCATGGCGATTCCTTACACCATCACCTCAGAGTCAAAGAGTGGGAATAGCTCTGTCGACCACTTCGGTGGATATAGAATTCTACTATCAAAACACTTTGTTAGGACCTTTTTTTTTTTTGGCCTTGAGGGAGGGGTTAGATGATGAGTGTGCTTATTGTCTTTGCCAAAGAATGCATTTTGCTTCGAAAAAGTTGTGATGTTTTTCTTTTTATTAGGAAAGTTAGGGGATTTGTTGAACATTAGTGCAAAAAAGAAAATTTGAACATTAGTGAAAAAAAAAAATCATTTTGCTCGGCCCCCCTCCCTATTTCTCTTTCACCCACTACTCTGGCCCCCTCCCTAGGGATGTTCACTATTCGGTTTAAACCGAAAAATCAAATCGAACCGAGACATTCGGTTCGGTATTCGAGTTAAAATCTTAAAAAAATCGATTTGGGTTGAAACCGAACCCAAAAAAAAAAATGGTTTGGTTCGATTTCTTCAACCCATAAACTGAACCAACTCACATAACCTGAGGATAAATTGGTCTTTTCATTTAAGGATCATTTTGATCCATGAGATCTTCTATCCAACGGTGCATATTACCCATGCCCAGCCCAGCCCTACCCATGCCCAGCCCTAACTTCTCAGTTTCTCCCCCTTGTGGCTGCCGTAGCTGCAGTTACTCCTCCAACTCCAACTTCTCTTCCCTGCTTGCTTGCTCCATCATCCACCTCGCCTCCCCGTGCCGTTAAACTCCCTTTCAAGTCTCAACGACGCCCTTGAGCAGATCAGCCTCCCTCTCAAGTCTCAACGACGCCCTCGAGCAGATCAGCCACCCGCCGACTCTCTCACTGCGCGGCCCGCCGTCCTTGCCCGCCGTCATCGAGCAAATCGGCTCTCTCACTGCGCGGCCCGCCAGTCTTGCCGTCCCCCGGCTCTCTTACTGCACGGCCCGTTGGCTCTCTCACTGCACCTCGCATGGCCAACTACCGCAAGGCCTTGAGCTTGGTCTCCAAGCATCCTCCACTCAAGGTATTCCCCTCCCAGAACAAAAATTTTCTATTTCAAGGGGTTATTGATCATCTTCCCAAGAAGCTCCTTAAACCATGTAATGAATTGTGATTTTACTCTGCATTTCAATTGAGAATGAAGTTGGGAAAATACCCATTTAACTGCTATGTCTAGAGGAAAAAATCTACCCAGATACGGTGGGCCTATGTTAATAAAAGTAGTTAGACCTTAATCAATCCTACTAGATCATACTCGAATAACTCATCTCCAAACCTAACTGATCAAGATTGGTCTAGACGGGTTAAAGTACAAATCTATTTGTCAAACCAGACTGAAACAAGTTCGAACCAACTTTTTATACCTTAAACAATTTGACATAAAGTTTGGGTCAAAATGATTCAATCAGAATTTAATTTATAGTCTTTAAAATTCTTGAATAGGACTAGCCCGAATTAAATTTAGGTTCAGATTAGTCATATTAGTCAAATTTGAGTTAAATTTAGGTTGAATTAAATTTAGGTTCAGATCAGTCAAATTTGACTTACCTTGGACCGAAAACAGGCTGGCCCGATTTGATCCATTGACTTTTACATTATTTTATACAAAATATAGATTATTTTTGGATAGGACTAGCTTGAAATCGGACAGACTTTGAGTTGAATTTGGATCGACCTGAAATTAGACTAAATTATTTTAAATTTATGTTAAACTTAAATTTTCACATAAGCCATCTTAATCCGTCCAAGTTAAATCCTTACTGATTATTTTTTTTTCCTTTTACCATTAGATCTGCCTGTTTACTTTCCTATATGTAAAATAACTGCCCCTTCCCCCAAATTAATTACGATTCTGGTTGTTTGAAAAGAAATAACATCTTTGTGATGTCAAAGGCAAAAATCTTAATTTGGTGATCGGGTATCGTCATCCATGACAATCTTGCAGTCCGGCTCCACTCTGGTCCTATCATATGGGAGTGTGCATTCATGGACATATTCCTCTGGATTTTGTATGCCATAGACACATCACACTTGAAAGAAAGAAAAATAAGTCATTTTTTCATGAAAAGATGGGGAGAGATGTGCAACTACACCTCGTCCAGACAAAATCCAAGTCTGAAGCAAAGGAATGTGTGTTGTGTCCAGACAAAACCTGCAAGCCTTAGAAAAAATGACCCATCTGTATCATTCTCATCAAGATCACCAGTTCGGGATTGAGGTCTTGTCAGAGCTAGGGACCTAATTGCTGTTCCATATCAGGATTTTTCTGCCATTCCAACTCTCCACCAAATACCATATCAGGATTGAGGTCTTGTCAGAGCCAGGGACACATGCCTTTATCGCATTACAGTGTGCACAAGGTTGCCTACATCACTCTAAGTCAATTGCATTATTGTTGACTGTTTATTTCTAAGTCAAAATTACAAAATGATGCACAAGGTTGCCTACATCAATCTAAGTCAATTACTTTTTGAAATTGTCAATATCATGTGTACTTTCTATAAACAATAAAGCGATGAGCCTGCCTTCTTCTTCACTTTTACATTATTGGCATATGAAGACTATAAATGATTTCTTCCTCGTAAAGTGTTTAATTCAAAGTATCGAATCCACAAGAATCTATTTGATTTTTTGATCTAGGGAGCCTGGGTGGTGGCTCATTTTTATATTATTAAATGTTTGTGAATCTGTGATCCAGCGAGCCTAGGTGGTGGCTCATTTATATATTCTTATCTCTCTGATTTGATGTTAAATCATTGTGATCCAGTGAGCCTGAGTGGTGGCTCATTTATATATTATTATATTTTTGATGTATGTCATTTTGTATCTTTGAAAGTTGTGAAATTGTTGTTGAAATTTCAGGTATATGTATGTGGTATAGACACATAAACAGGGGATATATTGCATAAATTTTTACTTAAACGTGCAAGTGTTTTCTTTTTTATTAAGTAAAGATGGCTGGATTGGATAAGAGTTGCACGGAGAGAGCAGTAGCGGGGCAAGTTTACAGCAACTTGAGACTTAAATTGATGAATTGAAAGCTGTTATTGTGGAGCAACGTAAGCAGGCGGCTGCACGAGAACAAGCACAAGAACAAACACAAGCAAGCTTACAAGCACAATTAAAGATGCAACAACAGCATATGGAGATAATGGAGCGCCGACTCCAAGTGACACTTGCTGCTCAACTTTCACCCATCGAAGAGAATCTAGAGGAGGGAGATGATGAGAGAGATGAGGAGGAGGATGCGGAGGCCTAGGATGATGTTCAAACTGATTTCTGATGACTTATAATTATTTTTATTTGATCAGATGATTGTATTAACTTATTTCATTATGTGACTGTACTTGGGATGATGTTAGAGTAATTTGTGACGACTTTTTTGTTGTTTGGTTCTACATTTGAATTTTTATGATGGTAATTGAATCGATGATAATTAGTTGTATGTGTATGTTATGCGGTATTATTTTATGTTAAATATTTTTGAATTTTTATATCGAAATTGATGATTATTATTGGTATGTTATATATTATGTACCGCTATTTCTATGGTAACCAACTTTTCATAAAGGTTATAAAGTTGTGAAATAGATTGTAAATTATTATAATTAAATATTAAATATATTTTTATTAAGATTTTTTGAGACGACTGATAGTCGTCTCGAATAATCATACGAAATATTTTTGGGACGGATATCACTTATCTCAAATATTATAGATAAAGTTTTTGGACGATCAACAATCGTCTCAAATGATAAACACGTTATATCAAAAATATTTTAAAATTTATTTTTGAGACGATTGACTAGTTGTCTCAAATTTTTAAATATTTTTTTGAGACAATTATATCTGTCGCAAAAAAAAAAAAAAAAAATTATAATGAATTATTTAGACGTGCTTTTTGGGACGGTCGTATTCGTCGTAATTAAGTTTTTGGGACAATGTTTATCTCCGTTCCAAATAGTTTTTTTCGGGATAAGTTAAATATTTGTCCCAAATAATCCGTATTTGAGATAATTCATATAACTGTCTCAAAAAAGACTTTTTGCGACGGTCACGACCGTCATAGACTTTTTGAGACGAGATTTTTTGAGACGACTGTTGCGACGGTTGATAGCTGTTTCAAAAAAAATTTTGCGACGATTTTTGATCTTTTGAGACGACTTCTCAGCCGTCGCTAGTTGTCGATTCTCTTGCAGTGAAGAGAGGAATTAAAATAATGTCACTGTAAGAGTGGGAACTCAACAGTCAGCCAAAAGTTAACAGAAGGTGAAAGAATTAATGTAATGTCCAAGCTCTAATAAGGATGCTAATTAAAGTTCCTTGTATATAATTGTATCAACTCTGCAAAGCCCTGCAGCTCTGTACTACAGATCTGGTGTACAGAAGGAAGATTTCAGAAGGAAACACTCGAGCTCCTGGAGCTTACACTGCTGGCTACACGACAGCACCACAGGCTTTTCGCAGCACCTGTAATTGATCATAATAGAGTTGGTTAGCTGGTCCTTGGCAGACAAGGTTAGCATGTTCCATATCGCCAAACTAATGCCAACTAGCAAACCTGGCACCTTTCTTCGCCTCGTACGTCCACGTGGGCCTTGGAATTTCTGTCCACCTCAGCCCACCACGCCCTTATAAGGAGCCCATCAGCAATGCCCACTCTAAGTCATCACCCGTTGTAGCTAGAGAAGCCTCTAGGGTTAGGGTTTGCAGCAGCCATGGACACCTCCAAGCAGCTCTCAGCTCTGCTACTCATTTGCATGCTCTCCATCTCCTCTTTCTCCCCCATCATCACCAAGGTTACCTGCCTGCCTCTGTTCGGGGGGAATAACCCCACATCCGAGGGTGGTATCCCTGTCTTACCTCCAGTCGTCAAACCGCCGCCCGTCACCGTCGTCCCGCCAGTCATCACCGTCCCCCCTGTTGCGGGTACGGTGACATGCCCAGTCGACACAGTCAAGATCGGGTCGTGCGTCGACCAGCTTGGCGGGCTGGTAGACGTGCAGCTTGGCGACCCGGCGGCGAACGTTTGCTGCTCCGTGCTGGAAGGGCTGCCGGAGGCGGAGGTTGCCGTGTGCCTTTGCACCACCCTCAAGCTCAAACTCTGCAACCTGGGCATGTACGTCCCCATCTGCCTCAAGATGTTGGCAGTCTGTGGGATGACAGTCCCTACAGACTTCAGCTGCACCTAGGGGGTGCAGAAGAGCAAGGCTCCGGCCCGGTGCAACTCTGCTGCTGATCGTGAGTACTGCAATGTTCTTCTGTCAGCTGATTCGTTTTCTTGCCGCCAATTCATGTTGCATAAGCAGTAGCAAGTATGTGTCATACATGAAGGCATGTTAGGATGGTTTTAAGTTGATCCTGTGGAGTGGGATAAGATAGAGGACGTTTTTGAGCTACCTCTGACTGATACGTTCTTTATTGGTCCTGATGGGGATATTTCTTTGAATCGGGATCCGATGGGAGTCCGTAAGTGTGGAGAGGGGAATTTTTAAAGAGTCGGACTTGTTTACGGTCTCCTGTGGACAGTAGTCCCTCTCCCCCTCTTTACTGAGGGACTACGGTCCGCAAGGGGACTGTAGACGATCTCAAGTTATTTTTAAATTAACCTTTCACATTACACTTTTTTCGCTCTCCGTTAGGAGTTTTCGTGACAAACTCCAGTTTTCTTTTTTGCACTTAGCTTATCCCATCCTCATTTGCACTTACAGGAGCCCAACTTTATTTCTATAATAAATTTTCAACACTTATTTGGAGAGTTGTGTTCCTGTCAGTGCACAAGTAACTGAATTAGTGCAGTGAGGGTGAGAGGAGTTTTATTTTTCATTCCCTGTGGTCTTCAATATTCCTAGTAAGTCTCCGTAATCTCCACGTTTCCTTAAAACTACCTACAATCTTGAATGATTCTTAAAAATAAGTCCCTCTAGAGGAGCTTTTTAGGGTAGGTTGAGAGATCTTTTGTGAACATTTTAAATTATTGTAAAAATTATAAGGAATATAAACATTGCTGAAACTTATAATAAATATCCAAAGATTATAAGAACCGAAAAGTAAAAACCTCTTAAGAGTTATATCCGCATTTGAGAAGTCACAAGACAGATCAAACAGTGGTACACAATTTAAACAAGTTATGCTTCCTTTTTTACTAGAGGGGGCGTCAGAGCCTGCTAATCACCACTTCGAGGGGAACCGCATATTGTTTAAGGAGTCCTCATCCATATTGCATGCGAAGATGCTACGTAAAAGATAAAAATGTTACTTATAATCTCTTACCCTTCTTTGGTAACGAAGTAAACGAGTGGAACAGGAGATTAATTATCTGCTCATGCTTGTTAAAATATTGTTTGACAATTAGGATATTTATAGAATAAAATATTCAGTCACTCGCGTCTTCCCTCGAATAAAAAAAGAGAGTTGAATATTCTACCCTGGCATTAAGTTTTTTATTCTAATCATCTTTTATTAAAGAAAAAATTGACAAATGATAGAAAATTGTGCATCAACTAATATTCTTCCCTACATTTATCCATATATAGTTCAAGGAATAATAAAGATATAAGGGATACTATAAGGAACTATCATAAAAGAGTAAAAATAGCATTATTCAAAGGAGTTGTTTGTTTTAGTGCAAAACTTTGTAGATCACTGGTTTCAAAACAAGTGAAATTTTATTGTTCTAGAATCAGAAAATATTTATTTGATTGTTTGTAAAATAAAATAAGAGGAATGCTTCAACTTTCTTGTTTTGATTTATAGTGAACTTTTTACTGTAAACTAAAACAAGAGAATTTAGTTGTCAAGTGGGCAGACAAGGCCCAGACAAGATTTTACTTTACATTATTTTACATCATTCCAAACAACTGAAAACACTTTAACATGAGACAATTATTTCAATTACGCTGTTTTAGCTAAATCAAACAACCTTAAAATGGATGCTGCAATGAGTGTGCGCAAGCTTTCTTTAGCTTTTTCCTTTTGGAGTCATCGATCCCTATTCATTTCCCAACCTTACTTTAATAAGTGAACTCACACACTGAAATCGTTATTGCTTGCAGGTGGTTTGGGGGCAAAATTAATGACGTTATGGAGAAGCAATATTTATGAGTTTCTATTTGTGGAGGGCCCGAGAGTCATGAGGGATTTCTAAGTTGAATGTCTTTCCTTTCAGTGTATATTTTGATTTTGTTATGTCATATTGTGGGCTATATATTGTTCAAGATGGTGGATTGTTCGTTTTGTTGTACTAGGGGTGAGCCCTATTGAGAGTTCCTCTAGTTCTTTCTTTTCTTTCTCTCTTGTATTCTTCAAGATCAGCTGAAGAAATTGCACTTCTACTATGATTTCAGATCTTCATCTCTGCGTGTAACCCATGGGAGACTGACTCAAAGAGTAATTGTTGATATAAAAAAAAAAGAGTACTCAAAGAGTAATGATCAAATGTAAGAAGGATCCTACTAATCACAAGGGTTAAAAAGCCCAAATTAATTAACCCCTCTCTAATCCGTAGATGCGGGAAAGTGAGAAGAAAAGGAGTAGTTCACTTCTTTTAAAGAAGGGTGGAATCTTATGGACACGATTCTTTTAGGCTATATTTGGGACACACTATTTTTTTTTTTGTTTCAGATCGTGTGATTTCTACAAAAGATCTTAGTGTCGATTTTTGACAGAATCTATTGATGTTCTATATATGATTACCTTATCCTATCTCTTTTGTTTCCCACAATTCATAAGCATAACAAAGAATATATAATATCATGTAGTGCACGTTCTTTAATTATGTACGATAAATACTTAGGTTGGTAGTATCTTAATTCTAGTCAAAATAGGATGAGTGGGAGTGACAATCCAACTGGTTAGAATAGGCTCACAGTCCTGGTCTGACTAGGAATGGTGCTTATATTATTTTATAATTATTTATCGTATCCTGTATGGGTGAAGCTGAGCATAACATGGAGAAGGGAAGATTAGTGAGAGTCGTGGAGAAGAAACATCTCCAGACCTTGTTATATAAAAACTTTCTATTATAGTAAGTACTGTCATTCTCTTTTTGTTGTCCTTGTGAACTAATTTAGTCCGAGACAACTAAATTTTAACGTTCTTGTATCGAATTATTTGCATGCTTGTGTGATTTAATTTTCCTATAGTAATTTTTTGCATTTCTACAAGTTCGGACCATTAAGGAGGATTAAGGGGATGAAAGCAGGCAAAGGGGCAACTCTGAAATCAGAGGATGGATCAGATTTAGGAGATCACCATCTCTGACATCAAGCATCCCTTTTAGCTCCAAATGAGAAAAAGATTGTCTATCTAACATCAGATATTTCAATTGCATATCGACCTCATTAAGTTGGAGTAAATTGAATCGTTTAATGACCATAAAATCATTTTGTTTTACAAACAACTAAACAAATATATCTTGATTCTCAAACAAGAAAATTCTACTTGTTTTAAAATCTGTGATCTACAGAGTTTTACATTAAAACAAACAACTCCTAATTTGATCCCACAGTAAAGGAAGGCTCCTGGGTTTACATAATGCAAGGTGACAATTTAGAGATGACAAGAAGAATAGCCGTTGGATTGGACTTAAAAGGATCTCCACGGAGTACACTCACACCATCCACCACCCCTCGTGCCCCGTAATATTCCTGGATCTGAACTTTTTTGGGCACCTCACATGGTCTTTCAACTGACATATATATCAGGACTAGCAAAATTCACTCCACGGTGCAGGCAACGTATGAACGAGATCGTCCGGATCCGTGCGTCTGGACCATCCAATACTCTTAGACAAATAAAACCGAATTGTACGAGGATATATGAGTCATTTACTTTTGAAATGACATGCACAGTGCACGTATGGCTCTATTTCATGTGTCTGAGGGGTGTTAGGTAGTCTAGACGATCTCATTCCGGCAACGTAAGGCCACTTACGGACAGCATACTCTTCCACTGAACAGAAAGTAAAGCGAAATTTTAAAACCAATGCAAGAAAAGAAAATTAGGCAAAATTTTAAAGCCAATGCAAGAAAAGAAAACTCACGATAATAAAGGTTTGTTTATTTTCGTGCAAATTAGATCTCATGAAAAGTTTTTTTCAAAAAGTATACTACAATCACTTATTTGGTAATATGTAAAACTCTAGTCAACAAAAATAGTAATTCCTTGTCAACCCCCTTGTCCCAATTTTGGCATCCAAGAAGTAAGACTGAATTCCCTTTTCGTAAGGTAAATACCAAATGACCAACTTTGTTTCATTTTATTTGTTATATGTTTCTTTATAAAATCTTTTCCATTCAAATATATTTTACATATGACCAAACAGATCCTAACGACTCATCACATGCATAAGATCCACCCTCAATAGTGGCATGTAACATCCTATCCCATCTCATGTATAATCCAATGCATTAAACAAATTATAGATAGTGCATGTGAATAATAAGTATGATAAATCAAAATTTGATTCATCAGATATTTTTATTTTCTATGAAGAAGAAATAAGTTAACAAAAGGATGAAGGAGAGTTCCAAGCAAATAATTTAACTAGGAGAAAGAAATTTTCTAACAGTGCATCCACAAAATGCACCCCCTACCGTTTGGTCTTAACCAAAATTTAAACTTGTTCTTACATTTGAAATCTTCCTTGTATCTTACACTCTTGGAAAAGGCCCCCTTAGATCTAACATGATCTTGGGAAAGCCCTATTGCCAAAGAGAAAAAAAAATTTATTTCACGAGAAATCTATGTTAAAAAATGAACGGTAGATCTATTAAAATAATGTAACTAAGGAAGAAAAAAACACAATTGCAGCAAAAACAGCATGAGTCAACAAGGGGGTATAAAAAGCACAAACTATTGATCATCCAACACCCATCTCAATTGTGACTCCAAAAGAACAAGATGGTAAAAACGATTTTTCTTTGACCTACACATAAGAAGATTGCAAAACCTATCCACATGCAATGTGGGGCACATAATATCTCCTCCCCTTTCTATTGGGCCACAAACTACGTATATTGCATACATGTTGCTGATGTATTTATTCATCTAATTTGCCTCATTCTCAATTGCATAATGGTAGGGGAAAGGTTGTGTGTTTGTGGAAGGATAAATGCTTGAGATGCACATTTTCAAATTCAAGTTCTTAAAAATGTTCATGTCACCCAAACAAAAACAGTTGTAGGAACTGGGGCAGTCTACAGAAAAAAGAGCAAAACAGTAGAAAACATATCAAATTTCAAAGGGATGCAAGATGAACTTACAAAAGTGTAGTGATTGTGGCCGCCAAGAAAACCTTTGGCCTCTATGATCAGTGCTTCTAGGACCACATACTATTCTTAAAGCAGCAAAAGTATGTGTATGTGGTCAGTTTCTAGATCCCTGCATTGATCATATAGGGATGGGAGTTCTGCATATACAAACTTGGGGAAGGAGGTATTGCAGAAATTAAACTTGGAGATGAGAATTTGAAAGAAAATAAACTTAGGGTATGGGAAATCTTGAAGAAATTAAATTTAGAATGGGAATTTAACATAAAATAAACATGAAATATTGTAGGTGTTTTCTATGTAGGAGGATGTGAAATCTTGAGGGTATGATCCAGAAGGGCCGATTCCCTCACTTTTCTCCCACGATTTCTATCATTTTCCCAAGCCTGGAGACAACCTCAAGGTCCTCTTTGAGGAGATGATTGAACCTGCTTAAAGGCTATATTGACATATCCATGATTTATATCATTCCTATCAAATTTTCTATATGATTCTCTTAAGTTCATCCTTAAACTTTGTTTGCAGAATAACTTAAACCAGAATAAGGTTCTGGAGATTTCTTAACCCAGAATAAGAGGTATTTTGATTCGGTAAATTGTTGGTATTCCACCCAGAATAAGAAGAATTGCACTGCACTATTCCAAGTGATTTGGTAAGAATAAGTAGAATAAAGAGTAGAATAAAAAGTTCAAAATACCCATGTTATTCCGCTTAACCCCTGGTATAACCCATAGCACCCTGGGTTAAGCACTCCCCTCCACCAAAGTGGGTTAAAAGGTTTTAGGAGAATAAAACATCATATTCAAGACTTATTCCACAAACAAAGTGGTGTTAAAAGACTATCTATGTAAGTCTTTGAACTTGAAAAGGACTCAAAGGAGAAAGCCTCTTTATGCGGTTGATTGAGCTCTTTCAAAGACTACATTTGATATAATGACAATATATGCCATCAGGGCTTAACTTCTCCTTAATCATTTCTCCCTTTGATTTTGACATTTCGGTCATGAGAAAGATTAAACAAGAAGGTCCTATTCCATGGACTTATGATCTCTTCAAGTCTAAAGTTCCAAACATACCAAGGAGGAATGACATCAAGATTGATGATTTCTACTCTTATAAGTGTCTTATATCCAAAGTTAAATCATGTTAAAGTTTTTAGGATTTCACAATCGAGTCATATAAGGGAATGCCCATATTTTTATGTGGTGTATAACTTTAATCAGCTTGCTCATTAATGTGCTCCATGCACAACCCATGTGTCACCAAGTGTCAGGGATTTCATTATCCCATACTTGAGAATGACTCATATTTGTAGGATCACTCGATGCCAATCCCTTAAATGGGTAATGTACTGTAAGCTTCGAATAAGGACATCCGCAAGATGAGTACCATAAAGATGTTCCTCTTGTTGGCCACATGTGTTGGATCCATATTTTGGCATTAGCCTCCTAAGGGTATCCTTATTTGGAGACCTTGTTTAATACAAAGACTAAATGGTTTCCACTCTTGAAAAATCTTTTGATCATATCATTAATTTTGATTAATGAATGATTTAAAACCTTCATCATGGAGTCTCATCTTATATTTATTTCATATTGTCTCCCAGGACTTATAAAATGATTGTAAGAAGGATGGAAACACTTAAATCTTTGGAATAATTAAAGGAATCCATGTTAAAGATACTCCAAAATAAACTTCACTTTGATATCATACAACCATGACTCTTAATAAATGTGAATCGAAAAAGTTGATGCCATACATTGATGAAAATGGGTATGTTCCTCTTGATCAAGCTATGATGAATCCAGAGGAGGGTGATGGGTTCTTAATATATAAATGAAAGTTAATTGCGGAATAAAATTGAAAACACAGAAAGAGAGGGAGATAAGGAAATCAATCACACAATAAACACATAGAGTTATACTATTTTGGTCTATCCAGACCTACATCTAATCCCTAACCAACCTCTTGTAATTTCCGCTAAACACAAGGTACACAAGGTACAAACCCCTTGCAGGTTAAGAACAACCATCAAACTCAGCGAATCTTCCCTTCAGTATAGAAGGGGAACAATGCTTCACCAGACACAACTGGTCTAGCCTTCCAAATAAGGAAGAGGAACAAAAAAGTAACTGTTTAAAGGAGAAACAGAAAATGCCTCTAGATTAGGTAGATATAACAATGTGGAATTAAAGCAAAAAATCAAACATAAGATTGAAAGTCGAAACACATGTCTTGATCTATTGCTGATAGCCAGAGAGCTTCAATGCTTAGTAGACTGAATGCTCTAACTCTTAGGCTCACACTTGCATAGGAGGAAGTAGGAAGATGAGGCACATGAGATGATTTTTGCTTTCACGCTTCTTATTCTTTCTAGTTGTTCTTATTTAGTCTTCTGTTGGGGAGAAGATTGGAATATATAGGCAATTTTAAATTTATTCGTTTGAAAATCGGCTTCCCTCCTTCAGTGTAATGGCTCCTGTTTGTGTCTAACATTAAGCTATATAAGTCTTAACATTCAAAACTTTAAGTCTTATTAAGCGAGTGTTATATCGTTTTCACTTGGAAGTTTCTAAAGCTGTCGCAATCTATTTTCAATTTGGCATGCATATCTACCCAATACCTATTGATAATCAAAGAATAGAAAGTTTCCACCTGGTTGACCAACTAGAAGACATGAGTTCTGCAAAAGTGCATCAAATAGAGCACAGACGTAGGTCTGATACACTGCAGACGTGTCTGGTGTTAGTGCATAAAAAGTTCTACAGTGTTGAATAATTGAGCCATGAAAAGAGACTAATATAAACACAATAAAACAGTAAAGTTAATCTATTTATAGAGTGTTAAATAAATATTAAGAGTTTAAATAACCAAGGTTCAAAGTGTACATATAATCACATAAACAGATGTTTAAATAATACACATGATAGAATTCAAACTACACAATCAGCACTAAGGAAATAATACATTTAATCGATTATTCTTATAACAAATAATCAATTACGTAGGAATATCTATGGAGTTCCAAATAACTTGATAATCGATCCTTAAGTTATCGTGTTAATCAATCACAGACAGAAAGATAATCAAATACAAGTTCAGTCTGTTAATCAATTAACATAGGTGATGCTAAAACATGTCAGTAATCGATTAGCGACAATACGGGTAATTGATGTTGGAAACTGATTGACAATCGATTAACACAGTCGATAATCAGAGGCGAAAATATATGGGTAATCGATTACGGATAGAGAGGTAATCAAAGTTGTTAATCGATTAAGGAAATAATGGGTAATCGATATCGGTAGTCGATTACAAAGCCAAAGAGGTAATTGATTAACACTTCTTAGCGATGAATCGATTAAAGCTTAAGACAAGGAATTGAGAAACACAAATAACTATAAATTGATTAATCCAAGTGTAATTGATAGGCTTAGTCAACTTTCTACTGAGTTCAAATAATCGATATGACTTAATTCATTAGCCTTAAAGAAAGGGTATAATCGATAGGGATAGCAATTAACAGAATAACTCTTAATTGATTAGCGATATTGTGAATAATCAATGTCTTTAATTGATTAAGCCTTTGTCAAGGACTTCATCGGTTAGTGATAGCGATTATCCTTTGGGAAATGAAAGTTCTTCTAATTGATTACAAGTTTAAATGTATCTAAGACTTTAATACTGCTAATCTATTAGCACTAGAGCTAATCGATTAGCGATAGAGATTTAATCGAATTCTCAATAAGCTTTTAATTGGAAGGACTTAAAAAGACTACTGAAAAACAACTAAGTCCCAGAGTGAGTATACGCAGTGAATAAGGTAGCATGAAGTCAATTAATTCTATCACTTATCTTAAAGAACCAGATTCTGATATCTGACATTTTCAGAGTATGTTATCATTAAAATATGGAGAAACAAATAATCACAAGGAATAACTCAACAATTCCCTCCGATCGTTTACGCTCAAAGTTTTCATGTACACATGACGATGCATGTTGATGTTTCCATGTGATAATAAATACAATGCATGTTGAAGTTTGACACATTACATAATTATGAATTGCCTTAACATATAATAAATAATCAACTTCTCTTTAGAACAAGAGGAAACTTGGACGTCGAGAGTGGAGCTTTAGAATTGGAAATTCACTTTAATTATTGTTTAGTTCATCTATCACTATCATTATGAAGCTAGAGTCATATATACAAGACTGTTGTTCCATTTCTGCTCGTTAGACTCTTGAAGAGAATCATTAGACAGAAGAGATCTTGCTATGTCTAACGTTTTGAATTTGTGAGAGCCTCTTAAGTTGTCTTGCCGATTATATATCCTCTATCTTGTAAGAATTTGAGCGGGACGACAAAGAGTGGAGCGGAATATAATGAAATAAAATAACTTACCTATTTCCAATCCATTTCTACGAATAAACGCAACAACGGTGAACGATTTTCACCTTGTGTGGGGTAGAATCTATGACTATGTGGTTCTGCGGAGTGATGTCGCTAGCCAGGCAAGTGCCCAGTCTACAGTGGTATCCACGCGATCCTCTCTTGATGGATCGCCATCTCTCCCTTACTCGGTTCGGCGTCCTTGTTGACATTCCTTCTCTATGACAATGCCCGCAACATATGGACTGTGCTCCCAATGATTGGGAAGCGGAGATGGTAGAGGTGGAAGAGAGAGGAAAGGGGCTGGGTGCCCCTTAGAGAGAGAGAGAGAGAGGGGGGTGGCCGACTCTGATATAGTGTCTCGTGTTCGGGCGAAAATTAAGGGCTGGAAGGCTACTCTTCTCTCTCAAGCTGCCAGGTTTGTTTGATCAAACATGTGTTGAGTGTTGTTCCTCTCCATCTTTTATCTTGCACTGCCATCCTGTGTACTACACATGCTATGCTGAATAGGTCTTCTGCAGAACCTTTTTGGGGCACGTTTGATGGTAATAGAAAATGCCATTGGGTTTCTTGGAAAAGGTTATGCAAACCTATGTCCCTTAGTGGTCTGGCTGTTATATCTTTATATGACATGCAGGTTGCTTTTCGAGCAAAACTTCTTTGGAAGGCTCTTAATAATCCGGATTCTCTCTAGGCCTCCTATTTTGTTGCTAAACATGTGGCTGGTGCACATATTTTAATTAGACCTGCAATTTAGGAAAATTCCAGTGCCTAATAGAGCAATTTGGAGGAATGCGAGGAATATCATTCTAAATAACTCCAAGATGATTGTTGATTGCGGTAGTGTGCTATTTTGGAAGGATAAATGGATGGGTGATAGGCCATTATATCATCAGCTGCATGGTGATACTTGGGACCAAACCAACTTGAGGACAAAAATATGCTAATTAAAGACTCGTCAAACATGTCACATGTGTTCTGGTCTATGATTTCCTACAACCTTCCTATAGATCTGACTAAAAAGATTATTTTTCAGATTAAAATTTGAAGACGATTGACGACAACCTTGTGTGGTGTCCACAAGCATCTGGGCTATTCACAACGTACTCCTGTTGTAGGACCATGCACATTGGTGACACTGCCAATATTCTGCAATTAATATCTAGTGTTCCTACATTCCTCCAAAGGTTTCCATGTTTCTTTGAAAATTGATTCATTGTGTTATTTCAATTGATGATCACATCAGGAAAATTAGGATTCCTCTTTGCTCCAGGTGCTCATGTTGTTCCAATTCAAATTCTGAATCTGCAGCCTATCTTTTTTTTTTTTTGCACAGCGAGCTGTCTAAAGCAACTTGGTGCAAGTTTAAGGAGCTTTGCACCTTGAATCTTCACGGCTGTAATTCTTGTGCGGCTTTCTTAAGAGATGTTTTCACCTCGTTTTCTACTGGATCATTTATAGGGATGGTTGGTTGAATTTTTGTGTCTCTCTGGTTATGGGAAGTATGGTGTGAACGTAAGAGAAGAAGATGGGATGAGAAGTTTGCTTCTGCAAATAGTCTATTTTTCAAGATTGTGTCTTTGTGTCGGGCCTCTACTTTCCCAAGCACTAAGATGTTAGGCAGCCAGCAGGTGTTTAAGGTTTCCTTCCAATCATCATATATCCGTCCCTACCTCGTCTATATATGATGCTTCCTACCTTGGTCAAATGGGTTTTACCCCTTGTTTCTAGGCTCAAGCTTAGGCCGTGTTTGGCGTAGCTTTCATTTGGAAGTATTTTTGCATTTTTATTTAGTTATTTTTTATGGAAACTATTGAATCTTGAAAGTCATTTATGTGGTATGTTACTTGTGTGCTTTAACTTCCAACCAAAAGTTACAAGGAGAGAGCTTCCAAGATTAGAGAAAAAGTGAGGTTTGTTATGAAAGTGTTGACTTTTGTAACAAATCAAAATTAGTTATAACCTCTCTTCTTTAACTCATTCTATATAAGGAGAAGCCAAAAATAACTTTCAAGTAGAAGTTTTGCTAAACACACCCTTAATGTTGATGGCGTCAGCTGTGGTAATCCGGGACCTAGTGCAGGGGGAGGTTTAATCAGATATTGCAATGGTTCTTGCATATTTGCTTTCAGTCACTTTTATGGATTTTCTTGTAGTCTGGTTGCTGAAGCTGGAGCCATGTTGGATGGGCTCATATATGCTCAAGCTAATGGCTAGCTTATTTCTGTGGTGGAAAGTGATTCACAAGTTTTGGTGAAGGTGATTAAAGGAGAATCGATCAAGTGCCCTTGGAGAATCCTTCCATTTATGGTTGAGATTCAAGAGTTCATCCTAAAGATTTCTTCTGTTGTTCATGCTTATTGTGAGGGCAACCAACGTGCTGATCTTCTTGCAAATTATGCTTGTGATCATAAGACTAGTAATTTATTTTGGAATGAGTAGTCTCCTTCCATCAAAGTTAGAGGTAGTATACCTTTAGATAGATTGGGTCTGCCATCTCTTCGAGCTTGAGAGCCTTTGATGTACGACAGGGGTATGCTCTGGAGGTTTTGTATTTTTGTATTATTCTTGTTTCAATTAATAAAATTTGCTACCTAGATTTAGCGCTTGTGGAAGGGTTACACTCTACCCTCTTGGCTAGGGTGCGTTCTCCTAGCTGCTTTCCTGGTAGTTACTTGGTAAAAAAGGAAAAGCCTAGATCTTATACTGAGGGATGTAAATAGAGCGGGTTGGGTGACTTTATGTGATAATTTGGGTTTAACTCAAATTTAAAATAATCCAACTTAATTTTAGCTCAGCTCAAATTTAACTCAAATTCAGTCTAAATTCAGCTCAAATTTAATAATGAGTAAGTTGAGTTGGATTGAGTTGGACTGATCCTATTTATAATTGATTTGTTAAAGTATTTTGTTTGTTGTATGAATTATTGTAAAAATAAATAAATTAAATTAGGCCAGTTCGTTTTCAATCCAACATGCCGTAACCTTATTCTGGATGGTTATAAAATAAGTTCATCATAAACTCAAAACACTAGAAAACTATCAGGAATTGATTTGAACTGAAGTCTTCTCTGGTTTATCATAAGTTGACTTGAGTTGATGTAAAACGACCAAACATTAGTTTATAAAAAAAGGCTGTCTATAATAAATTTTATTATTCATGTTTTGTGTTTTCTTAGGTTGCACCTGGACTAGCGAACAAGAAACGCACGCCTGCAGCTCTTGCACGTACATGTAAGGTATACAAGAAAAGGGTGACCAGGGATTCCAGTGACAATAATGGAGACGGTACCTGTGGTGATTGACGGATGGGTTGGGAAGGGCTCTCTCGCCAAATCAGTGCCAACTGGCAAAACTTGGCAGCTTTCTTTGCTCTGTAACTTCACGTGGGTTAGGATTTTTGTTTATTTAAGTAATTAGATTCGTATACAATTAATAAATATAATATTTTATTGACAAATATTTATTATGATTGATCAATATAATTTTTGATTGATAAATACAATTTTTATTGACAAATATAATTTTTGATTGACAAATACAATTTTCGATTGATAAATATCAATCTATATTTGTCAATCGAAACTACATTTGTCGATCGGTATTTATCAATTGAAACTATATTTGTCAATCGTAATATATATTTGTCAATCGAAAACGGTAATTGTCAATTCAAATATTATGGGACCATATCAGCTCGCCCAATTAACTAAGTTGGCCACACACTCTAATTGCAAAGAATTATACAATGTGACTAGACTTGCTGTATAACTTAATTGTGCAACAAGTATTACTCAATTCAAAATCAAAACATTGAGCTAACACGTCTCTTAAATTAGCTTGTACCTTTTTAATGTGTGATCACTCTAACATGTTTTCTCATTTGCAAAATAATTTTAGACTGCATTTGTTAATAGTTTTTGCCTCTAAATTTTTGAAACTGATGCAACATAAGGGGCTGAGAAAGTTTAGGAGAATGCAAGTGTCTGTTGTACATTTGGAAGAACTTTAAATGTTCAAAAAGCTGTAACAGTGACTTTAAAATCTTATTTTGTTAACACTACTACACTTATTCTAGATTTTACATTCTTTATTTTACATTTATTTTAAAATTTAAAATAAATAGTATTAACAAACGGACCTTAGATTCTTCGAGGACATGAACCATAAATACAGAAGACATGATCTGATTGTATTAAAGTAATTGAATCATCTAACCCAATATTAAGTGAAATAAGACCCATCTATTTAAGTGTTTGTTTTACATTTTTTCTGTTTTTTGACGTAAAATTATTCTAACACTATCTAACGGGTCTCGCCCACGTCGTTATAAGGAGCTCACCGGCAATTCCCCATCCAAGTCGGTGGTAGTAGAGAAGCTAAGGTTAAGGGTCTTGTGCTGCTGCCATGGATACCTTCATGCAGCTCTCAGCTCTCCTTCTCGTCTCCATGCTTTCCGTCTGCTCCTCCTCTCCCCTCCCCGCCTGCTCTACGTGCCAGCTGCCGAGCAAGACGAAGCCCTACAATCCCAAGGTTGTTCCCCCGGTCATCACCCCTCCGATCACCGTTCCCCCTATAGTGGGTACACCGCTGCTGCCCACTTACCCTCTGGTGGGTGGGTGGGTGCGCCCCACGAAGCCCGGGCACCCATTTCCGCCAGTATCGTCGGAGAACTGCCCGGCGCGTGCGATTAAGCTCGGCTTATGCGTGGACCTGCTCGGCGGGCTGGTGAACGTGAAGGCAGGCGATCCGGTGGTGAACCAGTGCTGCCCGGTGCTGAAGGGACTGGTGGAGCTGGAGGCCGCCGTGTGCCTGTGCCTCACCATCAAGATCAAGCTCCTTAGCCTGAACATCTTCGTTCCCCTCTCCCTCCAGCTGTTGGCAATCTGCGGGCTGACGCCACCTCCCGGCTACAAGTGCGCCTAGGGTTGTGGAGGGGACGCCGTCCAGCCTGGTGCAACTCTACTTCTGCCCGTGTACTCTCTCTCTCTCTCTCTCTCTCTCTCTCTCTCTAGAGGGGCGACGAAGATGTAACGTATAACTAGGGAACGAGTTTAAAGGAAGGACGGAATTGCTCAAAATGGATCTTCTAATGAGTGTGCTCATGTTTTCTTTTGGTTTTAATTTGCATTTGAGCGTCTTCATTGCTTCTATCTCCGACGGCATTGCTCAAAATGGATCTTCTAATGAGTGTGCTCATGTTTTCTTTTGGTTTTTGCATTTGAGCGTCTTCTTTGCTTCTATCTCCGATCTCTATTCCCGTTCCAACCACTACAAGAATGATACGTTTTGTCAGCGAGTATATGTCGACGGCTAAGAGTACTTATTGACAAATAACATATTAGTCGACGGCCAAAATAGAACTGCTGACAATAGACTTATATGTCGACGGCTTAAGAAACTGTTGACACATACGTAATATATGTCAGCGGCTGTAGTCTAGCCGCTGACATATGTAACATATATGTTAACGACTACTAAAGATCCGTCGACATATGTAATAAAAAAAAAATTAAGTTTAACTAAAATAATATATCAACGGCTATAAATTTAGCCGTCGACACATCTATCATTTGTCAACCGCTGAGCTTATAGCCGCGGACCAAAACTATAACCTTAATTCCCATTTGTTCACAGCGCCCGCCCCAAACCCGCGTTGTTTTCCCTCGCCGCTGTTCTTCGATCTTCTCCCAGCACCGGCAACCCCGTCGCCGGCGACCCATCGCCTCCTCCAGCCGCCCGACCCCATCCCCGCCTCCGGCCATGAATAAACACATTCATCTTCTTGGGGGTCTGCTGCCCCCTTTTGTTTGGTGTCTGTTCGGTCTTCTATTTGTCCGCTCTTCTTCGTCTTCCTACTCTCTGCTGGTGCTAGGGTTATGGGGAAAATCGTTGTTGCTGAGGTCAATCTTTGCCTCCTCCTCCTCCTCTCCCTCCACTTTTCCTCTTGTCGCTGCCCGCGATCGGCAAGGGCTGCGTGAGCGATGTACAACGGGATCGGGCTGCAGACCCCTTGAGGGTCGGGCACCAACGTCTACATCCAGACCAACAGGTTCTTCGTCAAGCCCCGCCCCAGTGGTGGCACCTCTGTTGCCGCCAGTGGTATCCCGCGCGGCCCCCACAAGGATGGTGATGCCGCCGGCCTCGCCATCAGGAAGGCCAATAAAGAGATCCTCGACCACGACCGCAAGCGCCAGATCCAGCTCCGCCTCATCGACCATGTGTAGGTAGCCAGAAATTTGGGGTTCCGGAGGTTTGATTCGGGGTGTAGAAAGGTTCTTTTCCGTTTTGGATTTGATGGTAGTGCATGGGTTGTTGTTGACATGGTTAGGTTTTTGCTTGTTTTGATTGTTCAATGTAGAATGGTGCTTTTGCTGTGAGCTTCTTGGGGTCTGGGGATGGTGAATTTGGGGCTAGGGTTCTGCGGATCTTACCTTGGTTCATTCCAAGGTTGAGACTCCGGGTAGGTGATTAGTGTTGGGAGGTTCGTAGTTTTCATGGTTGGGATCTGATGAGACGGCCTTTGATTCAATGCTGGCTGGTTGCATCCCGGTGTTCTTCCATCCGGGGTCTGCATATAGACAATATACTTGGCATATTCCGAGAAATTATTCCAAATATTCTGTCTTTATTCCAGAAGATGACATCCGCAAGAGAAATGTTAGCATAGAAGAAAGGTTGAGCCGAATTTCTCCAGAAGAAGTGAAGGTAATGAGAGAGCAAGTCATAAGCCTTATACCAAGGCTTATATATGCAGATCCTAGGTCTCGACTGGAGACACTCAAAGATGCCTTTGATGTGGCAGTCCAAGCAATCATCGATAAAGTTACAAAGTTGAGGAAAGACATTGTCAAAGACCGTGATGACAGTGATCTTGTTGAGGAATACAGTTGGAAATATGCATTGTTGGATGAAGGACAGAGAACTGTGGGCCCCCATGAATGGGATCCTTTCTTTTCCAAGCCAAAGGATGTGAATAATGGTGATTCTGGTAGTTCATCAGCTGAAGCTGCTAAAAATTCTTGGAAGAATGAGCAGAGGAATCAGGTGTGACTGACTTTGCTGTTGATACTGGGAAGAATAACATAGTCACCACAAAGGGCCAATGTAAGGAGTATAGATGATTGCTGTGTATGACCTGAACAAGCACATCAAATGTATGGAAGCACAAGTTTTGCAATATACAGCAGGTTCATCATCAAAGTTATAAACCTTGTATGCAATCATTTAGACCTTATACAGGTAGGCATCAATATTTTTGCTTTTTATATACTATTCTTTTACAATGGGGATCTCTTCCCATTTGCATAATATTTTTTTGTAAGTCTGATACATGTACCAGAAATATAGCTTTTTTTTTTCTTGTGTCATTTCAATGTCAATTTTAACCTTGTCTGGATATGAAGTATGGATAAGTCATGCTAAAGTAGTATTTTCTTGATTATGATCGATTCGCCTTCTACATCTTGATTAGCAGAAGAAATTTCCTGTTGTTACTTTATGTGCATCTTTATATATGAGACATGAAGTTCAGCCTTTGGAGGAAAGTCTAAATATAGGGATAGTGATTAGATGACTTTGAATACAGCGTGTTCAGTAAACTCCTCTCCACTAAAAATGCAGCTATAGGATACATATTTTGCACCTTGTGGCCCATCTAAAAAAATTCAAAAATTAATATTTTTTAACCCACTTGCACTGAGAGTCGGTGCAGCAATTGTTACTCTATGGTTTATGTTTGATGCCAGAGGGATTAAGAGGTTGTTTCTCTCCTCCATCATTTTTACCTTCGTCTGCTCCTCCCTTTCTCCGCCTACCCCATTTTCTCTTGCTCTTTTTCTTTTCCTTATCCTTTTTTCCCAATCTCCTTCTTTTCCTCCCTCCTCCCTCCCGCTTACCCTGTCTTGTTCGAGACCTTGGACAGGGGGAGATACCATGTACTAGAGAGATGCAAACCATGAAATCACTCTCATGCTTAAAGTAGTTCTTGAGATTTAAAACTGCAGGCCATCGGTTGACCGTTCAAAGTGATTAGGAAAGGACTTTTGGTGTGTTCCTCCTGTTGGTTTGCTGTCCTTGTGATGTATTGATTTATTATCATCGTCTTAGTGTTCTAGGTTGTGTTTGAGGACCCTTTCATGTTAGCAACTAGGTCAGCGGTATCAATACCACAGTACAGACTCTGAACCTTCAATAGTCCATATTTGTCAATGTGAACTAGACTAAGGTGCAGCTTCCATTTGGGAGCACTTTTGTATTTTTATTTAGTTATTTTTTATGGAAGTCATTGGATCTTAGAAGTCATTTATGTAGTATTTTACTTGTGTTTTGGTTTCTAACCAAAAGTTATAAGGGGGGAGTTTTTATGATTGGAGAAAAAGTGAGGTTGTTATAAAATAGTTGACTTTTGTAACAAATCAAAATTTATTATAACCTCTCTCCCTCAACTCGTTCTGTGAGAAGTGAAAGTCAAAAGTAACTTTCAAGTAGAAGTTTTGCCAAACACGTTATTAGGTAGTGTTTGGGGTAGTTTCTATTTGGAAGTATTTTTACATTGTCACTTAGTTATTTTTTATGGAAGTCATTGGGTCTTCATATGTAAGCTGTACACACACTGAGATGGACACCATCTCCATCATGATAAGCAATCCATGGATACAGCAATTGAGGATCGGTCACTAGAAAAGCAATGATGTTTAGAAGTTACTGAGATGACTTTCTGAAGCAGTACAGCAGAAAACAACATGTAAATTTATAGAAGAGCCTGAAGTTAAATAAAATGAGCTTCCTAGCTAGGTTGATGTTGCATTTGTTTTTCAACTAATCTCTTCTTGTCCGTGTTTTCTTCCATAGCAAAGGATCAAATTACGGTGTGTAGAATATGAATTTAGTTGCAATTCATATGAAAGTTCAAGGAAACTAACACTGGGTGCAGCTAATGTCCCTTCAAGCCACCCTCATCCATGTTGACAAGCATTTGGATGTAATGAGTGCAAAACGAGAGGAAAAATCTGATAAACAAAATAATGGGAAGATGACACAGAATAAATGAAATATCACATTTTTGGTGGATCACATATTACTAATAATCCACCACAAAATGGCCATAGTGACTGGTCAAAGGAAGTTTATCCCCCAAACATCCTCCCTCAGAAGCTTGAGCCCTGGTGTGATCAAAAGGAGAACATGCCGATTATTTACATGTGTGTGGGACTGGGAAAAATAACTAGGACAACGATGAGAGTACCAGAACAATGGCTATGCCAAGACAAAACCTGCAGATAGGAGGACCATAGAATGGAAACCCAAGAAGGATAGGTTCTCGTATGCAATTTGTGTGTCTGGGCAGATGTCTAACCACTTGATTTACCTGCATAAGCATATGTTCTTTGCAGCACTCTTGGGTCGTGTTTTGATCATCCCAAGCCCCAAGTTTGATTATGAAATTCTTCCATCGGGGACATGTTTTACGCAGATGGTATCTTCCTACTTGAAGTTGACTGAGTTCTAAGGTCTGGTGGTTACTTTGTATGGACTTCAACTGTAAACAAACAAAGATCATTACGAAACAAGGAGAATCAGAAGAAGTGGACATTTATACATGATTTCACTGAAAGCTTATGCTGGGACATGCTTTCCCAACAAGATGAAACAGTTGTTTGGAAAAAGACTAGTAAAAAGAAGTGTTATAATTCTCGGTGAGAAACTAGCACGAGTGAATCATTCAGTTGTCATTACCTTTTTGCCAGTATAATGGTTACAAATAGAACCTGAAATTTGCAGCTTATTCTGGTCAGTTACCTGAATTCTTACTACATGATTCCTTGTGCTTATAGGAAATCTGGACCTGAGATTTGTGGCAAGAACCAGGACATTGAATCCCCATATTACAATCTTCTACATCCATGCATAGGTGGAACTCGAAGCTCTCGATGGATTCCCATTGAGAGTCGCACAGCCTGGCCTTCTCGGGCTAAATTGAAATCCACTGAACTCAGTGTATATGGTAATGCATGTTATCTGGAAAAGCATTGTGCACTGCTATTTTGTCTCTACTTGTATTTATTTTCCTTTTGAGAAAATATTATTCTCTCTTTCTATCATCTTCCTTAAGAAACATCTAATGATTTTGTTGCTCATATCCAATTTGTGGTTCAAAGGAGGACGTTAGGGATGCAACAGGTCAGATTCGGTGGAGATCTAAGGTGGATCCATGAACGTTTCCATTAAGCTATCAGTTTAGAAATGTTATCCATTAATTATCCTATTAGCTAATAATTGGTCGGATAATCGGATTTTAGTGTACTGTATGTATTTGGTCATAGAAAAATATATCCATTATCTTATCCACTATGCGTATCGGTTTAAAAAGACTTTCCATTAACTGACGTATAAGCTAACAACCGGTCGAATAATTGGGCTATCGGTTACCATTTGCATCCCTAGAAATCATTCTCAATTTCCCAACCAGTTATTGGCCTTTCATACTAGAGGATTATTCTGATTCAGATTAGTTACATTACTATTCCTAAGTTCCATACATGCTCTCTCATATCTTCCTAAGAACTGTAAAATAACATTGTTGACATCTTGTTATTTTGTTCTCACGATTGCTTGACTTCCTGCGGTAGAGTAGCGTTAGCGTTAGCTTTCTCATGAAAACAGTAGAGCAGCTGTGCAGACCTATGTTAGGTACCGGCAAGCAAACATATCCCATATGGATACAGTCAGAAACTTTCTGGAAATTTTGAACCAAAAGGGAAGATTGAAGTATATAGTACATAAGCCACAACAACCCCCCCCCCCCATTTATGCTCATGTCAAGGATTGAGTAGCTATGTACTATATATGTGAATGCGTTTATTTGAAATGTGAATGTATTTATTTGAAAGTGTGAATGTGTTTATTTGTACATGTGGATGTGTTTTTGTATATGTTTGTAAGTACAAATCTGTATATACAGGAAAAATATATAATTTAATATTTTTATTTTTTATTTTTTTTTCTTAGTAACTATTTGTCAGCGGCTAGGAAAGCCGTTGATATATATAACATTTGTCAGCGGCTTCTGTCGCAGACAAACTTTTGTCAGCGGCTTCATAGCCGTCGACAAATAGTATTTGTCAGCGGCTAATGTTGCTGACAAACCTATTTGTCAGCGGGTTCAGAGCCGCTGACAAATACTCTTTGTCAGCGGCTAACTCTAGCCGTCGACATATGTATCATTTGTCAGCGGTTAACCTCCGTGGACATAAGTTGTATATGTCAGCGGCTTTAAGTAGCCGCTGACATATGTATTATATGTCAGCGGCTGCTGTGTGTAGACATATAATATATATGTCAGCGGCTTTAGGTAGCCGCTGACATATAATACATATGTCAGCGGCTACTGTGCGTAGACATATATATTATATGTCAGCGGCTTTTGTATAGCCGTTGACAAATATATGCCAACGGGACTTTTGTCCACGGCTTTGTCAGCGGTTAAGAAGCCGTTGACATAAGTTTTTGTCAGCGGCTCTTAGCCGCTGACAAATCATGTTTTCCTTGTAGTGAACCTTACTTTGTGTGAACTCATAGCAAAATCTTTATTCCTTGCAGGTGGTTTGGGGACAAAATCGTGTCATGGAAAAGAAATCACTATGTAGTTGCTATATATTTGTGGAAGCAAGACGAGTCGTCAGAGGATGTCCAAGTCGTTTTGGCTTTACATTTTGCTTCTGTTGTGTCATATTGGCTAGTGTTCAAGCTTGTAGTCGTCCACTTTGTTGTACTAGGAGTAATTAATTGTCCCTTCAGTTCTTTGTACGCTTTCTGGCCTGCATTCTTCAAGCTCAGCTGAAGAAACGAAACCTCTGCTGTGTCTTCATATTTTCAACTCTGCAAAAAGATGTGCAAAGAAATCGATGTCACTAAATAATCTCTTAGCACCAAAAGGATTAGTTATTCTGAATTGTTTCTTTCACAATAAAAAGTATTTCACTTTGATAGTAAGATGTAATCTGATGAGGCAGAATCCGATTCGGCCCATTAAAACAGGCCCAACACTGAGATCAGTCCAACAGCAGCAGTAAGAAGCCCACTGGCAGCCTTCGGCCCGTTAGCGGCCCAGCAGCCTTCAGCCCAGTAAACAGTCTAGTGGTCCTCGGCCCATCAACGGCCCAGCAACCTTCGGCCCATCAGCGGCCCAATAGCCTTCGGCCCATTAGCGGCTTAGCAGCCTTCGGCCCAGTAGGCTCCAGCCCACTAAGTGGCATCTGGCCCATCAGCGGCCCGACCCCCTTCGGCCCAGTAGCCGTATCCGGCCCACTCCGGTGGGAGGGTTAGGCACTATGGTGGTTTACCAGTAAACCCAGAACATAGTCCTATATCGACTGCCACCGTTAAGCATCCTCTACCCTCCGCTATAAATACATGGCTATTTATTACCAAAGGTATGTCTTCGTGACCCCAATGACTACAGTCCAAAAAGTATTAAAACTACTTCTTCCACTTCTCTGACTTCTGAATCGAATCATCTTCAGAAGCTAACTTAACCGTCGGAGGGGGTTCCTTAGGGCCGAAGCCCGGGACTCCTACTGACTTGTTTTTCTTCTTCTTTCCCTCCTGCAGGGGCTCGGTTTGAATCTTCGCCGACCTCCCCGAGTTGGTCTCGGCCACCGACCTCGAGACTTCTCCCTCCGGTCTCGACGCCATTCGCCGGCTGGTCCTCCTCGCTTGAAGGTGCCTCGCCTCCGCCTCGCGCCAGCTGTTCCTCATCCGGAGGAGCTTCGGCCACGCCTTCCGCAGGCTAGCCCACATCCGACCGGACGACCCTCGGCTTCGGATCCTCGGCCTCGACTCTGCCCTCGCCGCGTTTCGGATCCCCGTCGGGCTTCTTCTCTGATCTGATCCAGCTTCGGATCCCAACTTCGGATTCCAGCCTCGGAATCCGGTCGTGATAGCTTCGGCTACATCACGTGGCGCCGTCTGTGGGAAACAAGTAAAGAGTCATGTCTCATCGTCCTGTGACCCGACGATCCGGACAAGACGAGGTAGAGACGCGGGCAACTTCAGCGCAGCCACTTCATTCCGAAGGCGCCCCGTCTGCTCCATCGCAAAGCGCGGCTCTGCCTGTCATACCAGAGTCCCTCGCTACTGGAGACAACCGGATGGAAGAACTTCAGCAGCAAATGGCGACACTAGCCGCCGCCGTTACCTCTCTTGTGCCCCTACAAGATATGGTATCCCCCATCGCCCAGCGCATGGGATTACTGGGCCAGCTCCCCCAACAAGTGCCGCCTCCTCCACTCTATCCCATCCAAGATACAAGGTTCCGGTCAGCACCCTCGCAGGTCTTCCCTGACGAGACCGCCACGGCGCGCAACAAGCCCTCGGCACCTCCTGCCTGAGTCCCTCGCACCAACCGCATTATAACGGAGCAAGGTTATGTTTCGTCCGAATTTCGCCCAACCGGAACCGGAGGACGTTCGGTCGCTACTTCAACAGCCCCGGACCTGGACCGGCGGTTGACGGCCATGAGGAAAGAAATGCAGCAGATGGTGTCTCGGCCGTACGAAGCGCCTCTTGCCAGCACCATCCTGGAGCAAACTCCGTTCACGCCAGAGCTCCTAGCTACCGAGGTACCTCCTAACTTCAAACTGCCGAAAGGCCCCCTCTACGACGGAATGACAGATCCAGTCTGCCACTTCCAAAGGTTCAATACCTACCTCTCTGTCCGAGGTGTCACTGAGGCAGTCCGCTGCCGTCTCTTCCCCCTCACTCTTGAAAAGACTGCCCTAACCTGGTTCGAGACATTGGCCCCCAACTCCATCCACTCTCTAGTCCAGTTGGGCTAATTATTTATCGACCAGTTCTATGATGCCACCCGGCAGTACAAAACTTTGGCCAGCCTACTAGCCATTCGGCAAGGCCCCACCGAGACCCTCCAAGAATATTTCACTAAATTCCGGACCGAAGTCGCCCAAATCCCGAACCTGGATAGCTCGATTGCGGTCTCGGCCGTAATCAGCGGGTGCCGGGACGAAGGGCTTCTCGGCTCTATCGGGAAACACCATCCCTCTACCTTCCAGGACCTCGTAGCCCGAGCCCATAAATACATCAACCGGGAGGCCCTGATGATGTCCAAGGGCAAGAGTGCAGCCGAAGCAATACCGGTGCCTGCCCCTCCGACGGTTCGTCCTCGACCCGAAGATCAAGAACCCTCTCGTAAGCGATATCGGAGGGAGGAGTGGGACCGAGACAAGCGACGGGATCCGCAGCCGCGGTACCTGCCGCTACCTGCTCCCCCTTCCCGAATGCTTATGGAAGTGAAGGGCATGCTCCGACGGCCGGAGCGCATCAAAACTGATCCTCGCCGAATGGGCCCCGGCAAATATTGTAAATATCATCGGGAGATCGGCCATTCGACTGACGAATGCCGGCACCTTCGGGAGGAGATCGATCGCCTCATCAGAGAGGGCAGACTGCCACAATACCGGCGAGAGCAGCCTCAGCAGCAGCGGAACCGGGACGTCCCTGAGACGGCCAGGCCGCATCAACCCCTGGAGAAAGAAGCCGCTCCTTCACCAAAGGTCACCTCGGCCCCGGTAGAAACATCTCACCAGCGACCCAGTGCTGGGTCAATTATGATGATATCCGGTGGACCAAGAGAAGGATCGAGGCATCGTCAGCTCAGCTCTACAACAATAGCAGCGGTTGAAGTCGAGCCGAAGCGGTCTCATCAAGAAGACATTACCTTCGGCCAAGAAGATCTGACTGATATTCAGGTTCCTCACGACGACGCCCTCGTTGTAAACGCTGTAATAAACAGCTACGATGTTCATCGCATTTTTGTTGATAATGGAAGCGCTCCCAATATATTATTTTACGATTGTTTTGTAAAGATGGGATTGAATGAGGCTAATATGAAGCCTCACCGGGGGCCTCTATTCGGTTTTAACGGCTCGCCCTGCCGAGTAGAAGGCATTGTCCGGCTCCCTATAACTATAGGTTCGGCTCCCCGGCAATTAACCGTAGAAACGGATTTTGCCGTTGTAAAAGTTGATTCAGCTTACAACGCCATCTTTGGACGAAGGCTAATCGGCGGGATCGGCACTGTACCTTCGTCCTTTCACCAGAAGCTGAAATTTCATACCAGCCATGGAATAGGCGAAGCCAAGGGGAATCAAGAAGCGGCTCGGCAATGTTATATGATTTCGGTTAAGGGAAAGGTTGCGGCCGAATCCCTGTCAATCGAATCTTCAGCCGAAGCGTCCCCAGGAGAGGAACTCATCGCCATCTCGGTTCCGAGAGGCGAGGGACGGACCCTTATGATAGGCTCCGGCCTAGAAAAAACTGAAGCCGAGAGACTCGTCGAGTTCCTGAAAGAGAACCTCGACGTCTTGGCTTGGTCTCCTGTAGACATGCCCGGAGTCGACCCGGAGGTAGCGGAGCATTGGCTATCGATCCCAACCAGCCCCCGGTCAAGCAGAAGCGGCGTACCTTCAATCAGGAAAGGAGGTCCGCCATCCAAGCCGAAGTCCAAAAAGGGCTAGACGCCGGGCATCTCCGAGAGGTACACCACCCGGACTGGATCGCCAATGTGGTAATGGTGCCTAAGAAAGATGGCAAGTGGCGAATGTGCGTGGACTTCACCAACCTCAACAAAGCATGTCCGATGGATAGCTTCCCGCTACCTCGGATAGATCAGGTGGTGGACGCAACCTCCGGCCACGAGCTGCTGAGCTTTCTCGACGCCTATTCAGGCTACCATCAGATCCGAATGCATCCGGAAGACGAGAGCAAGACCAGCTTCACGACTGATCTCGGTCTGTACTGTTATACCCAGATGCCCTTCGGCCTGAAGAATGCCGGAGCGACATATCAGCGCCTCGTCAACAAAATATTTGCTCCGCAGCTCGGCCGCAACATGGAAGTCTACATCAACGACATGCTGGTGAAAAGCCACGTCGCTGCAGACCACCTGGCTGACTTGGCCAAAACATTCTCCGCCCTGCACCGATACAAAATAAAGTTAAATCCAGCAAAGTGCGCCTTCGGAGTAGCCTCCGGGAAGTTTCTCGGCTATATGGTCACTCACCGAGGGGTAGAAGCTAACCCCGCGAAGATTTCGGCCATCATTCAAATGCACCCTCCGGCTAACCTCCGAGAAGTCCAGAAGCTAAACGGAAGGATTGTCGCCTTAAGCCGCTTCATGTCTAGAGCGGCGGATTATTGCTTTCCCTTCTTCAAACTGCTGAAGAAGGCCAATAGCTTCTCCTGGACCAACGAGTGCCAATCGACCTTCGAACAGCTGAAGATCTATCTCTCCAAGGTTCCCATCCTGTCCAAGCCGGTTCATGGAGAGCCGTTGTTCCTCTACCTCGCGGTATGTGAGACAGCTATCAGCGTCGTCCTCGTCCAGGAGAAAGACGGCATTCAGAAGCCCGTCTACTATATAAGCCGAGCCCTCCAAGGAGCAAAGCTTCGGTATCTTGCTCTTGACAAGCTAGCCTTAGCCCTCGTCTCATCCGCGAGGAGGCTCCGGCCTTACTTCCTCGCCCACTCAATAAAGGTCCTCACCGATCAGCCTCTGAAGCAAATCCTCTCCCGGCCAGAGGTATCCGGCAGACTAGCGAAGTGGGCCTTTGAACTGGGAGAGTTCGACGTTTCCTATGCGCCTCGGGTAGCAATAAAAGCTCAAGCCCTAGACGATTTTATTGCCGAGCTCACTCCCGAAGCTTCCTCGGCCCCTCAGCCGGAAGTCAATATATCCGAAGCCAAGGATACTTTGGCTCTTACGCCTCCGACGGATGAATGGCGGCTCTATGTAGATGGCTCCGCATGCTCCATGGGTAGCGGCACCGGATGGATCTTGGTGTCTCCCGAAGGGGTCGTCACGGAGTATGCGCTACGCTTCTCCTTTCTAGCTACCAATAATGCCACCGAATATGAAGCCCTCATCTCCGACCTTCGGACCGCTAGAAAGCTTGGCGTGCAGAACATAAAGGCATTTAGCGACTCTCAGCTAATCGCCAGTCACATTTCTGGGGAATACGAGGCACGGGATACAATAATGACATCTTATCTCCAGATAACTCGCAAGATCCTCGCTCAATTCAATTCCTATAAAATTGTGCGGATCCCGAGAGTCGAGAATGCTCGAGCCGATGCTCTCTCCCGGCTAGCATCAACTCAGGACGGGGGAGGAGGCCGAATGATTCTTGTGGAAGAACTCGCCGAGCCAAGCCTCGAAGAGTCAGAAGTCATGCAAGTGACCGAATCTGAAACCGAGACCTGGATGACTCCCCTGGTCACTTTCCTCCAACGATGAGAAGTCCCGCCCAATCCGAAGGAAGTAAGACATATTCGGCAGCGCTCTTCTCACTTCCTTCTCTTGGACGGGCTGTTGTATGAAAAGTCCTTCGACCGGCCACTCTTGCGATGCCTCAGTCCGGCCGAAGCTGACTACGCGCTGCAAGAGGTACATGAAGGGGTATGCGGAGCACATGCAGGAGGAAGGGCCCTGGCTCACAAGCTTCTAAGGCAGGGATACTGGTGGCCGACGCTCCGAGAGGACGCAACTGCCCTCGTCCGTCGTTGCAATCAATGCCAGAGGTTCAGCTCCCTCATCCACCAGTCAGCAACCCTTCTAACTCCTTTATCAGACCCCTGGCCTTTCGCCCAATGGGGAATTGACCTCTTAGGGCCCTTTCCCGTCGCCACCGGCCAAAGGAAGTTCCTTATTTTGGCGGTAGATTACTTTACTAAATGGGTAGAAGCCGAACCCCTCGCGTCCATAACCGATAGCAACGCGTGGAACTTCGTGTGGAAGTCCATCATCTGCCGGTACGGCATCTCTCGGGCCATCATCTCAGACAACGGCAAACAATCTGACAGCCATCGGTTCAAGGACAACTGCGCCAGCTTCGGCATTCTCCACAAATTCACATCAGTAGCACACCCCCGGACAAATGGCCAGGTCGAGGTTACTAACCGAAGTCTATTGCAAGGATTTAAGACTCGCCTCGGCGAAGCCAAAAGCCGATGGGTGGAAGAGCTACCAAGTGTTCTGTGGGCTTATCGGACTACAAGTCGAACCCCAACCGGCGAAACCCCATTCCGCATGGCTTATGGGGTAGAAGCCGTTATTCCTGTCGAAATTGGCCTTCCCTCGCCGAGGGTTCTCACTCATAATCTGGAAGCCAATGAGGAGGCCTTAAAAGATCACCTTGATCTTATAGAAGAAACCAGAGAGAAAGCCCGCATTCGGCTAGCAGCTTATCAGCAGCGCATGGCCAGATACCACAACACTCGAGTGAAGCCCCGAAGCTTTGAAACCGGGAGCCTCGTGTTGAGGAATGCTCATGCGTCCAAACCAGCCAAAGCCGCAGGGAAGCTTTCTCCCAACTGGGAAGGACCATATCGCGTAAGGGAGGTAATTCGACGAAGGGCTTATCGGTTGGAAACGCTTTCGGGCCAACCGCTCCCTCGTACCTGGAATGTGGAACGCCTTCGGCGTTATTTCATGTAGGTTACTTCCCCCGAAATTTAGCCGGAAGGCGTGAATGAATTTCTTCTTTTAAGATATCATATTGGTATTCTCTAAGTCCGTGTAAACCGTACCGGGAGTGGCTTCGGCCATGCAAACCGTATCGGGAGCGGCATGGTATTCTCTAAGTCCGTGTAAACCGTACCGGGAGTGGCTTCGGCCATGCAAACCGTATCGGGAGCAGCATGGTATTCTCTAAGTCCGTGTAAACCGTACCGGGAGTGGCTTCGGCCATGCAAACCGTATCGGGAGCGGCATGGTATTCTCTAAGTCCGTGTAAACCGTACCGGGAGTGGCTTCGGCCATGCAAACCGTATCGGGAGCGGCATTGTATTCTCTAAGTTCGTGTAAACCGTACCGGGAGTGGCTTCGGCCATGCAAACCGTATCGGGAGCGGCATGGTATTCTCTAAGTCCGTGTAAACCATACCGGGAGTGGCTTCGGCCATGCAAACCGTATCGGGAGCGGCATGGTATTCTCTAAGTCCGTGTAAACCGTACTGGGAGTGGCTTCGGCCATGCAAACCGTATCGGGAGCGACATGGTATTCTCTAAGTCCGTGTAAACCGTACCGGGAGTGGCTTCGGCCATGCAAACTGTATCGGGAGCGGCATTATTTTCTAAGTCCATATCCGAATCTGGATTGGCTTCGGCCGTGCGAGCCGCATCTAAACAGCAACATGGTCTCGGCCACGAGAAGAGCCAGACTCAGTCGTTCATTCAGAACACAAATAGAAGCAAAGTACTTTTCATATATATATATATATATAAGAACATAGTACAAAATCGGCCGTACACCTGGCCGCAGCCTTTCAAAAAAGGCAAAACAAAAACTGGGACAAGCCCCCGTATTAGCTCTCGGTATTCTCGCCGTCTACACCAACAGGGGTCTGACCAGGAGATGGAGAAGGAGAATCCTCGACCTAAACAACCTCGACAGGAACGACCTCATCAGGAACGGCCGCGTTGCCTTCCGCTGGGGCCGAAGCTCTTTTAGCCTTGAGCTTCTTCCACCAGGCCAGAAGCTCTTCGCCTTCCTCATCCGTCGGAAGGGCGATGCCGGTCAGGTCTACGGCCGGGCACGCCTTTTGGGCGATAGCCAGCCCTATGCTGAACACGGACGACGCCGCCTCGAGTTGAGCTTGTATTATCTCCTCGGCATAATCTGGGCCAGCTTTATAGTTGGCTACGGCTGTACGAGCAGCCTCTTCAGCCTTAGCCTCCAGATCTGCCTTCAGAGCCGAGACCTCCTCGGCATGGCGGCGGCGATCCGTGACCCGCTGGTCGACCTTGTCCTGGATCTCGACCTTAAGAGCTTCATTTACGGCCCGGACCGCCTCCAGTTCCTTCTCGGCTTTCTCCCTCTCCTGCTCGGCCTTCGTCTTGGCCTCGAAGGAGGCGCGGATCGCTTCCTTCTGCTCCCCTAGCTCAGCCCGCATCCGGGCATTTGCCTTCAGGAGCATATCGACTCTAGCCTCGAGACTACGTCGCGCAGAGGCGACTGGCTGATCCGAAGCCTGGTCAATATCCCAGAGCCTTTGTTGAATGGCCACCTGACGGCGAATCAGGCCCCCACACATGACCGCGGTCTGCAGCCAAAAGCAAATAGAAAGCAACAACCCCAAACAAGCTAAGGGAAATATTAGACCAAGACCAGTAAAGAAGCTTTTTTTTACCTGGACCGACAGTCGGGCGCACTGCATCGCCAAGCCATCCGAGGACAACGCCTTCATCTCGTCCTCGGCCATCGGGAGGGTTAAGCCGCGGAGCAGGCGCAGGCATGTTCGAGAGTCCTCCAGACTCTCGTCCGCGTAGATCCCCAGATTCGGGACCCACAGCTCATGCCCGTATTCACGGGACATGCACGTCCTGGAACCTCCGAGGTCCTCTACTCCGGCCGTCGCAGCCGAAGGGGAGTCGCCCCTCGACGATTCGGGAGGGGACGAGAGCGGGGCCCCTCGGGCAGCCACCGGCCTCTTGGCTACCGAGGCGGATTCTGTTTCGCCAGGTTCGTCCACCCGGCTGCGCTTCGCTAGTCGGCCGCCCCCTCGTGCGACCGACTTTCCCTTTTCTCTCTTTCGAGAGCAGCAGCAGCGGCGCGTCCCTCGACCGAAGCCGCCGTCTGCCCTGCGGCCCGAGTGCCCAGGGCCGCGTCTCGTCCAGCCTCTCCTCCCGCCGCCTGCGGCCGGGACGGTGGAGATTGGCCGGACTGTTGGGCAAGCCGACCGAGGAGTCCCCGAATCCCAGACATCTCTACGAACATAAAAAAAGAGTTAGCAACTTACAGCACGCGACTCTCCTCAACTCAAGACCGACTTACCCTCAGCCGAAGCCTCAGCACCCTCTTCGGTCGGAGGAGCTTCGGCCGGAGACTCAACCTCGGCGGCTCCTTCGGTCTCCCCCGGGACATCCTCGGGAGGAAGATAAGGAGAAACCCGAGGAGGGTCCTTCGTCGGGTCCGGCCAAGCCCCCGTCTGCACGAGCCGCTCCTCTTCATCAAAAAGCTCCGTTATATCATACGAAGCCTCGGCGTCTATAATGCGCACGATATGAAGCTGATCAGGGTTAAGGGAAGGCGGATCGGAAAGGCCTTCGGCCAGTGGTGCCCACTCAGTAGGGAAGGGCCACACATCCCTCTCCTTCTCCAGAAGGGAGATGAAGATGAAGCTCTTCTTCCAATGGTGAATGGACGTTGGCTTCCCGGAAAAGATACCCCGGCCGAAGCGGGGGACAAAGCAGAACCAAACGGATTTTCCCTGCCGCTGTATCTTGAAAAGAAAGCGGAAGATGTTCACCGAAGGGGTAACATCAATATAGGCGTGCACAGCCAAGAAGGCATTGACTGTCCGCCAAGAATTGGAGAAAAATTGAGACGGGGCCAACCCATAGAAGCTCAAAAGATTAATTACAAAGGAAGGAAGAGGAAGACGAAAGCCCGCCCGGAAGCTCTCCTTGTAAATAGAAAAGCTACCCGGCCGGACAGAGTTGGCCCTGGTATTCATTCCAGGCCGATAGGGAATCGTCCAAGATGGGAGCTGATAGTAAGATGCAATGTACTTGACCCCATCGTCGGAAAGAGTACACATGGCGTCGGAAACTGTCTCGGCCCGACGTCGGCCGGAAGTGGAAGCCTGGCCCGTGGCGGGAACCTCTTCGGCTTCTTCAGCACCAAACACTTCGGCCTCATCCGCCATAAGAGAAGCAAGGGAGTTCGAAGAAAAGGGAGATGACAAGGAAGATTCGGAAGGCTGGGACAAAGAACAAGACCAATAACCTTCGGCCGAAGAGCCGCTCTCGGCCAAAGGGGGGCTATTGAACATGAATCACGGAGCAGAGAAAAATTGAGGCTTACCCTCAAACAAGATCTCCTCAACTGCCCACCGCCTCTCAAACAACATAAGGCTCCCCGGCGACAACTCCAGGCAACAGAGAGCTCCCCGGCGACAGACAGAACGCTCTCAAAATCACCTTCGATGGCCCGTTCTTCGCCGAAGAAGCAGGGAAGCTCGGATGATCGTAGGAAGACACAGGCGCGTGAAGAAGAGAGCGGAACAGTGCCCTGGGGAGGGCTCCTATTTATAGGATAAAGTTGAAAGCATTCCCCGCCAAAATCAACGGCCAAGATCCTCCCCCTCATCGGCATCGCCTCTCTCAGATGCACGCCACGTGCGTCGTCCTTCGGCAATGATAGCGGTCTGGCTGCGGGATCGAGGGAAGATAATCAACGGCCGGAAGCAGTCTGACCCTTCGGCTGATAACTCAGATGCTCGCCACGTGTTCCGATCCGCGTACCAGGGGCGGAAGAGGCGGCGATCCAAGTGAAGTCTTGGGCAGAGAGCCGAAGTGACC